>OY725197.1:2215000-3639609 GCA_963241965.1 Tortrix viridana | reverse complement strand
AGAGATAAAATCTGTTCGAGATTGTTGTGTGTATTCAATTGTTTTTCTCCTGAATTTTAATTAATATTCAGAACGTGTCTTGCTCGTGCAAAATTACGGTTAGAACGAAAAATTTAAAAGTAAAAAATGCTATGATTGGCGTTCTTATAAATTCTGCGGAAGTAGGAATAGATACGTAAATTAAAAAAAATACGCTTTTCATATTTTTATTCGCTTAGTTTAAAATGATTCCATTAGACAATTCTACTTAAATAACTTGTAGCTTGTCAAGTTTTCACGTATATAATTTGAACAGTTACGCAAATATTTAATTTTGAAATTTTTTTTATTTTTATTTATTGTAAGTGGCCAGTTCCAGAAAATTTCAGTATGACCTAAGTAGAAAGGGTGTTAACTAATAGGATAATACTTCCACAATTTGTACTTGATTTTGTGCAATAAAGTTTATATAAATAAATAAATGACAATTAAAACGGATTTTTACCTTCTAGATTAAACTTTTTTAAGTGGCCCTGATCATTAAGTTCTAGCTTTTCACATTTATATTATTAGTTAAATATTTTATATCATCGAAATAAATAAAATAATTATTAAAAGACATTAACCGCCTGTTTCACAATCGTCATGTAAAGCATATATGTCAAATAAATTAAGCCTTTCTTGCGCTTGAAAATAGACAAGGAGAGAGCTATCTTTATTTGACAGATGAATTTATGATTTAGAATATGTGATATAACGGCTGATTTCCTAACAAATAATAAAAAAGTCAAAAAGTAAAGTAATAAGGGGGAGTCCCTTACAAAAAATTTTTTGTTTCAACGTTTTTGTTTTTGATCTATAGTAAAACGGTAATACATACAATTGAAATTTGGTATGATTACAGAACAAACCCTATAGAAAAATAACAAATACGAAAATCCGACCAAATGTGTACGGAACCCTCAGTTTCAAATAAGATTACTTTTATATAAACTACCTGCCCCGTACAAAAACTGCTATTGCATGGCTGTTAAAGTTTATAATGCTCTGCCAGACAACTTGCGCGGACTCACTGGAAACTTATTTAAAAGCAAATAGCTAATCCTAGAATTCCATTACTTTATGAAAGACTTCATAAATATTGTATAACAAGTATAAATTTGACATGAAATGTAATGAACAATTGTAATTGATTTAATTATTGTAATGTAATTCTTAAATTATTTTTTTTTGTACTAATATTTACACGCCTAATTTTTGGTAAATTTTTGTGAGGAGCCAAACTCTATACGACTATTATTATTTATCATCCATTCTAATTACCCAAAAATTTCAGCAAATAAATATTATCATTCATTCATTCGTTAAATATGCATACTAAACGACTATCCTATGGTTACAAAATTGCCACGAAGACTTATATAAAACACCGTAAATTTAACGACGTCGTCAAATTAAGGACGGTCATAATACGACTATTAACCGACTTGTGGTTCCTCGTAAATATTATCTATACGACCAAATGCTCTTAACGCAGTTACATAGAAATATTGACCTTCTAAAACCAGACTAGGCTAATATATATATATATTTTTGTCAGACACAGACTTGGGATTTTTCCAACAAATTAATTGATTTATTATTAAGCAAAATGGGGAGACACGTTATCGCCGTACACACAGGCCGTACAAGACACTGACATAATGCGTGCCGCGACACCTACATTCGCAAATTCCACACACACTGCTGTAAACATGCACTAAGGAGCAATAGAGATAAATTGATGGACTAACGTCGTGCACGTAAGTGAGACAGCCATATGTCTCACAATAATGAGGACGTCGCACGTGTTGACAGATCGATGACGGCCGGACAACTGACTCAAACATAGGCGCTGAGCGCCTATATTTAGGTGCTCAAGCCCGCGCGCCGGTCACGTATTCTTCTTCATTTTGTTTTCATCTAAGCCTGAGTCACGTCTCTCAGCACCGATTGGCATTTTGTCTTTAAAGATTGACTGTTTTGTATGCAGATGCGTACGCATGCGAAAGGAGAATTTATGCAACTACGCATTTTCATACAAAGCAGCTATTTTCTATAGACAAAATGCGAATTGGTGCTGACAAATATTATATGAATCAGGCCAATACTACCCTGCTAAGGTAAAATGCAGTATTTCTAGTATTTCACATAAAACTATTGTAGCAATTGCAACCTTATTACCCAGTAATGAGGTTGCAATTATTACAGTAGTTTTGTGTAAAATACTGCCTTTTACCTCAGCAGGGCAGAATAGTTCCCCGCCTCGCTGAGCTGGTGTTTGTCCGGGCCAATTTCAGCAACTACTGTACTGATTGTCATATAGTTTTCACTGATAGAAAGAGGGATTGTCCAGGAAGCTTATAGACTGTATAGTTATAATATAGTTAGTACTACACGTGCGAAACCGGGGCGGGCGCTAGTGTTATACTAATAACACGGTCGCCACCACGACGAAATAACATTTTAAAGATGAACTACAAACAAAATTGTCTTTTACACTTGAAAAACCTAAGATGCAAAAATCACCCCGAATTTCGCACTACATCACCTTGTTAAAATTTCCACACGTAAACACAAGCTACTCAATTAATAATCCGTCATAACAACCTACAACGGGACCTTAAAAACTAAATCTTCACCAGCAAACAACATGGTCTGAAGTACAACGAAAAATGATATTACTTAGTTCAAGTTAATATTTTAGTATTTCCACACCCTCGAGATACCATTTTAATAATGGCGGACACAAAATGGCGTCCAAATGTATTTATTAGTATTACCCAATCCGCTTTATAGATACGAATTCATGATAATGTTTGATTAGCGTTTTCCTTGAAAATGTATTTTCGTGGAAGAATTCCGGTGAAAAACAAAAGCAAGGTTTTTCGCGTTTCGTTATTGTTTTACGAGATTTATTTAACTTGCAACATTTGTATATATATGTATGTAAGTCCATGGCCTTCTTGGAATTGGTAATATGTATGAAATTATTTTCGCATTTCTTAACATAATAATGAAAATACCGTAAAAGAGATGGCAAAAAGTGAAATTAAAATTGGCTAAATAATACGTATAATATAAGCATTATAAAAACTACTAATACTCGTAAGACAGAGATATATATACACCCCATGTTAAATTCCGTTTTACTAGAAAGAGATAGAAACTAATCTTTAATGGCTTATATCTTGGTTATTATTTTAGTTATTCGAAAAATATTTTTTCTGTAGGAATAACTTTTTAATATAAGAAAAACAAAATCAACAAATTCCATATTTGTTTAATTAAACGACTTCAAAAATGAGAGAATCCTCAATTATACTGTATTTTTATTATGTGTGGTAGGTCACGTAAGGTTACGCAATATATTCGCCAAGTATTTATCGTTTTTGAAAATCCACGGAACTCTTTATTAATTTCAACATTCATTTTACAAAAAAATAATTATTTCGTTTGTAGGTTGGTTATTTAGAACTGTTATCGCGATACATGATTTTCTAACGCGATGCAATCGGATACGATATAGTTATATATAAAGACAAAGAATACCACCAAAAAAAAATGACTAACTGTTTAGTTTCTTGCGGCGCTTCTTCTCAGCAGTGGTCTCCTCTTGGGAAGCGCTGGTAGATTTTGACGTGTAAAAGTGCCCGTGCGGCCTACTTACTGAATAAATATCTTCTATCTTTTATCTTTATCTTTTATCATTAGTAAACTTATCTGAATGTAGGTACCAGTTTAAGTAAATATCTTTACTCACTTAGTTAAGTAGCCTTACTGCCTCACTCAGAGACGTCAATATGTAAGTTTGATTAAAGTTATACTATTGCTATAGCAAAGAAAGTGACAGCAGCAACTTTAATCAAACTGAAAAACTATTGACAGAGACGGCCATTACTTTTCTGCACTAAGTAAATTGTTAAATTTATCAGAAAATCTTTTCACTAAAACGTTTCTTTTTTTAACGAAAAAGGCTTTCTATGTTAATGAAATTTTATGTAAAAACAAATTATAAGAACTCATCGCCGTCGCGGTAAAAAAACAAGACCTATTTATCATTATTAAGCTCCTTTCAAAGGCAAATTAAAATATCTTATATATATTTAAAATAAATTAAATTAGATTAAATTGGTAAAAAAGTGTATGCTTCATTGTTTTAATTTTTTTAAATATTTTATCTTACTACTATTATAAATGCGAAAGTTTGAATGGATGTATGTTTGTTACTCATTCACGTCCGAACGGCTGAAAGGATCTGGATGAAATTAGGCACAGAGGTAGATTATAGTCTGGAATAGCACATAGGCTACTTTTCATCCCTAAAAATGGGCAGTTCCCAAGGGAGCAGTGATAAACGTCTTCTACGCGGACGGAGTCGCGGGCAAAACATCATCATCATCATCATCAGCCACAAGACGTCCACTGCTTCAAGACGTCCAAGGCCTCGAGACCCTAATAACTTTGCTGCCGTGCGAAACACACAATTTTTCACCTCAATATACTGCCCTGTTAAGGTAAAAGGCATTTTTACACAAAAGTACTGTAAAAATTGGAACCTCATTACTCGGTAATAAGGTTGCAATTGCTGTAGTGGTTTTGCGTAAAAAACTGCCTTTTACTTTAGCAGGGCAGTATAGCGAGGAAAACACTTACGGCTGCGCTCAGAGACGTCAATTAACTATTAAATTTGATTAAAGTTACTGCTGTCACTTTCTTTGCTATAGCAATAGAACGCCAGCAACTTTAATGAAACATATAAAAATTAATTGAAGTGTCTGAGTGCGGCAGTTAGTGCTGGATAAACAATTGCACGAGCGCGACATCGGAGCCCATAGCCAAGATGCCCATCGCTAACTAGCGTTTCTATTCGTTTCGTTTTTAAACCAATCGCGTCACTGGTAGATCACGTGACTCTCCGTATGACGTGATCTACCAATGACGCGATTGGTTTAAAAACTAAACGAATAGAAACGCTAGTTAGCGATGGGCATCTTGGCTAAGGGCCCTGTTGTGGCCGTCCTCGCGGAGCGCCTCCTCCGCGCACGGCACCACCATGACGTTCCACGCTAGGTTAAAGTGGACTATTGGGCTTGGATTTTGACCAACAAAGAAAGCCTTTCCGAGCTGGTGAGCTGAAACTATCATTTTTGACACATCTTGTCACGGGAATCTCAGCCACGATGAGTAATTTAACCGTTACATCGCCATTGACGGAAATATCTGTCATGGTTGACAACGCAAAATAAACCTGAGTATGTATGAATAAAGGTTGACATTAGCTCTAGTTTTAAAAGGTTAATACTGCCCTAAACTCCAAAAGTCCAATCTTATGAGTACGTCCTACGACTTAATATAAATACGAAAAATATAATCAGCATACATAATACATAATAATAGTGTATTGAAAAGAGTTAATTTGGTTAAAAAGGTACTTTCGGAGACCCTTCGATTTGGGTCAGCACAGATAAACTCGATACAGCATGATCACTTACTCGTAACTTGTTTTCTATTAGCTAGCTTGTGGCAGCTTTACGGGCCCTTAGCCAAGATGCATTACGCTAACGAGCGTTTCTATTCGTTTCGTTTTATAAAACCAGAATACGAAAATGTCGTTACAGCGGTAACGATTTTGAAACGAGAGGTAATAAGAGTATAATTTATACACACTACACTCCATTCACACCTTTCGAAATATATGCATTAAACTCGATATAGACTTTTAAAATATTTTTTTTTGCTATTTTATGCATGTCAAATTGTTGGATTGTCTTGTTGGATTTAATAAGACTAAGGGGTCCATATTGGCTCATACAAAAATCTTATTCCGATTTTTGGTTTAACTACCGATTTGTATTCCTAATAATCACTCTTCATAATTTTTTTCCTCATACTTTTTTTGTTCATAACTTATTATTACTACCAACGGAACTCATAACAGACAGTTATCATATTTTTTTTTATTAATACTCATTTGAATTCATAATAATCACTCTTCATAATTTTTTCCTTATACTTTTTTTGTTCATACATTTTTACTACTACCAACGGAGCAGGGACTTAGAAATAGAAGGGTGATTCTTCGCTCATCGTCCACTATATGTAAGTATTAGTTAAAAATATGTTTATTTCTGGCGCTTCGCCGGCCGTTGCCGCGGCACGCTCGCTTCGCTCGCTCGGCTCGCGCGCTGTAGGGTCGCTATTCTACCTAACACTCCTCCTCGCTTCGCTCGTCGTCGTACCTAATGGAGACCTTCGTTATGAATTAGAATTATTAGGAGTTTCGATCGTTAGTATCAGAAAATATATGAAAACAAATATTAGTATTAACAAGGTGTATAATTAGTGATATTATTAAATCTGATGATTATGAGTTTCGATCGTTAGTAATAAAAAAAATTATGTACAATGATCATTAGGTTGTAAAATTGTATGAGATACATTTTCGGAGTTCCAATAATCTAATTTGCAATTTTATATGAACTTTGGCGCACCCAAGACTAAGCCAACGACCAGGGCTTGAATTACCGTTAAAAAGTTGGTAACGTTACCACTGTGAGACAGATTTATCGTTAAACCATGTACCGTTACTTGTACTACTTTTTAACAAAATGGTAACGTTAAAATGGTGGTAAAAATGGTAACGTTACCCGATGTGCATAGAGCTAACGTTAATTCAAAAGTATTGTTAAATCATTTTTTACGTTATTTGTATTACTTTTTACCAGTAAGTTTAGGTAACGTTAATAGCAACTTATTTATCGTTTGATTCTCTGATGGATGTTCATTCACGCGCATGCGTCGCCGTGACTTGTTATACTTAGTACTGAGACTACTGAGTTATTAAACCGAATCGGCAGCGCGGTGTGACAACGTAGCAATATCGATTAAAATAGTGTTACTTTGGTAACGTTATAATAATTGAATTCGGTGAGGTTAACAAGTTTTGCAATGTAAAGTAAAATTACCAATAAAAGTAACGTTAGTTGGGTATAGTTATCATAATTATGTTATCAAGTAACGTTACAATTTATTACCGGTACTGATGTATTTTTATGATATTACCGTTACGTAACGTTAATTATAATTTGAATTGGTAACGTTAACAAGCCCTGGATATAATGGATAGGT
This sequence comes from Tortrix viridana, assembly GCA_963241965.1. Lineage (NCBI taxonomy): Eukaryota > Metazoa > Arthropoda > Insecta > Lepidoptera > Tortricidae > Tortrix > Tortrix viridana. The sequence goes on along the minus strand of OY725197.1, from coordinate 3,632,460 downwards.
AGTAGTAGAGGAACTACGAAAGAACAGATGAACATACTAACTAACAAATGAAAACTGCTAAAATCACAACCCTCTTTTTTGCTTCGCCGCAGACGGGTATAAAAGTGAACCATCTTTGGACAATCTTCTGTCGCATCGGGTTAGTTTGAATCCGTTCTCGATATAGAAAATATTGTACGAGTTCATAAATATGTGGACACGGTTACTACCTTGTCACTTTAATCGCTGTGACAAAGTATATGGCAGTTTAAACACGACATTAAAGAGATAAGGTACTGAAATGTACACATATTTATGAACTCGACGATAAAATGCGATATCTCAGACAAAACTGCTGTAGCAATTGCTACCTCATTACTAACAGGAGAGGACTGAATCTGCTTTGGCAATTGAATTTGAGATATTGCCTTTTAGCTTAGGACGGCAGTAGGGGCAAGTTGTATGTTAAGCATACCTACCATATGTAAGGTGACCAAGGACATGTTCCAGGCAGTTCCAGTCAATCTGATGCAGTCCATTTGTTACGTGCCCGCAGCACGGCGCGGCGGTACAGCATGAGGTGACCACGCCTGACGTCACCACCAATATATTGTTCGTTCGCGTAACTTGGGGTCACTCCTGGTACCCACATCGACCATTCATGTATCTTTAGTTAGCTATAGTTTGTGACTCGGTACTCATATCGACCGTTAGTCATTTATTCTTAGTCAATCTTAGAGATGTGCCGTCCTCGGAAACTTTCCTCATCTTGTATGGAAAATATTCCTCGTCGAGAATATTCCTCATACAAAATGGGGAAAGTTTCCGAGAACGGCACATCTCTAATCTTAGTTAGTTAGTATGTGACCTCGTATCTAGCATCGATCGAGTCGCTTGTCTAGTTAGTTTTAAGTAGTTGCTGTATTTCAAAGCAATAAATACTATTGTATTTTAAAGCAACAAAAAAAGCCGTGGTAGGCAAAAAAGCCGTGGTAGGCTAATGGTTTGACCTGCCGACTCTTAAGCAGAGGGTTGTGGGTTCGAACCCGGGTTCGCACCTGTAAGTTTTTCGGAATTTATGTGCGAAATATAATTTGTAAATTTACCATGCGCTTTTCGGTGAAGGAAAACATCGTGAGGAAACCTGCACACACCTGCAAATAAATTTGACGGTGTGTGCGAAGTTCCCAATCCGCACTGGGCTCGCGTGGGAACTATAGCCCAAACCCTCTCATTGTGAGTGGAGGCCAGTGCCCAGCAGTGGGACGTAGATAGGCTGGATTATTATTATTTTTCTTATATAAATACTATTAAGCTAATCTCGGTTTCATTTGCCTCGCCTACTCGTAAACAACAACAATACAGTTTATTGAGTCATACAAGCTATACAGCGTGTTTGGATCCGTAATGGGATTAATGACGTCATGTGCTCGCTATATTATTATCACCCTGTAGTTATACTAACGACGGTTGGTCGAATTTTGTAGTTTTTCTACGGGATCGAATTGTTTTTTTACTGCTTTAGCTATATTAATACTGTGGTCATACAACGCTCCCTGAAAAATATTCGACCTTGAGTAACTTCTTGTGTTCTCAACGCCAGTGACACATAAAAATCATAGCTAATATCAACCTTATCTCATAGCCTCTCAGGTTTATTTTTAATTGTCAACCATGACGGAAATATCCGTCGTTGGCATTGAAAATGTTAAACGAAAAATGACATTATCAATGCACGTAAGTCAAACTTTCCCAGGTGTTGTCCTGGCTAACCTATTGTATCATAAATTATGACGTTCTCAATATAAAGGGACCTTACGGAGGCAGGCGGTTACGCCCTTTTTAGATCTGTTACGATAGTATTCGTATAGTTACAAGAATAAGAAGACCGTAACTGACTCCATAAGGTCCCTTTATATTGAGAACGTCACAATTACCTCAGGTAGACGTGACAGAATGCTCGCCGAATAGACGCGTCAATTTGCTTCCTGCAGTTACATGACTTGTCATAGAGTACTTGTACGCTCCATAGTGTTGCAATCCATGAAAAGACGCACTAATTATTATGTAGTCACACCACGGGCGTGTTAAGCCACTTGCTAACATTCTTAATTGGGTTGGGTTGTCAAATCGTATAAATTCCAGTAGAAATATTCCGTGTACGATTTAACAACTCGACCAAATTAAGAATGTTAGCAAGTGGCTCAACGCTCCCGTGGTGTTACAGGGCCCTTAGCGAAGATACATTACGCTAACTAGCGTTTCTATTCGTTTCGTTTTTAAACCAATCGTGTCACTGGTAGATCACGTATACGAAGAGTCACGTGATCTCATTGATGCAACCGTGCGTGAATTTGATTATTAGGGGCGTGCTGTCGGTTCAAAAATTATTGACTAACAACCGTAGTCCCTTAATCATAGCGATTAAGGGCCATATCACATTGGAGATTTGCGAGCGTGTTGCGAGCGACGCGAGAGCGCAACGTGATGATACATAAATAGTACATAATACGAAACAAATAGCAATCACGTAACCGCTCGTGAATCGCCAGTGTGACAATGCCCTTAAGGTTAATAAACAGTTGAATTTTATTAGCGACTAGACTAGCACAGAGATATTTCCATTTTAGGGTCAGATCTTACGGCTTTTCAAGCGTCGTCGCGTCGCGTCTCTGTGTGAACTGCTCCTTAGTCCTCGGCGTTGGCAAGCAGACTTGGGTTTGTCTTGAGATTGTAGTCTTACCATCAGATGGCCCGTGTCTCCATGTCTTAAAAATAGAAAAGCACCCGTTCGATTTTCCTGCTATGTTATTCTGTTAACGACAGACGACCAGCTGTCAAACCAGCGACTAAATGAATGTGCAGGCAGTTGAATGTCATTTACCCACCTTGACGGACGACGTAAATTCGCCGGCTATTCATCGACTGAGTAGAACTGAACGACGATGTGTCAACAGAATAACATGGCTGCCCAATTACAAGTTTGCTTCCGAAGAAAGTATTTCATAAATAGTCGGGACGTACCTATACGTATATGTTGGATAATCTTCAGGGCCGGGCATCGAACCGGCACGTGTCGGTTGAAGGAAAGAGTTAGGCACGTGCTCACAGCTCAAGTGGGATGTGAATTAATAACGCCGATCGTGCAGGGAATCGGTGGAAACACTATTTCTGATATAAAGTCCTAAATAACGTATACTGCTCATATGCCGTTATTAATGGTCGCGTTTATTCCGGTCAATAAATGTGGATAAAGCATCCGTCACTCTCGCACTTATAATGGTCAGAGAGTGACAGATGTTTTATGATTTTAGTTATAAAATTTTAAATTGTTATGACGATCCTTATTGGCTGATGTGATTTGAATCATTAATAATATTTAATTTCATTTCTTTGTGTACGATCATGATAAACATACGTTTAATTTTGATATGTATGTAACGCAAATGTATATTCACAATCATCAAATAAAGCATATCTGTCAAATAAATGTAGCCCTTTCCCTTTCTTACACTTGAAAATAGACAAGGAGAGGGCTATCTTTAACTGACAGATGAATTAACTTGTCGATTGTGAAACAGGCCCTTAGACCACTAAACTTAATTTTGTTTAAAAAATGTAAACAGGCTCGACGAGTCTTTTAGTTCTAAAAACTTTCAAAACATAAAATAACAGATATCAAATAGATTTCACTTTATTATTTCTTTTAAAATTTTGTCTGTAAATTTGTTAAAAAAGGCACAAAAAACTGTGAGACACTGTTTACGTTTAATCAATTTTTTTTAAAATTGAAAACTGGTTATCTCTTGTCTTGGGCTTTATTATACCACTTTTTCTTATGATAAGTATATTGTTTATGAAACAAAACATTAAGTTTTAGAGCTAGCACTCCGTGCAGACAGGAGTTCGAGGTCAGACATGTGGCGAGATTCTTATCTGGTCACATATTGGTCTAAATGTTGGTGAAATTGTTAAAATTGTTTCTTTTCAAACTTTTTAACAAACTGTTTAAAAACTGTGATAAAAACAAGCTAATCACACTTGAAATATAATGCAAAAGTATTTAAATAGAACCGTTTTTCCAATTTTTACCGCGCACAAAGTTTTTTTTACCTTTTACTTAACATCGAATGAAGAATGATTATTGGATAGCTCCTAAACATGATATGTATGTCATTATAAATTTTTAGATTAGGGGGACCGTTTAGGAGATATTTAACTGGAAAAGTGTCATTTTCGCCAGAGTTGCGTGTCTAGTACAGCCAACACTACTAGTACTAAAAATCTGAAAAATATCTTAAATGAAAGTACATATAACGAATTTAAAAGGTAATCATGACTAGGTAGACTTTATTGGTTCTTGAATTACAGACGATTAAAATGTTTATGCCCACCGAAAATCGGCAAAGACAACTTCGACAAGAAAAGTTGCTAGTATTTATAGGTTTTCCAGAATGTTTTTTTTATTTGTAATATAACGGAACCCTACACCGAGCATGGTCCAACATGCTCTTGCCCGGATTTTTATTGTATACTTCAGTAACAAATATCTAGTTATTTAATCTGTAGTTAAAATTAAATTTAAAGTACCTTTGAATTATTTAATCGTCGGTTCGCTTTGATCGTGAATTTAATCCTTTAAAAGCATTGTTTAATTAATTATTTACATTAACTTACGCTTCGGAATTCGAGTGGAATGACGAGGCTAATTAAACCCTCCATTGTAGTAATTTACAAGTCATTAATTTTGTAATCTCTAAATACACTACAACAAAGTCGCTTTTTAAATGGCAACACAGACTAGCACTTCGCCGGCCGATTTTCGCCATTTCGGCCTGTCAGTTCAACGTATTACCAACTAGCAAAATCTTGCATTAAAAAGCGTATAAAGCCAAATTGTGTGCTCTTGTAAATCCTTAATTAATCCTTATAGGAGTCATATATTTTGTCTTAAAAACGCTTATAATGCCAAAATATGTGCTCTTGTAAATGAATTATAATCGTTTATAAGTGTCAATTTGGGCGCACTTAATAAATGTTTAATTAATCCTTACAGGAGTCATATATCTTGTTTTAAAAACGCTATTAAAACAAAAATTTGTGCTCTTGTAAATGAATTATAATCGCTTATAAGTGTCAATTTGGGCGCACTTTATAAGTGTGTGTTCCGGGTGACATCAGGGAAGATCCTTGCATTCAGACACGGACAAAACAAAGAATGATACACGGTAAAATAGGTGTCAGATCCAAAAGGAGGCTATTCAGCCAGTGATATTGAATAACTTTCCCAAAGGTGGAAATGTAAAAAAAAATGTGTTTTCATAATAAGTGATATCAGGGTGAATCAACTTTTCACAATCTTTATTTTTATAGAAAAACTATTTATTTGTTAGCAAATACATTTATAATGCCTCGTCGTGGCCTACACATTTATAAAATCAGACATATAGGCTAACATTTAAAAAACGTTGTTCTAAAATAGTACAATTTTAAATAATAATATAGTTGGTAACGCAGGGGACGATGTTGTCCCCAGGTTTTGTATGAAAAATGTGTATTTTCCCCTGAGTTACCAGGGTTTTCCGAAAATTAAGAAATATTTGAGGTGTCTAACATGTGGGATCTGTAAATTTGATGGTCTGATTTTAATATTCATAATTTATTATTAATCATAAGTCACCAGGAAAGTTTTAGTGCCGCAAAAGAAAAGGAGTACCTTAAAAGTTGATTCACCCATCACAGTTGACTTGTGCACTTTGTGTGAAAATTTGTTTTTTATTTGAGATTATGATCAAGGCTCGGAGAAACGCCCATCATTTTGAAAACATAACCCTGTTCCGTACAGCAGAGACTTCCTTATGCTGTTACGATATTAACCCATACAGTTATGTTCCTTTTGTAAAAAATAATGTAGTTATGTAGTTTTTGTAAAATGGGTATATTTTTAGGAAATGATTTTGGACAAATGGGGTAATTTTTGGACAATATATTTTGCAACACTTGTAGCTCCTTCTTAGACAAACACTTTGATATCAATAACTCAAATCCACCAAAAATGTTAGTTATTTTGTTTTTGTAAACATCCCTTCATATAAATTATGGTATAATAAATCTTTAAAATACCTAATAATATTTTTTTAACATCTTAAGGAAGTCTCTGCTGTACGGAACAGGGTTATGTTTAAAAATGACGGGCGGTTTTCCGAGACTTGATTATGATGCATGTTTTTTTTTTTTATTTTGTTCTATATTATATAATAAAAAAATAATTAAAATAATATTAAATGTAATTTTAACAGTTCAAATAAACTTTTTTTATCACTAGCCGAGTACTTTTTCCAAAATTTATTACATACCTACATGTGTAAACATTTTGTGCGAAAATTTGTGCAAAAAATGTTAATTGATTTTCAATATATTATGTAACATTTTTGCTCGCCTTTCATTTAATTTGAAACCTTTCATTTCAAAGTTGAATAAAAGCTTGTAAAATTATAAGCTAACAGAAAATTCCTTATCTCGGCAATTATTTAAATATTTATTTATAGAAGATAGATATACAACTTATATCTATAAAGAAATATTTGACACTCAAATATACACTTTAAAAAGCACAGGAATAAAGTTCAAATGGGTAGAAAAATTATCGTCATTATAATTATATAGGGTAAAACCGTCATATCTTTACGAAAAAGGTTTACAACCCCTATGACATTATTGCTGTACTTTTAAAGTAAGTAGGCACTTATTTGAACGTAAAATATTTTTTATAGATATATGTTGTATATATACTTAAAACATACCAAATTACGTGTTAAATGTCAATAGACGGTCTTGCCTCCTATAGCACGGAGAGACCGTCTAAACGCAGAGTTTAAAAAATGATATGTATTTGAAAAATGTTCCATGACAATGCAATTCATATAAATAGTGTTTCATCACATGGAAGCTAAAGATCGGTATTTTTCATTAAAGTATGGCCGGTCTTTCCCGAGTTGACCTTAAGGTAAAAAAAGTAACAGCTAAGACGACTAGGTACGAGTATATGACTAAAGAAATGACGTATAATATAATTGTCATATAATTTTGTTTTGTAAACAGATAAACAAAAAAATAAACTGAAAAAATTACATCATGATAAGAACAAAGTATAAGCAAATATCATTGATAAAATGTATTAATATGAGTTATTGGCTTAATGCTAACTTCTACTTCTATACAACGATTATACAACGACTATACGATTTGTAAAAATACAATTTAACTTTTGTAACACTATTAAGCTAGTTGGGTAGGATACAGAGTATCAGTGTCTCTACGACTTCATACATTTTCTTTAAATGTGACGTTCTCAATATAAAGGGACCTTATGGAGGCAGGCGGTTACGCCGTTTTTAGAACTGTTACCATAGTATTCGTATAGTTACAAGAATAAGAAGAGCGTAACTGCCTTTCTCCATAAGGTCCCTTTATATTGAGAACGTCACATATATCTTGGCCGGCAGCCCGCCGGACAGACATGGGGCTCCCGGCGATCTGTTAGTCTGCGTTGCCCTTTAGGGCTCCGTGCCCAGAACTCATCTGTCAGTCCGTCTAAAATCTAGAACTAACAAAGACCACTTACAAGGTATTTTTTTGTGTAAATAGACGCAATCTAATTTTAACACACTGTAGGTAGGGTAGATATGTTCATTGGTGCACTAATTAAAAAAAAAAAGCAATGGAATATTGTTGTGATTTTTTATCAATTCAGAGAATATTATTTATTTATATTACTATTACATTATATTCCATCTATCTATAATACTACTCTTATAAAATATTACGCTGACTTTAAGAAGAATATTCTAGGAAAACGAAAACAAATCGATGTCTTCTGCTATAAGGTTGAGGGTGCGCAGGCGCAGAGCGCTAAAAGGCTGAAAGTTCTCCTCTTCAGCAATATTGTGAACGGAACCCTTTAGCGTTTAATTAAAAGTCGCAACTGATCTTAATTAAAGAGGTTGGGAGTTATGAAAATATAATGGGGATTTAAAAAAAAAAAAAATTACCTACGTTTCTTTATTCAGCTACAATGAACCTACTTAAATGCTGATTTGATTCGCCATGGTTTTAAATTCCATTCAAAATTCATTCACCTTTAAACATTTCAAATAAAGCATAAATTACAATAGTTCAAATAGGTAGCCATAATACAAATTTAGTGCATACAGTTTCACACAAATAATACCTTTAAATACACGATTACACATTTTAAATTTAAAATATTCATGCTACATATAAACCTATCACAGGTTTCTGAAGCGCGTCTTATATTATTGTATCCACAAATAATTATTATCATAAATAAAAAAAATACATAAAACATATGTTAATTAAATTTAAATCTAAGATCTAAGATTTAAATCTAATCTAAGGTTGTATTCATATAATAGTAAGTTAAATACATTGTATAACATAAATGTTTTCAAGAAAGCTTCCATTACTTTTTATAACGTTAGAGCTTACATTTGCACACAAATAGGTATCGATATTGTAACTAACCAATGATATGGACTTATCCGAAATAAAAGATTTGTTTGATTGATTTGATTATACCTCTTTACGATACACATTACATACGATTACACATTTTAAATACATAAAACATATGTAATTTAAATCTAAGATCTAAGATTTAAATCTGAGCTAAGATTGTATTCATATAATAGTAAGTTAAATACACTTTTTATTTTTCAAGAAAGCTTCCACTACTTTTTCTAAATGGGGGCGCCCCACTTACGGACTGTGGCGTCAGCTGATAAAAATACCAGAGTACCAGAAACTACCAGAATTAAACACAAAAATAGATTTACAATATTCAATAAAACTTACGCACTACAAACGTTATAATCTCAATAAAAACAATACAAAGACCATTTAAACAAATCTCAAAATTCCTCCTACACATTTTATTTTATATCATTATGATATGTCTATACATATAACATTATAAAATAGACTAAAATACTATGACGTACCTAACATTGAAAATAGCACAATTTATTTATTAGAGTCATTTCACTTTTTAAAGTACGGTTTCGGTCGCATGCGTCCTGGGGCGGTTGACGAGGGAATATCTACTGGAACCGCTATTCCTGTTGGTGACAGCACCCCTGATGAACAGTTCTTTGAAAGTTTCTCTAAACTGCCGGGACATGCCGCAGTAGATGGCAAAATTGATCGGGTAGGAGACGATGATGAAGAAATTGGTGACCAGGATGAGGATATTAGCAATATGGTAGTCTAGAATCTCGACAATGGTGCTAGAAATAATATGGAGTATAGTAACGACTGCGACAGGAATCTCAACTAGGAGAAAGACAGTGACCACCACTATCAACATGAGGGTTGTACAGTTGGAGTCCCTGAGTCTTTTGCTCTCTGATTTTCTATTCTCCTTGAAGAGTTTCCGCCTGTTGAGTTGTGCAGTTCTCATGGCCCTGAAGAGGAGGAAGTTAAGGACTACGAGAGAGGTGCAGGGGATGAGATGGACGAAGAGGACCCGAAAGCCGAAGTAAGAGATGAAATATGCGTCAATTGAGAACGCCTTCACCCACGGAGCTATTTCCATCTGAAAGAAATAATTAAATTAAGATAAAACGAGACCAGTATGTATATATGGTTATTTTAAGGTCGAACAAAATATTAAATAAGATGAGATGTTGCAAATACATTAAGTAAGACCAACACAGACAGTCGTAATAATTTCGTCGTCTGTTGGACCTTCGAGGAGACTGTAGGAAATAGAGAAAAAAGGTACAAAACAATCTTTGGTTTGGGCCCCACTGATAGTAATTTCTTTAGGGACACAAATATTATACATTCAGTCAACAAAGTATCGGGAATGGATGATTTGTTTATGGTTCCAAATTCAAATTTTTGTTTTTTTTGTTGTTGTTAGATTGGCACAACTGTTTTCTATTTTGGCGCGGAGTTTGAGTTGCATCTGTTATTTATATTAAATACAGTGCTGTTTTTAGTTATATCATATCTAGTGTGTATTGCGAATTTCATAATGGACAAAAACATTGAACAAAGAGTTTGTCTTAAATTTTGCATCGCCAATGGAATTTCGTGTTCGGAGTCACTGAAAATGTTACAGAAGGCTTACGGTGATTCGACTTTATCAAAAACACGTGTTTATGAGTGGTACAAAGCGTTCAAAAGCGGTCGAGATGTGATGGAAGATTTGCCTCGCTCTGGTAGGCCATCAACGTCTGCAACTGAAGTTAACATCGCAAAAGTGAAGGAAATAGTGACTGAAAATCCTCATTCAACTTTGAGAGAGATAGCCGCCGAACTTTCTGTATCTCACGAGTCGATCCGTACTATTTTAACTAATCATTTGGGTATGAAACATGTTACCGCTCGGCTAGTCCCAAAAGACCTGAATTTTCTCCAAAAACTCAATCGCATGAGAGTCGCTGAGGACATGCTAGAACGAGTCAATTCCGACCCAACATTCATGAAACGCATTGTTACTGGTGACGAGACGTGGGTTTACGAGTTTGACATGCAAACTAGTCAACAAGCTACGGAGTGGCGCCTTCCAACTGAACCGAAACCGAAGAAACCACGCCAAAGTCGATCAAAAGTCAAAGTCATGTTGACTGTTTTCTTTGACTATCGCGGTGTTGTGCACTCGGAATTCTTGCCGGAAGGTCAAACGGTAAATAAAGAATATTATTTGAGCGTTATGCGGCATTTAAGAGAGCAAATTCGACGAAAAAGGCCAGATTTGTGGAATGAAAATTCTTGGATTTTGCACCACGATAATGCGCCTTCGCACAAGGCCATCATTGTGAAAGAATTTTTGACCAAACACTCAACAAATACCATCGAGCAACCACCATATTCACCAGATATGGCTCCTGCCGACTTCTTTCTTTTTCCTAAACTCAAATTACCACTTCGTGGCACCCGTTTTCAATCGGTAGAAGACATAAAGGAGAATTCGCGCCGAGAACTGAATTCAATTCCGGAAACAGCGTTTAAAAAATGTTTTGATGATTGGATTATTCGTTGGCGTAAGTGTATCGTTTCTGAAGGAGCATACTTTGAAGGTGATAAAATAAATTTGGATGATTAACAAACAGTTTGTGTATTATTGATCTTTTCCCGGTACTTTCTTGACAGAGTAGTAAATCATAAATAATTGTTAATACAGTACCAGGCGCGGACCATAGAAACCGTCGTCAAACAGTAGAAAAATGATAATCACCAGGATCTTGTGTTGGTTGTGGTTATATAAATATAGAGCATTAATTGCTTAGTTGAAAAATGGTATAATATGTAGATTTTGCAATATGAAATAAGTACCAAAGAATATTATGTTCTCTAGTAGATACTAATAGGAAACAGTGTCACAGATCATAATTTTGCCATTGTTAACAATGCTGGTGTAATAAATAAATAAATATCAGGGACAATCTTACACAAATTCGATGATCTTGACAATATCCTTACTGATGATGTGTTAGCTGTCAATAAAGATAGTCATATTGATGAATTTGATGAACATATGCTTACCCGGCACACTGGCTCGAAGTGTCCGCGCCACACGGTGACGTGCGGCACGAACTCATGGTCGAAGAAGCGCGGCAGCTGGTGCAGGAAGGCAGCGATGCCGATCACCATCAGGGACTTTTTCACAACTGGCATTGTGCACCTGCAACCATAGTAGATTGTACAACAAGTGCATAAAACGCAGCATTTTACGCGAGACGTTTATCTATACAAGCGATCTTGCGAGCGAGGATGGATATAAAGTCGAGTGTTAAATGTTTTTTATGGACGAGTTGTACACTCTACTTTTCACTTCGATTGCGCGGAAATGAAACAGCAACATGATAAAAAAAAATTAATAAAAGCGACGAAATAAAAATTATAAGTTTATTTCATGAAGCTTTATTGTGTACTTTGGCTGTTGGTATCTTTGCCTTGGTCTTAGAATACTAACGAAACGAAATAAAATAAAGAGTTCTATGAAGTTAAAGTTGTTCGTGTGGCTGTTGGACCGATTGCCTAGGTTTTCGACGAAGATTTTACTTTATGCACTAGAGCATAAGAAGCGACTTTATGTCGTCTACGCACGACATAAAGACGAACTTTTAGAGCATGAGAAGTGAAAAAAGAGATAACAAATCAGCTTACAAGATCATGAAGGAAGGAGGATCAGGAAGGAAGAACGTTAGGATTTTTAACGCTAATTGTAATTCTGAATTTAGACAAGAAATCATGAGTGATAACTGGAAAATGATAGGTGTAAATAACTTTATTAATAAATTTAATACAACATTTAAGAAGTGTTTCAAAAAACAAAGAAAAAAAGTATGTAATAAACGCGGGCAAAAAATAAATTGGATAACTAAAGGGGTTAAAGTGTCATGCAAAATGAAGCGTGTACTAATAACACATAAGACATCCTCTTGTAATGCATTAATGGACTACAGACAAAAATATATCAACATTTTTAGACGTGTGATAAGAAATGCTAAGAAATTGGCAGTCCAAGCACAAATTGAAAAAGCAAGAGATTCATCGAAGGAAATTTGGAAAATTGTGCAAAAACACCGTAACAAAATGACTGACCAGTCTATAAGAAACATAGAACTTAAAACCGACGGAAGTAACGGTTGTACCAAAATAGTGGATAATCCAGAGGTAGTTTGCAATATCTTTTTGGAACATTTTGATGATGCAAAAGGCTCTAATACAGATATCCCTAAGGCTGTTGAATTATTACAGTCACACGCACCTAGGGTAGATAACCCGATATATTATGAACAGGTTACCTCACTGGAAGTCCAACTTTTAGTTAAAAAGTTAAAGCCTAAAACGTCATGTGGATACGATGAAATTCCAATTACAATTATCAAGGACAACATTGACTTACTTGCGGAACCATTAGCCAATCTCTTCAATGAATGTTTTGAAAAGGGAACATTTCCAGACCAATTCAAAATTGCGAAGGTTTTGCCAATTTTCAAAAGGGGTTCTAAGTTTGACCACAGAAACTACAGGCCTATCTTTCTTCTACCAACACTCTCCAAAATATTGGAGAGACTGATGAAGGATAGGCTGATAAAGCATCTTTATCTTTATAAGATAGTGAATGAGAGACAGTTCGGGTACCAGAAGAGTAAGGGAACGATTGAGGCCATTACTACATTAGTGGGGGACATAGTTCATCACTTAAATGAAAAAGAAAAGGTGGCGGGTATATTTCTTGATCTAAGTTCTGCCTTTGACACTGTAAATCACGATATTTTGCTTGCGAAGATGGAACACTACGGAGTTAGGGGCAAAGTATTAAGTTTTTTTCGTTCATATCTTACTAATAGGAAGCAATACGTCGAAGTACAATGGATGCAAGACGGCAACATAAAAGCATACAATTCAAAAATGGCTAGAGTTAAAAGAGGAGTCCCCCAAGGATCTGTACTGGGTCCAATATTCTTTATATTATTTACAAATGACCTGATTAGTTATATACATAACACTGTACCTAAAACTCAGTTGGTTGTTTTTGCAGACGACACTAACGCTATCATTTCCGCTGAAAACCTCTCTCAGCTAAATGTAACTGTCAACGATGCTATTACAGCGTTTCACGAGTGGTTTACGGTTAACGGTTTGTCACTTAATAGTGGTAAGACAACCGCATTGCTCTTCACAACAACCACGAGGAAGAAAGATTACCTTCAAATATCTCTCGACGGCGACAAAATTCAACAAGCTGAATGTGTTAAATTTCTTGGCATCCATATTGACTCTAACCTAAATTGGAAAAATGAATTAAATGCAGTGGTTGGTGCCATTAGTTCAGCATGTTATGCACTCAGAAGCCTGAGGGAAGAGATAAAATTGGGCCAACTAAAAATGGTCTACTACGCTTTGGTGGAATCCAAACTACGATACAGCATTAAACTTTGGGGAAATAGCTATAAGTACAACGTGCAATCTGCCTTTGTTGCTCAAAAAAGAGCCATACGAATAATTGCTAGAATACCGCAGTGGATATCTTGCCGGGACTATTTTGCTAAATTTGAAATCCTTACTGTTCCATGCCTTTACATCTTGGTGGTGCTGACGGATTTGGTTAAGCATATTAACAGGATAGAAACACCAGATGAAAGGAAAAAGCGCCTGGCAACAAGAAGAAAGGATTTGCCGCCGTCAATCATGCCTAGGTTAGAAATTGTTAGACATTTCGCGGGTTTCCAGGCTATAGTTCTTTTTAATAGATTGCCAGTTGATATGAAATCGCTCGCAAATAGTTGCATATTTAAAAACAAATTAAAGGCATTCTTGCTCAAGGAGTGTTTTTATTCAATTGAAGAATTCCACGCATGCAAATCCGATTTAAAAGGTTAACTCTTTAATACTTATGTGACATGTATAGCATACCTATAATAGTAATACTTGTATTATATCGGTCAATGTCATTTTTATTTCTCAATTAACTTTTTTAAACGACATAGGTAATATTTTAATGTGACATGTTTTTTCTTTTATATTAATATTATTACTTTTATTAATAGGTTATAAGTATGTTTGTTCATAAACTGTTACTTTGTTAAAGATTAGTTTTAAGTAATATTCAAATACAATGTATTAATTGTTTATGAATTAAATAAATGAAATGAAATGGTCAAAATCAACTACAGATGTAGTGAATCATCTTTCGACATTGTACAAAGTTCGTATTTATCTTGCTTTGTCATTTGGTTACAGTGCCAATCGGTAAGCTAATTGAGAAAGCAACACGAATACGAACTTATCCGACAAAATACGACGTTTGTTACACTACATCTGAGGGCCTAGTGTAAGTTTTGCACAGTTTTTTTGCGGTGCGTATTCGAAACATTTGACAGTTCCATACAAAGTGACACTTTTACGCAAGCGCGATCGAGACGTAAAAAACGTTACAAAACTTACACTAGGCCCTCTGTGTATGAGTGAGCAATAAAGAGTCAGTGAGGGGAAATCTGAAACCATAAGGGGATTTTATATAAACATTAAAATTTATTCGACTTATAAAGTTGTTTACTAACAATAACGCAAGTAAAATAGTATAGTTTATAAATTGTGTATTCCTACAGCAAATCCGTCATTGATAACCAGTGATCGGGATTTTGGATGCGACTCGGGGTGAATGACCTCAATCATTATGCTAGTATGGATATGCCGCGGGATTCCGGGCTTCGTGTTGTTTGATAAAGGACAGTTTTTTGTCATATATCATAGTGATCGGAATTCCCAGTGCAATCTGGGGTGATTGATCTTAAACATTATGCTAGGTAATAACTAGTAAAATAAAATAGAATAGTTTTACATGATATCAATCGAAATTACAGGTCAACGTTTGAATTAAATGTTTTTATTACTGGAAAAACACATTTTTTTATACAGTCGCGGTCGCGGGATTATAGTCACATCCATACTATGATTACGACTCGAAATCCCGCGAATTGCATCCAAAATCCCGATCACTGTTGATTACAAAAATGCATTAGTTTATTAGAAAACAATAGAAATGAACGCGCCACTGGACGATCAGCTTATGTTTGGTGTAGTTTTAAGTTCTGACTTTAAAATCGTCTTCACCAAAGTCCTAGGTTTATCGCGTGTAAACTAGGCTTTAACATAACATCTTGTATCTCGAAAACGAATGTTAAATATCCCCGGTCCCAGTCTGTTGAAACGTGCACGCCACTTGCTCGAAGGGTCTGCCTGATCTAGCGTCTGGAATATTAAATACCACCTAAAACACAATAGTCAAAGAAATGTAAATAGGCCAAGTTCTCATGTGCTACCAAAAGTAGTGATATATAAAAAGGTGCCATGTTTGGCACTTGTTGACATTCAAAGCAATTTATCTTCCTCTTTTTATTTTCATCTAAGACTTAAGTAAGTATATAAAAAAATCCAAGGCTCAGGAACAAAATTAAATGCGCTCATCACACATTCGAGATTCGGACCCGGGACAGCTAGCTGCGCAGGCGCAGTCACCATCACGAATTCAATCCATGAAGCACACCCCTCTACTTAATTTAAAGTACAAAGACGCAACCGTGCAACGTCTATTTGAAAACACCTATGCGATTGCGGATTATTATACTGTTAGGTAATGTTACATTTACGTCAAGCAAAGAATATTCAAGTTCCGTCTTCTATATTACCTACACCTATCACCTTGACCTGACTCTTCGGTCTCGACTAAGGTCAAGAGCAAACACATGGGTGTGTAATGAATGGTATAAAAATATTTATTATATTTTCATTTGATATAATAACATTTGACATAATTTTAAAGGATATAATCACTCATTGTATACATATAATAAACGATTGGTATAATTTTAAAATATTTATTTTTACTTAATATAATTATCATTTGGCATATCACTTATTTATTATAAAAATCATTTGATATAATCATCATTTGAAATAAAAATCTAACTAACCTAACCTACTTACATTTCTGGTAGCACTTAGTTTTGTGCACGTGCAAGGGGTTCAAGGGCGAGTCGACTATTTCCGCTCTGTGGGGTCACAAGGTAACTAACGAACCTACCCAAGTCGTTGTACGAGTCCGTATGCAGTTTTTTATTGCGGGGGGCTACGCCCTCCCCGCCCCCCTTTGCCCTACTGCTTAAGTAAACTTTGTGGGGTGTGGTGTGGTGTGCCTGTGTATGAAATTAACTTTACATCCTTAATTAATTATAGGAAATATGCATTTTACTAAAAGTATGTTATATGAAATATTATTAGATCAAATTATCATTATTTTAAATGATAATTATATAATATTTAAATATATTAAATGTTGTTATATGATTCAATAATTATATTAAATGAGCGTTATAGCGACTAATATTATAGGAAATATTTTTATACCGATCGTTACGCACCCCAAACACATACCTATACTTAATTAAAGAAAAATCGTGTACAGGTGCGTAATCGCGTCATTACAGCCCATGACCAGTAAGTCCGCGTTTCCAGTCGTGCGTCACGCGACTCACGCGCAATAAAAATCCACAGTAAACAGGACGTTACGCTGATATTTTATTTGGCCAAATTTTTATTGCAGTCGTAAAGGATTTCTAGTTCGTAAAAGACGGCCTCTACCAAAGTTCCGAAAGTATTCACGAGTTTTGTCATTACAGGGATATATCACGGCCACCGTATCTTGATCTCGTACAGATTGCCAATTGTTCTAAGTTGGAGATCAATCTAAAGTGGCCGATTTACACTTACTGCGTTTTAAATTCTACAACGGGCTTAGCATGCATGGATGAGATAAAATTTGACAGGTGCTAGGGAAATGAATACATCTATTCCATATTATAACGAAAGATTTAACGCTTAAGGTTTAAAATAAAACTGTCCCGTTCTGACTCTTATTACCTTTTATTACTAAGCGGCTTAAGCGGCAAGGATTATATATATATTTAATATTATATAGCAATTTTCACTTTTTTTGTAGCGTTTTTATTAAGACGGGACACCTTACGCGTTAGTCTTACGTTAGAATATGGAATAGATGTATTCATTTCCCTAGCACCTGCCAAATATCATCTCATCCATGCATGCTAAGTTCGCTGGTCGCATTTATGTCTAAATTCTTGTAGCTTTGGTTGATATTTCTGGTTATCTTGTAGAGTGCCCCGTCTTCTGCAAAATAACTGAAAATGCTATCCTAATCTACAGGAAATTCGACATTAATGCGACCAGGGGAATGAGGGTTGTTGAAGAATTACCCAGAGCCAGCCTGAATAAACCATGTCGGAATTGAATCGGAAGTCGACCTACGATAAGGGCTGGGCAGTCAATTGAAATACGCATTAAATAAGTACAAATATGTATTTTGTAGTTGTATTTTAAGTCCATCCTCACAAACTTTCGCGTTTATAATATTATAGTAGGAATAGGACTAGGATAACGGAGATTTAAGGTGACTTCTATAAGCCTATATGAAATATCTATATAAGTTCTCGTCGACTTTTCATCGAGTTCCGAAGGTAACGCGGGGTTAATTCTGGCGATTCAGCGCACGGTGTAAAAGTGTTTATGAGCGAGGGAGTTAATGAGAGAGAGAACACTGTAATTAGTATTATTAGTCGCGTTATTGAACGAAGAGCCGATGCGGTTACTATGCTCTGTAATAGCCGGTTACAGAGGGATGAAAAGGATCAATCGTACGGAATAATTTAAGCTGCAATTAAAATAATTGCAAATATCGATTCCTTGATAACGAAGGTTCATTTGACAGACTGTTCTTCTTTGTTCGTGACCCAGCTGCTACCAACCTCCAAAACCAACCTTGGTTGATATAGAAACTTAATTAAGTCTGAAAGCTTCGGATCAAACGTCCTTCTTGGTAGACACGTTATAATTACGTGTACGGTATTTCGGGAACCAGCATCCAAGCCGCGATCCGGCAACATTGCGAAATGAGCCACATAACTCTCGCGGACGGGATACCGGGATACATTGTGTTAGTTAGCTATATCCTACGAGCTTTTGCCCGCGATTCCGTCCGAGTAGAAGTCGTTTATCGGTTTCCCTTGGGAACTACCAAATTTTCGGGGATAAAAAGTATTCTATATGTTAATTCAAGGTATAAGCTATCTCCATTTCAAATTTCATCCAAATCCGTCCAGCTGTTGCAGCGTGAAAGAGTAACAAACTAACACACACACACAACCTTTCGCATTTATAATATTAGAAGGATTCTATTATACGAGTAATATTTGTATACCACGTATTACAGTAAAAATTCAAAGCCAAAAATAATGCAACCCTAGTAAACTCTCATCCCATAAAGCCATGCCAAGGTTTCCATACATTGTCAATGGACTCTCTACAAGGGACCATTTAACCCCCTTTCTGCTTTATGGGTATTTTTGTAAAACCCTGTATACAGGTGGCCTACGAGTTGATAAAAAAATCTAGATGCCTCATGCCTAGACTGAAATACGCCCATAAAAATGTTCAGCGACTAACATTTGTGTCTGAGTTATCGAAAACCGTTTTTTGACTAGATATTGCTATCGTATGGAAACCGTTTGGTCTACAACGGCGATTATTTTTCTAGAATGGCATTATATTTTTTTATTCAAGTATTACTATAATAAGAATAATAATTGTTTTTGTTTGTAGAGAAACGGCTTTGATGAAAATCGATCTGTCAAGGAGTAAAATTGTCGATATCGTTATTATTTGTTTTCAATACGGAGAAAATTTTTCGCTAAAAAGCATGACCAACAAGTAACGAAGCATAATTTGTGTCAATAATTTGACTTGTGACGTCCGGCGGGCTTAACTAACATGTATTGGACGAGATAAAATTTGACAGGTGCTAGGAAAATGAATACACCTATTCCATATTCTAACGTAAGACTTAACGCTCAAGGTTTAAAATAAAAGTGTCTCGTCCTGACGTTTATTACCTTTTATTACTAAGCGACAATAGTGATTTTCACTTTTTTATAGCGATTTTATTTTGGATATTTTGTGTACGAATATAATTAACTAGCTTTCCGCCCGCGACTTTGTCTGCGGTGATTCAGTACTTTCGTAAGTTAAAATATATCATATGTCCACCACTGAAAGTTCATTCTAAATATCGGTGAAACAATTTTTGAAATTGGTCCAGTAGTTTTAGAGTTTACAAACATACAAATCTTTCCTCTGTATAATATTAGTATAGAATGAGTTACTATTATTAGAACAATGATTAAAATGGCCATAACGGTTAAATAATGTAATAATAATATGGTTTTTTTTTTTTCAATTATCAATCAATTCTTTATTTGCAATAAATACGGTACAAAACCTCTTAAATTATGACAAAAACCTACAATATTTTGATTAGCTTAGGTAAATTGATAGTAGATCAATAATTTAACAAATCAAGGCACAGTGGCTAAACTAGGCCGAGCCTGTGTCTCAGCTCAGACACTATTTCAAACATTAATAAGAATAATAAGAATTTAAATATTAGATGATGACTACAATGAACTCGATGTTTTTTTAATAATGATAATGAATAAGGCATGAATGATGAATCTAACGATGTCATTGAAGATGTTAATGATCACGTACCAGGTCCTGGCTAAAGGCGCGTGGCACACGTAGATGTATCGTTGGGCTGCCAGCGCCAGCGTCAGCCAGATGCTGGCCGTGTGGAACATTGCCGGGATCACCTGCAACGGAGGGAGAAATAAGGTTCTGCATCACCTTCACTCGCTACAGGGGGTCCAGCCAAGTGTCACACGCTCCGTAGCGTTTCTGGGCCCTTAGCCAAGATGCCCATCGCTAACTATCGTTTCTTTCGGTTTCGTTTTTAAACCAATCGCGTCACTGGTAGATCACGTCATACGAAGAGTCACGTGATCTACCAGTGACGCGATTGGTTTAAAAATGAAACGGATAGAAACGCTAGTTCGCGATGGGCATCTTGGCTAAGGGCTCTGTTCGCTTCGTTTTCAGGGTTCCGTACCCGAAGGGTGCCAAACGGGACCCTTAATTATGACATCGTTCGTCCAGTTGAAACACTTGAAACCGTGTTAGGCTAGACAGCTTGTCGCAGGGTTATTTATGTCGATGTACCTGAGAGACCGAGCGTCGTCGGTCGAGCTCGGGTCGAAACCGAATTTTCATCGATTTTCTATACAAAAACAAAAGAAAAACGAAAAAAAAACGATCCACAGCTGGGGTTCGAACCCGCAGTGTTTGCGTATATAGTAGGCCAACAATGGTTAGACAACAGTCTATCCAGACGGCGGCAGCCGCCCCGAAATTACGAAACATATTGCGCGGGAAATATTTTTGAATTAAAAACGAATTTTCCCAGATATGAGATCTAGCTAGATTTACCGTCTTAAACGCGAAGATCCTGATTTCGTTTAAACTCAATTAATTGGTACTTATCATTTTTAAACGTAACATAAAAAAAGGAAAAACGATTAAAAAGACAATCCTTACGCACCAAATGCGATTAAGATAAGGATTTATAACAAAAGCCATTAAAGCTCGCGTTCCAACAGAGCTTTAGCTCAATTGCCTGAAAGTTATCACGGAAGCTTTCGTCAAAAATCTGCTCAAATTAGTAACGTTTCACTGAATGACTTCCAAGATGGCGGTTATTGGAGATCATTGGCAGAAATAGGACTTGTTTAAAAGTTCTTTTATAATTAATTAGTAGAAGAGTATAAAGAGTCAGGATTCGCTGATATCTGGTGGGGTAAAAGAGTTCTTGAACTGACTGAAGACAGCGTGGGTGACCCTCCCATAAGCTGGGCCTATAAATTGTTAGACAAGTTGTATTCTGTTGTCGTTACCGACAGCAGAGATTAATGCCTGGGCCACACCGGATGCGTTGCGTAGACGTGCACGTGCGCGTTCGCGTTCCACTGCGTTGTATAGTATGAATCCTCACTTGAAGACGCAGCTATACAACGCAGTGGAACGCGAACGTGCACGTGCACGTCTACGCAACGCATCCGGTGTGGCCCAGGCTTAAAGAACATGTTTGACGTGAGTTGTCGCGCGTTTGCCTTTGTTAATTCCATACAATTTGTCAGTTTTGTAAAGTCGTACACTTCCGCTAATGAAGGCTATCGCGCATCACTTTTTTCATTAGATGGCGCCTCTGGGAAGTGAAGTCTTTCTGACAGTTTATATTATAATATTAACAATTATAAATTTAAACATGTAAATATTTAAAAAGTGGATGTATCAAGTGAAAAAGTAAATTGTCACTCGTTTGGTCTTCTTCTAGGCATAGATTTTAACGTCAACTGTCAAAAAGACCTCACGTCACAGAGGCGCCATCTAGTGAAAAATGATGATCTAGTGAATAGCCCTTATTTCAACACGCGTAGCATATTTTTTTGCTTAATCATCCTTTAAGCATATTTTATTTTCATTGAAACTATGACATTTTAAAATTAATTTAGATGTTTATTGTATATAAATGCTGCTCACAAGTTGAAGCAAATACAAAACCTTGTCATTATCTCTTTCTTCCCATGTTTATATTAGGTGATTGAGAGAAAAGGATAGTAGTAACTTCGAACTTAAATTTTTCCGAGTACTGGAACACCATTTACAAAATAAAAACCTATTATTCAAAGACGATCGTAAATCATCAAGTATCCCCTATATCCAAAAAAGAAAAACAATCAATCAATTTTCTATGTTATCTGAAATAACATAGACTTCACTTCAACTTGTCAGGGACTTACCCTCTTCAACGGATATTGGCAGTTGACAGACGAAATCCTGTTTGAATTTAGAACCGTCAAATAATTTAAAATGGCGCTGCGAGGTCGTAAACTTATCTTATATTTGTAAAGGCGCTGTTGTTGAAATTGTACTTGTATTTTGTACGGGGACTGATTAGTACAAAGTTTAGCCACCTGAAAATGTAAATTGGTGATTTCACGAAAGGTCATGTCAAGATATAGTAGATTGTTCAACAAGGGACTAAAGTAAAATTATGACACGAGATGTTTATACACCCGAGCAAAGCGAGGGTGGATGAAGTTCGAGTGTCATTATGGCTATTTAGTCTCGAGTTAAACACTCTAATTTTCACTTCGAATGCGAGGAAAAATAACGACGTTCTATACAAAATTACAATAGCAAAAGAATTTGTTCCGCGGTTTTTAATTTTCTTTTCTTTTGTAAAGTGACGCTTTAAATGCTTGCATATTTAGCCAACAGATTCAAACTTGAAAAATATTTTTTCAAAACTAATCAAAATTTATTATGCATGGTCCATGCATAATAAATTAAATTCATCCTTAATATAATTAAATTGATTCATTTTCGTAATCATTAATCGTGTTTCACGAAATTAAATAGTATTTTTTAAATATTTTTGCACAGTTGTCATTTTGAAGTATAAGACCTTTTTCTATTTATGGCATGGCATTCATATCGAGTTATAAAGAGATGTCCTTAAAGGTATTCTTTTGGTTTCCATCATGTTGTCACAAGGATCTGTCAACGCCAGTGTTGCTGCTGAGTCGACAATAATTCTAGTATCAAGTTTTCATGTTTTGAAAATCTGAAAATATCGATATATATTCACAACACTGTCAAACTAATAAAGCTACTAAATGAAGAAGTCACCCTGACACAAAATTAACTATTCGCATATCGACTTTTTAATTTTGTAGTACTGTAGGTTCGTGTAAGGGTCCAATGGCGGGCTCATCGCGGTCCATTCAAATTTGACGTCTAAAACCTTTTGGCAACATGATGGAAAACGAAAGAATACCTATAAGGACATCTCTTTCTAACTCGTTATGAATGCCATAAATATAAAAAGGTCAAACCTACGTAATTTGTTATTTCTTATATTCCGGTTTCTATGCAAGTACTTATTCTGTAATAATCCTCCATTCACTTACACCGTGATTGACTGTTTAGGGATTTCCAAGGTAAATAAAAAAAAAAAAAACTGTAATCCCTAGACATTAAAAAAGGAACTTTAGTCCCGATATGCAGAGACTAAAGTAGCATTTTAAGAGCATGAGAAGTGAAAAATAATTAATTTATCGATACACGACTATACTATCTTTTTCGAAATTTGATTAGAGAGGGCAGGTAAGAAACAACATGGTTTTTTATTTTTAAAAACAATGTGGCATATCACTTTCCACCTTATCACAGGTTGTATGTTTAAGTATTCCACACTAGCGAGCCGCCCTCGCTTCGCTTCAGTTAATATAAGTTAAAATATAGCCTATGTCCACCCTGAAAGTGCATTCTAAAGGTGGACATTCACGGTCAGTTAAACTGATCAGTTGAACTAACGTACATCCAAAAAATTATCGTGAATGTGAAAAAAAATTATACGAACTCAAGGTCAGCTTCTGGATGTACGTCAGTTAACTGATCAGTTTAACTGACCGTGAATGTCCACCTTAAATAATATTGGTGAAATGTTTTTTGAAATCGGATAAGGCTTCGGGCGCCGGCCAATGGCCGACCGGTTTGTTGAGAGGATGTTTTGTTGCGCGTAATGTTAAATGTGTGATATCTTCTAAAGTATTTATTTAAGTGACATACTGTCGCACTCAGAGACGTCAATTAATTTTCAAGTTCGATTAAAGTTGCTATTGCTATAGCAAAGAAAGTGACAGCAGCAACTTTAATCAAACTCAAAACTTAATTGACGTCTCTGAGTGAGGCCGATAGTGTAAGGACTATTTTAATCTACGTTAAATGTCCAAGGTAAATAACGTATTTATTTTGATATGGATTAATACTGATTCGGTGAAAATAGCTTAGGTTATTTACCTAATCATTTTAATTAATATTTTAAAGATAAAAATGGTTACTGAGTCAACTTGAGATAGACATATGCCTACTACTACTGCTACAATTCTTTAGTAACTTATTTTAAGGTATCTCTTAAGGTTTAGCCAGCGTAAGCGGGTGAATTTCAGGGCGTTTTAACCACCGTCATTAGTGTCACCAAATATATTGACGAAATAAATTACATCTACCATGAACTCCTGATGTAAAAAGAAGCAGAACCGGGGATATAGTTTCTACCAGCATCAGAAGTTGCTGTAGTGTCACGGATTTCGTCAATATATTTGGTGACGCTAATGACGGCGGTTGAAACGCCCTGAAATTCACCTAAGCCATGTAATCGCCCGACAATCGATTTTTTGACGACTTGATTAGAAAACACTATACTAAAACTTAATAAGAATGTAATGTAGGTACAAACCTTCTGGAAAAAAACTCTAAATTATAGTGAAAACCGTATCAAAATCCGTCGCGTAGTTTAGAAGAAGGATGACACACGCGGACCGACTTTAATTTAAGATTTTATTTATTTATTTATTTATTTATTTATTCCATACATACATTCCATTTATTTATTTTGTTTTATACATGTACTGATTCTACGTTTATTCTTAATTAAAGAAAGTTGAATTGAGAACCTCGTTTTTTGAAGTCAATGGAAAATGTGTAACAATAACAATATTGCCAAAATAGCAATAGAATTGCCAAATTCATTTTCAAACGCGCCCGAAAGATCGTTTTCAATTTGCCACAACATCAAGGCGCGTGTACATTCGCGATTAATTAGCAACTAATTGTTTAGGGAGCGTAAATTAAAGGCAACGTGTGTGACATGTACATAGTTATGTCGCCAGTGATCGGACACACCCTTGCCATTATATTATCCACTGACTTCAATAACCTAGCTTAACCTGAGTTATAAATACCGCGACAATCACTTAAATGACGCGGTTAGTCTAGTTGGTAGTGATCCTGCTTACAAAGCTAGCGGTCCCGGGTTCGAATCCCGGTATGAGCAAATATTTCTGTTTTCTATATATTTAAGTATGTATTTCTCTATGCATATAATATGTATATCGTTGCCTAGAACCCATAGTTCAAGCCTAGAGCTTAGTTTGGGTCTAGGTCAATTTGTGTGAGATTGTCCCTGATATTTATTTATTTATTTACTTAAATGACTTAACGGATTTTCATTAAACTAAGCTAAGAACAGTCTCGATTAAGTCACATTTGTAACAAAAAATAAATCGCAGTTCGCAGTTTCACGTTATTAAGTATTCTATAATATCAAAGCCTCTGATCTCTACCAGAGGCTTTGATATTGTAAACTTGAAACAGCTGATACAATGTGCATACATTATTTTATCAGTTGCTACTTGTTCGAATAAATTAAAAAATAACAATTCTATAATTCTACGACTTTTATCAGAGGCTTTGACATTGTACAACATTGAATAATGTGATTTATATTGCACGAAGAGTTTGCTACTACACTGAAGTAAAAAGCTGGATGACGCGGCTAGCCTGGTCGGTTTTTACTTAATTAATGAAATTATTCAATTTCTGTTTTGATTTTTTATAGAAACTTTTCAAATTCTCGTATAGGGTAACCGAACAACCGAACAATTGGGAATATGCATGTTTTTTTTTTGCTTTATTAAAAAGTCATTAAATTAACAAACAGTAGAGAAAAAATATTTTTCGAATAACTATAAAAATAACCAAGATATAAGCAATTAATATTTGTTTCTATCTCTTTCTAGCAAAACAGAATTTAATTATAGAGTTTATAATAGCCGTAGTGCCCGCTGACGTCACGGTACATGTCGGATCTGTCTATTTAGTAGTTTTAAACGTTTATATGTGACGTTCTCAGTAAAAAGGGACCTTGTGGAGGCAGGCAGTTACGCCGTTTTTAGAACTGTTACCATAATATTCGTATAGTTACAAGAATAAGAAGAGCGTAACTGCCTTCCTCCATAAGGTCCCTTTATATTGAGAACGTCAGATATTATCCGTATTTGTTGGCCGATTTAAATTTTAATTTCACTTTTGGCATCTTTTTTACGGTATCTTCATATTTTGTTAAGAAAAGCGATAATTTTTTTTATGCATATTACCAATTATTGTCAAATTAGGCCGGGGTGTTTTTGAACCTCACTGATGACTTTAAGTAATAATGTTAAGTTTTTTTTTTTTTTGTTAAGTCACGCGGTGATCCCGTTGCGTTGCCGAGTGGGCGTAGGCACTCGTATTTGATGTCAGATATATTATACGACTTGTACGCGGAGGAAGTCGCGGGCAAAAGCTACCTATACTTAACTAATTTCCAAGTCGGCAATAAATATTACTGGTTAGAGAAACCTTTAAGTTTTCTC
The DNA here is from genome assembly GCA_963241965.1 of Tortrix viridana. Lineage (NCBI taxonomy): Eukaryota > Metazoa > Arthropoda > Insecta > Lepidoptera > Tortricidae > Tortrix > Tortrix viridana. The sequence goes on along the minus strand of OY725197.1, from coordinate 3,605,719 downwards.
TTAAACTTTTATAAAAAGCACTGCTATTGAAACTTCAGTGTCTCCCGAACTAACGAGGCACTTGAGTTTTTCAGCTCCTCGAACTATCGCAACGAATCACTTACTAAGCACTAAAAATCCAATCTTAAAGCAAAACTATCTTAACCAGCTCAAGTTTTAAGTCCATTATAGCTCGAAACTCCGTTCCTCAAGATAACAAGGAGACTGTTTGCGGTTGGTAAACTAATACAGCCGCATCGATAGTTTTGATTTATCGTTTTGAGAACTGCAAACGTAAACTTGTGAAATTGAGTCTTCTAAGACAGAAAATGTCGACTAGGACTCGTTTGATCAGTCGGAGTTTGGTACAATTCCTTTATTAAAGCTTGGAGAAATCGGGTTAAAATGCTTCTATATAGCTACTGTGTAGCTAATAACCTTATAAAGCGGTGAACTAGGAAAAGGTCAACAGGGCGTTGATTATTTAACAACTCGCCAATGTTTTCATCAGCGAAGTCTATGCGTTTACGCTAATGTTCGTGCATGTCTCGACCTTGGTCGTTCGACGCCGTTCAACCAAGAGACTAAGGAGGTATAATGCCTACGAGACGATTACTTTGTTGCATGAGTATAAAAAAAAGCATAAACGATAACGTGATAACAATTCACGATGAAAAATACTTTTCACCACACCAGCTCGAAAAAGCATTCTTTGGCGCACAAAATCTGCGTGCAAAAGTCCACTTTAACCGCTAGCGTGGAAAGTAATGCTGGTGCTGTGCGCGGAGGGCGCTGCGCAAGGACGGCCACAGCTGATGTGGCGCTCGTGTCATTGTTAGGGTTCCGTACCCGAAGGGCGCCCAACGGGACCCTATTAATATGCCTACGCTGTCCGTCCGTCCGCCTGTCTGTCTTAACTATAAAGAGCTGTATCTTTTGAACCGTAATAGATAGCGGGTTGATTTTATTTTCAGAATATGTGTTACACAGAATACAGCGGATTTACTAACAAATAAACAAATAATAACAATGTGAAATTTAACGTATTTTTAATTTTGTTAAATCGTAAAAACGGTAAAACATATATAAGCGTCAAATTTGATACGATTGTAGAACAAACCCTATAGAATAACAACAAGTACTAAAAATCAGCCAAATGTGTACGGAACCCTCAGTGCGCGAGTCCGACTCGCACTTGACCGGTTTTATTTTTCCAACACCAAGTGTTTTCTCGCCACACGGTGAGGTGAAAAATTGTGTTTCGCACGGCAGCAAAGTTATTTGGGTCTCGAGGCCTTGAACCCCTCTATATTTAAACCACTCGCTGCGCTCGTGATACAATTTTACAATCCTTCGCTGACTCGGGAATCAATACTGACTGTCGCGCCAAATAACAACTTTGCTGCCTTGCATAACAAATAACTATTCCAAAGTGTAACAAACAGCCCATTCTTTTAGCCAGAACAAAGCTCTTATTAAGAAACGCAGCAATATTTTTCCTTTGAGAGAATGTAGGTTATGTTGCGGTCCGAGTATGCTTGCCCTGTGTGCATGCCTGACTCTCGGGCAAGAAATAACTGGAGCGGTATTGCATTTTTGCTGGGAACCAATAAAGTCAGCGGGTATTTTTTATCTCGCGTTGATCAGTATTGTTTATGACATAAAGACTATTAAACATAAGTGTTTTTAAGGTTCCGTAGCCAAAATGGCAAAAACGGAACCCTTATAGTTTCGTCATGTCCGTCTGTCTGTCACAGGCATTTTACTCAAAAACTACATTGAAATTTGAAGTATACGTGTGTTGTATAAGCCGCTACTTAGTTTGGTACTCAAATTACAAAAATAAATATTTCTGGGGGTGGCTATTTAGCCAAAAAAATATTTCAGCTTCTGTTACGTGTATTAACAGAAGCTGAAATATTTTTTTTCAGCAAACATCTACGTGTGGCACATATTTCGACAGTTATTTATAATATACTTTAAGGTTTATAAGCAATTTAAGATTAAGTGAATACCTACCTACATATTTTCGGAAATAGTTGCTCCGAAAGTTGCATAAACTGTGTCCCCCTTTATCTTTTTAACTGTATGTTCAAAAAATATGAAAAAATTAAAAAAGGTAACGCATAAATAAATAATTTCAACCAAAATTATTTTTAACATGATCGGATATATAGTTTTTGAGTTATTGCCGAAAAACTGCGCTTCTCAACAAAAGGAAGTAAGTGCCATTAAGATACGCTCTTTTGCTGGTGCACTTTATTTGTATTGGTAGTAATGGCAATGAGCAATGGTTTGTCTTTATGTTAAATCGTGCGACCTTGCAGAGAAATTAAAACTTAAAAAAGAACATTTTATAATGTCCAGAATAAAAAGTTAAAACTCTGGACAATTTAAAAACTGACTTAGCTGGCCTTAGCACATAGCTTTACACTATTTAGTGTGTCCGGAAATTTGAACCCAGTCTACGAAACCTTACATTTAAAAATCAACCATTAACTCACTAAAATATATTCTGTTTTCCCCCATTTTACTCTTAGAAGTTTTAGGATCACACAATTGAACTTTGAACTTTAGATTGAGAGTAATAAAGTAAGTTTTCAAGTAAGAGAGGAGCCAAGACTGCAATTTCCCACTGCCGGAAGGGAGGAAATCCGGGATATATTGGACACCGCAGGATGTTATTACTTATTGACTATGCAGTTCGAAAATGCAATATAAGGAATAGTGAAGTTGCTCTTCTGCCCTGCTAATCTAAAATGCGATATCTCAGACAAAACTGCTGTAGCAATTGCTACCTCAGTACTAACAGGAGAGGACTGAATCTGTTTTGGCTATTCAATTTGAGATATCACCTTTTAGCTTAGGACGGAAGTCTTGTTTCTTTGAGAATTCGTTGGGTACATTAAGAACAAGTCCAAGAAAAACCGGTCAAGTAAACCGGTGTATGTATGTTTATAATAGTAGTATTGTATATAGCCTAAACGGCTAATCGGATTTGGATGATACACAACGATAGTCCTTATACCGAATTGACATAACATTAAAAAAATACTACTGTCAAAATGGTTTAAAAAACGCGCTTACTACCAACTTGATTAAAAAACAAGCATCGAGTTCATAGACAGCCAATCAGCAATCAGTGCAGCTTTAACGTCTTTAGGGTTCCGTAAGGGTGCCTGACGGGACCCTATTACTGAGCCTATACGCTGTCCGTCCGTCTATCCGTCCGACCTAACTTTAAAGAGCTGTATCTTCTGAACCGTAAAATATAGCCCGTTTATTTATTTGCATTTATTTGCAGCCCATTTATTTCCAGAATATGTGATATAACGGGGGATTTCCTGACAAATAATAAAAAAGTCAAATAGTAAAATATTAATGGGAGTCCTCATACGAGAAACGTTTTTTTTCAACGTTTTTTTGTATATTTTCTATCGTAGAAACAAATCAAATTTGGTATGACTATAGAATAAACCCTATAGAAAAATAACAAATATTAAAAACCGGCCAAATGTGTACGGAACCCTCAGTGCGCGAGTCCGACTCGCACTTGACCGGTGTTTCTATAGAAATAACTATTACGGCAAAATCGACATCTTCAAGGTTCAGGAGCTAATAATAACGTTTAGATTACATTTAGCATCAAATTGATCGTAGGATGCTGTCTAAGGGGCCCTACAGACTTAACAGTCCATCGGCGATGCACGACTATCTATTTCTCTTAAGGTAATACATTTCTTTATATATTTTGGCCTGATATACTTAGGACCGCGGCCTGCCTGCCTGCGAGCCTGTTAAGTGCGAGTCGGACTCGCGCACCGAGGGTTCCGCACAAACTTGTAGGCATGTAAATAGTTCGTAAATCACGGGAATACAATATAAACTACTCCAGTATAAACTGACACGCAATAAGTATGCACTTTCGTACTTAGCGAGTGTCAGTTTATACTGGACTTCCTTTTTTTTGTGATGTAACTACAAATTAACGGTTTTCGGATTTTTCCCTTTACTTGTGCTATCAGACATTGCTTCTTGCCAAATTTCATGATTCTTAGTCAACGGGAAGTAGGTACCCTATAGGTTTTGATTCCCTTAAGATTCCCTTAAATATGCGGCATAAACGGCCGTATCTTTTGATTGCGTTGACTTAGATGTTTGATTTTTTTACTGATCCAAGGAATTGCAGACTTAAGTATTTGATATGAATTTCAACTAGATACCTCCACGCGTTCCTGAGAAAAAGGGTCTTGACAGACACACAGTCAGACAGACAAACAGACAGACAGACAGACGGACAACAAAGTGATAATATAAGGGTTCCGTTTTTTTTCATTTGAGGTACGGAACTCTAAAAATGAGATTAATGTGCGTTTATGAGTAAGGGGGTTACTGCCGCACTCAGAGACGTCAATTAAGTTTCAAGTTACATTAAAGTTGCTGCGTCTTATTCTATTGCTATAGCAAAGACAGTGACAGCAGCTACTTTAATGAAACTTACAACTTAATTGACGTCTCTGAGTGCGGCAGTAAGTCTGTAAGACCCTTAAGGCTACTTGTTAGTGAAGCAAAGATAGACTCGAGCACTAGGTGGTCTGGCTTTGCCCGTTATTTGTGGGCAGGAACTTTGCCCTAATTGCTTTCGATTGGGGTTCAATATTCCACGTCTTGTAGATATTGACGGATTCGTCGATTAATGCATTTTTACTCGATTACCTAAGAAGGAGGTAGTAATACAGTTTATACTTGAGTTATTATATGAATATACTAGCGGCCCGCCCCGCTTCGCTCCGGGTACTATTATATACATAAACCTTCCGTGTAAAATTATCTAACTGATGGTGAAAACCACATTAAAATCCGTTGCGTAGTTTGAAAGATCTAAGCGTACATACAGAGGGACAGACGGCGGGAAGCGGCTTTGTTTTATACTATGTAGCGATAAAACTGAATTAGATGGATCATATACAGATTTAGGTTCAAAATTGTCCCTTCTGTTCCTAAAAGTTAACGACGTGGGAGTTTTTAACTCATATAATTTCGATACAGGTCAAAACTACACCAGACTCCCATTACGCGGATATATCATAACCCGAAAAATTTGTTTTCAAAGTCCTTAACTTTGTGGAACAGGAGAGAACTCTTGTTTCTGTGACTGTGTATGACCTAGATGAGTCACAGTAGAGCGGCGACTTTTTCAGCGCATTAAGAATAGGGCTAGACGAGCATTCGAACGGTACCGTTGACGTTACGTTAGAAAAATGTATGGAATTGACATTAGCAGCCGACGGGAGAGATTGGTCAATTATACATACATTTTGACAGTTCTCGAATATCGTTAGCATTATGCATATAGGGACGTCTTGTCTACAGCCGCTGCAGTGATTCGATTGCAATGCAATAGCTTTATAGTTTTAATGCAGTCGCAATGCAGTCGCTGATTGTCTACGGCAAATGCAGTAATAGAATCGAGATGAAAACGCGTTCTAGTATCGCGATTTCCGGGCGTATGTACATATATACGTACGTAGTTTCTGCCCGCGACATAGGACAAAGGACAAAGGCCTCTCCCAGTTCGAGTATAGTGGCGTATTATTATTTTTCCCACTTTGGGTCACAAAAAAGCAGTCAGGGCTTTGCGTTTGGTACTAGGAACATATTATTATGACTTTGTCAGACTCGTTTTTTACGGAGTTATATTGAGTTGATATGACGCATAACGTCACGCCTCAACACAATTTTTACATAGAAGTGACGTCACGAGCCCCCACTCCCGAACTTTGATGCGCTTTCATTGTAATTTTTTGTTTGATAGACAAGATATGTGTTCAATATTTTTGATAATTTACTGACGAACTAAATAGAATTTAGTTTTCTTTACCCAGTTATCATCGCTATTGTCAGTCTTAAACCTAGATTTAATACTAAATCTATATTTATCTTTTTCCTACAAGTGGCAAATGCATTATGTTGCGAGTTATTTTCATGAATTTACAGTTATACAATGTTTCTGAGACACAACTTATGTGACGTTCTCAATATAGCTCGCTCTTCTTATTTTTGTAACTATACGAATACTATGGTAACAGTTCTAAAAACGGCGTAACCGCCTGCCTCCATACGGTCCCTTTATATTGAGAACGTCACATATTGGTACAAAGAAAGATTTTTTTTATGGGCAGTGAAAACAATGAGAATAATAATGAACCGCCAACAAAGCTGGGAAAGCAATCGGCTTATTCGGTAAGTAATTGAATAATTCAGACATTGAACAGGAAATAAGGGTTTGTGATCGGTTATTTATGCAAAACCAATAACTGTAAGATCTTGATTGATTGCATATAAACTCGTAGAACAAAAAAGTGATCTATCTGATTGTTTGTTTATTTATATTCGGAAACTGGATTGATATATTGATAAATAATACTATTCGTATCTTAGATAAAAACAAAAAGAGGGAGATACGTGACCGGGGCGCGGGCTTGAGCACCTAAATATAGGCACTGAGCGCCTATGTTTAGTTAGTTGTCCGACCGTCACCGATCTGTCAACACGTGCGACATCGTCATTATTGTGAGACATATGCCTGTCTCACTTAGGCGCACGACGTTAGTCTATCAATTTATCTCTATTGCTCCTTAGTGCATGTTTACAGCTGTATGTGTGGAATTTGCGAATGTAGGTGTCGCGGCACGCATTATGTCAGTGTCTTGTACGGCGATAACGTGTCTTCGCCTTTTGCTTTAGTCTAAGATTCGTATGATAATATTAATACTTAGGGCCTGTTTCACAATGAACAAGTACATTTATTTGCCACATAAAGTTAGCCTTTTCTTGTCTATTGGCAAGTGTAAGAAAGGAGAAGGGCGAAATTTATCTGTCAAATATGGTTTACTTGACGATTGTGAAACCGGCGGTTAATATTTTAAATGTGAAATATAAAAATGAATCCCTATTGCCCTCGGTCCCGGCATCGCGCGTGAACGGCTGGACCGATTTCGCTAATTCTTGTTTTGTTGTTTGTTATTGTCAGAAGGTTCTTATGAAGAGAAAAATTGGATATTTCTACTTTAAGGGGGGAAATGGGAGGGGGAACTTTTACCGAAGCGAACCGAGGGCGGGTCGCTAGTTTTAAATGTAAAAGTTTGTATGTTTGAGTGTCAATCAGGCGTGATTGACAAACGGCTGAACGGATTTTGATGCAATTTGGCACCCAGATAGTTTTTATAAGATTAATGTCGGATTTCACCAACCACTGAACAGACGATTAGAGTGTTAACAGCTGTCAAAATGTATGAACTAACAGTCGATTATAATTTAACATCGTATGGTGAAATTGGTACTAATACTTATAAGATACTTTTCATTCCGGAAAAATTTATAGTTTCGTGATAGATGAGTTGTACGCGGACGGAGCCGCGAGCAAAAAGTAGTATTCACCTCTCTCGGCCCGTCTCCTTACATCCGCATATGTGACGTTCTCAATATAAAGGGACCTTATGGAGGAAGGCAGTTACGCTATTCTTATTCTTGTAACTATACGAATACTATGGTAACAGTTCTAAAAACGGCGTAACCGCCTGCCTCCATAAGGTCCCTTTATATTGAGAACGTCACATATAATGCCCTACTTTGCGAGCGTCAGCGATTAATGTGCTATAACCACGCATCCTTTTCTTAAAAGAAAAATACAATAAATATAACTTCATCATAAGAATACATGCCATTTGGCGGATCTGTGGTTAGGTTGAAGAAAACCCAAAATGAAGTATCATAATGAGGGAGCATTTGCAACAATGGCGTTGTGTTTTAAGGATATTTTTGGAGGGCGTTGACTGAATGTATGCCGTAAATTACTACGCATGAAACATGATTTGCGAAAGAACATATTGTTTGCCTGCTAAAATAGCAAGTATTTATACTTGCTAGTATTTGCACCTAGTAGTAATCCAAGTACAAATACTAGGTATCAAGTCTGCCGTTAAGGTTGTAAATGTTGTTGTTAGATATCTGTGGCACAGATTGGCTGTCATAGCTCGTGGTATCGATAATAGGAACACCCTGCCGTCGAGTTTGTAACACGCGCGTGAGTAATCACGGGTGTTCACAAACTGCTATGAATCTTGAACAATAATGACACATGGTGTGTTTAAGTGAGATGTATAATTTACAATGGTAACTTGATTAGGGAATTAGTGAGACGTCGGGTGCACTACATGATTCCGATGTGTCAATTGGGCGGTTTAGAAAAAAAATGTGTACGTCGTTAAGGACAAAAATTAAGAATTTTTTACTTTTCCAGTGCGTCACGAAAATCAGTCGTACATTTAGTGTCGTTAATTTTCGTGACGCAACGTAAAGATAACAAAAATCTGTCACTTGCCTCGTGTACAGTCACCACACGGGATTGTTGAGCCACTATAGAACCCTCTCACAGAAAGTCGACGGAAAATTTTGACGTAATTTCTTTTGAGTGACTTGACGTTGTCATTATGACAGGGTTCTATGGTGGCTCAACAATCCCGTGTGGTGACTGTACGAGTATGTTGGACAAATTGGCGACCTCGCGGAATCGGCGGAAGTAAATTGTTTTTTTTTCTGTGGAATCTTGAATTATATTACTCGTAACGCAAAATTTATTCCAAATTTACCTAAGTGTTATAGTATATCGATGACTAACAATTTCGCTTTGTCATGATTTAATTGTAGTAGGAGATGCATGCAAAGTTTTATGTCCTAAAAATAGGTAGCTGGGGTGTTATTGTAATCAAAGACTGAGGGTAGTTTGTATGAGAGACATTTAAAAGTTGTTATTATATGGGAACTATAGCCCGAACCCTCTCATTGTGAGTGGAGGCCGGTGTCCAGCAGTGGGACGTACATAGGCTGGATTGTATAAAATTTTTTTGGTTCTCAAAAAAATACATTAATTTAAATTTACAAACAAAGGAATTGTCTCTTTATTTATTTATTTTATAAACCTGTTAATTCAAACTAATAATCAAATAGTGGTTTAAAATGTTTGAAAAACCGTCAATACTAATATAATTATTTCGTGGAATTAAAACATCAAATACAATAACTAATTATGACTTTTGAATAATTAAAGTTATAGCAATTCAATGTTCTGGGCTGCGAGTATTTGTGCCTTTAATTAGGACACTGGGTCATTATTACAAACGTCCTAAATATAGCTTGGGCCTTACGAGGATAGCGTAGCAAGGGACCACTAAGCAGGGACCGGACAACCCTTTCATCGGGAAAAGCCTTTCAAAGGGCTTCCCTTTGAAACAGCTAGTCCAGTGAATTTGCTCACCCATTCCAATTGGCAACCCATACGATTGACTTTCCCTTATCGAATGAAGAACCCAACGATAAGGGTAGCCCTTTGTAATTTGTAACTGGTAACTGATTCACCTTGATATCCCTATGAAAGGGTTTCCCTAACGATTTAAGCGCTTATTATAAAGCTTTCCCTTTTGTGGAAGATATGTACGAGCCAATCACAAACGTTTGCCATAAAAAATCGAACCGTATTAGATCTTTTTCCGCTCCGCGCGGTAACTTCAAACGATACGCCTTCGTCGGTAACGTGTATAACTATAACTAATAAGGATTTTGTAAGGGTATTGGGTTAGCACTTAGTTGAATCGGCTGTCATTTACTTGCTTCGAACGGGACGCAAGGTAAAGTGTGTTTTATGAAGTCTACAAAAGGTCTAAAATTGCGTATATACTAGTAGGTAACCTTTTTAAAGGGGTTTAGTAAGGGTATTGGTTAGCGCTTAATAGAATGGGCTATCGTTTGGAAATAGCGCTTTAAAAACACATTTAAAGGGTTTTGACGGGCAGAGGGTTTGGTAAGTAAATCCTTACGAAAAACCCATACAAAACCCATTGAAAGGGATAGCGGGCCGGTCTCTACCACTAAGACACATCAACACTTACCTCGTTCATATAGGTCCACGCTCGACATGCTATAACCGGGCTGAGCGGTTTATAATGGTTTCCAAACGTGTACATGTAAAAGAGCCACGGCGCCGGGAAGAGCATGGTGAGCATGTCGCAGAGGGCCATCGCCATCAGCACCACGTTGGTGGGCGTGCGCATGTGGCGCCGCGAGAGCACCACCACTATCAGGGTGTTCGCGACGGTGGTGGTGGCCAGGAGGAACGGGGCGATGTATCTGTTGAGAATAATTGTGTGTTAACCTTAGATGAAAACATAAAGAAAAAGAAACGTGACCAGCTGGCTTGAGCACCTAAATATAGGCGCTGAGCGCCTATGTTGAGTCAGTTGTCCGGCCGTCACCGATCTGTCAACACGGGCGACGTCGTCATTATTGTGAGACATATGGCTGCCTCACGCGCACGACGTTAGTCCATCAATTTATCTCTATTGCTCCTTAGTGCATGTTTACAGCTTTGTGTGTGGAATTTGTGAATGTAGGTGTCGCGGCACGCATTATGTCAGTGTCTCGTACGGTGATAACGTGTCTTCCCCTTTTGCTTTAGTCTAAACTGTTAACAGTGTTTCTCTTACCACTACATACATATCGTCGTCTTACTTTCTCAACCTGGTATTTTTCTTGCGTTTGTTAAACTGTTTACATCATATATTATAATTAATGAAATGAAATTACCAACTGCAAGAAAGAATTGCAGATACGAGGTTGAGGAAGTAAGGCGAAATAATTTTTTTCAAGAGTCATAAATTTTAATATGTGCGCTTTATGAAGACTCACCCACACATTCGGTAGGTAATAAGAAATAAATAAACATAGGACCTTGGAATTCTTGTTAGTCTTATAACCACAACATAGAACCATGTAATATCGTGATTTTTGGACTATGAGATGATGCTATTGAGATCCTGGATTCAGCAAAATATAGCTAAAGGCACATTGAATTACGTACTAATCATAACTCATATTATAGCAAAAATGTAACACAGAAACCTGTAATACTGGGCCAGCGACTTTTAGATCTATGTTACGCTGTCAACCATGACGGATATTTCCGTCGTTGGTGTTGAACCAGTAGTACGGATAAATCCGTCTATGGCGTTGAAAAGGTTAATGGGAATGGGTATAAGTCTCAGTAGGTACTTAAACGTAAGGTATACTAGGTACAGTCAGCGTTAAATAGACAGGAGCAGCGAAAGTGGCCAAATATGTATATCGCAGCACATCTTTATTACTATAGGAATAAGAATGCGTTGCGATATATTTTGCCTGCTCCTATCTATTTGATGCTAAATGTACCTACTTTAATTATAACACTCACTATGTAACACTTCTCTTTCTAGTTGTTTTTCCTGTCCTTGCTGTATAAATAAAGAATTATTGTATTGTATTGTATAACCCTATAGAACCCTGCTATAATGGCAGCATTAAAGTCATGAGAGAGAAATGACGTCCAAATTAATAATTGGCTTTCTATGACAGAGTTCTAAGTGGCTCAACATTTAAAGTTACTTTATGACGCAAAATTCAAACACACTTACCCATACATAGGCTTAGCATAGTTGATGGGGAACATACAAGTCACATTCAGATAGACATGGCTAACGTTCGACGCGCAGTAATCGTCTGTCGAAAAATTCGAATATTCAGGATAGACAGTCTCATCATAAAAACTGCTGTTCATGTTGGTACTCGCCACCTCTATGACGTCATTTGTTCCGTACGAAGGCTCTTCAAACGTTCCAGATTTGAAATTATCTGTGTAGTTGTAAGTGAACTCTCCAATCCCAGTGATTGCACTGCCCGCCATTTTTTTTTCCGTTATGTTGCTGCCATGGTGGTTATTTTGTTTTGTCTGTGGACAAAGGAAAATAGATAGTTAGATAGGTAAAGGCGGGTTTTTATAATTATAGTCTGTGTACACGTATAGTTATTCACAGAGGTGAGCTAATGCTGTATTAGGGTATTTTACCTTGGTAGATACTGGTTTTACACTATAGCTCTTGCAATTCACGAGGCGAGTGGGCTTTATTAGTGTTGAACGTGTACATGCACATTGCGGTAGTATGCGTGTCTGACGGAGCGATCAGCGAGCCCGCCCCGTCGCTAAAGTCTCTTGTGCATATTGTTTCCGTGTGTGCGTGTACATACCTACACGACGCTGTATACGGATACGTGTTTACCACAAATAAAGCCCACTCTCCTTCGTGAATGCCGAGAGCTATAACTGCGAATATTAAGTTCCCAAATACACGAAAATATTAAGACTAAATTTATTTTTATGTTCTTTATATTTTTAATGTATTAGAAACCAAAAAGAATGTGGTATTTGATTATAAAAACTCAACTGTGACGTTCAGTGCTTCATAAAAATCCATACTACTTGATACTACTTGATACTACTTGATCAATTAAAAAAAAATTTGTTCGGCACCTTTGTAACAGAACTGGAACACGTCGATCCATCCCAGAATACAAGGATAGGCTGCTACAATTTAATCTTTCCTCTCTATCCAAAAGACGCAGTATCATGGATTTGGTCACGCTCTATAAAATAGTTCATGGGGATCTTGATAGTGACCTTATTAGTTACATATACTTACGTGCAACAAAACGTATGACTAGAAACCAAAAAATATTTGCATTGCCCGCCTCGAACAATAATGTTACCAGCAACGCTCCTTTAAGTAGAATGTGTCGACTTTACAATAATTTAGATGTAGACTTAGATTTGTTACAGGTTTCACTTAATACTTTAAAAATAATTTAGTTAAAAACATTGCAAATTAATAATAAAATAGTAAGAAGTAGTATAAAATTTTATTGTGTTAGTTTAAATAAGTACTTAGTTATTCGCTATAGTTACTAATGTCACTATGTTAATGCCGTGTACAATTATTACAGTGTAGTTGGCAAAATATGTGCACATAAGAGCGCTATTGATTTCTAAGATATATATGTTAACTACATGTTATTGTACCTAATCAAATAAATAAATACTTTATAAAAAGTAGCTTGAATGATTTTCAGTCAACATTTCTATTTGCTAGGTTCCGGGCGAGATAGACTCAATCGAAGATGCTTTTTTGAAAGATTGGCTAGAGGATGCTGCTGACAGAAGCATAGAAGCCATGAGAGGCTTTTGCCCAGTAGTGGGACACTAACGAACTAACATAATAAATAAATCTGAGCATTTCAAGAAAAGTTTGTACAATTTTACGGATTTAAAAAAACAAGCTCCGATTAATAAAAACCGTAGATAGATTGCGTGCATGAAACTATGCAATTTTAACATAAATTCCCAAAATGTAAAAAAAAAAGTATAGAAACTTCTTATCTCGTTAACTACAATGTATGAGCTTTGGTAACAAAATAGGGAAAATTTGTGCATTTTTTATGGGACATTTTGGGAAATTATTTTAAAACTGCTTAGTTTCATTTATCCAACCCATCTACCAATTTTTTTTTAAATCGGAGAGTTGAATGAAATGTAAATTTTTTTTTAGAAATGCTTCTCTAAAGGATTAGTTTTTACAATCTGTGATTACTTTTATTAAGGAGTGCTGGGAGTTGAGTAAAACATCAGTTCTGTATATTTCTCGTTAACAACGTCGACTTGAATTTTAAAAAGATTAGATGTGAATATTTAAACTAGTTAAATAAACATCGTAAATTGAGAAAGATAAATTATCATTTAATAAAGAGTAATCAAATAAATTGCATAAAAGAAATATAGTATAACAATTTGTACATAAAAATACAAAATACAGAGTCTTACAAATCTTACCCGATAAAAGTAGCCAATTATCCTATATTATCTATGCGAAAAATCACCTTTACTCGTTATTACTTAGGTCTGATATATTGCCATTATCCTTACTGCTTTTACTTTTTTTTATTTTTTTATTTATTTATTTGACATACACATTTATAAATAATAACAACAGCTGTAACATAAACCATGCAAGGTTTTTCTAGACAGCTGGAACGCCGGTTGCATCATTAAATTATACATAAAAATAATACATAATTATACTTAAAATAAATAAAGTTCTAAGTTACGTTACTCCATCTCTTTCCGTCGATTTAAACAAAAACTGCATGAATTTAGTGCTTCGTAGTATCTGTGACGTCAACGTGAATATAAAAAAAAAAAAAATATCAGGGGACAATCTCACACAAATTGACCTAGTCCCAAACTAAGCTCTAGGCTTGTACTATACCCACTAGACAACGATATACATACTTATATAGATAAATACATACTTACATACATAGAATACATCCATGACTCAGTAACAAATACTCGCGCTCATCACACAAATATTTGTCCATACCGGGATTCGAACCCGGGATCGCTAGCTTCGTAGGCAGGGCCACTACCAACTAGGCTAACCGCGTCGTCAGAAGAAAAAATCCCGCAGAAGTACACGTTCCGCAAAAGTCAGTCAACATTGAAGTTAATTAAGAGGAATGAGTACTCTTAATAAACAAAAAGCCTGGTTTATTTAACTTTTACCAAATTTAATTTTGCCGCGCGCGTGGATTCAGTACGCAGTTATTGTTAGCAGATGGCTTCTGGGTACCGCAAAGCAAATAACAACTCCTTTATAAACATTTAATTTAATTTCAATGAGCAAATAAAAATTCGGCTCGAAGGACCATAGACCTTACAATCCGGGCGGAAGGACCAATATTTGTGAATACGGTTCTAAGGACCAGGGTTGATTAAGTTATCTATATACGAGTATATAATACATGGTGAGTCTTAGTAAAGTGCACATATTCAAATGAGGGACATTAAATTAAATTTTATCGACGGAAAAAATGTTTTTTTTTATGACTTCAAAATAATATTTCGTAACTTTTTGTCTTTACACGTGCAAAGACAAAAAATAAAAAAAATAAAAAATAACATTTTTTCGTCGATAAAATTTAATTTAATGTCCCTCATTTGAATATGTGCACTTTACCAAGACTCGCCCTGTATACAAAGCAATGCCAATGACCCAAATTGGGGTATTTTTTAGTGGCTTTGAAATAAGTTTAAGCAATAATGAGGTAATTTATAATAGATTTTTTAATAAAAAGGGTCGGTAGTACCGCTGAACTGGTAGAGTTTGACGTGTAAAAGTGCCCGTGCGGCCTACTGAATAAATATCTTTTATCTTTTTTAACAATACATTTTTATTAATTGGCACTAAGTCAAAAAGCTTTATTTTTATAAAGACATCGATTTCAGCGCACAAAACATTTGCAGGACAAATTAAAAAACATATTTTCTTCCACGAGTTTATTTTTGTACTTAAATGTTGATGGTTTATTTTAAAAGTCGTTAGTTAATTTATTATTTTGGAAAAAAAATAATTAGATATATTATTTAGAGTTTTAATGATGACATTCCTGAAATCTTGCTGATCTGTATTGATCAATTTCAATTGGTCAGTAACGGGACATCGGAAGACAGGGAAATTTTATCTTTTTAATGTCGTTGATTATATATTTAAGAATAACTGCGTTCAAATAATAAAAGTTTATTTCTCCTCCACAGTTATGTTATTATTTTTTAAATATGGATAGTTAAACTCAGCTCTTAACGCGATAAAAGCTAACGAAAGGTAGCAAATTAAATACATTATAATTACATATTAATTATTTTAATTTATTTTACAGTTTAATTATAGAATGGGTTGTAAACGCAATGGTTTTATTATATCTGACCTGGACGTTTCTACCTTCATTTGTATTTAAAATTAAAGCAACTGTCCTAAATCTCGCTAAAACCTTAGTCATATCAGATGAATACATGGTGATTAATTGTAGAGAAACGGACGCCTGCCTGGGGAGCCGAATAATTTGTCATAGTTAATAGTTTGGGTTAGGATTGCATGATTACGTGGGTAATCCGGGGATCATATTCGACATTGAATAACGATAGCTTAGATTGTTTTGCTACGATATAGAAGCTCTATAAGTAGACAGCAAGGGCGGGCGTATTGTAAAAAACTGGTCAAGTGTGAATTAGACTCGCGCACCGAGAGTTCCTTGCCAAAGGTCAATTTCTGGTACACCAAATTGTTCCGTTAATATTTCAAAACCTGCAGAACACAAGGTCCATTCGATGTCTAAATTTTGCCTTCTCAATTCCCTGTCTGCTTCTATATTATCTTTTGTTTTGATATATGACGCCCCTAGCCATATCCTTCGCTCCTCGCACCATTGTCAAATTGATCTTGTCAAATTATTTAAGTGGGGAAACTGAATTCCACCCATCCGATTGATCGCGGTGGTGTTGTCAATACGCAATATAGCACAGTGAGACTTGTGTCGAGCGAAGCATTTTAAACCTAAGAAGACTGCGAGCAACTCCAAGTAATTAATATGGAATGTTAGTTCGTCCTCCTTCCATGCTCCGTTTGCGCACTCCCCAACAAAAAGCGCCCCAGCCAGTCCGGGACGCGTCTGAAAAATGTCTAAATCAAATTTCGAAACTCCCAAATAGCAAGAGGTTTCGTTTATATTATTAGTCCACCAAACTACGAGTAAGTCAGGTAAATTTTCACGAGGAAGATTAACTTTTTTATCGTAGACTTTATCCTCCTGAATAGCTAGAAATGTATATCTTTCCAATGCCGTAACTCGCTGCTGGGCATGCGGCGGTAACGACACCTGACAAGTGCGCATAATCCCTTATAGTGTAAACGGGCAATCGAGTAAACTTTTTTAATAGTTGCTAATATTGTTACGTTTCTCTACAGGAAAGGATATGGACATTATTGGACATGTCCACAGAGTTGTAAACAAAACCTAAGAATTTACAACATTGTTGGGGCTGCAAGGAACTCTTATCATAGTTTACAACAAATCCTAAGCATTCGAGAAGACAGAGAGTCTCGCTCACGTTATGCTTACATTCGTTGTAATCCCTGCCAATACATAATATATCATCGAGATATATAGTGGAAGTAAGTCCCTGACTTCTTAAATAAGTAACAACCTCTTTCATAATCTTTGTGAAAGTTCTAGGTCCAACTGAATAGGGCATAGCGCAAAATTCATATCGTTATACTCGAACCTTAAGAATTTTAGATATTCAGACGCAATTGGTACAAGCAGATAAGCCTCCTTTAAATCAATGGTGGTCATAAACTCATTTTCAGGAATAAATTTTGAGGCGGTTCTATAACCTTCCATTTTAAAATGGGATTTTGTAACAAATTGGTTTGATTATAATGAATTTTCCGATTAAATTAAAATACCGATCCATAGCTGGGGTTCGAACCCACAGTATTTGCGTAGTAGGCCAACGCTCTAACCCTCAGTCTAATCAGACGGCGGCAGTCGCTCCGAAATTCCGAACTACATTGCGCGGGAAATCTTTGCGTGAATACAAATGTTTGTTATATATACAAATGTTTCTCGTTTAATAAGTAAGAATATGGTTACATAAGTTTAACTATGGTGTTTAAAATGTAAATCCTCCATCTTGCTCTGGCGGTTCGTTAGCGCAAACCGCCGGTTAGCTAATGAATGGCTACCGCCTTGCTCGGTCATTACTTATTACTTTGAGTTTGTCGGTCAGTGGCACAGTAGACCTTGAACAGTAGGTAGGATTGTGGTCAGTAAAGTTTCTTTTTATTACGTAATGACCGTTCAAAGAGAAAGGTAAAGTTTTTCGGGAATAATTTGATCTTGGATCTAGGACATTTTTTGTTTTCAGATTATTTATGTACATATGTAGAGGTATATCTATGTCTAGTACCCATAGTACAAGGCTTACCGTGAGAGTAGGTTAACTTGTGTAAGTTTGTCTTCCGAAGGTAAAATTTTATTGTCTTGGGATCAAGATTAATCTTAAGCAAGAAAAGGAATTGTCACCAGAGATAAACAATATTTTCAAATTAATAATTATTTTTGTTTACTTCTTCGTTGTTTCAACTAAAGTTCGAAAGGATGTTAAAAACTTTACTCTTTTTAATTATAACCCCTTTCCCAGTTAAAAATAAAGTTCATACTTTAGTAATAAAAGCAAGTATCCGCCGAAAGTTGTTGCGGAGTTTATAAGAGATGCAGATGCCATCGCGGCGGAACGCGGGTAGCTCCGGAAACTTATATAAAACTTTTGATTTATATATTTTGAGTTGCTAATTTAATCCCCGGTCTCACCTTTCCGCCTTTCCCCATAGTTTTGGTTGAATTTTCGAAACCCCACGGCGGTCTTTAGCGATGGTTTTTGATTTAATGGTTGAATACTAACGACTTCTTAATTCCTGTAAACCATTTTTAGGGTTCCGTACCCGAAGGGTGCCAAACGGGAGCGTTTACTAAGCCTCCGCTGTCCGTCCGTCTGTTTTCGCCGGGCTGTATCTCATGAACCGAAATAAGTAGACAGCTGAAATTCTCACAGAATGTGTATGTCTATTGCCGCTATAGCAAAAAATAATAAAAATAAAATAAAATTTAAAATTAAAGGGGGCTCCCATACAAAAAGGGTGATTTTATTAAATTTTGTCACTCCGCGGGCTGTATCTCATGAACCGCAATGGATAGACTGTTGAACTTTTTACAGAGTGTGTATCTCAGTTGCCACTATGACGACAAATAATAAATGCCACTACTTCATCTCATGCTTTTTGCGCGAAAGCACACAAAGACATCCCTTTCGATTTTCGTGTTGGCATGGCACCATATGTGTCTTAAGGAAGTGTTTAGTCAACCCCCGTAGTTGTCAAACTAATCCAACGTCAATGGTGAATTAATGATGATGGGGAACCTTTGTGCGCACGCACAAACAGTACATGCTACTGCTGCTACTGCCGTCTGTGTTGCGTGTCGGTATGTTGACAACACGAATGAACAAAAACAAGACCGAGAGTGGGAGTCCTGCGGAGGGAGTGTTGGCTGCTGCGCGTGTCGATCGCTTCTGCTGTGCCGGCCGCCATCTTGGGCTTCTCTTTGGAGAAGTGAAGCGTGGCGGAGTGGAGCGCGGCGGAGTGGTCGGAGCGTGAGGCGATTGACACTTTCGCCACAGTTCTCCATATTACCGAACGAGACCAATTATATAAATATATTTTTACCGTACATGGTTTAACCTACACTGACATTGGCTAAATTGTCTACGTATAAGTGGGCAGAAGCCATTTTTTTATAAAGAGAAGAAGAAGAAGAAGACCGAGTGTGGGTAGGTCGAACAACTCGCAGGACAAGCCGAACACCCTCCACTTCAGTGTTCGTGGCCACGGCTGTGGCAGCAGTCTAGACGTACATGTAATTTATTACACGATTAAGTCCCGCTTTCATAGTGTTAGTATATTACTACTGTGTCCGAATGTACTGTATTTGTCCCTTTACACTGTTAATTTGTTCGTTTAAGGCTGGGTTATGCAATTAATTAAAGTTAGCCGATTGGGTTAGCGTCAAACTTGAAGGTTACGCTAGTTGGGATTGAAAGCGGAAGCTTTTGATTAACTGCTTAGAAATTATCCCTCTTCCTACCAATATTGTAAATACAGTGGATTTGTCCGTTAGTCTGTTTAACGGCAGTCTTTATATTAAGTTTTTTTGGTAACAGGTCATTTTGGTACAAATACCAAAATGCATAAAGGTTGAAATGTAATTTTGTCAAAAAGTACAAAATGTTTGTGCCACCAGGTCATTTTGTCTGAATATTTTAAGGGCAAAATATGCTATGGTCAACATTTCTTTTAGTCGAAATGTTTCCAAGACAGCATTCATTATGGTCTAGATGTCATGTTGTCTGAAAGTTTTCAGGACAGAATACTCTGTGGTCAAAATGTACAAAATGCGATTGACTAAATGTACTTTACTCGAAATGTTTTCACGATAGAACTCATTATGGTCAAAGTGTCATTTTGTCTGGAAGTTTTCAGGACAGAATATTCTGTGGCCAGAATGTACAAAATGCAATTGACTAAATGTGCTCTAATCGAAATGTTTTCATGATAGAATTAATTATGGTCAAAGTGTCATTTTGTCTGGAAGTTTTCAGGTCAGAATACTCTGTGATCAAAATGTACAAAATGCGATTGACTAAATGTGCTCTTTTCGTAATGTTTTCATGATAGAATGAATTATAGGTAGTCGAAGTATCATTTTGTTTTCATATTTTTATGGTCAAAAATTATATAATAATGTTGTTTATTTATTTATTTATGATTGTTTATTATGACACTACTCTACCTATTAACATATTTTAAAAATAATTAAGCAATCAAATCAACACGTACTCGAGTAAAGTTCTGTCCATATGGCCGATTTTCTCAGCCAACTGACAAGGACGCAGCTATTCGGTCAAAAAGAGAGCGTGTTCATCTCTCTTTTAACAGATAGTTGCGATCGGTTGGCTGATGAAATCGGTCGTCTGGGTCCTGCTTTACATTTAACGACTTAAAAACATTTTTGATACATTTAATTTGTATTAAGACGGTATAAGTACAATAATAGCACAGCTTGACATTAGCACATTTTGTCAACGGGACTTTTTAGACACTTGGTTTCATGACATCAAAACGTTTTGTCATTTGTTCATTATATCATCTTTACTTTATATACTTTTTGACCGTTGTACATTTTAACCCATTGAACATTCTGGCACTTGTAACAACATTACCCGCTACCGTTTTGTCATTTGTTCTTACAAACATGTTGACATTAATATACTTTTTGACTTTTGTACAATTTGACAAAAGGATTTTTGAAGCCATTGAATGTTTTGGGATCTTGACAATTTATCTATTGTTCATTTTTTCTCTGGTACAATTAGGCTCTTAGGTTTTTGTGACATCTAATTGTTTTGTCTTTTGTTCATTATAACATGTTTACATTTACATACTTTTTGGCCGTTGTACATTTTGATAATGAGACATTTTGAACCATTGTACAATTAGACATTTGTACCAACATGACCTGTTACCGTTTTTTTCACATTAACCGGTTTAGATCAATAAAAACCGGTTATTAAGGACACACAATAAACTAATTAAAAACGCGCAACGCAACAGGTAAACCGTTACCGACTCACCGCTGAATAAACCGGTTAATTTAGGTTAAGATAAAGTTCTTAAAACGTTCGCATTCTCAAATAAAATTCGTAGCAAAACCGAAATAAATCGGTATTTACCGGTATTTTCTGAACCGGTTCCGAGCCGTAGCCTCATGAATAATAACATTAATAACCTCATAAAGATTAAAAATTATTATAATTCCATAATTCCTGTCTGCTAAGGTGTTTCATTTTCCAAACTTCGTATTTTGTAATGACTTTGCTCGAAACCTTGGTCCTTGGAGTATAACTCTTTCTTGAAATTGAAATTAAAGTTGCGTCGTCCTTGAAACATAATTTACTAGAAGCAACATTTAAATTAATGAAATAATCCGAGTAAAACACTCGACACAAACAATTGGCTGCAACTACCCTCTTTAAGAGCAAAATTTTAATGAAATGGTACGTGAGATAGTATGCATTTAGTTTAAACTCGAGGTATTTCAGTTAAAATTGTACGTGACACATGACGCGCGGTTAATTTTGGCAATATATTTTGGCTATGTACAGTTACAATAACCACAAGCGAGGTACAGTCAGCTATAGTATGTATATATTAACAGTTTTTAATTAACTTTTTCAACGCCGTTGACGGATATATCCGCACCACTGGTTCAACGCCACCGACGGATATATCCGTCACGGTTGACAGCGAAATATAGACCTGAGGATCTATGACGCAAGGTTGAAATTAGCTCTGGTTTTCAGCTGTCATTGGCGTGTGAGTGACGAGTTTTGTATTTGACATGGCGTTGAAAAGTTTAAGAGAGAGGAATATTCATTGGTTACTCTAGGGGTGCAGTAACGGCTGAATTAATGAACTGGTCCTGAGAGCGATTTCCAAGATGCCTCAGAAATGACAGTATTCTTTGGGTCGTATTAATGAAATTGATCTTCACTGAGATGCCCATCCCAAGATACGTCAAACTAAACGTCTTGAGAAGGGCATCTTAGCCAAGATCTGTTTATTAACACGACCCAAAGAATACTGTCATTTCTGACGTGTCGGTCGGTCGGTAGACGGGAATTCAAGATTAGCTTATTAATACAGCTCTAATTGCCGTATTAATAAACTCGTCTTGGCTGAGATGCCGTACTAAGACACGTTAAAGTAAACGTCAAGTCATAGAATACTGTCACTCACGTGTCTTGATTCGGGAATCTCAGCCAATAGCTTATTAATACCGCTCTAATTGCCGTATTAATGCCGTACTAAGACACGTTCAATTAAACGTCAAGTCACAGAATAGTCAAGTCAAGTCATTGATTTCGTCAATATATTTGGTGACACTAATGACGGCGGTTGAAACGCCCTGAAATTCACCCTTATCCGTTCGGCATTTAGATATTTTTTTCAAATTCCACCCCTAATGGGAAGAAATGGGGATAAACTGGCAACAAATTCTATTCATACGAAGTCGCGGGTATTCCCTAGTCATATTTAAAGTTTATTTCACAAACATTCAAAAGTATCTCACTAACAAACGTGTAAACTTCTGCATATTCACTGAAGCCGATTGTACAGAAGAATAAATAAACAACTTCAACGAAACTTTTCTCAACAAACTAAAACTTTGTGCAAGTTCTGCTATAGTATCTAGAACATCTGAGCTTTTAGTTTGTTACTTTATTTTACACACCGTTATAGAAACTGTACACTTTTCGTATACATTGTACTCTAGAATCCGCCCTTTAATTGACATAAATAAAAAAATATTGGAAAACAGCATAATAATATTGCAACAAAAATAAGTGAATGTTATGGTATGTCAATGGTGTGTAAATAAAGGGTTAAGGAATTAACTAAAGTTTCTGGCAGAAAATAGAGGTTATTGTATAAGGTTGTATGTCACCATCTATATTTTTAAGTTGCGTTGTTAAGCCTGGTCCTCTTCGAACTTCAATTGTGTGGCGCGTATCGAGCAAGTCAACAACCTCACAGATTTGTTGTTTTATGGGTGAACTTCAGGGCGTTTCAACCGCCGTCATTAGTGTCGCCAAATATATTGACGAAATTAATGACACTACAGCAACTCCTGATGTAAACAGAAGCAGAAGTAGAAGCAGTAGTATCATTGATTTCGTCAATATATTTGGTGACACTAATGACAGCGGTTGAAACGCCCTGAAATTCACCCTTATACTGTCGTCTGAAAGTACTACTACCTGAATGGAGAGTGACAGTTTTAAAGCAGGCCGTACGAATATTGTTGGCAGGCTTGAATCGTTAATGTCCCACGCATTATGAATAAGGTGAAGTAACCTATTATGGACAAGGCTCCAGTGATGAACAATAACATTTTTTTATAGATAACTTGGCAATACCGAAAATTTCATTCTAATTTCAATGTAATCTAATTTTAACGCTAACACTACTAATTTTAACAATAACATATATGTATATTCTGGAAGCTTATATTTATTGGATTGCTCATAACTGGAGCACTGTCCATAATAGGTGCTTTTACCTTAGATAAAATAGAATTTGGACGATAGACTAGGCCCGCGACTTTGTTCATTGACTGTTCCTCAAACCTATATGTGACTGTTTTTTAATTGTCACAAATGTGTGCACCATTGCACACAACTTTAGGTAAAGACAGTTCAACAAACTATGTTCAAGGCGGAGGTAAAGTGATACTTTTATTACCTAGTTTTGCCTCAGCTGCGTTGCTATAAAGGAAAATATGAACAGTTTATTTTGTATATAAAAGTAGGGTTGGAGCGGTTTTATTGTGTTTGTAGTTTAAACTTTAAATTTATGAGCCGTCGTGTCTTGCTTTTACGGTTAGCTCGGAAAATGTTGCATAAAGAAAGAATACTTTAAACTGACGTGTTAAAATGAAGAGCATAAATAGGTATAATTTTTTTGAGGAAAAAATATCTTATTTAACATTAGAGCGAGACTTTACGAGTACGATCAATTTCTGACAGCTCTTTTAGGCTCAAAATGGCGAATCATCGGTAAGACAGGTACAGTCACCACACGGGATTGTTGAGCCACTATAGAACCCTCTCACAGAAAGTCGACGGAAAATTTTGACGTAATTTCTTTTGAGTGACTTGACGTTGTCATTATGACAGAGTTCTATGGTGGCTCAACAATCCCGTGTGGCGACTGTACGATCACACGTAATAATATTAAATTCGAAAGTTTGTGAGTCAGTATGTTTCTTACTTTTTCACCCTGAAACGGCTGGACGGATTTGGCTGAAATGTGTAATGGAGATAGTTTATACCCTGGAGTAACTATGTATAAAAAATTTACTGTTTCCATTGAATGGTAAAATTACTAATTATCTATTGTTATATAAATGCATAAAAAACTTGCAGCACCATGTTTAGTGTGTAAGTTTAATTATTGCATGCTGGATACTGGCTGATTGCGACGATCTTTATGTGTCTGTACAACTTTTGGGAGCGATTATTATATTTGTCCTTATTTCTCGTACGCAATAATATCTTCAGTTGGTCAATAACGGCTGTCGTTGCGTGATTGGTACTGGAAAGCTGCCAGTAGGTACAGAAGTTGTCAAAATTAGGGCCGCCATTTTGTTCATTCCTGTTTGGATTGCGTTCGAAGTGACACGATTTTTTTCGTTTCCGTATTATTTTGTTGTTATTACACGTACAAGTAGCTCGCAATAATACCTGATATAAATTTGTAGATGTGAAAAAATTGCAACAAGAAGGAATCCAAATGTATCTGCTAACAAATGGCGAAATTGTGTGTTATCATAAAAATAGAGAACAATTTTTATAACAAATTTGACAACATGATTGATTACAATAGATAGTTTTGTCATAAATACGGCTGATTCGGACTCTTCTAACGAATCATCTTCTTCTGATACGTTAGCCTTACTTTACTCGCTTTCTGCATTAAATGAATTTTGACTTTGAACAAAATTGACCCACACGTCACGGTTCCCCTGTGAGATTGAATGTCGGTTGCCACTGTCGTTTATTTATACACTAGTTTTAAAGTGGAAGCTGTAGAAATAGTTTATCACTGCTCCCTCGGGAACTGTCTAATTTTCCGGGATAAAAAGTATCCTATTTCCTTCTCCGGGACTTTAACTACCTCCATACTAAATTTCATGCGAAATCGGTGTGAAGGGTTAACAAACAAACAATTAAACAAACTTTCAAATTTTTTATATTAGGAATGTTTGCGTCTACGCAAGCGCAAGACCCAACCAATTTAGCTGTTACTCGGCCATAACCAAAACCCGTTCAACCAAGGAAGTTATTAAAGCTTTATTAAAATCAGCAACAAAAACATTTTGTTCCCATTCAAGAGCTGGGAACCGAAAACCCCTTTTCAAATGACAAAGGGAACAGTGCCCTTGCTCGTTCCGCTGCGAACGAAAACCACCCTGTAATTGGATAGACTCGGGGAAAGTATCGCCTGTGCCGTGAAATTTTCACGGAATTTGAGAAGCTTGCGAATTCGTCTTGCTTCAAGTTAGATAAATGGTCACCCTGTTTTGTGTGGGGTGACCATTATTTGCACCTTTTAACAATCTAAAAGCTAATCTGATTCCATGTGACCCGTTTCCGTTCGCTGCGTAATTTTAACGATTTTAGATAAATAAATTAAAAATAAATCACGACTCCTTATTATGGGTTAAAAACTAAATGCAAAGGGATTTAATTATTTAGAACACAGTGAATTAATAGTACATACCGAATTACTCATAATGTTCAATTTAAAGATATATTATCTTTAACCTAGATGCATATTCGCAAAAACATCAGTATCCTGGATCTTTTTAATGTATCTTTACATTATATGTACATGATGTGTTAAGGTCTATGTGATTGTGTGTATGTTAGGTAGGTAGGCGTCTAGTGACACACAAATTTAAGCTAGTTTATAGGAGATTAGACATGTATAAGTTATATTATATTATTTAAAGTAGTCTTAGAAACAGTTTTAATTATTTTAATTTATTAAAATGTTTAATATTTGCACGTAGTTTAATTTTAACTGTTTTCTATAAAATCAACAACTGTTTTCACCTGAATGACTTTCTTTTTTGGCAAATTGACTATGAGGACACTTGTTAGATCGCGCTTCCGCTTCGATAAATTCCACAACCACAGCAATGAATAAACAATTCAAACCGAATACTGCAGAATTTGAATGCGATCCAATTTCATATTCGTTTGACACAAAAGGAATTCGAGACTGTCCTATTTTAGAAAGAAAAAGAAAGAAAAACATTTATTCGTGACAAATATCAACAAAGGACAGAAAAAATACACACAGAAAGAATGTAGTCACGAAATGGTCCCAACTCAGCGTAATGCCGGCATTAAAGTCGGCGCTGGTCTTCCGTTGGAACCATCAGGTGAAACCACGGAAGGTTACACACACATAATTTTGACAGATACATAAAACATAAATTACAAAACAAGAAGGGGGAAAAATAAACAATAAGAAAGGGAAACGAAAAAAAATTAAAATTAAAATTTCATACTAGATTTATGGTTACATTAGTTTTCGCTCGGGCAAAGATTACAATGAAATACTTGAATGAACAGATGTGCTAACTCAAATTGAAAAACAATGACATTCTGCAGTCCTAATGGAATAACAATTAGGTACAGTGGTTGAAATTTACATTTCACTTTAAAATAATGAAACAAAAAGAGTTTTTAAGTTTTGATGAAAACCCTTATTTATAGTTATTTAAAACCTACTTTTAAACCAGGATTTGTCCCTTTATACTGGTAATGATTCAGTCCAATCTGACCAGCTGCTTAAAAAGATTACTTATCTGCTGTTAATACTTGACTACGCGGTTAGAGTAGTTAGCAGATTTGGCCTACGAGGCTAGCTGTCAAGGTTTCCATTCCCGGTAATTGAACCATGCTGGGAATCAAACCCAGGACCTTTAGCTTCGTCAGCAAGGTCACTACTAAGCTAATCGCGTCATCGATGGACACACATACACCAGAGACACAGGTTTATATTTTTATGATGTTGGTGGTTGCTATGGCGATTATTTTAGAATAGAACAGAATAGAATAGAAGATCAATGCTCATACAGAATATACGAGTATATAACAATCAGAACAAAAAGGAAAAAATAACGAAATAAGTCCCTACACTGGCTAGCCGCGGCGGTGTTAAAAACGTTAGCCGGTTTATATTTGTCTGACGTGTCGTGTCGTGACGCATCAGAATGGTACCGTTTCCATACAATTGGTATGGTGAGATTAAGGGTGAAATTACATCTATCAGCATCGAATCGCATTTAGCTGAATAATTTTGGACACACTATACGCATCGCATGCTATCGCATGGGTTTATCTGCTAAAGTATGCTATCGCATGCTCTTATCTGCTAAAGGATGCCAACGCAACAAAAGCTTTAGTACGCTTATACGTTACACCGCAGTTGAATTTAATCAGCTATGGAAAACTAGGGTTACCAATGGAAGTTTTGTGACACTTGTGTCAGATTTAAAGAAGCGTCCTGCCCAATTTAAAAGTTATTTTCGTATGACAATTGAAGAATTTCAGACATTAGTGAACTTTCGTTTGCAGCCTTTCTCATTCGCAAGCATCCCGGCTCACGCTTAAGCAGCCGTTACGAGTAGGTATGTCTCACGCGTAATCAATAATAATAATAATAATTGTCAAAATGACTTTTAACTTTTATTGAATGACATAAGATTCTGTTACGAACTAGCGAAATTTTGACGTAGGCCACAGGAGGTTATATTAGTGTGTCGCGATATGTGATGGCTTGTGTCAAATCGGTGCGCCAAAGTTCACATAATAATTAGTCATCATCATCATCATCTCAGCCGAAAGACGTCCACTGCTGGACATAGGCCTCCCCCAAGGTTTGCCACAAGGACCGGTCCTGCGCCACTTGCATCCATCGGTTTCCCGCAATCTTAACCACGTCGTTGGTCCACCTTGATGGAGGTCTGCCCACGCTGCGCCTTCCAGTACGCGGACGCCATTCGAGAACTCTTCGGCCCCAGCGGCCATCTGTTCTGCGAGCGATGTGTCCCGCCCACTGCCACTTAAGTCTAGCAATTCTTAGGGCTATGTCGGTGACTTTGGTTCTCGTGCGGATCTCCTCATTCCTGATTCGATCACGCAGAGATATTCCGAGCATAGCCCTCTCCATCGCCCTTTGGGTGACCTTGAGCTTTCTTATGACGCCCATCGCCAGCGCCCACGTCTCAGTACCGTAAGTCATCACTGGCAACACACACTGGTCGAAGACTTTCGACTTGAGACATTGCGGTATATTGGACGAGAAGATATCGCGTAGCTTCCCGAATGCTGCCCAACCGAGTCGGATAATTAGTAGTCCGAATGTATTGTTACTCCTAATCATCACAAGTCCTAAAGTATGTTTAGCTGAAACCATCATTGTTTCAGGATTTTTAAAATATCTAACTGGTAAATAGAGTTCGGTTAGGTTATATTTGTTTTAATAAAATCCTAATATCAGAACGGTTTCAGTAAGATTCACTTTAGGAGTTGCGATGATTATGAATAACGATACGTTCGGATTATAAATTTTTCGGTGAGCATTGACCCGAATAATCCAATTGAATTCAAAAATAAAATATAAACAAAATATAAATAAATCCGTGTCAAATATATGAAACTGGTACCGTTCTGACGTGACACGATACGACACGTCAGACAAATATAAACCCGGCTTAAAACAAAACTAAAACAAAAAGAGGCAATGGCACAAACACCAGCGATAATTAAAAAAAACATAAAGCATACTTAATTTGTGGTGTCCTTTCATGTGTTAAAAATAATCTTAAACAGCGCCTATTTGTTATTAAAATGAGCACAATTTATTATTAAAGTTCCTCCGTTTATAGCCTATAAATTTAATTAAAACCGATCCATCCGGGTAACCAGCCGTTTCTGAAAACTTAAAATAATTAAATAAGGTTTTCACGTAAATGATAGTTACGGAATTTATAAATAATACACAATGTAATTTTATCAACGTGTTTTTATGGAAATTGGCTATTACACTGGCGATAAAAAATGGGTCACATTGTGAAGAATTTCAGTCAGTACAACTTGACCACGTTTTTTCCCCCTGATTATAAGTTGGTGAACAGTTTTGCTACTTATTTTTGGATACAAGATAAAGAACTAACTACGATTTCACATATCGAATATTTGTGTTATTTTATATTTGTTAACGGTTGTTCCTTCTCATTTATTTTTTATTTTTGTATGGAACAAATATGCTTACTTTCTATCTTATTTCTCTTTTTAGGGTTCCGTACCTCAAATGAAAAAAAAAACGGAACCCTTATAGGATCACTTTGTTGTCCGTCTGTCTGTCTGTCTGTCTGCCTGTCTGTGTGTCTGTCAAGACCCTTTTTCTCAGGAACGCGTGAAGGTATCAAATTGAAATTCATATCAAATACTAAGGTCTGTTATCCCTTGGATCAGTGAAAAAATCAAACATCTAAGTCAACGCAATCAAAAGATACGGCCGTTTATGCCGCATATTGAAGGGAATCTCAAGGGAATCAAAACCTATAGGGTACTTACCGTTGACTTAGAATAATGAAATTTGGCAAGAAGCAATGTCTTATAGCACAAGTAAAGGAAAAAATCCGAAAACCGTTAATTTGTAGTTACATCATATAAAAAACAAGTCCAGTATAAACTGATACTCACTAAGTACCAAAGTGCATACTTATTGCGTGTCAGTTTATACTGGACCATATTTATATGGTATTCCCGTGATTTACGAACTATTTACATGCCTACAAGTTTGTGCGGAACCCTCTGTGCGCGAGTCTGACTCGCACTTGACCGACTTTTTATATTATATTTTTATTAACCAACTCTTACTATGAGAAAGAATTACGTAACAAGCAACTCTTACGTCGATTTAAAAAGAAAAAAAACAATTTATTTTCCTTACCCTCACGCTAAGTTATATGTAAGTTAATAACGCTATGCAAAACAAATTTTCACGTACCAGATATGAAACGCCACGCTTCCCGATTTCCATACAAAAACGACCCGATATTACGTCATCGGCACTCTCATCCATTGTTCAGAAATGGGTCGACCCAAATTGATTGGTCGCGTAAAATATGGGTCCCGTGACATGTCGTCACTTCGGAAAGAGCCGGCGATTGGTGGGGAATGGCAATGAGCTTTTAACAAAATTCTTGACTCAATTTAGGGTCAATATTGTAGAGAAAACACGGTGTTTGGCATTGAACGTTTGAGAGGGTGATTAAGTTTATAGTATAAATAAAAATTGGACAATGAAATGTCGTTAGGTTGGAAAGCTGGCGAAATACTAATAGTTTTCGCGTTAGAATACGTTTTTGTTCCTTTAAATCCGTAATCTATGTCAAATGCGTAAGTGAGTTACTATTTTGTTGTTACTTTTTTTTTACAAGCTTTTACTTAACTTGCAATATTTGTGAGTTAGCTTATTTAGGGCAAATCTTGCAATAGGGACGATAATTGGTTAAAGAAAACGAAATTCTACTTAGACCGTCAGTTAGATTGTCAAAAAATATTGGACACGTATTTTTTATTTTGTCAATCAAACAAAAAATGAAAGCAGATGATGCGTCTCAACCAAATAGCGTTTAAAAACACGGATAGTAAATTGTTAAGTTAAACGTTGGTAAATAAAGGCTCAATTAAGATCCTTATAAACATGTCTACAAACACAAGCCTACAAAGAAAATAAATGAAACATACATTTTATCCTAATATAAAAAACTAAACTAAATTTGATGATAAAATCTTGGCTAAGGGCCCTGTGCGGTTTAGGGGCTCACAACATAGGGTAGCTTCGCAAACGTGTGTGAGTTTACTAACGTTATTTTTCGTATGCAAGTAGTTAACTCCAATTTAAATTTTTCACATGCAAAAAATATAAAAATTAACCACATAGGAAGGCTTCTGCTTAGAACTTGACATATAAGAAACATCTTAAACACATATTTAAATTAGACCCTTCATTAAATTTACATTCCCGGCGAAATGTAACAAAAAAAAGAAGGTAACATTTATACATTAAACCAAAAACCCTTATGTTTGAAGTCTTCATACACGAAATGGCTCGTGTAATTGTAGGCCCTTAGGGACTAGACGTTTAATAATCCTTTGAACATGTCACGTGTAGGATATTCCTTATTTATTTTACTTAAAACAAAAGATTACGCAAAAAGTGCTTGCATAAAATTTGGATCGAGGGACCAAATTAGTATAAAATCGGGTCGAAGGACCAAGTTTCGGAAATTCGGTTTAAAGGACCACGACTACGGGGAACTTAACAACCTTGACAGTTAAGACAACCACATAATATGTTGAACTTGAAGAACAAATGAACACATACCTACAGTTATCTTAATGAAAGTATGATCATTACGCAAGTTTGAGACTTGAAATAAAAATCGGCACATTCCCATAATATATCACAGTTTCTGAGGGAATGAGGATAAACGAGCGAAGTCGTGACCATAAACGGTATATGTGACGTTCTCAATATAAAGGGACCTTATGGAGGAAGGTGGTTACACCGTTTTTAGAACTTTTTTTTTTTTTTTTTTTTTTAATTTATTTATTTAAAAAAGGTACATGCGTTATATTATAAATAAATGCTCGCCAAACTGTTACCCAGTTTGTTGGCGAGTGATGCGCTCAAACACATGCTAATCATGCACCTGGGCAAACTAGGTACAACTCCTATCAACAATCTACCACTTAAGATCTTAAAATAATGTTTTAGAAAATATAATAATACGATTTATCTATATTTCTAAATAGCACCTTTTCAATCTCCTTTTGAGGGCTGGTTTACTTAATTTTATGTTTTCCCTCAGCCACCCTACCTCATTAAATACCCTGGGCACTAAATATCTATTTAATCTTTTCCCGTAATAATTGACTGCTAGCGGTTGCATCAGCTTTCCCTCTCTAACCCTCCTTGTGTTATATTTATTAAATACTGGTCGTTTATACTCCTGTTTGTAAAAATGTTCTAGAGCAATTAAATATTTAATTTTAATTTGGACAGGTAAAATTTTGCAGATTGGAAATAGCTCACTATAATCATTACATTTTTTTTTTGTTTTGTTGTCTACCAAGTACTTTACAATTCTGGTTTGTAAGTTTTTTACATCCTTTATGTAAGTACAAAAGGTGCGACCGTACACACTTAAACCATAATTGATTAGCGAATCTGCCAACGCATAGTACACGACTAACAAAACATTTCTACTTACAGCTGATTTAAGTTGGTAAAACTGGCCTAATACGATTCTAAGTTTCTTACAAAGTTCCTCGATGTGAAATTTAAAGTTAAAGTTACAGTCCACTAGCAGCCCCAAATATTTATACCTACTTACAAATTCTAAGGACGAACAATCACAACCTATTTTATCCCTATGCAAGCACTCATAAGTATGCCCAACTACACCAATCCGCGTAAAATCTACAGTTTTAGCTACCCTATTATACGGCGAGTGTATATGCAAACATTTAGTTTTATTAATATTGATTAAGATGCCGTTGTCATGTGCCCATTTTACTACACGCTCGAAGTCGTCCTGCAGTTCTAGACGAGCCTCGCTTATATTTTTTGCTGCATAAAATAGACACATGTCATCGGCATACACACACACTTTACATTTTCGCACGACATTTACAACACTGTTTACAAACATTATGTAACCGACCGGGCCGTACACCGAGCCGGTCGGCACCCCGAGTGTCATACGCGCCTCAGCGCCCTCAATGCCGCCAATCAATGTTTGTATTGTTCTATTCGTTAAATAGTTTCTGAACCCACTGTTACCATAGTATTCGTATAGCTACAAGAATAAGAAGAGCGTAACTGCCTTCCTCCGTAAGGCCCCTTTATATTGAGAACGTCACATATATTCGAAGCGTTACAAGTGTTTAACACTCACGTATCTCACATTTCCAATACTAAAACATGTTATACATTTGTATTTGAGTACATTCGTATTAGAAAATCCTTACACGTGTTTTCTATTCATAGACACGGTCTAGAATAACACGAGGGGAACTTGGCTCCATTACTTGATGTACATTCATGAGTCTCCTACTTATTTCATAACTTTGCGTATATTTTATCGTTTAAGCTCAAGTTTTTGATGTTCATACATTCTTCGTTACGTGTGATGGCAATAACGATAGAGATTATTAGTTGTTTTATGCATTTTTCATCCCTGAGATAAACTCTATGACACGTAACACGGCAATATACTTGTGATTGATGAGGTACCCAACGTTTTAATATTATAAAACTACGCAGGTGTACCATCATCGATCGGCGAATGAGTCGACGGTTCGCGGTTTGGGAGATCCTTTGGAGTACGATTTAGGAAAGCGTGGGAAGGATTTTGATATCCAATGCGGTAATATAAAATAAAATACAATTATTTAGTTAAGTAGCTTAGCAAATTGTGTTACCACAATACTAACTAATGAACATAATTTATACAGATCCGTTGATAATACAGAGGAGAAATGACTAGCAAAGAAGCATTCTTCTTAGTACGGTTGCCAACGCCACGGCAGTTTTCATATTGCAACCTGAAGATTGCAAATTGTCTACGGCCTCAGACCTCACTTTCCGTCAATTGGTTTGTATGGTCATTTGTCTTCATAGACGTTTTCAAAATTCAAATTCAGAATTCAAATCCAGAATTCAAATTCAGAATTCACAATAATTTATTCAGTAAATTGGCCACATGCGGGCTCTTTTACGTCGGCAATATGAAGTGAATCTACTAGCGCTTCGGACAAGAGCATCGTTGCAGAGAAGAAGCGCCGCATTCTTGCGGCTTCCAGACTTTCTAGTCTGAAAATGAGGAACCTCACACAAATTAACCTAGTCCCAAACTAAGCTCTAGGTTTGTACTATGGGTACCAGCAACGATATATACTTATACTTATATAGAAATGCATACTTAAATTTCGTCACTATCAACTAGGCCCTAGTTGATAGTGACCCTGCCTACGAAGCTAGCGATCCCGGAATCAAATCCCGGTATGGACAAATATTTGTATGATGAGCGCGATTATTTGTTCCTGTGTCTTGGATGTTTTCTATGTATTTATTTCTCTATATAAGTATGTATATCATTGCTTAGTTTGGGACTAGGTACATTTATTATTTATTATATATCCACGATTCAGGAACAAATACTCGCGCTCATCACACAAATATTTGCCCGACGCAATTTGCAAGAACGTTCATGGATTTTATTTGTCGAACCTCATAGAATGCTATCGCTGCCAATTAATTAATTTAAAGCAATTTCTTTTTCATGTCTAGACGTACTATAGGGTTAAGTCCGTGATGGCACGTGTACAAGGTGGGCCAAAAGAAGTCATCCGATGTTGTTTGACTCTCTTTTTTTTTCTAAATGAAAAACTTGGATTCTGTTTTTTTATTATATTAATTTAAACCTTTAGAATTTTATTGGTCAAGTCGAGAAGATTATATCGGCCAAATGGGCGCCGTCACAATTGATTGTCATACGGGCTCGTTTTATGGCATTTTTCATCACTTTGGCGAGAACTTCGGGCGACAGATTCTCGCACTCGTGTCGAATGTTGTCCTTGAGGGCTTCCAGAGTCTCGGGCTTGTTCACGTAAACACGGGACTTCAAAAAACCCCACAAAAAAAAGTCTGGAACGCTTAAATCGGGTGATCTTGCGGGCCAGTGCAAATCGCCAAAACGAGAGATGAGGCGACCCGGGAACGCCGCCTTCAGAATATCGGTTGTGGCTCGCGCAGTGTGTGCCGTTGCTCCGTCCTGTTGGAACCACATGTCGTTCGGTCCTAATTCGTCCAATTGCGGCAGAAAAAACTCGGTCAACATGGCCCTATAGCGCGCACCGTCCACTGTTGTCGTATGGCCAGCGGCATTCTCGAAAAAAAATGGCCCAATGACTCCTCCAGCGTGAACAGCGCACCATGCAGTCACTTTGAGCGGGTGTAATGGCTCCTCGTGCATCACTCGTGGATTTTCGGTGCCCCAGAAGCGATAGTTTTGCTTGTTCACGTACCCGCTGAGGTGGAAATGAGCCTCATCGCTCATTATGATTTTGGTCGAAAAATCGTCCACTTCTTCCTCGAGATTGAGAATGGCTTGGGCGTAGGTTACGCGCGTTTGGCGGTCGGCAGGCAGCTGCTGATGCACGGACTGGACTTTGTATGGGAACATGCGCAGGTCTTTGACCAAAATTCGCCTTAGGGACGTCCGTCTGATGGCTAATTGCGTGGCACGGCGTCTGGTTGATGTTTCCGCCGACAGCTCGACATCCTCGGCAACAGCGGCGATATTCTCGGCAGAACGGGCGCTCCGGGGCCGGCCACTCTTGGCAACGTCTCGTGTGGTCCCATACTCTTCAAGGTTGGTGGCCAAACGGCGCAGTGTTTGCGCAGTCGGTGTCTGACGGCCGGGGAATCGGCGACGGAATTCGCGCTGCGCCAACACCACAGGCGAATTGTTACGCAAAAAAATAGACACGATTATTCCGCGTTCTTGGGGAGTGTATCGCTCCATGGCTTGTTCACTTGTATTTTGCATCTGTCAAGTCCACAAATGTCAAAACAGATTTGACATTGGCGACCATTTGCAAAAATGAGAGCATCTTCCAATAGGGTGATTTCTTTTGGCCCACCTTGTATATTAATTGTTAATGACTTTATGATACCATTTGTACAAACAAAACAGTCATTTTATTGTATCCTTGCGCGCCGAAACGTTGACCTCCCCAACTTTGCCAGAACGAAACAATATTCAACTAAGCTTAACTTAGTTTCGTTAAATAAATACTATCTCGAGTTAGCACAATTGCGTACGATTCGAGCTAAAGTGCCCTACAGTATTCAGCAGAGCGGAATCCCTCGGTTGTTTCTCAATATTACTGCCTGCGACACTGAATTGGACGTAGCTTATGGAAAAGGATCCAACCCACAAAGTAAATGTATTTAAATTTGAATTCTATTGCTTTCAATATTATGTCAAATTCTACAAGTGTGAAATGGTTGAGTTGGATCCTTTTCCCTAAGCTTCGTCCATTATTGTAATGTGACAGTCCTAGATATTGTCTTTTCAGCAATTGGTGGAGTGTATTTTTTGTTGAGGGAAATGCTTGGAATACAATGCATTTGTTTACAATTTTCAAGTTAAGAGTTAATTTAGATTATTGTTAGCTAGTTATACTTATTATAGTTATTCATTATTATAAACTATAAAGTCATCAATGGAGTGTTTATACGGATCACCCACGCGTTATGATGCATTTTGGAATAACTCAAGTCAATAATAACAAAAACGTCGGACAATAATCATTTTGTATTCAAGTACCTAAGTTAAAAAACAAATAATACGGGCCAAAAATGTAATTCACTTAGATATAGCTGACTTGCGGTTCAAACGTTGCGAAAATAAAAATAGAAATGTTCTCTATAAAAAACCAAGTGAAATGCGGCTGGAGCGTTTAAAAAATCGCGACAACAGCACTCCCCAGAGAGCACATCCCGATGATTGATGACACATTTAATGGCATTCTTCGCGTCTTCACGCGATAACACTTCTAAATTATGTCACCCACGCATTGGCACAGCCTGTAGGTTAAAGGTGTCAGAACAAACATCCTGTAGCTGTGGGCGGAGCAATGTTGTAACATTAAATATTCGCATATTGATATAATGAATTGCCGAAAGTATTGCATCTACATAAAGAATTGACTTCGTCATAGAAACCGTTTATCGCTAATCCCGTAGGAATTATCTAATTTTCCGGGATAAAAAGTATCCTGTGTTCATCCAGGTTCAACCGTTTTTGGATGATTGAGTAACAAACATCCAAAAATCAGAACATCCAAACAAACTTTCACAAGTATAATATTAGTAGGATTCTAGGCATACTTACAGGATAAAATTTTAGTTCTTCATTTTTACTAGATTTTCCGCGGAAATTATCAGCGTAAGGTTTCAACTTAAATTACACGGGAACTACTTACTTAATTTCCATGTATAAGTATTCTATGTTTCATTCAGGACATGGACTACTTGTATGCCAAATTTCGTCCAAATCCGTTTAGCTGTTTATGCGCAATAGAAAGACAAACATCCAAACCACTAATCATCCTAACAAAGCATATTCAAGTAAATAAAAGCCGTTGTAGCCTAATGGTTTGACCTGCCGACTCTTAAGCAGAGGGTCGTGGGTTCGAACCCGGGCTCGCACCTCTAAGTTTTTCGGAATTTATGTGCGAAATATAATTTGTAAATGTACCAGATTTTTGGTGAAGGAAAACATCGTGAGGAAACCTGCAAACACCTGCAAAGCAATTTAACGGTGTGTGCGAAGTTCCCAATCCGCACTGGGCCCGTGTGGGAACTATAGCCCAAACCCTCTCGTTGTGAGTGGAGGCCTGTGCCCAGCAGTGGGACGTATATAGGCTGGATTGTTATATATTACAAGTAAATAAATGTGAAAGTTAGTATGGATGTTAGAATGTTTGTGTTTGAATGACGCTTAAACAGTTGACCTGATTTAGATGATATTTGTGACGTTCTCAATATAAAGGGACCTTATGGAGGCAGGCGGTTACGCCGTCTTTAGAACTGTGACCATAGTATTCGTACAGTTACAAGAATAAGAAGAGCTTAACTGCCTTCCTCCATGAGGTTCCTTTATATTGAGAACGTCACATTTAACAAGTAGATCTTTATCCTGGATTAAATAGGATAGGTACTGTTTATCGCGGAAAATTAGACAGTTACCAAGAGAAAAGCGTTTCCTCTGGAGCCGGGTTAAGGCATTCCACCTTATAAGCATACATACATAAGATACATGTGTCCTGTCCTGCAAATCACTAGTGTCCGGCCCGTGGGCGTATCGTAATAACCAGAGCTTGGAAATGGTGAGCTATTCTTATGTCATATATATATGAATACACCCTGAAAATAAATATTAAAATAAAACAAAACTTTAATCATCAATGCATTGCAAAACGCGTACTGACTAAGCTTTATTTATTCTAAAGTCTCTGTGTAATTGTTATAAAGGAATATTAGTTTTTTTCTATTTTCAATGCATTTCTTTTTGCGTTTAATATCCACTTATAGATAGAAACAAATCTTTCTACCTTCACTGAAGAGTGGAGTGACATTGTACATTAAAATACAGTCCGCATCCGCTCTTTCCGAAAATAAAAATGAAAATAGAGAGGCAGCCTAAATAAAATAATTTCATTAGTATATAATTTCACACGGGACGACTACCGTTCAATAACAAATACAATAATAATGCAAATTCTCAAAACAACTCGCCATCTCCGGGTCCAGGTAATAACATTTCCCCTGCACTCTGCTAGTTTTATTGAATTAGACATTGAGCTATTTGCCTTGACGCTAACGGATATTCAATTTGATGCAATATTGCAATATTGTATGCCAACTCGTAAAGGCATCCGGTTATTGGAGCCTTGAGAGCTTTAACAATATTATAATTTAATGGACTACTAATGGAATAGAGTCTGTAGCGTCTACACTACAGCACGAATCTGTAATAGACGTAAATGCGTATAAAATGGAATATATTGCACAGCTAACACAAATAGCAACATATACTGGGTTGTTTCTGTTGATCAATCAATCATGGGTCAGTATGGAGAAGTCTATAAGAGATAGCGAAATCTGTTCTTAGGAACTATGGTGTCGATTTTAGATTTAATATTAATGACATTCAAACTTTTTTTAAACTCTCATACATAACCGAGAATTGAACCTGGTCAATATTCTTTATGTAATCGCGTGTAGTATTTGATCCTGAAAGTATAAGGACCAAATGTTGCTATGAAATCGTGTGTAAACATTAGACTGAAATGCCCACAATTTAAATAATTTGCAAAATGTCGTCATTAATATGAATCGGTCATCATTATGAATCATTTATCTGAATATACCACTTATGCATATCTTACGCACTATCTGTTCACTTATGCATTATAGATTGCGTTTATTTAAAATTAGAACGCATTAGTTCAGCGAGCGTGCCAATTTATTTAAAATTTGAAAATGGAACACTTAATAACTTTTTGTTTTCTTGGGATGAATGTTGTATTTTAAATCAAACGAGCATTTTCAAAACCGCTTTGTGTTAATTTTAGATAACTTCCACATTATTATTGTGTTATGTGTTGTGTACTAATGTTTGTAAAATGCGTTTAACGAATGAAGAACAATTAAATCTATTATATTGGAAGCCTATTTTAAAAGTGATAAAAACTGCACACGAGCTTTAGATTGGTACCGAAATAGGCATCCGTTGCGTATTGTATCCACGCGAAAAATATTTAATAAACTTATTTACAATTTGAGGACATGCGGTACTTTCAGAAGGAAAAAACAGAAGAAACCACGAAAATGTGATATAAATGTTGAGATAACCATTTTGAATTAGTTTGAGTCAACTCCTGATAGTTCAATTCGTGACGCTGTACGCGATATCCCAGACATTTCTTACGGTACCATCCAACATATTAAAAAAAAATACAAGTACAAGTGTTACCGCAATGCACATTTGGTTCAGAGGGCTTATTGCCTAACGCACTCGCGATCGCGATCGCTATCATATTTGACAGTTGAAGTCAAATCTGCCTACAAAATGAAAGCAATTGTGTCAGTTTAGGCAATAAGCCCTCAGGTCTTGCATCTAGGTGATAACATCAGACGGCTCGTATTTTGTAAAAAACTTGCAGAATTTATCCCTAACATTGTTTACAGAGACTTCGACCAGGTTCTAATCCCGGTTATGTATGAGAGATTAAAAAAAAAATTGACTGCCATTATTATTGAATCTAAAATCGAAGCCATGGTTCC
This sequence comes from Tortrix viridana, assembly GCA_963241965.1. NCBI lineage: Eukaryota > Metazoa > Arthropoda > Insecta > Lepidoptera > Tortricidae > Tortrix > Tortrix viridana. The sequence continues at coordinate 3,565,796 of OY725197.1, read as the reverse complement.
TAAGAACAGACCTATTATAAATAAAATTGTTTTAGCTTCTCACCATGCAATCTAGGACCAATTTGGCTTAGGTATAACCAAGCTTCAGGACAAAACCATTAAATTCTCCACAGCCAAGGTCCACGCAAGTATAATTTAAAACTCTTAGGTATAATTATACAATGAATTTTTTTTCTCCCTTAGGAGTAAATTGCCCATTATCCCCTTCAGGTGTGAAATATAGAACAGAAATGTCGTCTTGCCATGATTAAGGCCGTTAATTAAGGTCGTTAATGACCTCCTACAGATTAGTGATACAGATTGACGCAATGGTAGATAGAGATATGGCGTTTATTAATTATTATTAGTAATTATCTGCCAGAAATTTGATAAAGGAGATTGAGATTAATTAAGAATAAATATGATGAAGAGTGTTTCGGGGTTTCCGCGCGACAAAGTCAGGGGAACGTCGGGAGATAAAGCAATTAACCGTTAAGGGTATGATTATTAGTTTGATGTGGCGTATTGATTCAATTCAACGTTATTATCATTTATATTACTAGCTTTTGCGTAAAAATCGTGGCTTTTACCTCGACGGTTATAAAATTATGCTACACTGAGAAAAATATTTAACCAAACTACCTACTTCGGTTAATTCAGAAATAACCATAATTTGATAAGGCGTTGTTAAAGTTTTGTTGTTTTAACAAACTGTTTGTCTGTAAGGTATAAAACAGTTAGTGTTATTAACTCGACTGATTTGGTTAGGTATTGCCTTATTTTTGTAGTCACTTTTTTAAGCTACACGTAGACGAAGTTCGGTTTCATTAAAAAAAAAATTCATTAGACTTTTTTCTCAGTGTAAATAAAAAGATTATGATGTGTCAGCCCAGGATACGGAGTCGGTATTTGTGTGCTAAATGTCGACCAATTCTGTTCAACCGTTTACGCGTGATTGACTCATAAACATTCACACCTCTATACCAAATGTTCTCATTTATAATATAAGTAGGATGTAGGGTCAACAACGTTAATTGTTGAGCCACTACAGAACTCTGTCACAGGAGCCAATGATTGACTTTTAATATTAGGTACTTGACTAGATAACGTTAATATTGAAGGAGGCAAAATTACGGCTATTGCAAAGTAATAATAAGAAAAATATTACATCATCTATATTAGACAAAACACAACGTTTAATGGGATGCTATTTAAATCACAAAGAATAACCCAGTTCCTTAAATAACAGCTATAAAATAACTCTACAGTTCAGCTATTCAATACATTAAACTGTTATACAAAGACTGATAAAACAAAAACATTGAAAATCACGAAACAATTTCAAACGGTTCAGATTAATTTCAATATCTTCATCAAACTTGCGAACTTCGGTCTGGAGGCAAGTCCCTTTGTAGTCATAAAGCTTTTGACAGAGATCAAAGATGGCCGATTGGGGCGCAACGAGTTCACAAGTCCGATAATGAACAAGTTTATTAGGTTTTAGTCTGGTTCGCAAATAAGTACTCGTAGCTAGCGATTTAGCACATAAAAAATAAAAGACAAAATATATTGATTCAGTAAGTAGGCCGCCAAAATCTACCAGCGGCGAAGAAGCAAGAAACTAAACAATTAGCCATTCTTTAAAATATAGTTAACTTATGACAATGATACTACTTATTCTATCACTATATATAACAGTAAATAATATAAAATATCTGCGTTCTTCTCATGAATATGCCCAAAAACATTTTAAATAACTTGTAACAACGCCAACTATTACTCAATTTACTTTGTTTATTTAGTTTTTATTTCTGTACGTTACATTCATTGTGTCGTCGTTACTGGTAAGTGTTACATGAAAATCCCTCGGGAAATAAGCCGTCCTCGTGATCCTGACGTTTTATTACTTATCACTGATGTAACGGGATAAAAAGAAAGCCAGGCAACGTATGTTGACGTAAAGAGGGACAAGGCTAACATGGCTGTGTTGTGTCCGAAGTGGTAGCTATTTTTAACAAGGTGGTTACAACCTCCTTTATTTATTGATTCTGGCCACTCTTACGTTTCTTTTATTGATCTAAATCCTTCAAAATTCAAAATTATTATGATCGATTCGTTGATCGACTAATGATTCATTGTCTGAGCTGATTGAATTAAAGACATAAAAATTTTTGAATTTATATTAATTTAATATTATATTTTAGAAAAAGCCGTGGTAGCCTAATGGTTTGACCTGCCGACTTAAGCAGAGGGTCGTGGGTTCGAACCCGGGCTCGCACCTCTTAGTTTTTCGGAATTTATGTACGAAATACAATTTGTAAATTTACCATGAGCTTTTCGGTGAAGGAAACCTGCACACACCTGCAAAGCAATTTGACGGTGTGTGCGAAGTTCCCAATCCGCACTGGGCCCGCGTGGGAACTACAGCCCAAACCCTCTCGTTTGTGAGTGGAGGCCTGTGTCCAGCAGTGGGACGTATATGGCTGGATTATTATTATTTTATTATTATTATATTTTATAAGATTTAGATTGCCGTATTAGAGTATTAACCTAGTGAAAAATAAAAATAATTAAAATTCAAGTAAAAGTTTTAAAAGATTTATTTATTTCATCACCTATAATCTCGTCATCCTGGACATGGTGATACTTACCCATTACTGTCATATATTGACGAATATCTAGCCAAAGTAAGGGTTAAGAGTTTAACACTGTTTGTATTGTATCCTATATTATTTAATTACACGAGCAATATTTGTATAATCTTAGAAATGGCTCTAACGATTACGATGAAAATCGCGGTTTTGGGTTTTTGGGTCAAGGTGTCATCTTCGGGAAAATTCGGTTTCGTTCGGAGGCTCGGCCTCCCAGTAACTGTTGTGAAGACTCTCGATTTTCGAAAATTACGATCCTATACAATCTCCTTGATTTCGAAAATCGTTAGCGTAATGCCTGGGCTAGGCCCGCACCTATTATGTCTTGTTTATCGTGTGTATAAATATGGATAAAACATCTGTCGCTTTCTGACCAGTATGTGAGTGCGAGAGTGACGGAAGCTTTATCCACAATCATCCACCGGGATAAAGACGACCATAATGCGGTTGCTGGTTACTTCACCTGTTTGAAAACAATACAGTCTACATTATAAAATATTGACATTCTATCCCACTAGAATGAACCGAGCGAGTCTCCATTCATCTTGAGACAGACCTTTAGAACTCTCATAATTAAAAACTGGTCAACTCTGTTATCGCAGAAAGTGCAATTAAAATATAAAGTGTAGATAACGAGTGTTTAAAAGTTTGCGATTTCCAGGTGTCTCGGTGTTTTAATTAAAGTTATTTTTTTTTGTTATTTCTGCCAGAGTTAGAAGGATGTTAAGGCGGTGTTACAAAAATATTAATAACTAGAGTTTTTCACGATTTTGTTCACGTAGAGCTTTATTAGCCTCATAGGATCTGACAGTAGAAATGTAGACAGTAGCAGGTGCAGATGAGTTGGTTTACACTGATCATTAAACGAAACTCCAATAAATTTACGACAGCATGAGACTGGACTTTTTTTTATTTTATATTGTCGAACTTATTGTGAATTCATGATGATTATGTGACATAGATGTAGAAGTGAACGGATCGTACAAGTGATCGCTGACCGATGCAATTGAATGAAAGGGTTAGAAAGGCTGGGACGCTGAGTGAGTGAGCGAGGTATACTAGGTGCTAAAAAAATTCCTGAAATAAACGCAATGTTAATAAAACTTGGTTTTACTTTAAACTCCAGAAGCTACAAATTTGGGGTCTCGTCCGGTATCTGAACCCGGGAGCTCTTTTTCAATGTGAAAAAAAATAGAGCCTACCTATATTTGCATTCTATATAAATTGAAAATTATCATAAATCATAAAGATTACAGGATTTGACATTTATAACCTGTAACTCATATAATACATTTAAATAAGAAATATTAAAACGTAAACAATTTAACTAAAATATAGGAGCAAGGTGGGCTAAAATAAAGTGAAACAGATCCAGTAGTTAGAGCTTAGTTAATGACTTTGTGTACGATAATTCCGTATTTTTAATTACTACTTATTTACCTAAAAGCAACTAATTGCTACCGACCTCCCCTTAATGGTGAAACGGTCACCTTTCCTTCTCGTTATTGTTTTTTCTCTCTCTCGTTTCAATTTATCTTGCTTAGGCTGTTCTATATTCAAATAATAATAAAATGGGACCGTTTATCATATTACTAACGAGTAAGAGATAATTTTATTTAGAATATTTTTGATGTTCTGTAATGTAGGTAAAAAAAAAAAAGTAGGTTGTAAGCGAATCGTAAATCAACACTGATTTTTTATATTTTCACCTCGTTTTTTTTTTCGAAATATAACATCATAAATATCATTTATTTATAACAGGAAGTAAAGTTTGGGCCTGTTTAATGATCGACAAGTAAATCTAGGTTAACTTAACTTATATGCCAGTCCTTGTCTATTGTCAATTGTAAGAAAGGGAAAAGAAGAAAATTTGACGATTGTGAAAGAGGCGGTAAATATACCTGCAATTTTATTTTATTTATTTTGAGGAAAATATTCATTTTTCTATTGTAATAAATATGACGGTGTCAACGTTACTAGTTACAATGTAAACAGCACGTGCACACCTTTAGAATGAAAGTGATCTAATACAAAATGTTAAATTTTCTACTTCGAGTCTTAAAATTATTGTTGTAGAGACCTAATTCAAAATCTAAACATTTTGGATTAGGTCACTTTTATTCTGAAGGTTAATCATTGCCCTTCTCTGGTTCGCTGAGTCAGATAGAAAACCACGTCACTCATTCTACCTGCCGAGTCGTTTATAAGGCTGGCTTTCCATAGAAGCGGAGACGAGCGGAGCGGAGAGGAGCTGTGTATGAATCGACCGATCACATTGGTTGTAATCCACATCTCGTCGCCGCTTGACTGTTTCCATTGAAGCGGAGGAGTTTCCAGGCAGTGCTCACGGAAAGGGGCAGCTTGTGGTCGGAGCGCGTTGCCCGATGCACTTGCTGTATACCGTGGCCTATAGCAATTATTGTTGTCATTGTTAAATCTATTTGTGACGTTCTCAATATAAAGGGACCTTATGGAGGCAGGCGGTTACGCCGTTTTTAGAACTGTTACCATAGTATTCGTATAGTTATAAGAACAAGAAGAGCGTAACTGCCTTCCTCCATAAGGTCCCTTTATACTGAGAACGTCACATTTGAAATACTATTTATACTTAAAATTAATATCACAAGTAAATTAAATCAAGTCCTGAAGTTACTACATTCTTTTATTCTAATGTCGGACCGCTTCCCCGACAAATATTCAAAACGATAAAATTCTTTAACGCTGAAATTCTAATAAACGCGCACCAGGCACCAGGCACCAGGCACTTTTTCCCTCGTACGGTGAAACTGTGGAACCAACTTCCTTCTGCGGTGTTTCCGGCCAGTTATGACATGGGGGCCTTCAAGAAAAGAGCGTTCATCTCCCTACAAGGCCGGCAACGTACCGACAACCCTTCTTGAGTCGCCGGTGTTCATGGGCGGTGGTGATTACTTCCCATCAGGTAACTCGCATGCTCGTTTGCCTCCCTCTCTTATATAAAAAAAAAAAAAACTTAGCTTAGGTCATACTAAATGTAATTTTTTTAAATCACATAAATAACACGCTATCATATATTTCTATGCAATTAAATGTAGGTCAGTAAGCTTACTCCTCGTAATGGTCGCCAAACGTTAAAATAATGGTGTACAAATAACCGTGAATATACCAATTTATGATGACACATTTCTTTTTCTTTGTCAGTCAAGTAGATTATCAAAATGTATTTTTCTTTTTTCACATAATCAAAAAATTACGGAGATATATTGAGTTAAAGTCGCATGACGTGACTTCTTAATACAATTTTTACACAAAAGTGACGTCACGTCCCCCACTCCGGAACTTTGACGCGCTGTATCTTTGTAATTTTTTGTTTGATTGACAAAATAAAAAATACTGACGGACTAAATATAATAATTTCGTTTTCTATACCCAGTCGTAAAATTCCCAGCCGTAAAATGTTAATGCCACTAAAGTCTATGCTTCAAATGGACAGTTGCATCTATTGTTATATGACCTGTAAACTGAATGCAACTGGAATAACTGGCAGACCACAAATATTTGGCCAACTATACTTATTCGTAGTAGCCGTAGTACCTCTACGCACATTCGTAGCACCTCTACGCACAATCGTAGCACCTCTACACACAATCGAAGCGCCGCTACACAAGTCCGTAGCCCAAATCAACTCCCCTTTCTAATCTGTTCATAATTCATTCTCACATGAATAAGGCTGATTTATTTCCGAGATTTTAGTAATTCAGGTCAGTTTTAATTAGGTAACCCCCGTCACAAAAAGAGGGGTGTTATTATGTCTGACCTATGTATCTGTGTGGCTTCTAAACGGATGTACTGGTTTTGTTTTAGTTTTTTTTTTGTTATAAAGGTGTCTTAATCGAGTATTCTTAGCTTGGTTTGATGAAAATCCGTTAAGCCATTTAAAAGCTATAAGCCCTGAAAGCAGAAGTCCCTATGTTGTCGGGGTTTTTAACTCGGTTAGGTTATAATTTCGGAAGCGTATTCTAAGAACGCCGAAAAAAAAGCCGCGGTAGCCTAATGGTTTGACCTGCCGACTCTTAAGCAGAGGGACGCGGGTTCGAACCCGGGCTCGCACCTCTATTTTTCGGAATTTATGTGCGAAATACAATTTGTATATACACCATGAGCTTTTCGGTGAAGGAAAACATCGTGAGGAAACCTGCACACACCTGCAAATAAATTTGTGACGGTGTGTTCGAAGTTCCCAATCCGCACTGGGCCCGCGTGGGAACTATAGCCCAAACCCTCTCGTTGTGAGTGGAGGCCTGTGTCCGGGACGTATATAGGCTGGATTATTATATATTATATTCTAAGAACCAATAAGTGGTTGCTGCATTTGTTTTTATTTTCTGCTTTTAACGAGACTGTATTCGACTGTTTGCTAAGTTCTAGAAAGGGATAAACTATAATGATTATTGTGCTAGAGAGAGTTGTGTGTCCGTCCGCATAGAAGTCGTTTATCGCTACTCCCTCGGGAACTGTACTATTTTGAGACGTTGAATGGGAAGACAAAACAAAACAATAAATCAAAATCAACTATTTGATTTCAATTTAAAATAAATATTCAGGGCCTAATTCCATTTTGTAGCTAATCAGGGTCCGTGCATTTTATCAAAAGTAGTACGTTTGACAAAACATGTACGTGCTTAAAACTTTATGCCGCTTCCACACACGCGGTATTCAGCGAATATTCGAAAAAAAAAAAGCCTTTCGCCTTTTTATAAAAGTTAACTAAAACAGAGACGCCAACAGGAATATTCGCCGAACGCCGCATATTATTACATAGCCTATCTAACGGCTTATACATACTCGTAGGTTAGGTTAGATTTGTGACATTGACTTAGTGAGCTTTCTGCTTAGGAGTAAACTAATAAAATTGGTTACGTTCAAAAATGTATTAAAAAGTTCAAATCTGGAATTTGGGCGAAATTCGTTTGCGACGTAAACCATTTAGTGCGGCAATCCGTTTCTCGTTAGCGCGCGACGCGGCGCGAGCGCAGTCCACCATACACGTGCAGTATCATAACGGGTTGGAATAGTGCTATATAATTACAAGTTTTTATTGAACTTTCTGAGTTTGTTCAGGTCAAATCTTGCCAGCTGACCTGGAACCACTTCCCGGTGTCCGATTGAGCTGAAATTTGATATATCTACGTAACTTTGGTGATAACGCCGTATTGTGGTACCATAGTGATAAAAAAAGATAAAATATATTTATTCAGTAAGTAGACCGAACGGGCACTTTTACACGTTAAAATCTACCAGCGCTTCCCAAGAGGAGACCGCTGCTGAGAAGAAGCGCCGCAAGAAACTCAACAGTTAGTCATTTTTTAAATAAAACTTACTTATGATGAGTCTGAGATGGCGTAGCCCCCCGCATTAAAAAACTGCATACTGACACGTACAACGACTTGGGTAGGTTCTTTAGTTATCTTGTGACCCCACAGAGCGGAAACAGAAGTCCCGCGTCAGCGGGGCTTCGTCGACTCGCCCTTGCACCCCTTGCCCGTGCATAAAACTAAATGCTACCAGAAATGTAAGTAGGTTAGGTTAGGTTAGTTAGATTTTTATTTCAAATGATGATTATATCAAATGATGTTTATAATAAATAAGTGATATGCCAAATGATACTTAAGTATATTAAATAAAAATAGATATTTTAAAATTATACCAATCGTTTATTATATAAAATGAGTGATTATATCCTTTGAGATTATATCAAATGTTATTATATGAAATGGAAATATATTAAATATTTTTATACCATTCATTACACACCCAAGAAAAGCACAGTTGGCAAGAAAAGTTTGTCCGAAAAATTAAATTTTTGATAGAAACTTATTAACCATTCTTATTAGCTAGCCACGAAGACCGTCGCTCCACCTAGTCTGAGAGCGTCCTACACTGCGTTTGCACATGATAACTCCAACGATTATCAGCTCTGTGGCTTTATACGGCCAGCAGCCCTTTGCAACTACAGCTGGCTAATTCAATGAGCTACGTCGATGACTTTGCTTCACTGGGTGGGTTTGGTTCCAAGTTCAATTTTTAAAGCAGTGTTTTCAATCCACGACGGCTCGCCCCGCCACTTAAATTAACGTTGCACGTTCGCGTCAACGTACGTTTTATTACGCAGTGAGGCGCGCCGTCACGGACTGAAAATAATCCGTGCTTTATTGTGCAATGAAGTGTAGATAAATTGATAATATATATTTGCCATTTTTGGTTATTTTCAAGGGACTTCTACAAAATAATCGAAAATGCCATCCAAAGCTACAGAAATTTCAACTTTAATGCAATCAAGGGACTGACTGCGGTTGAAACGCTCGTGGAATCACCCATAAGCAATGTTTAAAACATACTGCTGCGTTGCCATACTGTTTAAAACCTGAACACTGCGGAGGCAGGATGTTCGTTTTGCCAGGAGAACGAGTACCGGCGCAATTTGCGGCTACTCGTACATAATTACGGCTACTACCTGCGACCTTTAGCTTTTATCAGTTTAATTAGGTATTTTAGAAAACGCTTTTACAGTTCCGTTTCCGTTTATCGTCGTTGAATGTTGACGACAATCTTTTTTAGGCTCAATTTTTTTAAATCACTAACGCACCCTTTAGTGAAGGTTGCGTTCTAATCTATACATATAATATTATACTTATTTCCCTTGGTCACGGTATCACGTGTTAAAGGACCGACTTCGCAATTTTTTTTTATATTTCTTGAAGTCGGAGCCCAAACAGCACGCAAGCTGTATAAGAGCTTATACAGCCATTATAACTCTAGTTTTAGCTGCATAAGGGCTGTATAAGCTCTTATACAGCTTGCTTGCTGCTTGGGAGGAAGGTTCTTATGAAGAGGAAAATTTGATATTTCAACTTTAGGTGGCGGAAATGGGAGGGGGAATTTTAACCGAAGCGAAGCGAGGGCGGGTCGATACCCAGTTTAGTATAAAACAATATCGCTACCCACCGTCTGTCCCTCTGTATGTACGCTTAGATCTTTTCAACTACGCAACAGATTTTAATTTTCACCATCAGTTACATAATTTTTCACGGAAGGTTTATGTAATAGTACCCAGAGCGAAGCGAGGGCGGGTCGCTAGTTATTCATAATTTGCTCCTGTGAGCCATCATCATCATCAGCCTATACTACACTGCAGTGCTGCACATAGGCCCCTCCCATGTACGCCACCAAGCATGACCCGCGACCATTTCATTCAGCTTGCGAGCCACCTTGCGCAGTCGCTCTGTGCCTACTATGGTTGTGTTTGTCATGTCTAAACGTCAAAACGTCTATCACTTTCTGACCAGCATGCAAGTGCGAGAGTGACGGGATGATTTATCCACACTTATCCTGCGCGATAAGGGCGACTATAACTCGGGTACTCAGAATTTTAAGAATGTTTGTTTGTCATACTAAAAGGTCTGAATACATTTAGTTAATATTACATACACACATGTAACATCCGATGCCAACGGATGTAAGCGGCGCAGGAGCGGTCCTTGTGGCAAACCTTGGGGGAGCCCTATGTCCAGCAGTGTGTCTTTCGGCTGATAAAATATGATGATGATCATACAACTTTATGCTGGTAATTTTTGATGGGAAGAATTTTTGAATAACATAAATAAATTAATAATAATAAATATCAAGGGATAATCTCACAAAAATTGACCTAGTCCCAAATGAAGCTCTAGGCTGGTACTATGGGTACTAGGCAACGATATACTTATATAGATAAATACATACTTAAATATATATAAAACATCCATGACTCAGGAACAAATACTCGCGCTCATAACACATTTATTTGCTCATACCGAGATTCGAACCCAGAACCGCTAGCTTCGTAGGCAGGGTCACTACCAAAAAAATTGTACAGGTGTGGCACCCACTGATTGCAAATATGGCGTAACAACAAAAGTGTGATAATGGTAGTTATATTTTTGTTTATAACACAAACTCATAGCAAAACTCGTTCGCGCTACACCGTGTGAATAAGGGGAAACCTCCATTACATGTTCCATTTCGGGAAAGCTTGTTGTTTTTCATATTTAGGGTTCCGTACCGAATACTGAAAAACGGAACCGTTGTAAGATGATTTTCTGAATATCGCGCCGAATATTTGGTATCGGAGATATACAGAAAACAGTAGATTCTCCCATCTTCTAGAAAAACGTACATACCCTGTATTGTATACGGTTTTTTTTTTTTGTAAATTACAAGGTAGGTATATATAGGTATATTACCAGGAACTCAGTGGTAGAACAGATAAAAAAATATTTGGGCAAAAACAGGTGACACTAATATTAATGCGAAAAGTTGTGTGCATGTGTGTGGATTAGTATGTTTGTTACTCCTTCATGCTAAAACAGCTGGACTGAATTTGGAGTGAAGCTTTTATAATGAATTAACACATTAACTTTTATCTTGAAAAAAATACTGTTGGCAAATGGCAAATTACTAACTACGCGGATGAAGTCGCGGGCACAAGCTAGTAATAAAAAAAAATTACTTAAGTAACCGAGTGGCGGGAGCATGCGCTCAATAGGGACAAATGGTGGAACAGGGGGAGGCCTTTGCCCAGCAGTGGGACACTCAAACAGGCTAAAAAGTAACATAAGTTAAGTAAGTCATCATCATCATCATCATCAACAGCCGCAAGACGTCCACTGCTGGACAAAGGCCTTCCCCAAGGTTTTCCACAACGATCGGTCCTCTGCTGCTGTCATCCAGCGGTTTCCCGCGATCTTTATCAGATCGTCGGTCCACCTTGTGGAAGGCCTGCCGACACTCCGTCTCCCGGTTCGCGGTCGCCACTCTAGAACCTTTCCACTCCAACGGCCATCGGTTCTACGAGCGATGTGCCCCGCCCACTGCCACTTAAGGTTTGCTATTCGGTGAGCTATATCAGTTACTTTAGTTCTCCTGCGGATCTCCTCATTCCTGATTCGATCTCGCAAGGAGACACCTAGCATAGCTCTTTCCATCGCCCTTTGAGTGACCTTGAGCCTTCTTATGAGGCCCATTGTAAGCGACCATGTCTCAGATCCGTATGTCATCACTGGCAACACACACTGATCAAAGACTTTTGTTTTGAGGCACTGTGGTATTTGAGACGAGAAGATAGTGCGTAGCTTACCGAACGCTGCCCAGCCGAGTTGGATTCGACGATTGACCTCTTTCTCGAAGTTGGACTTACCTAACTGGATTTTTTGTCCTAGGTATACATAGTCGTCAACAACTTCGAGAGTAGAGTCTCCAACTTTGACAGGAGTGGGTACGACATGGACATTTGACAGTTAAGTAAGTATATGTAATTTATTATCCGTAAATAAATAAAAAAAAAAACCGGCCGTCCTCGATCCATCACTCAAAAACTCTCCCGAATAATTCAGTGTCAATTTGTGAATAATTAATTAAACATTTTATGAATAATTTGCCGTGTCAAAAGGAATATGCGTCTTCACGTGAGCCGCCGCTTAACTTGATAAAGTTACTGACAAAGTTATTAGCGAAGTAGGCCGTCTGAGAATTAGAGCTGCAGTCGAGGTCAAGTTAACTACATTCATTACTAAGTAGCTTTTCTCTACGACTCCGTCCGCGTGGAAGTCGTTTATCGTGTATCCCTCGGGAACTATCAAATTTTCCGGAATAAAAAGTGTCCTATGTGTTAATCCAGGTAATTAACTATCTGTGTGTCAAATTTAATCCAAATCGGTTAAGCCGTTAGTGAGATTATACTATAATATAATATAATAATCCAGCCTATATACGTCCCACTGCTGAGCACAGGCCTCCACTCACAATGAGAGGGTTTGGGCTATAGTTCCCACGCGGGCCGAGTGCGGATTGGGAACTTCGCAAATTGCTTCAAAATTCAAATTGCTTTGCAGATGTGGTCAGTATTTATTTTGTTATAATTATGACTTACGCTAGTTTAAATTGAATATTTTGGGAAGCAATTTAAAAACCAAAGTTAACCATCGTTGCTGCGGCTGCCAAATTCGCTATGTTTCTTTTCACGTATAATGATCAATGTGTTTCTTTTTAATGATCCAACTGTCTAAGGTTTAAAATGGTCCTTATGTTAAACGGCACATAGCAAATTTGGCAGGAGCAGCAACGCCATATGATATGATCGCAAGACTAATTTTTGTTACACAAAGAAAGAACGTAAAGTTTTTTATGAATTCCTAATCATTGGGCCTAATATGGCCACATTTATCGACGCGATAAACCATTTTTATCACGAAATCTTCGACAAATTATCATTGTCGACGTATGCTAACATGGTGGTGTCGGTTAAACTGTATTATCCATTTCTGACAGCGATAAATGACAGCGATATATATACGGATAATAATATAAGTATCTACCGCTTCGGCGGTGTTGCTTCAAACCCGCGACTAAAATGTTACATGATCAGACGGAAAACGTTAGACTCACCGATTAATAATTCAGACACATAAAGTAGAGTACCACTTTGGAAGAGCTTCAACAAAGCCTGCGACCAAATTGAAAATACACGCCACAAAACTGTAAAATTTATATGCTCTGATAACTCAAGTTACCTTATTTATGTACGCTTAGATCTTTCAAAGTACGCAACGGATTTTAATGCGGTTTTCACCATCGTTTAGATAATTTTTCACGGAAGGTTTATGCATATAATAGTACCCAGAGCGAAGCGAGGACGAGTCGCTAGTACTAAATACTAAGAAATGGAGGTTCGAGCGACAAACAAGTCTTGTGTTAGTAGTCGAGGACTTATGCTAGTCGTCCAGAATTAGCAAAAAAACCTTAGAAACGCGAAAATTATAATTAAATTATGAATTAAAACAACAGAAGTGAGCTCAGACACCAGACGCCACTACAGTTTCATTTGGACTAGAATTTCTCTCTACAAAATTCGGTTTTGTAAGATTGACTGTTTTGTCCTCTCCCAGTGTTGGTTACGTTGTGATATGCCCTTGCCGGTCTTCGAAATGCCCGGAACAAGTTTTGTCCCCTCACAGTGTTGGTGTTGTGCCCTTGCAGGTCTTCTAAATGCCCGGAATACTGCCACCGGCAATATTGCCGAGGCCTGTTTTTGCCGGAAGTAATGCTGGCAACGTTGACAGCAATGTTGTTCTCAGTGTGGGCATTACTGCCGGTAACGGCACATTAGTAATGCGTTTTTTTATTTACGAGGAACACTGCAGGTTGCGGGGAGTCATTGGACGCAGGCCGAAATGGATCGTTCCGTCTGGAAATGAAATGCCTTGTTCAGCAGTGGACCCCTACGGGCTGAGATGGTGATGATTGATGATGAAATGGTATCTACAATTGTACTATTTAGCTGTAAACTGTTGCATTAAATCAAGCTGTGAAAGAAGACACCCAGACATTACTAACCGTCAGCTGATTTTGTGCGATAAGCGCGACTATTTGTTCCCTGAGTCATGGATGTTTTCTAATGTGTTTAATTCAACACCAACGCGCCGAATCCTTTCAATCCAAAATGGATGATCCATTTTTTCAATTTTGTTAAGTTAAAACTGGACGTGTGGTCCGCGACTTGTTTGTCGCTCGGATTTCTCTTTTTAACTAGTGTGTAACGATAGAGACGCACTGAGCGACAAACGAGAATATAGAAGATGTGCAGCCACTCTGGGGTGGTATTCCAACTTTTGTGTCGTCCAAAAGGAATAAATATATTCACAAAGGGAACACGGAGCATGGACTTATTAATCACTCTGGGATGGAATATTTAAACACATTGGCAGAGTCAGTTCGAATATACACAAGCAAAAAGTACTTAGAAAACGCCAGAGAGCAATAAAAGTAGTTACTCTGAATACTTCCAGAATCAATAGTTATAATTATGGCGAGAGTATTATAAAGCCAAAACACAGCTTCCCAAAATGACAAATTCCCAAAATGCCAGATTCCCAAGACGGCATATTCACAAAACAGCAGACTACCAGAATGAGGGTTTCCCAAAATGACAGGTTCCTAAGGCGACAGGTTCCTACCGGGGGCGTATAAGGTTACTGTATACTGGATGTCTAATGTCAAAATTCAATATATTAGAAGCGGACATAACTTAATAGATGTACTCATATTTTTTTCTTATTTATTAAAGCGCCTTCTACTCGTATCGTGATGATGTCTTTCTCAATTTCATCCCTCACTGATTATACCTTTTCCCATCGGCCTAATTATTTACTTTAAATTAAACTTTGAACAACCCTAACCGAACCTGCACTGGTATTATTAAGAAAGGGTCAAAAGAAACAGAAATCACAATGGTACTTGCCTTAAAAAGGATATTTGGGAAAGTATTTTTTTGTTATTAAAATATAATTGGGTATTCGTGCGGAGACTCGACAATACGAGACCGCGTTATTACGTTCTTTACAACCTACATGAAATTTTATTTTTTGCGGGCATAGACCAAAATACATGTACCTAATGATTTTTAAGGTAATACTATATAATACTGTCTGTTAGTATATTAATATGTCACAATCACTTTATATGAAGAACTATCAAAGTCACAAAGTTGTAAAATGTAACACACTACCAACAGTAATAGGATATATTGACGACGCGGTTAGCCTAGTTGGTAGTGACCCTGCCTACAAAGCTAGCGGTCCCGGGTTCAACCAACACTAAAACCATACTATGTTTTCGATAATAATTAAAAAGCTATCATAACAAGGATGCTTAATTAATTGGTTTTCTGGTTGTAAGTGACTATAATGTTATCTGTTATAATTATTCAATAATAAAAAAAGCCGGTCAAATGCGAGTCGGACTCGCGCAATGAGGGTTCCGCACAAATTTGTAGGCATGTAAATAGTTCGTAATTCACGGGAATACAATATAAACAAAGTCCACTATAAACTGACACGCAATAAGAATACACTTTCGTACTTAGTGATTCAATATGCAGCATAAACGGCCGTATATTTTGTTTGCGTTGACTTAGATGTTTGATTTTTTCACTGATCCAAGGAATAACAGACCTTAGTACCTATTTGATATGAATTTCAACTTGATACCTTCACGCGTTCCTGAGAAAAAGGGTCTTGACAGACACACAGATAGACAGACAGACGGACAACAAAGTGATCCTATAAGAGATCCTTTTTTTTCTTCATTAGAGGTACGGAACCCTAAAAAATGATAAAACTCCAAATTATTATGAAATTTCGTTGAATTTTCATGACTCTTGACGGAATTTTAATAGGATCACCCTTGAATTATAACATAATAATCAAAATTGGCGAAGACATTGCGTAACATACAAAAAAAAGTAGAATTGAGAACCTCCTTTTATTAAGTCGTTGTACAGGCAGCATCAAATAGATAGGAGCAGTCAAAATGGCCAAATACAATCGCAACACATTCTTATTCCTATAGGAGTAAGATGTGTTGCTGCTCCTATCTATTTTATGCTGACTGTACCACTTTTTTATACGGTACAATACTACTTAACCTTTCAACGCCATGTCAAATAAAAACTAGAGCTAATGTCAACCTTAATTCATACGTACTCAGGTTTATTTTGCGTTGTCAATCATGACGGATATTTCCGTCAATGGCGTTGCAAATGTTAAAGCTGACATAGAAGCTCTGTTTGTATTTCTAGGGCTTCTAAAAATGCAGTCAAAGATGCCAGCCCCCTTGGACCTTACAAAAATATAATAATAATCCAGCCTATATACGTCCCACTGCTGGGCACAGGCCTCCACTCACAATGAGAGGGTTTGGGCTATAGTTCCCACGCGGGCCCAGTGCGGATTGGGAACTTCGCACACACCGTCAAATTGCTTTGCAGGTGAGTGCAGGTTTCCTCACGATGTTTTCCTTCACCGAAAAGCTCATGGTAAATTTACAAATTGTATTTTGCACGTAAATTCCGAAAAACTTAGAAGTGCGAGCCCGGGTTCGAACCCACGACCCTCTGCTTAAGAGTCGACAGGTCAAACCATTAGGCTACCACGGCTTTTTTACCTTATTGCAATGGAACAAGGTGAAAAAGTGTAAATATCTTTCTGTCCTTGACTGTACATTACGGTACCATTGCTGTAGAAATAAGTCAAATTTGTGAATTAGCGGTTGCAGTTTAATAACGTACCAGCAAATAAAAATGTTTTCCGCTCGATAAACCCTTTTTAATGAAGAATCATGGACTACGTAATTGTGGTATACAGGGCGTCCCACGGCTTTGCGACATGAAGGGGAAGTATCTTTAATATTGTAGATATATTTTTGTTGTATGGAGACATTATTTTATTTTTAAAAGTAAGTGATACTGCATTCAAAGATTAAAAAAATTGCTTGCCTGGTCTGGGAATAGAATCGACCAAATGTGAAAAATAAATACCCTTTTATGATGCCAATCGAAAAAGTAAATGATACAAAATAATTTCCGTTAAGTAACATAGTATCTTAAAATAAAGGAATACTGTGAAATTAATAAATTTAATAAAAGAAACAAACTTGGAATTGCCGTACATACATTGGCTTTTTTTCGTGGGACGCCCTGTATAGAGATTTAAGTACATTAATTTGTTTTCGACTCATAATTCTTTGTTAAGTCCGTTTTAGGGCTCACAATTTAATGAACAGCTGGTCTATTACGGTGGTGTTTATTCCGTGGATAAACATGGATAAAACATCTGTCACTTTCTGGCCAGTATGTAAGTGCTTTATCCTCACTTATCCACCGGGATAAAGGCGATCATAATACGGGCGCTGATTGTGTTTGTTATGTTATACTGGAGATATATGTATTTAGGGGTTTTAATTCATCTCGTAATAAATAACGCGGTTAGCCTAGTTGATAGTGACCCTGCCTACGAAGCTAGCGGTCCCGGGTTCGAATCCAAATGTGCAAATATTTGTGTGACGAGGGCTAGTATTTTTCCTGAGTCACTGTTGTTTTCTATATATTTAAGTATGTATTTATCTATACATATAAGTATGTACTAGTACCCATAGTATAAACCTAGAGCTTAATTTGGGACTAGGTCAATTTTGTACGCCAAATGGAGAAATACGGTGGAACACTATCCACCGTATTTCTCCACCACTCTTTTTAGTTTTACCTATATGTTTACAAATAAACACTTTGCCTTTGACTTTGACTACAAAATTTCAAATTTCTAATATTAGGAGGATCAGATCTATTGCCGTTGTTTTAAAAAATAATTCAAAATCCGACTGCCTTTTAGGTTAAATCGAATTTAATAAAAACAAATGCTAGCGGAGGCAAACGAGCCAGCCGTAGGAGAGGAATCGCAGATGCGTCGGCGGCCTTTAAATTAACACAGCATTAACTTAATTAAAGTTCAAACTGCAAACAAGTTAATTAACTCTCATTCTTCCTAATTATCTTGTCTTAATGTAAACAAATACCCGGCAGTATAAAACACTATTTACATTTTAAGCCACAACAGGAAGCGATTCCATTTCTTTCAATTATAAAAGCGGTATCGGAAAGCGATAGGTAAACAATGCAGTGAATTTTAATTGGGATGGGATCTCAGTAACAGTACAATCTTATAAAGTAACTATTAAACGAATTCTAATCAATTTTCAACGTTATTCACCTACAATAAGAGCTAGGATGATCTTAATTCGCGTACAAAGTTTGTTTTCAAATCAATTTACGAAAGATTTGAAACAGTTTGAAATTGAAGTAGTATTGGAAATGTTCCGTGATAGTTTAAAAAATAAGAAAGCGTACGAAGACGGGGAAGAGGAATGCCTATCTTAGAATAAACTATATCGAACAAATTAAAAAGAATGTAAAGGTCATGTATAAAAATATCAAAGAGGCGGCCTGGGATCGAGCAAAATGGAGGGCTTGCTTCGAGCTACACCGACGAGAACATAGCTCTTATAGGGAGAGAGACGATTTTGCGCGTCGGTTATTGCAAACAATTTGAAAGAAACAAAAGAATGGTAGTCATATACAATAATAATAAAAATTCGAGGCGACAAGTTTGTTTTTTTAAGGCCCCCATACTGCCCTGCTAAGCTAAAATGCGATATCTCAGACCAAACTGCTGTAGCAATTGCTACCTCATTACTAACAGGAGAGGACTGAATCTGCTTTGGCTATTGAATTTGAGATATTGCCTTTTAGCTTAGGACGGCAGCATTCACAGCCCGATTCGATCGCGCCCGGTGAACCGAGCGCTTTAGAATCGGGGAGGAATGCAGATTTCGTGAAAGTTAATATTTATAAGATTAGAAAATACTTATAATGGATGTTGTTTTGTTTTAATCTAAAAAGTTAAACTCGTAAAGAGTTCCGTAAATGACTATCTAAGTTCCACAAGTGTTTTTTTAAATCTGATTTATATAAAGTAGTATAGAGTAATTTCGGAGATAAGGGGAGAATGGTCAATTTTCGCCTATATTCTGAAATAACTTCAAAACTATCTAAAAATTTAATTTATTTACGTTGCACGTACGTGTTTGAGTCAACTTACATATTTATACCAAATTAACTCAATCAGTCCAGTAGTTTTGGAGCAAATTGGCTGTGACAGACGGACAGACAGACACACGAGTGATCCTATTAGGGTTCCGTTTTTTTTTTTGAGGTACACAGGGTGGAAAAAAACCTTATGGTGTGGTAGCTGAACTTTTGTTATTTGTTAAACACTTGGTATATTTTTTGGAAATCCCAAGTGTGTCATTTAGAAGTTGACTCTATTAAAATTCTATGGGTTATACGTTAATAATATCTTTTGCAATACTAACCCTCAAAAAGATGTTTTGTCTTTTGATACTTGCAATTTTCTGTCCTTTTAAAATTAACATACTTGTGTATAAATAGATAATTAAATACATATAAACATAGAAAACATCAATTACTCAGAAAAAAAAACATATTTGCTATTCTCAGGGATCCTCAGGGATCGAACCAGGAACGCTAGCTTCTTAGGCACGGTCATTACCAATTACCAACTAAACGAACCCTGCCAAAAACCCTAACCTTTTGACGCAGTCGATTGCAAATTTCAATATCGATCACCAATCATATTATAATCGATTTCAGTCGATAACACTAAAATCAAACTAAATCATCGGTATCGAA
This sequence comes from Tortrix viridana, assembly GCA_963241965.1. Taxonomy (NCBI): domain Eukaryota; kingdom Metazoa; phylum Arthropoda; class Insecta; order Lepidoptera; family Tortricidae; genus Tortrix; species Tortrix viridana. The sequence continues at coordinate 3,546,050 of OY725197.1, read as the reverse complement.
CCGAAATATCAATTACACCGTTAACAATAGAATTAAACTTAACGGTTTGGTAGCAGAGCGGCTATTGGCAAACAAAGTTGGCTAAAGACAACATCAAGTAATAATTGGTGGGATAAGACCAGCGGACTAACTTTCAGTTAATTATTAGTTAAATTAAATTTGTCAGATCTTAAGTTTTCACTTAGTACAGGTGTTTTGCATTATTTGGTCTGATTATTCTGTAGCCATTGTAGAAGGGCATGAGTCATACGTTCAACTGCAAAAGGGTATAAATTTAGTATAGAGTTGACGGAAATATCCATCATTGTTGACAACGCAAAATAAACCTGAGTATGTATGAATTAAGATTGACATTAGCTCTAGTTTTTATTTGACATGGCGTTAAAAAGGTTAATCTATGGAAAACCAACAGCTTAATACAAATTTAGAAAACTCAGCTAACTAAAAGTAGCCAATTACAGGTTCTCACTGTAACTAAGTAACTAAGTAAACAAAAATAAAAAGCCTAACGTACGACGATTACACAGAGCCAGTAATTAACAATAAATTGGCCACCAAATAATAGTAGACATTAAATACCGGGTCCACCCAGTACCAGAAAAAACTTATCTCACATTAAGATTGTCCATGAAGTTTTGAACTAACTTATCCTAATCGAATCAATACTACTTGCAAATATGTCAACGTCTAAATTCATTAAAAGGCAGGGAGTGTAAAAGTGTTACGGCGGAGTGGCTTAAAACATTAAATTATACAAAATCAGAAGAGCTGTTTTTACAACAAAACAAAATGTAACACACACACACACGCACGCACGCACGCACGCACGCGCGCACGCACGCACGCACGCACGCACGCACGCACGCACGCACGCACGCACGCACTCACGCACGCACGCACGCACGCACGCACGCACGCACGCACGCACGCACACACACACACACACACACACACACACACATACACACACACACACACACACACACACACACACACACACACACACACACACACACACACACACACACACACACACACACACACACATACACACACACACCTTCTTTATTATTATTATTATTTTTATATTTATTCTAATCTAAAGCTTTAAAACCTGTCTAATAAACACAATTCTTGAGCACCTAAGGAGGAGCGGGATCTCCTGACACAGGTTTCATTGTAAACTTAAAAGGAGATCTCACATGTTTTTATTACGATGTTTGTGATTTATGACAATAAACAATTTTTAATTTTTTAATTTAATTTTTTTAATTAACACACTATTCAAATTCTTGCTAGCCCTGCACAAAAAAACATTTGAGCCACAGATTATATACTAGTTGTGTGCCCTTTGTTATTATGCGTTGAGTCGACTTACATTCTTTCACTGTAGCCACAGAATTGATACTTTAGTCCCTAGAATTTAAAACAATATATTTACGGCGAGAGCAGAGAGAAAATTGAATTAAGAACATAGTGAAGAATTCTATTAGTAAATTTATTCTAAATGCAGGTTGGTTGCGAAGATATTTATTATTAGTACCGAGATGTAGGTTGAAACAGTAATTTTTACGTAGCAATCCAAACAGGTCTTGATTCCATCGAACTTCTATAATTTTTTAACCGACGTTAAAACTCTTTTTATGAAAACGTATGTTTGTGAAAACATTCCGTCATTGAACCAATTTGAGACTTTTAGATTATTCCTGTTTTTAATGGGACTAAGTAGCAGTCATTAACTCTTAACTTAGGACGTGAATCCACTTCAGTTGTAAAGCGTGATGTAATAAAAATTTAAGAGCGTGATAAACCTATAATATACTATGTTTCCTGTGCTTTTCCTGTCTTTACTGTTACAAAGAATAGAACTTTTATATAATTAATACTACCGGAAAGGCCGGTCATTATTTAACGCTTTTCAGTGGGTTTTTGAAGACGGTTTTTTTTTTTTAGTAGGTAATTGAAATGTTAAATATAAGCGTTCACGTTTTGCATGCCGTCACGTCACCGACAGCAATGTCGTATTTGTTGGCACAACTCTACTACGGCAAATGTCTTGGTGGAGTACGACCGTCGGAAGGCCGTGTGCGGGGTGACGGTGTCCCAGTTGCGGTCGCTTCGCTACGAGCACTTCAGTTCGTCGTGCGCCTGCGCGATTTTTGGCAGGGACCGTCGAGTCTCCAGACTTGTGCCCGAAAGATGTTCTACGGCGGTTTTGGGGCAGCCTACGGCAACAACCACGACGTATAATACGTATAATACGACGAATAATTGAACAACTATTGTAACCATATTTATCGCAAATAAAGAATCTGAATCTGAATTTTCAACTCGAAACCTCGGAGCGTAACTAACTGAATACTTGAGGAATTTGACACGCGTCAGTGTGCTAATGAGATCGTGTGTTTGAAACAGAGAACTCCATTCTAATTGGAATAATGAGTCTCGTATTGTGAAGATGAGTAATCATTTTCTCGTTACGACTTTATAATTAATTGAATACATAATTTAGTTCAATTAAATATAATTGTTCTATTAATGTTTTTACATAAATCCATCATACGACGCGGTTAGCCTAGTTGGTAGTGACCCTGCCTACGAAGCTAGCGGTCCCGGGTTCGAATCCCGGTACGGGCAAATATTTGTGTGATGAGCGCGTGTATTTGTTCCTGAGTCATGGATATTTTCTATATATTTAAGTATGTATTTCTCTATATAAGTAAGTATATCGTTGCCTAGTACCCATAGTACAAGCCTAGAGCTTAGTTTGGGACTAGGTCAATTTGTGTGAGATTGTCCCTGATATTTATTTATTTATTTATTTATTTATTATAGTTTTACTGGTGGTTAAAGCGCACTAACAGACGACGATGATGACGCGGTTAACCTAGTTGGTAGTGACCCTGTCTACGAAGCTAGCGGTCCCAGGTTCGATTCCCGGTATAGACAAATATTTATGAGATGAGCGCGAGTTTGTTCCTGAGTCATGGATGTTTTCTATTTAAGTATGTATTTCTCTATATAAGTACCCATAATACAAGCCTAGAGCTTAGTTTGGGACTAGGTTAATTTGTCCCTGATATTTATATAAAAAACAGTCCACCGGCCGTTTCAAACGACTATCCGTTTCTCTTACAATTAGGGTTGCATACATATTGTTAGTCATAATGTGTTCTAAGTCATAATTTTCGGAACTCATAATGCATTTTTTTCACGACACCGTTCCTTTTCCAGGATTTTATTAAAGTAACCTAACCTAACCTAACTAATCTACATGACAGATATTGGGTACGTTCCACTAAACGCCCGCAGCGCCATCGACCACGACCGCTGAAATTGCCGTTCCCTAACGTAAAAACGCCGCGGGCGTTGTAGGCGAATGTTATAGGTGGAACGCACATGTTGAACGCTGTGTGCTCAATCTGACCCATCAATATTTTGTGGGCAAAGTGGGCGCGATGTGGTCGCAAACAGTGACGTCATCTATGACGTCGAGCGATCGCTCGCGACGACCACGGGCCTTAGGTGGAACGATACAGAGGGTGTTACAATCGTTGCGGGCGTTTAGTGGAACGTACCCGTTTATTAAATCCTGTAATTTCAGCCTGAACTGACTAACATTATTAGTGACATTCTCAATATAAAGGGACCTTATGGAGGAAGGCAGTTAAGCTCTTCTTATTCTTGTATATATACGAATACTTTGGTAACATTTCTAAAAACGGCGTAACCGCCTGCCTCCATAAGGTCCCTTTATATTGAGAACGTCACTTTATGCCAACAATATGTATGTGGCTAGGCTAGACCCGCTCCCGTCGCTCCATGTCTGACAGACTTGGGACTTGCCAGTTGCCCTTTAACAATACGATAACAACAACAAGAGATAAAGTGGATAAGGTCTTGAACACAATGTTGTTACTAACGTCCTTTATGCAATATTGAACTCAATATTGCACATAAAGGACGCTAGTGATAAAAAAAACTAATTTATCCTTATTAACAATGTTTCTTTTTATCCCGTTGCGACTTGCTCATCCATTCGTAAAATAAACGAGACAAACTTTTTAATTAGTTCGCGAAACTAATTATGTAAGGATTAACTTCGTTTCTTTCTCAAGGGAGTTGTTTTTAAAGCAAATTTGTAGGTATAATATTAAAAGCACGGAAAAGTGAGCAGCCGGGAAAAAATTCAACAAGCCTTTCAAATGTAGATTAGGAAGAAGAAATTGGCGCTTAGAGTGAAAAAGGCGTATGCGGCAGCGCACTGATAAACCTTTAAGGCATTTTACTTATAAATAAAACTCAAACTCAGTTGACCAACGACGTGCAAGGAATTGGTGAGTTTAGAAAAAAAAAAACAAATGTCCAGCGGGCTTAACATGAATGAAATGAATACATCTATTCCATATTCTAACGAAAGACTTAACGCTTAAGTTTTAAAATAAAAGTGTCTCGTCCTGACTTTTATTACCTTTTATTACTAAGCGATTATTGCAATTTTCACATTTTTATATTGATAGTTATCAAGACGGGACACGTTTATTTTAAACTTACGTCTTACGTTAGAATATGGAATAGATGTATATTCCCTAGCACCTGTCAAATTTTATCTCGTGCTTTTATATGCTAGGGGGCGTAGCCAGTATGCAGACGCTAATTTGACGATTGACGAAAATGGCGAAATTTATGGAGTTGACTTAAGCGGCTGACGCGACTGGGCACTTAGCCAAGATGCATTACGCTAACTAGCGTTTCTATTAGTTTCGTTTTTAAAGCAATCGCGTCACTGGTAGATCACGTCATACGGAGAGTCACGTGATCTACCAGTGACGCGATTGGTTTAAAAACGAAACTAATAGAAACGCTAGTTAGCGTAATGCATCTTGGCTAAGGGCCCTGAAAGTCACGTTACGTCAATCCTACAAATTTTCTTTGATTTTGAATCGTTAGGTCGCCGTAACTGCTGCATCTCGGTTAGGCCCCTGCCTGGTGATTTCAAGTATACAGGGTGTTTTTTTATTCGTCTAAAAAATTTTGGGGGTTAAATCAGTAAGTCATACTGACCAACTTTCACTATGGGACCAACCCCGAAATCGCGAAAAAAAATTGACCATCCCATACATTTTAGCTAGTCAGCTGACGATGTTTTGTATGGGAGGGTCAAATTTTTTTTCGCGATTTCGGGGTTGGTCCCATAGTGAAAGTTGGTCAGTATGAATTACTGATTTAACCCCCAAAATTTTTTAGACGAATAAAAAAACACTTTGTATAAAAACAGCAAGTAGAGGAACCCATTTATCGTCTTTTCGAACTAGTTTGTCGCTATTTCCCAAGGGACTATAAAAATCTGGGTCAAAAGTATTTTATGTCCTTTCTAGGGTTATGTTATAAGTTTAACGCGTGTGTCGTGGCACCCAGACGGATGGATCGATTTAGATTTTTTGTTAGAAAAGTGATTTGATCGAGAGCACAGTATAAGAGCCGTTACGCACTGTCGACTGGTCGCGGCGTCTGGTCAGTCGAAATTGTGTCGCCACTTACACTGAGTCGCCGGCGACTAGTCGACAGCGCGTAATGGCTCTAAATATAGCTAAAGTAGTAAGCAGCATAACCAGGAAACTACGAACAAACGTTCGAAACGTCGCTCTCATACAGACGCACGTCTCAACGAGACCCCTAAGCGGACATGGCAGTGCTGTCATTGCTGTCAGTGGCGGGTGTGCGTGGAGACGAATGGTTTCGTAGAATAAAATACAAAGCGAAACCATTCGTCTCCATGCGACACCCGCCGCTGACAGCATAGCCATGTGATAAAGACCCGTTGGGCAATTTAACCTCGTAAAGGTGGACATTCACGGTCAGTTAAACTGACGTACCTACATCGAAAAACGGACCGTGAATGTGAAATCTTAAGTTAAAATTATACGAACTCAAGGTCAGCTTCTCGATGTACGTCAGTTAACTGATCAGTTTAACTGACCGTGAATGTCCACCTTTAGACCCCGCGTACTTGAACATGTACAAGTCAAGTTCCGACCTGCCATTTTAACTACATCGCACGAATAACTGCCGAATGTACTTCACCTTTAGGTTCACTTTTATTAGTAGGTACCTATGTACTCGGTATAGTACATTTAGTAGTTATGACTACTGTTCTTAAAAAAAACACAGGACTTACGAGGTTAAGAGTTCTAAAAGTAGGGTCCGATTTTTAGGCCCCTCTATTATCTATTTAATCGTTATTTGAAGGTGGTTTGAAATTCTGGTCAAACTGCAATACCGCGTAACTAAAAAATTCAAGAAAGGGTAAAATGCACCTTACAACACTGATAGTGTATTAAAAAACGTAGATATGGCATGTTCCTACTGCGCGGCGATTAGAATTCGTTCCGCCACACACACGTACATTCGTCGCATACATTCTTACTTCTAAACGTAGAAATGAATGAACGAAAGAGATAGCTATTGTCCTTATTATAGGATTTTGATTCTTATTTTGATGCGGCGTAGATTACGCGACATAGATTATGAGTTACTGAACAGAAGAGACATTTCGTTAAAGGTAAAATAATTAACTCTCTCCGTTCACTAAGTTCTATTATGCGAATAATAATAACAAAAAATATTAATTACAAGAATGTTATTATTAAAGGAACACAGTGAGATGCAATTACTAACGTTTAAAATTCAAAATTCGTTTATTTTATAACGAAATAAACTGCCTTAAAACAATTATTATGGTTTGAAGTCCTGTATGTTTGTATGTACCTAAGTGTGTATGTTTCTATGTCTGTTGTTTGTTTCTTTATTCCTTTAGTAACATAGGGTATGTAAAAATTACAAAAATGCGCGTAATAAATAATAATAAAAAAAGTGTAATTGTGAATTGCCGTTATAAAAAAGAGCAGTCGGGAGACTTCAAAAGTATGTTTTCTGTTAAATATGTACCCCCTTAAGAGAACATATTATTATTACGAGAGTTAAAAATAATTTATATTCTTACTCACTTATGTTTCGTTAGCTCATCACACGGAAATCTGGAAAACAAATAAATCAACATCATCATCATCAGCCGATGTTCGTCATCCCCGGAACCCCGAGAACTACACAAGGAAACAAACAATTCAGTCAGCTAGTTATCTACGTCATTAACTGTCGTCCGGACTACTACTATAATTAAAAAGTATTATTAGATTAGTTTCACGTCAACATTGCCACAATTGCGAAAATAAAGCAAAATAAATTAAAGAATGGGCTACTTCCACTTATCTGACTACGATTTCCCTTCTGTGCATGATTGATCTATGACGCGAGTGCTATCTATCCCTATCGCACTACAGCTGCAAACGTATTCTCTATCCTTTGTTTTCGATTGTTCTGGATAATATTATGCGACCAAATGACCGACCGCTGATATTATACGACTAAATGAAATCGTGAAATCATACCAATTGACAGGATTTGAGGGTATACCCTATCAGTGCCTTACAATGTAAGTCAGTTAGGTGCATTTTACAATCTATTAAATTTGTTTGTAATATGGGCATTTTTATAAAAAAAGTGTACATAGTTAAGGACCAAGATTAAGAAACGGTAACTTTTCCATTCCGTTACGGAAATTAACTACACTGCTAAGGTGGTATCTCAGACAAAACTCCTTTAGCAAGTGCAACCATGTTACTAACGGGTGAGGATTGATTCTGCTTTGATTATTGAATTTGAGACCGCCTATTGACCTATAAAGGCAGTTTATAAATGTATCACTAATTTTCGTAACGGAATGGAAAAGTTATCGTTTCTTAATTTTAGCCCTTGAATTATGTACACTTTTTTATACGCGGCATTGCAGTTTCACGGACGTAATAACATAATAACTCTGCGTGTTTGTTTTAAAATGAATTGAATCAAAACAAGGTGCTACAAGTTATAAAGTTGGCAACAACGTCCGCGCCGAAAGGGGTCACCGTAATTAAGCTTCCCCTTTCACTTTCGTCGCAACTTTTTTAATAAACCCTCTTTTCGCGGTCCAGTCAGCCGGGTGCCGCCATTTTTACTGGCTTCAAAAAAGGAGGAGGTTCTATGTTCGGCTGTATCTAGGTATTTGTTATTATAAAACTTACAGAACAGACTTAAAAAATGAGGTTGAGTGTCTGACCTGTATGTATGTATGTTTGAATGATTTTAAAAGGTGGTAATTTTTTTCGAGTCGGTTTATTATTTTTTTAAACATTTAATTGCTGATTTTATTTATCAGTGTGCCAAGTCCCAAAATAAATAAATAAAAATCAGGGAACTTGAGCCTTGTATGTTTTCTATATAAAAAAAAATATATCAGGAGACAATCTCACACAAATTGACCTAGTCCCAAACTAAGCTAGGCTTGTACTATGGGTACTAGGCAACGATAAACATACTTATATAGAGAAATACATACTTAAATACATAGAAAACATCCATGACTCAGGAACAAATACTCGCGCTCAACACACAAATATTTGCCCATACCGGGATTCGAACCCGGGACCGCTAGCTTCGTAGGCAGGGTCACTACCATCTAGGCTAACCTCGTCGTCTATGCATATGTAGTTCTAAATAGGAATAGGAATAGGTGTAGGAATTCTAAATTTAAATCTTTATTTCCTTGCACTTCTAAATATACAAAACAAAGTCGGGTTAGTTACACCATTTTTAACTCGAGAACGGCTCGACCGATTTTTATGAAATTTGGCACACAGATAGTTTATTACCTGGATTAACATAAAAAAATATTTTATATCCCTGAAAATTTTAAGGGATAAGTGAAAAATGACTACTACGCGGATGGAGTCGCGGGAAGAGCTAGATAGCAATAAAAAAGGTTTGTAATGTTTTGATGAATCAATAAAAAAAGATTACACAGCAATGATTGTCAAAGTCAAATGGGAATTAATTCGTTGCTTATTAACTAAGTAAGAAAAAAGCCGTGATAGCCTAATGGATTGACCTGCCGACTCTTAAGCAGAGGGCCGTGGGTTCTAACCCGGGCTCGCACCTCTAAGTTGTTCGGAATTTATGTGCGAAATATAATTTGTAAATTTACCATGAGCTTTTCGGTGAAGGAAAACATCGTGAGGAAACCTGCACACACCTGCAAAGCAATTTGACGGTGTGTGCGAAGTTCCCAATCCGCACTGGGCCCGCTTTGGAACTATAGCCCTCTTATTATGAGAGGAGGCCTGTGCCCAGCAGTGGGACACGTATATAGGCTGCATTATTATTATTATTATTAACTAAGTAGTTATTTTGGTTTATATGCCAACGGTACACCACTACATACGTCATTCCGAGCTCTCGCTAATAGTCTATACATTTTAAAACATTGACCTCGGACCCAAATTATATTTACTTACATACGAGTACGTGACGTGACATATAAAAGCACCTTAATAAATTTAAGCCGCCAAGTGACTCTGCACCTAATGCTTTAAATAACAAAGTGCACTATCGAATAAAAAACTTTGATTAAAAGCTTACGATGTCTAGACGACGTTATAGCAGTATAAAGTCCAAGAGGAACTTGAAATACTTGAGTTAAAAGTTTTTGGACATAAAGGTATTAGGAAAGTTTAGAAAAACCATATACTTACTTCCTTTTTAGAATTAAAAGTACAGCCAACGCATACGATGACGTAAACAGTCCTGCCCTGCTAAGGTAAAAGGCAGTTTTTAACAAAAACCTACTGTAGCAATTGCAACCTTATTACCCAGTAATGAGGTTGCAATTATTACAGTAGTTTTGTGTAAAAAACTGCCTTTTACCTTAGCAGGGCAGAGTCGCAAACTGTAACCCGCCTGGCGAGTTAAGAGAAACAAATAATAACACAGACGCGAGACACAAAGGAAGCAGGAGCGACATACAATTCTCACAATTGATATTGTATTTGTGCGAGTTCTTTTTATTTATTGGAAAGGAATAGGTTTCTTTGAGAAAATTCAATAGAATTGTCAAGATGCATTGTAGGAGAACCACAAATATTGGAAAATAATGTATGGCATAGAAAAATGTTTTAAAATAGTACAATTTTAAATAATAATATAGTTGGTAACGTAGAAGATAATCATGTCCCCAGGTTTTGTATGAAAAATGTGCATTTTCCCCAGAGTTACGTTTTTAGAAAGTTAAGATATAGTTATGAGGTTTCGAACATGTGGGATCTGTAAATTTGAAGACCTGATTTTTTATAATAATACATTATTATTAATCATAAGTCGCCAGGAAAGTTTTAGAGCGGCAAAAGAAAAGGAGTACCTTAAAAGTTGATTCACCCAGGATTGTCGTAAGCTAGGTAACGATCAGTCGCTTAATGCAAGTCAAAAAATGCAGCCGCAAAAGAAGGGTGATAATTGTAACAGTCTAGACTATATTTACGTGTGACCAAAAATGTAATATTCCACTCTGGCGCACTATTGGACCGATTTTAATAAACCGGGTGTCATCAAAAACGTGCGAGTGTCAAAAGGAGCGTTCTCACTGAGAGCATTCGTACGCGAGCAATAATTTAAATAATCTGTAAGCTTTGTACGCTCGGCTCAACGTCCACACCACTCGAATATTCGACGCCGAACGCTCATTACACGCGAATGCTCTCAGCGGGGACGCTCCTATAGGCTATATAAATTTCAGTACAACTGCGTGGCGATCATTTGTACTGAAATCGCCGTCGCGTCGCCCATCACCCCACCATCGGCCACGACTTTTCGCGACCGGCTGACCTGCGAGAGTTTCTAATACATTGCATGTAACGTCAACTAACCGCTGCGCGGTGAGCGTCTCGACCGAGCAATGAAGAGATAATTCGCCCGCCGCTGCCGCTCAAAGTCGAGCCAGCTATGTTATTCTGTTAACACATAGTCGTTCAGTTCTACTTAGTCGATGAATAGCCGGCGAATTTACGTCGTCCGTCAAGGTGGGTTAATGACATTCAACTGCCTGCACATTCATTTAGTCGCTGGTTTCACAGCTGGTCGTCAGCTATTCATCGACTGAGTAGAACTGAACGACGATGCGTTAACAGAATAACATAGCAGGCCGTTAAGGTCTGACACAGTAGCCGCCAATCGGGTTTTAAATAGTTTGCATCTTTTGAATTATTTATGCTATGGAGAAGGCAGACGAGCATACAGGCCACAAGACTAAGGGGCCTGGAGACCACAGATATATTCAATCTCAAGAATGCAGATGAGTTGCCAACCCTGAGGCCTGAGATGGAGAACTTATGCTTGTTGCGACGACGCGGTTAGCCTAGTTGGTAATGACCCTGCCTGCGAAGCTAGCGGTCCCGGGTTCGAATCCCGGTATGGGCAAATATTTGTGTGATGAGCGCGAGTATTTGTTCCTGAGTTTTCTAGTTTGTTTTCTGATGTTTTCTATGTATTTAAGTATATTTTTCTCTAAATGTGTGTATATCGTGGTCTAGTACCCATAGTACAAGCCTAGAGCTTAGTTTAGGACTACATCAATTTGTGTGAGATTGTCCCAGATATTTATTTATTTTATTTATTTCTAGGGATCTTACTCTCACACCGAAACAGACCAACGTGAATACTGCTGCTTGGCGAATTAATAGTAGTAAAAAACCGGTCAAGGGCGAGTCGGACACGCGCACTGAGGGTTCCGTACACACTTGACCGGTTCTTAGTATTTGTTTTTTTTTTCTATGGGGTTTGTTTTATAATCGAACACCAAATTTGACGATTGTATGTATTACCGTTTTTACGATAGAACGTTTCTTGTATGGGGAGTTTATTATTTTATTTTTTGACTTTTTTGTATTTTGTTACGAAATTATGCAGAAAAAATCAACGAGTTATCTTTTACGGTTCAAAGGATACGGCTTTTTAAAATTAGGACAGACAGACGGACAGTGTTGGCTTAGTAATAGGCTTCGGTCGGGTACGGAACAATAAAAACACGGAAAAGTGTGGTAAACGCCACCCCGTTAGATTAATTTATTCGAAACCTTATTTTAAACCCAATTTCCCGTACAAATATAAAAAAATATTAGGCTTCGACCTTATTTCCCTAATAAGCCAGATTGCTTTTGCAGAAGGGTCAGGTTTGTAAAAATACCGTTTGCGACATGTTTTCCTTGATATAGGTCATTTTATCCCTCCTGTTTTGAAAGTTTTTTTCTATATCTCAATAGCGCGATATAAATGGCATCTCCATCCCTAGGGAGAATGAAATTTGCCTTGGCCCACAACTTAGTAATATTTGCGAAGTAGTATTCAGTCATACCACTACCATGAGTTTACAGTGTCCGTATTCGCTAGCGACGGCGTAAACGATTTGTATGGAGAATCGTACAGCGCCTCTAGCGGTCACTTAAAGAACTAAAGATCAATTCAATTCAATTTTTTGTTAAAATGGCTTCTGTCCATGAGGACAATTCTGCCAATGTCAAAGTTTGAGGTTACATGTGATCGGTTTTTTAAATGTAATTCAAACATTTAGGGCCGTATTAATAAACTCATCTCACTGTGATCCCCGTCACAAGATGCGTCAAAAATGACAGTTATCTATGGATTGACGTTTACTTTTACGTGTCTTGAGACGGGGATCACAGTTGAGATGAGTTTATTAATACGGCCCTTAGAGTGTTATATTCTCCGAGATCAGAGGCAAGAGTGTCGGCCACCACACGCGCTGACCACTCCACCGAGCTCTTCAACACTCAGGCACTAAAAAACGCGACAAAACAATCGACACGTGCAGCAACCAATACTTTTGTCACAGAACTCTCGAACTAAAGATCGCTAGTTTGAGTCCAACGGTAAATTAGCTATCGAATTCTAAGCGTTTTTAACTGTCGCCGTAGAACATCGGTAATGAGTCACAAATTTGACCAATGTCATCGAAAAATACCGTATCGACTGTAGTTGACTAATTAACTGGAGCGTGAAAACGTTTTAGAATTACTGTTTAATAAATTATCTATATTATTACTTTATCTACTCGTAAATAATGTCGGAATGACATATTTAGCGTAGCGAAAGATCCTTATGAAGACGAACGACGAGGACAGGGAACATTTCAAGCTGATATGAGAAATAGGTACATTAAGAAATCCACTTCAACATATAGTTCGTTCGTTCAAATAGTGTGCAGTACACCCACACACTGCTATGAAAACCATATAATCTGAACAACAATACCCATTTTTGAATATTTTTTTTAAATAGTGACAAATAATCAAACAAGAGAAAATAAAAACACATAGGTACATATAATGTGAACGTTTTATTAATATCTTAAACACAACTCTTGCCGCGATTTACCAGCGCATACTGTGGGTGTACAAGCTTTTGAAATCGCCGACACCGCTTTTTGCTTTTTTCAGGATTTGTGCGTTATTTTTTGGGTTTAAATTAGAGTTATTTCTATATTTTTAAATGGAAGGCATGGATACTTAACTTTTTGCCCAATATCGTCCTTATAAACTGAGTAAGGAATTACTCATTTTTTTCAGTATAGTTAGAAAGAGACAGCTTCGTTTGGTGTGAATTTAGGCACGTAACAATAACTACACGAACTATCGAGTAAACGTTAGCGAGAGTAGTTAACGTTGATGTGACTCATGTTACGAGTTTAATTGAAAACTATTCGAGCATCGTTTACTCGCTATCGACTGTAGAACTTAAAATGAGTATTCGATAGCTCATGGTAGTGGTGCAGTAAATATGTACAAAGGACACCTCTACCTTATGTCACACAATCTCACTCGAACGACTTTAACTATCTCTCAATACCGTCGAAGGTAGGTGCGATGGAGAAAAATGATACCGATACATCTCAAGGGCTTCTTTCAAGGGAATAGTAGCACTGGAAATGATATCAGGGTGCACTTCCACCCCTTGTGGGGGTCTGCAGCCAGGGATGATAGTAAAATTATAACCTAATCATTAGACCCCGGATCTTTGTGGCAATGACGTCACAAAAGGGTAATTTGGGGAGTAAATGGAACAGTGTTAATTAATACGGCAACCTAGTCTATTGGTGTTCTAACGGAATAAAAATTTTATTATCAGGCATCCACGATATAAATTACCTATAAGTCAATAGATTAAAGCTGATAAATTGATAAAGATAATTCTAACATATTTAATTATGTTCCACTTTGCCATTTACTGAATGGAACGGTGTTAATTAATACGAAAAACTGCCGGTTTTTAACCGAATAAATTTTACGAACTAAATGACTTGCAGTAATAATAATAGTTTTTGTCGTGAAAGGCTAGTTAATAAAAATTACTCAGTTAAAAAAGGTATGAATTAACAAATTTTACTCCCCAAACTACCCTATTGTGACGTCATTGCCACAAAAATCCGGGGTCTACTAATCATGTAACTACTTTGAATTTTCTTGATAATATAATATTTATACGAGCGGTCCGTATTACGATTGAAATAACACTCTCATTTTTAACAAAAGCTAATACCGAACGAATTATTTCAAATTCAACATTTACTCGTTTGGTATGAATAAATGTAGCCAGTTCGTTAATGACAAACCTTCACAGTACACAGTTAAGGACTGTTAAGCGGCTACCACACGCGCAAGCTTCACCACAGTTTTGCCTGCGCAAGCCAAAACTGAACACTTCGTGTCTATAGAGTTTTACCAACCACACGCTCAGTGTTCCGTGTACAAACCGGCCTGCGCAGGCAAAACTGTGGTGAAGCTTGCGCGTGTGGTAGCCGCTTTAAGGACTTAAGAAACGGTAACTTTTTCAGTTTCGTAACGATAATTAAAATGTTAGCTCCCCGTAGAAAAATGAGGAACGAATTCCAAGGGAACGGATGTGAAATGCGAGTGACAACTAATTAGTTATAATTTAGAAAAAACGAACACTCAACGGCTTACTCACGGTTTAGTCAGGTACCAGCCCGACGTTTTTGAACCGTTGAGTGTTTGTTTTTAGGGTTCCGTAGTCAAACTAGGAACCCTTATAGTTTCACTATGTCCGTCCGTCTGTCTGTCCGCAGCTTAGCTCAGAAACTCTTAGCACTAGAAAGCTGTTATTGGACATGAATATGCATATTAGTAACGCCGATATTTTTGATTACCCAATGGTGTGGGGTATCGTTGGATAGGTCTTTTAAAAATATTGCAAGTTTGTCCACAACTATTTTTAGATTAAATGATCCGTTTGTGAAATATTAAGCTTTAAAGTGCTAATTTTTGTTAGTCTTTTTTTTTAAATTGTTGTTTGTGTTTGAAAGAATGGCGACGGAACCCTGCACTGAGCACGGCCCGACACGCTCTTGCCCGATTTTTGTTTCTAATAATGACTCACGCTTATTTAAATGTCATATTAATAATTGATTATGATAATATCCTTGATTTCAGCATCGGGTACCCTTGGAATTATATTAAATTAAAATGTGAACTCGCTGGTAGAAAGACTGTGAGGGGTTCGGGGCTTGAAACGTCGGGAATTAAATTTATTTTTTACGTTTAATTTATTATTTATTTATTTATTTATTAAACCAATCAACAAAACTATAAATAAACAAAAGCCCTGCAAAACTGTTTTATGACTGTTTGTCTGCAGGAAGACTTTAAGAGTACAGTATATATTTTACATGGTTTTGTTCGACACGATATACGCAATAGGTACCATTATATAATATAAATATATGGCAGTGT
Organism: Tortrix viridana; assembly: GCA_963241965.1. NCBI lineage: Eukaryota > Metazoa > Arthropoda > Insecta > Lepidoptera > Tortricidae > Tortrix > Tortrix viridana. The sequence goes on along the minus strand of OY725197.1, from coordinate 3,530,361 downwards.
ATCTAAATTACCAGCATTATCGTTTGTGAATGTTGTTTACCCACTGTCAATGTACAAGTTTTATATCTAGTATAAAATAGGCAACGGACCACCTGATCGTGTAGGTTCTGATTCGAAAACTAAAGATTGACCACGCCAGTAGTTTCATCGGCTGACCTGATCTCCAACAGGAACACAACAAAATGAACGCTGCTGCGTGTCAGTAGGATGACGAGTAACATGGTGGAAAGGTTCCTGCAAATGGCCCTAATGCCGCCCGCAGCAATTTGCCAAATAAAAAAACGTTAATCATTCTGAGATGCATTACTAATCCAATAGTTTCTTTTCATCTGGTTCTGTAACCAGATGTCTATAACCTTAAAACTTGTAGTGTCAACGTAACGTTACACAATCATGAATTCATAAAACATTTCGTTTGACCCCATTTCATATTACAGCGCTATTAGTAAACTACCCGTAGAATATTGCATCAATATTACTTTAATAAAAATACCAATTACGTTTACAGCCTACCGCCATCGAAGACAATATTCCGATACCTAAACCTATACAAGATCGAGGCAATAACTATAAAAAATAACTACGTTTTGCCTCGATACAATACAAAGTTATACAGGAGGTTGAGTAAAGTGAGTAATGCTAACCAAATGTACGAGTGGAGAAAGGCGACAGCGACATTTATAAGTTTGTTTACAAGAGACGGAAATATTTTGTTCAGTCAAACAGTAAAAAAATCAATTCCTCTCTTCATAACAACCTGGTATACCTACCCTATAAAAATAAATAATTAAAACATTCTTTAAAATGTCTCTAACTTTTTTATAACAACAAATCTTTAAAGTATTCCTGACATTCAATCTAACAAAACGGGATGTTTACAATGACAGGTGCTCTAGATCAACATTATAAGGATGTAAAATTAGTCGTGAGTTCCTCAATTTATTACTCGTAGTTCATAGGAAGTAATTAACCACGCGCCGGTTATCTAGAACGTTTCTAGCGCGTACTATAAGAACTTGGAATGAACTTCCCGCTGAGATTTTTCCAATGCGCTACATAAGAGGCTTTTTTTTTTATGTGACGAACCTTTTTTTACCCCGACTATACAATGCAACTGTCAAAAAGTATAGAATGATGTAAGCTGTCATCTATCGCGTCAGCCGCTAATTTAAATTCCATACATTTTTAAAACATATAACGTAAATAAACGAACGTAACTTGTCCAGCCCTACGATATTTAGTTTATCCCGGAGTCAAGTGACCCATCTAGCGCTTTATATCATTTCCTGAAGAACATAGGACCTCTATTCTATTCTCGAGTGTCAACTTGAGAGGCAATTTTTCTGTCTGACTTCTCGCGCGCGTTGAGAGGCAATCTCGCAGGTATTCAGTGACTCGTTTTACGAAATAATGAACATGTTTACCTTGGAATATGAGAATTTGTGAAATATATTAATCTATTTACAATATTGATTGTATTTATTCGTACAGGTGTCAGCCAAAAGTCAGCTTGAATATAAAATTACGAAAATACCTTTATAACGTTATATTATAAGCATGAGATTAAGGCCTAGCGCGCACTGCGGTGCGGTGCGGTGCGGTGCGTTTTTAAATCCGCACCAAATCTGTAGCAATCTACAGAATTTAAATGCGGAATTAATTCCGCAGTGCGCGCGCTTCTGTAGTTCTATAGGTCACATATTTTGCGGAAAAAAAACGCACGGAAAATATCCGCAGTGCGCGCTAGGCCTAAGATTTGGAAAGGACTACGATAACGCCGTGCTTAATACAAAATGTATGTATGTAAACTCTTTATTGCACAAAATATAACAATTACAAAATGTAACTAAATTAATGTACAAAGGCGTAACCCTGACGTAGATTAGTGAAGTCAGCGCTTGCGGCAATGCGTTAGAAATGTAGCTTCTAAATGACAAAATTAAATTAAATTGTATCAGAAAAAACTTAGAACCCACTAGCTGCTGCCCGCGACTTCGTCCGCATGGAATTAGTAATTTTGCCATCCCACAGGAACAGTGTATTTTGGGATAAAAGGTAGCCTTTGTGATATTCTTGACGACGCAGTTAGCCTAGTTGGTAGTGACCCTGCCTACGAAGCTAGCGGTCCTGGGTTCGAATCCCGGTATGGACAAATATTTGTGTGATGAGCGCGAGTATTTGTTCCTCAGTCAAGGATGCTTTCTATATATTTAAGTATGTATTTCTCTATATAAGTATGTTTATCGTTGTCTAGTACCCATAGTACAAGCCTAGAGCTTAGTTTGGGACTAGGTCAATTGGTGTGAGATTGTCCCCTGATATTTATTATTTATTATTTATTTATTCTAGGGTAAAAGCTATCTCCATTACAAATTTCATCCAATTCCGTCGAGCCCTTTTAGCATGAAGAAGTAACAAAGACGCAAACTTTCGCAGTTGTAATATTAGTGTAATTTAAATCCGTTTAAAATAAATACCCTTTTTAGAGTTTTAAAGCGTTAAAAGACTGGGAAAGTATAAAAGGTATATGGATATTATTGAAACTATAGAAAAACTTTCTGGTGTCACCTAGCTATGATTTGTGAAACATTTTTGTTGCATCTTTTTCGTTCGGTATGCCAAATGAGAGAGATGTAAGATCAATATTGCCACCGTAACCTATAGAGCTTGCGGCAACTTCAAGCTTTACTTCCAACTATTACAATAAATCAATGTGAAAATTCTAAGGATACTTACCCTTTGCAGGCTAGTAAAGTACCGGCCCAACCTATCGTTCCTTGAGGTTACCCTCACTCTTACCTTTCCCCTACCCCCTCGTTTTCCCCTCCTCCATTATCCAAGTTTAGTTTATCACGCAGTTTCATCGGGCTTCTAAAGGGTATCCCTAGAGCTATAACTCTTCAAAAGTTGGAGAGCGGGTAAAATATTCAGACAATGACCATTGGGAATGAAACCGGAAAAGAGTTAAGTAAGTTTTTATGAGGCAAGAAAATTGGTAAAGTTAACTTTCATACGAATGGGTCTCAAGAGCTGCCTAACTACGGTCGGGGTCAATATGAACGGCCAAAGATGTCAACAGATTAGTACTGTTTTGACACAACCTCAAAATTGTATCAACCATGTTGTTCTTTATAAATAATAATAATCCAACCTATATACGTCCCACTGCTAGGCACAGGCCTTCACTTACAACGAGAGGGTTTGGGCTATATAGTTCCCACGCGAGCCCAGTGCGGATTGGGAACTTCGCACACACCGTCAAAATGCTTTGCAGGTGTGTGCAGATTTCTTTAATTAAACGTATAATTTATTAATAGTTATTTAATTTAAAAATGATAATGAAAGTAATAATTCTCAATCTTGGAAAGTACATGTTTATGTAGTATGGTAATATTGGTAATACTCGTACCTAATGGTAAATTGGTTAGTTTCGTATTGTTTACATCTTTGACCATTTCAATTGACCCCGATTTTAGACTTACCTGTATATCCTTTGAGTATCCAGCTAGCTAGTCGGTTAAACAGTAAACCAAATGTACCTAACCTAAAAGAAAAAGGGGACTCACCTATAAAACTCTCCTAGGAGACAGGTTTTCTCATCTGTAACAAAAAATAAAAATAAAAATGATTAAAGTTAATTCGAAATAATAAAAAAGCAATGAGTTGAATTAAGATGTTAATTTGGAGCTCTCTCTTGATTGGATTAGACAATTTTTCGTGAAACTAAGCTAAGATCTCGGGAATATAACTTTTCAAATAAATAAAAACACATTGACATCGGTTAATCTGTACAGGCCATAGGCGATGACAGACAAAATAGTATTAAAAAAGATTCTGATGAATTAGGAATTCCTTTTTTCAAGTCCTGGAGCCGGGCCTGCGCAAACCGGCGGAGCGCAGCGCAGATCACTTTAAATTTATCAATGTATATTCTTTCCTATTTTAATTACAATAAGGTATAAATTTGAATGCTCTGGTACCGACCTCGGAGCATCACGGGGGATGTCTACTCTGCGGCTGCGGCTCTAAATTTATACCTTATTGTAATTAAAATAGAAAAGAATATACATTGATAAATTTAAAGTTATCTGCGCTGCGCTCCGCCGGTTTGCGCAGGCCCATTCGTTTTTAAATGTATTTTTAGGGTTCCGTGCCAAAATGATAAAAAAGGAGTGAGACACCACTCGCTAGGCTCATGGTTTTAGAATCCTTCGCTAACTCGGGATTCAATACTGGCTCTCGCGCCAAATAACAACTTTGTAGTCTTGCGTAACAAATAACTATTTCCGATCATGATGTTAAATGTCATCCACGTTCTCGTCGATCTTAAAATAATCGATAAAATGCCGATAATGATATATTAGTTCAGTTTCTCCCGGGGGACGTTAGGACTTCCACCACAAATTTCCCCCCGGACTGATGAGTTTACTTGCCCGGTGAAGGTGACGCTTATTGAATCATCGGTTGTGTCGCGGAGGTTGCTCGTGACTAATTTAATATAAAATAATAAATATTAGGGTACAATTTCACACAAATTGACCTAGTAGACAACAATATACCTATATAAAAATTGACAGGTGCTAGGGAAATGAAATACACCTATTCCGTATTCTAACGTAAGACTTAACAGTAAGGTTTAAAATAAAAGTGTCCCGTCTTGATGAAATCGCTATAAAAATTTAAAAAAATGGCTATAGTCGGTTAGTAATAAAAGGTAATAAAAGTCAGGACGAGACACTTTCATTTTAAACCTTAAGATTTAAGTCTTACGTCAAAATACGGAATAGATGTATTCATTTCCCTAGCACCTGTCTTTTATCTCGTCCATGCATGTTAAGAGCACTGTAGGTATATATTTATTATTATAATGATAAAATAAATCGACAGCTTCATCACATTTTTTGCCCCGAAACAGGGTCCGTTAACGTCGTAGGGTCCAAATAAGACCAAATTCGTCGACGACAGATGTAATTAGGTTTAATATGAATCATTAACATTACGGTCAATCGAATATTAATCTTAAAATGTTACTTTTTTTAATGGTTATGATATCGTTTAGGCAATTACAAAGTTAGGGACACATAACTTACTTAAAAACCTAAATTTTTTAATTTTATATAAACAAACTGATTTAAGTATATACAGGTGTTATTATTTCAATTAAATAAAATACACACACAAAGTATTAAAAAAACCTAAATACTTGATTAAATATACTACTTAAACTCAATTAATTAACTCTAAGGAACTATATATTATGTACAAATATTGTCTAAGTAAAATAATTAATACGGAAAATATTATTGATCACAAAACAATAAATAACTAAAATATTTATACAGTATAACAAAAGACTACCAATAATGTATTTACAGCTACGTATAAGCTACAATAGACGCAAATTCCCGTGAATTGTTAGCCCGGTTTAAAATAAAAAGTGAATAGAAAGTTATATATTATTGATCAAAGGAATTTGAGCTCTATTAACGTGAGTGTGTACCCCATGCATATTAAATAACTGAGGGCACACACTTGGAGAGTCTGTGAGAACGAAAAGCAAAATAAATACGTTCTTAATTCAAATGTTCCCAATGTCACGTTATAGAGAGCCGCATCACGTCTTCGCTTTTTCTTTCGAGTCGTTCATTGTTGAAACACAGGCATATTCTTTTTAATTTGGCAAATTATATACCGCGAATACGCAATATGTCTACACTATTATTATAAAGAGGAAATATTTGAATTTTTGTATGTATGTAACGAATAAACTCAAAAACTACTGGAACGATTTCAAAAATTCTTTCACAGACATTTAGAATGGACTTTCAGGGTGGACATAGGCTATATTTTAACTTACGAAAGTACTGAATCACCGCAGACAAAGCCACGGGCGGAAAGATAGTTTATTTATACGAGTAAGATGGTTTTGGTCCGTCCGCGTAATATTGGTTTATAGCCTTTCCCTCAAGAACTCCGAACTTTCCGGGATTAAAAGGTATCCTATGTGTCAATCTAGGATAAGGAATACCTATCTAGTCATTTCATTCACACTTATAATATTGAGTAGTACTTTAATAATATCATAATGGCTCATTCTCTTCACGCGGGTTCAATGTGACCAGCCTAACATAACCCCAGAAAAAGTCGCATGGTTTTCAAGATATTTCCAGTTTAAACTTTAAACATATGTAAACATAATAATAAAAATGTGTAGTCACGTTGAAACTTGTAGTATCAATAAAAATGTTACGTGACTTTTAGGGTTCCGTACCTAAACAATGCTAACCGATCTCTATTTTTGCGCCATATCTATCAGTCTGTCTGACTATCTGTCCAATACTGACCATCTGTCCGTTCGCCTTCGTAAATGGCAGGAACTTTTTAGGGTTCCATACCAAAATGTTAGAAAAGGAACCGTCGACATAGTTGCATGAGATTTCGGTTTTATTAGAGCGATTATTAATTTAGAGTTTAAATAACAAATAATAATAAATAAATGAATATAAATAAAAGACTGGGCTAGTTTTTAGATGTTATAATTGGGTAGGTACCTTCGAAAAAAAATACTTTCGGCAAATTTCACCTAAGTGTCGAATTGCCGCTATGTGAAATGAGAAATACACCTACACTCCGATGATTGAGAAACGCGCTTCCATTAAGGTTAAGTGCCTCTTTTATGAGAGCTAATGCACACAAAGAGTGGCTATGGTCTTTGTTTTAAAGAAACTACCATTTGAAGACTATACCTCTTATTCATAATCGCACAATAACTAAAGTATGCTTGAAGTATGGTTTGTCCTTGTCCTTATCTTTCATTGTGACATTTGGATCTGACAGAAAGTGACAAAGCACACTTTTACTAAAATAGGTTTGTTTTGCGTTTATAAATAAGGGGGTACATGTTTGAACTTTTTGGCTGACTCTAAACCTTGGCAGATTTTACTTATATTTCGACAGCTTTTTTTTTTATTTCAGGAAACTTTAAAAAACCTTGTGAATGCAATTTATTTTTATTATGAAAACAACAGAATGCCTCCTAAGTATCTTCATGTCTCGCTTTTTCACTCTGTATACGAAAATGTCAAAACTTGCAGTCGGGCTTTAAAAGCTTGTTTTTCGTTATACTTGGATACTCAAACACCAAAGCACTATAAATCACTTATTCGTTGAAATATTAGCACATAATCACTAGGCTCTGTGCGCTGTAGACCTCGCGACAAACTTAACTTTGCCGTTGGAAAACTGTTAACCCCATACATTGACATAGGTCGCGGTCAGTTTACCAACACCGCTAATAAGTTTGTAATTACAAAAACCCCCATATTTCCGAGATTTTGAAAAATTTCGAGAAACTGAATAGACAAAAAAAATATTATCGAACCTGCACACAAAATTTCACGAGAACAGCCGGACATCGGGACATACGAAAGCATTTGTGACGTTCTCAATATAAAGGGACCTTATGGAGGAAGGCAGTTACGCTCTTCTTATTCTTGTAACTATACGAATACTATGGTAACAGTTCTAAAAACGGCATAACCGCCTGCCTCCATAAGGTCCCTTTATATTGAGAACGTCACATTTTTGCCCGAGCTGAAACGGTGACGCTGCGCTCGCGCTTCGGGTCTATTCCCTAGTTCCATTATTAGTTCCATTGATGGAACTAGTTGGACAATTTTGGGGGTTTAACTCAGTAAGTCATACTGACCAACTTTCACTATGGGACCAACACCGAAATCGCGAAAAAAAATCGACCCTTCCATACATTTTGGCTAGTCAGCTGACGATGTTTTGTATGGGAGAGTCGATTTCTTTTTCGCGTTTTCGGGGTTGGTCCCATAGTGAAAGTTGGTCAGTATGGCTTACTTATTTTACCCCCCAAAATTGTCCAACTATTACCATCAATGGAACTAATAATGGAACTAGTGGGAATAGACCGCGCTTCGTGTTATAATAACAAAGACTTGAAACATTCCAAGTTCAATACAGAAGCCTAAATGTCTACAAGGGTGTATAACTTTATCAACGCCAGTTAAGTTAAAATATGCCATATTGAAATTAATTTCGCTGAAACTTCGTTAAGAGGACTGTCGGGATTGTCTGTCACTTTGCTAATTGCTTCGGAAGCTTAAACTATTACTAAATTGGTTTCCCGTTTTGTTACTGACGGACTGGACGGCTAACACACGTGTTGCCTGCGACTTGTTTGTCGCTCGAATATCCCTTTCTAACTAGCCTGCAACGATAGAGATGTACTGAGTGACAAGTGAGAAAATACGAGATGTTCTTAAGTGCCAGCCAATGAAACAGATAGAGGGTGTTCCTCCTTTTGCCGTATATAACGTCGTTTATCAACACTATTAATATTATTAATATTACAAATTAAAACTAAAAGCAAATTAATATTATTAAATGAATAATTACCTAAACTAAAATTAAGCTAAAAAATTTAAGTATAATCTAATACTAAATAAGACCCAAAAAAATAAAGGGCTCCCGAGGCGATTTTATTTTCCTTTAAAGTTTTAGTAACATAGTTTACAACTAACGTTTCATTAGATAAAAAAACAAGTCTTAAATCAAATGAAAGTCAATCAAATAAAAGTCAACGCACATTTACATTTTAATATACAAAAGGAAATCGCTATCTACGGAATTATTACAGTCAATTGCCAAATTGAAAGGTAAAAGGGGATGGAATTAGTTTATGCGAGTGCGATTGGCTACTGAAAATTGCAGAGCAAATGAGAATTTACATTCTGATGTAAACATATTTTATGGTGAAATAAAATAATATATTTGAAACAGTTTTTCATCTATATCCTTTCTTATATAATAATGTACGCAGTAAGTATATAATAATGAGAAATGGGAACCACGTCACTACCACGTCAATATTGCGATACGTTACAAAAGTATCAAAAAGTGACAAATTCTTTGCAATAAAAATATTTGAGAGATTAAAATCACACTAGTTTCCGATAGAAACTGTACCTACGTTAAAATACACGTCTGGAAGACAGATATTCCAAATAATTCCAGAAACTTCGCTCCAAGTTATATGTAGGCTGATTCAGATTACTCTACAGGTGACCCGAACAGCCTTTTATTGAGCTATGGAGGCCTGTGATTGGTCGACAGATACTTTACCGTTGGAGCGGGAAGCAATAGTTGACTATCAGCGCTCGTAAAAATGTTCCATTTTCGAATTTCGGTTTGAAATATGGCGGATTTACTCACGCAAGCTTTTGTTTTTTTACGGTTCCGTACCCGGAGGGCGCCTAGGGGATCCTGTTACTAAGCCTACGCTGTCCATCCGTCCGTCTGTCCGTCCTTCCGTCCTAATTTTAAAAAGGTATATCTTAAACAAATGTTTCTTGGCGAATACGTGGCTTTAATTGGATTGTGGGTTGACGGCTTTCCATACAAAAGGCGATAACGTTTTCCACACCCTAAATGTTGATTTAAATCGGTTAACGATTTCAACCAACTTTTGATATTACGTTTCATTTTTTCCAATATTATCAATAAATTTCAATTTGTTCCCATTTTATTATTTTCATACAAAAGTAATTTCAGCCATAATCTCTTTATAATTTGATATTATTGGAAAAAACGAAAGTACGGACATAGTTTTTGTTCCGACTGACCACAACTGGTCCAACGTTATCGCCGTTTGCACGGAAAGCCGTCACAATTCTCTTAAAGTTATGTTAGTTGTCAAAAGATCTAAGGCAGGTTTTATAAAGCTTGTAGACTCGTGGCGTTTGTTAGAGAATGTCCTCTAAACCGATAAATAAGTCTGGGAGCTAGATAAATCTGTTACCGGAGCGCGGTCACGCTTCCTCCAAACGTACGGTGGAAACGTGAGTTCAAATTGTATACCTCCAAATCTCACCCGAGACCACGAAGGCAAAAGAAAGGTTTCAAGTGTAGGTAATAGTCTTTGTGTGTATGTAACCAAAACTCATTTTCCCACGTTAGCTCCAGAATGATTTTTATTTAAATGGGATACCATTATTATGATTCGTCAAGAATGTGGTGGCTATATAAAAATACTAGATTTAGCCCGCAACTCTAGTGTAGAAGTCGTTTATCGCTTATGTATTTACAAACTGAGCGCGTCTCGCCATCAAACGTAATAGTTTGGCGAGTATTTAGTTTGTTTAGGTACTGTGTAAAAAAAAAAAAAAACATAAAAACAGTCAAACAATTTGATTCCTGTGGAACTATACTTAAACAAATACAAATTAATTTATTCCATCCATAGGGTCAGTAAATACAGAATCTTAATATTAGGGTTAGTGATACAACAACACATGAACACAACAACATAACATCACATTTAAAATCTGCGAGATAGAGCAGCTGGTGGTGCGCACGAGTCGCTTCAGCAGCGGCGCGTATCAGCCAGCCAGCGTGCCCAGGATATAACGTATCTAGGTGACGTAAACATTTAAATCGTGGGTAACTTCCTAATATTTATTTGATTATGTCACTTATATACCGGCCTAGTAACCAAATTATTGGACTGACTATACATAGGAGTTGGTTTATTTGACACCATACCACGTTGTTTAAATTTTTGCACAATTAAGTTATTGGTACCTAGTCGCAAAGTAAGACATTCCTTACCCAAAATTGTACGCAATTTTCATCGTTTCTGCAACCGACGATGGAAATGTTTTTATAATTAAAACATGTTCCTCTATCGCTCTATGATTGCCGCCTTTTCCGCCTTGTCATGCATTTGCATTCAAACAGCTGTTAGTTTACCGTCAAAACAAAATGGCGTCAAAAAATGTCATATAAGTACCTCAGTAATATTGGCCACCGTGTAAACTTAAATCCTTAACGGCTCGCATTGTTCCATATACGAACTTTCAAAATTCAAACAGTTTTTGCTTGTAAACTTTTATTACAAGCCAGTTGGGCGCGGTCCAAATCGAGGTCACGAGTAATTGGGTGTTGTTTGCCAAGAACAACCTAATTTGGGCACATGTTGACTGGTATATAACAGCCTCATTACAGATGTGAACGTTGTAAGGGTTAATTTGTACGGTATCAGGGACGTTTTTGATCAGGGTTAGATACAGCATCGGGCACAGAATATACAATATAATACAAAAGGCACTTTTCTACGCTTCCCTTTCTATAATGTGTATTCATTCGCACGCAACCCAGTGCATATAAAAATGACTCCCAGAGAATCAAGTCGATACTTTTTACCCAAAGTGCAAACTGTGGCAGGACGGCTAGGACAAGTTGCCCGCGACCTGTTTGTCGCTCGGATCTCTTTTAACTAATCGGTAATGATAGAGACGCACTGAGCGACAAGTGAGAAATTACAAGATGTTCTAACCGGCCAGGAAAAATATATTTTGCACAACATTAAGTTTGAAAAATGCCATGAAAAAGCGTTTCAAATTATACCTTATTATTATTTCGTTAAAATTCAATTTGCCTGTAAAGGAAGGAGAGGGATGTAAAGGGTGGGTACTTTACGCTGCCGGTGTGATCACGTTCGTAAGACGCTGTATAACTACAATTTGCGATGTTGAACAACTTATTTTTAGCTTCAGTGAGGGGAACTTTTGATGATAGTTGCTAAGTGCGAATCATTATGAAAGAACACCTTAATTGGAAATTAATTTACGCACATTTCTTTAAGTAAATGTACTTTTTGTTCTTGTTTCGCGTCAAAATATAACATTTCTACAGAACAGAGAGTGATGACGCTAGCTCTCATTACATCAACAATATGATTTCAATATAAACCAAACCTACTTATACAACTAACATAATATTTTATGGACCGAGTGATTAATGCGGGCATTATGAATAATGGCAAGCTATACCGGGTCAAGTGAGTAGTAATAATGAAAACTTCATTATTTATCACATTGTCTGGTTAGGTTAGGTTAGTATTTTTATTAAATTGCCATCTGATATTCTAGTTACTATTATCAAATTGCACGGGCATGCAACGGGACACCCAGATATGCTAAAAAAATTATAGGTTTAGTAAACTACCTACCTTGTTTTAAGATTTCACGGCGCAATAGATAATATAAAATAAATAATAATAATACTATAAAATACATTTTAGTCACTTTTAAAATTACCGACTTGGTACCAATGCACTAAGTTAATATGTGACATTCTCAATATAAAGGGACCTTATGGAGGAAGGCAGTTACGCTCTTCTTATTCTTGTAACTATACGAATACTATAGTAATAGTTCTAAAAACGGCGTAACCGCCTGCCTCCATAAGGTCCCTTTATATTGAGAACGTCACATATCGTACCAGTATTTTAAACGTATGGGCTTACTCGTACAAGCCGTGCCAACGTTTTTTGGCACCGGAACCAATACTTGGTTTTATTCTCCTAACACTCGGCGGCTGTGACTATTGCGAATTTTTGCTGAAAAATGCAAAAATCTTTGCATCAGCCTGTAGTTTATTGTTTTTGGAAGCGCTGCGGTTAGGATACTGCTCTTATGTGCCAAAAATGGGTATTTTATAGCGGTAGCTTTATATCACATTACAAAATCTGCGTTAAAAAGCAATGTCTTTTTAGGGTTCCGTACCCAAAATGTGCCAATGACTACGCTGTCCGTCCGTCCGTCTGTCAGATCTCGCTTTAGAGAGCTATATCTTATGAACCGTAATAGTTGGCCAGTTGTTTTTTTACATAATATAATAAGGATTTCCTCATAAATAATAAAAAATTCAAAAATTATAAAATAAATAAATAAATATCAGGGACAATCTCACACAAATTGACCTAGTCCCAAACTAAGCTCTAGGCTTGTACTATGGGTACAAGACAACGATATACATACTTATATAGAGAAATACATATTTAAATATATAGAAAACATCCATGACTCAGGAACAAATACTCGCGCTCATCACACAAATATTTGTCCATACCGGGTTTCGAACCCAGGACCGCTAGCTTCGTAGGCAGGGTCACTACCAACTAGGCTAACCGCGTTAATTGATTAATAAAGTCCCCATACAAGAAACTTTTTTAATCAACGTTTTTTTGTTTTTGTCCTATAGTAAAAACGCTAAAAATGACATCCTATGTTTCAACTAAATACATATAAGCGCAACGCGATCCTGTATTAAATAATGTTCTGCATCAATTAAAACAATACCTGGTCTGTATTTATCCGCCGCAATATTATTTTAGCCAAGGCTTCTATGTACGTCTGGCATTGTTCTTTAGTGTGATTGTAGTATAAACGCTTTAGGGTTTTTCTTTAGAAAAACGACAAAAAATCGACCAACCGACCAACGTCAGGCTTCCGCTTCGGTTATTTAGTTTGATAAACACAACATACAAAATGAAACGTATTAATAATGTGTGGCGATACGGAACCCTCGGTGCGCGAGCTCGATTCGTCCTTGACCAGTTTTTTTAAATTTCTTCGCGCGCCGCTTGTAAAAATATCTATCTTAATTAAACTTAATTCATACATTTTCGTGATCGACAAAATCGTGATCTTTTAACTTTTAAACTGCTTAACGGATTTTCATCAAACCAAGCTAAGAACACTCTCGATTAAGTCAGCTTTCCAATATAAAAACTAAACCAAAATCGGTCCATCCATTTAGGAGCTACGATGCCACGAACAGATACACACACAGATACACATGTCAAACTTATAAAACCCCTTTTTTTTGCGTTGTTTTATTGGTTAAAAAGAAACATTGTTTCGAAAACTTGATAGTTGAAAACAAAATTTAGGGCCTGAAATCCTCTTGTGGCAATTTATACAGGTCTTTGGTTATATAAGCCGAGCTTATAAGCCGACTTTATCATATACCCTGTAATGACCTCGGCAATCGTACAAAGCGAACATGATGCTACACAGACAACAGTTACACTTTGGCAACTCATTTCAATGTTTAAATTTTGATATGGTAATGTCACAGTAAAGTTATAACAGTTTCCGTACCTTGACGATTACTATTTGTGTTATTTAGTTTTGTTTGTTTATATTTGCATGTTGGTAGTTGGTATTGTTTTGATGTAAAGGGTTATGTCGGTTCTTGTATACGTTGCCTAACATGATGGGATAATGCAGGGTCAGCGAATACTGTGACTATTTTTTTTTTGTGGTATGTAGAAGGCAAACTTGGTCCTAGAGCCATTTACAATCCGAAAGAGTTGGTTTGACTTCTCCGTACAATAAAAAATTTGCAGAATAACTATAATGTTTTGGACATGGTGCTTCCTAAGTTTAATTTGTGTATTGCTCTTCTTCTACTATTAGAATTTAATCCGGAAAGATAAAAAAATCTATTATTTATCAAGAATAATGACATAAATTGAAACGTTCATCGTCTTAATGACAACTTAAAATTTACTGACGTCCTCAATAACAACTTATTAAGAATAAATTATGCCCAGAGAACAAAATCAGGTAATAATAAAACAACGTAAACATCTGTTGTTGTTGTTTTAAGTTTACTTTGTAGGCAAATGGTATTCTTTGTTGTTGTTATACTGTTTTTACATCAAATGTGTTTACTGTACTTCGCTGTTCGTAACGAGAGAAGTTGAAATACCTAATGATTCCTTGTTGTTTTATTACAGTTTCCCGACGTTTCGGTATTACGAAAGGTACAAGCTTGAATATCTACTTCATCTTCATTATTATCTTTAGGAGTGCTAACAAAAAGTTACTGAAGTAACAAATGTTGGGTACGTAGGGTATTCTATGGGATAAAACTAGAAGCAGTTCTGAACTGTTTCTAGTTAGACAATCACGAAAAGTATCAAAACACTTCGGTTTCGGATAGTCGTATGAAAGAAAACATGTACTTTAATGATTTATTTTTTTTGCCGCATTGATCTCCATATTAATTTTACCTTTTAACGGACCAATTCAAAAAATGCCAGCAGGGACAAATACAATTCCGACCGCATGCGGCCGCGGTCGGCAGCAATGCAGTCGACGTCGCGTTGATTCCGATTCCGACTGCATGCAGTTGCCGTCGCGGTGGCTTCACACACAAGAGCCTTGCCTCAGTTGCTCCGTAACGTAACTAGCGCAATGTCGGACATATTTGACGATAACGATCATTTGCTTTAATATATTTTACTAGAAGAGTCAGATGTCTATTTATTGATAGTACATGCCAAACATACAAGAAAACCAGCCCATTCTATTTTTACAAGCCGATCCACAGAAGGCAGTTATAGAATAGCATAGCAATATATGACAGGTTGAGAGTAAAAAAGATAGCGCTATTAAGTTGTAGTTTTTTGCGTGTCTGTCTTAAAATTGTTAGGTATTTTAATTTAAGATTTTTTTCTCGCAATCAAAGTGAAAAGTAGAGTGAGTAAAAAGCCATAATGACACCCAAACTTCATCTGACCTCGCTGGCTTAGTCCCTTGTTGAACAATCTACTGTTTAAAAAAGTGTCACAGACGGAGCTATAATATATATTGTAGCTCCGTGTGTGACGCGCCTAAAGTGCGGTGCGACCGCGTGGCTGCAGCGACACTGTCCACTGACCAGTGTCAGTAGTCCCACCGCTGCATCCGGCCGCGACCGCGTGCGGTCGGAATTGGAATTGTACCTTAAGAGAGCAATCGCTAATGTCTAGGAGTCGTAATAAAGTCAAAGTCTAACTGCCCCACTCAGTGACATCAATTAAGTTTCAAGTTTCATTAAAGTTTCTACGTCTTATTCTATTGCTATAGCAAAGAAAGTGACAGCAGCTACTTTAATGAAACTTAAAACTTAATTGACGTCTCTGAGTGCGGCAGAAAGTCATTTATTTAGCTAAAACGTGGTACAGAAGATGGTTAACACTGTTCTTGGCTGCAATGACATACCTGTTTCAAGACAAATCAAAGTCAAGGCATAGGAAACTGTCATTTCTGACGTGTTTTGAGACGGGCATCTCAGCGAAGATCACTTTATTAATCCAGCGACTAGTTTTTTTTTCATTATCATCATCTTCAGCCGCAAGACGTCCACTGCTGGACAAAGGCCTTCCCCAAGGTTTTCCACAACGATCGGTCCTCTGCTGCTGTCATCCAGCGATTCCCTGCGACCTTTATCAGATCGTCAGTCCACCTTGTGGAAGGCCTGCCGACACTTCGTCTTCCGGTTCGCGGTCGCCACTCTAGAACCTTTCCGCTCCAACGGCCATCGGTTCTACGAGCAATGTGCCTCGCCCACTGCCACTTAAGGTTTGCTATTCGGTGAGCTATCAGTTACTTTAGTTCTCCTGCGAATCTCCTCATTCCTGATTTGATCTCGCAAGGAGACACCCAGCATAGCTCTTTCCACCGCCCTTAGAGTGACCTTGAGCCTTCATATGAGGCCCATTGTAAGCGACCATGTCTCTGTTTTTTTTAATCGTCGGTAAATATAAGACTATTATTATTTAAATTCATAAATATCAAAGCTAAAACTTCGGCGGTATCGTCGATTTTTTTTCTTCGTCCCGTATTTCCTAAAACAAAAATACGTTTCCGCAACAACAAGCCTATTTCTTTTAAACACGAGGAAGTCATAACAATAAACCTCGATTTCTTTAAGTTCGACCCTATTATTTGAGTCCTACGTCCTATTTCGGGTATTTTATTGCCTTGTTTTTCTTATACAAATGCCAGATGATCTAGATTGAGATACCCGTCTCAAGATGTGTCAAAAATGTCAGTTCTGTGTGGCTTGACGTTTAGTTTGACGTATCTTGAGGCAGGCATGTCCGCCAAGATGGGTTTATCATTACTGCCAACCCTAGGAACTAAGATAAAATAAACTACGATTAGATAAACACAAAACACCGAAACAAGAATCATAATTGAAATGAGTTACAATAACTATAGTTCAGTACAGTTTATTTATTGTTCGATGAAATATTACAGTATACATAACAGCACAGTACAGTACAGTACAGTATAACTTGCTTAACAGGTCCCTTACAAAAGCTGAGCTGACAAAGTTCCCTTTTTTGTTTAAAAAAAATTAGTAAAATCTCAAATGAAGTCTATTATTGAAACTGCACACAACGATCACAAATCTTGGTTGAGATGCCGTCAAATGACGCGTCAAAAATGACATTTCTTTGGATTGACGTTTACTTTGACGTGTCTTGAGACGGGGATCACAATCGAGATGAGTTTATGAATACGGTAATAAGAGATTTACGTAATCGTAACATATTTTAATGTGGCTGTGACACTTTTACCACCATAATTTCGTTTAAAACAAATCGTTTTATTTCATTACTTAACCGTTATACGGCTGAATAACTTTCTTTTATGACCCAAAATGTGCGGCTACACAATCGAAAATAGATGTTAATTGAAAGTCGTAATCGTGATTACGGATTTGATTACGTAGTGAGCGTGCCCCAGGCTCATTAGTCAGTAGTCTGGCTTGTAATTGCATCCGCTGGGCCTAAAAAGGTCATTCGGACGTTCAATGTCGGAGATTAAGGCTTTGAGAAATTTTCGTGTTACCGCGATAAATTAATATAGTCTTCGTTTAATACTTTTTAAAGAACTAGTAGGAAAAAAGTGAAATGCGATGAAAAACTACTCGAGCGGATCCGACTAAAAGTGATTTTTAAGAAAAGTTTTATAAATCGATTCAATGCTGCAGATGTTCTGCAGCATCTTTTCTCAATCGATCAAAATGTAAGCTAGAAGAGATCCCATTTAGAGAGAAGTTCTCCTTTGTATCCTTTTTGATTTGCAACATTTCTAATCCAAATTTATAACCATTTAAATATGACGGATGCGTGAATAGAATACAAACAACGTTAAAAAAGATAACTTAGTTGCAGAATCAAAGCACATCGATTTCACTTTATATTGAATGCCTTCTCCCCGTGACATCCTGACGTCAGAATATGTAAATCTGTTCGATTCCCGGGAAGCGCATATTTATTTGACATTTGCTTAACCAATCGAATGAGATAACTTGACTTACTTCAAAGAGAACTTTATGCGGCAGAAAGAACTGACATTTTCAATCTTTTCTCTTTTTTCCTATTTTGCTAGGCAAGAATATAATAAAGATAGGTACTCGTATAAGATGTTTTTGTATAGATTGTATAGGTTGATTTTTAGGGTTCCGTACATTGATTTAGTATAATACTAATACACAATCCCGAACAAAAATCTTGTATAAATAAACTGGCTGAAAATGACATTGACAGGTATATTCAGATACATGCTAATACAGCCAATTTTTACCTTGTAATGCAAACAAATTTTTCATGCAAATTAGAACTGAATGAACTAAACGTCAAGTGTCAAATTTGCAAACTTACGTTTCAAAATATTGAATACTTTTTAGTTAAGTGGTCATTGTCGTAATATTTACCAATATCTTTTTATCTTTTTAGTTCGACGATGGTTTTTAATTTTCATTGAACTTTGTCTTTTGTGTTGCAGTGTGTTTGTCAAATAAATGTCTTGAGTTTGAGTTTGAGTTTGAAAAGAGAAAATGACAAGTCATAATTTGTATGTACAAAATATATTACAAAAATCATGAAAGCATTATAAGTTTAACTAGAATCTGTTTAATTATAAATAGAACTAACGTAAAATAAGACATTCCATCCTTTTTTTGTTTTATTGCTGTTATTTCCGCATTTTTTATTGAACATTTAATCATTATTGACCAACTGCCACTGTCTACGGTCGGAACAAGACCAACGACCGCACTCAGAGACGTCAATTAATTTTTAAGTTTCAATAAAGTAGCTGCGTCTCATTCTATTGCTATTGCAAAGAAATTGACAGCAGCAACTTTAATGACACTTAAAAATTCATTGACGTCTCTGAGTGCGGCAGTAAGAGCAAAACTTATGCCAAAGTTGATTCAACATAAGGTTTGTCGTGCCACTTTTTCCTGCTGATTGTGTATCTAGTATATACTAAATCAATTCCGTACCTCAAAAAAGGAACCCTTATTTATAGGATCACTTTGTTGTCTGTCTGTCTGTCTGTCTGTCTATCTGTCGATACTCTTTGTCGATACTCTCTCAAAAACGCGTGGAGGTATCACGTTGAAATTGATACGAAACACTTAGGTTTGCAATCCCTTGTAGCCGTGAAAAAATCTAACTTCTAAGTCAAACGCAATCAAGAAATACGGCCATACATATTTTCATAACTCACAAGGGAATCAAAACCTTATAGGGTACTTCCCTTTGATCTAGTTTCCATTATAATATGTGTTAGTACCTGGGAGACCGAGCGTCTCGTCGCTCGGGTCGAAACCGAATTTTCATCGATTTTCAATACAAAAACAAAAAAAACAAAGAAAACAAAACAAACACCAATCCATAGCTAGGGTTCGAACCCGCAGTCTTTGCGTAGGTAGGTCAACGCTCTTACCATTAGTGTATTCGGGGCAGCTGCCCCGAAATTACGAACCATATTGCACAGGAAATCTTTTTGTGTGAATTTTCTGCTTGCCCAAAGGTCAACTGGTAGAGAATTCCATTAGGCATTAAGTTCACCTTTTGTAGTTTTACAAATTTGTATTTTTGTGCAATAAAGATTAAATAAATAAATAAATAATAAAATACGGGGATAACGAATTTTCCCAGGTATGAGATCTAGCTATATCGAATTTTCGCCCCCGTAAACCTCCATGTCACAATTTTCATCGAAGTCGTAAGAGCCGTTTTCGAGAACGTGAGTACAAATATTTAATATATTGGGATTGTGAGCCACCATAGAACCCTGTCATAATGACACCGTCAAGCCACGCAAAAGAAATTACGTCAAAATTTACCGTCGCATTCCTGTGAGTAAGTTCTATAGTAGCTCAACAAACCCATGTTTTGACTGTACTAAGGGCTCCTTGAATTTAGTTAGATAAACGCGTTAGTAAGAGAATACCAGACCAATATGTTCGGGTTCGCTATCATGGCTTGTCAGACCCATGTCACGAAGATAAAACGTAATAACACTAGTTCCAAAACCTCCCATATCCCTCACCATTTTACGCAAAATCATCCTCAAGATTATGACATCAGGGTTGATTTTGGTTTAACGTGTTTGAGTGACTTAAGTTGCAGAAAACTAGTTTGTAGGGCGTAGTTAAGGGTCAAAGAATAGTATTTTGGATTATAAACTAAACTGCTTGGGGGTATTTAGGGGAAAGTTTATTCCTAATTATTTTAGGGTCAGTCGAGGACAGAAAGATGTTTACACTTTTTCACCTTATTCCATTGTAATAAGGTCCAAAAGTGTAAACATCTTTCTGTCCTCGACTGGTCAACTTACTTGTATTATATTTGTTCCTGATTAATGGATGTTTTCTATATATTTAAGTATGTGTGTATATCGTGTAGTACCCATAGTACAAGCCTAGAGCTTAGTTTGGGACTAGGTCAATTTGTGTGAGATTGTCCCTGATATTTATTTATTATGTGTTAGTAAGCAAGACAGTTGTCCTTATAATTTTTTTCAAAATGTGTGGAGACATAAAACAATCGGCCGACTAAATAGTCTGCAGTCTGCGGGGTGGCTTATTCATAATCGCAAATAACTAAAGTATGGTTTGTCCTTATCTTTCATTGTGACATTTGAATCTGACAGAAAGTGACAAAGCATACTTGTAAGGGGGTTAGTGTTTATGAGCGTTTTCAAAATAAAGTGTAGGTTTATTGTCACGAAAATTAGTCATACATTTATATATATTGTATACAGTCAATAGGAGGTATATCAAATTCATTAACCGAAATAGATTCAATCCTCGCCCGTTAGTAATATGGTTGCACTTGTTACAGGAGTTTTGTCTGAGATACCACCATTTGTCTTATAACAGTATAGTTAATAGTATAGTTAACAATTAAACTCTATTCTAATCAGTATAGGTTCATATTCCATTGGCAAATTTTGTTGTAGGCCTTTGTGGGCCTTAGAAGATGGATGCTTTTTAATACGACTGTTTCTTTCTTTGTTTCTGTTTCGTTTTGTTTTGTTTTTGTACTTGTTTCTTTCTTTCAATATCAAAACATGCAGTTAAGTTTTTAAATAATAATAATAATCCAGCCTTTATACGTCCCACTGCTGGGCACAGCCCTCCACTCACAATGAGAGGGTTTGGGCTATAAGTTCCCACGCGGGCCCAGTGCGGATTGGGAACTTCGCACACACCGTCAAATTGCTTTTCAGGTGTGTGCAGGTTTCCTCACGTTGTTTTCCTTCAACGAAAAGCTCATGGTATTTCGCACATAAATTCCGAAAAACTTAGAGGTGCGAGCCCGGGTTCGAACCCACGACCCTCTGCTTAAGAGTCGGCAGGTCAAACCATTAAGATACCACAATTTTTAAAACTTGCCTTTAATCCAGCCAGCCACCCAGTTACATTCCTTGTCTAATATTTCTTCAGACTCTTGTGGATCATTCCTAAAGCGCGGAACAGCGTTCGCGTTTGGATAGTTTCTACAAAAATATTCCCTGAACGAAAAGGCAGTTCAAAGAAACGTTTATTTGTGTGGCTCGCAATCTTGGGATAAATCGTAAGAATTTTTATGTTCTCGATTGTTTACCCATGGACTGTGGGAACTTTATAGCGTACATAACTCAAGCATTGCTATTTGCAGCTACACCAGAATCGTTTAAACTTGACTATTTTTAGGATTAGTATTTTGGCTTAGATGAAAACAAAAAGAGGAAGATACGTGATCGGCGCGCAGCTTGAGCACCTAAATATAGGCGCTGAGCGCCTATGTTTGAGTCAGTTGTCCGGCCGTCACCGATCTGTCAACACGTGCGACGTCGTCATTATTGTCAGGCATATGGCTGTCTCACGCGCAAGACGTTAGGTTAGTCCATCAATTTATCTCTATTGCTTCTTAGTGCATGTTTACAGCTGTGAGTGTGGAATTTACATTATGTCAGTGTCTTGTACGGCGATAACGTGTCTTCCCCTTTTGCTTTAGTCTAAGTGTTTTGGAGTAGATATATTACAGTGTAGTTAACCAGATATATTTCTAGGGCACTATGGAACTATGATAACGATTTTTTAATAGCCAAGGGTGAGATTTCCTGAACGTAAAAAGAAGCGTGATGAGCGCTAGTTATTTTTCTACGTATTATTAGTAATTATTTCTCCATATAATTACGTTTATCAGAGCCTAGTGTCATTGTCGTATCTTCACCACTACATTCAAATACGGCTACGTTCTATTGGGTGACTTATATTCTTGTGTCAGTTGAACGGCTAGCACATCTTGAATTTGGTCGCTTGTCACTCAGTGCGTCTCTATTGTAACATACTAAGGTGAGGCCAACGAGACAACATTTATATTTGAAAATTATATACAAATTTTAAACTTCCTATTCTAGTCATCGTCGTCTGTATCATAAGAAGATGATTCGTTTGAAGAGTATTTATGACAAAACTATCTATTGTATTAACAATCATGTTGTCAATTTTGCTATAAAAGTGGTTCTTTATTTTTATGACAACACACTATTTCGCCATTTGTTAGTAGATACATTTCGGATTCTTTCTTGTAGCAATTTTGTAATGACAGCTTTCCTGTACCACGAATCATGCAACGACAGCCGTCATCGACCAACTGAAGATACGATACTCGTATTATCGCGTGCGAGAAATAAGGACAGATATAATAATCGCTCGCTATCGCAATATAACTCAGTAACGGTCAGTTGGCTTACATTCTTTATCTCGTCTCATTGGCCGTACTTTAATGGGATATCCGAACGACAAAAAAGTCACGGGCAAGTTGTATAGCACAAGTTGTCCGCGACTTATTTGTCGTTCGGCCGTCCCTTTCTAATTAGTCTGTCACGATAGAGACGATAAGCAAGAAAATACAAGATAGCTAGCCGCCCTGAGCTAGTAACTGCAATGTCGTCTAATAAGCTACTCAGCACATCGGCGCCTCGTGGCTTCGGCACTAATCAAACCCGACCGGGGCGCCATGTTGCCGAGTCGATGGCTTTCCCGATCTAGTTATGATTAGTTATATATTTTTCACGTCTCATACTCTGAAAGTAGGCCATCGTTTATCTTAGAAGCGGGTTGAAAGTGGTACATGTACCTACCTAGGGAACAAAAGTAATTTGAAAAAATAACTATATCTGGGACATTCTCCCGCATTGTGAAAATTTTAAATTAATTGTCTCGATAATTATTAGGATTAAAAAATGACGCCTGCTGCGAAACGTTTGAAATGAAAACAAGTTTTCGATGTATTCATAGAAAATCGTCATGAAAATTCGCATAATCATAAACTGAAGTTATGCTATCAAAGGTCACGCTCAGAGAAAGACAGTGTATATAATTTCGAGGATTGCAAATGATCTTCTAACCCCGCGGTCTAAGATGGAACGCCTCAAGGCATTTAACCGGTTTTCTTACCCCCACAACGGAACACAACAATGCGAGTACTGCTGCTTGGCGACAGGTTCAAGAGTGAAAGTGTCAAAAATAGTCAAAATTCATACAAATTTTGCTCCGGGCTTCTCACCTCCTAAATCAAGTCAGATTTCCACGATTTTTGATTGTAGTTATTATGAATAAGAATAATTTTTGTGACAAGCTTTTCTTGCCGACTGTACTTTATTTTGCACAGAATACAGAATTTATTGGTAAAAAATAAACATTTTACAAGTCATTTAATTATAAATGTAATGTAGTCATTATAATATTGTTCCACAATATTGATTATAATTATAATTTATTTATATTATATAATTATGATATTTATTCATATAACAATATTTATATCTTTTATTTTATTTTTTCATTACAATTTTATTATGTACTCGTATTTTATTTGGGTCAACGATCCCTTAACATAAATTCGCTAACACTGTAGCAAGCTAGTTCGGTTAACAAGTATTTCAGCCTTTTTTTGAATATTGCGTCACTTGCAGAGTCAATGATGTTGTTCGGTAGCGTGTTGTAGATCTTTGGACCAATGCCACCGAGTGACTTCCGAGCACAGTCATCATCTGCTTGTCAAGACATATCCAACGAGTCCAAACAAGGCGTGGCTGTCTTGTTTCGTTATGGAGTTCCTACACCACCTTCCGAACTGCATCATACATGGGACCATATTTTGTTGGAAAAGAAACGTCACAGCATAAAAAATTCGTGAAAATCGGACCAGGTTTAAGGTAAGAGAAATGTTACCGTATTTTGTATGGACATTGTCAGCTTCACAATCCTAAAAATGGGTTAAGTGGTGGTAATCCAAACAAACCCTACCAAGGACTTTCAACTGTTTTAAGATGACTGTGAACCAACTGCAAAATCTAGCCTTTTCATACAAACGGCGATAACGTTTTCCACCCCCTAAACGCTAACCGAATTCGACCAATTTTTGATATGTGGTCAGCCGGAACAAAAACTATGTCCGTACGTTTTTTAAAATATTGATTAGTTATAAAGAGATTATGGCCGAAATTACATTTGTATGAAAACAATAAAACGGGAATAAATCGAAATTTATTAATAATATTGAAAAAAACGAAACGTACGGACATAGTTTTTGTTCCGACTGACACCGTATCAAAAATTGGTCGAAATCG
The DNA here is from genome assembly GCA_963241965.1 of Tortrix viridana. NCBI lineage: Eukaryota > Metazoa > Arthropoda > Insecta > Lepidoptera > Tortricidae > Tortrix > Tortrix viridana. Next base: position 3,505,789 of record OY725197.1, on the reverse strand, counting down.
GTTAACATTTAGTGGGTGGAAAACGTTATCGCCGTTTGTATGGAAAGCCGTCACCTCACAATCCTCTTAACTATGCTTCGAATTTGTACAAAACATCGTCAGCTGACTAGCCAAAATGTATGGGATGGTCAATTTTTTTTTCGCGATTTCGGGGTTGGTCCCATAGTGAAAGTTGATCAGTATGACTTACTGATTTAACCCCCAAAATGTTTAAGACGAATAAAAAAACACCCAGTATGTGTTATAAAGGCCAGAACTGTATCTACGAAACTTCTGCTATTCGTTGATTAAAAGTTTATAAGCCATGAAGATAGACATCGCCCACTTTCCGAGGGCAATAAAATTGTACGTTTATTTGTGGCATTCTCAATATAAAGGAACCTTATGGTGGAAGGCAGTTACGCTCTTCTTATTCTTGTAACTATACGAATACTATGGTAACCGTTCTAAAAACGGCGTAACCGCCTACCTTTATAAGGTCCCTTTATATGAGAACGTCTCATTTAATTATACATTTGACGTTTGAATGACGTCGCTGAGTAGGTACACCCACATGCATTAAAACGTGACATTTCAACCAGGTCAGTTTGTGACGTGGAAGTCCTTTATGTTTCGTAAAAATATATTTTTTTTAAATATCAGTACCTACCTGGGAGACCGAGTGTCGCTCGGATCGAAACCGAATTTTCATCGGTTTTCTATACAAAAACAAAAGAGAAACCGATCTGGGGTTCGAACCCGCAGTCTTTGCGTAGTAGGCCAACGCTAAGAGCCATCAGTCTATTCAGACGGCTGCAGCTACCTTTGAAATTACGAACCATATTGAACGGGAAATCTTTTTGCGTGAAAATACAAGGAAAACGATTTTTTTCAGATAGATCGAATTTTCACCCCATGTCGGAATTTTCATCGAAATCGTTAGAGCCGTTTTCGAGAACGTGAGTACAAATATATTTACAAATGTTGCTCGTTTAACAAGTAACATTTTGCTCTGGCCCTTGACCTTTAAACTTTTCAACGCCATGTCAAATAAAAACTAGAGCTAATGTCAACCTTAATTCATACATACTCAGGTTTATTTTGCGTTGTCAACCATGTCAAACAAAAACTAGAGCTAATGTCAACCTTAATTCATACATACTCAGGTTTATTTTGCGTTGTCAACCATGTCAAATAAAAACTAGAGCTAATGTCAACCTTAATTCATACATACTCAGGTTTATTTTGCGTTGTCAACCATGTCAAATAAAAACTAGAGCTAATGTCAACCTTAATTCATACATACTCAGGTTTATTTTGCGTTGTCAACCATGTCAAATAAAAACTAGAGCTAATGTCAACCTTAATTCATACATACTCAGGTTTATTTTGCGTTGTCAACCATGTCAAATAAAAACTAGAGCTAATGTCAACCTTAATTCATACATACTCAGGTTTATTTTGCGTTGTCAACCATGTCAAATAAAAACTAGAGCTAATGTCAACCTTAATTCATACATACTCAGGTTTATTTTGCGTTGTCAACCATGACGGATATTTCCGTCAATGGCATTGAAAAGGTTAAAAAAAATTGCCTGTATGAAAACGTTTCTCTTCTTTTAAACCTAGTCCGATTTTTATGATTTTTTAATATGTTGCAGATATTATGAAAAAATTGGTCTGTCCGTTTTCTTTCCCAAAAAAAAATAATAATTGGAAAATAATGATTTATGTACGTGTGTGTAATTTATGTATGTACGTTTTTCATAATAACTAACGTATTCAAAAACCTGTGGAAATCGGTGATTTAGGGGATGATAAACGATACCGCCCGGAGCAAAATTGTGATGTTCTCAATATAAAGGGACCTTATGGAGGCAGGCGGTTACGCCGCTTTTAGAACTGTTACCATAGTATTCGTATAGTTACAAATATAAGAAGAGCGTAACTGCCTTCCTCCATAAGGTCCCTTTATATTGAGAACGTCACAATTAATAATATAAAGCCTATACTCACGTCCAAAACACAAATCATGGTGACCCTCTAGTAACAACTTTGATGAGATATTTACAAGAGCCATTGCACTGCGCAGACGTCCCAATAACGTCCCAATTTGAGGACATTCGCTTCTGGAAAAATTGCTGTGCTCTGTGCTCTGCAAATTGGGGGTTTCGTTCGATCGATAAAGATCGAGAATAGGCCGTGGTATTATTCCTTAACCCCGTTAACATCCGCCGCCGCCTTACCTCGAAATGTATGTATATTTGACGCGATTGGTTTAAAATACGAAACGAATAGGAACGTTAGTTAGCGTAATGTACCTTGGCTAAGGGCTCTAGCCCCCTAGTATGCATGCAAGAGATAAAATTTGACAGGTACTAGAGAAATGAATACATCTATTCCATATTCTAACGTAAGACTTAACGCTTAAGTCTTAAAATAAATGTGTCCCGTCTTGATAAAATCGTCGCTTAGTAATAAAATGTAATAAAAGACAGGACGAGACACTTATTTTAAACCTTAAGCGTTAAGTCTTACGTTAGACTATGGAATAGATGTATTTATTTCGCTAGCACCTGTCAAATTTAATCTCGTGCTCGCATGTTAAGCCCGCTGGGCTAGACAAGTTACACTCGGTTTACGTTACGTTAGAAAAATATATGGCGTTGACATTAGCGGCCGACGCAACAGTTTGGCAGCTTAAGTCAATCATACATACATTTTGACAGTTTTCGAATATCATTAGCATTATGTATCTTGTCTAGCGCCGCAGGTGTGTCATCGGTGCCGAATTTGTTAATCTACAGTTTCAAATACAGTGTTTGGCACATGGTTGGACAAATAAAATCAGCGAAGAGGTGGGGACGTATGCTACTTACTTAGCCCTATAAATCTGGCCCCAAGGTTAAGGAACAAAAAATTTTCTTTAATTTTCAAAAAAATGCCAAAAATTATCACTTTAGCTTAAATAACTTTTCAAAATGCGGATATAAACAAACTAAACTTTATAACCGCATTTTGATAATTTAAGTTTAAGTGATGAATTTCGGTTTTTTTTTTAAATTAACGCATTCAGCGCCGCGTACCCGATATCGGGTTCTCTGTTCGTAGCGAGTTTTCACTACATACGAGGATTACACGGCTACGCGCTACGAGTGTAGCGGCGTAGCGGCGTAGCACCGCTGGCGTTAAAGAAAAATATTTTTTTCCTTTACCTTGAGGTCTAGGCCAGGTTTAAATAGCTAAGTTAATAGCATGCGTTTGTCAAACCATGTATCAAACACCCTGTGTACAGGGTGAGCAATCCAAATGGGTCAGTAAGGAGAAATCTGTAACTATGAGATAGGGAAATTTATTTTTAGAAACGCGGCCTTCGATTATAAAATTAAAATAAATAATAAATATCAGGGACAATCTCACACAAATTGACCTAGTCCCAAACTAAGCTCTAGCCTCGTACTATGGGTACTAGGTAACGATATACATACTTATATAGAGAAATACATACTTAAATATATAGAACACATCCATGACTCAGGAACAAATACTCGCGCTCATCACACCACTATTTGCCCATACCGGGATTCGAACCCGGAACCGCTAGTTTCGTAGGCAGGGTCACTACCAACTAGGCTAACCGCGTCAAACGCGTAAATAAAACTACATTCTTCGATTTTTAAATTAAAACTAAGTGATGATCAAACTATCCATAAGTACAGTCACACCGCGGGGTTGTTGAGCTACTTGCTAACATTCTTAATTCGATCGCGTTGTCAAATTCCAATAGTAATATAGGTACTTACCATGTACGATTTGACAATCCGACCGAAGTAAGAATGTTAGCAGGTAGCTCAACAGTTACGTGATATGAGTGTACATACATGGGAAATGTTAAAATGTGCCCAACAAGAAATTAAAAAAGCGCTGCCAGAATATAAAATACGTCGACCGCAGTGACAAGTGTCAAATCAACATTATAAAGTGAAAACAATATAAAATTCCCACTTTAGCCGACTCGGGGTTTGATAAAAGTTCAATTTAATTTGATATGTTTTCGCCGGACATGTTATTTTAACTTTCATCATAAATTTGATAGCGCTTTGATTCAAAAACACGTATTATGGCGGAACAAACAAATATAAGCCTTTTGATATGTTAATGACAAGCGATTTGGAACTTTAGGTGTACCGGTTTGAATTTACATTTAAACGAGGTACAGCAATTTTTTTTCAATAAACTTCGGGGTTCTCCATATTTATTTAGGGTTCGTATGATAAGCAACAACATATTTAATTCTATGGGCGTCTAGTTATTTGCATAATTTTATTACGGTATGGAATGGGGCAGTTAAACAAAAACCTATTTTATCAATAACTAGCTTTTGCCCGCGACTTCGTCCGCGTAGAAATAGTTTATCACTGCTCTCTCGGGAACTGTTCAATTTTCTGAGATAAAAAGTAGCCTATGTCCTTCCTCGAAACTCAGGCTATATCCATACCAAATTTCATCGAAATCGGTTCAGTGAATTAGCAGGGAAAGCTTTACAGACAGACAGACGCAAAAGTATGTCTACTTTCGTGTTTATATAATATCAAGTATAGCAACCCGCCCTCGCTTAGCTTCGATTATAAGTTAAAATATAGCCTATGTCCACCATGAAACCTCATTCTGAATATCACTGAAAGTATTTTAGAAATCGGATGGGTAGTTTCGGAGATTACCCCCTACATCCAAACTTATTAAGTATCTCTTTCTCCTCTTCTTAAGTAAGTCGTTTATCGTTTTTACCCTGGACACTATCAAATTGTCTGGGATAAAAAAGGTGCCAACCCAGGATAACAACTACCTGTGTGACAATTTCATCCGAATCCTTTCAACTATTTAGGCGTAACTGAAAAAACATCCCAACATCCATACAAACTTTATTTAGCGTCGTCGCTGGGGTCGCAACCGATTTTCGATTGAATTTCTATACAAAAACAAAAAAAACGGTCTATAGCTGGGGTTCGAACCCGCAGTCTTTGCGTAGTAGGCCAACGCTCTTACCATCAGCCTATTCAGACGGAAGCAGCCGCCCCGTAATTACGAACCATTGCGCGAGAATTCTTTTTGCGTGAAAACACGGGGAAAACGAATTTTCCCAGACATGAGACCTAGCTAAATCGAATTTTCGCCCCCGTAAACCCCCATGTCGCAATCTTTATCAAACTCGTTGGAGCCGTTTTCGAGAACGTGAACTGAGTACAAATATATATATACGCAATCCTTCCACCCGCGACTTTGTCTGCGGAGAGTCCAGTACCTTTGTCAAAAAGTACAGATAAAGTTTTCATTATCGTACGTATCATGCATGATGGGATAGAAACAAATTTAAACCATACGATTTTTTTTACCCTTTTCACCTTGCCTAGGGGTATAAATTGAAATTGAAATTGAAATTATTCATTTTGCGAGAACATACACAGGTGTTATTAAAGGTATATGCTCTGCCAGAATTTCCAAAAACGCGAAAACTCATATTTTATATAATAAGTAGTCTACAAACGTATTTCCAAAATAACCAAACTCTAACAAATCTACACCCTCAATTTTACCCCCTTACGGTAGTATTTCCAACATCATCGAACGTAATACTTTTAGTTTGTAAGCAGTAGCCAAAATAAATTTTCACGTTCCTAACTTCAAAGTTGACCAAATATTACCCCCATTTCATCCCCTTAGGGGTAGTTATTCAAAATTACCGAAAATTGTATTACTTTATTTGTTAACAGTAGCCAATATACCTATTTCCACGTTTCTAACTTCAAAACGAAAATAGTGTTTTTTATTTATTAACAGCAAGTAGCCTATATACCTATTTCCACGTTTCTAAATTCAAAAATGACCAAACGCCCATACAAACTTTCACCCTTCCCGTTTCTCCCCCTTAGGTGTAGTTTTTCCAAAATCACCTAAAGTGGTATTTTTTATTTGTTAATTTAGCCTATACACAAATTTCCATGTTTCTAACTTCAAAAAGGACCAACCTCCTTCCCATACAAACTTTAACCCCCCATTTCATCTTCTTAGGGGTAGTTATTCAAAATCACCGAAAATAGTATTTTTATTTATTAACAGTAGCCTATATACATATTTCCACGTTTCTAACTTCAAAAATGACCAAACTGCCATGCAAACTACCACCCCCCATTTAATTATCTTGTTGTTTTAAATCTTCAAAATTCACCAAACTCCTATACACACTTTCATCTCCCCTTTTCATCCCCATACGGGTAGTTTTTTCAAAATCGCCTAAAGTAGTATTTTTATTTGTTAACAGTAGCCTGTACACAAATTTCCATGTTTCTAACTTCAAAAATGACCAAACTCCCATGCAAACTACCACCCCTAATTTCATTCCCTTAGGGTTAGTTATCCAAAATTGCCTTAAGTCGTTTTTTATTTGTTAACAGTATTCTTTATAGCAATTTTCAAGTTTCGTACTTCAAAAAGGACCAACCACCACTCCAAAAGGAACTACCACCCCCCCATTTCAATCCCTTAGGGGTAGTTTTTCCAAAATTGCCAGTAGTACTTTTTTTATTTGTAAACAGTAGCCCATAAACCAATTTTCACGTTCCTAACTTCAAAAATATCCAAACCCCTATACAAACTTTAAACCCCCATTTTAACCCCTTAGGGGTAGTTTAGCCAAAATCGCTGAAGGTAGTATTTTTCATTTGTAGTTTGTATGGGACAAACTACCACTCCCAATTTCATTTCCTTAGGGGTAGTCCGAAATCACCGTAAGTTGTTTATTTTTTGTTAACAGTAGTCTTTATAACAATTTTCACGTTTCTAACTTCAAAATTGACCAAACTCCCATACACACATTTCACCCCCCCCCCCCCCCCCCCTTTCATCCCCATAGGAGTAGTTTTTCCAAAATCGCCAAAGTAGTCTTTTTTATTTGTTAATAGTAGCCTGTACACAAATTTCCATGTTTCTAACTTCAAAAATGACCAAACTCCCATGCAAACTACCACCCCTAATTTCATTCCCTTAGGGGTAGTTATCCAAAATTGCCTTAAGTCGTTTTTTATTTGTTAACAGTATTCTTGATAGCAATTTTCAAGTTTCGTACTTCAAAAAGGATCAACCACCACTCCAAAAGGAACTACCACCCCCCCATTTCATTCCCTTAGGGGTAGTTTTTCCAAAATTGCCAGTAGTACTTTTTTTATTTGTAAACAGTAGCCCATAAACCAATTTTCACGTTCCTAACTTCAAAAATATCCAAACCCCTATACAAACTTTAAACCCCCATTTTAACCCTTTAGGGGTAGTTTAGCCAAAATCGCTGAAGGTAGTATTTTTAATTTGTAAATAGTAGCCTTTATACCAATTTCCACATTTCTATCTTCAAAAACGGATGACTTTCATACAAACTTCCAACCCCATTTTTACCCCCTTAGGGGATGAATTTTGAAAAATCCTTTCTTAGTGCACCCCTAGACCTCATAAGGAACCTACGTGCCAAATTTGGAATCTCTAGACCCAGCGGTTTGGGCTGTGCGTTGATATGTCAGTCAGTCAGTCAGTTGCTTCTTTTATATATTTAGATTACTTTAATGTTTTTTGTTTAGGTATCAAAGTGCCTACTAAATTAAATAAGTTACAAAACTAAACGCTGAAAGTGATGAATTAGAATTTGAACATGACATATTTGCTTCTCTTTTCATACAATTTTTAGCAAATCTATAAAAAAAAATAACCATTTCGTTGTTAACTAGTGACCCGCCCTCCGTGTAAAATTATCTAACTGATGGTGAAAACCGCATTAAAATCCGTTGCGTAATTTGAAAGATCCAAGCGTACATACATACAAAGGGCAGACGGCGGGAAGCGACGTTGTTTTATACTATGTAGTGATTTAGTTAATAACGTTACCGCAAAAGTAACGAAATTAATAAAACCCCTTTCCTTTCATAAATAGAAATTCTGTTGATTTAAAACTTGAACTTATTTCTTATTGAACAATTTCATTTACATACAGAATTTAAAAAAAACTAAGCTTTTTTTTTTATAAAGTTACTTAATACCATCCAAGTAACACGTTTTTACAAAAAAAACCGCATCAGTCAACATTAATAACGTAACACGTGCTATCAAATATCCCCTTTAATAAAGTAATGCTGCCAATTATTTTCCACCCCTATCACACAGTCAGAGGGTCTATATTCGCGTAGGTGACACCCAACACCTTTCGGCCCTTAATAACCAATCGTGGTTTGTAGGTCAGGATAAATAACCGCTTATAATTAATATTGCCGGGTATATATTGTCGGAGCAGAGACATGTTGTCCCGCTTTATAAACGGAACGCGAAGCGCGGAGGTTTTGGTAAAAAAGAACCGCAATAGTTTTGGTTGGGTTGGTTTTAAATACCTACTTGACATTAGCTGCCATATACAATTACATTTTACATTTATAGTAAGTCCGGTTCTATCGAAAAAAAGCCGGTCAAGTGCGAGTCGGACTCGCGCACCGAGGGTTTCTGCGGAACCCTCGGTGCGCTTTGCTTCGTGCCAAATTTCATGATTCTAACTCTGTCTGTCTGACTTAGAATCATGAAATTTGGCAAGAAGCAAAGCGCACCGAGGGTTATCATACGAACCCTAAATAAATATGGCGAAGCCCTAACTTTATTGTAGCATTTTAATATCTTATAGCACAAGTAAAGGAAAAAAATCCGAAAACCGTTAATTTGTAGTTACATCACATAAAAATAATGTCCAGTATAAACTGACACTCACTAAGTACTTAAAGTGCATACTTATTGCGTGTCAGTGTTTCTTTTGTATTCCCGTAATTTACAAACTATTTACATACCTACCAGTTTGTGCGGAACCCTCAGTGCGCGAGTCTGACTCGCACTTGACCGGCTTGTTTTTTTAGCTAAAATCATACTTGCAAAAAAACTTTAGTACATCGAACTACCAAAGACCTGAAAAGCAATTCACTTTTGTGACAAATCATGTAGCCTGGTTTGTTCTTTTTATCTAAGTAAGCTTACTTGGCATGTCGCAGACATGGCCTAGGGTGAATTTCAGGGCGTATCAACCGCCGTCATTAGTGTCACGTGTCACCGAATATATTGACGACATCGATGATACCTACCAGCAACTCCTGATGTAAACAGAAGCAGAACCACGGATGTAGTTTCTACCAGCATCAGAGGTTGTTGTATAGTGTCATTGATTTCGTCAATATATTTGGTGACTAATGACGGCGGTTGAAACGTCCTGAAATTGACCCCCTAATTCCTTTTAACTGCGCTGCTTTGAAGTTTACGTCTAAAAATAGACTAATTATTAAACCATCAACCTATTTCACTAACCTGACAATGACAGAGACAGGTGCTTACTTTGTATACGTAACATATATAGCTACTACGATACCGTGAAATGATCCTAAAAATAATAGGTTTTGTATTCAGTGCCAAAATTCCAGATTCCCAAACAAAATCTTCCCAAAGTGGAGCTCTGGGCACATTTTCATTTCACTAGAAACTCTGATTGAAATGTAATCTCGGCTGTAACGTGATATATGAAAACACTACAGATTGAAAGCAAACATTCTGCCGCGAGCAGTTGGGCACAGATTAAAAGACAGCCTCTTCACAGTCGTTATTGATATCGTGATGATTATGGTATTTGTTTTTTTTTATAAGAGAGGGAGGCAAACGAGCATGCGGGTTAACTGATGGGAAGTAATCACCACCGCCTATGAACACCGACAACTCAAGAAGAGTTGTCGGTTCGCTGCCGGCCTTTTAGGGAGATAAACGCTCTTTTCTTATAACTACGATCAAGTAGAAGATCTGCTAGGAAATATAGCCTAGACAGACACACACACTCATACACACACCCACATCCACACACACACATTTTCCATTACAAACTTTAAAATGGCATATCTCGAAAACCATGCGACTTTTACTGATGTCATGTTAGGCTTGTTTGGTAATTCTTAAACTGACCTACCTCCGGTGTCAATGTTGCTTACGATTTTGGGACACCGCTGTATTGTCGTTGTGACATGGTTCTATAATGAGTCAGGTTATATTTTATTACATTTTAGTACATTACTCGATGAAAATGTTGCCAACTTTAGAACCTTGACTTAACAAAACTCATACTAGTTCAAACAAAACATAAAGCGATAAGTACGGTTTACCCAATGACATTTATTGACCGAGTTGTATAGTAATTTTATTGAATTTCGTAACTCGCCAATTCCGTGGTAGCAGTTCTCTAATCCGCCATAGAACTCTGCAGGTCGAATCTGCTATGTTATTCTGTTAACACAAACGTCAACCAGTTCTACTCAGTCGATGAATAGCCGGCGATTTTACATCGTCCGTCAAAGTGGGTAAATGACATTCAACTGCCTGCCCATTCATTTACTCGCTGGTTTCACAGACGACCAGCTGTCAAACTAGCGACTAAATGAAAGTGCAGGCAGTTGAATGTCATTTACCCACCTTGACGGACGATGTAAATTCGCCGGATATTCATCGACTGAGTAGAACTGAATGACGTTGTTTTAACAGAATAACATAGCTGGGACCTAAAATTCACCCTTCATTTATTTGCCTTAGCCTATTTAAAAGTCTAAGGTCGTATTTCAGTTCCTAGCTTCTATTAGCAGGGTTCTATGGCGGATTATAGAACTGCTACCACGGGATTGAGCGAGTCACGGGATTCGACGAGTTTACCCTAAGCATGTTTTACATTTTTATTGGTTGACAGTACGTACATACTGAAGCAAATAAAGCGTAAAATTCCGTCGTAAATTTCTATAATTTATTCTTATCTCAAAGAACATAAAAAACCGTTGAATTAATCTTATGTTTCTACGTTTTACCTTTCACTAAGGGCTTGATTTGCATTTATGCTAATTAGTTTCCCAAAAAAAAAACAGCTTTTATCTTAAAAGTTCCATTTCAAATAAGGAATCTGAGGCTATTTTCAATATGAAGCTTTACATACGTTAACACAAAGCGAAGTAATAAAAGTTTTTTTCATGTTTAAGGGCGTCCAGACGTCTTTATATCTCCACGATCGATGAGTTGGTCGTTTTCTACTCAAACACTTTGTTAGAATGTATGTATGAGGCTCAGTATTAAATAAAATTTGGTTCTATACCATTTAATAAATAAGGTTGTATTTACTAATTGTGTTGTAGAAGATACACCATTTCGGTCTAGGAGAGCAATAATTATGGTAGTTTAGCAAAAAACGCATTTGACACTTTTTTATGATTACCCAAAAAATCAAAATCAATCTTTATTTGCTTAGAAAAAAGGTTTGTCAATCTTTATTTGAATAGAAAAAAGTAGGGCTATGTTTTTCGGGTGTAAGGATGTTTGTATGTATGTATGTATCCATGTTGTTCAAATTTTGACCTCCTGTAAGCTAAATAGTACAGTCACACCACGGAATTGTTGAGCCACTTGCTAACATTCTTAATTCGGTTGGGTTGTCAATTGGTACACGGTGTTACTATTGGAATTTGACGATTTGACAACCCGACCAAATTAAGAATGTTACCAAGTGGCTCACCTATCCCGTGGCGTGGCTGTACTAAAATTACAAACGTGAAGCAAGTTTGATTGACTATTTGGTACCTTTTTTAGGGTCCCGTATCCGAAGAACGGGACCCTATTAAAATGCCTACGCTGTCCGCCCGTCAGTTCGTCTGTCTAAACCTTAATAGATAGCGGGTTGTTTTTTTTTTTCAGAATATATGTTATTACGGCGGATTTACTATATTACTATTTGACTTTTATTACTTTTTACTAAGCAACCCCCTCATTGTGAGTGGATGCCTGTGCCCAGCAGTGGGACCGTGGGACATATATAGGCTGGAATATTATATTATTATTATACTAAGCCACTATTGCGATTTTCACATTTTTATAGCGATTTTATCAAGACGGGACACTTTTATTTTAAACCTTAAGCAAGTCTTACGTTAGAATATAGAATAGATGTATTTATTTCCCTAGACCCTGTCAAATGTTATCTCTTGCATGCATGTGCCTGGGTCAGATTTACATAACACTAGCCATTCCATTCAAATTCCAGTTTTCACATTAATTTATGCGGGAATATGTTTACAGAGAAATGTTGTTAGTTTCCTGAACAAACTATGGGTTAGATATTACTAGAAGACTTCAATTTGCATTATTGTTTAGCATAGGATTTCATTGTTTACTAACCATGTATGGACTTAAGTCTGAATATTTTTTTTTATAGGACGTCGTCTGTGTAGAAACCAAGGGCCAGCGGGCTGGATAAAAGTGGATAAAACTGTCACTTTCTGACCAGTTGGTATGTATCTAAGTGCGACAGTGATGTATGTTTAAGGCTGCCTTTCCATAGAAGCGGAGAGGAGCTGCGTAGGAATCGACCAATCACATCGGTTGTAATCCACATCTCGTCTCCGCTTGACTATTTCCATTGAAGCGGAGCGGAGACGAGATGTGGATTACAACCAATGTGATTGGTCGATTCCCACACGGCTCCTCTCCGCACCGCTCGTCTCCGCTTCTATGGAAAGGCAGCCTTATCCTTGTTTATCCACCGCGATACAAGCACAAGTGGGGATTGAGGGAGTCACCACAATGCGACTGCGGAGCACCTGATCAGACCCTCTCCCACGTGGTAAATGATTGCCCACTTCGCTGTTTTCCCGGTAGCATGGAGGAGCTGCATAAAACGCCCGCCGCAGCAAACTGGCTGAACCACCTGAACATTGACGTTTGATCCATGCAAGATGATTGCCATATGCAATGATGATGAAACCATAATACGGGGGCAAACACAATGATGCGACGTCATGTCATGTTATTATTATTATTTATTTATTATTATATCTACGATGCACGACGGACGTTGTAAAAGTTGACGGCACGTCGTCGTATCGTGAGGATTGTCACATGCAACTGATTGCAATATTAAGTATTTACTATCCCTAAGTCTTGGGTCCTCTAGACGAGTGGTGGTTGAGGTTGAAGAGTAAAACCCTTAGTTGATATGCTCAAAGACGTTTATTATAATAGTGTTTGACTATTGATACATTAGGTTTGTCGCTGAGACAAGCAATATGCGTCTATGTTGTAAACAGTAACGTGTTACTGTGAAACTCTAAAAGTGGCCAATTGCCATACTTCACCTTCCCCGAAAGTTCCCTTCATAATCGTAATATAAATGTAGTAATAGTTTTAAGTATGAAATCGACGTCACGACCATCAACGACTAAACGACTTAAAATATTTGACGACGCGTTTAGCCTAGTTGGTAGTGACCCTGCCTACGAAGCTAGCGGTCCCGGGTTCGAATCCCGGTATGGGCAAATATTTGTGTGATGAGCGCGAGTATTTGATCCTGAGTCATGGATGTTTTCTATGTATTTAAGTATGTATTTCTCTATATAAGTATGTTTATCGTTGTCTAGTACCCATAGTTCAAGCCTAGAGCTTAGTTTGGGACTAGGTCAATTTGTGTGAGATTGTCCCTGATACTTATTATTATTATTATTATTATTACGCACCGAGACAATGAACTGCTTTTGCCTTTTCTTCAGTTTAGTGTTTGACTTCTTCTTCTTCTATAGTTCAGGAGGAATGTACCTGTAAACAAAAATGTTAATTAAGAAATAAATACAACAAAATTAGCTATAGCTTTAAAATGAAAGTAAATCAAAAGATACCGCATTATTTGAATGTAGTGGTAAAAAGGTAAGATATATTTATTCAGTAAGTAGGCCGCACGGGCACTTTTACTCGTCAAAATCTACCAACGCTTCCCAAGAGGAGACCACTGCTGAGAAGCGCCGCAAGAAACTCAATAGGCAGTCATTCTTTAAAAGATAAAAAAGATAAAAGATATTTATTCAGTAAGTAGGCCGCACGGGCACTTTTACACGTCAAAATCTACCAGCGCTTCCCAAGAGGAGACCACTGCTGAGAAGAAGCGCCGCAAGAAACTCAACAGTTAGTCATTTTTTTAATAAAAAATATAACAATGTCACTACTTATTCTAGCATTATATAAAACTGTAAAAATAATATTAAATATCTGCGTAGTTTTGCAGGAAAACATGTCAGAATGACTACGAGAAAATTTATATATATATATATATCACACAAAACAGTTTTGACATGTCTTCCTACATAAACCGTGTCCCCTAGACAAGATACAGCGTTTACATGATTTTTATGAGGTATGTACGAGTAGTAGGTAAGCTATTGAACATTAAACATCTGGTTTAGGCCAAGCATTTTTGTCCGTTAGATAGTCCTCGACCCTATAGTACGCCTTTGACATCAACGACTTTTTCAAGTAATTTTTAAGTGCTGGAAGGGGTAACTCTAAAACTACGTCGGGTAATTTATTATAAAAATGAATGCATTGACCTACAAATGATTTATATACTTAACGGATACGAAATTTTTTTAATAACAATTTTATTTTTATTCCTAGTATTTATATTATGTATATCAGAATTTTTAACGAAATAGTCTAGGTTCTTAATAACATACATAATATTTTTATAAATATAACTAACTTTAAAAATATAACTTATTTATTACAATGATAGTACTTATTCTAGCATTAATAGCATTATACATACAAAATATCTGCGTAGCTCTGCAGGAAAACATGTCAGACTTAAATATTACGAGATAAAAAAATAGCAACTGATTAGAAAGCTGATCATTTACTTGTACCCAACTGGCGAGTGAGTTTTTAGTGTAAATTCGACTCTATTTATAAGAGCGAACTTTCCCCACTACAAAACTATGCTCAACTAGTTTGCCGTGAAAATTATGGTGAATCCTTACAATTTTTTCTAAGTTTAGCCTATGACACTCGCATGTTTTTGACGAATCATATAACACCCTATTTATTTAAATCCGTCCAGTAGTTTAGGAGCTACAGAGGAACGTCAGATTTTTTGGTGACAAATGTTGGGCACTTTAGTACCTTGTCATAGTGAACTTCAAACTGAAAATCAAATGACAAGCATAGTAATGACAATCACAGTCACAGTGACAAGGTTCTAAGTATGCTCAACATTTTTTTGCATGCACATATACCTACCCCCTTATTCATAAACGCATAACAAACCTATTGTAGTAAAATACTTTGTCACTTTCTGTCAGATTCAAATGTCACAATGAAAGATAAGGACAAACGATACTTCAAACATAGGTACTTTAGTTTATTATGCGATTATGAATAAGAGGGATAGACTGTTAAAATTATTATTTTGACTTTTGAAATCGGATAAAAACCATCTTTGGAAAAATAAAAGGAAACTACACTTTACTCAGCTGCTGCCTCCACTTGAATTCGTAAATATTATCTAGTGAGAAATATAGGCTTAGAATATATATCTAAAACGTGCTTTTCCCGGTTATGTCACTATGATCCTTTCCCTGCGTAGTGCCGAGGAAAATGCGAATAAGATATTCATATTCCATTCGCAATTCACGCGTTTTTCCCTTTCCATAGTTTCCTGAGACACTGAAAGTGTCACCAGGCACCTGGGACCTATAATATGACTTAACACGGTCGCCGCTGCCTAACCTACAAATGTAGGTATGAAATTTTGATACACCAGGAGTGGCACCGACACTGAATGTTTTAAGCTACGTCTACTTTTGAATAATGAAACAGCGATTTTCGAAATTAAAGATAACCTAACCGAGTTAAAAACCCCCGACATCAGCGCCTAAAAAAACCTCTGAGCAAAAACTTAAACGGGCTCCGAGCACGTGCATTTGCACTGGAGGGACTTCGTCACTAAAATAGTTCAAGTATTAAAAAACTCCCGACAAAATCATGATCAGAGCTCATAACTTTTAAACGGCTTAACGGATCTTCATCAAACCAAGATAAGAACACTCTCGATTAAAGCTGACGCTTTTCCGTCTAGGATCCGTTTAGGAGCTACGATACCACAGACAGATGCACAGATACCTACACACACACAGATAGTCAAACTTATAACAAACACCCCTCTTTTTTGCGTCGGGGGTTAAAAATGTATAGGAATGACATAAGCTAAAGATCAGTCGCGTCAGTAGCTTATGTCAACTTGATTCGATACATTTTGTCGATTTTCGAAAACCGTTAAGTTGTACCTACTGCATATAACAATAATTCTAAGATGTCCTGAAAAGTCTAAAATAAATAAAATATAGGTACGATGGTGTTTTGTTTTTCGACTGTTCTAATTTCTAGACAGGATGGTATAGTGTAAGGATTTTTAGACAACGTGTCTGATTTAAACGGCCAGCTTATCTTGACCTGTCATATAAACTGCGTGCCTTAAAAGCAATCGTTAGTATTATTTACTTATCGTTAGTATTACGTACTTATAGCAGCGGCGGCGGCGGCGGCGAATTCTCTCTTCATCGCTCGGTGGAGACGCTCACCGCGCAGCGGTTAGTTGACGTTACACGCAATGTATTAGAAAATTCGCTCGCCGCTCAGCTGGTCGCGCACTCGTGGCCAGGCCCCTAAATTATATTAGTCATTTTGTGATACGTCTTTAAAACACGTGAGTTCGCTGTGGTCACCTATAATTAGATAAGCATCTAACACGTCAACAGCATAAGTTCTTATTTGTTGTACTGATGTATTATCTGTTGGTAATCCTTATATACGTCCCACTGCTGGGCACAGGCCTCCACTCACAATGAGAGGGTTTTGGGCTATAGTTCCCACGCGGGCCCAGTGCGGATTGGGAACTTCGCACACACCGTCAAATTGCTTTGCAGGTGTGTGCAGGTTTCCTCACGATGTTTTCCATCACCGAAAAGCTCATGGTAAAATTACAAATTATATTTCGCACAAGAATTCCGATAAACTTAGAGGTGCGAGCCCGGGTTCGAACCCACGAACCTCTGCTTAAGAGTCGGCAGGTCAAACCATTAGGCTACCACGGTTTCCTAAATCCTTAAATAAATAAATAAGTAATGCCTTCAAGTTCAAAAGTCAAATGATAATTGATAGCCGAAATCAGAGACAAAGACGACGAGATCTTGTAGGAGAATATTTAACGTAAGACGTAATACGTACTTTAGGTTCATTACGTTGTTATACGAATTGTAAGAGAAAGAAAAAAAAATGTATATATAAAATAAGGTGTAAAAGCGATCTGACAACCCGTGTTCTACCAGCACTTGGATTTCCATTACACGCCGTTTACGCTTAGTAAATTTTCCATTATTAGGCGTGACGCGTGAATACACGAATAACAATTTGTTATGTTATATTTTACCGGAAAAGCATATAATTTAGTCATCGTATACAATACCTAGTCATTCTATGTACGAGTAATTCTATTAATGAACAAATAAAATATCTTCTGTTTAATCTTATACTTTTAAACGAGAAACATTTGTATATATGTGTATACATATGTATTTGTACTCATGTTGTCGAATTCGGCTCTAACGATTTCGATAAAATTTTCAATATCGAGGTTTACAGGGGCGTTAAATCGATCGAGCTAGGTCTCATATGTGGGAAAATTCGTTTCCCCCGTATTTTCATGCATAAAGGTTTGTTCGCGCAATATGGTTCGTAGTATCGATGCGGCCGCCACCGTCTGATTAGACTAATGGTTAAAGCTGGCCTACTATGCCCAAACCGCGGGTTCGACCGGTTTTTTTTTTTTATATAGAAAATCGATGAAAATTTGGTTTCGACGCGAGCGACGACGCTTGGGTTCCCCTGTACTAAAATAATATAAAACAATTAAAAACAAGGTCAAGTTAGGCTAGCTTTAATTTTTTCCGAGTAATCAACACTTCTGGCTTAGATATTACAATAGAATGCCTTTTTTTGTCTGGGAAAATGCATTTGGGCCCCCCGAATGAAGGTGGCATCTCGGTTCGTGTAAACTATGGGACTCGTTGGGTGAATATTATTATTGTATTATAAAGACTAGCGACCCGCCCTCGCTTCGCTCCGGGTACTATTATATACATAAACCTTCAGTGAAAAATTGTCTAACCGATGGTGAAAACCACTTTTGTGATACTTGGGAATTGGGTATTTTCTTTTTCCTTAAGTATGAAGGCAACAAGCTTGTCGGTCATTAAAGTTTACAAATGTCAACTTAATAATTTAAAAAAAAAATTCTAAAATATTAGAGGGAATAAAAATAAAAGAGCCGCAGTTCCTTGATCTTTAGGATGACGACTATCGAAAAAAAATATAAATTACACCTCTTCCAAAAACTTTACCTACCCAATTATAACATGGTTTTTACCCACCGCCTATATAAGTCACTACGTCTTATACATCTTAAGCCGGTGAGCAGGTGCGTTGTCTGGAATATTTAAACAAATAGCTCTCTAAGCCTTTTAAAGGACCGAGCGGTCTGATTTGTTTTATTTATCTCGTGTCCCCTTGTTTTGTAGACACTTATTTTCATCGAATGTGTCGTTTCACAGAATTTCATTTCATCGAAAGTTAATTTCTGCTGAAACTTAAGCATGGGTTACGTAGTTTAGGTTACCTGTGACCACCAAAAAATTATAAGTCCTGTACGTGAAAATGCCTGTCGATGAAATGAAAATTCGGCGAAGTAACATTCTATGAAATAAGTGTCGGTGGGTCAAGGGTAAACCGTTTTATCTATACTAATATTATAAAGAGAAAATGTATCTATGTAAACTCTTTATTGCACAAAAAGTACAAGTAAATAATACATTGACATCGTAAAATTAAAGTACAAAGGCGAACTTATCCCTAAATGGGATCTCGTCCAGCTAACCCTAAAGTAGAATTAAAAATATTAGTAAAAAAAAATTGAACATATTAGTTTATTTGTTTGTTTGTAATCAATAAACTGTGAAATTACTGAACCGATTTAATTATTCTTTCACCATTAGAAAGCTATATATTACCCAGAAGTAACATTTCATTTCATAGGCTATTTGTGACGTTCTCAATATAAAGGGACCTTATGGAGGCTGGCGGTTACGCCGTTTTTAGAACTGTTACCATTGTATTCACATAGTTACAAGAACAAGAAGAGCGTAACTGCCTTTCTCCATAAGGTCCCTTTATACTGAGAACGTCACATTTAACTTATTTGACCGAAGTAAAGCGAGGGCAGGTCGCTAGTGTAATATACAATAACTTATAGTTAACTAAATAAATATCAGGGGACAATCTCATACAAATTAACCTAGTCCCAAACTAATACTTTGTACTATGGGTACTAGGCAACGATAAACATACTTATATAGAGAAACACATACTTAAATACATAGAAAACATCCATGACTCAGGAACAATACTCGCGCTCATCACACAAATATTTGCCAATACCGGGATTCGAACCCAGGCTAGCTTCTTAGGCAGGGTCACTACCAACTAGGCTAACCGCGCATACCATCTGTTTACGAAATTAAAATATATATAAAGAGAAAACAGAAAACGTGACGTTCAATTTGCACTTTATTTCATATTTTGTTTGTTGTTTTAGGACGGCTGCTTAAAATAAACATGATCTTTACAAAATATACGTCGGCGTAGACGGATTATTAAATAAATTTGTTAATTTATTTTAAGGGTTCCGTACCAAAATGATAAAAAAAGAACCCTTATGGTGGGATTTCGTCGTCCGTCCATCCGTCTGTATATTACCACAGGTTTGTCTCGGCAACTACAAAAGCTATCAACTTGAAAAAAATGAAATTAATTTTATAAATAAATGAAAAGGGATCTAGAATCGGAGGTTCAAAAATTAAAGTGATATGATTATAGCAAGTGAACTTAATCTGAAAAATTCAAAATATTTTTTTTTATAATATTCCGTGACGTATTTTTTGATTTATCACCAAAAATTTACAAAAACTATAGCTCTAACGATTTCGATTAAATTCGCAGTAGTTATAGGGGTTTACGGGGGCAAAAATTCGATGTAGCTGGGTATCATGTCTGGGAAAATTTATTTTTCCCGTATTTTCACGCAAGATTTCCCGCGCAATATGGTTCGTAATTTCGGGGTGGCTGCCACCGTCTGAATAGACTGATGGTTAGAGCGTTGGCATACTACGCAAAGACTGCGGGTTCGAACCCCAGCTATGTATCGTTTTTTTTTTGTTTTTGTACCGAAAATTGATGAAAATTCGGTTTCGACCCGAGCAACGACGCTTGGTCTGCTAGGTACTAATAGGTACTTGCCTTATTTGGTTATGTAAACTAACACGTACAGTCGAGGACCTTATTACAATGGAATAAGGTGAAAAAGTGTAAACATCTTTCAGTCCTCGACTGTACAAAAAAAAACAAAATCAAAATTTTTTTTTTACATTTAAATTTTATATCACATGAACATACACGCGAAACACACGAAACACGTGAAATTTGAAATTGAAATTCATTTTAAAACTTTCCCGTCAGACGCAGTCACACGGCTTAACAAGCCGGCGCTAACTTTATTGTATTACAAAATATAAAACGTCCATCAAAAACTGCAACGCGGAAAGCTGCATCCAAAAGAAAAAGGGTTATTTTCATAGATCCAAATTAGATTTTGCCTCGTTTTCGTTTGGAATTTTCCCGCCCTCGATAACTGCCCGTTAGTTTATGTTGCCCTGGTACATTTTTTCTAATAAACAGTCAATGAATGCCCAAAAATACATAGCAATTATTATCCAATTTGGTCTCAGAATGCGAGAATATCTAAGCAAAGTAAAAAAAGCGTTTTCTTTTTATAATATTAATTATTCCGTGAAAGATATTCTACCTAGATATGAATAATATCGTTGACATGTTGGATAAATTCTAGGAACATTTTTGGTCCTAAAAGAGAGTATAAAAAATAAACGACCTATTTTTACTAATTGGCAATTTAGCTTCTACATTTATGTTATTATGTAGGTGTAACATGTACCTACAACATTATCAGGTATCCTGTCATTTTACCAAAAAACGTTTCACAAACTGACTGAGAGGTGAGCTTTATAAATATCCTGAAATATTTACAGTTTCGAAAAAAGCGGTTTGTTAAATGACATGTTTGTGAAATGAATCGGAGCCCTTAGCCAAGATGCCCATTGCTAACTAGCGTTTCTATTCGTTTAGTTTTTAAACCAATCGCGTCACTGGTAGATCACGTGACTCTTCGTATCACGTGATCTACCAATGACGCGATTGGTTTAAAAACTAAAAACTAACTAATTAAAAACTAGTTAGCGATGGGCATCTTGGCTAAGGGCTCTGTTTGTGAAACGTTTTTAGGATTCCGTACCAAAATGGTAAAAAAGGAACCATTATGATGTGGGTTTGTTGTCTGTTTGTCTATCTGTATGTCACAGCAGTTTTTCTCAACTACACAAGCTATCAACTTGAAATTTGGCATAGTTGTATAACTTGCTTGCCCGCATCTGTTTTTAGTAAAAATATATGAAAATAATTTTATAAATAATTTGAAAAGGGGTCTAGAATGGGGGTTTGAAAAATGAAAGTGATATGATTATAGCAAGTGGGATGATATGTCGTATGAAAGGGCTTAATTTGCACATTTCAAAAATACTTTTTTGAATAACCAAAAATTTTCAAAAAATGACCGTACCCAGGGCGGGAACATTTATCTATAAGTAAGGATTTTGTCCGATTTTTCGGTTTATAAACTTCGGAGATAAGGGCTATCACCGAAAAATCGGACAAAATCCTTACTTATAGATAATTACTTAGATTGTACGGGAAAATAAAACTAAGTGTTCAATAGTTTTCTAGTAATTGACAAAAAAACTTTAAAGATCTGTACTAAAATTTGGCAAGTCAAAATGGACATTATTGCATACAATTAAAGTACATAAAAAGGTATATTTTTGAAGCACGGACTTTAATATGGAATCCGACTCGCACTTTATAAAACATTAGTGAACTACATTATCCATTCGCCTAAAAGTTTTTTTTGAACAGGTAATAAAAATTTATATAAAAGTTGAAAAAAAAAAATCCTTAGTCATTAGGGTTGCCAGCCTATTTGCAATAATTGTACGCCAACTAGTACGCTCGTTTGTTTCCTATTGTCATAAAAATGTTCTATTTGTTCATACGACTAACCCAATAATGTCAAAAGCATCAAAAACGTAACGAAAAATTTACAAAGTTTTTGTTCAAAGCAGCAGTAAATAATGGTGTAACCATAGAGATGACGTCGGTCGTGAAACCAGCAATACCAACCGTACTTTTAAAATGCGTACCAGCTTTTGTAATATCTGCCTTATGTCTCACAATTAAAGAGCGTTGTTAGATGCACTGTATCCACAACTACACTGTTTCATTCATACATTATTTAAAAGCATAGAGATTTATGACTACCCCAGCTAGCACTGGCCAGAAATATTCGGCCATATTTTAAATTTACAACGTTGCTGCGTTTGTTTTTTTGTCGCCGCCGTTTGAATTTGGAACGGCTTTGATCAAACGAAGTAAAACGGTTTTACAATGAGTGTTGCTACTTCAAAGAAATTGAATTGATGAAAACAGCCAATAAAAAGGCTTCCAAAAAATGGCAACTTAATTACATTAATTTTGTTATGAATTGTATAATAATTAGTCGCCGTATAAAATTAAAGTACCTATCTACTATCTACAAAAAAAAAAAACAAAAGATTTACAAAAAAAAAAATCCGGTCCATAGCTGGGGTTCGAACCCGCAGTCTTGGCGTAGTAGGCCTATGCTCTAACCTTTAGTCTAATCAGACATCGGCGACCGCATCGAAATTACGAACCATATTGCGCGGGCAAACCTTTTTGTGTGAAAATACATGGAAAACGAATTTTCCCAGATATGAGACCTAGCTTGATGGATTTTTCGTTCACGTAAACCGCTATATTGCAAATTTCATCGAAATCGTTAGAGCCGTTTTCGAGGACTGAGTACAAATATACCTATATCAAAAGTTTCTCGTTTAATAAGTAGGAAATGTACCTAGTAAAGTAATGAGAAAGTGCTAACGAAACGGTTTTCGAAAATTGACAAAATGTACGGAGTTGACATAAATGGCATACATTTAGACAGTTTTTTCGAAAAGCGCTAAAGTTACTAGGGCACCAGGGCCCTTAGCCAAGATGCATTACGCTATGTAGCGTTTCTGAGCCCTTAGCCAAGATGCCCATCGCTAACTAGCGTTTCTATTCGTTTAGTTTTTAAACCAATCGCATCATTGGTAGGTCACGTCATACGGAGAGTCCCGTGATCTACCAGTGAGGCGATTGGTTTAAAAACGAAACGAATAGAAACGCTAGTTAGCGTAATGCATCTTGGCTAAAGGCTCTGGTGAGGAATCGCGTGGGTACGCGTTGTCGGCACATAGTTTTCTGCTTGCTGTGAACTATCACTTACCACTAATAGCAACTACCTCCGTATTTTATTATTATTATTATTTTGCACGGCATCCCCACTAATATAAATGCGAAAGTAACTCTATCTGTATGTTACCTCTTCATGCTTAAACCGCTGAACCGATTTAAATGAAATTTAATTTGGAGATAGCCTGGGTTCCGGGGAAGGACATATGCTACTTTTTACTGCGGAAAATAGGATAGTTCTCGAGGGAGCAGAGATAAACGACTTCTACGTAGACGGAGTCGCGGGCAAAATCCAGTGATACATATATCAATATTTTTAAAATAGCATACAAGCCTGTATAAGCGCTTATACAACCCTTAAAATGATGAAACTAGAGTTATAATGGCTGTACAAGCTCTTGTACAGCTTTTGTGCTACTTGGGATAGATCTAAGAGATAAAGCATTTCCAATCTTATTTTCCTTGCAGTAAGTTCGTTTCCGCCTACCAATGTAGTGGTCTATACACCTTTTTTAATGTGTATGTAACCATTTGTTTGTCGTCACCTTCCATCAAAGATTCAATTAACGTGAGTTGTTTCATCATATTTATGAGAAATAGGTCACGATTTAAATAATGTATAAATATTATGATCGTATATTCATGTTAGGATAGTATCAAAATAATTAATATTGGATTAAAGAAAAGAAAAGAATCGGACAAGCGCGAGTCAGACTTGTGCACCGAGGGTTCCGTGCACAAGTCTGTTTTGTTGTTTTTTCCTCAGGGGTGCAGAATAATCACGCCAAATCTGACACTTGCAGCTACTCGTATATATAACCGTTTTTTATGATATAAGAAAAACAAAAAAAAATAATTAAAAAAAGTTTTTTATATTTTTGTTTTCCTTATTAATCCGCTGTTATAACACTTATTCCCCAAAAAAAATCTTTAACGGGTCAAAAGACACAGCTTATTGGTAACAAAGACGGACTAATGGACGGACGAATAGGCTTAGTACCTAATAGGTTTCATTCTTCTTCAAGGGTTCTTTGGCACCCTTTGGGTACGGAAAACTAAAAACAGTTTAAGGGGTTTAAAGAGTATTTACTATCTAGAACCAAGGACTTACTGAGCGATATTCGGAAGTGTAGGTCTAACATGTTCGACTTCATGTTAAAGTTAATCAGTTAAGTTAAATTACCCAAAACTACACACATTAAATTCAAACCTAACGTACACAAAACCCACACCAAATCGAGTTAACTCACCACATAAAACCCGAAAAATGTTGCCATATTTATAAAAACACCGCCATTTTTGTAACAAATTGACGACAGAGTGGTCTTGGGCGACATTGGTTCTGATTTACGATGGTCCTTCGCAGACCGCTGTATCCACTTTGGATATAGGAGGTTCTTTATTACCGACTTATTAAGGATAATATCCCCCATATAAGTTACTAAAGTAAGGTCACGAAGGTATAACGGATGGTGTACAGTCAGCATCAAATATATCGTAACAGCCAAAGTGACCAAATAATTCGTAACACCATAAATATTTTATATGGTGTGACGAACTATTTGGCCACTTTGGCTGATACGATATATATGATACTGACTGTACCGTTGGCATATAAACCAAAATAACTACTTAATAATAAGCGACGAATAACTTTCAATTGGCTTTCACATTAATTGTTGTTCGTCTTATCTTTTTCATTCCGTCTTCAAATTAAAAAAGAGAAGAGTTACGCACGCGTTAACCCACTACATACGTAATTCATTTTAATAGTCGCATCATGATATTAAAACTCCTAGCATAGTCCTTTTATTACCCGACTACGCGAAGCAAAAAGTAGGGTAATGTGGTTAACAGTCTATGCATGTATGTAAGTATGAATGTATGTGACCGAAAATTTGATGTTCCACTCTAGCTCTTAAAACTATTGGACTGATTTTAATAAATTGGGTGTCATATGGTTCGTCAAAAACGTGCGAGTGGCATAGGATATATAAAAATTATAAGGGTGCGTCATACAAGTCGCCTGTCCGGTTCTAGTTTTGAGGTTATGTTAGGTTATCATGAGGGCTATTGTAAAGGGACGTCTCTATTCCGCAAGTCATAACTGGACTTGAGACACTGGACTTTGACACTTTATAATTAACTAGCAACTCGCCCCGGCTTTGCACAAGTGGCACTAATTATCAATAATGTTCATACCTTACCCTTAACTTTCCTAGATAATCCCTCTATATATTGGTGAAAACCGTATCGAAATTCGTATAGTAGTTTCTGAGGTTAGCCCGAACAAACACAACTCAGCGCGGCGGGGGACTTTAATTTATAATAATGTAGTGGAGAAGGAGACACCCACACATCTGTCTCCATTAACCACTAGCTACATCAGTCTACCTTAAGTCTGAATATGCTATTGAGCGAGATCTTAAGTCTGGTCACGTACATGAAAACAAAAAGAGGAAGATACGTGACCGCCGCGCGGGCTTGAGCACATAAATATAGGCGCTCAGCGCCTATGTTTGAGTCAGTTGTCCGGCCGTCACCGATCTCTCAACACGTGCGACGTCGTCATTATTGTGAGACATATAGCCGTCTCACTTACGCGCACGACGTTAGTCCATCAATTTATCTCTATTGCTCCTTAGTGCATGTTTACAGCTGTGTGTGTGGAGTTTGCGAATGGAGGTGTCGCGGCACGCATTATGTCAGTGTCATGTACGGCGATAACGTGTCTTCCCCTTTTGCTTTAGTCTAAGGTTCTGTCACTCTCATTCAGTTTAGATAGAACTTGGCTAGTTTTTACGTAATATTTTTTTCCTAAGTTACGTTGTTATTATTATAGATGTCGGCACGAGAATTGAAGTGAATTAAGCACTTAAGCGTGTGCTAGACGGTTTGAAACCACTGGTTTGAAACCGTCTAGCACACGCTTTAGCTACATGCAACAAAGGTAGTTAATGAACAAAGGAGTGAATGCAATGGGAACAAAATTCCGCTGTCAATACATGACATGATGTGTGCGTGACCTCAACTCTGGTGCCGATACCTATAACACGTTTTGCTATGTACTTATGACAAAGATGAAAAATATTTATGACGTTCTCAATATTAAGGGACCTTATAGAGGCAGGCGGTTACGCCTTTTTTAGAACTGTTACCATAGTATTCGTGTAGTTACAAGAATAAGAAGAGCTTAAACGCCTTCCTCCATAAGGTCCCTTGATATTGAGAACGTCACATTTATTCAGCCTGCAGGCCTATTATGGTTATGTTTATTTATAGTAGTACACGTAGATAATACATCTGTCACGTTCTAAAGTGACGGATGTTTTGTTTTATCCACAATTATCCACCGCGATAAAGGCGGGTTATACAGGGTGTCCGGGCATCGGTGTCGGAGCAGGACAAATCACCCCTCCTAACCCCTCTTAAGTGATATTTTTTTGTCATCAAAGTACGGGCGCGAATAGTAATTAACTACATGCGCCCGTACTTTGTTGACAAAAAAATATTACTTAAGAGGGGTTAAGAGGGGTGATTTGTCGATAAAATTGATCGTCCTTCATGACAAGGTTTCGACACCGATGCCCGGACACCCTGTGTAAAAACGAAAATGTACGTCCATCATTAAAATAAAGAACAAAACATTATTTCAGACATCACGCCGAATCCCTAAGTCATTACGAAAACTTGACACACTCATTTTCTTTGTTTTTGTACAGTTTATTGTTTGAAGTAATAGTTACTATACAAATTGCTCTTAAAAACTCGTATTCTGGGACGTTTAACAAATTGCTTTTATTGTGTATTTTTATTACTTAATACTAAATGTTTCTTTTGAAGTGGCTTTTAAGTGTTTAAGCAGGTTTTAGCGTTAAGGCTTGTTCTTTTTTAACCCCCGACGTAAAAAAGAGGGGTGTTAAGTCACTAAGAAATAAAATATTCAAAAAAATTAATGAACATGGTGCTTCAACTTATTCTGATTTTTTCACGAAAAAGTTTCAGTTTCAAGACTAAGATAAATCGAAATAAATATAAACTTAGTTTACATTATTTTTGCTCTGTGTATAATATATATAAGTTCATAAGTAAAAACACCATAACGACTTCTGATCCAACCTTAACTAAGAACAGAAAATAGTAGAAATATGGATTAAAAAAAAAACATTTTGTGAGCCTCACAGATACATTTTTGGGATATATAATTTCAAATACGCTTCCCAGAATAGTCCCCTTGAATAAATAACTGAAAAAACATTTTTATTTTTAAATGCCGAAAGTAAAGTTTATGGTTTATTCTATACGTACTGAATAAGCTTTTCGGATCAATTGGATGGGTTAATTTATCGTCTTCGGGAAAACTTGGTTTCAACCCGAGCAACGCTCGGTACTCGGACGTATCTACTAATCATATACCAAGATAATAAAGCAGGGTGCATGCACACAACCCGACAAACCGCCACACAGACTATGTAACTAATCTAAGCCCCAAGGTGAGTTAATACCCTAGACTGGCCAAAGGCCAAGACATACTGGAGGGGACCGAACACAACGGGCCTTTGTCGTCAAAGACACGCTGCCGACAAATTTATCGCACCACTGCCAAGACTGTTTATTGCCTTGTCGGACAATCAATTTTAATCCCAGTAGTTTCGGAGCAAATTGTCTGGGACCTTTTGAGGTACAGAATAACAACATGTAACGTGAGAAGAAAATACGCCTAAAAATGGTTTGGCATATTTTCTTAGAGCAAAAGTTTGCAAAGTGATTCGGAATGAAAAAAAAAATGTCATACAAGAAAGAAAATATGCCAAACGATTTTTAAGGCATCTTATTTTTATTTTATTTTATTCCAAACCATTAAGGCGGTGCCAAAGCTGTGCCAGCAACATTGCGTGTTTTAATTTTTCTCGATTATTAATTTAAAATTGAGTAAACCTGTGTCAATAATTATCCGTTACTTTTGTGCATTTGGTGTATTTTCGGATATTAATTACAATCTTTAACATATTTTTAATAAAAAATACTGCGGTTTGTGTCAGTATTAAAAAAAATATTTAAGGGTAGTCCAAAACTTACTTATAACAAACGAATTCAATTAACTACGAGCAGAAGTTCAAGAAACACTGTTTACAAGTGTTCAGACCAGTAATAGCGCTGTCAAACGACAGCTGTATTAGAAATTAATTTACACGACGCCGGGCACAAAGTGATTTTATAATAGCTTTAGGAACAAATAATTTTAAGTCAAATTCAAACTATAATCTACAAAGACGCTATTAGGGGTACGTATTATAATGCATAAATTTAAAACACATATTGGTTGGAAACTATAAAGTTGAAATGCCGAAAATCATATGATATAATAGTAAGTTATATGAGTTCCCAGTAAGTATGCCGTTCCCGATTATGTCTCAGATCGCAAATTTTCCCAATACGTAGGTAGGTTAGGTTAGGTTCGTTTTTATATTGGTTAGATTTTTGGAAGCCAAATATGTATATATATAGGGAAAGAAGGCATTCGGAAATTGACCGAAATCTAACTTGACCGAGTCGACGGAGCTCCGCCGTGCGGAGCTCCTACTTCTGGGTTGTTTTGGCCCTCCGGGCCTGATATAAAAATGAACCTAACCTAACCTACCTACGTATTGGGAAAATTTGCGATCTGAGACATAATCGGGAACGGACATACTGGGAACTCATATATCAAGCAGTGGTCATGTCGGGAAGTAGTCATCACCAACCGAAAGCATCCGACCCTCTCTCTCGAAAATATAAATTGTGAACATAGGCATTTTGATTTTATGTATTTTGACCATTATGGAAAATGTACTTTATGAATTGTGATTATTATTTCTTTTAACTATTATATTTTTTGATTTTATGTATTTTGAACGTATATATTATGAACATAAGCATTTTGATTTTATGCATTATAATACGTACCCCGCTATTAGGTATGACTTAGTAACAACTTCTGCGGGTTAGAGATTGTTTCCTAATTAATAAACAAAAATCTAAAGGCGGTGTGGAACACCCGGTTTTTAATAGTAGTCGGTAGGGTGATGCCACCGTTAATGGACAAGGACCAATGATGGACACATAAGATAAGGGTTATTTATTTATTTTGCAACCATCAATTTATAACCATCTTTGAGTTAAGAGTAAGTGTCCATTATTGGTTCTTGTCAGCTTAAAGTGTCCAACACTGGTGCCATCACCTTATATTATTAATTATTTAATTAATTATTTAATTTTCACCGACTACTTATTTGAAATTATATTATCAGCTGTAATTATTGTAATATTGTACTTAACCTGTAATTATTGACATTGCTGCTATGTTTAATTATTATTAATATTTATTATTTATTTAATTCTCAACACGTGACAACTATGACCATGTAAAATCCTTACTGAATAAAGAATTATGAATTATTATGAATTATGAAGTTCTTTTTGTTATACAGTAGGTCGACGGGTCTCTGACTCTACCTCGTATATGAAATTTAACGATTTCCAAATATCCACTTTAGGTATACGTCCTAAAGTAGATATTCCAATTTCATAAATTTTCATATACGAGGTTGAGTCAGAGACCCGTCGAGTTGTGTATTTAATAACTTCGGGAGTGCTCGGCAACTCTCGGGATACATCCCGTAGGCTATAACAAAAGTGTCGGACACATCGGCCTATCTCTCATTCGCCAAACATCTGGAGAGTAACAAGCGATGAGGAACTTCGTTCCAAAACTAATTGGAAAAAATCGAAGTAAAACCTATTTACAAACAATCCAACATCAAAACATTCTACCAATTTTGACTTATTTATTTAATATTATTACGCAAAAATAAAAATAAATGGGCTGGTAAAACTGAAAACTTATGTGGCCGATGCAATATTGTTCGAAAGCAAATTAATAACGATAAATACGCCATATTGTTTTCTGGCAACGTTACAATCGTTGTCTTCATTAATTCGTTTACGAAGAAAACTTTCAGTCCCGCGTTCAGACTGTATCATTAATTTCATTATCTTACTATTATAATTGCGAAAGTTTGGATGGATGGATGGATGTTTGTTACTCAATCATGCCAGAACGGCTGTACAGATCTAGATGAAATTTGGCACAGAGATTATATTCCGGAATAGCACATAGGCTACTTTTTAATATTTTTATCCCACACACACAAACATATTAGTTTTAATAAGCTAAGGGTAAAATAACTAAATTTTTCAATAAATTTTAAAAAAATTCCATTGAACAATTTATAATAAAAAATGTACTAAATTTGGAAGAGCGAGGGCTCCTGTCACAGATATATAATACTTAATAGGAGGTCTCAACAATTTTGTAATTAGCACTTAAGTTGTTAAATGAAATAAACTTTATTATTATTATTATCCCGAAAAATGGACAGTGTCCGAGGGAACAGCGATAAACGACTTCTACGCGGATGAAGCCGCAGGCAAAAACTAGTGCTTCTATAAAGTAGGTATACCTATTCTGTTTTAGAACAGAATCACTACAAGAACCTCTCGCAAAGCAGCGTGAAATAAATATTTCATAAAAGAAATAAGAAATATCTAAAAATATATTAATACTAATATTATGTAGATAAGGTTAAATTTGAATCTTGACAGACGTCGACGAAGGTTAAAGTGAGGATAAATTTTATTTTTAACTTTCTCTTTAATTTTTAGGGTTCCGTACTCAAAGGGTGTCAACGGGACCCTATTACTAAGCCTACGCTGTCCGTCCGTCTGTCTGTCCAAACTATAAAGAGCTGTATCTTTTGAAAGTTGAACGGGACTTACTCGCGCAAAATAAACATGTTTTTATTACTACCTCGACGTTTCGATAGCGTTGCAGCTATCGTGGTCACGAGGAGACTGAAGAGACGGGCATCAGTGTCTGCGGGTGGTGCGAGTTTTCCGAACTACCCGCACCTGGTCTTGTTTATGTTCACTCGAATCAATTACACGACACACAACACTCACAACATCCGACGACTTGTCGGACGATATATCCCAAGGCCTACATTTGCTAATTACTGGATTCCATGATGACGATAGCTTAAATCCATCCTCCCGGTTAAAATGTTTATACTTCTTGATTTC
The DNA here is from genome assembly GCA_963241965.1 of Tortrix viridana. Taxonomy (NCBI): domain Eukaryota; kingdom Metazoa; phylum Arthropoda; class Insecta; order Lepidoptera; family Tortricidae; genus Tortrix; species Tortrix viridana. Next base: position 3,474,289 of record OY725197.1, on the reverse strand, counting down.
AACCGCTTCACGTACAAACAAGACATAACATAACATAAACAAATTGGGGTAAAGCAGCTGACATACAGACTATATTTGTGTTACAAAAAAGGTCTATTCGCTCTATATATAACTTAAATTCCCTTGATTCATTAAGAGAACATTTTAAACAAATTAATATTTTAACAGTAGCGTCCCAATATATTTATGAAAATATTATGTATGTCATTAAGAACCTAGACTCTTTCGTTAAGAATTCTGATATACATAATTTAAATACTAGGAATAAAAATAAAATTGCCATAAAAAATTTCGTGTCCGTAAAGTATATAAATCATTTGTAGGTCAATGCATTCATTTTTATAATAAATTACCCGACGTAGTTTTAGAGTTACCTCTTCCAGCACTTAAAAATTACTTGAAAAAGTCGTTGATGTCTAAAGCGTACTATAGGGTCGAGGACTATCTAACGGACAAAAATGCTTGGCCTAAACCAGAAAATTAACTAATAGCTGCTTACTACCTCACAAAAATCATGTAAACACTGTATATTGTCTAGGGGACACGGTTTATGTAGGAAGACATGTCGAAAGTCTTTTATGTGGTTACATATGTGTAGATATATATCCTTTTTTTTTTTTTTTTCGTAATTATTCTGACATGTTTTCCTGCAGAACTACGCAGATATTTTATATTATTTTTATAGTTTTATATAATGCTAGAATAAGTAGTATCATTGTCATAAGTGAATTCTATTAAAAAAATGACTAACTGTTGAGTTTCTTGCGGCGCTTCTTCTCAGCAGTGGACTCCTCTTGGGAAGCGCTGGTAGATTTTGACGTGTAAAAGTGCCCGTGTGGCCTACTTACTGAATAAATATCTTTTATCTTTTATGTTATTATGGGGGATTTCCTAACATATCAAAAATTAAGAAAGTTAAATAATAAAGTGGGTCCCCCATACAAAAAACGTTTTTTTTTCAACGTATTTTTATTTTTGTTGTATCGTAAAAACGGTATGATTATAGACAAACTTAGAATAACAACAAATACTAAAAACTAGCCAAATGTGTACGGAACCCTCAGTACGCGAGTCCCACTCGCACTTGCCCGGTTTTTTATCATGTGTGAGTATTCTTTGAAGATATTCATGAGATCCAACGGCTTGGAAAAAGTCATGACATCTTCTATCTATATTAAAAATCGTTGCCGTGCGTCAGTCTAGCAAAAACACGAGAATGGCTCGACAGATTTGAATATTTTTTTTTTATTTCGTTCGCCTCAGCTCTGGAGCGGTTCACGAAAAAGAAAATTAGGAAAAACCGAAAAATCGAAGAGATGTACGAAGTGTCACAAATTAATTCCTTTGATCTTACCTCATTCTCATTTAATAAATGAAAACGATTTAAAAAAAAACGTTCAAGTGCGAGTCGTATTAGCGCACCGAAGGTTCCGTATTTAAGTCCGTTCTTCAAATATATATTTTATTTACTTTATTTCTTATGCAATTCGTATTTTGAGTTGCCTAAATTTAACACAAATTTTCAAAGTTTTTTTGTCAATTTCTCGAAAAACATAAATTTTGAACACTTCGTTGTATTTTTGCCGTAAAATATAAGTAATTATCAATAAGTAAAGAATTTTTCAGATTTTTCGGTTCATAAACTTCGGAGATAAGGAGGGGAACGGTCATTTCTTGAATATTTTTGGATATAAATCAAAAAGTAAGTCACGAAAAATTATAAAAAAAATAGTTTTGTAATGTGCAGATTGAGCCCTTTTTATAATGACACCCCACTTGCTATTATTAAATCACTTTATTTTTTAACTCTCCATTCTAGACCCCTTTTCAATCATTTATAAAATTAATTTCATATTTTTTTTACTAAAAACAGACGCGGGCAAGGAAGTTATACAACTACGTCAAATTTCAAGTTGATACCTTGTGTGCTGAGAAAAACTGCTGTGACATACAGACAGACAGACAACGAATTCTCACCATAAGGGTACCATAAGTGTAACATTTTGGTACGGAACCCTAAAAATGGCGGTTGTATCAACGTGTTTGTTTACTGAATTTCATTTACGTAACGTTTTACTTTCCTTTGTATCGTAAATGAAACGAAAACAATCCAGTTAGCCATTTAATTAAAACAATGATCGAAACAATATAGCCATTAACATTTTTGTAATCAACCGTAACAAAACAGTTTTCTCTCTTTTTAACGCCTTATACAACAGGAAAGTAAGGGAGATGAAATTGTCGTTACGTAAAAATAACAAAAAGTTTACCGTAATATAGCTGCCCTGCTAAGGTAAAAGGCAGTTTTGTACACAAAACTACTGTAACAATTGCAACCTCATTACTGGGTCATAAGGTTGCAATTGCTACAGTAGTTTTGTGTAATAAACTGCCTTTTACCTTAGTAGGGCAGAATGAGACTGTGGAGTGGCTATTCTGATACTGGCGTAAGACTCGACATCGAATTCGTACAGGTTATTTTTAGGATTCCGTATCCAAAGGGTGTCAAACGGGACCCTATTACTAAGCCTACACTGTCCGTACGTCTGTCTGTCCTAACTATAAAGAGATGTATCTTATGAACTGTAATAGAGGGTTGATTTTTTTAAAACCATGCGACTTTTACAGAGGTCATGTTAGGCTGGTTCGGTTCGTCTTAGGCTGGTATACCTCTGGTGTAATTATAACGTGCGACTTATGGGATTAATTGTCCATAGCTTCGAAATAACTTGTGCCCTCGTTAAGAAATAACACCAGGAAGAAAAAATATTAATTAATCTGTGGTTCCAAAAATAATTACCTGAAGTAAAAACAAGACGTTCGGTAATGGAGGAGGGAGGAGCCTGTCCGGGGTGGCTGTTATCGTGCCCCCTGAGATCTGTACAGTCGAGGACAGAAAGATGTTTACACTTTTTCACCTTGTTCCATTGTAATAAGGTCCAAAAGTGTATACACATTTCTGTCCTCGACTGTACAAAAATAATTTTAATCAAGATTCTTGCCTTCAGCGTCTGTCATGAATGACACAAGTGTAGATTAGCTTTTAGTGCAAATTCGCGGTCAGATTTCACTACTCCACTACATATTATAACCTCCTAAGGCCTCTTGTACAATCTAATGTATTATCAAACCGCGATTAGAAAGGGATTCGAGAGTACCGTTAGCACAACAGTACTTGTAAATGATTAAATATAATCATAAGTCAATCATTGATATCTTCATAAGTGCAGACACTTATTGATAATAGAATTAATAGATTTACAAAGTATGCTTTTCATATTTGGATTCTATTCTCGGTAAATGTTGTCATTTGTTTTATAAAAAATATTAATATCATATCTGTCAAATCTATCACTAATTCACATCATTTTCGCGTTATAAAATTGCCGTAGCTGTTAAAAAATATGAATGAATTTTTATGGTCTTTAAAAAGTAATTACTTATTTACAACATTTGTATTTTATTTAATGTAATTTGAAGTTTTTTCCATACTTTATAACTTCATTGTACTAAAATAACAATTTCATTTATCTGCACACTCTACCACTGACAATGTCATATCGTGCATTCGTTGAATAATGACATAAGAGCTCAATCCCTTTCTTTTGTTTTTATGACTGACAATTAAATTAAAAAAAATAGACTCTATTCTATTCAGAATAGGTTCGTATTTGATTGCCAAATTTCGTTGAATGGTGGGCCTTAGGAGGTTAAATTAAAGTCCCCCGCCTCGCTGAGTTTGTGTTATTCCGGGCTTATCTCAGAAAGTACTTTACAGATTTTCATACTGTTTTTACCAATAGAAAGAGGGATTGTCTAGAAAGGCTTTTATGAACATTGTGTATAAATTAGTGTCATTATGTACATGTGCAAAGGCGCGGCGGGTCGCTAGTCTTTATATTTGTAAAATTTTGGATTAGCTGAAAACCCGATAATAGTAATTAGTAAGTAAATTGGTAAGTAAATTAGGAAGAAAATTAATACCTATGTAAATTAGTAAGTAAATTAGTAAGTAAATTAGTTAGTGAATTAGTAAGTAAATTATTAAGTAAATTAGTAAGTAAATTAGTGGGTAAATTAGTAAGTTTATTAGTAATTAAATTAGTAATTAAATTAGTAAGTAAAGTTGTGAGTAAATTAGTAAGTAAATTAGCGAGTAAATTAGTAAGTTTATGAGTAAGTAAAGTTGTTAGTAAATTAGTAAGTTAATTAGGAAGTGAATTAGTAAGTAAATTAGTAAGTGAATTAGTAAGTTAATTAGGAAGTGAATTAGTAAGTTAATTAGGAAGTGAATTAGTAAGTAAATTAGTAAGTGAATTAGTAAGTAAATTTATCAGCGGTCATAGGTGACGAGTATTATTCGTTAAATAAAGTCTCGTTTCATTACCTTACAATGTAAAACTTTATCTCTAAATAAATATAATTTTAGCAAAACCCAAATAGTTTTCAATGTTACACGTTCGCGCTGCAGTCCCAAGCTGCCACCTGCAGTATATTGCTCTTGCCAAGATATTGTCATGTCAATGTGAGATGCGCTTTGGATGTCACTTCGTTTTAAACATGAAGATGATAGTAACACCCTGCGGGCTTAGCATGCATGCACGAGATAAAATTTGACAGGTGCTAGGGAAATGAATACATCAATTCCATATTCTAACGTAAGACGTAACGCTTAAGTTTTAAAATAAAAGCGACTCAGCAGTGGTCTCCTCTTGGGAAGCGCTGGTAGATTTTGACGTGTAAAAGTGCCCGGGCCTACTTACTGATTAAATATCTTTTATCTTTTTTTATCTTATCTTTATAATTAACAATCATGAAAACTCCGTTATACCACAGTTTGGTTTGTCTGGATGCATTCCACGACAGCTACAAACAATTAGGTAGGTAAAGAGCCATAAAACTTTAACAATAGTATTTTTGTTTAGAATGGTCATAAACTCATAAGTTGCAGACGTTATTTGACATTAAACCTTAGTGCATACAATTACGTTAGCTTTTACAATATATTATCTAATTAGCTTAGAGTTATGGTTTTTTAACCTTACGCCGCTGGTTAGACTATAATAGACATTAAAAAAATGTTTTTTCTCATTTCAAATATCTTAATATTATGGTACCAACGTTTAAAAAAAAATTAACCTCCCTTTTCAAATACTTCCAAATTGACGAGGTTCATCAAATGCGTTCAACCATGTTTTACATTACAATAAGTAATCATGACACAATCTAGTATCATTACTTTTGTTAACCGACTTCACAAAAGGAGGAGGTTCTATGTTCGGCTGTAAGTATGTTATTTTTATGTGAAACTTTCATTATCTCAGCGTAAACCTTTTACAATCAAACCACCTTAGTAACTCAAACTCTCAATGCCCAGTAAATTTCTTAGATTACGAAAGGAACACGTGGCTTTTGTGAAAATAAATATGTTCTAAATATACTCCAGTTAACCCATTAAACTTCTGATGAACATACATCAAACAAGCAAACTGCATGGTCGTAAAATCTTGTTAGTTTTATTCTGGTCCAGCCAATGAAATATAAACTTTAACCGCTGCGAAACACAGATACTTTATGGTGGCTGGTAATGAAAGCATCTAGATACACGGCAGTGTGTCCAGAAAAGTTCAAATAAAAGGCTGGATGACACTGCAGTGCGTATATTTCACATCGTCATTACTTTTTTCCAGTGCAAACTGATTTTTTACAGATTACTTAAACTCGAGACTTTTAAGCCCAATTAAACATCTTAATCACCCAACAAGCCCCTTAGCCAAGATGCATTACGCTAACTAGCGTTTCTATTCGTTTCGTTTTTAAACCAATCGCGTCACTGGTAGATCACGTCATACGAAGAGTCACGTGATCTACCAGTGACGCGATTGGTTTAAAAACGGAATGAATAGAAACGCTAGTTAGCGTATTGCATCTTGGCCAAGAGCCGAAACCTAACCTAACCTAATAGCAATTCAGTTTTGTATTTAATTTAAAATAGCTTCAGCATAATATAAATTTCGGAAAAATGAAAATTCGGACAAATTAATATTCAGAATTTAAATATCTTAAATATTTTTTACTAATGGCTACTCGAATTGGAAATGAGAAGAACCATAGTTACTGACATAGCTTGCAGCCAATAGCAACCCTCAAGCGCATTATAAATATATCTAAAACAGCAAAGTAACTACGAACAAACGTTCGAAACGTCGCACTCACACAGACGCACGTCTCAACGAGATCCCCAAGCGAACATGGCAGTGCTGTCAGTGGCGGGTGTCGCGTCGAGACGAATGATTTGGTGTGTGTGTTCATTTTTAGTTTCTTTGCTGCTTTAGTTATATATATACTGTGCCTCAAGTGTCAATGAGCAAGGCACTGCTCAACTGATGGCCGCGAGGGAAGGTTTTAAAATGGCGACCGTGGAATAGTAAGCGAAATGTTGACCTCGCACCAGGTGCGACGATGTGAAGATCGCGGGGTACGGATGCGAGTATCTCTAAATATCTCAAGGTCATAAACTATCATTGTACAGTCAGCATCAGATAGGAGCAGCGAGAGTGGCCAAATATACCGCAACACATCTTTCTTACTATAGGAATAAGGATGTGTTGCGATATATTTGACCATTTTGGCTGCTCCTATCTATTTAACGCTGACTGTACACTCAACATCAAAAGTAGATACACGTTTTTTTACCTTGTGTCAATGTCAAAAAAGATGGTCAAGTTTGTTAATGCAATAAAGTACAAAAGTGAGTATATATTTTGACGTTGACCATTGACCTGACCTAACGTTAATCCGTGAAGATGGATCTAATAAATAAATAGAGTAACAAACATTTTTTTTTTTATAGAAAAAAAAAAGGGGAGGTCTTTGCCCAGCAGTGGGACACTAACACAGGCCAAAAACAAAAGTAAGGTTAAGTACCATTACGTCTACAGTTATGTGTCACAACACCCGTCGTTCCCCTTTTATGGGTAGTGCATGAGGTTGAGGTTGCCCTAAAGCTTTTGCTGTGGCACTAGCGGCTTGTGTTTAAGCCTAAAACGGCACAGAGTCACGTGCTTCCTATAAATGCTATGAGAAACAGTCGGTCGTGGACGGAGTTGCGTTTTTGGTGCAAGTAAAAACACCGGCCACAGCCGTAGTGCCTTAACACGAGGGTCTAAATTTACGTCTTTCGACGTACTGTCCGTGAACGTGCTAAGAGGACTGTGAACCAACTGCAAAATCTAGCCTTTTCATACAAACGGCGATAACGTTTTCCACCCCGTAAACGTTAACCGAATTCGACCAATTTTTGATATGTGGTCAGTCGGAACAAAAACTATGTCCGTACGTGTCGTTTTTTAAAATATTGATTAGTTATAAAGAGATTATGGCTGAAATTAATTTTGTATGAAAACAATAAAACGGGAATAAATCGAAATTTATTTAATATTAAAAAATTAAAAAAAAAATAGTTTTTGTTCCGACTGACACCGTATCAAAAATTGTTCGAAATCGGTTAACATTTAGGAGGTGGAAAACGTTATCGCCGTTTGTATGGAAAGCCGTCACCACACAATCCTCTTAAGCTATTTAGTTATTTTTGGATTTCCTATTCTCGCTGTATATGGTGTTTAATAACCTCCTAAGACCCAAAATGGAATATGAACCTATTCTGAATAAGACAGTCTATTTTCTAATTTAATTGTCCTTTGCAATGGATCTTTATCCAATGACCGTATTATGTACATTCTATTGTAGAAGAGGGAAGAGGCCTCAGAAGGTAGAGTTTTTGTAGTGTATGTATTGTATTGTCATACACGTCAACAAAAACTATTATTCCGAACTTAAACTGTATCAGGAGGATCCTAATTCCCCCAGTTGTGATTTACTCTGAACAAGGGTCAGTTTTAATGGAGAGGTAAGAGATAAAAACAAACATTTACCTGTCCAGACCTTTTCTGAATCAATTTGGGGGCGTGAGTGAGAGGCTTGTGTGAAGAGTTCAGTATGTTGAAAACGTGTTTATTGAGCGACAACACCGCCTTTTGTAATTTTTTTAAAATTGATGATGGGTTTGCTCTTGACTAACTCTTACCGCAGATCACATAATAATATATCCAGATAAGTCCATCCTATAAAATATAATTACGTTAACTTTAAAAATTCGACTATTATGGCGTTAGTGCATCTTCACAACACATTCAAGCAATAACTTCTTTTTTATAAAACTATTTTTCTACTTTATCAATGAACAGTTTAAAGCGAATGCAACTGCATTTAAATTAAGCCTTCAAAATGCGATAAAAATATTTTTATTTCAAGATTTTGCATTGCAGCGCCATCTACTGAAACTGTTATATAATGCTAATGTTTTTCTATGCGACGGGCTGTCGGTACGTAATTACTTTATAGCTCTATGCTCTTACCCTTGGAGGACGAAGATTCAGTCCACGATGTAGCGAGCTCACCAAGAAAATGCCTATTCACCCTAGCTTTAAATAGATTCAGATTGTATGCACTCGGAACTATAAACGCCGGAAGCGCATTCCACTCTCTTGCGGTAGGTACTCGTACGCATTATGAAAGATGACGCAAAGAGCTTTTTTTTTATTTAAAATTGGCTTTTTTGAAGTTTCCCTATCAATCCCTATTAATTTCTCCACATGCTGTAATATTACCTAGGTATCGTTAGCGCTGCAGAACACACGTATACGGGAACAATATCGTATCAAAGCCTCGGGGATATGCATACAGTCATTAGTAAGGCGAGCGACACACGGAGCGGCGCGGCATCGTGCCGCCTGAGTTATGACTAGCGATGGGCAATATCTAAAACATTTCCAAAGTTACCTTAACATTACACCTTTTGAAAGTTACATTATATGATAATTTTTCTATAAGAAATGTTACAAAATAAATTTCACTTAAATTTCAGTTACTTGACACATCCGTGAAGCAGATTGTGATTGAAATTTAAAAAAATATATGCATGTATTATAGAGAATTTATTGTTATTCACAAGTTTGTATCTAAAAAATATTGTGCCTATATGTTTTCTTAAAAGACATAATTATGAATATCCATGATGGAAGAATGGAGCGTGACACGGGAGACGGCGCTGCACCGCGCCGTGTGCGACCCGCCTAACGGACTAGCATGTTCCCTGCACGCTGCTATTGACGGCAGTCGTTAGCAGATAATTGAGACTTCCATTTGCTATTCTGATGGGCCACACCGGTTGCTAATTGCTTGTGATTGCAGTACTACCGTTCACGCTCTTAAATTAGTTAATACGATTTCACCTATACGTTTGTTATTTGCTTTGTACGGCCATTCTTATGATTATTTAAGCATTTTTATGAATAAAGATTGTAAGTAAATAAGTCATATCATTTTATTTCATCTCAAACTTCAATGTCTATACTAATATTATAAAGGGGAAAGATTTCTATTTTTGTATGTTGGTAACGAATAAACTCAAAAAGTACTAGACCGATTTCAAAAATTCTTTCACCAACATTTAGGGCCGTATTAATAAACTCATCTCGACTGTGATCCCCGTCTCAAGACACGTCAAAGTAAACGTCAATCCATAGAAAACTGTCATTTTTGACGCATCTTGTGACGGGGATCAGAATTGAGATGAGTTTATTAATACGGCCCTTAGATGGACTTTCAGGGTGGACTTAGGCTACATTTTAACTTCGAAAGTACTGAATCACCGCAGACAAAGTCGCGGGCGGAAAGCTAGTTAATTATATAATTATATTGTGAGCTTTGGATTTGGTTTCTGTATTTAATAATTAATTTATTATAATAACGTTGCTTTTGCCCGCCATTTCATCCAAATTGGACTTGTTTATAGCTTATAGCTAGAAAACTTCCAAATTTTCCGAGATAAAAAGTATTTTATATTTTCAATCAGAATATGAACAATCTGTGTGCTAAATTTCATCCGAATCCGTTTAGCCGTTTTGGCTTGAAGGAGTAACAAACATACTAAATCACTCACTCGTAAACTTTCACATTTTATAATAGAAGTAATCATTTGGTGTGTACGAAAAATCGTAGTTTGGCACAAGGTTAATTTAAGTTTTTTTTTTTTTATAAAACCAAAGTCGAATAACACATAAGCAACAAAATAATTATAATTTGTAATTCTATAAATAAATAAATATCCTGGGACAATCACATAAATTGACCTAGTCCCAAACTAAGCTCTAGGCTTGTACTATGGTACTAGACAACGATAAACATACTTATATAGAGAAATACATACAAAACATCCATGACTTAGGAGCAAATACTCATGCTCATCACACAAATATTTGCCCATACCGGGATTCGAACACAGAACCGCTAGCTTCGTAGGCAGGGTCAACCAACTAGGGTAATCGCGTCATCATTTGTGCTGATAAGTGATAAGAATTCTTTAAATTTTACAATTTAACTTCTTCAATTTTAGCACGTAGGTAACTGTTTATCGGTTGTCTTTAAACTCAAATCGCTGAGTGAATGACAATACCTAAACATGTCTTATCCGTTGATCATTCGTAAATAAATTATCGATAAATTTACGATTTTAGTACAACAATGGAGATTGAGCAATAGGGAATACGCATGGAATTTTTTTGTTTTATTAAAAGTCATTCATGTAACAAACAGTAGAGAATAAATATTCTTCGAATAACTATAAAAATAACCAAGATATAAGCCACTAAAGGATTGTTTCTATCTCTTTAGCAAAACAGAATTTAACATGAAGTTTATATGGACGTAGTGCCCACTGACGTCACAGTACATGTTTAATTGTAATTTCACTTTTTGCCATCAGCTCTTACGGTATTTTCATACTTTGTTAGGAAATGCGATAAAAAAAAAATATTGTTAAATTTTATTTAAAGCATTGATGACAATGTTTGAAATGGATACCTAAATAGGATAGCTTTGGCTGCCATTCAGCTGTTTCCTGCGTCTCTTACCAGGTGCATTATGAGCTGACAAGTTCCACGAAAGAGACATTTATAGCAGTTATATAACTGTCCCTTACGCAACTTGGCAAATATTAACAGTTCAAAATACGGCCCCAGAAAGTCGGTCTACCTTGTGCGACGCCAATGTTGCACCTTTTAGGTCCTGGTCGCCACTTTTGCACCTTTCCGCCCCAACGGCCATCGGTTTTACGAGAAATGTGCTCCATCCACCACCTCCCAGAAAACCTCCAACAACCTTTCCTGAACCTTTTCGGTGACCTTAACTATTCCCATGACACCCATTTCATTGTGAAAGCTTTTCTAACTAACACTAGCTCTTGTAACTTAATTAAAAGAGCAAATTTTATTTCAGAACTAAAGAATCCTACCAAAACCGCCGTAAAAGGTTTCATTTCCAGAGATTGCTTCTAAATTAAATTCCCGTCCCTTACCTTGACTGTGCCTTGACAGGTTTTAGTGTAATTTGTACTTAAATCTGGTCCGACTGTACCGGGGCAAGGACAAGACAAATTGTAGCCCGTAAAGTAAGAGAAGTGTAATTTGTAGGGAACCCTTCATATAAGGATGAGCACAGTTTGTGCGGCAGATAAGTTACTTTATTAGATGCAAGGTAAACAATTACCATAATAAAAGTTTCATTTCAAACTATACGAGTAGAATAGTCGATCTGAAGGTGAGACAATGAACAGTATCACGGTTTACCCTTGAATCGACCCTTGAATCGACAGACATTTCCACGTGCAGGAGTTATAACTTTTTGGTGGTCACAGGTCTAACCTAACCTACGTAACCCATGCTTATAACCTGAAAACAATAAGGTTTCAGCAGAAATTACCTTTCGATGAAATGGAATTCGGTGAAACGACACGTTCGATGAAAATGAGTGTCTGCAAAACAAGGGGACACCCAAAATCACACTGCAGTAAATTGAAGTGTTCTGCCACTACCACACCACACCACACCATATCGATTTATTCTTCAGAGACCGAGGTGCTTCCGATGTATCTAGTGTGGTGATCACATAGGCTATGTTATGAGCTTACCAATATTATCATCACGCGATGTTAGCTTGTTTTTCTTACCTGAAAGAAGAACCAATATCAGTGTCAAAATTAAAAAAATCTTCTGAAATATCAAATGGAAAAAGTCGTAAAGTTAGAGTGAGCTATCTTTCCCATAAAGTCTGTGTCGGCCCCTGACCCGACGACTATATCTCTTCTGTTACAAGGCTATGAGATTTTATTAGCGTTTTTTATTAAGGTCCCTAGGACCAGGAGCTTTTATAATTTCACTCAGTTCAGCAGTAATTTACAGGGATGAATTTCAGTGTTTTAACAAAGTCTCTTGTCGCTTTAAATGTTCTTCTGGCATTATTAAACTGTAGATATATGCCCTTACTAATAAACGTTGAGTAACGGCTGAGTAGTTATACCATGCTTTGTCCTTATCTGTCGAATTCAAATGTCACAATGACAGATAAGGACAAAGCATGGTATAACTACTCAGCGCTTACTCAACGTTTATTAGTAAGGGCAATAGCATTTACTTTTTTAACTGAGCTTATTCACTTAAAGAAGACAATACCTTTGAGTGGTTAACCACGAAATAATATAACGAGTATGTAGTAAAAGTAGATTATAACTGCCTGGAAAGGTTAATAGATTATCAACTCTACGCCCTCGGACAGTAGATTAAATATACACTAAAAGAATTCATAACTCGTTTTCCATTTCGCTACATGACACTCAACAGGAACGCACTTCGTAGGAAAAGGACAACAGAATACTTTTTTTCGATGGATTATGGGCTCTATGGCCTTTTCATTAGATTATAAATGATTTAAAAGAATAAAATCGCTTCACGCGTAAGTACTGGAGTTGCGGTTACCAAAACAAAGGAGATAAATACATAGTATTGTGTATACACAATGGCTTTATCTTTTCCGTTAAGTAGACAAGCTCTGGGCCAACATCACACATCTAATCTAAATCTAGTTGGTTTGTTCGTTAAACATCTGCGAAGCTAAGAATGTCGAAGTAAAATTAGAAACATAAACAAAATATGCAGCAACTAATGCTATTTCCGGACAGCGTAAGTAATGTGATGAAAAACGATGGGTTAACAAATCTTATACGCAAGGATCTAACCTTTTTTCGCTGACTATCCACTCGCTTGCTAGTGACTTGAGCTACCAACTTTGTAACTCTAAAAATGTATTGTCCTCCTAAGGCCATTTGTACAAAAATTTGTACATAATACGGCCAATGGAATAAAGATCACGCGTGCACGCGTGGGTTCGGATCCCATCCTCGTCGTCACTGATAAATAAAAGGCGTGCTCCCTTAGCAAACATTTATTACGCGACTGACTGTCTACCCTCCATAGGCCATAATATATAACACGTTGCATAAGAGATAAGGTGGAATTTCCTTTGTTTTTATGACTGACAATCAAATCAGAAAATTAACTCTATTTTAGTTACAATAGGTTCATATTCCATTGGCAAATTTTGTTGTATGGTGGGCCATAAGAGGCTATGGCAACCAAAACTACCAATGTACAGCCTTGGTCAAAAGTATTGAGCACCCCACTTTTTCCTCTGTAACTTACAAATAAAGGATTATTTTTCAATTTCAAATACACAAAGACGTAAAATATATTAAGTGTTTTAACATGTGCAAATTATAAGTAGATATCATTACGAAGTAGCTATTTGCGAGTGAAAACTGAAGCTAAGAAAAGTTGGGTTGTACAATAAAATGATTAATTGTATTTTTTTCCACGGAATTTCCCTAAACGTCAATAAATATGCATATTTATAATAAAGGATATAAATTCCCCTTTTAAAGTTTGACTTTTATATGAAAAACACATGGGTACTCAACACTTTTGGCCAATTGTATAGTTTTGATCCAAATCTCATTTGGAATACAGAGGTAAATCTGGCGACTATGCAAAATGATGGTGTCGTAGAGACGACCTGGTGAGGAGACCCAGGAGAGTAGGACTAGTTGGTCTCGATAATTAGATAATGACTATGTAAAACTTGGGGATCTACCAGAGCCGAGCATACTCTCTTCTCAAAGGCCGGCAACTAACAAAATAGGTTGAAATATGCACCTTACTGACTTACTATGTAAGGCGCATTTTGCCCTTTCTTTAATTTTTTACTTACGCGGTATTGCGGTTTCACAAAGAAATGCGATTGCTCTCCTGGTATTGCAGAAGTGCATGGGCAGCGGAGCTCTAGAGAAGGCATATACCTACTATGCTATCATAAAAAATACAATTGGAAACAAAACACTATCTCTTTGGAAATTATTACGTTAATTAGACTGACACTTATTAAAATTTAAACGAAATAAGTTGTTGCTTGTACAAGTATTTCAAGGTGTGTTTCAGACGTCACCAGCGTCACGAAAAAACATGGAATGAGTCCGTTTTTGTTACGTTATTTAATAGGCTAGTGTCCTGAAAGATTCTATTAAGTCCGTTATTTACATGGGTCGATCAACTTTTTGTTGTTGTTATTCTGTCCCGTAAGCCAGGAGACAACAGTGATAGTGTTTCTTAGAAAGATGTTTATAATATATACTACTAACGTGCTTAGAAGAAAGCCAACAAAAGAATGGGCTTATAATTGCCACAAAAAGTAATGTAATGTAGATTTATATCCTTTAAATTTATAGTTTTAAAGAGTGACCCAGGAGACGTAACCATGGCAACGAGGTACATCAAAAAGTTGATTGACCCACATTATCAAAAAATATTGAACACCTATTTTTATTAAACAAAAAATGACGAAGATAATAGTGCGTTGAAGTTCCGCGTGACGCCGTGCTACACTTTTAACCACGTTGTGACGTCACGAGCCCGCACTCCTGATTGATGCGCGTTCTTTGTCAATTTTGATTGATATGATAAAACAAAAAATATGGTGTTCAATTGTTTTTGATAATCTAACTGACGGGATAAATATAATTATTATTTGTTAACCCAGGACGCATATTATTCCTATTCTTAAAAACAGAATTTCCTGGCAAATTGCTTTAACGCCCCTTGTAAGTATCAAATTTCGTGAAGTATGCGAACGTTTAATTAAAGCCTTTTGAAAATACTCGAATGGCCGCCATATTGGATTACGGACGACTCTTTGTTTGTAACTGAACGCGTGTTCGTTGACTTTGGCTACAAATTCGAAATTTAACGGTTTTAACGTATTTTAACGCTACTTATCCTTAATAATATTAAATGCGAAAGTTTGTTTGTTACCGTTTCAAGGCTAAACCGCTGGACCGATTCCGATGAAGTTTTGTTATAAAAATAGAGTCACATACTATTTTTATCTCGGAAATTTTGAGTTCCGAGGGAGCAGCGATAAACGACTTCTACCAGCTATGCTATTCTGTTAACGCATGGTCGTTCAGTTCTACTCAGTCGATGAATAGCCGGCGAACTTACTAAATGAATGTGCAGGCAGTTGAATGTCATTTACCCACCTTGACAGACGACGTAAAGCTCGTAATATTAACAATCCTGTAGTTTCTTTTTTTGTTCCTTTTACAGTTCAACACCTTAATCACCCTCACTATCAAACGATCCGTCACGTCAGCCGCTTATGTCAATTTCATACATTTGTGACGTTCTCAATATAAAGGGACCTTGTGGAGGCAGGCGGTTACGCCGTTTTTAGAACTGTTACCATAGTATTCGTATAGTTACAAGAATAAGAAGAGCGTAACTGCCTTCCTCCATAAGGTCCCTTTATATTGAAAACGTCACATTTATCGATTGTCGAAAATTGTTAAGCTAGCCTAATGGATCTTGGCTAGACACTCCGGTACCCAGAAGGTAATATAACGCAAGGTAAGGGTTCCTGTAAACTAAAACAGCAACCTACTACCTCTTTATCGCCATTCCCAGGGCAATGGGACATCAAAACAA
Source organism: Tortrix viridana (assembly GCA_963241965.1). Classification (NCBI taxonomy): domain Eukaryota; kingdom Metazoa; phylum Arthropoda; class Insecta; order Lepidoptera; family Tortricidae; genus Tortrix; species Tortrix viridana. Next base: position 3,458,360 of record OY725197.1, on the reverse strand, counting down.
ACCTAACCTAAAAAAAATTTTTTGGGACAAGCTTTTGTTGCCAACTGTACTTTATTTTGCACAGTCATCATCTGCTTATCAAGACAAATACAACGAGCCCAAACACGACGGGTTTACCATGTGCAGTTTAGGAGTTCCTATGACCAAATTCCGTCTTCATCATCCGACCAGCTCAATGACACCATAATATTGCATTGTCATCGTATCACGTATTCCAAATTTCAGCCCTTTCCATTAAAGGGAAGTGCTTCAAAATAGACTTTCAAGATTTGACTACACAAACACGTCACACACACATATACATACATACCAAGTTAAATGTAAAAAGAACTTAGGTAGATAAAGTAAAACCAATCCCAAAGCACCATAAATTCATCAAGCAGACCCAATAACGCTACCAAACTTCCGAAGCGAATATTATCACGAAAAAGCTTCCTAGCTTACTAGAGCTTTGAGCATACAGCTTTAACAACTAAAAGTTTGCGTGAATTCATTTTTGCAACTCAGTTTTCTAGCGTTAAAAGGTCTCATCTAAAAAAGACCCAAAAAATAAAACCTTTCGACGTTAAAAAAAAGTTTTGAAATGCAAAGAAACATTTGCTACAGTTGTGTATTTTTTTATACGGAGGTAGAACTATCAAGGTATAAAGAAGAGCTTTCAGTTTTGGCGAGCTTGCGCCTCGGGGCTTAACGAACGCTTTTAAAGTGACAACAGTCGTGGCGTTATGATATTTCGTAGCTTTTAAGAGCTTATTTCCAGTAACAGTTTTTGTAATTTTCGAACAAAATGGACTCGTTAATTATTTTTGGCGTTGACTGAGCTAATGGGCTTACTTTTTGATGTGAGAAAATAAGCCATAGAAAAGCGGGTGTCTGAAAATCTACTAGAATAGTTTGTACGTTTCATTCATCTCCGATTTACGAAAAATATCCCAAAATGTCTCAAAAATGTACCAAACATTTTGAGGATTTATGTTAAAATTGCATAAGGTTTTAACACTTTTAACTTAATACAATTATATACCAACTATATTCGTTAGATAAGTAAACATACTTTTTTTTTAATGTAAGTCAAAACTTGAGGTTATTTGCTCAAAGAAAGACATCTTTAAATTTATGGATTATTAATGAATAATTCATTTTATTGAATAAAGTCATTCATAGCTTAATTGATGAGTAATTAGCTCTAGGATTGGCCATCATTAATCATTCTATATCGTCGAGGTAATGACCCTTTTGTTTACATAATTACCGCAAATTTCAATGCGTTTTCAATTGTAAAGCATTTGAAATATTTTTACTGAAAATAAAAGCTATTCATCGTGAAGTTTCTGTTCGGGACGCGTCACGATGTAGTTTATAACGTCGTATTTACAAATTCACAGTTTATATAAATTTTACAGCATAAATAAATCGTACCTGAAAAAGTATCATGGCCTAAAACACAAACGTTTTCCGCGAAAACCTCCGTCCTAACTTAATTTCGACCTTTCTTCATAAGGACTATTTAATAAAAGCCGCTTTTCCTTTTAAGAAAAAATCTCAAGTTAACGGCAAAAAAGGAGATCGCATTTTATAAAATTAAGTTTTAGAACGCGTTGGATCGTACACGTTTAATTCCGAAAGATAAAAATAACTTGAATTAATAGATAGGTACATTTTTACAATTTGGTGCGAGAAATCGTTAAGCGGTTCTAATTATTAGTACACATCGTTGAATTATAGCTTGAAAAAAAAGTGATTGGAATAAATTAGTAAAATAAAACTGTTGATTATAGTTTAGCGATGGCCGCCTGGGCGCTGTCAGTAGGTACATAATTTTACCGTATTTTTTACGTCTTGTTTCTTTTTATTTGCCTCTAGCGACTCGTCCTCGCTTCGCTTCGGTCAATTTAAATTAAAATAACCCATGTCCGACTGGAAAAATGGCAGGCCGTGGTGGCGGCCGCGCGGCCGACCAACTGTTTCGATGAGACATTTGCGCATAATTTTGAATCTGTGATATCTTCTAAAGTATATATTTAAATGATATAGTGTAAATCACAATTTTAATCTACATTAAATGTCCAAGGTAAAAAATGCAATTTTTTAAATAAGGATTAATCATGAATAGGAGAAAATAGGTTCGCAAATAACCTAATATTTTTAACTAATATTTTAAAGATAAAAATGGTTACTGCGAGTGAGACACTTGATGTATCTCTTAAGGTTTAGCCAGCGTAAGCCATCTAAGCGCTCAAAATATGATTTTTTGACGACATGATTGGAAAACATTGAATTTTCTCTACAATATTAGGACTTATTTAGAATGTAATGTACATATAAACCTTCCACGTGAATTACGTCGTCCATTAGTGAAAACAACATGTAAATCCGTTCAGTACTTTTTGAGTTTATCGTGAACAGACACCACATCGAACTTTTTTTTGCCAGTCTATATGGGTGACATAGAACGTACAGTCCAATAGTATATCTAAATGACTTCACTCATATAAATATGCCGACAGATATGCTAAATTGAATGATGGAGTTATTAACAATGTTAAGGTTACCCTCAAAAAATTGCATGCATGAGAAGACTGTTTTGTATATTTTTTTAAAACAATACAACGTTTTAGGACTACTTGCCTCCTTTTATAAAGATTATGGTGTTTACTTAACTTCTATATAAAAATAGTTTGTATTTTTTAATTGAAAAATGACGCATTTACCCCGTAGATGGATTTGCCCCGTAGAAAAAAAGCGGAAGCAGACTCATGTTAGAAGTTGTTTATTTGGTTACCAAAAACCTCATCTACGCAAGCGAGAAAATCACACGTTTCCTTACTAGTCCCTCGCAGGAGCGCTAAATAAAAAAGAACGAGTCTTTAAGAAGCATTTGCTGGGATTGTCTGTTATCTAGCCGCAGATGTGTTGGTCGTCGTAAAATGAGACTGAAGGCGCCACGGCACGAGCTGTAGCAAAGGCGATTTCATAACAGGAGGCGTATTTGATCTTCCTCATTGAGTGGGATATTGGTGTGTGGTAGTGGGATTCCTTACAAAGTTAAGCTCAATTTTTTCTATAAAGTGGTTATGAAAAACCGTCGTCACTTATATGCATTGCATTAACAATTGTTAAATTGTTATATCTGTCTATACATACGTAACGCGTGTGTAACATACGTATCAGGGCAAAACTAACCCCCTTATTCATAATCGCACAATAACTAAAGCATGCTTGAAGTATGCTGTGGCCTTATCTTTCATTGTGACATTTGAATATGACAGAAAGTGACGAAGCATACATTTACTAAAATAGGTTTGTTGTGCGATTATGAATACGTTAGTGTAGGTCTTTAATCACATGTCACTTTACTAAATAATAAAAGCGTTACAATAGTATACGGATTACCTTACCTTTTTAACAAAAATAATCTCTTTTAACTTGGACTAAACGACCAGGCTTAAAGGTTTTATTGGTCCGGTGTAGGAGCCTCTGTGGGAATTTAGCGGTGTTACAGACAGACACGAATACCTACTTTTATGTCGAATTTATCGACACAATGAAGATCCGTGAGATTGACAATTCGTCCGTGTGTCACGTGGGCGATAAAATGGAAGGGCGAAGACATGACGTGACAGAGGTACTCTAGTGCCCTTTTACAAGAGAGTATACAACTTAACCTTGAACGTAAAGGTCAAGATAGATAGTAAAGTCGAATGTAGGTAAGGTCTTATGACATCGGGCGTAAAACGTCGGTGTCTTTAACTTAATTGAAGACGTGAGTATGAAGGAAGTATGTACTGAAGGCGTTGCGTGGTAAAAAATGTGACTTAACACCTTCGTTTATGTCATAAAAATCCAGTACAACACTGTATTATGTAGAAAAACTTCAATATCGACTTTTTAAATTGCAATAACTTTGATATAACATGAGATAACGGTTTTTCGTCGATTCTGAAAAATGAACTATTTTGCCTTAGTGCAGTGTAGTACTGGGGGTGCGAAATGTAGATCGAAAAAAGTGACATACCCTCTTAATCTACTCACGTCTTCAATTCAGGCATAAACAACAAGTTGCACTCAGTTGCGCAAACGTTCAATTGCACTAATGTCTCATTAAAACACCTTAAGGCAATTTTAAATTCGCCAAAGAAAGTGACAGCACGAGAATTAAGGCGCCAATAAATTTAATGATCGTTTGTAAAACTGGGCATGAGAGCGTTTGAAGCGTTTGAACGTGGTAGTCTAGTGGATTGCACCAGGCTGATGATAAGACTAAAAATCGAGGCAAGATCAAGGCGGGTTCAAGACCCAGCTGGAATCGTTAGGTATTTTGGCAAAGAATTTACAGTCGCAGCCTGCCTTCATCTGCAAGATGAGACCCTAATCTAGTATTTTTTGCAGTTGAAGCCTGCACTCATCTGCAAAGTCTGCACTGCCTGCTAAATTTATCATCTCTTTATTAATAAAGATACCTTTAAAAGTCCTTTGAGTTTACTATTTAGCAATAAGGGGTCCATATTGGCTCATACAAAATTCTTATTCCGATTTTTGGTTTTACTACCGATTTGTATTCCTAATAATCACTCTTCATAATTTTTTTCCTCATACTTTTTTTGTTCATAACTTATTATTACTACCAACGGAACTCATAACAGACAGTTATTATAATTTTTTTATTAATACTCATTTGAATTCATAATAATCACTCTTCATAATTTTTTTCCTTATACTTTTTTTGTTCATACATTTTTATTACTACCAACGGAGCAGGGACTTAGAAATAGAAGGGTGATTCTTCGCTCATCGTCTACTATATGTAAGTATTAGTTAAAAATATGTTCATTTCTGGCGCTTCGCCGGCCGCTACCGCGGCACGCTCGCTTCGCTCGCTCGGCTCGCGCGCTGCAGGGTCGCAATTCTACCTAACACTCCTCCTCGCTTCGCTCGTCGTCGTACCTAATGGAGACCTTCGTTATGAATTAGAGTGATTAGGAGTTTCGATCGTTAGTATCAGAAAATATATGAAAACAAATATTAGTATAAACAAGGTGTATAATTAGTGATATTATGAAATCTGATGATTATGAGTTTCGATCGTTAGTAACAAAAAAAATTTTGTACAATGATCATTAGGTTGTAAAATTGTATGAGACACATTTTCGGAGTTCCAATAATCTAATTTGCAATTTTATATGAACTTTGGCGCACCCAGCAATAAGACCTTTTGGTGTCTGCCTGTATTTTAAATGTGTTTTAGTAAAGTATTATTGTATTACGCCTAAATTATTTATATTTGATGTCCTTCTTTCCTGCCCTTTTAGCAAGATTATAAGCAACTTGTCCTTGACCTTGAACTTGTAAATTATATACAACTTCACCTTGACCTTGAACTTGTAGATTATAGGTCTTAGAGTGATTACTTTAATATTATTTGTCGCAGGATCTGTACTCGTACCTCTTTGATCTTCAAATGACGTGTTTTTATAGAGCTGAAGGTTTTAAATTATTTATTTCAAATTTATTTGTGCTTATGAACTATTTAATAGCTTTTATAGTGCCTATTTTTCTCTTTGGTTGGCCGCATTCCTCACTGTTCCCCTGTAGAAGATACTGAATCAAACCTGGGACCACTAGGTTAGTAGGCTAGAACTACTACTGAGATTTTTATTTAGCAGCGTTTTCTTTGGGTAATATATTACCCAATATAAATATATATATTCTTTAAACGCTTACAAAACTCTAAGACCTAATGCACAAAAACAGTGATATTATTTTTTTGCTTAGTTAAGTATTTGGACTCAATTCCACTATAAATGACTGAGGACTGTTAGGTTATTCTCTTGAAAATTCGCTGAAGCACCATCGAATATTGACTAAATTCAAAGGTATTATCTAAATTGATCCTAATTCTAATAGAGTGAGATGTATGTCTGGACATACCAACAATTTCTTTGAGTCTTCTTTGAGCCTTGAGGTCAGCCGGTCATCGAACCTTGTTTTTTTACCTATTTATTGTGCCATCATTCCTTCGCTTGGGTCGTAAGCTCGCCGATCCATCAACGCAAGTAAATAAAAGTCTGCCCGTGATTTTCGAATTTGGAGTAGTCTTTCTTATTAGAAAAGTACCTTATTTTTTATTGGAGGGGTAGGGTCCATGAGCGCGAATTGGTCTTGGAATGAAAAATATAAAGAACAGTAATGGTAAAGATTTCCACAGCTATTTGACCGCTAAGGTTATGTCATGATTTCTCGCGGTAATATAGTTTATGCAACTTGTTAGGTTATTTGTGACGTTCTCAATATAAGGGCCTGCGCAAACCGGCGGAGCGCAGCGTAGATCACTTTAAATTTATCAATATATATTCTTTTCTATTTTAATTACAATAAGGTATACATTTGAATGCTCTGAGACCGACCTCGGAGCATCACGGGGGATTTCTACTCTGCGGCTGCGGCTCTAAATTTATACCTTATTGTAATAAAAATAGAAAAGAATATACATTGATAAATCTAAAGTGATCTGCGCTGCGCTCCGCCGGTTTGCGCAGGCCCTAAAGGGACCTTATGGAGGCAGGCTGTTACGCCGTTTTTAGAACTGTTACGTATTCGTATAGTTACAAGAATAAGAATAGCGTAACTGCCTTTCTCCCTAAGGTCCCTTTATTTATATTGAGAACGTCACATTTTCCCAACATTCATTTTAATTGACGCGAATTTTCTATTCACATTTTTTCCGCTCTTGATTTGTTCTCCAGTGGCATGTTAGCGCTCTGGAATTCTCCGAATTGTAGATACGTTATTCCCATTTGTAATTAGGTGGAAATAGGGCGGCAGTTTAGGTTATTTTAATTAGCCTGCAGGCCCGAGTGGCAAAATTACCAAAAATAGAAAAGCCACGGCGGAGCTCTGTCGACATTTTTAAATTGATCTCAAGAATAGGGGAAAACGCGACAGGCAAACACAAATTAAAAAAATAATTCGAACCGAGACGCAAATGGAAATTCTGCTGAGCAATAATGATTTTGAGTAATCGATCGAACAAATCGCAAATATATTAACAGTCGTTGCTTTCGAGAGCTTAAATAAATAGTAAAAATTCTTGCGCTGGTCACACAAATATTTGCCCTGCCTTTATTTCCAGCCGCCATGTTTAGTTTATAATAAAACAAAATAACCTTTAACCACTGCACATTAAATGCGAGTCGCACCTCATTTGTCAAAATCGGTTCATTAGGAATGACGCTACTGTGGAACAGATTTACATGTTTTGGATACACAGAAACAAACAATAAACAGAGACATTGATTAATATTATATTAAATTGGGAAAATTATTCTGTGATAAATAAACTATATGACAAAAAATAAAAAAGAATAAAAGTTACATAAAATAAATATAATACATTATAGGATTAAGTAAGTACATACAAAATAAATATTAAAGTTTAATAATAAAAAGTAAATAGGACATAATTGTCCGCCCCTTTATTTCAAGCATTTCTTTGTATTCAATTTTAAGTAACAATTACTTTCTTTAGAATACGTAACTATTGAAAGTTTGTATATTCTATTTTGATAAAAATCAAATTAGTGTTTTTGTTGGGTGGGCAATGTTACCCCGTAGGGCTAAAGTAACCCGTGTTTACTGTACTATTAAACGAGAAACATTTGTATGTATGTATATTTGTACTCACGTTCTCGAAAACGGCTCTAACGATTTCGATGAAATTTGCAATATAAGAGTTAACGGGGGCGAAAATTCGTTTTCCCTGTATTTTCACGCGACAAGATTTGCCCGCGCAATATTGTTCGAAATTTCGATGCGACTGCCGCAGTCTGATTATAATAATGGTTAGAGCGTTGGCCTACTACGCCAAGACTACAGGTTCGAACCTCAGCTATGGAGCGGTATTTTTTGTTTTATTTTGTTCTTTTTTTTGATAAATCTTTTGTTATTGTTTTTTTTTGTTTTTGTAAAGAAATCGATGAAAATTCGGTTTCGAGCCGAGCGGCGACGCTCCTTCCCCCAGGTACTGTTACTTTATATAAAATGTACAGTCTTCATTTAGAGAGAATAATCTAGACATCCAACGAGAAAGGGTGTTTCATTTAATCCCAACACTACATCTAATTGTTTCAAAAACACGCAGAGTTTGTTTCAGAAACCGTATTTATAAACAAATGTTACTAAATGGCTATAGTCTCTATATTGAGCAAAGGAAAATTAATCGCATCGGATTGATATTCATTCACCGTGATTATTCATTCTCAGTATTGTTGTTAAGAGGACTGTGAACCAGCTGCAAAATCTAGCCTTTTCATACAAACGGCGATAACGTTTTCCACCCCCTAAATGTTAACCGAATTCGACCAATTTTTGATATGTGGTCAGTACGTTTAATTTTTTAAAATATTGATTAGTTATAAAGAGATTATGGCCAAAATTACTTTTGTATGAAAACAATAAAACGGGAATAAATCGAAGTTTATTAAAAATATTGAAAAAAACGAAACGTACGGACATAGCCATTGTTCCGACTGACACCGTATCAAAAATTGGTCGAAATCGGTTAACATTTAGGGGGTGGAAAACGTTATCGCCGTTTGTATGGAAAGCCTCTTAAATCTGCAAGGTCACTTCGGACTTTAGGGCGGTGTTTGTGTGTTGTACGATTTATGAAGATTATTATTCAAATAAGACTATATCTGTCCTGTGGAAAAATGGCGCTATTTATTTTTATTTGTACGAGTACTAACGCAACGGTCGTCCGAATTTTCGTTTAGGTACCGATTGCCGAAATTATTTGCTTTCACAGTGTTGTTGTTATAATATGATTTACATACATAGTACATTCAAAGATCTGGTGAAGATCGCTGATATACTTGCAGCGGTCTGGTGAAGATCGCGGGAAGCCGATGGATGCGGGTAGCAGAAAACCGGCCGTCGTGGAGATCCTTGGGGAAGGCCATGTCCAGCAGTGGACGTCTTTCGGCTGATATGATGATGACTATGAGTATGATGACATTCAAAGATTGCATCATTTGGCTGATGTAATGTTAGGCTCAAAATTCTAACAATATATAATGATTATTTTTTATGGGCATTATTTTTAGGAAGTACCTTGTCGCTATAAAAGGCCGCATCACTTAAACGTACGTGAATACATTTCTACAATATTTTGTCATTAACATAATAATACTAAAGTATATATAAAACTGGAAAATTAGAACTAATTATAATTGTACATACAAATGACCAGCATACTAACAAAGTACTGCAATAAAGCGCAGCTCGCAAATACTATATTTTTAATACAAAAACATAAGTTCAAAATTGTTGCATTTTAAATCTTAATGCTTTTAGCGTGGAGTATTATATTGTGTGACATTTGATGTTGTATTCAGTCTTTTTATTCTAAACGAATGCTAACGAAGGCTCTCATTGCCGGCTATTTAGCATATGAAGCACCCTCAGATTTTTATGAATGTACCGTGTAAATACTATAGTACTTGCTAAGGCGAGTTACAAACTAAAGACAAGCCTCCTTATTCGTTAACGCACAATAGAAAAGGAGTGTTTTACATTATGATTATTTAGAACATAAGAAATAAAATAATAAAAGTTTCTTTCGGTTAAAATAACGTTAAAACACACACACACACACATCACATCACAAGTCCATTCTAAATATTAGTAAAACTATCTTCTGCCCGCAACTCCGTCTGCTTAGAAGTCGTTTATCGCTGCTCCCTCGGGAACTTTTAAATTTTCCGGGATGAAAAGTAGCCTATGTGATAATCGAGGAACTTTACCTCTTTATAACATTGGTGTAGAAAAGTCGCAAGTGTGCGGACGCCCTAAGTTCTGCTTTGTATTCCGGAGCAGATGTGTAACAGTCCTTAACTACGACCGCGGGGTTACGCCGCCGCGTAGACAAAATGTTGTCGCTGCTACGCGCTGACTGATGGCTACGAAATAAAAATAAAAAGTGGAAAAATAAAAAATTTAAGCACGATTTTGACTGCCTGTACTATTTTTGACATAACCAGACCGTGGAGTCGATTTTTAAAATCAAGTCCCGCAGTGATCTGACTCTTCATACTTCTCATACTTGATGTCACAGGCTTGAGAACTTCAGGCATCGGTGACATTATAAAATATGAACTTCTAGAAAATGATATTCAGCTTTATGGTGAGCTTTCGTCACTGGATGAAATTTAAAAACTGGTTCCCTTATCGAGTATTAGTCTATGTCAAGTACTTACAGCGAAGATCCTGTTACCACCTTCCGTCTTCATCACCAGATCAGCTAAGATTGTCATAATATTGTCATTGAGCTTGTACGTGTATGTACCTATTCCGAATTTCAGCCAATCGATGTCAAATTAAATTATTTTTACACTAACACTAAATCAAGCTTTCTAAAATTAACACGGAAAAACCTAACTCTCACTTACTTAACTAGCAAAAACTTTATAAAGGTAGGTACATGAAATTGTGACGTCACAGGTTCGGATCGTTTTGACGTTTCAATAAAAGTTGCTGAATTGACCAATTCAAACGGCTCATAATTGAGGTGCAAGATTTAAAGCAAATATACTGACTAACAAAAAGGAACATGTGAAGTTAAATAAAAACTTGCTTTTATTAATTACATTAATTACAAAAGACAAACAAATATCTAACACTAAAAAAATTATAAAAATTTAAACCAGCTTGAGTCTTTATACAAACAATAAAACTGATAAAAAAAGATAAAAGATATTTATTCAGTAAGTAGGCCGCACGGGCACTTTTACACGTGAAAATCTACCAGCGCTTCCCAAGAGGAGACCACTGCTGAGAAGAAGCGCCGCAAGAAACTCAATGTTTGTGTAAGGATTTGTATGTTTTTTGATGTACTGTGATAGTTAGACATGTTTTGATAATAGTTTATTATAATAAGTTGTCATTTTTTGTATAGTATAATAGTTACGACCTTCCTAAATAATATAATTGCGCATGTTCTACCATTGGTGTGCCCTTACAGGGTTTACGTTGACGCTATACCATAATTTAAGAACTCATGTACAACGTATAACGCAATAAATAAATTGAATTGAATTGAATAGTTAGTCATGAGTCTGAGCAAGAGCATGTCGGAGCATGCTCAATGTAGGGTTCCGTCGCCATTCATACAAACACAAACAACAATCTCCAAAAAACACATATATTAGCTAATTAAAGTTATCTTAGCTGATTTTCAGAGGTACAAACATTTTAATCGGTTTAACTCAAGAACAAATAAAGTTTACATAGTCGTGGTAGTTTTCCTTTTCAATTCGTTATATGTGCTTTCATTTAAGATATTTTTCAGATTTTTATTACCTGTAGTTTTGGCTGTAGGGAGAGAGGGGGGGGTGAACACTTGACTCTAACAAAAATTATCACTTGAAAACTAGATACTTAAGGAATATTTTGACACGTGTTCAATGAACAATAAAAAAAATAAAAACAAAAACAAGAATGTTAATGTCACTTGGACAGAAACAATATATATTTTTTTATTTTAATTTGAAAAGATACACATACTTGTAGATTTTTGTTCACATAAAATCCTTGGATTGCGTTTCATTTTTATTTCAGTTATTTGATAGATTTCGCTCGTTTTGGCTGAAAAAATAATATTTATTTCCTTATAGACTTTTAGATAACTCAAATTAAAACAATAAAATAATAACAAACCTCACTGATCATTAACTGAAATTCTGATTGATGATGCAATGATCAAATGTCGATCCAATAATTGATCGGCAGAAGCGGGAAATAATTGTTGTTAATGATGTCTTACTTCAACCTCACTGGCGCCATGTTTGATTGAGTGAGAAAGTTAGATAACTGCCCGAAACTTTATCAAGGGTGTTATTTATTATGTAACCTCAACTCCATTGAAATATATATTTATATATATATTATAACTATGTATCTTTTGCCCGCGACTTCGTCCGCGTAGAAGTCGTTTATCGCTGCGCTGCGTCCTCAGTACCTAAGTGTCCAATTTTCTGAAATTAAGTCACGTATCCGGTCTTTCATAAAGGCAAGGACTTATCTTAATTATAAGACTATCGACTTGTATGACGCATCTTTTCAATTTTTATATAGCCCATGACACTTAATACGTTTTTGACGAATCACATGACAACGTATTCATTAAAATCGGTCCAATAGGAGCCAGAGTGGAATATTATAATATTTTTTTTTTAATTTATTGCACAATACACAAAGTAAGTACAAATGGTGGGCTTAGTGCCTTAAGGCATTCTCTATCAGTCAACCAATGGGCCAAATAGAGACAATTTAAGGTTGGTGCTAACAAAGATAATGATAAAAAATAGTAATTCAGTTATTTAGATAAATATATAAATATAGCTACATAAATAATTATAAACATAATTCATACATAATTAAGTATAATAAAAATACCCGATTATCCGATTATTAGTTAATTAACCAGTGATTTTAATACTATGTATGTAAATAAATAAATATCAGGGGCAATTTTACACACACCAAAAAATCCGTGGTAGCCTAATGGTTTGACACGCCGACTCTTAAGCAGAGGGTCGTGGGTTCGAACTCGGGCTCGCACCTCTAAGTTTTTCGGAATTTATGTGCGAAATATAATTTGTAAATTTACCATGAGCTTTTCGCTGAAGGAAAACATCGTGAGGAAACCTGCACACACCTGCAAAGCAATTTGACGGTGTGTGCGAAGTTCCCAATCCGCACTGGGCCCGCGTGGGAACTATAGCCCAAACCCTCTCATTGTGAGTGGAGGCCTGTGCCCAGCAGTAGGACGTGTATATAGGCTGGGTTATTATTATTATTATTATTATAATTTCACACAAATTGACCTAGTCCCAAACTAAGCTCTAGGCTTGTACTACAACGATACACATACTTATATAGAGAAATACATACTTAAATTTATAGAAAACACACACACACATACACATCACGCAAATACTTGCCCATACCGGGATTCGAACCCGGGAGCGCTAGCTTCGCAGGCAGGGTAATTACCAACTAGGCTAACAGCGTCGTCATGTAAGAATGTAATTAATTACATATATAGAGTATTAAAAACACTATTCTCCTTTTAGCCTCACTCAGATAAACATGATAACGCGGTGGGAACACAATGGAAAACTCCAAAAATGAAGCAATCGTTTGACGAAAACAAAATCCTTTCTTCATTAAGTTAACAGCTCAGGGACATTTATATGAAACGATTTATTTTTCAAACATAAAGGACTTTTCACTGTATTTCACCGTTAACGACCCCTTTAAAGGGTATTGCGTGGCAAACAAAAGACTTCCCTTCATCCGAAAAGGGTTACCGTCAAATAAACCTTCAAGCCTATCTAGTAGATAAATGGGCCAAGGCTTTGGATTTATACTGTACGATATTTATTTTTTAAAATGTTTTATTTATTTATTTATATTCTTTATTTATTTAGAAGCTTTTTAAATGTTAAAAGCAAATCTTACGGAAATGGTATTTGTATTCTGTTAAGAGATCAAATGGTAAAAAAAATGGTATTCTGTTAAGAGATCAAATTAAGAATCTTGTAGTAGGTCGGTCACTTTAACTTCTCATATCGAAGATTTATTATTCTTATTGTTTGAGCTTATTACAGTGGATTATTTTTGAGCGTGCTTACGATTACGCTAGACTTTTAGTTAAGGAGTCAAGAAACATGATTTTTTTCTTTAATCATTTAATTTTATCACCTAAATACTTATATATTTTTTAAAGCTCATAGCTCACAGGTCTGGTTCGAACATGTACAGTCAAGGGCATATATGCGTACACATTTATTACCTTGTCCCTTTAATCGCTGTGACAATCATATATGGCAGTTTAAACATGACATTAAATAGACAAGGTACTAAAATGTACATATATTTATGACCTTGACTGTATCTACGTTTGCGCTACTTTGTTATTTCGATATCGTGTTACCTTACGCAGTGTCGTGTCGCTCCCGCCTCGTGTGTAGTGAAGGACATCTCGATTACATTACAGAGATCAGGAAATGATATTTGGGGATCTTAGTTATATTTGCCGGCTTCTATTCTGATTGCTTGTCTGATCAAATATATCTCCTCGTGTAGATGGGGTCCCGTCGCACTTTAAACCCACAGGATCTTACCCGAGGAATCTTTTGTGCGATATTGCATTATTTTATCGAATTTCACTTCAACAAACGTATCGTATCAAATCACTTTCATTTTTCAACCCCCCATTATTTATGAAAAAACATTTTTTTACTAAAAACAAATGCGGGCAATCAAGTTATACAACTATACTATAGCTTTTGTAGTTGCTGAGAAAAACTGCTGTGACATACAGACAGACAACGAAGTCTCACCACAAGGGTTCCTTTTTTACCATTTCAGTACGGAACCCTAAAAAGAGAAATAACCAATCCATAAAAATAGTTTAATCTATTTGGAAAATAATTAGGGGCTTCCACTCCCTTGTTCCCCAGACCTCTAAATCCGGCCCCGGGTCTACCTACAAGGTGGGCCAAAAGAAATCACCCTATTGGAAGATGCTCTCATTTTTGCAAATGGTCGCCAATGTCAAATCTGTTTTGACATTTGTGGACTTGACAGATGCAAAATACAAGTGAACAAGCCATGGAGCGATACACTCCCCAAGAACGCGGAATAATCGTGTCTATTTTTTTGCGTAACAATTCGTCTGTGGTGTTGGCGCAGCGCGAATTCCGTCGCCGATTCCCCGGCCGTCAGACACCGACTGCGCAAACACTGCGCCGTTTGGCCACCAACCTTGAAGAGTATGGGACCACACGAGACGTTGCCAAGAGTGGCCGGCCCCGGAGCGCCCGTTCTGCCGAGAATATCGCCGCTGTTGCCGAGGATGTCGAGCTGTCGGCGGAAACATCAACCAGACGCCGTGCCACGCAATTAGCCATCAGACGGACGTCCCTAAGGCGAATTTTGGTCAAAGACCTGCGCATGTTCCCATACAAAGTCCAGTCCGTGCATCAGCAGCTGCCTGCCGACCGCCAAACGCGCGTAACCTACGCCCAAGCCATTCTCAATCTCGAGGAAGAAGTGGACGATTTTTCGACCAAAATCATAATGAGCGATGAGGCTCATTTCCACCTCAGCGGGTACGTGAACAAGCAAAACTATCGCTTCTGGGGCACCGAAAATCCACGAGTGATGCACGAGGAGCCATTACACCCGCTCAAAGTGACTGCGCTGTTCACGCTGGAGGAGTCATTGGGCCATTTTTTTTCGAGAATGCCGCTGGCCATACGACAACAGTGGACGGTGCGCGCTATAGGGCCATGTTGACCGAGTTTTTTCTGCCGCAATTGGACGAATTAGGACCGAACGACATGTGGTTCCAACAGGACGGAGCAACGGCACACACTGCGCGAGCCACAACCGATATTCTGAAGGCGGCGTTCCCGGGTCGCCTCATCTCTCGTTTTGGCGATTTGCACTGGCCCGCAAGATCACCCGATTTAAGCGTTCCAGACTTTTTTTTGTGGGGTTTTTTGAAGTCCCGTGTTTACGTGAACAAGCCCGAGACTCTGGAAGCCCTCAAGGACAACATTCGACACGAGTGCGAGAATCTGTCGCCCGAAGTTCTCGCCAAAGTGATGAAAAATGCCATAAAACGAGCCCGTATGACAATCAATTGTGACGGCGCCCATTTGGCCGATATAATCTTCTCGACTTGACCAATAAAATTCTAAAGGTTTAAATTAATATAATAAAAAAACAGAATCCAAGTTTTTCATTTAGAAAAAAAAAGAGAGTCAAACAACATCGGATGACTTCTTTTGGCCCACCTTGTATTTGTTAAATTCGTAAAATTCATTCGTAAAATGAATGTTAAAATCTTTTATTTACAGAGTGCTGTTAGGCATTCCCCTGTGTCCTTAACACGTCCGAGCAGCCGACGCGTCTAGCCGTTCTTATTGAATACAAAGTCTAACGGCGTGCCATTAACTGCACGCGCGCTCGGGCTATAAGTGGACATTTCTGCTACTAGAACTAACAGGTCAGAGGATAGTGAAACTTATCACGACGGCAATAGATTTCACGATACTAATACAGTTATGAGCGATGAAACGCGTCACTGTACAAAAAAGTATACACAGCAGGCCCAGCATTCAAGCACGAGATAAAATTTGACAGGTGCTAGGGAAATTAATAAATCTATTCCATATTGTAACGTAACACTTAACGCTTAAGGTTTAAAATAAAAGTATCTCGTCCGGACTTTTATTACCTTTTATTACTAAGCATTTTAGCCGGTATTGCTAGAGTAATTAAATAAATCGTTCATATATATTAAAAGCCTGTGCACGTGTCGCTGACGGACCTGTCTAGTGGGCTCATAGTTTTCAATAAAAAGCGTATTTTTTTGTATGTATTTGTATTTTTTTTTTCTGACACGTTCCTGTTATGGTGGTTTATTGTAATCGCATGTCTTACCTAAAATAACAAATGTATACGTACATAAATAACAAATGTACACGCACATAAATATCAAATGTACACGTACATAAATAACAAATGTACACGTACATAAATAACAAATGTACACGTACATAAATAACAAATGTACACATACATAAATAACAAATGTACACGTACATAAATATCAAATGTACACGTACATAAATAATAAATGTACACGTATATAAATCTGTCAAGCCAATTGCCCGAGAACGGAAGAAACAAGCAAACACATTTTCGCGGAATATTCTAGATTATTCTCTATTCTAACCGAAGAGAGAATGTCAAATTGAAGTCGCCTCAAACAGCAAGTTAGGTAACTTTGAAATTAACTCCACCAGAGTTAAAACTTGGCGTCAGTACCTTGCTAGTAGGAGAAATATTTGGTAAGGTACCTACATAGTTAGAATAAGTTAGTTTGCCTCTTCAGCTGTCGAGAATTGTAGCTGTTAGGTATATAAAATATTATAAATATCAGGGGACAATCTTACACATATTGACTTAGTCCCATACTAAGCTCTAGGCTTGTACTATGGGTACTAGACAACGATAAACATTACTTATAATAAAAGATAAGATAAGATAAAAAAGATAAAAGATATTTATTCAGTAAGTAGGCCGCACGGGCACTTTTACACGTCAAAATCTACCAGCGCTTCCCAAGAGGAGACCACTGCTGAGAAGAAGCGCCGCAAGAAACTCAACAGTTAGTCATTTTTTTAGTAAAAATATAACAATGTCACTACTTATTCTAGCATTATATAAAACTGTAAAAATAATATTAAATATCTGCGTAGTTTTGCAGGAAAACATGTCAGAATGACTACGAGAAAATTTATATATATATATAACACAAAACAGTTTTGACATGTCTTCCTACATAAACCGTGTCCCCTAGACAAGATACAGCGTTTACATGATTTTTATGAGGTATGTACGAGTAGTAGGTAAGCTATTTAACATTAAACATTAGTTAATTTTCTGGTTTAGGCCAAGCATTTTTGTCCGTTAGATAGTCCTCGACCCTAGAGAAATACATACTTAAATACATAGAAAACATCCACGACTGGAACAAATGCTCGCTTATCACACAACTATTTGCCCAAACCGGGATTCGAACCGTCCGAGCGTCGCCAATATTGATTATAACCTCCGACGTAACGGACCTTAACGTGTGTATCTGTCTGTGGCATCGTAGCTCCTAAACGGATAGACCGATTTTGATTTAGTTTTGTTTTATTGGAAAGATGACTCGACCGAGAGTACTTAGCTGATTTTGGTGAAGTTCTGTGGCGCCATTTAAAGTTACGAGCTCCGAATGTAGATGTCACAATTTTATTTAGGTTTTTATCTATAACAGTTAAAAACAAAATCTAGACATCTAGACACGCGGTAGCGTGTCAAGCCAAGTTCAAGCTAACAGAACTGGCGAGCAGCACCGTGTGTAATATTACACGAACCATTTGGAGCCACAGAACTCAAAAACTATTTCACATAAACATGTAAAATTTGGCTCATATATTGAGACTTGCGAGATACATACATTCAGTCAACAAAGTATCGGGAATGGATGATTTGTTTATGGTTCCAAATTCAAATTTTTGTTTTTTTTGTTGTTGTTAGATTGGCACAACTGTTTTCTATTTTGGCGCGGAGTTTGAGTTGCATCTGTTATTTATATTAAATACAGTGCTGTTTTTAGTTATATCATATCTAGTGTGTATTGCGAATTTCATAATGGACAAAAACATTGAACAAAGAGTTTGTCTTAAATTTTGCATCGCCAATGGAATTTCGTGTTCGGAGTCACTGAAAATGTTACAGAAGGCTTACGGTGATTCGACTTTATCAAAAACACGTGTTTATGAGTGGTACAAAGCGTTCAAAAGCGGTCGAGATGTGATGGAAGATTTGCCTCGCTCTGGTAGGCCATCAACGTCTGCAACTGAAGTTAACATCGCAAAAGTGAAGGAAATAGTGACTGAAAATCCTCATTCAACTTTGAGAGAGATAGCCGCCGAACTTTCTGTATCTCACGAGTCGATCCGTACTATTTTAACTAATCATTTGGGTATGAAACATGTTACCGCTCGGCTAGTCCCAAAAGACCTGAATTTTCTCCAAAAACTCAATCGCATGAGAGTCGCTGAGGACATGCTAGAACGAGTCAATTCCGACCCAACATTCATGAAACGCATTGTTACTGGTGACGAGACGTGGGTTTACGAGTTTGACATGCAAACTAGTCAACAAGCTTCGGAGTGGCGCCTTCCAACTGAACCGAAACCGAAGAAACCACGCCAAAGTCGATCAAAAGTCAAAGTCATGTTGACTGTTTTCTTTGACTATCGCGGTGTTGTGCACTCGGAATTCTTACCGGAAGGTCAAACGGTAAATAAAGAATATTATTTGAGCGTTATGCGGCATTTAAGAGAGCAAATTCGACGAAAAAGGCCAGATTTGTGGAATGAAAATTCTTGGATTTTGCACCACGATAATGCGCCTTCGCACAAGGCCATCATTGTGAAAGAATTTTTGACCAAACACTCAACAAATACCATCGAGCAACCACCATATTCACCAGATATGGCTCCTGCCGACTTCTTTCTTTTTCCTAAACTCAAATTACCACTTCGTGGCACCCGTTTTCAATCGGTAGAAGACATAAAGGAGAATTCGCGCCGAGAACTGAATTCAATTCCGGAAACAGCGTTTAAAAAATGTTTTGATGATTGGATTATTCGTTGGCGTAAGTGTATCGTTTCTGAAGGAGCATACTTTGAAGGTGATAAAATAAATTTGGATGATTAACAAACAGTTTGTGTATTATTGATCTTTTCCCGGTACTTTCTTGACAGAGTAGTATGTGCTCCAAATTTCATAAACACACCTCAGACGGTTTTTTAGATATTAACGTCCAAAAATCGTAATTTTTATCACTTAGTTTTCATATACGAATTATTATTAAGTACCTAAAAGTACAGTTTCTACCAGCAAGCCAAATTTTCGGAAAAATAAAATAAGAACTTACAGCTTTAGAACTTGCGAAGGCTATAATATAATTCGTATATGAAAACTAGCCAAGTCAGATCTTAGGCTTCAATATATTATCCTAAGTTATGAGAAGAAATAATATTTTAAGTTGTTGTAAAATATTTGATATTGTTATAAATAAATTTCAGGACTGATCATTGAACTTGGCACCCATTTAGATCTCACTTCTTTTGTCGTTGAAGTCAACAACCAAGACATATCATAATATTGAACTTGGCTCTCATTTCACATTTATGTTTTGATGGGATATTGTTAATAACTCTGGCAATACCTGTTAACAATATTAAATAATTAGATACATTTTAATAATCTCACTTACCATTATAAATGTGAAAAAGAACATATATTTACTTAATTACAAAATTAATATTAGAAATGGATATTCCGGGCGTTTCAACCGCCGTCATTAGTGTCTTCAATATATTCACGAAATCATTGACACTACAGCAAGTTCTGGTGCTAATAAAAACTACCCCCGGTTCTGCTTCTGTTTACATCAGGAGTTGCTGGTAGGTGTCATTGATTTCGTCAATATATTGAAGACTAATGACGCAGGTTGAAACGTCCGAAAATTTACCCTAAATTAATCCAATGTACATTAACGTAAGAGTTAATTAACAATACGTAAATTAACAATTTAAAAATAATAATAGTACATTTCTTGAAAGGCGCTAAAGGTATCTATTATGTGTTTTGGTACAAGCTGAATCAATTAGGGACATCAATATAGGTACCGTAAGCTGGTAAAGGAAATGATACGCTTGCTTACGTATGCTTTACCGGCGAGGGAGTAAGAAACCGCAACATAAACATAGCTAAAGCAGTAAAGAAACTACGAAAAATCGTTCGAAACGTCGCACTCACACAGACGCACGTCTTACCTTGGGGCCACACTAACGGGAAACGCCGATAAAAATCAACGTATGTCGCCTTATGCGTATATTATGCATGCAACGGCGTTTCCCGGTAGTGTGGCCCCAGGGTCATCGAGACCCCTAAGCGGACATGGCAGTGCTTCCAGTGGTGGGTGTCGCGTCGAATGGTTGAGCGTGCGTCTCTGTGAGTGCCACGTTTCTTTACTGCTTTAGTTATATTTATTATGTGCCGTAACTTTGTTTCCTTGACGCTAAGTTCTTAAGAGGATTGTGAGGTGACGGCTTTCCATACAAACGGCGATAACGTTTTCCACCCCCTAAATGTTAACCGAATTCGACCAATTATTGATACGAGGATGTGCTCGTATGTGCTCAGTCAGAACAAAAACTATGTCCGTACGTTTGTTTTTTCCAATATTATCAATATTGTATTTATTTCCGTTTTATTGTTTTCGTAAAGTAATTTCGGCCATACTCTCTTTATAATCAATAAATATTTTAAAAAACGAAACGTCAACTTAAATCAAGTTCTAAAAGGAGCGTCAGAATTCCCCGGGAGAGTACTAGGCCAAGTTTATATAAGTATCCTGTGTATTTTTGTTTCCAAGGTTCAGAAGGGTCAAAATCTATTTCGTTACACTGAAATTCTCCACTCTGTCACGATCGTAATTTTTTTCTTTATATACC
Organism: Tortrix viridana; assembly: GCA_963241965.1. Lineage (NCBI taxonomy): Eukaryota > Metazoa > Arthropoda > Insecta > Lepidoptera > Tortricidae > Tortrix > Tortrix viridana. The sequence goes on along the minus strand of OY725197.1, from coordinate 3,437,208 downwards.
TATATGAAAAAATTATCTGAATAATGTTTATTTTATTTGAATTAGTAAAGTATTATCATACATTCCTGTCACATTTCCTGACAAATTTCAATGTAACGAAAAAGATTTTAACCTAGAAAACCACTTGAAAATCCACTCTCTATTCTGCAATTTTTAGAGCCAATGTATGTAGAATATGTTCTACTAATATTATAAATGTGACAGTTTGTATGGACGTATGTGGTTCAAACGCCTAAACGGCTAAACAGATTTGGATGAAATTTAGCACACAGGCAGTCCTTATCCTTGATTGAGACAAGATACTTTTTATCCCGCAAAATAAATGAAAATCCAAAGGAATATCCAAAAATTACTTTTACGCGAAGGGAGTCGCGGCAAAAGCTAGTTCCTTATAAATTATTACGAAGCTACTTCCACTGCTCTTGTTATCATTTAATTAAAGTTCAACTTCCATAAACCCGACCGCATTCGGAGATTAGGAACTAACAAAGCGTTGTAGCCAAACTATGAAACTAGGCGGAAAATCGCTGCAGGCGCGAGCGGCTACCCCTCCAGATGACAATCGCGTTAGGCTACCACACTGCGAAGAAGCCAATTGTAAAAAGAAAATATGCATTATTTTTTTTGCTTTAATAAAAAGTCATTCACGGGCGGATTTCCGTTTTCAATATATTGACGAAATTAATAAAACCTACCAGCAACTTCCGATGTAAACAGAAGCAGAACCGGGGGTAGTTTCTATTAGCATCAGAAGTTGCTGGTAGGTGTATTTGATTTCGTCAATATACTGAAAACGGTGATGACGGGCTGTTGAAACACCTTGAAATCCAGTAACAAACAGCATAGAGACATTATTTTTCGAATAACTATAGAAATAACCAAAATAGCCATTAAAGATTCGTTTCTATCTCCTTCTATGAAAACAGATTTAAATTTAAATACATTTGACAACAAAAAATAAAGCTTACGAGGACGAATTACAAAATCGTTTTGTATTCAAATGGTTCACGGTTACTTTTTAATCTGAATAGAATTCATGAAGCATTTCCCGTGGGGACAATATACGCTGACTTTAATCGGTGCGGTTTGTACAATGTGAACAATTCCTTATTTTAGGGTTCCGTTATTCAAATCTTAATCCCAAAAAAGGGTACAAATAAGTTTATACAAAAATTCATTTTTAGGGTTTAGGGGTTTTTAGGCACATAAAACATAACCCTTAGTTTCGTCATGTCCGTCCGTCCGTGTGTCACAGGCATTTTACATATATAGCATATACAAATAAAGCTAAAGCAGTAGGTATAGAAACTACGAACAAACATTCGAAACGTCGCACTCACACAGACGCACGTCTCAACGAGACCCCTAAGCGGACATGGCAGTGCTGTCAGTCATTCGGTTTCGTGGAGAAGAATAAAATACAAAGCGAAACCATGCGTCTCGACGCGACACCCGCCACTGACAGCACAGCCATGCCCGCTTAGGGGTCTCGTTGAGACGTGCGTCTGTGTGAGTGCGACGTTTCGAATGTTTGTTCGTAGTTTCTATACTGCTTTAGCTATATTTATACTGTGGTAATTCGAATCCCAGTAGAATTATTACCATTATAACTTATAAGGCTGCTACTTAACATTATAGGCTTAAAAGGCTTGTACCCTTTTTATGCTTAAACAGGCCTGCGGGCTTAACATGCATACGCGAGATAAAATTTGACAGGTGCTACGGAAATGAATACATCTATTCCATATTCTAACGTAAGACTTAACGCTTAAGGTTTAAAATAATTTTTTCTCGTTCTGGCTTTTATTAGTTTTTACTAAGCGACTATAGCGATTTTCACTTTTTTATAGCAATTGTATCAAAACGGGACACTTTTATTTTAAACCTTAAGCGCCTTACGTTAGAATATGGAATAGATGTATTCATTTCCCTGGGGGCCTGGATGGTATAATTTTAGATTAGCATGGCAGGCGAGTGGCAAGTGGAAATCACCAGAGGTGTAGCTAAGTACGTCTTTTATTTAGATATGTACCAAATAGGTCCTAAAATCAACTTGAGCTTCTTATATATCATTAAACAACTGCCATTAACCTTTTTATAGGCAAGAAATGTCCTTCCCAGGTATAAAAGGCTTATGTACCTTTATAGGCTATTACGGCCTGGCCACGGCTTTTAGCGGCGGCGGCGGCGAGCGAATTTGTCTCTTCATTGCTCGGTGGAGACGCTCACCGCGCAGCGGTTAGTTGACGTTACACGCAATGTATTAGAAAATTCGCTCACTGCTCAGCTAGTCGCGCAATGTCGTAGTAAGGCCCTTAGGTTTCGCGTAAATACTGCTAAAAACACGTATAAAATGTTAGAATTCAGGTAATTTTACGCTTTACATTTGAATAATATGTAATGAATTTTTCAGTGATTATAGATATTAAAAGATTAATGTGCCGCTTTATGATTAAAATGTATATGATTGTGAAAATTTCATTTTGATTTTAAAAATATGAACTCTGCAAATAAATCGAGGAAAAAGCAATTCAATTTAAACCATCGTGAGTCATTATTAGAACTAAATTCTACTTATTAAACGAGAAAAAATTGTATATATAAATGTATAGGTAAATATTGACGACGCGTTTAGCCTAGTTGGGAGTGACCCTGCCTACGAAGCTAGCGGTCCCGGGTTCGAATCCCGGTATGGGAAAATATTTGTGTGATGAGCGCGAGTATTTGTACCCAAGTCATGGATGTTTTCTACGTATTTAAGTATGTATTTCTCTATATAAGTAATATTTAGTACCAATAGTACAAGCCTAGAGCTTAGTTTGGGACTAGGTCAATTTGTGTGAGATTGTCCCTGATATTTATTTATTTATTTTTACTCACGTTCTCGAAAACGGCTCTAACGATTTCGATGAAATTTGCAGTATAGAAATATACAAGGGCGAAAAATCGATCTAGCTGGGTCTCATATCTAGGAAAATTCGTTTTTCCCGTATTTTCATGCAAAAAGATTTCCCGCGCAATATGGTTCGTAACTTCGGGGCGTCTGCCCCCATCTGAATAGACTGATGGTTAGAGCGTTGGCCTACTACGCAAAGACTGCGGGTTCGAACCCAACCTATGGACAGGTTTTTTATTTATTTTTGAACTTTTTTTGGGTAAATCTTTTGTTATTTTCTTTTTTGTTTTTGTACAGAAAACCGATGAAAATTCGGTTTCGACCCGAGCGACGTTCGGTATTCCAGATGCTGTTGGATATCTTCTTCTTATCTTCTTGTTGTACTCTTGTACAATAGAATGTACATCATACGGCCATTGGAATAAAGATCCAGTTCAAAGGAGATAGAGTGGAATTTCTTTTGTTTTTTTTTTTGCCTGACAATTACCTTAATTAGAAAATAGACTCTGTTCTTTTCCGAATAGGTTCATATTCCATTGGCAAATTTAATTGTACGGTGACCTTTAGGAGGTTATATTCGCTGAAATTTTATTTTAATAACATGAAAAAAAACTCCAACTATCCCATCCCACGTGTTTGCCTACAACCGACCGAACACAGCGACATAAATAAAGTTCCCAAATACAGCGATAGGATTCAACACAATTGCAAATATTGGAAATGCGCTTGTGAATGCTCGTGTTAACTTGTACTAAGGTTCAGATTCCAGTGATATAGGAGCAGAGAAAGAGGTCAGTATAAATTAGGTTACCTGGACTAGAAACGGGTTTGGTCTGCTTAATTATTTAACACCGGCTAGGCGAATATTTATTTAAAACGGTGTTATCTTTTCCGAAACAAAGTGTTAAGTACTTAAAATATTTATTCACCAGTATGACTAGCATATTTATAGACATTAGAGTGGACAACGAATTTGTTGTCTTAAGACCGTATTAATGAACTGATCTTGACTGAGATACGCCAGAACTGACAGTTTTCTGTGACGTTTACTTAGAACACGTATCTTGAGACGGACATCTCTGCCCAGGCGAGTTTAGTGCAGTGCAGTCTTGGGATTGTGCTCCTGAGATTGCGAATGTCTATGGGTCTTAGATCCTACATACGATCCTGCGAGGTTGCCTTCAGCATGCTATAAAACAAATTTGACTGATAATTTGATGTGACAGGCGTAACAAAGCACAAATTGCGAATCTTCTTACGAGTAAATATACTCAGAACATTCTAGAAAATATTTGAGAGTAATGGTGCTAGTTCCATGCAAAAAATTCAGAATATGCTTATTAATTACCGATAATTTCTCATGCCAGACGACGTTGAATGAATATCACCCATTGTCAACGTTAATAAACGTTTTTAATTTTTACATGAATTGTCTCAAATTAATTTTAGGCTTGTATTATGGGTACTAGTCAACGACAACACATCACATAGCGGGTCGAAACCGAATTTTCGTCAATTTTCTATACAAAAACAAAAAGAAACGATCCATAGCTGGGGTTCGAACCCGCAGTCTCTGGGTTGTAGTCTAACGCTCTAACCATCAGTCTATTGAGACGGCGACGACCGCGTCGATCGCATCGAAACGATCGATTTTTATCTTCATAAGAAACACAACTAAAAAAGAATAAAAAGGGATTCATTTTTATATTATAAAGATTAAACCTGGAACCGTACCTACGTAGCTATTTAATTTTTCATAAAATCAACATTCTTTATCCCAGGAAGAAACTCTTGGCTCCGCAATTTAGCTGTAAATCTCGCCTTACACGTAAATCTTGAATAAGGTGAGATATCCCGAAAATATTCCATTTGACTCGCAAATTTCAACTTACTATGCGCCCCACGTGTTCGAGCTCATGACAACTCTAGTCCAGGGTTTTTGAATAATCAGTGCAAATAGAAGCTGTAGAATGTTCGGGTTTTAAAGTTAAGCTACTCTTCAATTTGGTGAGGTATTTCGTATTCGTGAATTGTCTTCGAATTGTAAAGATTAGTTTCGCGAGGATGAAATGAAAATGAAGATTTATTTGATTCCTTGTCCCGTTTTTAGGGTTCCGTACCAAAATGGTAAAAAACCCTTATGGTGAGACTTCGTTGTCTGTCTGTCTGCCTGTATGTCACAGCAGTTTTTCTCAGCAACTACACAAGCTATCAACTTGAAATTTGACATAGTTGTATAACTTGCTTGCCCGCATCTGTTTTTAGTAAAAATAAAATGAAATAAATTTTATAAGTAATTGAAAAGGGGTAGAATAGGGGGTTGAAAAATGAAAATGATTTGATTATACGTAGCAAGTGGGGTGTCATATGAAAAACCTACAAGTTTGTGCGGAACCCTCGGTGCGCGACTCGACTCGCCTCGCACTCGCACTCGTTCGACTCGCACTTGACCGGCTTTTTCCTGTTTCTCTAGACTTATTTTGTTTTTGAACAGTCAGTAAAATACGAGGAAGTGCTGCCAGCATCTGCGGTAGGTACTTTGCACGCTGATTTTTAACTAGACCAATGAGTTTACGTGGAGAGCAGTCTCGTGTCTAACATTAGATTCAATGAAGTGAAATTCGTTAAAATAATGGAAACCTTGTGTACAGGAGTGATATGATTTTAAAATACAGACATAAATAAGGCAAGGTAGACTGTGACAGTGGCAGATATACATAATAATAATAATAATAATAATCCAACCTATATATACGTCCCACAGCTGGGCACAGGCCTCCCAATGAGAGGGTTAGGGCTATAGTTCCCACGCGGGCCCAGGGTGGATTGGGAACTTCGCACACACCGTCAAATTGCTTTGCAGGTGTGTGCAGGTTTCCTCACGATGTTTTCCTTCACCGAAAAGCTCATGGTAAATTTACAAATTGTAGATTCCGAAAAACTTAAGAAGTGCGAGCCCGGGTTCGAACCCACGACCCTCTGCTTAAGAGTCGGCAGGTCAAACCATTAGGCTACCACGGCTTTTTCATATACATAATGCTACATGGCATGTAGCTGCGCAGGGGGGCGATTTTTGACATTCGAGCGCTCGAAATCAAAGACGAGTGATAGAAAATAACAGCACACGAAAATATGTCACGATTATTTTCGCATGAACCCATTATCCGTATTTTTGAAAGCCCCCACTCGAAAACTAGTGATTGACTTGATATATTCACTTGTTTCGTTGTACGCAGAAAGTCAATGCCGGTTTTTTTAAATCATATTTTAAATATAAATAAACATACGACATAATTAAAAGTTGTAATTGTTGCGAGAATATTATTATTTTATGCACTTTCAGCGTTTTTAATACTGTTTACCAAAAACTTTTACAATGAAAACTAATTGAAACGTATAGATGGTTCGTCTATGATATTTGACGTTTGTTCCGTCAATTTCTGTCCAAAAAGAAAATAATCAAGACGTTTTGATTGATTTGAAACAAACTAATGATAGAATTGAAAACGAACGTTTCAAAACTACGGTTTCACCGGTTTTGCTCACTTTCGAGTGAAACTTCGAGCGCACGAAAGTCAAAAATCGGTCCCTTGGTTTTAGATAAACATACGCGCCTGCGCTTACGTCACAAACCTAAAACATTTCCAACCACGTCGCTTTATTCCGAAAGTGTTTTGCGGTCGCTTGCAAACTCAATTTCGTCAAATGAATTTCCATTTTACGAGAGCATTTCATAATTTTGAGGGAAATAAGCTAAATAGCTTTTATCATTAATTTTATATCCACTTACCGACCAAAACTACTAAAAGTAATACTTTTTCCTTTTTTAGGGTTCCGTACCTCAAAAGGAAAAAAGAAACCTTTATAGGATCGCTTGGTTCCGTCTGTGTGTCTGTCAAGACCATATTAACGCGTAAATGTATCAAGTTGACAGGCTTCTAAGTCAACGCAATCAAAAGATACGGCCGTTTATGCCGCATATTCAAGAAAATCTCAAGGGAATCAAAACCTACTCCGGAAACTGTTAATTTGTAGTTACATCACATAAAAAAGATGTAAAGTGCATACTTATTGCGTGTCAGTTTATACTGGAACATATTTATATTGTATTCCCGTAATTTAAGAACTATTTACATACCTACAAGTTTGTGCGGAACACTCGGTGCGCGAGTCCGACTCGCACTTGACCGGCTTTTGTCTAAGGTTTTCACGGCTATTAGGGCCTGGCCACTACTTTGCGCGACCGGCTGAACGGCGAGTGAATTTTCTAATACATTGCGTATAACGTCAACTAACCGCTGCGCGGTGAGCGTCTCCACCAAGCAATGAAGAAAGGATTCGCCGCCGCCGCCGCTCGAAGTCGTGGCCAGGCCGTTAACTGGGTGGGGCACAAGTAGGGTCTGGTGTGATCCCGACCTTACAAATGTCTCTTATTTAGATTTAGGGAATACGGTTAGCGGCGGCCATTTTGTGAAGGTTTCGATCGAATGCGGTTACATTTAGGACACAGGACACCACGGTCGCGTCACCCGGTCGCTGTGACCAACAAAATGTATACCTACAGCTATATGGAGGGGCCCTCACCTGGTGTCCGCTTGGTTGAGCAACCATGGGGACACCTGGTGAGGGACCCTCCATAGACCTGTATACATTTTGTTGGCGGCGGCGACTGTGTCCTGCTGAAATATAGAGCTAATTGTTGAACGGTTTACTACTGTTAACGGTTCCTTAGTCAAACTAAGAACTATAGTTTCGCCGTGTCTGTCTGTCTTTCACAGCTACTGTATACAGAAAGTTAAGAAATACAAATAATCCGCAATATTAGAAGATAATTCGCTGAGATAAATATAATAACAAGATGTGTTTCTCTGAAACTGGATACAGTCAGAATTTTAAAAAGGCTAAATAAAGGTGTTGAATGTTCAAAGCAGGAGATTTTAGTGTGTGTGTGTATGTGTCTGTGTGTGACGTCATCGGCAATAAATGGCTTAAGATAAGGTAAGAATACACTAATTACAAATACTATTGGTTTTAATAAACTATTTGTATTTGTATTTTTTTTGTAATAGTCATAAAAAGCCGTGGTAGCCTAATGGTTTGACCTGCCGACTCTCAAGCAGAGGGTCGTGGGTTCGAACCCGGGCTCGCACCTCTAAGTTTTTCGGAATTTATGTGCGAAATATAATTTGTAATTTACCATGAGCTTTTCGGTGAAGGAAAACATCGTGAGGAAACCTGCACACACCTGCAAAGCAATTTGACGGTGTGTGCGAAGTTCCCAATCCGCACTGGGCCCGCGTGGGAACTATAGCCCGAACCCTCTCATTGTGAGTGGAGGCCTGTGCCCAGCAGTGGGACGCATATAGGCTGGATTATTATTATTATTATTAGTCATAATGACTAGCACGTAAGACACGGCGTGAAGCCGACGAAAAAACCGTTTCACTGAGACGGGTCAAGGTTTGAAGAAAATGATCAAGTCACGATTTTTGTCATTCGTCTTCAGTTCATCGACGTAGACGTTCATTCTTTGAGATAATGTGATGAAATATTTACTTTGACGCAGATCTATGTATATTGAATGACTATAAATCAACATTATTATAAGTTTAACAGTTATTATTTCATATTTCTCTATAAATTTGATGGAACTTGCCATAGAGTCTCGTGGGTACACTACATAACTCCGAAGAGTCATAATTCCGAATTGATTGCAATCTCAAATTTTCATAATTCCGAAAGCAATTTTTTTATGGAGGCTTTTTTTTATATCGCATATAAATCAAACCTAACCTAACCTAAGTATAGCAATTCAAATATGGTTTTAATTTTAAATAACTCCAGGCAAACATAGATATCGGAAAAATTTAAATTTGGACAAATGAATATTCGGAAAAAAATATTTCAGAGTATTTGGGTGTTCCCGTTGTAAATCCACATCTCGTCTCCGCTCCGCTTCAACGGAAACAGTCAAGCGGAGACGGCTATATCAAATTTGTATAGTACGCCACTCATCTCCGCTCGTCTCCACCTCAGTGGAAAGGCAGCCTAAGTTGGTAAAATATCATTTCGTTATAGGCGAGAGATGCGCCGCCGCGAACATCCCTGATGCGCTACAGAAGCGAGGCAGCCCTATCAATCTGGAACACATTACTATATAGCTATGCTGGTGCTATTTTTTTAATACAATGACCATAGAAGACCGACTTCCATTTTACATCAACAGTATTAACAAAACTTGTATGATACTCAGTTGCTAAAACAGTATTCTGAATCATAAGTTATACTCCCATACATTGTTTCATAAGTATGTTAAATATATGAGTTTAAGCCATTACAGACTTCAATGAGCGGGTAATAAAATGAACGATAAACTTATAAATTCAGTGAACTGAAGGATTTATATTGTCTTGAAAATTTCCACTGAGTTTAGATGGGCTTGGTTATGATTGAAATATTAATAGCACTTCGGTTCGAGCAACATGAAATTTATTAGGCCAGATTGTTCATAAATCACGAGAAAATCGCTACAAAACTATCTTGTTAAAATAACCAATTTTAGGTATAGGTATCGCCAGAGTTGAGGCCACGCACACATTCAACATGACATGTAATGACAGCGATATTTTGAAATTAGTGTTATTTTATCGTACCGATAGCAAGTTCAACAGCAAACTGCAAGATTGACTAAAAGTTATTTCGTTTCAATAATTTTATTAGATTAAATAAAACAGATCATAATATTATATAATTTGACATACCTACGTGATAATATACTTAGTTTTATTTAAATGAATATTTATCTGAATGAATAAAGGATAGATGAATATATTAATCGTAAAAACCAGGGAATAATATATTTATAATATGTTTTTATGTTAATAAAAGTATTTATGTATTTGTTGTTTTTACATACATTTTCATTACCTCGTCATTTCGTTATCAAACCTCTTCAGACAATTATTGCATCATGTGGCACTTGTTTTATCGTTGTCATATTGACAACTGCATTTTCCACGAGTAAGAAAACTGATGGTTACTTGAATAAATACGGAAACAAGGTGTTTTCTGGCGAAACGATGGGTCGTGGGAAAACATTAAATTGACAAATTCGGGAAATTATATTCAGAGAATTCTATAATTTTGGTTATAACTTATAAAATGACGGTCAACATTTATCAATGTCGAGTGACTAGTTTATTAAAGCATATTTTTATTTTCTTGCTGTTTGTTTTACCTATTTTTAGAAAATATATAATTCAATCGTGCACTTAATTCACATTCACTCATTCATTCATTCACAACCTTTTTTGCTATTAGTACTCTATGTAGCTATGTGTGTAACCATTCACCTCAACTCTCGTGGCGATACCTATACATTTAACTTAAAAAAAAGTCAACTGAGACCACTTTCGTTCATTTTACGCTTAGTGTTTTTTCAGGGCATGATTTGCGAAATGAAATTATCTCGTAAAATGTTATTAGAGAACCGCAACACGTTAGTGTTGACTGACCTCGTTCAATATACTTAAGTAATTTAAATTCTGATTCGCTTTTAATGATGAAAATGAAGCAGATTTTAACCAACTTCAATTTGAAACGCGCTCAAAACACAACTATAATTGCATACTATAAAAAACGCAGCACAAATTTCAAATATCATTTTTGTTTTGAATGCAAGCAAAAAACATTTACGTAACATCACGATAGGAGCGCAATAAAATTAAATGCTTAATTAAAATTTTTAATTAAAATTTATAACCTAACCGAGTTAAAAACGCCATCAGTAAATAAAAAAACCTCTGAGCAATGAGCAAGAACTTCAACGGACAACAACATTTTCACTGGCGGCGCTTCGTCACGAGAAGATTTTGAAGTATTAAAAAACTTCCGACAAAATCGTGATCAGAGAGAGCCCTTAGCCAAGATGCCCATCGCTAACTAGCGTTTCTATTCGTTTAGTTTTTAAACCAGTCGCGTCATTGGTAGATCACGTCATACGGAGAGTCACGTGATCTACCAGTGACGCGATTGGTTTAAAAACGAAACGAATAGAAACGCTAGTTATCGATGGGCATCTTGGCTAAGGGCTCAGAGCTCATAACTTTTAAACGGCTTAACGGATTTTGATCAAACTAACCTAAGAACACTTTCAATTATGTCACTTTTCTAATAAAAAAAACTAAATCAAAATCGGTCCATCCGTTTAGGAGCTACAATGCCACAGACAGATACACACGTCAAACTTATAACACCCCTCTTTTTGCCTCGGGGGTTAAAAATGGTTGATGACTTGAGTGGATGAAGGGCCCCCTTCACTTTATCTACATTTTTAAGGATTATGCCACTGGCTTATACCACTTATGTGAAGGTGTTAAGTCACTATTTAACCCGTAACGTCTTGAAAACATACCACCTTCATCCACTCACGTCCTCGGTTATTAACAAGATGGCCGCTTGACGTACTTTGGTCGCGATTATTAGGTACAAACGAAACGACATTTGTACAAGTTGGCAATGACGCCGGAATGACGTGAACCCTTTTCAATGTAGTAGATTATTTTACAAGGGAGTAAAATGCAATATTTCATCGAGGGTTAGCGTGTTGAACCCGAACGAAGCGATGGAATCCAGAATAGTACCCGAACGTAGCGAGTGATTCTAATATTCCTGGGCGTAGTGAGGGATTCAAACCGCCACGCCCGAGATAGAAATAATTTTGCTACCGTGTAATACACTCTTCTTTTCAAAAAGTAAATTGTTACTCGTTTGGTCTTCTGATATATCGAATGAAAGAGATGCACTGATAATGTCAGTACACAAGCAACGTTACGTGTGCGTATATTTTATTATGAATATTCGTTGTGTTGGCTTCACTACACACAAAGTACGCAGCGCTCAAGTGATTTGTCTATACCAAGGCATACTAATAGCACGAACGCCGTTATTCCAGTACCACTACCATGAGTTTACAGTGTCCGTACTCGCTAGCGATGTGGTAAACGATTTGTATAGATAATTGTACAGCGCCTCTAGCGGTCACTTAAAGAATTAAAAAGCGCTAGTATGAGTCCAACGGTAAATTACCTATCGAATTCTAAGCATTACTTAACTGTCGCCGTAGAATATCGGTAATGAGTCACAAATTTGACCAATGTCATCGAAAAATACCGTATCGACTATGGTTAACTATTTCACTAGCAAATTGGAGCGTGAAAACGTTTGAGAATTTTTTAATAAATTATAAATAATATAAAATAATTTCGGAAAGACATATTCAGCGTAACGAAAGATCCTTATGAAGACGAACGACGAGGACAGGGAACATTTCAAGCTGATATGTAGCACTTTAACGTATACTTACGTGAGGAAATACGAGTATAGGCTCAGTAAGGAAGTTTTAGAGGATTTGTGCGGTTTTTTTTAAATAAAACTCTCATGTAGGTTTTAAATTAGCAGAGTTATTTCAATATTTTTAAATGGAATAGATACTTAATCTTTTTGCCTATCTATCTTTTGTTTGGTGTGAATTTAGGCACGTAACGATAACTACACGAACTATCGAGTTAACGTTAGCGAGAATAGTAAACGTTTATTTGACTCATGTTATGAGTTTAATCGAAAACTATTCGAGCATCGTTTACTTGCTATCGACTGTAGAACGTAATATGAGTTTTCGAGAGCTCATGGTAGTGGTGCTGATAACATCAGTCGTAAACGTGGAGGTGTTTGTATGTCATTGTGTCCAAAACCCACCATTATTTCCCCATTAACTGATAATGGTGTTTATGGGGTAAAACCAAGTTTGACCGCCTGTTTCACAATCAAGTAAAGCATATCTGTCAAATAAATGTAGCCCTTTTCCTTTCTTGCATTTGAAAATAGACAAGGAGAGGGCTATATTTAACTGACAGATGAATTTACTTGTGTCTATGGGTCTAGAATGGGGGTTGAAAAATGAAAGTGATTTAATGATTGCAAGTGGGTGTCATATGAAAGGGCGCAATCTGCATGTCTCAAAACTATTTTTTATAACTTCTACTGTTTGATTTATAACCAAAAATGTTAAAAAAAAATGACCGTTCCCCTCCCTTATCTCCGAAGCTTATGAACCAAAAAATCAGAAAAATTCTTAGCTTATAAATACCTAATTACTTACTTATATTTTACGACAAAATAAAACGAAGTGTTCAAAATTTATAGTTTTCGAAAAATTTACAAAAAACTTTAAAGATCTGTAGGTACTAAAATTTAGGCAAGTTAAAATGGGCCTCATTGCATACTATTAAAGTACATACAAAAGTATATTTTTGAAGTACGGACTTAAATACGGAACCCTCGGTGCGCGAGTCCGACTCGCACTTGCCGGTGTTTTTTTAGATTTTGTTTAATTAAAAATCGTCGACATTCCAAAAATAAGTGACTGGTTTGTTTTTCCGTGTGTTTTCGGAAGCTTGATTAAGTGATAGTGTAAAATAACTGCCGCACTCAGAGACGTCAATTAAGTTTTAAGTTTCATTAAAGTTGCTGCGTCTTATTCTATTGCTATAACAAAGAAAGTGACAGCAGCTACTTTAATGAAACTTAAAACTTAATTTACGTCTCTGAGTGCGGCAGTATGTATGTTATTTTTACATATAGTCAAATACCGTATTCGTATGACAGTGCGAGATAGACCTTTATTAAGATAAATAACGATATAATTATTTAGGGTCTGTCTCACAATCGACGAGTAAATTTATCTGTCACTTAAAGTTAGTCATCTCCTTGTCTATTTTCGAGTATACGAAAGGGAAAGGGCTCAATTTATGTGACAGATAATGCTTTTTACCTGACGTGTTTGTGAGACAGGTGATAACTTTTTTTATAACTTATACCTAATCTTCTTCTATATGTATAAAACTCTGACAGACAGACACACGCACAACCTAAACAGCTAAACCTAAATAAGGAAATTAAGGAATTAGGTAGCAATATCCCTTGGTTAGGTACCCTATGAAATTGATTCCAAAGAAAAGCTCTATCGTGAAAGCTTAATAACTTACAAAGTTGCCAATACTTTTGCAGTAATTCTAAAGCTCAAAGGGTATAGGGGTAAATGGAATGTGCAGCTTAAAGTTTTAGAGTTTAGCCAGGGAAGTGACACTGAGAATAATAAATATGTCTAGACGCTCGTGACGTCATAATAAAAAATCGGTACTCATTTGTTTCTTAGGTATAATCTTATTGGTACGTTTACAGGAATTCTAAATTTGAGTCGTCATTCTTCTTGTAATACCTATTAGCAATGAACGAGGTTTGTAATGTTTTGAAGATGTAATAAAAAAGATAAGTAAATAAATATTTTTTTTACGTTGAAGATCTCTTAAAATAAGTGTGTAATTATTAAAAAAGTATATCCGAATCTCACACAAATTAATCTAGTCTTAAACTAAGCTCCAGGTTTGTACTATGGGTGCTAAGCAACGATAAAGAGAAATACTTAAATACATAGAAAACATCCTTGATTCAGAAACAACACGTTCATCATACGTTTGCCCATTACGGCATTCGAACCCGGGACCGCGAGCTTCGAAGGCAGGGTCACTACCGACTAGGCTAACTGCGTCGTCAAAATAGGTACATATTTTTTACAAGCTTTTTATTAATTCGCAATGTTTGTATGTAAGTTGGTTTGTTTGTTACTTTGTTTAGGTCAAATCTTGCAAACTATTGGTTTCCGGTGTCCGATTGAGCTAAAATTTGGTATACCGACTCAACTTCGGTGACAATGCTAATATGGTACCATGGAGCTGAGCTGATGATGCAGGCGGAAGGTGGTCATAGGAACTCCGCAACGAAACAAGATAGCCACGCTGTGTTTGGGCTCGTTTGATTCTTGATCTGATACGCAAGTACAGTCAGCAAGAAAAACTTGTGTCATAAACAGTGGTCGGAATAGGTAGAGTTAATTTACATAAACTTGACGCATGTTCATTCAAGCGTGAGTGAGATGGGAACACATTATTGAATAAACATGCTTCAATTTTAGGTAAATTAACTCTACCTATTCCGAACACTGGTCATAAATTATTTTTTTGGCAGAAATGTATTAATTTGGTGTTTGTTTATTCATAATGTTTATACTAGATTTGTGTACGTGTCACATACTGACAGGTATTTGGTAATCAGCGTACATTTTCACGTGATGGTAATTACTAGAATAAATAGTGTGTCCGTGCGGCGCTAAATAGTGTGACAAAATACGTTCAGGTTTTATACGAGCCGTTGTACAGTTACCATCAAATAGATAGGAGCAGTGAAAATAGCCAAATACATCGCAAAACATCCTTATTCCTATAGTAATAAAGATATGTTGCGATATACAGGGTGTCCCAATATCGGTAGGCCACATTGACACTGGAGGTACACCAACCTAAGACGGACCGAACCAGACACTTTTTTTTTATCTTTTTTTTTTTTTTTTAGGTTTTATATTTATTTATTATTTTTTAACGGAGTGGAAACCAGCCTAACATGACCGTAATAAAAATCGCATAGTTTTCAAGATTTTCCAGTTTAAAGTTCATTTCCAGTACAAACTTTACACTGGCATATCTCGGAAACCATGTGACTTTTACTGAGGTCATGTTAGGCTGGTTCGGTACCTCTTAAGCTGCCCTACCTACCTCCGGTGTCAATGTGGCCTACCGATTTTGGGACATCCTGTATTTGGCCTCTTTCGCTGCTCGCTGTAGGTATACTCGTATGATGCTGTACAGTTGAAAATGTTTAAAAAAAGGGCTCAGAACGTTAAGATTGTTTTACTCAATACTTACTCAAATGTTTATTACATTCCTGTTACTTTACAGATGTCAGGCTAACATAAGTTAATATAGTAGGTATTATAACTTTATTAAGGGCCCTGCTGGGCACAGCGCCATTAGGAGAGAAGAGGGCTTCAGCGTGTAATCTAATATTACATTTATAAATTATATTTTCATTCAGCCACTGCTCTTTTATTTGTATAGAAATAGGTAGAGAAAAGATTTCCGTGCGTCACGATGCTAAAAATAAAGTTAATAAAATACGAAATAAATTATCACACCAGAGAGATTTAAACGACTAAATTACATTACAACGAAACTAAAATAAATTCTAAACGAATTATGCGAAGAAAAAGTGTATGAAACATGCTCAACCTCTTTAATCATTAAAACTTATTGCCTTTTCTTAAATTGTTTAATTAAATTTATACACGGAATAGCCGCCCAGTTTTCCTCGAATGGGATCTCGATAACACATAAATCTTCCATAAAAAGTAGTGGTAAAAACCGCATCAAAACATATTGCGTAGTAAGAACAAAGTCAAATATAGAAATAGCGACTATGCTGTAGACTGATCAGAGAAGCGCAAAAAAGATCGACCTACTTTACACCAAAAATCTAAAACCAGTAACGTCCAAACTTTACAGCCAGTACGAAAAGACGGCCGTATAAAAAGTCCATAACGGTATTGAATGACAAAGAAATAGGTCGACCCTTTCAGCCATTTAAAGCTATTGTTGCAGCCAGTTATTTAGTCACGTTCTTTTTAAATTAAGATCAGTCAATTCAGTTCTATATTTGAAAATTTGAATGCAGAATGCACTGATAAGTATTTGAATATCGAATGGGAAGTATTTTATTTGAAACATTGTTACTGGCCAGGTGTTTTTTGTAGTATAGGACGTTTATTTTAATTACGCCGATGATATAATTTTGCCTCTAGCAAAAACTTTTTTATAAGTCATCAGAAACTGCAACTTATGTTATGTTACCTCATTAACATCCTTTATTTTTTTTAGGTACATAACTTCCTGTATTGCAAACAGGCATACATCATGTGTAAGTATTTAATAAATAATAAAATAAATAAAACTAAACATATGTGTTTAAAATAATAGATTTTTATGAATTAATAAACGGGCTTAATTATGTTTACACATATCGGACAAAGTATCGAAGAAAGAAAAACATAAATAACTTGTCCTCCTGCTATTCTTGTTGCCGAAATATTTTGGGAAATTTATTTAAACTGACTATACTTTAAACTACAAATTATTAAATTATTTCTATGTCGTGATCAAGAGATTAAACCGTACATTAACAACATGGCGACACATTCAGGCCTAGGTCGTCAGTACATTATATTTCAAAAAAAAACCGTCAAGTGCAAGTCGGGCTCGCGCACCGAGGGTTCCGCACAAACTTGTAGGTATGCAAATAGTTCGTAAATCACGGGGATCGAGTCCCTTGGAGCTGTGAAAAAATCATACTTGTAAGCTAACGCAATCAAAAGATACGTCCGTTTATGCCGCATATTCAAGGGAATCTCAAGGGAATCAAAACATATAGGATTGACTTAGAATCATGAAATTTAGCAAGAAGCAATGTATTATAGCACAAATAAAGGAAAAAAATCCGAAAACCAAGTCTAGTAAAAGCTGACACTCACTTAGTATGAGAGTGCATTCACAGTGCGTGTCAGTTTATGCTGTCTTTAGTTTTTTATGTGATGGGTCTATTAATTTGCTACAAACTAAGTGATTTTTAGTACAATCAAGATGTTAACATTTTCTAAATAATAAGTCAGATGAAAAAAAATACCATTATAAAGAAGGCTCCTTAATGGTGTCAGTTTTGCTAAGATTAATAAGCCCATAACTTAAATACTGATTTTTTTTAATATAAATCAGCTTGTACTAGATCAATGGTGAACACGGATCCGTATACCTTTATGCACTTATCTTTGACAAGAACAACATATTTGCCACTGTGTTAATAACACGTTTTATTGCAACTGGGTCACTACGGATATTACTTCCGACCAAACTTAGGCGCGGCATGGCGGAGAATGTATCACATTTGCCACGCCAATATGCAATCTAATACGTCGTAATAAACTTGAAGTGCTCAAGAAGTTAGTTATTGGATGGGTTATTAAGTCACACCCTGTACGTAATCAATGATAAGAAAAGACAAGCGTGAGTCGGGATAGCCAGGGTGTGAATCATTTTAATTGGCTAAGTAAAGTTTTTAGAAGAGATGTAAATATTTTTTTTCGATTGTCGTCATCCTAAAGATCAAGGACTGCGGCTCTTTTATTTTTATTTCCTCTAATATTTTAGCAATATTGTTTTTAGTTATTAAGTTGAGATTTGTAAACTTTAATGACCGACAAGCTTGTTGCCTTCGTACTTAAGAAAAAAAAAACTTCTTTAAAATTTACAAATGTCAACTTAATAACTAAAAAAAATATTTCTAAAATATTAGAGGAAATAAAAATAAAAGAGCTGCAGTTCTTTGATCTTTAGGATGACGACTGTCGAAAAAGAAAATTACATCTCTTCCAAAAACTTTACTTAGCCCATTATTCGTGAATGTTTTCATTTAATTGATTTTGAAACTTTCATAAAACCAGGGCTGGAGCACGACTTATTATTTTAACGACGCGGCTAGCCTAGTTAGTAGTGAGTTTGCCTACGAGGCTAGTATAGGGGTGTCCGGTTCGATTCCCGGTTAAGTCAGGTTTGTGTGATTAGTGTTTGTACAATGCCGTATTTCATCAGTACAATTATATTCACATGTGATTAATCTACATGAGCAATAACTTGTACAGTTCAATATAAAAGGGCCCGAGGACTTAGAAACTAGACAACTTGTTACAGAAAACAATTAATATAGCGCGCCGATTAAGCAATAATACACTTTCGGCTAACGGTGTAAGCGCTTCGACGCTCGCGATATTAATTTTGTCATGCTGTACTCGAGGCTGCTATAGGTAGCATATACTGTAATTGGTTTACCAATGTCACTGTTGAAAAGTTAAGGGTTGGTGGATCAAGTACTGACACAGTTGTTCTGAGCAGTTCTGGACTGACAAATGGTGGAATTTCAGAAAAAAAACTACTTTTCCACATAATTTTTTCATATTTCAGCATGTTTTTAGATCCAAAAGAACGTATAGCATACTGATGATCATTGTGTATAATAGCGTTTTGGTATTGCGGCGACGCGCGGCCATAAATAAAAAAACCGGAAAATAACCGGTAAATCCACTGAATTTAGTGGAATGGTCTTAAATTACCTTACTTAGGGTCTATGAAGGGATAAGTTCGGTTTTGTACATTATTTTAATTTATTTTCTGTGTACATATTCATTTGTCAACTTGTTTATGTGCAGAGTTTACGTGTTAGTAGATCGTCTCTACACCTTGTATATGGCAGTTTAAACATGACATTATGTAGACAAGGTACTAACACGTACACATATTTACGAGTTATGACCTTGACCAAGTATATTGATCATAGTTTAATTGAAAAAAAAAACATTATTTTTTAATTAAACTGAATTTAATTATAACGAAAAAACTAAATTTAAATGTGAATAATAATTATTATTCATTCTAATAATTCCTTATAATACATTAAATATCAATAAATAAATATCAGGGACAGTCTCACACAAATTGACCTAGTCCCAAACTAAGCTCTAGGCTTGTACTATGGGTACCAGGCAACGATATACATACTTATATAGAGAAATACATACTTAAATATATAGAAAACATCCATGACTCAGGAACAAATACTCGCGCTCATCACACAAACATTTGCCCATACCGGGATTCGAACCCGGGACCGCTAGCTTCGTAGGCAGGGTCACTACCAACTAGGCTAACCACGTCGTCGTTAATTAATTAAATTCAAAATCACTAAGTGCCATAGATTAACGTATTAATATTTAATTAAGCTTTAGTGATGTTACTTCGAGTCCTCCCTCGCCAGCTCTACCCACATTACAAAAAGTTAATTTCTTACCTTTAAACTTTTAAGGAGGCAAAGTTAGCAATTCCAAGCCGAATTGGCCTTATAAGGATAGCGTACGTAACTTTTACAGGATTATTTGAAGTTCGATTTTTGAGGATAATTGAGAAGTTTGAGGATTTCCTTAAGACCTTTTAATATGCTATTCCGGAAGTATAAGAAGCTATTAAGGGAATTTCGCAAGCATTTTTCGTATAAAATAAAATTGCATTACGAGTATTACGATTATGTTAGCGACGCGGTTAGCCTAGTTGGTAGTGTCTACGAAGCTAGCGGTCCCGGGTTCGAATCCATATATGGGCAAATATTTGTGTGATGAGCGCGAGTATTTGGTCCTGAGTAATGAAAGTTTTCTGTATGTATGTATTTATCTATATAAGTATGTATGTCGTTGCTTAGTACCCATAGTACAAGCCTAGAGATTAGTTTGGGACTAGGTAAAGTGTGAGATTGTCCCTGGTGATTATTTATTTATTTATTATTTGTTTGGTGGACAGTTGTTCTGAGTCATCGTTATATTCTGTTAATTAACACCACTACATTACACATAAAGATCGCATTACTGAAGATATAAAACTAACTCAAACTCAATTATTGTAAAATATTAGTGCGCTTTCATTAAAAAACATTCACTAAACTTTTTCCAACTTCTCAGACGTTGAATAAATTCAACGGCTCAGAAGTTCAGCGGCGAATAAGAACATGATAATGTTTAGAAAGACGACGTTTAACAATGTTAATAAAAAAATAAATGTCAGGGGATGAATTTACCTAGTGCCAAACTAAGAGGCTTGAGACAACGTTAAACATACTTCACTTAATCACATAAACATTCGCCATACCGGGAACGAAACCCGAGACGGCTAACTTCGTAGGTCACTGTTCATTAACAACTAAGCTTACCACGTCATTCACTTAAGAAAATTCATAAATGTATTTTAAAATTTGTAGGAAGTTGAAATAATTTAAAATACTTACTTCACCGTTTTTGCATGTGCATTATTAATTTATTCAACATGTTTTTACGCAAATTTCACATAATATGTGTGAAGTTCACTCTCTGACAGTAATGGGTAAGTATCACCATGTTCAGGATGACGAGATTATAGGTGATGAAATAAATAAATCTTGTAAACTTTTACTTAATTTTTAATTATTTTTATATTTCAATATTCTAATACACCAATCCCAATCTCATAAAATACTCGGTGTTTTTTTATTCGTCTAAAAAATTTTGGGGGTTAAATCAGTAAGTCATACTGACCAACTTTCACTATGGGACCAAACCCGAAATCGCGGAAAATAAATTGACCCTCCCATACAAAACATCGTCAGCTGACTAGCCAAAATGTATGGGTGGGTCAAATTTTTTTTCGCGATTTCGGGGTTGGTCCCATAGTGAAAGTTGGTCAGTATGACTTACTGATTTAACCCCCAAAATTTTTTAGACGAATAAAAAAACACCCTGTATAATAACAAACTAATATAAATTCTAGATTTCGTATGTCTTTAATTCAATCAGCTCAGACAACGAATCATCGGTCGATCAGCGAATCGCTCATAATAATTTTGAATTTTGAAGAATTTAGATCAATAAAAGAAACGTAAGAGTAAAGCATATCTGTCAAATAAATTAAGCCCTTTCCTTTTCTTACACTTGAAAATAGACAAGGAGATGGCTATTTTTATATTACAGATAAATTTACTTGTTGATTGTGAAACAGGCCCTAAGAAACTTAAATTACTATAATCATAATCCCCCTCTTCGCATCACCGTAATCGCGTAAAAAGAACATTTCAATCCAACACATATTATTATATAATTATATTGACTCGCTTTTGTAACTCTATTTGTGAATCAGTAACAATCTCGTTAAGAAATTGCCTTGGTTGGTTTAATGACCAATCATATTGA
This sequence comes from Tortrix viridana, assembly GCA_963241965.1. NCBI lineage: Eukaryota > Metazoa > Arthropoda > Insecta > Lepidoptera > Tortricidae > Tortrix > Tortrix viridana. The sequence goes on along the minus strand of OY725197.1, from coordinate 3,415,549 downwards.
TCTCGCAAACGTATGACTGAATAACGACGTATATTGAATTACAGTCGGGAGTACGTAGAATTAATTGGTAGAATAAAATTACACACCTTTTTTATTCATGCTTTATAATAAAACAATAAAATAAATTAATAAATATCAGGGGGCAATCTCACACAAATTGATCTAGCCCCAAACTCTAGGCTTGTACTTACTATGGCTACCAGGCAACCATATACTTACTTATATAGAGAAATACATACATAAATATACTGGGTGTTTTTTTATTCGTCTTAAACATTTTGGGGGTTAAATCAGTAAGTCATACTGACCAACTTTCACTATGGGACCAACCTCGAAATCGCGAAAAAAAATTTGACCCACCCATACAAAACATCGTCAGCTGAGTAGCCAAAATGTATGGGATGGTCAATTTTTTTTCGTGATTTCGGGGTTGGTCTCATAGTGAAAGTTGATCAGTATGACTTACTGATTTAACCCCCAAAATTTTTAAGACGAATAAAAAAACACCCAGTATAGAAAACATCCATGACTCAGGAACAAATACTCGCACTCATCACACAAATATTTACCCGTACCGGGATTCGAACCCGGGACCGCTAGCTTCGTAGGCAGGGCCACTACCAACTAGGCCCGCCACATCGTCAAATACTTGCGCTCATAACACAAATATATGCCATTTCTGTTGCAATCTCAGACTTAAAGCAATTATTTACGACCATGATATAAAATCATCCTGTATATTTATTTTCTTAAAGTCTTCCTTTTAAAACCCTAATCGGAGTGAAATGTTATAAGAATGAAGCGAATAAGAGCGCATCCGGTACGTAGCGGAAATGAGAAGGAAACGTTGACGTGCCTTTGACAGAGACATAAATAACTTTACAACACGTCCCCCTTTTTACGTGTTATTTCGTTCACGAGCGGTTTATGGACAATAGGCTGGTGTCCTGAAAAATTATATTTACTCCGTCATTTACATTATCAAAAAATATTGAACACGTATTTCTTTTGTCAATCTCGCAATTTACTGAGCAAATATATTGAATATTGATAAGACCATCAGCAGCACAACGTCCTAGTACCACTAGGGTAGACTCATCGAATTCCGTGACTCGCTCAATTCCCTCGCCAATTTACTTGTAAATATTTAGGTAGAATTAATTTCATTTTCAACATAAAAAATGGCGGGTTAGACTCCACTTTTAATCAAATGAAACCGAGAAAAATAATAGATCTGGAACTCGGAATAACTCGATGAGTATTGGATTAAAGCCTTGAAGAAACCGATAGGTGTTCCGAAGATTGAGTCGTTGGAAAAAATGGTTAGGTAACTAAATAATAAAACAATAAGTATTTACGGCAATGTGCCTATTTGGATTCTAAGGGCTTGTGTCACGACAAGTTTTATTAACTTAAAGTTAGTCCTCTCCTTGTCTATTTTCAAGTGATCGAAGGGAAAGGTCTTAATTTATGTGACAGATATGCTTTACTTGACGATTGTTAGACAGGCTGTTAGTGTAATTTTCTCGATGAAGATAAGCATGATTGTATGCTTACGAGAAATAATACTTATATGTAAGGAAAATTAACCATATCTCAGGAACTCATTCTGGTTACAAGAAAATTTTGTCGATAGGGTCACTACCAACCAAGCTAAACACTGTAAATCAAGAGTTGTTCGAATTGTAATTGATCTCGCTCATAATCAAAAGTGTAAGCAAGAGGGAAGAATATTTTAAGCCTCACACGTCGACATTACGTTATGTTGGATACTTTTAAAACAATTTCCTTTGATCAGATACCCAAAAACTCGTTAACGTCTTAACGACAGAGACAACATTCCGTCGACGTCGTTATAACGACACAAACCGCGTCGTCAAACAATGAAAATTACTTTTTAATTACTTTATATGCTTTCCAAATTTGGGTACATTTTGATAGAAACATACAAAGCTGTCAAAGTAAGTCAATTTGTATGACAGTTGCCACACAAAATATTGAGTAACTATGACTCGTTTAAATTAGGATATTTTAAACCTTACTTAAGCGTTAAGTCTTTCGTTAGAATATGGAATAGATGTATTTATTTCGCTAACACCTATCAAATTTTATCTCGTGCATGCATGTTAAGCCCGCTGGTGAGACATTGTCGTTTGCCTCTGTCATGTCGTAAAAAAAACAGACGCACATTTCTAAATACAATGGGCGTGTGCGTCTGTTCGCGTTCGAATATGTGTGTTAACACTATCTTATACTCCGAGTATAAAACTAGAAACATTTGTATATATTATATATGTATATATATTTCTGTAAAAAAAGCCGTGGTAGCCTAATGGTTTGACCTGCCTACTCTTAAGCAGAGGGTCGTGGGTTCGAACCCGGGCTCGCACCTCTAAGTTTTTCGGAATTTATGTGGGAAACACACCTGCAAAGCAATTTGACGGTAAGTGCGAAGTTCCCAATCCGCACTGGGCCCGCGTGGGAACTATAGCCCAAACCCCTCTCATTGTGAGTGGAGGCCTGTGCCCAGCAGTGGGACGTGTATATAGGCTGGATTATTATTATTATTATATATTTGTACCTACTCACGTACTCCAAAACGGCTGTAACGATTTCGATGAAATTTGCAATATGGGGGTTTACGGGGGCGAAAATTCGATCTAGCTGGGTCTCATACCTGGGAAAATTCGTTTTCCCCGTATTTTCACGCAAAAAGATTTCCCGCGCAATGGTTCGTAATTTCGGAGCGTTAGCCTACTACTACGCAAAGACTGCGGGTTCGAACCCCAGCTATGGATCGGTTTTTTTTTGTTATTTTATAGAAAATCAATGAAAATTCGGTTTCGACCCGAACGACGCTCGGTCTCCCATACTTAGTACCTTTTCTCAAACAAAATTAACTTGTTATAACAAGCCTGTTTGATATTTTATGAACCGTGACAACAACCGCAAGTATCAAGAACACAATCGGTTGAACTCCTAAAATATCACGTACGATTTGACATGTAATTATTTTCTTGACTTGAAGTTGTTTCTTTGAGGTTTTCTGAACAATTATCAAGTCATTATAAGTCTTCAAATAAGATAAGGTTTGATTATTCATGTTGTTAACTGTGATTACGGATGTTTTAATGTTGGTAGCTTTGATTACGAATGTCGGATAAAGACAATGTCACATTGGGTTTTAATAATATTGTGATAATTATGAAATTTTCAAACAAATCAGAGTAAAAAATTAATTGGATTTTATTTTGTCCACTAACTAAAAACCAGCACTATAGGTATATATAAAGGAGGTATTTGAACTTTTTATAAATTTATTCGAAAGAATTAGTAATTTCAGGATACCAAATTTATAAATTCTGTTTTTGATCTAGTAGTTTTATTTATAGGCATAATATTGTACCTTCTTTTTATCTAATAAATATTATTTTTCTTATTTTTAAATGTCTGTTTAAGCAAGCAATTTTAAGGATGGCCTCACTGTCAAAGATTTTTTTATGATGACCACACATCGAATAAGGCAGTAGGTAAATAGGTTCATACCTATTCGCCTACTCGTGTAGGCCGTTAAAAACTCTGAAACCCGATCTCGATTCTCGACTCGGTTTTCGCCTTACATAAAAAAAGCTTCAAAAGTCGAACTAAGATTATATAAAAACAAAAATTCAGAATAGTGTTTCAAGATGCACTTAGACACATGCTTTAAACACATATCTTTAAAATTCGATCTTTCTAAAAATTCGGTATTCGTTCTCTGTGATCCTTGTCAAATTTTGCGTCGAATAAAATATAAAAATAAAATCGCTTAATAAACATAACGCCGCAAGTAATTTGTCATATCTCACAAGTGAACCCGCATACCTCATACCTATTCAGCGGCTTAGATTACCCCGCATACTGCTTTCATGATAACTATACCCTGACAATGCAGTCGTAAGCATAAAATTATCATATACCAAGTTGAATTTAAACGTTATTTGCATAAGTCGTTATCATTTTCCTTAAGGAGTTAACTTGGCGTAGGTACACATACGTAAAGTAATTTGATTTTATAATGACGGTAGAAAATAGGAACGTTTTTACTGTTTCAAATGATAGATTGTACCTCTAGCAGACTCGAACCTCTGACATTGTGAACAGACGTTGCGTCTCTTGGCATATTTTTAACCTTTTTAATATCATTGACGGATACATCCGTAGGTTCAACGCCAACGACGGAAATATCCGTCATGGTTGACAGCGTAAAGTAGACCTAAGTGTCGCTGAGGAAGGTTGACATATTAGCCCTGGTTTCTAGCTGTCATTGGCGTGTGAGTGACAACTTTTGTATTTGACATGGCGATAAAAAGGTTAACAGCATTCGTCATAGGAAGTTTTTCGAACTGTGTAAGCTTTGGGCGCAAAAGGCTTTTCTAGCCCGTTTAAACTCGTTTTCCCACTTAGCTAAAAAGTTTTCAATGTTTTGAAACGTAAGTTTGCAAATTTGACACTTGACGTTTAGTACATTGAGTTCTATTTTGCTTGAAAAATTGTTCGCATTACATTGTAAAAATTATCTGTATTAGCATGTATCTGAATATACCTGTCAATGTCATTTTCAACCAGTTTATACAAGATTTTTGTTCGGGATTGTGTATCTAGTATATACTAAATCGACGGGCCTAAATATGGATTCGGCAACCGAAATACTATATTAATTTTGCGACCCATTGGTCCGAGAAGAGATAGCTTTATATAGTATGAGAGACAATCGCCCCTTTTTGGTTAGGTACACCCGGCATCAAATAGATAGGAGCAGTCAAAATGGCCAAATATATCGCAACACATTCTTATTCCTATACCGGGTGTTTTTTAATTCGTGTAAAAAATTTTGGGGGTTAAATCAGTAAGTCATACTGACTTACACTATGGGACCAACCCCGAAATCGCGAAAAAAAAATTGACCATCCCATACATTTTGGCTAGTCAGCTGACTATGTTTTGTATGGGAGGGTCAAATTTTTAAAGATGTGGCAATATATTTGGCCACTTTCGCTGCTCCTATCTATTTGATGCTGACTGTACTCTTAAACAGTACTGTAAAATTAACTATTATAACATAATCACCAATATTTAAAGACAAACTTAAAAAGTGGTTGGTCCAGCAATGTTTCTGTAGCTATAGTGAATTTTTACAATTGAAAGTGTCTTACAGGAACTAAAGGTATTTTGCTAAAAAACACCTTCAACGTTTTATATTTCTCTTACGTGTTTTTTTAGGAAAATATGAGTTTGAGCCGATATAACAAAACACCAGTAATTAACTAGCAATTTGCTTGAACAAAACTCTCTACGGAAGCTGAGGGTTTAGTCACTTTTCAATCATTTGGAGGACAATTTCTCCCAATAGGTTGAGATTGGACAGCTAAAAAATACGTGTCTATTATTTTAAACTACTCTCTAACAAAATCAATCATATCGGAGCCGGACAGTTTTGTACCTTTCCTTGTTAGCCCCATAGCTTACATGTACCACGTAGGTGAAACCTTATTCATGAAAAAGTTAATGACTTTGAGCAAGATCGGAAGTCTGAGCTGAATAAGAAAAGGGACGACCTCAAGACCCGCCCTGTAGAGTGATCAGGCTTGATGTAAATAATTGAAAGTTATTGTGTGTTCAAAAAGAGATAATGTTAAATAATGTTACTTGTTCTAATCATTAAAAGAGCTAATGTCGGATTTCACCAACCACCTAACAGACGAGTACAGTGTTAACAGCCGTCAAAATGTATGAACTAACAGTCGATTAACATTTAACATCGTATGGTGAAATTGGTACTAAGTTAACTGTAATTATGTCACCAATTTCACCCAGTATATTAACTGTATACTGCTTGAGACACAAAAATCAACATGATATACATAAAAATGAATTCATGGGCCGTCGGCTCGCATTTCGAAGCCTACCAGGGCATTTTTATAAAAGATAATAATATCAACTCCATCATTTTGTTGCCGAGGTTGCGAAAGTATGAAGCTATCGAGCTATCTGTTCCACGGTGGTATGACAATACCGTAGCTAAAGGAAAACAAGCGAGGGTACTTCGCTAATAAACGATCTAGTCGTTTTTGTGGCCATAGCTTTTGATCATCAATTAATATAATGCGTGATTCCACGACCGTTTCAACCGCCGTCAGTCCCTTGATCGTATTAAAGTCGAAATTACTGTAGCTTTGGATGCCATTTTCGGTTGTTTTATAGTGTGCCCTGACTTCTAGAAAATAGCCGAAAATGGCATCATATTTATAAAAAATTCAATTAATGTCACTTCAATTATCATTATGGTGACACTAATTGTCAAACATTTTTGTTGCATTTCTTTCATTTGGTTCGGTATATTTGGCAAATACTGTCCAATGCATTGCCACCATGAGGCTGGTTTTTCACGAAGAGATATACTAAGCTGCGTAGCTAAGGAGGTGTATCATCGTCATCATCATTATCAGCCGCAAGACGTCCACTGCTGGAAAAAGGCTTTCCCCAAGGTTTTCCACAACGATCGGTCCTCTGCTGCTGTCATCCAGCGGTTTCCCGCGATCTTTATCAGATCTTCGGTCCACCTTGTGGAAGGCCTGCCGACACTTCGTCTCCCAGTTCGCGGTCGCCACTCTAGAACTTTTCCGCTCCAACGGCCATCGGTTCTACGAGCAATGTGCCCCGCCCACTGCCACTTAAGGTTTGCTATTCGGTGAGCTATATCAGTTACTTTAGTTCTCCTGCGGATCTCCTCATTCCTGATTCGATCTCGCAAGGAGACACCTAGCATAGCTCTTTCCATCGCCCTTTGAGTGACCTTAAGCCTTTTTATGAGGCCCATTGTAAGCGACCATGTCTCTGATCCGTATGTCATCACTGGCAACACACACTAATCAAAGACTTATCTTGAGGCACTGTGGTATTTGAGACGAGAAGATGTAGAAGGTGGATGTGTATGATATCCTCCAATTAGGATCGTTTATTCTCATAGCTCAGCTTAGCTTAGGTCTCGTTTCCACCAGCTTCCGCTTTGACCTCGCTCACCGTTTAGCTACCTCGCACATATCTGGTGGAAAGGCACCCTAACACACAGACTTTGTTAGATGGCTCCTAAATTTGTCGACTTTTACGCAAAGTGGCAGATCGGTGGCGGCAATAAGCTGTCTCGCTCTGTGGATACAATATTAATGCTGACGCTTCTGAGTGCAAATTCCAGCGGAGCGCGCCTTGACACAGTCGAAGAAAAACAGTACGTTAACTATGGTGTTATTAATGCACGAAGACCCACCCCACCACTTGATTAAGTAGCAGGATTTAGTCAATGTAGGTACGAAAAATTTAAAAATAGGGCGTCTTCGTAAATGTATAACTATGGAGCCACCTAAAAGCTAAACGAAATCAAGAGTCAAAGATGAAATTTATCTTTGTAAGATTTTGTGATGTTAACTTATGTAATGTAAGTTAATTTTATTTACACCCATATCGTAAAATCTCTACAACGCGTTCAGAAACTGTAGGTTATAGTAACTATAGCTCTACATCAGTCAGTGGTGTTGCGCTGCCGATACTGTTATGGTTTTCGAATTTATTCGAATCACGATACAATTTGATTCGGCGACAATTTCTCATGTCACTCGAGATGTAGCAACAATCAAGATGAAAAATTCAACAACATAACTAATTGTTTAGGTTGTGTATGTTTATTTTTTATCATAGAGGATTTACAATATGAGTGTAGATAAAGTATTGTACGCGACTCTGCGTAATTGGCATTACAACACTCGTGTGATGTTATTATGCTCGTATTGTAACTAATGCCTGACTTTACGCAGCCGTCACGTAAACTAATATTTCATGCATTTTGTTAGAAGAGTTGATGCAAGTTAATTTTGAATTCAATCATGAACAAGATTGGTCGTGGTGTTACGGGAGTTAGGGGAATTTAGAAAGGGATTGAAAAATCAAATGAAAGAACGAATTGAATTGTACATTAAGACATCGTTAAAAAAGTTAAGAAATACATTTTTACTATATCTATCACTAGCACTATCTGTAAGGACTGTAAGTAATTTGTTTGTTGCTTGGAAATCACATGTTTGGGGAGAACTAATTTATTATATTTTTTTTCGCCTTAGCATACTGTTTGCACAGCTACTGTGTCCAAACGAATACCTACGCAAGCCGTCGAAAATAAATGATATTACACACACACACGCGTGATTTTATGCTACAGATAGTCCCCTAGGATCGAGAGGATAACGTGGCCAACGACTTATTCAGCCAAATTCCTTCAGGGAAATTCGAAAAAACACGGTCGAAATCATCACTATATTTTATAAATTAAAGTACCTACCGTGCTGAGTTTTTTTTTTTACACGATTGTTACCTTATAGACAGAGGGCTTGTCTACGAAGGTTATAATTAATACTTAAATTATAGGTTCCATCTGTGCTAAACATACAAAACTTGGTGATTTTGTAGGTTAGATGTTGGTACGTAATAAAAAAAGGCGGTCAAGTGCGAGTCGGACTCGCGCACCGAGGGTTGTTCAAGGGATTGCAGACTTAAGTAGGTATTTGGTATTAATTTAATTTTGATACCTCCACGCGTTCCTGAGAAAAAGGGTCTTGACAGACACACAGACACACAGACAGACAGACAGACAGACAGACAGACAGACGGACAACAAAGTGATCCTATAAGGGTTCCGTTTTTTTTCATTAGAGGTACCTACAGAACCCTAAAAAAATGGTGGTTGTGCCACCAAAGGGGTGTTCCTTCTTTTCCCATAACGTCGTTTGTCCTAAAGTCATTTGCCATAATACTTTTTCATAATGGATGTTAGCCATGCTTAGTACCTATAATGTTTATTCCCATAATGTATCGATTGTCCTAACACATTTTAGTCATAATTTCGGTAGTAACGTTTGTTCATAGTTTCTTTACTGCTTTAGCTATACATATTCACGTATACAGTGCTTTTAGTTATATAGCCCAACCAACACAATGTTTGTATGTACGTATGTATGTTTGTATCACCGAAACACAAAGTAATTAGTAGCAGAGTGTTAGCGCGTTATTAAAACAGATTACAGCGATAAGCTGACTGGTACAGTCAGTCGCGACGGCTAACGACTAACAGATCAGATTATTTATAAAAAATAAGTTTACAAATTAAAACCCGACTGCAAAAAGAACGAAACAATTTTGAACCTTTGTAATGTTTTACACATACCATCATATGGTTTCTATCTGATTTATAAACCACTCCCAGTCCTCGTACGATGACGTGGAGTCCAAATTTAAGAAAATCCAAGACACTGGCAGCAGGCATCCTGTGAGTGGAACTCAAAAAGATTATCAAAAAGTATTGGACACGTATTTTTTCTTTTTTCACATAATCAAAAAATTACGGAGATATATTGAGTTGATGTCGCATGACGTCACCGCAATAAAAAATTTAACACGTCACGAGCCCCCACTCCCGAACTTTGACGCGCTTTATCTTTGTCATTGATTAAATAATAAAAAGAAAAATACGCGTCCAATATTTTTTGATAATCCAACTGACGGACTAAATAGACTTTTTCTTTACGGCCTGTTTCACAATCGACAAGTAAATTCATCTGTCAAATAAAGAATGTCTCTCCTCTCCATGTCTGTTTTCAAGTGTAAGAAAGGGAAGGAGCTAAATTTATTTGACAGATATGCTTTACTTGACGTTTGTGAAACAGGCGGTTACCCAGTCATCATCCCTATTAATAATAACCGATAGCTAACCGCAGAATAAAAGCAGTAGCTTTTAGGAAGAAAATTGTATTTTCTTCACATTATCGCGGCCAACTGTCCGTCGCTCGCTAGAGATGACGTCACCTTCGTTATCAGCTGGTATCGGTGGCGTGTTTTGCCGCAGCGCTACCACACGCGAATTAACACCGAATCGTAGATAACACGCCTCGCAGATGAGAGCAAACACTGGTTTTGTAATAGTGGCCCTAATCGTGTTTATCATGGGGACAGGCGTGGATGAAACAGCTGTCACTCCCTGACCATATGCAGGAGGCTGTATCCACATACATTCAACGGTACAGACCATGGATGCTGGGAACTTGAGTGATATCAACATGATGTGGCTAATTTCAACAACACACAATTTCTCCTTCATCGCCAACATGCATGCACGAGATAAAATTTTACGCAAGGGAAATCAGCTAATACATCTATTCAATATTGTAACGTAAAACTGAACGCTTAAGATTTAAAATAAGTGTCTCGTCGAGACTTTTATTACCTTTTATTATTAAGCGATTTTGTCCGGTATTGCTAGAGTAATGAAATAAATCGTTCAACTCTATTAAGAGCCTGTGCACACTAGTGTTTTTGAGCGGGGGTCTAAAGGCTAAAAACGCTAGTGTGCACAGGCTCTAAGCTAAGCATGATATTTAATTACTCTAGCAACTTTTCATTCGTGCTGTCACTTTATTCTCGTGATGCATGTTAGGCTCGAAAATTATAAGAATTTTTTTAAAATTGTGTCTTCTCTTGACGATTGCGTCACCTTTCAATCTGATTTGGACAGTTTTTGGTGATATTGTTTATCCAATTATTTTTATTGACGAAGAGACCTCGTCGTGTTGTTCTCCTAGTCATTACATTTAGTGTAACGTATTTGACCTTACATTTGTAATGTTTTCATTTGTGCTAGTTCTAATAATTAATATTTGTTACTTTATTACCTTGTAATGTAACTTACTTTTAAGTATTATTGTATTTTATATTGGAAAAAATGACCTTCTGCTGGAGTTTCTTGCGGCGCTTCTTCTCCGCAATGATGGTCTTGTCCGAAGCGCTGGTAGATTCACTCTATATTACTGACGTGTAAAAGAGCCCGTATGTGGCCAATTTACTGAATAAATATTTGAATTTGAATTTGAATTTACTATTAAACGTCAATAAATATCAAGTAATATCATTTAGCAGGCAGAAAATGCAATTAATCCTTATAGCTTTTACACCTTTCAGCGTATAAGCTGTTTTATTCACGTTACTTTTACAATATCAATACAAAAATGTTACGTTCTCAATATAAAGGGACCTTATGGAGGAAGGCAGTTACGCTCTTCTTATTCTTGTAACTATACTAACAGTAACAGTTCTAAAAATGGCGTAACCGCCTGGCTCCACGTTAACGTCCTGGTTAACGTCCTTTCAACGTCACATTTTATTAAAGAACATAAACGCTTGTGAATGCATAATATTCACAAGCTTTCATGTCAACCGCAATTCCCTTATTCATAGTCTTTACGACTTCAGTCACGATTGAAACCACATCATGAATCCATACATTCGTCACTAGGTTAGGTACTTAATTGCTTAGAATCGTTGGAACTAGGTCGAAGTTCTAGCTTAACGTATGTAGCTATAGCTAGGTTATAGTTCGTGTACGTTTGTGAAAACATGCAAGATGGCAATTGAAACTGATATCCATTAGCGGTTTAAAATTTTAACCATCTACCAAAATCGCGTTTACGTAATACGAATATACCTACCCTTACTGCCGCACTAAGAGAAGTCAATTAATATTTACTAGAGTTTTTGCTGCGTCTTATTATATTTGCTATAGCAAAGAAAGTGACAGCAGCAACTTTAATCAAACTTATAAGTTAATTGACGTCTATGAGTGCGGCCGTTATACATACATAATGATGCTTGCTTATCTGGCCATTTGTCTATGGCTTTGTGTTCAAACTCAAATAATATATGTAGTAAACTGGCCACATGAGGGCTCTTTCCGTTGTCAGTAATATGGAATGAATCTACTGACGCTTCGGACAAGACCAACGTTGCTCAGGAGCGCCGCAAGAAACTCAAAGTTAAAATCAAAATACTTTAAAGATCCGACACGTAGGTATGCATTGATGTTTTATATTGAGTCGCCTGCTTTCTGGCGGAAAGATGTCGTGTTCCGGCGGTTCCGGGGCGGCCTGCCAGCGAGCATGACTTCGAACGCTGCGATTCAACAGAGCCTTGCTGTTTTGCCGCCAAAATAATTTAAGATATTGTTAAGTTTATAAATATATGTATTTTAGTCAGTAAGGTATTTATATATGGGCCTAGTAGCTTGAAAATAAATTAATTTGTATTTGTATTAAACTAGCGACCTGCCCCGCTTCGCTCTTGGTACTATTATATACAGAAACCTTCCATGAAAAATCTGTTGCGTGGTTTAGGAGGAATTAGCGGACATACCGACAGATGCGGAAAGCGACTTTATTTTATACTGCGTAAGGATACTATTTGTTTAGCTAAGTTTGGTGAGAATCGGTTGCGCCATTTAAGAGTTAATCCCTAACCTAACCTTTACGTTGGGTATTTATTTAATCTGCTTAATCCTGGATCTTAACTGTTCCGGTTTTACAACTTAATAATTTTGAATACAGCCTACGGAATTCGACAGTTCCCGAGGAAAAAGTTATAAAATTATTCTCCACCGAAAGAGTCTAATAGTTATTTTATTTATGAGCGTACGAAGTCTCACATCTTTTGTATGTCGTCTTTAGATCTTGTTAGTAAGTTTTGGGGGGATAGTTTGTCAGTATTTCTTTTGAAACCGTGTTATTTATTGGAAAGATAAATTATAGTATTTTGTCTAGAAAAAAGTTCTAGATCACACTGAAAAAACTATTGAAATTGGATACGTATATCATTAAGATAAAGTCTGTGTTCGCTTGCTTTACTTCATCTGAACATTCGACACATTCGAACATTCTTTTTCTATGTTTTAAATACTTCTTTTTTAATTTTATTAAACCCAAAAACTTCGCCGATACTTTGTAAAAAATTGTATTTAGTCCACAATCGACATTGTCTTATAATAAATGGGTAGATTGCTAAATTCACTCACTTTAGTTTAGTTTATTCATTCTGCAACGTAAAGGTACTTAAAGCCCATCCATTTAAAAAAAAAAAATATCAGGGACAATCTGACACAAATTGACCTAGTCCCAAACTAAGCTCTAGGCTTGTACTATGGGTACCAGGCAACGATATACTTACTTATATAAAGAAATATATACTTAAATATACAGAAAACATCCATGACTCCGGAACAAATACTCGCGCTCATCACACAAATATTTGCCCATACCGGGATTCGAACCCGGGACCGCTAGCTTTGTAGGCAGGGTCACTACCAACTAGGCTAACCGCGTCGTCAAAGAAAGAAAGAAAGAGAACTCTACCAAGTCACTGAACAAAGCTAAATGTAATACGGATCCCAGAACGCTTCCTTGTGGAATTCCAAAAAAAAAACATTGAAATACCTGCAATTAATATCAGCAGAAATGTCTACTAAAATAAATATGAAAATTTAATAAACGTCTAAAGCGTTATCCAACATTGACCGCTGAGAAGGATAAGCTCTGTAACATAAGCTCTTTAACCTTTCGCAAGAGCTTTGACCCATTTCCTTTGATCTAGATGTATCGGTGGTACTGACTACTTTTTACTGCGGTACTTAACCTTCTTGATGGGAATTGAAACGTTTAAAAATACAGTGGGAGCTACGTAGTTCAGTACGGTTGTAATGGAAAGGGATTTAACATGAGCAAACTATAATGACGTGGGTACGAATTCTGCCAAAGAAGTTTACGTAAATTTCTGCGGACGTAAATTTTGTACACAAATTTTTAGAATTTATGCGTGAAAATAACTAAAGTATTGAAATAGCTAATAGTACACTGTACAACCAGTGCATAAAACGCACCATTTTACGCAAGAGTGTTAAATGGGGTTTATGGATGAGTTGTACACTACTTTTCACTTCTATTGCGAGGAAATGAAACAGCAACATGATTTAAAAAAATGCGACGAAATAAAAATTATAAGTTTATTGAATGAAGCTTTATTGTGTACTTTGGCTGTTGGTATCCTTGCCTTGGTCTTAGAATACTAACGAAACGAAATAAAATAAAGAGGTTATTCCATGAAGTTAAAGTTGTTCGTGTGGCTGTTGGACAGATTGCCTAGGTATTCGACGAAGATTTTACTTTTTACACTAGAGCATAAGAAGCAACTTTATTAACACGACATAAAGACGAACTTTACGAGCATGAGAAGTGAAAAGATATAAATAAACCACCATTATAAGACATTTGTAACCGAGTACTTATTTCAAATGGACGATCAGTTAATTCGCTTTTAGGTAGAGTTGTATCGAAATATATGGAAACGTCACTCTTTAACCCAGATTTAAGATATAAATCCTGCCGTTATACCAAAGAAGGCGACTAACTGCAATATAATAGTCGAAGCATTCGATACTCTATTGATAACTACATTAAATTTAAAATGCTTATATTACTTTGCAATTAGCCGCCTTCTAGTTTTAACTTTTTCCCGCAAGTGGCCCTTAGAGTACGTGGAAACTGAGCCAAGTATTAAATAGTTCGCCAATTAAACTTTCCTACACGTCGTAGAGTGTTTGCTGCCTGACCAAGTTTATCAAGTTGCTGGCTTTAACTGCGAACACATTAATGACATAAAGCGCGACGTCGTTAGAGACACGGTAGTGTGTGGAGCCAAGTTTAGGAAAGACGCTGCAACTTGTGAATTAATTGATACTGAGTTGCGAGTTGCTTCGAGTGCGCGGGTTAAGATATGATTGCTGGTAGTGATAATAATTGAAATATAAAGCGAATAACACCTCAGAAACTACTTTGAACTACAAACAAGACTATACAAAATTGAGACTTGTTGCAATGTTTAATGACAAAAATATCGCGGGTTTGGTTCACGCAGTGTAGCAGCAAATTTAAATAGTACTTTGTAAAGTCGGAGTCAATAGAAATGACAAATAATGTAAACATGGTTTCTTTACGAATCGAAACAATTTACCATTATTACTCCATAATCACATTTGAGTAATAGGTGAGGTATTTCTATTAAATTTAAGATTAAATAACGATAAATATAAACTTAAATCCCCTGATAAAATAGGGTTTTTTATCTATTTAACTTATTACTTATAATATATTAGTTACAATAAAATATGGTGCACGTCTTATAAACTTAATTTGAAACCAACGTATGGCACTTGTCCCACTGCCGACGATGAGCGAGAAGCGAGTACAGCTAGAAACTAAGTAGATACGAGTTGGCGAGCAGCGAGTAAGGTTGCTTTTTCATTGATGCGGAGACGAGTGGAGCGAGCGGTGCGATAAGGACCAATCACCTTGTACAGTACCCACAATAACACATAGAAACTAGAGGAATCTGATTGGTCCTTTTCGCACCGCTCCTCTCGTCTCCGCCTCAATGGAAAGGCAGTCTAACGAGTGTATAGAGTGGAGAGAGAGTTCTCGCAGTGTGAACAGTCAGCGATCAACTATTAATATGTCTCTTTTATTAACACGGGATCTATATCTTTTGTTCGTTTCTTGAGCGAGAAGATACTCGATAGCTAATAGCTTCCTCGCCGGTGGTGGGACAAGCCTTATAAATTTTATGAGTTGCCAGGAAAAAGCTTCTTGCACTTTAATAAGAAAAAGCTCTCGGCACCCTCTTACCTTTTTAATGTTGCCCTGTGTAGCTGGCAGAATTTCAGGTTTATAATATGAACCCAAGAGTATTATCAAGAAAGACTTATTACAACTACGGTACACACGGTTCTGGGGGCCATATAATCAAGATTTTCCGAAATCGACCAAATATGTGGTCGTCCAAATAGAAATGGATATTATCGCGGCAGGCGGTTACGCCTTTTTTCACACGGCTGCTATACTAGTGACAAGGCAATGAAAACTATAACAGCTTAAGCGCCCGCCGCCATAAGGGCCTTTACGATTTGGACGACCAAATATATAGAATTTACATAAATAATGTGGCTAACACGACTGATCGTTATGTTTTTCGTTGATTTCGAAATTCGATAAGTTAGCGTCGTGCGTCCTGGCTAGGCCCCCTTGTTTTTTGTTTGTGTAACTTCACTGTTTTACAAACGTTAAGATTTGATAAATCCTGGATCAACGCGATTATATGTGCCCACTTATATCACTCCAAATAAAGCTCGATAAAACGGTTTGTGAAGTTTTTTGGGAGGTTTCCCTTTTGGCAGAATTTCGATTGGACATAAAATAATTGGAAAGTTCTATTTCATCATTTAAAATTTGAAGAGCCGAAACAATGTTAGTATGAAATCCTAAGCCAATAAGAAAAAAAAACGATAAAAAACTATTTCATGATTTGATATGTTCTTTGGGGTTAGGTATCCCCACCCGGAACAAAACAAATCCTACTAATATTATTAATGTGAAAGTTTGCTTGGATGGATGGATCGATGTTTGTCACTCAATCTCGCCAGAACGACTGAACGGATCTGGATGATATTTGGCATAGTCTGGAATAGCACATAGGCTACTTTTTAGTTCGAAAAAATGGACTGTTCCCGAGGGAGCAGCGATAAACTATATGTTGCAATCCCATAATAAGGCAGCCACGCGGTAAGATGAATAGCATAAAGACTGTCTTACTCCAAACGGGGCGGCAACGCATTTGTAAGCATGAGATTGCAAATGATCATGCGCGAGTGCGCCCTTTTACCGCCAAATTTCTTGTAAGCTCGTTTTCCTTCTTTATAGAGTAAAAATGTATGGTCATCCAAATCGAAAGGCCCCTTATGGCGGCGGGCGCTTACGCTGTTATAGTCTTCATTGCTTTGTCATTAGTATAACAACCGTGTGAATAAAGGCGTAGCCGCCTGCTGCGATATGGTCCATTTCGATTTGGACGATCATATTCTTACTTAACAATGGCATTTGTTTTTTGGAACAAGTTGAATACATGTAAATGTGTAATCCATTGAAATCGATTTCAACTACGAATTCAACAGACAGTTAAGTAAATCTCAGTCGATTCATCATCATCATCATCATTATCATCAGCCTATAGTAGTCCACTGCTGGACATAGGCCTCCCCCAATGAGCGCCATAGCGCCCTGTCTTCAGCTTGCCGCATCCAGCATCTGCCTGCAGTCTTTCGCAGATCGTCATCCCACCTGGCCCGAGGGCGTCCTACACTACGTTTGCCAAGAGTAAGTAAATCTCAGTCGATTATCACTCAAAAATACAAATTTACAAAGATACGAATTGAGTACAAAAAGTGAACTTAATGCCTAATGGCATTCTTTACCAGTAAATAAATATACATTAAAAGGAAAATTATAAGATGTGAGTTCTGTGTGGAAATGTGTGCTCGTACTAATTTCTTGATCCTCTGTGATTGTTACACTCAGACTAACGTATCGTATAGTTTTTTGAAACGTTTATTTATCACCAAACGGAGTCAATGCCTAATAGAGATAAGCCAATTGCCGCGTCAGATAAAAAATCCCCAGTTTTAGGGGAAAAATGACGACTTTCCCCCAATAAATCTAGCGAGAGAAGTAACGACTGTGAGGGAATA
Source organism: Tortrix viridana (assembly GCA_963241965.1). Taxonomy (NCBI): domain Eukaryota; kingdom Metazoa; phylum Arthropoda; class Insecta; order Lepidoptera; family Tortricidae; genus Tortrix; species Tortrix viridana. The sequence continues at coordinate 3,398,070 of OY725197.1, read as the reverse complement.
ATAAAGCGATCTCGCTATTGAGAGGGGTTTTTGGGGATTGTTAGAAAATTAATTTAAACGGATCAATGTTGGATTAATGTTTGTAATTGACAAGTTGGAAACTTACCTGATGTTATTGAATTGGATTCTGTCCGCAATTTCAGTTCACGTGAAATTCAATTAACGCTGTTCACTATGAAATAGATTTAATAATTTTTAACCAACGTTACGAAGCCAAAAGAAGGGTTATGTGTTAAGTGTTTTATGTTTATATTTATGTGATCAAAAATCGGATGTTTTAATCTATCCACAGGCTTGCAGCACGAGATAAAATTTGACAGGTGCTAGGGAAATTAAAACATCTATTCCATATTCTAACGTAAGATTTAACGCTTAAGGTTTAAAATATAAGTGTCTCGTCCTGAATTTTATTACCTTTTATTACTAATTGCGATTTTCACATTTTTATAGCGATTTTATCAAGACGAGACTCTTCAATTTAAGTCTAACGGTAGAACATGGAATAGATGTATTCATTTCCCTAACACCTGTCAAATTTTATCTCGTGCTGATATGCTAGGGGACCTAAGTGTTATTCGGAACGGGCAGTAAGTAGCCTGTTACTGTCTCCTTTATGACCCTAGAGCAAGTTTTTCAAACGTTCCAATCGTTTGTTCGTAGTTTCTTTGCTGCTTTGGCTATATTTATACTGTGCTTAAGTTCACGACGTTAAATATCGCGTCCCGGCTTTTCAGAGTATAAGCTCATTTGCGTTTTTGATAATGACTATCATAAACAAAAGGATAAAGGAATTATATGATAATGAATATTCTAAATAAGAATTATGTAAATAAATTCTCGAATAATCCATATTAAATAGATAATGTAGTGTCATTTAGGCTATGAGTGCCATTAACGTTATTCGTTGGGTTTTAAATTTAATGAAAACAAAATGTATTTTAATTATCTTTCTTGTTAAGTTTTGCATTGTAAAATAACATTCCATTGTATATAGGTAATTAAAAAATCTTTGTTTTCAACGAATAGACAACGATGTATCCAATCCATATTAAGTATATTTTTATTTAATAAATAGTCGTTTTACAAACTATACCAGACAGATATACAGACGCACAGATACACACGATAAACGTATAACACCTTATGTTTCGCGTCGAAGGTTAAAAAACAAAAAAACCGAGCAAGTGCGAGTCGGACTCGCGCACTGAGGGTTCCCTACACATTTGGCCAGTTTTTAGTATTTGTTTTTTGTAGGGTTTGTTCTATAATCATACCTTTGACGCTTGTATGTATTATCGTTTTTAGGATAGAACAAATACAAAAAAACGTTTCTTGCATGGGGAGTCCCCTTTTTCTTTATTTGTTAGGAAACCCGCCGTTGTCTCACATATTCTGCAAAAAATCAACGGGCTATCTTTAACGGTTCAAATGATACAGCTATGTTATTCTGTTAAAACAACGTCATTCAGTTCTACTCAGTCGATGAATAGCCGGCGAATTTACATCGTCCGTCAAGGTGGGTAAATGACATTCAACTGCCTGCACTTTCATTTAGTCGCTGGTTTGACAGCTGGTCGTCTGTGACACCAGCGACTAAATGAATGGGCAGGCAGTTGAATGTCATTTACCCACTTTGACGGACGATGTAAATTCGCCGGCTATTCATCGACTGAGTAGAACTGGTTGACGTTTGTGTTAACAGAATAACATAGCTGCTCTTTTCAACCTAAAGGTTAGGACAGACGGACGGACAGTGTAGGCTAACCCCCTTATTCATAAACGCACAACAAACCTATTTTAGTAAAAGTATGCTTTGTCACTTTCTGTCAGATTCAAATGTCACAATGAAAGATAAGGACAAACCATACTACAAGCATACTTTAGTTATTGTGCGATTATGAATAAGAGGGTTAGTATAGGGTCCCTTTAGTTACCCTTCGGGTACGGAACATAGAAACAAGCATTAATATTGAAATTAAAAAAAACATTAGTGAAACTGGAGTTTTAAACAGCCAGTCCAGTGTAACCGCGCTACCACATTATAACTCCGTAAAAACGCGTTGAGTTTTAACGAGGTTGTTAAATAAAGTTTCTATTAATATTTATGTGATCGGCTTCAGATTAACGAGCGACAAGATTTAAACACGGCTCAAGTATCTTCTGTTAAAAGTTTCCGACACTTAATCTTCAGTTTAGTCTTCGACAGCCATTTTTTGCTGAACTGCCAAGCTTTACCTAATATTATTTTCTGTCGAAGAGATGGTAAATGTTTTTTTGGACGGAAAGACTAGGATTTTCTTTTTACTACGTTTTAAAACAGATGAATGTATTGTCATTCTGTTTTGAACTATGTTTAAAATTATAACTAGGTATTATAAGTATCTAGCTCATCGGGAAGGTTTAAAATCAATTGTAAAATGTGTGCCTAACAGACCAACAGACAAAAGTGAGTGAATAACGTGATCAAAACAAGGATTAACAAAGACAAACTTATTTCTTTATTATTATATATTAGGGCACAATCTTTCACAAATTGAAAGAGTCTTAAACTAATCTAATGAGCTTGATGAACTACTTATGTCCAATGGCATCCTCTACGACATAAACTTATGTATATAGGTAGATAAATAAATGTCTAAATACATCATCATCATCATTTCAGCCCACATCTACCCACTGCAGGGTAACCCTCTTCATTTTAACGCCACCTCGCACGGTCTTGTGCTAAGGTCATCCATTTTTTGCCAACTGTCTGCCAAATGTCATCAGACCAACGAGCTATATAGAAAATACTCTCGAACAAACACTTTCCGGGGTGCGAACCCGGGACCGTGTAAAGAGTCCTAGCCTACATACATAAAGAATTCACTCATATCATGGTCACGCGAACCAATTGTAAAAGCCCCCCCCCCCCATATATACTCTATACTCTAAAATCCATCCATTTGTGACTAGCCTAATGCACTTAATAAACTCTATCGTGGTCGCGACCACTGAATGTATCCGACTAAAACAGCTCTAGTTAAACTAATTGTCAATCCAGAGTTTACTTGCGTATAACCTGGTATAAATGATATTAATTGAAATGAGCTTAGTATGAATTCAATTACTTGATAACAAATGAAAACTAACTTTGGCATGTGATCGTCTAGATAATAACAAAAATGGACCTTTCGTTGTGAACCGTAATACCACTAAAATTCTTTAAATCTTTGTCTTAATTAATTCCTCACACTGATATGGAAAGTTTCTATGATAGATCTCTTATTTACTAAATAAGGTAGCATATAATAGAATAGAAATAGGTAAGTTACATAACCAAAGGTTAGCAGATTCCTCCCTTTTGGATTGGATACACATTTGGTCAATAGTTCATCAAAATTGGTTTAGCTTTTTGTTGGAGAAGTTTCAGTTCAATTGTAAATTATAATTAACTGTTTCCCATTATTAACTTAATAATAAAGTTTGCTTTCGATAGATTTGCATTTTTAATTTCATAGAATGTTATGTTATTATGATTTTATTTTATTCTAGCTTTATTAGCTTGATATTGGCCTCTCTAAATAGAGAGATTCGCTAGCCCCTCCTCCGCTAACGAATAATAGTCACCATCCAATAGAATCGGGCAGACTTCTTGCCATAAAAAAAATAGATTTACTAATTTCCGAACAAGTCATATGTAAGTCTGTCTGTATGTCTGTCAAATTTGGTAACAAAAGAGGACACAAAATAATATTAATATTCGATTCATAATTCCCTTTAGGATCTCTCATTAATATGCTAATATTCATATCTGTAATATTTTTATCATTACATAAGTGACTCCATTCTAACATTAATAGAGTTTTAATGCGTCGATCATGTTTTAGATCCAGCATTATACGTATCCATTATGAAATATTCAACTTTCTCTATGTTTCTTCATTGATTGTATATTGTCAATGTGGTAAGAAACAAGACGTGGTTTCGTCTTATAGATAGATTGAAACCTCATGATAGTTTTCATGGTATGATGAATTAAGTATGTAATTCAATAAAGCCACTTTATGTTGGTTTTATATTGCTTATAGTATTTACAGCATCTCATTTAATTCAAGATCCAGGAATATGATCAAATATAATATTTTCTATATATCTCTAGCTTTATTTTATTTAATGTTTAGCTAGAATATATATTTATAATAATATGATTAACTTCTATATTCCAATTTTGTTTTATTCTGTTGTTAACTAGAATATAGGTTTCTTGTTTCTTGTAGGCCATCTAGTTTTATTTTGTAATATTTTTAACTAGATATTTCGTATTTATAGTATCATTTTATTTTAAATATTGTTTATCAGATTCCGTCAATTCGATTACATACTTCAGAAATGAACTGACAAGCTTTCCAAAGCAGTAAGTTAATTTATTAAGGTATATGGTTAAGAATGTTTTCAGGCAATTTAACCTGTTAGTTAATGAAGATGTTCCCTATTTAATCTTTCATTAAATTTATGAAAGACATCCTACTTATTGTGAATTTTGGCATGTTTTGGAACTTATGAAATAGTGTTGTTTATTCCAAAACTATACCTTAACTTGTGTACCTTACTCTAACAGCTTCTAATTAGTTTCAATACTAGGACCGGTCCACATTTACTTTAATTGCGTATCCTTATCTAGCTCTATCGTTTGGTCAGGTAAGCCAAAGGGAGACTATCTAAACCTGGTGTAATGTTTCTTCCTCGGACTAAATTAGCCAGTTTGAGGTCGAAACTCCCTATTGTGTTCATAGGTTTTCCTCATGACATATAAATATATTATTTTATGGGGATCACAAAGCAATTCAGAGGACTTTGGAATTTGGTGTAGCCCGCTTACTAAACTTATGTTCTGGAGCCTTCCATCGTTTTAACCTCTGTTGGGCTCTTGCTCTGTGAGTTAGCACTCTTCCATGTCTTATGTTCGCCATGAAAAAGCCTCGGCTTATCCGAGAATTTAGCTCCAATTCAAACGAATTTAACACCGCAAGGCTCGTTTGTATCGTCATGAACACTGATCATAATTAAAAATCAGTGTCACGGTGAAAAAGTCTTAATGATTCGTCTGCTGACTGAAATATTAACTTCCCTTAGAAAATTAACCCAAATCTAACGAGTGAGCAATTTAGATAACAGGAATACCATCGCCACCGGCGAACAATACTCGCAAGTCACCCAAACAGCTCTTTTAAACTCGTGATTTAACAAAACCCCATTTAGAATTACATATAAACATTAAGCACTCGATCACAGCTAAATCACCCTTATGCGAAGATAATTATTGAGATTAAGCTTCCTATACCCATCTAACCCCATAATATTCTCTTAAACAAACTATAAATCAATCTATAAACTTCAAACTAAATTCAGTTATTTCGCGGTAAAGAAATCTCAATTTCATTTAAACTGTAAAATTATTTCAACCAAAACACTAATAAACTATAGGTTCCGTAACCCATGAACATCCAAATTATAATTAAAATTGTTAAATTATCAATTAATATCTTAATATTCAATCATAAAAGAAGCGCCATTAATAACTCGAAAAACTCGCAAACATTAATTAATTATTAATACGAACAAATTATAAAACTTCTATAAACCCCAAAACATATTTAAAATATTCAAACAATTAACGCGACATTACTATGAAAAATTAATTTTAAATTCAACCTCTGTATATGCGACCTACTCCTAGAAGCTTATCTCAACAAAAGACCTTTGCCTTCACTCGACACCCCTATTTATAACCCTACCTCTTGACGTTCGTAATAGTGGCGTAGGTCAGGTTTTCGCGGACATTCGTGACACAATCGACGTTCGCTCAGTAAAAGCCTTTAACAACCAAACTGACATTTTAGACGTGGCGGCCATATTTAAGTATGTAACTTTCTGTATAGAATTTTATTTACTTATTTTATATGTCTTATTTTAACGTTTATTTCTGCTCTCATGATTATTTCTAATAACTTTAAACTAATATTTTGAGAAAGAATAAGCTAGAATTTTATTCCTATTAACTTTTAAAGTAAATTACATTTGCTTCGTTCAATGTACTATTTATAGGTAGCCTGTATTATTCATTAAGTTTCATATTTTTTGATTTTCCTCTTTTTATTAATATACATTATATTATAAAGAGTCCCTATCTTGTATGTTCATCTGTATCAATCTCAAAACCCTCCAAACTAATATCATATTATTTTCATCAAGAGTTTTATATGAAAATAATTTCCGTCTCTTCCTATAAAATTAAACAAATATTTTAGTTCCAAATAAATGTCAGCTGTTAATAGACTAAAATGGACAGGGGTCTATTGGCCTGTTACAATCCCTGCCTTTAGAAATCTTAAAGATGATATTAAATCAATAATCTAGCATCTGACGAGATTTCTACCCAACTATTATTAATTTATCATAATTTTACAACTAAAAATTTATCAATATTAAACCCTTCTCGTTCTTGATGTTATGTGTTTTTATACCTGTCTGAACTGAAAACAAAAGTTAGTCATAACCCATTAACTTCAAATGTCCTGACATAAAATATTATGACACCGGTAGGATCTTCCTTCTCTCTGTGGAAAATGAAGGGTTGTGAATCCTCCACGACTTCTACCAGTATATGACCAGCTAATCAATAACGAATCTTTTGTATGTATGATTTGATATGACGTCACCGATCACACCTCCCAGAGAGCTATACAAACCCTTCTACTCCCAAACATCATAACATTGTATTTCATTACATTTTATCAACACATTATTCCCCACCTTGAAAACAATTCAGACCTGGAGTATGTATAGTGTACAAACATAGTCTGTCCTGCGGGTAGAGTATGAGTTCATCAGAACCTGCATAAAAAGCTGACCTGTTTCCATGTTATTCATGAAAACTAAGATTTAACCTAACACCGAAGTCAATTCTAATAAACTTTTTGTAAAAAGTTGTGCCTCCAGGTTTAATATCAATAAACCCAGCCTGCTATTTATGAAGTATATTGAGAGTTATACCCCTCGCTACAGATTCATAAAAAAACAAATAAGTTTTATGAAAATTGTACTCACACAAAATATCCTGGTTATAACTTATCACATGCAACTTTTTCGCCAGTACTAACTTTAAATACACCCCTTTAAATACAGTCTGGTAATAACTTATTACAACAAATTCAACTTTAACTATTATTCAACAATTTTAGAACTCTCACAGATGCTTTTAACAAAATTTTCTTAACATATTTACAAATATTTACTGTCCATAATAATTTTATTACTCAACTGACATTTTAATTTCGTTCTCTATGGCCTGCAATTTTTTTTTTTTTTTTTTTTCGTATCTTTCAGTATCACAAACGTGTTAATTTGTTTTTGTTGACTTTTATAGTTTTAATATTTTAACGTGATCCTTGATTTTTTTTATTTTAACTAACTCAATTTTCTTTACTCTATTGCTATCAACAATTATTCATTTGTAAAACGATAAATTAAATAATGTTTCATTTTAAATTTGATACTTCAATAAATAATTATCTTTGTTTTTACCATCGTATTTGTACCATTTATGATGATCATGTACTATCAAACAGTGTGAAAAGTCCTTATTAAGAGACTGTCGACATAAAACTATGTAGAAATTTTGTAACTTAACAATTTCCAATATAAGAAAAGACGTCAAATATTTAGTTTTCCTTTTCGTACTAACAATATTACGTTGTATATAGTTTTAATACGTTAACGAATTTAATAATTCAGAACAATGATAGTTGTTCGGAATAATATTGACAACATGATCCAATTCTTCATCAATAAAATTGATCAACACATAATGCTACGATTGACTCATTGAAAATTTTGTGAAATCGAATCACAAAATACTTATCTATTTTGAATGTTCAAAATATAATGTTGGTAGCGTTAACAATTATACTAGATTTAATCTCTCAATTTAGGTTCTCGCTTGTACGCATTTGAGATATCGTAATAATCTGTGGAACGGACAACACTAGAATTATAACTCAAAATTATAACCTGTCATTGGTTATTATTATCAAAACAAAGAAGAAAAAGGAAAATGGATATCTGTTTTAACTGGTACCTCGCATAAACAGCTATTAATACGCACTAAGAATCGTTAACGATTAGAACGAGTCTTTGCATTGGGCATCTCAGCTAATCTCTTCAAGTAAGTTTTTCAATTGTCAATTATTTATGATAATCGAAACCTTCCTAAATGTATTTGTATTAAATTATAGTATTGATAACAATTGATATTAAACATGATTTAGAAGTTCTAATAACTTATTCATCTGAAGTAATAAAAGTTATTGTCGAAAACTAATTCTTTATATACACAGGTGTATGTTAGTTTTCGTTATTAAATAGATTTTTCTGTTTTGTTTCAGATTCTCTCTTTGTTAAATTTGAGGAAGGATACCTCTATTAACATATTAATATACATCGGCCTGTTGAAATTATGTCATTTATGAAGGCAAGCGTTTATAAGAAAATATCAATAATCCTCAACACATATGCAGCCACACAATGACAAACTCCAAGAAACCGGCTAAAAAAAGTCAACCATCTGCCCCAAACTGCCAAATGAAGTGATAAAAAGTGAAGTGTACCTTATTTAGTTAGATTAACAATCAAACATTTCTCCAAACTCTTCCTTGTACTAATTTCCCTTTCCATTGTTTATTATGTACTTATTTTGGATTACACAATGTTTAACTTGAGTTTTTTTCTTATTTTTATCCTAATATAAATAGAAAAACATAGTTTGTTCCCTTTCCTAAAAGTTATTTCAACCCTCCATATGTACTACATATGTTAAGATTATAAAATGATTAATTTACAAAGTCGAGATAGTAAATAAGATTGTCTCTTTCTGATTCCTTTATCTTTTGCCCAATAGTTATGAATCGTTTAACGTTTAGCAAAGTTTCCCCTTATGCTCCCTACCATAAGTCATATTGATAACGTTCAGCTGTATTTATAAACGCAAATGTCCATTTTGTATCACCGTAACTAGAATCTCAAGTTAAATAAGAGTTAAGGTACAGTTACACTAAGTGTGTGAAAGCCCCGCATAATGCCTGTCCTTTTTATTAAACTACCTAAAACTACATAAATAGTGATTAAATGAAGTAATTAACAGTGACAATAATTAAATTAGTAAAAGGCAAATTACTATAAAACACCGATTTTTATGAGATCATATTTGCAGAGACCTAATTTTTTTCCTACTAGCAACACAGAGTGTATTTCTGTTTCGTTCACCACTTGTTTTAACGAAAACAAGATTTACTAATTTCTTCATTAAGAAATGTAAATTAAACTCTTCATTTTATTATCTAACCAAAAGTATTATTTTATTTTGATTGTTTACTTTGGTTCTCATTTTGTTTTAAAATCCAAACCTTTTAATATCTTTTACATAATGAAATATCACGACTGTATTTTTAAAACCATACATTTATGAATCGAAATATAATTTTGTTATAGCAACACTAAATGTTCAAGTGTAATATTGCCAAATACAATTTAACATCTAGGCTTTATGAAATTTTCACGACTTCAAATGTGCGTGTGTCTCAATCATGTTATCGCTTTTGTACCATTAATAATAATTGATATCTTAACTTGAATTTGTTAATTAGTCTTCATACTGACTAAATCACTATCGACTATTCCTTTATACCGATAAATTATCCATTTTGTGTTTCGTAACACAGCTAAACCACAATTATTATCTTGTCTGTGCCCCGCTGACTTGACAACACTTTCAACAATCCGTTTCGTATGGACGTCATAGTTCCGTCATTTTGCACTAGATGGCGACATTTAGTAGGGCTATAATAGATGAAAAGACCTTCAAATTCTAGTTTCAAAAAGCTGTGGCAGTGGCCATGGACAGTGGTTCAGTAGGAATGATATTTACACGCGGAATTATTGATCCTTGATACAATAGGCATGGTAACAGATGGTCCTAACAGAAGTTACGGGACTTTGCGTTAGATGGCGTCGTGTCGCTGAATAGAGTGATATCTTCATCCTCCTATATGATGTAATCTTTGTTTGACTATTTAAGAATAACATTTCTCTGTGTCACCAGCAAATAATTTGAAACTCTTGATTGCATTCATGAGAAAACAGAGTTTATTCTATTCTATTAAGTAAGTATATGAACAACATTTTAATACTTTGAGTTGTCTTCAAATATCTAGATTTTGTTAACCCCACTTGCATTAATTTCGTTCAAAGTCAAACTGTTTTAACAATTCTCGATATTTATTTTGTTTACTAATAAAATTTCAAGATTCTAATGCTTATCCATCAATTCCTTTTATGAATCTTAATTGCTTTATTTTCAGATTGAAGACTAAAATTGATCACGAAACACAGGAATGTTGTATCACCGAATAAGTTTAATGTAACCCTCCGAAGACAAAATTTATAATCTCAAACCAGTTTAACAACTAATGCTTTGATTGAACCCAACTTTACTAGGAATTGGAAGAATCGATTCTATATGAATATTTTCTTGGTAATTCGTTTGACTTTTGCATTTTAAGTATACAAATTTCTTTGTTTATAAAATGATTTCATAATCTTAATTCCAATATAACGTTAACATTCTACTATTGTTAATTAGTATAAGTTTAGTACATTGTTGCCATCATTACACCTAGTGATTTCCAAAATTTAAGCTTTAAATACCTTTTTCTATTAGAATTCTTAGACTTTTGAACCAATGAACTTTAGTAATTAGCTTTACTTTTATTTCAGCTTAACAAGTTTTATGAAGAACCCTAGTAAAACTACAAATGTTAATGACCAACAGTTTTGTACATTGATATACTGTTTTGAATTGCAATGGCAGTAATAAAGTTTCCGTCAACAACCAACACTACAGGTATAACCTCAAATCATGAAACCCGGATCAAAATACAAGGTAACTATTATTTACTTATTTTGTTTTTCCTTTGTAACTCATAATCAGTGATTCTAGATATATGTTTAGTTCAAACCTTCTACTTCCTTATTTATTTATATGAGAACATAACCTGTTTTTGTTAAATTTTTGTATAATGAAATTAACAACTTACAAATTCACTTGTTATGACCAATTATGACAAAACTGCAAAAACGTATTGATGTTATGTATACTTATGTGATTTGTTTTATAACTAATATTAATCTATGTTAATTTTCCTTTTCAGATTAACATTCAAAACAATATTTGCAAACAGAAGTGACTCTAACAACTAAAAGTCTAGCAAACTGATTAAACTTCTATATGTTATTGTTATTGGCTATATTTAAAATAACAACACCACATTTGTTTGAATAACAATAAAATCTCAGAAGGAAATTACAGGTACAATACTTGTTTTTATGTTTCAAACTCAAATTTTAGTCAAAATAGTTTTATAAATTTGTTTTATTATCATTAGACTTTAACTACTATTACTATCATTTTATTTTATTAATATTAATTGTAAATCTATTATTTGTGCAGTAAAGAGTTTACATACATACATACTACTGTTAAATAAATTAAAACAAAATTGTTGTTAACAACAATACTATTGAATCACGTTCTCTTTATACTAGCGTTGATTTCTTCTTAACAATATTTAAGTATTTGACAACGCGGTTGGTAGTGAATCTGTCCACGAAGCCAGCGATCCCGGGTTCGACTCCCGACATGGACAAACATTAGCGTGATGAGCGCGAGCATCCGTTCCCGAGTCATGGATGCCTCCCATGTACCCAAGCATGTACTTCTCTATATAAGTATGTTTATCGCTGTTCAGCACCAACAGTACAAGCCCAGAGCTCAGTCCAGGACCAGGTCAATCCGTGCGAGACCGTTCCCCGATATTTATTTATCTATTTGAATTGTTTCTTTCCAAATTTTGTATTTTATGTTTTGTTTCAGCTTGCAAGGATAACAAGAGCCTCAAATAAACAACACATGTTGACGTCCACCAAGCCAATGTCATTCATATGCATATTATAACCTACGACTAATTGAAAAATCCGTGATTTACTTTAGTTTTTAATCCCGTTATACCTACAATAAATTAATTAACATTTGAGTTGTTTAATTCACCTGCCTTAGATTATACAATTCTTGGCTACTTTTAGCTTTTAGCATTCCAGAGTATTTCAACATTGATATTAAATAAGTGAACAATTTGCCTTTTATTTAACTCCATTTAGCAACAATAATTTCATTTAGTAATCACTATAATTGAATCTTTTAATTTAAGACTAAGACTTCTGCCTGCCTTAGTCTTTTATACTATTAGTTATGTGTAAACATAAACTATATGTGTCAATATCATAAGATTTCCTTTATAATGTTATTTAGTCATATTAAAGATTAATTAACTTTTACCTGCCTTCAGTTATAAAACTGTAAACAGAACTGTATTTAATATTAACAAGTAGACCTGTTTGAAACCAAGATGTAAGAAATTAATTAAAACAAAGACCTCCATTTTCACAGACAACAATTGCAACTTTAGGAGTTGCTTTCCTATTACTAATAATACCTGATAACATGCAACAGCTGTTATTAGTCAGGTATATGTTGATCACTAAGTAACAATTCTAAACAGTTCTAAATCCTGGTAACCGGCACTAATTGTAAAGAGTCCTAGCCTACATACATAAAGAATTCACTCATATCATGGTCACGCGAACCAATTGTAAAAGCCCCCCCCCCCCATATATACTCTATACTCTAAAATCCATCCATTTGTGACTAGCCTAATGCACTTAATAAACTCTATCGTGGTCGCGACCACTGAATGTATCCGACTAAAACAGCTCTAGTTAAACTAATTGTCAATCCAGAGTTTACTTGCGTATAACCTGGTATAAATGATATTAATTGAAATGAGCTTAGTATGAATTCAATTACTTGATAACAAATGAAAACTAACTTTGGCATGTGATCGTCTAGATAATAACAAAAATGGACCTTTCGTTGTGAACCGTAATACCACTAAAATTCTTTAAATCTTTGTCTTAATTAATTCCTCACACTGATATGGAAAGTTTCTATGATAGATCTCTTATTTACTAAATAAGGTAGCATATAATAGAATAGAAATAGGTAAGTTACATAACCAAAGGTTAGCAGATTCCTCCCTTTTGGATTGGATACACATTTGGTCAATAGTTCATCAAAATTGGTTTAGCTTTTTGTTGGAGAAGTTTCAGTTCAATTGTAAATTATAATTAACTGTTTCCCATTATTAACTTAATAATAAAGTTTGCTTTCGATAGATTTGCATTTTTAATTTCATAGAATGTTATGTTATTATGATTTTATTTTATTCTAGCTTTATTAGCTTGATATTGGCCTCTCTAAATAGAGAGATTCGCTAGCCCCTCCTCCGCTAACGAATAATAGTCACCATCCAATAGAATCGGGCAGACTTCTTGCCATAAAAAAAATAGATTTACTAATTTCCGAACAAGTCATATGTAAGTCTGTCTGTATGTCTGTCAAATTTGGTAACAAAAGAGGACACAAAATAATATTAATATTCGATTCATAATTCCCTTTAGGATCTCTCATTAATATGCTAATATTCATATCTGTAATATTTTTATCATTACATAAGTGACTCCATTCTAACATTAATAGAGTTTTAATGCGTCGATCATGTTTTAGATCCAGCATTATACGTATCCATTATGAAATATTCAACTTTCTCTATGTTTCTTCATTGATTGTATATTGTCAATGTGGTAAGAAACAAGACGTGGTTTCGTCTTATAGATAGATTGAAACCTCATGATAGTTTTCATGGTATGATGAATTAAGTATGTAATTCAATAAAGCCACTTTATGTTGGTTTTATATTGCTTATAGTATTTACAGCATCTCATTTAATTCAAGATCCAGGAATATGATCAAATATAATATTTTCTATATATCTCTAGCTTTATTTTATTTAATGTTTAGCTAGAATATATATTTATAATAATATGATTAACTTCTATATTCCAATTTTGTTTTATTCTGTTGTTAACTAGAATATAGGTTTCTTGTTTCTTGTAGGCCATCTAGTTTTATTTTGTAATATTTTTAACTAGATATTTCGTATTTATAGTATCATTTTATTTTAAATATTGTTTATCAGATTCCGTCAATTCGATTACATACTTCAGAAATGAACTGACAAGCTTTCCAAAGCAGTAAGTTAATTTATTAAGGTATATGGTTAAGAATGTTTTCAGGCAATTTAACCTGTTAGTTAATGAAGATGTTCCCTATTTAATCTTTCATTAAATTTATGAAAGACATCCTACTTATTGTGAATTTTGGCATGTTTTGGAACTTATGAAATAGTGTTGTTTATTCCAAAACTATACCTTAACTTGTGTACCTTACTCTAACAGCTTCTAATTAGTTTCAATACTAGGACCGGTCCACATTTACTTTAATTGCGTATCCTTATCTAGCTCTATCGTTTGGTCAGGTAAGCCAAAGGGAGACTATCTAAACCTGGTGTAATGTTTCTTCCTCGGACTAAATTAGCCAGTTTGAGGTCGAAACTCCCTATTGTGTTCATAGGTTTTCCTCATGACATATAAATATATTATTTTATGGGGATCACAAAGCAATTCAGAGGACTTTGGAATTTGGTGTAGCCCGCTTACTAAACTTATGTTCTGGAGCCTTCCATCGTTTTAACCTCTGTTGGGCTCTTGCTCTGTGAGTTAGCACTCTTCCATGTCTTATGTTCGCCATGAAAAAGCCTCGGCTTATCCGAGAATTTAGCTCCAATTCAAACGAATTTAACACCGCAAGGCTCGTTTGTATCGTCATGAACACTGATCATAATTAAAAATCAGTGTCACGGTGAAAAAGTCTTAATGATTCGTCTGCTGACTGAAATATTAACTTCCCTTAGAAAATTAACCCAAATCTAACGAGTGAGCAATTTAGATAACAGGAATACCATCGCCACCGGCGAACAATACTCGCAAGTCACCCAAACAGCTCTTTTAAACTCGTGATTTAACAAAACCCCATTTAGAATTACATATAAACATTAAGCACTCGATCACAGCTAAATCACCCTTATGCGAAGATAATTATTGAGATTAAGCTTCCTATACCCATCTAACCCCATAATATTCTCTTAAACAAACTATAAATCAATCTATAAACTTCAAACTAAATTCAGTTATTTCGCGGTAAAGAAATCTCAATTTCATTTAAACTGTAAAATTATTTCAACCAAAACACTAATAAACTATAGGTTCCGTAACCCATGAACATCCAAATTATAATTAAAATTGTTAAATTATCAATTAATATCTTAATATTCAATCATAAAAGAAGCGCCATTAATAACTCGAAAAACTCGCAAACATTAATTAATTATTAATACGAACAAATTATAAAACTTCTATAAACCCCAAAACATATTTAAAATATTCAAACAATTAACGCGACATTACTATGAAAAATTAATTTTAAATTCAACCTCTGTATATGCGACCTACTCCTAGAAGCTTATCTCAACAAAAGACCTTTGCCTTCACTCGACACCCCTATTTATAACCCTACCTCTTGACGTTCGTAATAGTGGCGTAGGTCAGGTTTTCGCGGACATTCGTGACACAATCGACGTTCGCTCAGTAAAAGCCTTTAACAACCAAACTGACATTTTAGACGTGGCGGCCATATTTAAGTATGTAACTTTCTGTATAGAATTTTATTTACTTATTTTATATGTCTTATTTTAACGTTTATTTCTGCTCTCATGATTATTTCTAATAACTTTAAACTAATATTTTGAGAAAGAATAAGCTAGAATTTTATTCCTATTAACTTTTAAAGTAAATTACATTTGCTTCGTTCAATGTACTATTTATAGGTAGCCTGTATTATTCATTAAGTTTCATATTTTTTGATTTTCCTCTTTTTATTAATATACATTATATTATAAAGAGTCCCTATCTTGTATGTTCATCTGTATCAATCTCAAAACCCTCCAAACTAATATCATATTATTTTCATCAAGAGTTTTATATGAAAATAATTTCCGTCTCTTCCTATAAAATTAAACAAATATTTTAGTTCCAAATAAATGTCAGCTGTTAATAGACTAAAATGGACAGGGGTCTATTGGCCTGTTACAATCGCTAGCATCGTAGGTAGAGGCCGCTAACTAATTATCTGCCCGATTGTCTGTCTGCATTGTTGTTTAAACTATCTCAGAAATAACGAACACGTTGAACACTTCCAAAACTTATTTAATTGGTATCCAACCAACAAACCAAAGGAGGTATCCAAACTTATTATAATTACGCTTCCAAACTTATTTTAACTAATGAAACTTATTATAAATCCATGACCGCCCAGTTTAATCTCCCGATCCAATATGTCCGTTTTCCAAGCCGCTGCCTTGAGAACCCCACTTCCTTCACCAGCATAGTCAGTGCAGTTCCTTATTTACTTCCGATTCCCTATAAAATTTATTAAAACCTTACAGCTGTCTCAGTGTTTTTATAAATTAAGAATGCTTTGTTTTTTCTTTTAACTGTCGCTGATGTTTGTGCCGTTGCCTCTTTTCAGGGTTCCGTAGTCAACAAGGAACCCTTATAGTTTCGCCATATCCGTCTGTCCGTCTGTCCGGGGTTCAAGTAGGTATACACAGTAGCAATGACACCATGATTCTTGCCACCAACTTCGATATATTTCATGTACCTATTAGGCACTAAATTGGCTATTCCTATGACTCCTAGGAGGCCGGTCTTTATTTTATCCTTTTTAGTTGGTTTTTGAAGACAGTTTTATTTTTTTGTAAATTTTTTTTTGTCGCTTTTTAGTGATGCACCTAATATTATTATGTGATAAAGCACAAATACATAAGAAACAATAGCCTAATACCGATTTCTCATCACCCTTAACAAAATGTCGCTGTCCAAGATGCAGGGCCGTTAATCATTGAGGAGTTCTCCCGGTACTTCACCATCAGTTGCACTTTACCACATGAATTATAATGAATATAAAAGTAGCTTCATGTTCTTAATAAAGAAATCTCATCGCTGGCGTCAATTTACGACTAAGGAGTTCCGGTGGTCATCTCTGGTCTTCATCATCAGGTCCTCTTCACCAAGAGGTAATTTTGTAATGCAATTTCTTAAGGTCTTGCAGGTAATACCAAAATCGCTGTATGCGTGCCTATAACTTTTGAGGAGTTCCCTCGATTCCTCATAGATCCCATCATCAGATTCTGATTTCGTGACAATGGGACTACATGGGAAGTATACCCTTTCAAACAAAAAAATAATTTTCGAAATCGGTCCACAATTGACGGAGTAATCGTGTAACAAACATAAAAAAAAAAAAAAAACATACAGATACAGGTTAAAATTATTTTAAATGAAAGCACGTCATGTATAATGAATTTAAAAGGAAAACTATCACAACTAAGTAGACTTCACCGGATTTGGAGTTAAAGACGATTAAAAATGGCGACGGAACTGTCACTGAGCATGGTCCTACGCTCTTGCCCGTTCTTTTTAACCGACTTCAAAAAAAGGAGGAGGTTCTCAATTCGTCTGTATGTTTTTTTTATGTAATTTTTTTTTTATTTGTTATCTGTATACTGTGTGAGCGTTTTAAAAACCTTTTCTATTCTATTCTAATTAAACTAACCGCATCGCCAAAATACCAGGCCGTAATTCTTTCTCTATAATAAATGACCGAGAAAGAAGCCCCAAAAGTATGGAATGTTCCCCTATCTATAACTTTTTTATGCTGAAGTAAAGAATGGGAATCGCAAGAATGTGCTCAATAATGTTTTATGGAACAAAACGTTAACTGGTCAGGGATGAAAAAGTGTTCACACAAAAACAGCGGGAACTTTTCCTAGGGTTGTCACCTTCCATCTCACTCTTTTGCTAATGAGCTTGCTTAGTTTGCTGTCAACTAAAACACTAAGGGTGGAGTTCACCAACCAATTTAACGGACTGTTAAGTCCTAATCGGCTGTTAGTCAATACATTTTGACAGCCGTCAGACCTCTAATTGCCTGTTTAACTGTTGGTGAACTCCGACCTAACGCTGTTAAATTTACTTCTGCGAGCCAAACATGAATCACAAAAATGAAATGACAGCACGAATAAAAAGTTACTACAGTAATTAAATATCATGCTTAGCTTAGCCTGTGCACACTAGCGTTTTTAGCTCTAGTGTGCACAGGCTCTTAATAGATTTTAACGATTTATTTAATTACTCTAGCAATACCGGATAAAACCACTTAGTAATAAAAGGAAAATAAAAGTCTAGACGACACACTTTTATTTTAAACCTTAAGCGTTAATTCTTACGTTAGAATATGGAATAGATGTATTAATTTTCCTAGCAACTGTCAAATTTTAAATAGGAACATATTTAAAAAAGCGTTAAATAGTGTGAAACTCGGCATATAAGATGATATTAGCCTCTGATCTTTTTTGTGGCCCTATTTACCTATGTAAATACCTTACCTTACCTTAAATAACATTACAAAGATACTTACTTACTTACTTACTTACTTACTTACTTACTTACTTACTTACTCTGTAAGTTAATAAGTTTGGATGTAGGTCTCCGAAAAATGTTAAAAATGGGACGCCAGCGGCATTATAAGGTAAAAAAATTACTACAATATGCGTCACGGGCAATACATAATATTAAAAAAAAATACGTAACAACCCTAGTTACGTTCCATTTAATTAATACAAAGACGTATCTTATCTTTTCATAACGGCCGATGGCTCCCTTTGATGTGGTAGAAGGCAACTCCCTAACAACTGTATTTAATTAAGCCAACTTGACCTATTTTTAGGGAGCAGACGTACCTGGAAGGTACAGGATTTAGGATATTTTGAAAGGGAGGGAAAATGTATTTTTTACAAAAGATAAACGTGAGATGTAAGTTTTGATTCACCTATTCGATAACAAAAGAGAAAAGAGAGAAAACTCTCGAACAAGTCACCTTTCAAATAATCACTATAGAGTAATAAAACAAAGTCGCTTCCCGCCGTCTGTAATTTTTCACGGATGGATCACGTATATAATAGTACCCCGAGCGAAGCGAGGGCGGCTCGCAAAAATATTAGGAAGGTGTTTTAACTATTTCTCTTTTATTTTAAAGCTTAAAGACATAAAATTTTATTTAAATGAATATTAGTTAAGCCAATAGAATTAAAAGCTCCGAAAGAAGACAATCTATCACAAATTGACCAAGTCCCAAACTAAGCTTTTTTTTTTTTTTTATTGATAATGGGTTTGCTCTTGACCAACTCCCGCCCTTGGAGGACAAAGATTCAGTCTACGATGTAGCGAGCTCACCCAGAAGATGCCTATTCACCCTAGCTTTAAATAGGTTCAGATTGTATGCACTCGGAAATACAGACGCCGGAAGCGCATTCCACTCCTTTGCAGTACGCATTATGAAAGATGATGCAAAGCGCTTCGTTCGAAAAGGCGGAATTTGAACCAAGTACGGATGGCATCCCGCGGTGCGCCTGGAAGTCCGATGGTAGAAAGGAGACGGCGGTATTAGCTCGTGGAGCTCCTGTGCACACTCCCCGAAGTACAGTCTGTAGAACACCGACAAGCAGGCAACTTTCCGTCGGTGAGCTAGGCTGTGAAGCTTAGCTTTTTCGAGAAAGTCGTGGCCGATGAGTCTCTTAGCTCTGCGTTCCACCGAGTCAAGTATGGCTAGTTGGTATTTAGCTGAACCATCCCAGAAAAAGAGGCCAGAGATGCTTAATTAAAGTAATGTTTTTTAAACCATTCAGATTCCCCACTACTGAGCTTTACAAAATCTCAAATCTTCTATCGATGAGAAAACTATATATTTTACTTATGACCCTAAAACAACACAAATCTCTCCCATATAATGCAGCCACTTTAAGAAGGAGAAGGAAAGACATTGTTGCCCCCACACTCTCCTGTAAATCTGTATTTGCGAAAAGGCAATACAATTCGCAGGCACCGCATTTATACAATACTATTAATAAAACACTAAACATTTACCCATTACAACTTCACGACTGCAGAAAAATTATTGTTAACTGGCTTAAAAGTCTCAATTATGACGAGACCGAAGCACTCCTAAGCCCAAACTTCTCTGAGAGACTCAAGTAATGTTAGCATAGTACAGAACACTCTCGCACACATACACAGCTTGCACATACACACGCACACACACACACACACACACACACACACACGCACACACACACACGCACACACACACACGCACACACGCAGGCACGCTTTCAAATAATAGAATTTTAATATTTTTTAATATAAATAAACTAATGTAATTTTTATGTTTTGTTAAGATTAGGTTTATCTGTTATTTATATTCACGCTGTTATAGAAGAGCGGGATCTCCTGACACAGGTATATACAATACTTACTAGGAGGTCCCAACCTTTGCTACTGTTTAATCTCTATGATAACAAATAAACATTTCATTTCATTTCATTTCATCCCAAAGGTGACTGCAGTACTCCATGCCTGATCGGACCTGAGCTTTGTAGAGAGATAAAAGCTGTCCAGGCGTGAATAACCGCTTTACCCTATTTAGGATGCCCAGCTTTTTGGCCGCGGTTTGCGCTTTGTACTCAATGGTGGCACCAAAGTTGAGATTAGACGTCAACTCCATGCCGAGAAGCTCGAGACGGTCGGTAATAGGCACAGATGTACTTCGGAAAGTAGGGGTCAAACTGAACTGACTCCTTTTGGCAGAGATTAGACACGCCTGTGTTTTGGTGGCGTTGAAACTGACTAAATTTTTGTCACCCCACTGGGAGACAAGACTTAAAGTCAGATCCGTTCGCTCTACCATAGCCTCTCTCAAAGAACGTACCTCTACTGCACTGGCTTTCGCACTGGACAAGTATCTCTCCGTGACTGTACTGTCATCTGCATACCCAACGATACCCGGTTGAAGCAGATTGTTAATGTGTAGCAGGAAAAGGGTCGCGGAGAGAACAGACCCTTGAGGAACTCCGGCGTCAATAGCCATAAGGTCAGAGGAGCAGCCGCCGATGACCACTCTGATTGACCGTCCACTCAAGAAATCTGATATCCAGCTACAGAAGCCAGTGGGGATGCCATAGGCCGGAAGCTTGCTTAACAAACAAGCGTGCCAGACCCTGTCAAAAGCCTTCGAGATGTCCAGCGATACAGCAAGTGCTTCGCCATGTTTCTCGATAGCTTCACCCCAGCAGTGCGTGACATACACAAGAAGATCCCCAGTCGACCGTCCCCGGCGAAAGCCGTATTGACGGTCACTGAGAAGATCATTTTCTTCAAGGTATGCCAGCAGCTTGCTGTTAAGTACCCTTTCCATAACCTTGCAGAGTATGGAGGTAATGGCTATCGGTCGATAAATTGCAGGGTCCGCACGACTTCCCTTTTTAGGGACCGGTTGTACATTTGCAAGCTTCCAGGATTCTGGCACAATTCCTTTTTTAAGGGAGAGGCGGTACAGGCGTGTCAGCACAGGAGACAACTCAGGCGCACAATGCCTAAGAACTCTCGCTGGGATACCGTCAGGGCCGCTAGCCTTATTCACGTCCAAACTAAACAATGCTCTACGCACCTCTTTTAGATGGATTGTGATCTCCGACATCGAAGATCCACAGTGAGGTATAGATGGCGTTTGTTTAGAGCCAGAGTCAAGACGAGAATTGCTCGCAAAGAGAGAGGCAAATAAATTTGCCTTGTCAATTGCGGAGTGAGCTAGCAACCCATTAGGTTTCAGCAATGGAGGCAATGTGGAACGGCAGAAATTAGTTTCAACCGATTTTGATAGGGACCAGAACTGCTTACTGCCTGGGGGGTAGGAAGCTAGTCTGGCCCCCATACGCCCTACGTGGTTAAAACGAGCCTGACGTAATATCCGTTTGCAGGACTTGGCGGCAGAATTGAAGGCTCTCTTCTTCGCGCGTACCCTCCGGGCCCTAACCTGGCGGTCGCGAACTTTTACCCAAGCCTGGTAAGCAGCTTGCTTACGGGCCTCAGCACGGGCGCAATCCGCATTATACCAAGGCCGGGATTTGTGTCCGAGCGATATGTCGGAGAATGGAATATAGTATTCCATTCCCTGCCGTATAACGTCGGCAACCGCATAAGCGGAGCTCGTGGGTTCACCCGAAGAAAAACACACTTGCCGCCAAGGAAAAGATGCAAAAAAGTGCCGCATCTCATCCCAATCTGCTGACTCGTATCTCCATACTCTTCTTGTGCCTCTCGGGCTATCGTCTGGAGGAGAGTAGACTGACACGGACTTCACCAGACAGTGGTCAGAAGTGCCCAGCGGGGCTGAGACCGATACTGAGTGCCTGTCTGGATCAGTTGTCAGCAGAAGGTCCAGACAATTGGGTGTATGGCCGTCAACATCCGGTACCCGGGTCGCTTGATTCACCAGTTGAGTTAGATCTAGCGATAAAGCAAACTTGCGCGCCTCTCTCCCAGCATGGTCAGTTTTCTGGTGTGGGAACAGCCACTCACTATGGTGGGCATTGAAGTCCCCCAGAAAAACAAGCTCTGCAGTTGGATACCGTTGTTGGGCTAAATCCGCCGTCTCCATGAGGTGATCGAAAAGCCTAGTCGTCTCCTGGTCACCGCTGTGCGAACGGTAAACACCAATGTAAATGGTCTTTGTTTCACCGGTGTCTAACAGCAGCCATAGTGCGGAAAAATCTGAACTCTCAAAGCAACGGAGACGACGACAGCATAAGTCATCGCGGACGTACACACAGACCCCGGCCTGCTTCTTGAACTTATGCTCAAGGGAGTAGCTCGGGTAGTTGAGGTAACCCACGTCCAACGGTGTATCTTCGTCTCCGTTAGGAAGAACAGGTGCGGCTTCTCGGTCTCGAGGTGGTGATGGACCGGGTCGAGATTTGAGTGCAATCCTCTGATGTTTGTGAGGTGCACTTTTAATGGGAGGAAGTGCAGCCGTTGTTTAACCTTATTCTTCTTGAGACTTTTCATTGTGTTGAGTGTTGGTGGGGATAGAAAGAAACTGTCGAGGCGCTGTCCAGCATGCCAAGGTGTTCTCTTCAGCTCAACTGAAACGTAGGGGAACTCATTTGGAGATCGCGGGGACGCCCGAACCCCCTCGATATGGCCACCGGGTCCTCCCTTCCAGTCGCCAGCTGGCACGGTGGAGCATATCGAGATTTTTCGCGAGTTGGCGGGGCAGCCTTTGGCACGTGGCTGGCGCGCTACTTGGGCCCCCTACTGACTGCGGCGGCCAACGGCTGGCACCGTGCTTCGGATCCCGCTACCCTCCAGAATGAATTACCCGGTACAGCGTTGCTTAGAAACCAAGACCGGCTCTGAACAGCGCAACTGACATCCTTTTTTTCCCCAAAGGCACTGGTACTCCCACACACCGACGGAACACAGCAAGCTGCTTGGCGCCGGACTTCAGTGAGAGGGTGGTCGCGAGCCAGGCGGCCCCTTGCGGAGCCTACCACCGCTTAAGTGGGATCTTTCAGCCGGACTTATTCACAGGCAAGCCTGTGGTGCCCTAGGCTTACATAGGCAAAGATAAACATGCTTAAATAGAGAAATACAAACATAAATGTATAAATATAAAACATCCACGACGCGCTTAAAGATCCTATGACGCAAACATTTTTTTTTATTTTTATTAAGAGCAATGTTAATGCTACTAAAAAAAAAGTGAACCATAACTCGATTAGCAGTGAGAGAGAAAAATGAAATTGCCAAAATGGCCAGGTTTTCCCCCTTGGGATAATTTCATTGCTTTCAGTAGCGTGAAATCCCTCTTAAAGGTAACATTAGGAAAACCGGTCAAGTGCGAGTCGGATTCGCGCACTGAGGGTTCCGCACACCGAGGGTTTTTAGTATTGTTGTTTTTCTATAGGGTCTGTTCTATAATCATCTTAAATTTAACGCTTGTATGTACTACCATTTTTACAAATAGAAAAAAAGTTGAAGGAAAAAAACGTTTCTTGTATGGAGACTCCCCTTATTACTTTACTTTTTGACTTTTTTATTTTTTTTTATTAAATCCGTCATTATATCACATTCTGCAAAAAAATCAACGGGGTATATTTTACGGTTCAAAAGATACAGTTCTTTAAAGTTAGGACAGACAGACGGACGGACAGCGTAGCTTAGTTATAGGGGTCCCGTAGGCCTTCGGATACGGAACCCTAACAATGAAACCTTTTAATCCATGTGAAAGATGGGGCGTTAATGGGGGAAATACTTTTGATATAATAACTTGATTAAAAAAATTATTTGACAAAATTGGACTAGGAATTGGATTTTTTTTTTTACATAAAACTGACAGTGATACAGAGTAACTCTTAAAACCAACGGATTTTCACTAAACTTAACTAGACACTCGATTAAACAAAACGTAAATTATATTACCCAGTAATGTTATATTAATATATTGGTAATTATCGTGGTTATTATTGTTGTACAAAAAATATCACACTCAATTGCGAATTGTATTACCATGACTTATTTGTAAAACAAAATTGTAATCGAAAACTACAGGCGTGTTTACAATTTTACAGTTTTATAAAGCAGTTTAAACGTTACAATTTACATATATTTTGCTGTGTTATTTTCAATTTTCTAGCCTTATTAAAAGGGTCTTTACTGTACAATTGTACAAATATATATGTCACTATTTTACAATTTGTCGGATTTTATTTTACAATTTATTAGATAGGACCCTGGTAAATACCTACATATTAAAAATTTGAGGTAATTTACGAGCGTAGCGGCCCCGCGTGAAAGAGACAGAAATATTGATATATTTTTAAGTAACACTTAGTCGGTGAACTTTCGGGCAACTTATCCTTGTTAGTGCGTGTAAACTGCGTGTTCGTGTGTGTTTTTGACTTTGGTCACACGCCGCTTCGAGTTACATATCAGGATATGGTGTAAGTGTCATTGATGCCAGTTTGATTCAAATACACCAGTTTTCAACCAACAGAGGGGTGCTATTATTTGAACATGTGTATCTGTCTATCTGTCTATGGCATCGTAGCTGCCAGACAAATTTGGTTTATTTTTTGTTTAAAAGGTGTCTTTCTTGATCGAGAGCGTTCTTAGCTAACCCTTAATTCGGCAAAAATAAAAAAAGTGTTCAAACCTCTTTAGATTAAAAAAGAGCATAAAAAAATTGTAACAAAAAAATATAAAAAAGTGAATGTTATGTTGTCTCTGAAATTAGGGGTCCTAATTTTATCGGGGATTTTTATCATTTTAATAGTCACTAACGACCCGCCCTCGCTTCGCTCCGGGTACTATTATATACATAAACCTTCCGTGAAAAAATATCTAACTGATGGTGAAAACCGCATTAAAATCCGTTGCGTAGTTTGAAAGATCTAAGCGTACATACAAAGGGACAGACGGCGGGAAGCGACTTTGATTTATACTATGTAGTCATTATTGCTGATACGTCTAACCTCTAACCCAGCGTTCGGAAAATGGAAAATTCGGATAAATAAATAGATATTCGGAAAAAAAACGGAATTTTAAGGTGTTTCTTGAATGCGTAGGTTTATTAAGCCACCATAGAACTGTATGATAATGACAACATCAATTCACGAAAATAAATTTACGCCCAATTTAATTATTGGCTTTCTACGACATGGTTCTATAGGGTCCTGAAGCATAAACACAAATTGAGTGAAATATTTAGAACTTTATGGCATATTAGGTGTTAAGTATTGAAGATTAAAGTATGGTACAGCTTTTTTAGATATTTTTACGTAATACAATACGATAATTATTATACGATAAATGAAATAATATTTTAAAAAAAAGATTCGTAATAAAAAAAAATTTGACATATTTTGGTAGCTAAAATTTGACACAATTAACTTGAATCATGAGGTAAGAGTAACAATCTATAATTAAAATCAAAATAACTTCAACATATAACTTACCTATCTCGCTTATCTCGTACAACTCCAGAAAAACAGGAAAAAAATACAAAAACACTAAACACAGATCCAAAAAAAAACACAAAACCAGTAACACCACTAACTATTAATCTTCTGCAATTAAATTACGTTCGATTTATTTACGGTTATTTTTCGAAAAAGCGCGCAGATTCCCGCACGCGACCGCCCTCGACCAACGCCGAGCGAACACTGAAGAGATGCGATGCTCTGAAACTGTGGATCCCCCCTCTCGCTTGTTGGAAAAATTTCAGTGCAACGGCTTGATCTGGCGACCTTGTTACGTATTTTCTTAGAATTCAGTTTAGGTAAGGCTATGTTTTCGTGGAAATTGGATAATTTCTTGACTTCGTTCAGTTCTGAAGCAATGAACTTGCGAGAGGTTATCTTCTATATTATATCCCCTTATCTCTAAAGTTAATAATTCAGACTTAAGTATAGACGTTTATCTATGTTTTATAAAAACGAGTTTTATTACCTTATTACTAAGCGACTATTGCGATTTTCACGTGATTTTCACATTTTTGTAGAAATTTAAGCGATAAGTCTTACGTGGAATATGGAATAGATGTATTCATTTCCCTAGCACCTGTCAAAATTTATCTCGTGCATGCATGCTAGGGGGCCTGGGAATATTGGGGTAAGGTCGATTTCCTAGACGTTTTTAACATAAGAAAACTACAAAAGATAAACATGAAGGCAGATGTCCAGTGTGAGCTACTCTATCTCCCCATAACTCAAAGGTATTTTTGAGTTAAAGGGTTGCAATTGTTTTTTTTTACAAATAAATAAAGTATTTCTCTCCAGAACACCCTGTACTCGTTAAAAAGCTTTCAATAAAGTAGTTCTTAAGTGAGTTCCGTTAGTCTAGACTATCTCAAATTATTCAGTAGCTAAAGAATTTTATTGAAATTCCTACACCTTTACTTTGTTAAGTACTTTAAATATATTAGGCTTTTCTGTTAGGACTTACCTACGTCTTTGTAACTTTCGTTAATGTACTTGTAACTTTTGCCTGAGAAAATCAGTCTGGTCTTTCAAGAGCTTTACGTTTCTATTTTCGGATAGTGTTTTATAATTAATTTATCTATCGTCGTAATTGGATGGATCAACTTTCTTGTTGTTGTTATTCTGTCCCGTAAGCCAGGAGACAATAGTGATATTGTTTCTTAGAAAGATGTTTATAATATATACTAATAATATGCTCAGAAGAAAGCCCACAAAAGAATGGGCTTGTAATTTTCACAAAAATACATGCTGCATAGATTTATATCCTTTAAAATCATAGTTTTAAAGTGCGACCCAAGAGACGTATCCATGGTCATATAAAAAACAGTTGATTGACCCAATTAATTCTTCGCAATTAACATTTCCTGTACCTATACTCGATGTTTATGTTTTGTTCAAAATTAGAATAATAACAGCCAAATCGTATCGTTTGTTATTTATTATTTTC
This sequence comes from Tortrix viridana, assembly GCA_963241965.1. Taxonomy (NCBI): domain Eukaryota; kingdom Metazoa; phylum Arthropoda; class Insecta; order Lepidoptera; family Tortricidae; genus Tortrix; species Tortrix viridana. The sequence continues at coordinate 3,370,581 of OY725197.1, read as the reverse complement.
ATACCGGAAAATTACCCCAAAGGAACAGATTTAAATATACACATAAAGATATATATATATACGGGTTCTAGGCGAATAATGCAATCCTGAAAATAGGCTTATGATTGATATATTATATAACCTAACCTAAAAGCTATTGTTGGCAACTGTACTCTTTTTTGCACAGTCGTTTATTTATTTATTTATTTAAGGATTACCAACAGATAATACATCAATACAATATAAAATAACTTATGCTAGTGATGTGTTAGATGCTTATCTAATTATAGGTAACCACAGCTAACTCACGTGTGTTAAAGACGTATCACACAATTATTAAATATGATTTAAGATTGAAAAATTAATAATGAATCCTAGATTACATCATTTGCTTGTCAAGACAAATCCAACACAAACACGATAATGTGTAGTTTAGGAGTTCCTATGACCTTCGTTATCTATCGTCAGACCAGCTCAATGACACCATAATATTGCATTGTCATCGGGTTTACATACACCCAAACCTACTAAAAACACACACACACATTCATCACACATGCATTGCAAGTAAAATAAAAGCTTGTATAAAGAAGAAATATGGATCCTTCTGCGTTTGACAGGCCATCTGAAAGTTCTCACGTCTTATGATCTACATGGAAATATTTATTTTAATATTTAAGCAAAGTTCGTGCCTGCATCTATTAGCTATCTATTAGCTTTTAAAGTCTTTCGACTAGCATAAGAGCACGTATGAGAGCGAGTCAAAGAAATCTACAAACCCGAAGGTAGTTTTGACAGCGGACTGAATATATTCTTATATATTTGCTTCTATTTCATAATCATATTGTTGGCGTTATGGTTGCTCTTTATTGATTCACTGTAAGGCACTCAACATTACACACGGCGCCGCTCCTGTCTCATAAAAACCCTAGCCTAGAGCTCAGTTCCACTTGTTTATTACTAGCGACCCGCCCTCGCTTCGCTCCGGGTTCTATTTATATGTACGCTCAGATCTTTCGAACTACGCAACGGATTTTAATGCTGTTTTTTGTTATGTTGTTAAAATCCGTTGCGTAGTTTGAAAGATCTAAGCGTACATACATACAAAGGGACAGACGGCGGGAAGCGACTTTGTTTTATACTATGTAGTGATATAAGTATACTAGGTAGGTTCATCTGTGTGGAATTGTCCCCTGTTATTTTTTATTATAATTTAGAAACCTTACACTCGCTCGTAACGTTCTTCGTCGGGGTACGCTTGACCAAGATCCAGATTCGGCCAGTCTGGTTATTACAGTGGAGGGACTGCCGTCTGACCTCCGTAGCCCTCGTGACAGGGGAATCACACCAATTGAATCATGTTTACACATGATTCCACCTAAATGTGCAGGTTTCCTCACGATGTTTTCCCTCACTGTTTACACACGCTGTATCATCTAAAAGTAGGAAAGTATTTGAAGGTTCAAATAAATTGTAAAATTTTTGTTCGTGATTTCAACTTCCTGTGGTTGACGTTTGGCTCGGAAGTTAGATGTGACAGGCGACAGGCGACAGGTAGAGTGAAAGTTAAAAAAGCTTTTGAATATTCAGTGTTGTTACTCTTCGTGTTTCAGTCGAATTCGCACTTGTTTGGTGGACAAGCTTTGTATTTCACTAGCTTCTGTCCGCGACTTTGTGCGCGTAGAAATACTTTAGCGCTATTTAAAAAAAATACGTCCTTCCCCAGAATATGAGGATACATAAGTATGGATATGGTGATATGATTTAGAAATAACTTAACCTAAATTTAATTTTTGGGACTACCTTTTGTACCGGACTGTACTTTATTTTGCACAGTCATCATCTGCTTATCAATACAAATCTAACGAGCCCAAACACGACGGGTTTACCATGTGCAGTTTAGGAGTTCCTATGACCTTCCTTCTCCATGTTGCGCTGGACCAGGGCCTTATGGCAAACCTTGAGGGAGGCCAGCAGTGGACGTCTTTCGGCTGAGATGATGATTGTTGTTCTTTCTCCCAGGGAGTGATGTAGGCTAAAATATTTAGCTATTAGCTTTTGCCCGTGACTACGTCAGCGTAGAAGTGTTTTATCACTATTCCTTCGGGAATATTTTTCTTAAGAGTGGTGTTCTTTCGAATAAATAAATAAATAGCGCTCCATTTTGAATAATCGAAACCATCATAGGTGACATCTGTCAGATTTCAGCGTAGCTACGGGCACGAAAAAAAAAAAAGAACTCTTATTGAGACACTGGGATTAGAACCTGGGAGACCGAGCGTCGTCGCTCGGGTCAAAACCGAATTTTCATCGATTTCTATACAAAAACAAAAAAAATAATAACGAAAGATTTAACCAAAAAAAGAACAAAAAACAAAAAAAGGTTCATAGGTGGGGTTCGAACCCGCAGTCTTGGCGTAGTAGGCCAACGCTCTAACCATTAGTCTAATCAGACGGTGGCGGCCGCATCGAAATTACGAACCACATTGCGCGGGCAAATGTTTTTGCTCGAAAATACGGGGAAAACGAATTTTCCCAGATATGAGACCTAGCTAGATCGAATTTTTGCCCCGTAAACCCCGGCACCCGGTATCGAAATCGTTAGAGCCGTTTTCGAGAACGTAAGTACAAATATATTAAAAATTTAAACAAATATTCCTCGTTTAATAAGTAAGATTAGTAGGGATAGTAGGAATTAACATTAATTTGTTAGGTAGGTTGCTCAAAAATATGAACGCTCAATGAGTTGAGTTCCAAGTCCCAAATACTACCTACGATAATAGTACTGCGGTTTTCAAATCGTAGCGGATCCGTCCCTTGCCGTGTAAGGGTGCCTTAATCTCAAAGCTTTACAGTGACCGCATCTTTCAGGTTTAACATAACTTCGGCGAAACTCTTTACCGAAATAGTTAGCTTTATCTAAATTCAAAGGAATTTTATTGCCATTCCTAGATTACTTTGAGCTTTATAAATTACATAATATTCACAGTCTAGGGTAAACTCATCGAATTCCGTGACTCGCTCAACTCCGTGACTCGCTCAATTCCGTGGTAGCAGTTCTATAATCTGCCATAGAACCGTGCTAATAGAATCTAGGAACTGAAATACGATCTTTGACTTTTAAATAGGGTAAGGCAAATAAATGAAGGGTGAATTTTAGGTCCCAGATTCGACCTGCAGGGTTCTATGGCGGATTATAGAACTGCTGCCACGGAATTGAGCGAGTCACGGAATTTGTTGAGTTTACTATATTTAATTTTTATACCAGCGAGCCGCCCTGGCTTCGCACTGGTGAAATAACACCTTCCTTTTATGCCCATAACAACTCTATTTTTGGGTAAGTAGTTTAAAATATATACTAGCTGTTGCCCGCGACTCCACACGCGTAGAAGTCATAAATCGCTTAACTTTCGGGAACTATCAAATTTTCCGGAATAAAAGGTATTATATATTTCAATCTAGAATACGTATTATCTGTGTGTCAAATTTTAACTATATCCGTTTAGCCGTTTAGCCGTGATAGAAATACAAACATCGAACCATCCATACAAACTTTCACATCACTTCGTCCTCCAAGGGCGAGAGTTGGTCAAGAGCAAACCCATTATAAAAAAAAAAAAAAAACTACTAAGCGAAAGTAACTCTGTCTGTCTGTTACCTCTTCACGCTTAAACCACTGAACCGATTTAGATGAAATTTGGTACGGAGATAGTTTGAGACCCGCGGAAGAACATAGCATAGTTTTTATCCCAGAAAGTTGGCTATTTCCCATAGGATACACGATAAACGAGTTCTATACGGACGGACTCGCGGGCAATAACTAGTTTATAATATTAGTAGGAAATAAGATACCTAGTAAGGATTCTTCATCATCATCATCCATGTCCATGACTTCCTCCCCATATAATGTGCCATCATCAACAACATTATAGGTACAGTCAGCATCAAATAGATAGGAGCAGCGAAAGTAGCCAAATATATCGCAACACCTTTATTACTATAGGAATAAGGATATGTTGCGATATATTTCGTCATTTTGACTGCTCTTTTCTATTTGATGCTGACTGTACCAACCAAACAAAATACCTACCGATAATGCAAATAATCAATTAAGTGTTACCAAAACATTAATCCGACGATAACTAGATCAAAGGATAATAATCTCACGTTCAGAAAGAATTTTCATCTATGCCCTCTGCCTTGCAATATTTACGAAGAACACAATACCATCATCAATCATCTTATTGGTATCACATTCCACCAATTTAATTATTAGGTTAACCGCCCATTTCACAATCGTCAACTAAGGCATATCTGTCAAATAAATTTTGCCCTTTCCCTTTTTTACACTTGAAAATAGACGAGGAGAGGGCTTAATCTTTAACTGACAGATGAATTTACTTGTCAATTGTGAAACGTGCCCTAAGTTTAATAATGTCATGTCCTATTATGTTATATGTATATTGGTGAAGGTGCGTAATCAATAAAATGTTTTTCATTCTTTATTTTCTTTCTTTCAATATCCATTGCTTCTTATTAACTAATAAAAGCTACCTAACCTCAAACAAAAAAGGTAGTGGAGGATTCCAAACTTAATACATAGCAAATTATATCCGTTTCTTGGTAAAGGGCTGCGTATATCAATTTACCAATTTCCGAAAGGGCGTAAGTTTATCATAATCGTACGTAACTTGAAACTTTTTGGATTTGTTTGCTCCAAGTCAAGTTCTCATTACATTAGTTAAGCAATCGTGCGTAAGGAATGCTTCGGGAAAGCAAACATTATAGATGATTATCGCTTATCAAAAGCTTTGATGGGGGAGATAAGGAAAACAAAGGGGGGGTAATCGGAAGATTAAGTTTCCACACCTTTGTTCGGAGTTAACCTGATTTCCTTCGTACGTACACATTAACTAGGTAAGTGGAATTATTTGTGTGATGAGCACGAATATTTGTTTGAGTCTTGGATGTTATCTGCAGGATGTCCTGTAAATAGTGGTCCAAACGAAAAATTTAAATAGTTCCACCCCAGGGCTACCAAAAACACCCCCATGTATGTTTAGCGATTTTTACTAGTTTCGAAGATATTGATAATTTTTATCAGAATTTTTGTAATTTTCCCTTATGTCCTGTTACCAAAAATCCTTAATTTCATGTTTTATTCCAGAAGTTTATCAGTGGCGTCTTATATTATTAGAATCATTTTACAAATCAGTGATGTTTTTAAAACCATTTGACAGATTTTTTTAATCAACTTTTTAAGGAATCACATAAAGTTTGGTTCTCCATACTAGGTATTCCCATTGTTTGTTTTTCACTAAGTATGGAAAAAACGACTTTATGTTATTACTTGAAAGTTTGATTTATAAAAACAGCTGATGAGAAGAAAACCAAACGGTCGACGTTTGAAAATTGAACGCTCGAATGCGCCCGCGCGCACTCTGATCCCCTCCCGGCGCGCTGACGTAACTTAATGAAATGTGACGTTTTCAATATAAAGGGACCTTATGGAGGAAGGCAATTACGCTCTTCTTGTTCTTGTAACTATACAAATACTATGGTAAGAGTTCTAAAAACGGCGTAACCGCCTGCCTCCATAAGTTCCCTTTATACTGAGAACGTCACAAATTTTGTTCAAAGCGATCTGGATATATACCATAGCTCTGAATCAAGGTCTGTGGCACCAGCCACTGGATATCTAGACCAGAGCCAGGGAGAGTTGTGTCCGTATAGCTTAATGCTCTCCGAGAATCGAACATGCATATTGTGATGAACTAATCAACTGAGCCATTGCAGCCGCCGTCGTGTTGGCGCGATCAATGGGAGCAAAATAATAGATTTAATTAGGTATCTGAGATTTAGCGGACAGTGCAAGTCATGAGCTCAAGCGGACTTACAGTAATAATTATAGTATATTTATGTTTATATATATTTATGTATATTTTGTTATTGCCTTCATTTATTATCACTTTTTGTTTGCATCGTTTGCCAATTTTTTGTTATTTTTAATCTTCTCTTCTTTGTAAGGTTGTCTGGAAGAGATAGAGAAAGATGGTGTGAAGTAATCATCATCGTCCATTCATCATCATTATCAGCCGCAAGACGTCCACTGCTGGACAAAGGCCTTCCTCAAGGTTTCCACAACGATCGGTTTCCCGCGACCTTTATCAGATCCTCGGTCCACCTTGTCGAAGGCCTGTCGACACTTCGTCTCTCGGTTCGCGGTCACCACTCTAGAACCTTTCCACTCCGACGGCCGGTTCTACGAGCAGTGGGGGCACCCACTGCCACTTAAGGTTTGCTATTCGGTGAGCTATATCAGTTACTTTAGTTCTCCTGCGAATCTTCTCATCCCTGATTCGATCTCGCAAGGAGACACCTAGCATAGCTCTTTCCATCGCCCTTAAGTGACCGCCTTCTTATGAGGCCCATTGTAAGCGACGTCTCAGATCCATATGTCATTACTGGCAACAGCAATACTCTTTTGGCAATTATTGTTATCTCCTGTGACTTGCGCCTGCAGGCTTTTACATCCACGTCGGGATTAGGTAATCTATTGGAGTTAGCGCGTCAATTTCAATTTAATATTTTGACATGACGCCCTTATCAGGCGGCATAGCGATCGATTCACGTTGAAAACTATCGCTATGGATCAATGGATGGATATGTCATGGACCAAGTGATTAATGCGGGGATTATTTATAATGCCCGGCCATTATGAAAAATAGCGAGCTATACCGGGTTAAGTAATTAATTATTATAGTTAGGTAAGGATAAGTTTTATAATAATTCAGAAAAAAAAACCCTTTCAGTAGGGGTGTAGGCACTAAACGAAAATAAATACTTAATGTATTATATTTTTTCCGGTAGTGTTTAATATACAAGTGTTTAGAGGATCGTGACGTCATAGCGACGCCATGACAGCAGTTAGCGAAATTTATTTTAAGGCATTTTAAGGTTATGTAAGAGTAAATTTTTTTTTAATATTTTTTTAGATATACTTCGTGTATATATATAAAATAAAAATATTTAAAAAAACGTTTACACCCCTATTTAAAAAAAATCCGTTTACGAGCTAACAATACATTAAGACAAAAAATTACTTTGGCACTCGATATACACCCAATAATGTGTTATTTATAATAATAACACGCAGGTAACATAGAAATAGAAATAGAAAATATTTATTTCGCATAAATTTTTACATACATGTTATGTTTTATTTAACACATTCGGCGGCGGTGTGTTGTTTTAACGTATAATTTCCCGTAAAAAAACAGTGGACTTCAAAAAACTTTGAATATTTTACGTAGTCATTTCCCCTTTGTAGGCGGAAATCCTGAAATCGTAAAAACATATTTTGGCAAAACCCTTTTTAAAAAAGGATAACCTTTAATCTGTATGCGTGGACGCAATTACTAATGTCAAGTCGTGTTATTATTTAAAATAACAAGCTTTCAATCTAGTTGACGAGGAGGCACTGGTAAGCGTAACTTGACTCGACAGTGCGCTTGAATTGCATGTTCGTGAGTTTCGCGAACTTGGTCATGCTTTGTCGATTGACGTAAAATGCCAATGAATAATTGCTACTAGGAATAAATGCTTTCGAGGCACACGTCTTACTAACAAGTGGCAAATCTTCAGTCCAACTTTTGGACCTCCATGTGCGTCGGCGCAGTTAGCCTATATAGTTGGTAATTTATTTAGGTCACATATGAAGAAGAAGAAGAAGAAAGAAAGAAGAAAACCATTTATTCGTGACATATAAAAATACATAAAAGAAGACATGAAACAAAAAGTAGTAAAGGTCTTATGTCACGAAATGGTTCCAGTTCAGCATAATGCTGGCATAGAAGCCAGCGCTGGTCTTCCACTGGGACCATCGAGTGAAGCTAGAGCAGGTTACATTTTGGGCAGGTTACATATAAGTGTTTAGGCAAGAGCAGGTTACACTTTGGGCAGTTTACATAACAAGTGTTAAGGCAACGTATTGTAGCAAGAGATGAGAAAAATAAAAATAATATGACAAATTTAATGTAGGTACCTATGATAGCAAGTAATAAAAGACAATTATGAGGATTAATTAATAAAAAAGGACATATGTACAGAACAAATTATATACAGCTTGTGTCGTGGCTTAAATTTTCTTGTTTTTGTTGATGCTCATATATATGTATTTTTAACTTAATTCTAAAACCTTGAGTACTGTGCAGGTTCCTTATGGGCGGTGGTATATTATTCCAACATTTTGTTGCTGCATATCGAAAACTTCCTTTGAAGGCAGCTGAAGCGTGTCGGGGTGTTATACATATAAGTTTACAGTGTACACCAAACACTTATATGGCAAACATTTCATAAAGAGAAAGAAAATAACATAATAACAATGAAATTATACAAAGAAAAAATACAAAATCAATACAAAAATTAAAATTACACATAACAGATTTTACCAATTCAAAATACAATTATTACACACAAAAGCAAAATAAAATTTGTGTTTAAAACATACACATAAAAACCTAGTACTTAAAAATCATGTAAATATCATTATTCAAGATTTAAGTAACCTAACCGAGTTAAAAACCCCCGACATCAGCGCCCAAAAAAACCTCTGAGCAATGAGCAAAAACTTCAACGGGCTCCGAGCACGTGCATTTTCACTGGGGGGACTTCGTCACTAGGAGGTTTCAAGTATTAAATAACTCCCGCCAAATCGGGATCAGAGCTCATAACTTTTAAACCGCTTTACGGATTATCATCAAACCAAGCGAAGAACAATCTCAGTTATGTCACCTTTCTAATAAAATGAAAAAATCATAATCGGTCCATCCGTTTAGGAGCTACGATGCCACAGACAGATACACAGATACACACACAGATACACACGTCAAACTAATAACAAACTAATAATTTTAGCGTCGGGGGTTAAAAACATAATTATACATGTGACCTGGGACCTGGATGAGCAAGGTATTCAGCAGTGCGAGAGCTCTGAGCGGAACGCTCCCGTTCCGCTCCGTAATGACCCTGTCTACGAAGCTAACGGTCCCGGGTTCTATTCCCGGTATGGGCCAATGATTTAATAAGCAACGAATAATTTTCATTTAACTTTGACATCGATTGTTTGTCTAATCTTTTTATTCCTTCTTCAAAACATTACAAACCTCCTTTATTGCTGATATTACAAGGTAAATTAAGGTTCAAAGAATTCTTGTAAAGTTACAAATATCAACAATGCCATTCATTCGCTAATGATTATACCTATTCAAACAACTTTAAAAATTTAATATAAACCAAAAAAGTCCTGTAAATCGTATTAATATCTTTCTTACCTACTTGTTTATTCTGAGCCAAAACTATCTCAAACGAGTTTGAAAACACCTCGCTGCATAAAACAAAATATCTTAAGCCTTAATAATTATATTCGAATTACCAACTTGAACTCGCGGCATACGGCTTAAATTTGCAGTGTTCCTATTTTGAGTTAAGTCTGTTTTGGCTAGAGTTTCCTCAAATTTTCCTCACAATAATTTGCATGGTTGGAAGCCGAAGTTATTCCTTTATTCGTCGTGTTTGCGTATGAAAAGGGCATTTTGAAGTTAGATTGGAAATGGTTGAACGTTTGTATTTAAGATCTGTAATAACACTCTAGTCTGAACAATCGCTGGGAGTTCTGGACCTTTAAAAAACAAACATAAACACAAGACTGCTAGCATATAGGACTGCTAGAAAAACGTTCACTGCTGGATTAGGCCTTCCGCAATGACCTCCATGACAGTCGGATTTCTGCTACTCACATCCATTGGCTTCCCCGATCCTCACCAGCTCGGCTGTCCACCTTGTGGAAGACCTACCAATACTTCGCCATACCATCGCCATTCTAGAATCTATCCGTCCCCCGCCCACTGCCATTTGAGGTTTGAAATTCGCTGAGCTATGCCGGTAACTTCGATTCTTCTGCGAATCTCCTCATTTCTGATTCGATTTTGCAGAGAGACTCCGAACATGTATATATGTTACGATACGACTTTAGACTATAGATGTTCGCTACAATGTACTCGTACGAGTATCACTTGTTGGTAACCCTCAATAAATGGTCCCGAACCGATCATCCCAACGCCCTTTAGCAAAGTTCGATCTCTGCTGCTCAACCGTACCAAGAGATTACACAATGAATACTGGGTGAGTCACGATAAATGCAGGCAGGCGAGGGAAGCACTGCCTACCATTAACAGTCGACTCTCCAAGGCACTCCTCCGCCTTAGCAAATCTCGACTAAGGACGGTAACCAGTGTCTTAACAGGTCACGGACCTTTTAACAAACATCTTTTTAATTTAGGTGTTACAGACAGTCCTCTGTGCCGTGCGTGCATGAAGACAGAAGAAACAGCCGCCCACGTCGTACTACACTGCACCGAGGTGGCGCAATACAGGGCTAAACACCTCGATCCGATGAGGTGTCTCCCCGAGGTAACCATCGACATTAAAGGTCTGGTGGGCTACCTCGAGGAGCTGGGATGGCTAGAGTAACATGGTAATCCCACCCACACGCAAAATAGGCGCAAGACGTCGAGTTGCGGAAACCAGCCCGCCCTCAAAATACAAATACAAATACAATACCCTCAATAAATAAATAAAAAACATAATAATAATTGCCCTTTGGGTAACCTTGTGCCTTATGAGGCCCACTGTAAAAGACCACACACTCGCTACGTACTAATAACTACGTAATTCACCCTGTACCAAAACCTTTACCGGGCGTTTCAACTTAAATTAGTGTCACCAATATATTGACGAAATCAGTGATACCTACCTGCAACTCATGATGTAAACAAGCAGAACCGGGGATGTAGTTTCTATCAGCATCGGAAGTTGCTGTAGTGTAACGCTCACACGAAGCACACACACCCTTACTGTATACGGTCGTCTTCAGTTTGTAGATATGTATCTGTAGTGGTTGTTCTATTATTACTTATATACCTGTGTTTGTATATTATATACTACTCTGTCAAGAAAGTACCGGGAAAAGATCAATAATACACAAACTGTTTGTTAATCATCCAAATTTATTTTACCACCTTCAAAGTATGCTCCTTCAGAAACGATACACTTACGCCAACGAATAATCCAATCATCAAAACATTTTTTAAACGCTCGATGGTATTTGTTGAGTGTTTGGTCAAAAATTCTTTCACAATGATGGCCTTGTGCGAAGGCGCATTATCGTGGTGCAAAATCCAAGAATTTTCATTCCACAAATCTGGCCTTTTTCGTCGAATTTGCTCTCTTAAATGCCGCATAACGCTCAAATAATATTCTTTATTTACCGTTTGACCTTCCGGCAAGAATTCCGAGTGCACAACACCGCGATAGTCAAAGAAAACAGTCAACATGACTTTGACTTTTGATCGACTTTGGCGTGGTTTCTTCGGTTTCGGTTCAGTTGGAAGGCGCCACTCCGAAGCTTGTTGACTAGTTTGCATGTCAAACTCGTAAACCCACGTCTCGTCACCAGTAACAATGCGTTTCATGAATGTTGGGTCGGAATTGACTCGTTCTAGCATGTCCTCAGCGACTCTCATGCGATTGAGTTTTTGGAGAAAATTCAGGTCTTTTGGGACTAGCCGAGCGGTAACATGTTTCATACCCAAATGATTAGTTAAAATAGTACGGATCGACTCGTGAGATACAGAAAGTTCGGCGGCTATCTCTCTCAAAGTTGAATGAGGATTTTCAGTCACTATTTCCTTCACTTTTGCGATGTTAACTTCAGTTGCAGACGTTGATGGCCTACCAGAGCGAGGCAAATCTTCCATCACATCTCGACCGCTTTTGAACGCTTTGTACCACTCATAAACACGTATTTTTGATAAAGTCGAATCACCGTAAGACTTCTGTAACATTTTCAGTGACTCCGAACACGAAATTCCATTGGCGATGCAAAATTTAAGACAAACTCTTTGTTCAATGTTTTTGTCCATTATGAAATTCGCAATACACACTAGATATGATATAACTAAAAACAGCACTGTATTTAATATAAATAACAGATGCAACTCAAACTCCGCGCCAAAATAGAAAACAGTTGTGCCAATCTAACAACAACAAAAAAAACAAAAATTTGAATTTGGAACCATAATCAAATCATCCATTCCCGATACTTTGTTGACTGAAGGTATATATATATATATATATATATATATATATATATATATATATATATATATATATATATATATATATATATATATATATATATATATATATATATATATATATATATGCTATTTTTTTATTTATTTTTTGTACTAATTCTGACATGTTTTCCTGCAGAACTACGCAGATATTTTATATTATTTTTATAGTTTTATATAATGCTAGAATAAGTAGTATCATTGTCATAAGTGAATTCTATTAAAAAAATGACTAACTGTTGAGTTTCTTACGGCGCTTCTTCTCAGCAGTGGTCTCCTCTTGGGAAGCGCTGGTAGATTTTGACGTGTAAAAGTGCCCGTGTGGCCTACTTACTGAATAAATATCTTTTATCTTTTTTTTTTTATTAGCTTATTGGTGGATGTCTGTAATTGGCTCTATTGTCTGTCTAAATTTACTGTGTTTATGAATTGTAATTTCCTGTTGATGTCCCTATGAAATAAATAAATAAATAGTGTCTTGGATTTCGTCAATATATTGGTGACACTAATGATTTGACGGCGGCTGAAACGCCCGGACATTTACCCCTTAAACTAAGACGGCTTCACTAGTTCCAAACACTTTTAATGGAAATGTTATGCATACCAGTATTCAACAAAGTAGACGGATCCCAACACTGTTAATGCAAGTGTTAGCATAGCTACTACAAGACGGGATCAGTGCAGCAAGCAGTAAGACTGTTAAGTATGCTTCAACTGCTTCCTAAAGGTTACAGCTTGCAACAGCTTGTGCACTTTTAATTTAAACGATATGAGTTACGGTAGCGTTAACGACAATCCTGACTATTTATCATTTATCATAATATGTATGTATGTAGTACTTGGGAGACCGAGTGTCGTCGCTCGGGTCGAAACCGAATTTTCATCGATTTTCTATACAAAAACAAAAAAAAAACGATTAATAGCTGGCGTTCGAACCCAGTCTTTGCGTAGTAGGCCAACGCTCTAACCATCAGTCCATTCAGACGGTGGCAGCCGCCCCGAAATTACGAACCAAATTGCGCGGGAAATCTTTTTGCGTGAAAATACGGGGAAAATGAGTTTTCCCAGATATGAGACCTAGCTAGATCAAATTTTCGCCCTCGTAAACCTCCACGTCGCAGTTTTCATCGAAATCGTTAGAGCCGTTTTCGAGAACCTCAGTAATAATATTTCTCGTTTAATAGTAGGTATAAGATTTTAGTGATAGATATAATAAAGTTTTTGTTTCGTAAAAAGTGTCAGTCTGTTAATGGGTGTAGCCTGAACATTAATTATTTTGATTAATTGATAAAACAATGTTCTCGTTTTTATTTAAATGAACAAACTGTTACATGGTCTGCGACGCCGCACGTGTAAGTGCGACTAAGTCTACTTCGCTCGGCTCGCCTGTAATCTATAGCTAGGGCTGTCTCGCGTAGATTTATGTAGTGATCTCTCTGTTAAATTGTAGCTTTGTGAAACGAGTACTACATTGTCTTATGTGTGTAGGTAAATTAGAATAATCTCATTGTACACCACGGACGGCTAACGCGAATCGAAGTCCGCACGTTGCAATCACGAGGCGACAACTCAAGTGCCACTAGACCACCGACGCTACTAAAAGCAAAAACCGGGTAAGTGCGAGCGGACTCACGCACTGAGGGTTCCACATTGAGCAGCGAAAGGGGCCAAATATATCGCAACACATTCTTATTCTTATAGTAATAAAGGTGTGTTGCAATATATTTGGTCACTTTCGCTGCTCATATCTATTTGTACATGTTAAAACAAGCCAAGTTCGTCAGTAAAAATGATAGAGCTTTAGGACAGGTCAGGTTTGTCAGGTCATAAAGCAGCCCTAACTGGTTGAGCTTCGTCAAAGTTTTAAAAATCGCACAAACGCGTCATTTAGATGGATCAAGTTACGCTGGCGAGTTCGTTGTCGACATTGCTGGCAAATTATGGAAGAAAATATCACAGTAGCATCTGCATATTAATTTGTAAAGTTGAGGCTTAGGAGAAAATTGTTTCGTAGTGACTGAAGACACTCAATCAAAACAAAAGCGAGGGCTTAACACGGAAATTTAATTTAGCAAAAATTATAATATTCTCAGAAATTCAATAAGGTATTTAAGTTAAGGTTTAAAGTTAGGCTGTTTTCTTGAGATTCTCTTTGAAAACATGAATGTTTAAACGGCTTGCGGGCTTAACCTGCCAGCACGAGATAAAATTTGACAGGTGTTGGGAAATTAATACATCTATTCCATATTCAAACGTATGACTTAACGCTTTAGATTCAAAGTAAGTTTCTCGTCCTGACTTTTATTACCTTTTATTACTAAGTGACTATTGCGATTTTAACATTTTTATAGCGTTAAGTCTTACATTAGAATATATATGGAATAAATGTATTGATTTCCTTAGCGTCTGTCAAGTTTTATCTCTTGCGCATGCTAGGGACCTGTTGTTAAATCATTTACTAGCATGGCAACGATAAACATACTTAAATAGAAAACATGCCTAACTGCCGCACTCAGAGACGTCAATTAAGTTTTAAGTTTCATTAAAGTAGCTGCTGTCACTTTCTTTGCTATAGCAATAGAATAAGACGCAGCAACTTTAATGAAACTTAAAACTTACTTGACGTCTCTGAGTGCGGCAGTAAGGAACAAATATTTGATTCGAACCCGGGACCGCTAGCTTCGTAGGCAGGGAGGGCCGCTAGGTACCAACTAGGCTAACCGCGTCGTTGAACGAACGTAACCTGGGGGGCTACTTGTAAATCAAAGTTGGAAGTTAGCTTAGGGCCTGCGCAAACCGGCGGAGCGCAGCGCAGATCACTTTAAATTTATCAATGTATATTCTTCCCTATTTTCATTACAATAAGGTATAAATTTGAATGCTCTGAGACCGACCTCGGAGCATCACGGGGGTTTTCTACTCTGCGGCTGCGGCTCTAAATTTATACCTTATTGTAATTAAAATAGAAAAGAATATACATTGATAAATTTAAAGTGATCTGCGCTGCGCTCCGCCGGTTTGCGCAGGCCCTTACTCCCTTTCTCACGATTCAACCGCAAGTAACGAGTGAAAGTGGTGCATCCAAACGAACAAATTAATGTTTCGTAGTAACCATCCTGTAATCGATTGTTAAGGACTATAGAGACTAACAGATAACCTCCTAAGACCCCTTGTACAATATAATGTACATCATACGGCCGTTGGAATAAAGATCCATTGCAAAGGAGATAGAGTGGAATTTCTTTTGTTTTTATGACTGAAAATCAAATTAGAAATTGTATGGTGGGCCTTAGGAAGTTAAAACAGTCTATCGACCGATATAGACTGTCAGACCATCGTATTAGAACACAAACTATCAGTTTCTCTCGCGGTTTCCTACATTTTCTTCATAGATTTTGGCCGGCGCCCAGACTTCAAACTCCCGGCGGGATATTAAAGTCTGTTGCCGTTGCCTTTTAGAGTCAACTCAGTGGACACTGTGGGCAGTGACAACCCCACTTATTAAAATCGGTCCAGTCGTTTAGGAGCTAGAGTGGAAGATCCCATGTTTGGTCACATTAGACTTACATAAAAGATAAAAGATATGTGACGTTCTCAATATAAAGGGACCTTATGGAGGCAGGCGATTACGCCGTTTTTAGAACTGTTACCATTGCGTAGTATCGTATAGTTACTAGAATAAGAAGAGCGTAACTGCCTTCCTCCACAAGGTCCCTTTATATTGAGAACGTCACATATTTATTCAGTAAGTAGGCCGCACGGGCATGTTTACACGTCAAAATCTACCAGCGCTTCCCAAAAGCAGACCACTGCTGAGAAGAAGCGCCGCAAGAAACTTAACAGTTAGTATTTTTTTAAATAAACCTTAAGATAATAATACTACTTATTCTAGCATTATATAAAACTATAAAAATAATATAAAATATCTGAGTAGCTCTGCAGGAAAACATGTCAGAGTTATTACGAAAAAAAAAACACATATGGTTCCACATAAAAGAGTTTCGACATGTCTTCCTACATAAACCGTGTACCCTAGACAATATACAGTGTTTACATGATTTTTGTGAGGTAGTAAGCTATTAGTTAATTTTTTGGTTTAGGCCAAGCATTTTTGTCAGGTAGATAGACCTCGACATACATACATAGACTGTTAAATTACCCTTTTGGCTTCGTTGAGTCGAGTAGGAATAATTCCGCTTAGTTCCGAAGCAAGTGGCAGCCCTGCATAGCTGTTTAAGTGCTTTTTGTATGAGTCCGAGGATGCGGTATTACATCTAGTTTGCCGGGGAAAGATTAAACTATGAAAAATGAACTCGATTTTCCTTTTATAATCATACTAGCTTTTGCCTTCGACTCCGTCCGCGTAGAAGTCGTTTATCGCTCGGAAACTCCAATTTTCCGGAATAAATAGTATCCTATGTCCTTCCCCGGAACTCAAACTATCTCTATACTAAATTGTATATACCTTACTTAAGAAATAATTGATACCCTTTATAATCTTCCACCCCCCTTTTTACCCCCTTAAAGGATGATTTCCGAGATACAAAGTATCCTATGTCCTTCCCCGGGACTCAAACTATCTTCATACCAAATTTCATCTAAATCGGTGCAGCGGTTTAAGCGTGAAGATGTAACAGGCAGACAGAGTTACTTTCGCATTTATTAGTTTAGATTAGTTTTCTCTGTTCATTTTATTTGTTTAACTGCCGCACTCAGAGAGACGTCAATTAATTTTTAAGTTTCATTAAAGTTGCTGCGCCTTATTCTATTGCTAAAGCAAAGAAAGTGACAGCAGCTGCTTTAATGAAACTTAAAACTTAATTGACGTCTCTGAGTGCGGCCGTACGAGTATAGTCAGCATCAAATAGATATATAGGAGTAGCAAAAGTGGCCAAATATATCGCAACACATCTTACTTACTATAGGAATAAGGATGTGTTGCGATATATTTGGCCATTTTGGCTGCTCCTATCTATTTAACGCTGATTGTACATAATTTTAAGCCACGTTCTCATTGAACAATTTTTATTTCAAAAAACTGTAAAGTAGGTAGGGCGTTTTTTAACTTGAAAAGTAAGAATAAGAATAAGAATAAGAATTATTTATTATCCAAAAAGAGTACATATTCCTTAACTTAATTTACAGCGGATCCCAAACTAGGCTGAGCCTGTATCTTGGGCATCCCAGGAGCGAAGTTAACATGTGGTCATTAATTATTTTGGAATACGGATTATGCATAAGAAAAGTAATAAGAAAAAATTACGACTAATACTAAGAAATAAAGATGTGTGCGTGTGCGTGCGTGCGTGTGCGTGCGCGCGCGCGTGTGTGTGTGTGTGTGTGTGTGTGTGTGTGTGTGTGTGTGTGTGTGTGCGTGTGCGTGTGCGTGTGCGTGTGCGTGTGCGTGTGCGTGTGCGTGTGCGTGTGCGTGTGCGTGTGCGTGTGCGTGTGCGTGTGTGTGTGTGCGTACGTGGCTGTGTGTGTTAGTGATTGTGTGCCAGCCCCTATGCGGGAACCACCAACAGATTTTCGGTTTCATCGTAGGTCAGCGAGGTGAGCCATTTCTCTACTACTTTTTTGACCTTTCCAGAAGTTGAGTTTTGTACGTCGCATACTTTGTTTATAGCATTATAAATGTAGGGGTGCGAAAATGCAGGGGAGCGCCTAGAGAAGGGCGATCTGAGTGCAGGCAAAGGAACTCTAAAAGTGCGCTTGCTAAACAATTTATCTTGGCAAGGCTTCTTGCCTAAGATGCGATGCGTGCGAATGGTTGCCCTTAACATAAACAGTTGTCTCACTCGCAACAGTCCCGTTTAATGACATCTGTCCCTTTGTATGTACGCTTAGATCTTTCAAACTACGCAACGGATTTTAATGCGGTTTTCACCATCAGTTAAATAATTTTTCACGGAAGGTTTATGTATACATTCAGTCAACAAAGTATCGGGAATGGATGATTTGTTTATGGTTCCAAATTCAAATTTTTGTTTTTTTTGTTGTTGTTAGATTGGCACAACTGTTTTCTATTTTGGCGCGGAGTTTGAGTTGCATCTGTTATTTATATTAAATACAGTGCTGTTTTTAGTTATATCATATCTAGTGTGTATTGCAAATTTCATAATGGACAAAAACATTGAACAAAGAGTTTGTCTTAAATTTTGCATCGCCAATGGAATTTCGTGTTCGGAGTCACTGAAAATGTTACAGAAGGCTTACGGTGATTCGACTTTATCAAAAACACGTGTTTATGAGTGGTACAAAGCGTTCAAAAGCGGTCGAGATGTGATGGAAGATTTGCCTCGCTTTGGTAGGCCATCAACGTCTGCAACTGAAGTTAACATCGCAAAAGTGAAGGAAATAGTGACTGAAAATCCTCATTCAACTTTGAGAGAGATAGCCGCCGAACTTTCTGTATCTCACGAGTCGATCCGTACTATTTTAACTAATCATTTGGGTATGAAACATGTTACCGCTCGGCTAGTCCCAAAAGACCTGAATTTTCTCCAAAAACTCAATCGCATGAGAGTCGCTGAGGACATGCTAGAACGAGTCAATTCCGACCCAACATTCATGAAACGCATTGTTACTGGTGACGAGACGTGGGTTTACGAGTTTGACATGCAAACTAGTCAACAAGCTTCGGAGTGGCGCCTTCCAACTGAACCGAAACCGAAGAAACCACGCCAAAGTCGATCAAAAGTCAAAGTCGTGTTGACTGTTTTCTTTGACTATCGCGGTGTTGTGCACTCGGAATTCTTGCCGGAAGGTCAAACGGTAAATAAAGAATATTATTTGAGCGTTATGCGGCATTTAAGAGAGCAAATTCGACGAAAAAGGCCAGATTTGTGGAATGAAAATTCTTGGATTTTGCACCACGATAATGCGCCTTCGCACAAGGCCATCAATGTGAAAGAATTTTTGACCAAACACTCAACAAATACCATCGAGCAACCACCATATTCACCAGATATGGCTCCTGCCGACTTCTTTCTTTTTCCTAAACTCAAATTACCACTTCGTGGCACCCGTTTTCAATCGGTAGAAGACATAAAGGAGAATTCGCGCCGAGAACTGAATTCAATTCCGGAAACAGCGTTTAAAAAATGTTTTGATGATTGGATTATTCGTTGGCGTAAGTGTATCGTTTCTGAAGGAGCATACTTTGAAGGTGATAAAATAAATTTGGATGATTAACAAACAGTTTGTGTATTATTGATCTTTTCCCGGTACTTTCTTGACAGAGTAGTATAATAGAACCCGGAGGAAAGCGAGGGCGGATCGCTAGTTAATTATAAAGAGATTACGGCCGAAATTACTTTTGTATGAAAACAATAAAACGGGAATAAATTGAAATTTATTGATAATATTGGAAAAAACTAAACGTACGGACGGATAATTTTTGTTCCGACTGACCAAATCGAAAATTGGTCGAAATCGGTTAACATTTAGGGGGTAGAAAACGTTATCGCAGTTTGCATGGAAAGCCGTCAACAACGACTTTCGGAAATCGACAAAATGTATGGAATGGCGGCTGACGCGACTGATGGTCAGCTGACGTCAACTCCATTTTTTTTTATTTCAGAAATCGCTATGCATTTTGCTGGGTTCACCTCAATAAAAATTCTACTATTAGTGACTCTGATAACAGTAAACAGCCGACGTATACAAAAACAATGTTTATCGTGCTGATACAGTCATTGTTCCATGAACAATGGAGAGCTTATCATCGGGCAGTGGAACAGTTCCACTGGAACAAAGCACAATGGAACGTTCCACAATCTGTGTAGGTACTAAAAAACCAGGCAAGAGCGTGTCGGACCTTGCTCAGTGCAGGGTTCCGTCGCCATTCTTACAAACACAACAATGCCCAAATACCGTGAATTTTTTCACATATTATTAACTAATTTTCTATTTCAAGTTATCATAGGTGATTTTCTTTTATAAACATGTTAGTCGCCTGTAACTCAAGAACCAAAGATGAATATTTAGTTAAGATAATTTTCCTTTTAAGTTCGTTATATGCGCTTTCATTTAAGATTCAGATTTTTAGTCTTTGTAGTTTAGGCTGTAGAGGGGGGGGGGTGGAGGGGGGGGGGGGGGGGCTGACTCTAAAA
Organism: Tortrix viridana; assembly: GCA_963241965.1. Lineage (NCBI taxonomy): Eukaryota > Metazoa > Arthropoda > Insecta > Lepidoptera > Tortricidae > Tortrix > Tortrix viridana. The sequence goes on along the minus strand of OY725197.1, from coordinate 3,350,294 downwards.
TGTATATAATCCAGCCTATATATGTCCCACTGCTGGGCACAGGCCTCCACTCACAATGAGAGGGTTTGGGCTATAGTTCCCACGCGGGCCCAGTGCGGATTGGGAACTTCGCACACACCGTCAAATTGCTTTGCAGGTGTGTGCAGGTTTTCTCACGATGTTTTCCTTCACCGAAAAGCTTATGGTAAATATACAAATTATATTTCGCACATAAATTCCGAAAATCTTAGAGGTGCGAGCCCGGGTTCGAACCCACGACCCTCTGCTTAAGAGTCGGCAGGTTAAACCATTAGGCTACCACGGCTTTTTTAATTCGACTCTAAAATTAACACTGTAAATCTTAGTATTTCACAAACGGATCCTTTATTCGAAAAATATATTTTTCACAAACCCGCAATATTTTCGAAACACCTGTCCAACGATATCCCATACCATGTAGACGAGAAAAAAAACCATCCCAACTTTACGTGTAGGGGAGGTACAGTCAAGGCCATAAATATGTGTACACGTTTAGTACCTTGTCACATTAATTACAAGGGATTAGTTTGACTACGGAACCCTAAAAAGAAATCTTTAAGGAAACTGCCCGAGATAAAAATGTTATACCTGTGATTAACTTGAAAACTATATTTGTGTGGGTTTGTTGAGAATTTGTTTATTTTAATTACTAGAGATTTGAATATAATTTGGCACGTATCTTGTCTGCTACATGAAGACAAACTTAATCTACTTTTTATCCATATCCTACAAGGTAATTTAGAAAAAATATAAATACTGGGTGTAGAAATGCTACTCAATAATAGATGTCGCTTTCATTTCGCTATTATCCGTTAAGTGTCGCTATAGAACCAAAAAAGTGCTAGAGTGCAGTGTGTGCTTAGTTTAAAAAAGAGTTGTAGGATGAAATCACTGGATTTAATAAATATCTGTTGTGTGGATGTAATTAGGTTAGGTTAGTTAGGTTAGGTTAGGTTAGGTTAATTCCGAAAGCAGTAGTTGGATAAAAAAAAAATAGACATTCATTTCCCTAGCTCCTGTCAAATTATATCATGCATGGGGGCCTGGTTTCATTAAAAAGACGTTTAACCAATGAAAATGCTTTATTTGTCAATATCACCTCGATAATCGTCCCCGTTAGCGAGCTGGTCCGGTCCAGGCCCCTTCGCTAGTTGGTCAGGGTAGTGCGCTTGGAATTCCTGTCCACCGATCTCCTCCTTTCCATTCATCGTGTAGGAGCATGAGAAACTTGAGCACTGAAACCAATGGATAAAAGGAAAACTATGAATTGGGACGCCCACTTACGGAGCTCGTAACTGTAAATGTGATGTTTTCAATATAAAGGGACCTTATGGAGGCAGGCGGTTACGTCGTTTTTTAGAACTGTTACCATAGTATTCGTATAGTAACAAGAATATGAAGAGCGTAACTGCCTTCCTCCACAAGGTCCCTTTATATTGAGAACGTCACAAATTACCATTGGGTTTTCACCAAAAGCTACGAACACTCGATCAAGACGCCGTTCAAACAAAATTAAAAAATCAAAAAACCCGATTGCTTTAAAAATATCAACTGAAAAGCTAAAAACAACAAAACAAAACAACACAAGTGGTGATCTTTAAGTGAAAATTTGTACCACATTTGCTTGCCCGCAATGCCTTTCCAACATTTAAGTTATATTCTTTAGATTAGCTTGTTTTAGCTTACCTATCTACACCTACCTATACTCTATACACTTGAAAATAGACAAGGAGAGGGCTAACTTTAAGTAACAGTTAATTTATTGTTGATTGTGAGACAGGCCCTTAATAAAATAACTTACCGAAGCTTTACAGTTTAGGCCTTTGCACTGAAACATTTATCTTTATTATAAAATACTGGATATATTTATGAGAAATTATTGTTAGGTAGGTACTTGACGACAAATGGTGCTGTCGTTTACAATTATCTGCAGAGGTCAGAATAATAATAATAATAATCCAGCCTATATACGTCCCACTGCTGGGCACAGGCCTCCACTCACAATGAGAGGGTTTGGGCTATAGTTCCCACGCGGGCCCAGTGCGGATTGGGAACTTCGCACACACCGACAAATTGCTTTGCAGGTGTGTGCAGGTTTCCTCACGATGTTTTCCTTCACCGGAAAGCTCATGGTAAATTACAAATTATATTTCGCACATAAATTCCGAAAAACTTTGAGGTGCGAGCCCGGGTTCGAACCCACGACCCTCTGCTTGAGAGTCGGCAGGTCAAACCATTAGGCTACCACGGCTTTTTTTAGAATAGGTAGTGCAATTTCCCGAGATATCGGTTCGTAATCGTATGGATATGACTCGTAATATAGGATTATACCCCGCGATTCCGCCCGCAAAGGATTTAAAAGTGCACACTTTGATAGAGCAGCTAAAAACCTATCAATTTAACCCCTATGTATGTTGAGCGATTTTGACTAGTTAGGTGTGCCCAGGGTTTGTGTTTGTGTTTCACTTAGTATGGAAAAAGCAACTTTATGTGATTACTTAGAAATTTTATGAAAAAAAAACGGACAAATGAGTTTAAAAATTTCGCTGATTCGTAATGATTCTAATAATGCAAGATACCACTGAAAAACTTCTGAAATACAACATGAAATTAAGGATATTTCGTGACATGGACACAAGGGAAAATTACAAAAGTTCAGATTAAAATGAACAATATCTTCGAAACTAGTAAAAATCGCTGAACATACATAGGGGTGAAATCGATAGCTTTTTAGCTGCCCTATCAGCCCTTAACGGCTTGACGTTTGTTTCTGGGACACCCTGTATATTGCATAAAACAGTAAATAAGTCTTACCCGCGCGTCACACCCTTGTCCTTTACACTGGAAGACCAAAATGATCAAAGCAACACAAAATATTATAAAATCAATTACCAAAGATAAAGCATTTGATGTTTCAGTTAGTAAGTGAAATGATGAAGCGTGTTACGAGAATTTTTTCCATTTTCATAACTCATTCGTGTTAAACAGAATGATTATTTTTTAGTTTCCTATAAAATGGTGATATGGTGTCTTGGCTATTCCTCATCAGGGACAATGGGGATTGTAATAAGTGACTTACACAACACAAACACAAATTGACCTAGTCCCAAACTAAGCTCTAGGCTTGTACTGTGGGTACCTAATACTAGACAACGATAAACATACTTACATAGAGAAATACATAGAAAACATCCATGACTCAGGAACAAATACTCGCGCTCATCACACAAATATTTGCCCATACCGGGATTCGAACCCGGGACCGCTAGCTTCGTAGGCAGGGTCACTACCAACTAGGCGTCGTCGGCGTCGGCGTCGTTTTATTGCTGGCTAAACTTATTGAACTTATTCACGTTAATCACCTGTGCAAAACAATTTTCTCCAATACACTGAAAAAAAATATTAGGTCAAGTAAGCATTAAGTGATCAGCATTTTTTCTTATTATTTTTTGTTTTCTTCTTATTTGCTATTGCTGTTCGTGTTTTATTTATTATTCTGTTTTGAATGAAAATTGGCTCCACAGCCCATATGCTGCGTTGGAACCATTTCGCAACAACTTAATATTTCTTTATGTTATTTTTGTATTATTATTTTCTTCTCATTTGTTGTTGTGAATAAATGTATTTTCTTTCTTGTTATATAATATAATAATAATAAATCCAGTCTATATACGTCCCACTGCTGGGCACAGGACTCCACTCACAATGAGAGGGTCTGGTCTGGGTCTGGTTCCCACGCGGGCCCAGTGTGGATTGGGAACTTCGCACACACCGTCAAATTGCTTTGCAGGTGTGTGCAGATTTCCTCGCGATGTTTTCCTTCACCGAAAAGCTCATGGTAATTTTTTTTTCTCTTTCTTGTTATTAGTATAAAACTGTAGGACAACCTAAAGTATATATAGGAAGTATATATAGGATATATAGGCAACATCTAATAGGCAAAAGCTGACCGTGAATGTGGAATCTTAAGTTAAAATTATATGAACTCAAGGTCAGCTTCTGGATGTACATCAGTTAACTGATCAGTTTAACTGACCGTGAATGTCCACCTTTAAGATTGAAATTAGCTCTTGTTTCTAGCTGTCGCGGCGTGTGAGTGACGTCTTTTGTATTTGACATGGCTTTGAAAAGGTTAATAGTAACTTTTTACAAAATTACCCCAATGTTTTTTTTTATACTGGACGATCCTGTACTTATTTGAAGTCAGCTTGTTGTTTTTAAAACTCGTAAAAACGAATAATTCCACGATAGATGGCGCTTTAACATAAAAACGTAAACTTATTACTATGGAATCACTCGAAGCAAGGCTTAACTTTGCTGCCACTCTAAATAAATTTATCTTACCATAGAAAAACAGCCAGGCCCTTCACACTAGAAATAAAAAAAATTATTGTGTTTTAATTGTTATCGCAAAAAAACAAATTTCTTTAAATATAAATTGTCAGGATAAGTAATGCACTTACTAATGTCCTACACGAAGGGCCGATACACTGAAAAATAACAAATTAGTAAATAGCAAAATAAATTTAGCCCAAACAAACAAACTCACATATAAACACACTTGTAGAAATATAAACTAGTGTGAGTAACCGATAATCAATTCAATACTTTTGTAATTTGATTTTTTAGTAACGTCATTTGAGCGTTATACACGAGATGGCGCTGATTTTGAAAACACTGGATACATTGTGAATATTTTTCAAACTCAAGATAGGAACTGATCTTGAGTCGCGTTTAGTTTACAATAAACAAAAATTACCCCTGAACGGCAAGTATCTCCGTGGCACTGTAAATTAAATTTTAAAAAAATTACAAGAAGTACAGTCAGCCAATTATTATGCAGCTGAACGAGTAAGGTTTGATTATCCACAGTCGACAAGGCCAAGGTCAAAACTTTAGTCAGGTCAACTTTCAACGTCAAGTATATCACGGTTATAAATCGTCTCAGGTTAGTCTCAAAAGCACAAATGAATGTAAATTGCCCTCGTTTTTCTGAAAAAGCTTGAGAAATGTTTTTCCCTATTTCTAGGGTTCCGTAGCAAAAATGGCAAAAACGGAGCCCTTATTCGTCCGTCCGTCACAGGCATTTCACTCCAAAACTACAAGATGTATATTGATGAAATTTGTAGTATAGGTGTATTAGGGCCGTATTAATAAACTCATCTTGACTGTGATCCCCGTCTCAAGATACGTCAAAGTGTACGTCCGTCCCGTCCATCCTAACTTTAAAGAGCTGTATCTTTTGAACCGTAAAAGATAGCACGTTGAATGTTTTTGCAGAATATGTGATAATAATGGCGAATTTCCTATAAAATATTAAATACGCGACTGCTACGTACCCATTCCTACCCACATTTTCCATTTTTTTTATTTGCCAATAATACCATATAAGCATTAAAAAAAACCCTTGGAAGATGAGAAGAAGAGAAGACTGGGCCAGAAAATAGAAAGCTTTATATTTACCGATGTCTGGCATGATGCCAACAGGCACTGAAAATAAAATAGAATTAAATTATAAGTATACCTACATCGTATATAGAAAAATACGTTCGTTTTCAAGAATTAAATTTTCCAGGATAAAAAATATCCTATGTGTCAATCTATGATAAGACCTATCTGTGTGCCAGATTTCTTCGAAATCCGTTCAGCCGTTTAGACGAGATTGAAACATTTGCGTTTCATCAAATTGTCACATTTATAATATAGTTGGGTGGAATAGGATAGTATAATAGCTTACCCCTGATGTACATTGATCACTGTTACACTGAAATTCGTGTAAAAACATTTTAATTATCCGTAGATTAAAAAAAAAACACGGCCGCACTCAGAGACGTCAATTATCTTTTAATTTTCATTAAAGTTGCTGCTGTCACTTTATTTGCAATAGAATAAGACGCAGCAACTTTAATGAAACTTGAAAATAATTGACGTCTCTGAGTGCGGCAGTTAGCACACATTATAGCCTTAGTGAAAATTTATTTGAAGTCGACTTAGCTCGAAATAAAAAGGGTATAAGGAAAATTCTAATATCGTTTCAACCGTCCGTCACAGCCGTGGCTACAAAATTGACGATTTACTTAGGAAAAGCTATTGATAAGAATTGTAATGCTACAGAACAGCCGCAAATGACATTCGAGTCTACAGGGAAGCCCGAAGCCGCCAATAATGCGACCGCGGTTGTGGCGGCGGCTGAAACGCTCGTGAGAATGACCCATATATAGAGATGCATATAGAGAGATAGATTTATATATAGAGTATGCTAGACTTATACTTACCCCTTTTCACTTACCGCATGCTTCACAATTGTCAAGTAAAGCATATCTGTCAAATAAATTTAGCCCTTCCCCTTTCTTACATTTGAAAATAGACAAGGAGAGCGCTATCTTTAACTGACAGATGAATTTACTGGTCGATTGTGTAACAGGCCCTTGAATTTTTATGCCCTTATTAACAAATGAGTAACCGTGGAGTAGTTAAGCCATGCTTTATCTTCTGTCGCATTCAAATGTCACAATGACAGATAAGAACAAAGCAAGGCTTAGCTACTTAAGCTAATAAAAACAAAATGTCGCATGAGAAGGAAATATGCCAAATCATTTTGAAAGCATTTTTTCCTTCTCATGTGACATTTTAATGGGACCTTTAAGACATAACATAACCTATCTAACCAAAAAAATGATTAAAATCGGTCTCCATTTTGGGAAAGGATTTCCATAACATAATCACAAAAAAAAGTCGAATTAAGCACTTCCTTTTTTGAAGTCGGTTGACAATTGAGAACCGCCTTCTTTTTTTTACACTAGTTGACAATTGAGAACCTCCTCCTTTTTGGATGTTGGTTGAAAACTACCTACTGTCAGTGGCTTTTTTTTCTTGTTCAGAGCGGCGTCGTATCCGAGCCAGTCCCCTCGGGCCAGGTCTTGGGGCTTCACGTTCTGCAGCAAAGCTTCTATGGCACCATTATCAGTGGTCGTGGCCTGAGGAATCATGGTGGTAGGTTCCTCTGTCTGTTCCTCGGGCTTCAAGGAATATTTGAAAAAGAAATTAGCCGAATTGGCCAAGCGGTTCTCAAGTTATGGCGTGATCAAGGAAAATAGAGATTAATTTATGATGCACCTAACATTAATTGATAAACTCAAGCACATAAACATCACATTAAGAAACAATAGCCTAATACCAATTTCACATCACCCTTAACAAAATGTCGCTGTCCAAGATGCAAGGTCGTTAATCATTGAGGAGTTCTCCCGGTACTTCAAAGTAGCTTCATTAATAAAGAAATCTCATTGCTGCCGTCAATCACTTACCTACGACTAAGGAGTTCCGGTGGTCATCTCTGGTCTTCATCATCAGTTCCTCTTCACCAAAAGATGCTTTTGTAATGCAATTTTTCTAAGGTCTTGCAGGTAATACTAAAATCGCTGTATGTGCGCCTATAACTTTTGAGGAGTTCCCTCGATTCTTAATGGATCCCATCATCAGATTCTGACTTGGTGACAAAAGGACCACTTCTAAAGTATACCCTTCAAACAAAAAAATAATCTTCACAATCGGTCCACAATTAACGGAGTACTCGCGTAAAAAAAAACCAACATACAGTCGAATTGAGATTCTCCTCCTTTTTTTAAGTCGGTTAAAAATAAAAGGAATGAGATTTCGTCGGTGATACTGCAATACCGCGTAACTAACAAATTCAATAGATTGTAAAATGCACCTTACTGACTACTTTGTAAGGTACATTTTGCTCTTTCTTGAATTTGTTAGGTATTGCAGTTTCACCGACGATTTATTCAATCAATCAATTAATCTCATTTATTTTCAACCCCCGACGCAAATAGAGGGATGTTATAAGTTTGACGTGTGTGCCTGTGTATTTGTGTATCTATCTGGGGCACCGTAGGATTATGGCACCAGTAATGGACAACGACCAATTATGGACATATGATTCTTATTCTGAACAAGATAACAGTAACTCTTAGATGAAAACAAAAAGAGGATGATACGTGATCGGCGCGGGGCTTGAGCACCTAAATATAGGCGCTGAGCGCCTATGTTTGAGTCAGTTGTTCGGCCGTCACCGCTCTGTCAACGCGTGCGACGTCGTCATTTATTGTGAAACATATGGCTGTCTCATTTACGCGAACGACGTTAGTCCGTCAATTTATCTCTATTGCTACTTAGTGCATGTTTACTGCTGTGCTGTGTGTGTGTGGAATTTGCGAATGTAGGTGTCGCGGCACGTATTATGTCAGTGTCTTGTACGGCGATAATGTGTCTTCCCCTTTTGCTTTAGTTTAAGCAGTTACTCTTATTTTGCAACCATCAATTATAACCTTATGATCTTTGGATTAAAAGTGTCTATTATTGGTGCTTGTCAGCTAAAGGTGTCGAACACTGGTGTCTTCACCCCAGCTCTTAAACGGATGGAGCGATTTAGACTTAGTTTTTTTTCTTATAAAGGTGACTTAACCGATATTGTTCTTAGATTTGTTTGATAAAAATTAAGTTAAGCCATTTAAGAGTTATGTATGAGCTCTGAAATGTTTAACTCTGTTAGGTTATAGTTTTAAAATCGTGACATGGAATCGTGACGTCAAATAATAGTGCCGGCTCCAACTGAAACCAAGTGTAATTTTTTTTTAATGACTTCTTTTCCATTTAATCTTAAAAAAATAGTCTAATTGAAAACCTTCTTTTTTGAAGTCGGTTGAAGAACTGTGAATGCAGTTATTCATTTGAAATATATATTTCCTTTTAAGTTTGTTTGACGACGCAGTTAGCTTAGTTGGTAGTGACCCTGCCTACGAAGCTAGCGGTCCCGGTATGGGCAAATATTTGTGTGATGAGCGCGAGTATTTGTTCCTGAGTCATGGATGTTTTCTATATATTTCAGTATGTATTTCTCTATATAAGTATGTATATTGTTGCCCATAGTACAAGCCTAGAGCTTGGTTTGGGACTAGGTCAATCTGTGTGAGATTGTCCCCTGATATTTATTTATTTATTTAAGTAAAATTAGCTATCTTAGGTCCTCTCGATGTCCAGTTTGTTATTTATATTCTGTATAAGTCACTTACTATCTCTATTCCCAGTCGTTCTATTCGATAATCGATGACGGGGACCAATACGGTGTCCTGTAATAAAAATAAAAAAATATATAAAAATAGGTCGTGCTGTATCGTGGGAATCAGAGAAATATAACCCAAATTTATTAAGTAGGTAACAACAACAGATTTCGCGAACAGTATGTACATAATAGAATTAAGTTATATGTATAGGTACAAAATAAATTTGACGTTCTCAATATAAAGGGACCTTATGGAGGCAGGACGTTACGCCGTTTTTAGAACTGTTACCATAGTATTCGTATAGTTACAAGAATAAGAAGAGCGTAAATGCCTTCCTCCATAAGGTCCCTTTATATTGAGAACGTCACAAATAAATTCAGTTATTAACAAACATTGTAACACCCAGAGCCTAAAATAGGTGATTAGATTAAACTCTGAAGTATGGAGTGGCTGTTCAATTAGAAATAAACTTAATTAATATTTCAACAAGATATACCTAATACACGACGCGATCATTACAGAGTTCGAATCAAAGAGAAAGAAGGCGCGACCACAGACTAAGTCTTGTTAATTTTAGGGTTTCGTACCAAAATGGTAAAAAAGGAACCATTTTTGAGACTTCGTTGTCTGTTTGTCTGTTTGTATGTCAAAGCAGTTTTTCTCAGCAACTACTCAAGCTATCAACTTGAAATTTGGCATAGTTGTATAACTTGCTTGCACGCATCTGTTTTTAGTAAAAAAAAATGAAATTAATTTTATAAATAATTGCCCTTTTCAATTATTTATAAAATTAATTTCATTTTGTCTAGAACGAGGGGTTGAAAAATAAAAGTGATTTGATTACCTATACCAAGTGGGGTGTCATATGAAAGGCCTCAATCTGCACATTTCAAAACTATTTTTTTTATAATTTTCCGTGACGTACTTTTTGATTTATAACCATAGGGTCGCCGTTTATAATAAATTGATCCATTATTTTGTAGTTTTATGTACATTAATGTCATCTTTATTTATGCTCAATAGAATTGAGATCTGATTTTCTTGCCTTAAAATATTCGTACACTTTATAAACAACTTGTTTAGTTTGAGCCCTAATCGGAGGACTCGTCTTCGGTTGTAAAATCTCGTGTGCGTTTTGTTCAAAGCGGCCAGTCCAAATAACTCGTGTTGACGACAGCGATGCCGGCGCCCGACTGAAGTCTCGCGTCATGACGTAACGAAAACACCCCTCCCGCACTGCTCCACTACCGCAGGAGCCTCCAACCTTAACCTTTTCAACGCCATTGACGGATATATCCGCACCACTGGTTCAACGCTAACGACGAATATATCCGTCAAGATTGACAGCGAAATATAGACCTGAGTCTCTATGACGTAAGGTTGAAATTGGCTCTGGTTTTCAGCTGTCTTTGGCGTGTGTGACGACTTTTTGAAAAGGTTAAGCGCTGGACCTTTTACCCCATTACAAAGATGTCTTACATTAATTGTTAGTTGCATATTAACGCCTGTATTCTTGTCCTGTCAAAAAAAACAGTATTAACGCAATAAAAATAAACAACACTACTTATTATTATAAATGCAAAACTAGTTTATCTGTCAGAGCTCTTAGCCAAGACGCCCATCGCTAACTAGCGTTTCTATTCGTTTAGTTTTTAAACCAATCGCGTCACTGGTAAATCACAATGTGATCTACTAGTGACGCGATTGGTTTAAAAACGAAACGGATAGAAACGCCAGTTAGCGATTGGCATCTTGGTTAAGGGCCCAGTTAGGCTGGGCGTATGCTCAGACGCAGGCGACGCAACGCAGAGCAGAGCAGAATTTGTAATGCATGAACTTCCTTGAAGCTGCGTACGCTGCGGCGCAGGCACGTGCAACGCAGACATCTGTCTGTCCTGCTCTGCGCCTCGTTGTAGAAAGGGGACAGATTTCTGCGCTGCGTGGAACTGCGTCGCCTGCGTCTCAGCATACGCCCAGCCTATCATGCTAGTTATACTTCCACCCAACCAGTGCATCTTCATTAAAGAACTAGCCAACTACACTCCGTGAGCTGTTAAAGAGACCTTCGGCGTGTGCTACACGGTTTAAAGCCATGGTTTTAAACCAAGTGACCTTGGTAGAAGCGAGCTGCTACACGGTTTCAAACAAGCCCATTTGTTTGACATCTGCCAAGGGCGTTTAAGGTCATGCGAAATTTGGTTTAAAACCACTGTCTACACGATTTCAAACCACCTGTTTTAAACCGTGTATTCGGGATTATACTTGTCTCGCTTGCTCCCATACGGTCTTATGCGATTCTAGCTGATTTACCCAAACCCAACTATCGTTTTAGTGTTCACCAGTTGGCGCCACTGTATAAGGTCTTTCAAAATTTGTTATTTTATTACGGGCGTGAAAACAGTTTACATCTAAATCATATTTAAATATTTTTTTAAGTTACGTTAGAAACTTAAAAAATTATTGACGTCTCCGAGTGCGGCAGTAAGCGGCTAGCACATTTGTAATTTCTCGCTTGTCACTCAGCGCGTCTCTATTGTCACAGACTACTTAGAAGAGGATGATGGTATAGAAATCGCGGATAACTGCTAAACGTCCTAAGTAACGGGAAGAAATGAAATAAAATAATAAAATTATTTCGTTTACCGTAACTTTCGCTAGGCCATCGTCAACGTGAGCCTATAAAAAGTATCTACAGTTAATACTTGAGTAAATTATAATAACTATTAAATAATTAAAACACCCGATAAAATTGGCACCTACTTTCAAAGGTCGTAACCACAGTATAAATATAGCGAAATCGGTAAAGAAACGTCGCACTCACACAGACATGGCAGTGCTGTCTGTGTTGGTCGCGTCGAAACGAATGGTTTCGCTTCGTATTTTATTCTTCTCCACGAAAATATTCGTCTCGACACGCCACCGGCCACTGACAGCAGTGACAGCACTGCCATATGCGCTTAGGGGTCTCGTTGAGACGTGCGTCTGTGTGAGTGCGACGTATCGAACGTTTATTCGTAGTTTCTTTACTGCTATAGCTATATTTATACTGTGTCGTAACTCTGTAGTCTGACGGATTTTTTTTTAGCTAAGGACACTCAATGAAGTCACCTTTGAAACAATAACAATATTCATCAAAATAGGTTCATCCGTTTAGGAGCCACAATGGCACAGACAGATACAGAGCGTCGGTGGCCTAGTGGCTAGCGGTGTCGACTCGTGTTCGTGAGGTACCGAGTTCGAACCCCCAAGCGGTCGCCATGTACTAATGAATTTTTCTAACTGTACATTACTTGCATGGTAACCGATGCTCTTAGGGTGAGGGACAAATCGTGAGGAAACCTGCACATTTGTGGTAAAATGTGTAACCATGATTCAATTGGTTTGGTTCCCCTGTCACAAGGGTTACGGAGGTCAGACGGCAGTCGCTCCACTGTAATAACCAGACTGGCCGAATCTGGAGCATGGTCAAGCGTACCCAGACGAAGAACGGGAATAAGCGCTAGGAGGGTGATGATAATTCCACAGAACAGATACATAATACTGCCGTCCTAAGCTAAAAGGCGATAACTCAAATTCAATAGCCGAAGCAGATTCAGTCCTCTCCTGTTAGTTATGAGGTAGCAATTGCTACAGCAATTTTATCTGAGATAAGGCATTTTAGCTTAGCAGGGCAGTATAGAAACCCAAATACACCCATCCATGGCGACCCCTATTTACAGAGCTTGAGCTTGATTTTCTTCTGTTTAATAATTATCAGTAGGTAGATATCGTCAACTTATGGCTGTTCAATTTAAACTATTAGTTGATACAAAATGGTGGACTCACCGAATTTATAGGCACCCACTTGATTGGCGAACCGAAATCATCCTTTAAAGAAAGAAATCATTGTAAAGTCTAACCAGCGGCGTAAGCTTAAAGAGCCATAAAAATAAGCTAATTAGTTAATCTATTGCAAATGCTAACGTAATAGTTTGCACTAAGGTTCAATGTCGAATAACGTCTTATACAACTTATGAGTTTAATCATTTTTAACAAAAAATTCTATTGTTAAAAGATTTACCTAATAAATGTTTTTCAAATAGCGACGACTTTAAGATGACTTTGCGATCTGTCTTTCCGTCCGTCTGTCAGCTTTTTCTCTAAAATGGCTGAAGCTATCAGGGTGAAATTTTGAATGGTTGTAGCATTCATTGCTCTGCGCAAGGTACTATAATTAGAAATCAGAAGTTTAAATAAATAATTTGGGTAAGTTTCCATAAAAAACCCAAGTAGCACAAAAGCTGTGTAAGAGCTTATACAGCCATTATAACTCCATTTTCAGCATTTTAAGGGCTGTATACTATTCATTGCACTACGAATATTGACAGTACCATATCAGTTAATCTTCAGCATCGCTAAGTTCGTCAGGGAAAATAGTGACGCATTTCCCGAGAAATCCAACCGCAACCAGAGAAGCAAATATGTAGGAAATCTCATAACACCGACGTGTAAACTGACCAAATCAACCAAAGCGATCTACAACCTGGGTCCCAGGGTCTACAATGGTATCCCCAGTTACATAAAACAAGTGCGGGGTTCACATTCTTTTTGCGCTCAACTTAAAAAATGGCTGATAAGCCAGGCGTTCTATGACATGAATGAGTTTTACTGTCATAAATAACCTACCCACTAACTTATTTAAATTTTTGACTTTGTGTGGAGTGTAAGTAGAAAACCACACATTGTAATAAAAAAGGACAATAAAAATAATAAAAATGATATAAATATTAATTATAACAAATAATAATAATAATCATAATAATTTGACATGTAATATTTTGATATTATAAATAAATGAGTATGAGTATGAGTATAAACCCCCCCCCACTCCCCTCCACTTCCCCCTCCACTTGAACTTTTCAACGCCATTGACAGATATATTCGCGCCACTGGTTCAACGCGAACGACGGTTATTTCCGTCATGGTTTACAGCGAAAAATAGACCTAAGTACCTGTGAGATAAGGTTGACTTTAGCTCTGGTTTTTAGCCGACATTGGCGTGTGAGTAACGTCATTTTGTTTTTGACATGGCGCTGAAAAGGTTAAAATCCCGACCCATCCATCGCCTCCCAAGCCGTACACAAGCTGTACAAGAGCTCATACGCCCCTAAAATGTTGTAACTAGAGTTATAATGGCTTTATAAGCTCTTATACAGCTTTCGTGCTATTTGGACTGTACGCACGCTGTAAAATACGCACGAAGACTTACTTTCTCAGGCAATAGTTGATACGGCAATACTTCGGACGGCTTAAAAATACATAAAAAGTCTATATTAGGTACATAACTTTACAGGGGCTTAGGCAAGATTCATTACTTTAACTTGACGATCATCGAAATCAAAATAAATTGGATTGTATTGACGTGAGCTAACGATCAGTCGTGTCAGCCGCTTATGTCAATATTTCATACAATTTTGTCGATTGTGAAGTTAGCGAAATGCTTCTTGGCTAGGCCCCCAGGCCCCCTAGCATGCATGCACGAGATAAAATTTGACAGGTGCTAGGGAAACGAATGCATTTATCTTATTCCATATTCCAACGTAAGACTTAACGCTTAAGGTTTAAAATAAAAGTGTCTTGATAAAATCGCTATAAAAATGTGAAAATCGCAATAGTCGCTTTAAAAGGTAGTAAAAGTCAGAACGAGACAATTTTATTTTAAACCTTAAGCGGTAAGTCTTGTAAGAATATGGAATAGATGTATGCATTTCCCTAGCATCTGTCAAATTTTATCTCGTGCTCGCATGTTAAGCCCGCAGCTTAGGGCTACTGGTGCACTTTTTTTTCACACGTGTTTTCTCCGGCAGTGCAATTTTACTACGATTACCACTTACCCTCGGTGTCTCCTTGCGAGATCGAATCAGGAATGAGGAGATCCGCAGGAGAACTAAAGTAACTGATATAGCTCACCGAATAGCAAACCTTAAGTGGCAGTGGGCGGGGCACATCGCTCGTAGAACCGATGGCCGTTGGAGCGGAAAGGTTCTAGAGTGGCGACCGCGAACCGGGAGACGGAGCGTCGGCAGGCCTTCCACAAAGTGGACCGACGATCTGATAAAGATCGCGGGAAACCGCTGGATGACAGCAGCAGAGGACCGATCGTTGTGGAAAACCTTGGGGAAGGCCTTTGTCCAGCAGTGGACGTCTTGCGGCTGATGATGATGATGATGACCACTTACCACGTTATTGTCGACCGGTTGCCCATATGGCTACATAAAATAATCATTAAATTTAGTGAAAAAGTAAAAATTAACTAAAATAAAACTAAGCTAAAAATTAAAACTAAAATAAACTAAAACTAAATAAGTCCTGAATCAGCACCGAGTCGTATCTTGTCTATAGTCTTTGTTTGGTATGGAGACGTGTACGCATGCTTAAGCAGAATTATACAAAACAGCTAATTTACATAAACAAAATGCGAATCGGTGCTAATAAATGTGATTCAGGCCTAAGACAAAGTATCGCAGATGCTGGCAGCATTGTCCCGTTGTACAGCAAGCTCCTACGTTTCCCCAGGAAGCTGCCAGGTCTCTGGTCTCCAGTTTCTATGAGCCTTTAAGAAAGTTCCTTAAAAAGGCCAATGGCGGTAGAACCCCACGTACCAAGGGTCAGAAGGAACAATAAGTTCGTGTCCCCTTGTGTTGCAGACTCATACAATGTGTCGTTTCACCGAATTTCATTTCATGGAAAGTTAATTTCCGCTGAAACCTTATCGTTTGCAGGTTATCTTAAGCATGTTACGTGGGTTAGGTTAAGTTACCAATCAATGAAATGAAAATTCGGCGAAGGAAAACATTCTATGTAATTAGTGTCGGTGATTCAAGCTATTATATTAATAAAAATACATCGTGAGGTAAAATAGCACAAAAACGGTGATTTGGAATCAAAACACTATTTAGGGTACCGCAGTTAAACTAGGAACCCTTATAGTTTCGTGCTGTCCGTTTGTAGGTATGTCTCACTCTCTTTATCTCAGAAACCATCATAGCCAAATCCAATAATAAAATTAGTAAAAAAAATATTTTAGCGTACTTCCCCACCCCGTATATGTAAACCCAGGGTGTTTATCATTATCATGCAACATTGAATGAGGTAGTAATATTAAATAACTCCTAAAAACTGTTTGGGGGACAACTTGATTACGATATAGAAGCGAGATGGGCTAAAACATTTGGAATAGAGAACTTGGCGTTAGATGGATAGATATTGCAAAACTATCTAACGGTTCCAAGTTTGACTACGAAACCCTAAAAAGTACTTACCCTAGGTTGGCCAGGAGGACCTTGCAATCCAGAAGGAGCTCGCATTCCAGGAGGACCATCCATTCCAGGAGGCCCTTGATCTCTAGGATAACTTGTCATCCCAGGAAAACTTCCCCTTCCAGGTGGGCCTCCCATTCCAGGAGGACCTCCCATTCCAGGAGGACGTCCCATTCCAGGAGGACCTCCCATTCCAGGATATCCCATTCCAGGTGAACCTCTCATTCCAGGAGGACCTCCCATTCCAGGATATCCCATTCCAGGTGAAACTCTCATTCCAGAAGGACCTCCCATTCCAAGTGAACCTCCCATTCCAGGATATCGCATTCCAGGTGAACCTCTCATTCCAGGAGGACCTCCCATTCCAAGTGAACCTCCCATTCCAGGATCTTCCCTACCAGGTAGACCTCCCATTCCAGGATCTTCCATTTCAGGTGGACCTCCCATTTTGTGTGGACCCCCCATTCCAGGAGGACCTCCCATTCCAGGATATCCCAATCCAGGTGAACCTCCCATTCCAGAAGCACCTCCCATTCCAAAAGGACCTT
The DNA here is from genome assembly GCA_963241965.1 of Tortrix viridana. Taxonomy (NCBI): domain Eukaryota; kingdom Metazoa; phylum Arthropoda; class Insecta; order Lepidoptera; family Tortricidae; genus Tortrix; species Tortrix viridana. The sequence goes on along the minus strand of OY725197.1, from coordinate 3,333,362 downwards.
CCATTCCAGGATATCCCATTCCAGGATATTCCATTCCAGGTGAACCTCCCATTCCAGTAGGATCTCTCATTCCAAGGTCTCCCATTCCAGGAGGACCTCCCATTCCAGGATCTCCCATTCCGGGAGGACCTCCCATTCCAATATCTCCCATTCCAGGAGGACCTCCCATTCCAGGATCTCCCATTCCAGGAGGACCTCCCATTCCAGGACCTCCCAATCCTGGAGGATCTCCCATTCCAGGATCCCCCATTCCAGGATCCCCCATTCCAGGACGCCCTTGAAATCGAGAAAATCCTCCCATTCCAGGAGGACCTCCCATTTCAGGAGGACCTCCCATTCCAGGAGGACCTCCCATTTCAGGAGGACCTCCCATTCCAGGAGGATCTCCCATTCCAGAAGGACCTCCCATTCCAGGAGGACCTCCCATTCCAGGATATTTCATTCCAGAAAAACCTCCCATTCCATGATGACCCCCCATTCCAGGAGGACCTCCCATTCCAGGAGGACCTTTCATTCCGGGACCTCCCATTCCAGGAGATTCTCGCCTTAGCCACACATTAGGACCTTGCTGGCCAGGAGGAAGTCGCATTTCAGGAGGAGCTTGCATAAAAGGCTTCATTTTCAGCGGACCTCGACCCTGTATGCAACACAAAAACATCTATCATAAATTAAATTAGATTAAATTATTTATAGCTCATTGAAATTTATAGCTCAATATAATTACAGCATAAATTGTACATCAAACAAACCTACCTACATACAAAACTTGTCTTGATAATTACGAACACTACAAAAAAAAACTGGCACATCAGTAAAGTCATTATGCATATACACCGTAGGCCCGAGGTAACTGAAAGATTTTAACCATCGATGCTTAATTGGAGGCAAAAATGTAATATATAATCTCTAATTATAATTAATAATAAAGCCTATTTTTCAAGATATTAATTATTTTTGGATATTCACAATCCGAAAAATGGCTAGGGTAAACAAACTCTATGGTATGCGACCCGTCTTGATAAAATCGCTATAAAAATCGTATTTGGCATCGTAGCTCCTAAACGGATGGACCGATTTCAATTAATTTTTTTATTAGAAAGGTGACTTAATCAAGAAATTTCTTAGCATAGATAGATGAAAATCTGTTAATCTGTTTTAAAGTTACGAGCTCTGATCTCGATTTTGTCGGGAGTTTTTTAATAATTCAAATCTCCTAGTGACGAAGGCCCTCCAGTGAAAATGCACGTGCTCGGAGCCCGTTGATGTTTTTGCTCATTGCTCAGAGGTTTTTTTAGGCGCTCTTGTCGAGAGTTTTTAACTTGGTTAGGTTATTATTAAGTCAGCTTCTGCCCAAGACTCCGGCCGCATAGAAGCAAGGGAACTTTAAAATTTTCCGGGATAAAAAGTAGCATATGTGTTAATCGAGGGTATAAGCTACCTCCATTCCAAATTTGATCCAAATCCATCCAGTCGTTGCCGCGTGAAAGAGTAACAAACTAACACACACACAAACTTTCGCATTTATAATATCAGTAAGGATGTTCTTAAGTACTTTATGGTAGTTTTAGCGGTAGCTATCGGATCAACCATTTTTTTACAAGATTTTACTTAACTTGCATTTATTGTATGTATGTATGTGTAGGTCAAATCTTGCAAGTAAATTATGTACCAGTTCCCGTTAATGGATTGGGCTGAAATTTGGAAAACGCGATGACAATGCAATATTATGGAGTCATTGAGCTGATCTGATGATGAAGACGGAAGGTCATAGGAACTCCTAAACTACACATGATAAACCCGTCGTGTTTGGGCTCGTTGGATTTGTCTTGATAGGCAGATGATGACTGTGCAAAAAAGAACAGTCGGCAATAAAAGCTGGTCCCAAAAATGAAATTATAGGTTAGGTTATTTTTCTTTTTTTGGCAATTTTGAGCGAAACTTATGGCCAGCTACGCGCCGGCTACACCAGCTAACACTGAATATAAGAGAAGTAATGAAGAAAATTACAAATAACGACCAAGTGTCAGCCACCAACATGATAAAAGATAAAAGATATTTATTCAGTAAGTAGGCCGCACGGGCACTTTTACACGTCAAAATCTACCAGCGCTTCCCAAGAGGAGACCAGTGCTGAGAAGAAGCGCCGCAAGAAACTCATTTGTTAGTCATTTTTTAAATAAAAAATTACAATGATACTACTTGTTCTAGCATTATATAAAACTGTAAAAAAAATATAAAATATATTTAATAGCTTTTAACCCCCATGTATTCGTTTTTAACCCCCGACTTAAAAAAGAGGGGTGTTATAAGTTTGACGTGTGTATCTGTGTGTATATCTGTGTATGTCTGTGGCATCGTAGCTCTTAAACGGATGGACCGATTTTGTTTTATTTTTTTTTATTAGAAAGGTTATTTAATCAAGAGTGTTCTTCGCTTGGTTTGATGAAAATCCGTAAAGCGGTTTACAAGTTATGAGCTCTGATCCCGATTCTGTCGGGAGTTATTTAACACTTGAAATATTCTAGTGACGAAGTCCCTCCAGTGAAAATGTACGTGATCGGAGCCCGTTGATGTTTTTGCTCATTGCTCAGAGGTTTTTTAGACGCTGATGTCGGGGGTTTCGGTTAGGTTAGCGTTAGTTAGTTAATTTTTAACGTTAAAAATTATTACATTTTCCTTAAGTCCAATCTGGGCCGAAATGCTCCGCTCGCAAGAGCTACCCACTTGTACAAAGGGCTGTCGAACGCTGCAGGCGTTGACATAATGCACGATACTGCACAAAGCTTTAAACGAAAGTTACTTAAATACTTATCTATCTCGCAGTCCTTAGCCCAGTATTATGTATATTTTTACTTATTATTATTGAATGTAATTTATTTACGTAACTAAGCAATTAATACTTTTTTTTAACGCTAGTTTTCTATATTTCTAAGCACATTGAATAATGTATAATTATGCATGTTGTGTATACCTATAATTAAGTGAACATTATGTAGATGTTCGCTACAATGTATCACTTGTTGGTAACCCTCAAAAAATTAAAAAAAAAAAAAAAATTAGTTTCCGTACACCTTTACCTGCTGCTGTGGCCGCTGCCGAGCCATTCGCTGTGCCAGCCGCTGCGCCTGCCGCTGTTCCCGCCGGTCCCGCCGTTGTGCCTTCCGCTGTAAAACAAACCGGTCATGTGCGAGTCGGACCCGCGCACCGAGGGTTCCGCACAAACTTGTAGGTATTCAAATAGTTCGTTAATCACGGAAATCGAGTCACGAAGATTTTTCTATCTATTTCGAGGTTTCTCTTGGAGCTGTGAAAAAATCCAACTTCTAAGCTAACGCAACCAACGGATACGGCCGTATATGCCACATATTCAAGGGAATCTCAAGGGAATCAAACCTATATTGTTAGGTTTATTTATTTTAGCTATGATTTTAATGTATAAATTTTACTGGAGTTTTATTTTATATCAATTATTTTATTTGTAGGCTATGATTTATACTGGTAACATGTTCAATTAAGTATGACAACACTTGATTAATTTGATTGGCGCAATTTATGGCGGGAAAATGAAGCCTCTCAACGATTGGATCACGTCATTGATATCGTACGATGTCGTGAGCCAATCAGAGAGCTGGATTTTTACCGCCGTAATTATGGTTTTCTTGGCCAGGGGCTGATCTCCGGGCAGGCATTCTACTTTGGGACGGGAACCACGACGAAATAGTCATTCATTAGGATAAGCTGTTAAATGATTATTTGGAATAAAGTGTAATAAAGTTAATATAATAAATCCAGTTCAAATTAGTCTGAGTTTTCTTCAACGAGCCGAACTAGCCTGTTTTAATAATAGGTACTTCCCGTTGACTTAGAATCATAAAATTTGGCAAGATACAATGTCTTAGAGCAAGAGTAATGGAAAAAATCCGAAAACCGTTAATTTGTAGTTACATCACATAAAAAATATGGTCCAGTTTAAACTGACTCGCACTAACTATGCATTCTCATTCTTAGTGAGTGTCAGCTTATACTGGACTTTTTTTTAAGTTATGTTGCTACAAATTAACGGCTCAATTTCATGATTCTATGTCAACGGGAAGTACCTATCGGTTTTGATTCCCTTGAGATTCCCTTGAATATGCGGCATAAACGGCCGTAGCTTTGATCCAAGGGATTGTATTTGATATTAATTTCAACTTGATACCTACCTCCACGCGTTCCTGAGAAAATGGGTCTTGACAGACAGACAGACTGACAACAAAGTGATCCTATAAGGGTTCCGTTTTTTTTTTTCATTTGTGGTACGGAACCCTAAAAACAAATTTCCTGACAAAATTCATCTTAAGGATTTTTTTTGACCCAGTATTTATTTTAATCTGAAGATTTAATATCAGAAGATCCTGTTGGCTTAAGGAACTTCCGACATCCATTGGCCCTAACTGAGCCTGAAAAAAAAAAACTACTGAAAAAGTCATCAATACGATACGTAGATATAAAAGTATTATTTTCTCAAATAACTCTGGTATACATAACGCAGCTCGACCAAAGTAGAATTGCGTTTAATAAAAGTAAGAGATGTAATAATTATGGTAGCCCTTATTTACTTCGGTGCTAATGTTTTTTTTTTTCATATAGATCGTGAATGATTGTCCGCTCCTTAGAAGCTTTGTCTCTGTTCCGTTTCTTTACTCATGTGCCTGTAGTTTTAAATGTGACGTTCACAATATAAAGGGACCTTATGGAGGAAGGCAGTTACGCTCTTCTTGTTCTTGTAAGTATACGAATACTATGGTAACAGTTCTAAAAACAGCGTCACCGCGTGCCTCCATAAGGTCCCTTTATATTGAGAACGTCACAAATCTGTTAGGCGACGTCCAACATCTATGAAGCCCATACATCAATCGCAACACTGACTGCAGTCCGCTGTCAATTCCTTGCATTAGAACACGAACTACCAGTTTCTCGTGCGATTAAATTAATATCCTAAGGTCGGCTTTAAAACTGTCTGCACACACAGTTTTTAGAAGACTGGTCCAGATCAGTCTTGTTCTAATACGACAACCTGACAGGTCATCGAACTGGACTGTGGGACCCACAAACAAGTAGGTACTTTAACCTTTTCAATGCCATTGACGGATATATCCGCACCACTGGTTTAACGCCAACGACGGATTTTTCCGTCATACTCCAGGAAAGTTATGGTCGCTAGTATGGAGAAACAGAAATAATTGATAATAGCTGATTTTTCTTGTGTATCGGGTATATTATAAATCTAGTAATTAGTTAAAAACATAATCCAACTAATTATGCATCAATAAGTTATTTAAAAAAAAATTATAAATTTTAAAAAATCCTGAAGATTTTGCTAAAAATAATTATAAACATTTTTTTTTTCATATTGCTTACTTAATATTAGATCTATAATATTCAAGATTAATCGCACAAAAAATAACTAAGGATGTCTCATTTATATTCGATTAGCTAGAATATTGTTTTCATTTTGCATATTTACGTATTTAAAAATAATAATTCCTTATAAAAAAATACAAATTGATCATTGTATTTTAACACTTATAAATAGTTTTATGTCATTTTTATCAAAGCACTACTTATTACTAACTTTTTCTATAATTTAAGGGTATATATAACCGGAGCCATGTATTTTGCTGATTTAGTGGCTGTCCGTGTAAATATTTTGTTAGATTTCACCTTCTGCTCATGATAGACAAAAATATTATTATGCTTAGACACAAAAATTACAATTACGATTTTTAATTTAAAAGAAAAAGGCATTTTTTGACAGTATATTTATATACCTACTTCCGGGTGGAAATTTTGTTGGATTAATGAATATAGTGTCTTAGAATATCTTATAAAAATGGAGTAAAAAAAAATCAGGCTATTATAAATTAATGTTTTAAAAACCGTATCTTTCCTGGAGTATCATGGTTGCCAGCGCGTAAAGACCTGAGTGTCTATGAGTTAAGGTTTATTAGCTCTAGTTTTTAGCTGTTACTGGCGTGTGAGTAGGTACTCTTTTGTTTTTGACATGGCGTTAGAAAGGTTAAAAAGTCAAAACAACGTGCATTAAAGGCACAGTTACATCTTGCACTTTTTGCATAGGTATTAGAATGAAAGCGATGCAATAGAAATATTTGACAAATATAACAAGTTAAATTCTGCCATAAAAAAAATTATTACAAGTAAATAATAATTTTTAACCCACTAACGGCCGCACTCAGAGACGTCAATTAAGTTTTAAGTTTCATTAAAGTAGCTGCTGTCACTGTCTTTGCTATAGCAATAGAATAAGACGCAGCAACTTTAATGAAACTTAAAAACGAATTGACGTCTCTGAGTGCGGCAGTAAGTATTGATTATATTTTAAAGGAGTTAGGTACCTGCATATTCCCGTAATCTGGTAGCCTTGACTGAGGCTGTACAAAAAAAGAAATTTCTAGGAAGATATCAAAGCGTTGTTATCAGGTTATCACTACATAGAATAAAACAAAGTCGCTTCCCGCCGTCTATCCCTCTGTATGTACGCTTAGATCTTCCAAACTATGCAACGGATTTTAATGCGATGCCACCATCAGTTAGATAATTTTTCACGAAAGATTTATGTATATAAAAGTACCCGGAGCGAAGCGAGGGCGGGTCGCTAGTTGTCTTATATAACGATATATATTAATATTATTGGGACATTGTAAACACAATATCATGCAGTATTTTATTGCACATCAAAAATAAATAAATATAATAAAAAATAAAAACCAGTGTAAGTTCGGCAACGAGCTCACCAGCGAATTATTTAAGGAAATACTTAAGACGTAAAAGCGCATGATGGCGTTTATAAATTAAATAAATAAATATCAGGGGACAATCTCACACAAATTGACCTAGTCCCAAACTAAGCTCTAGGCTTGTACTATGCAGGGTGTCCAATAAGTCGTACGTCACAGTGACACCGGAGGTAGACCAGCCTAAGGCGTGCCGAACCAGAATTTTTTTTTGACGGGTGGAAACGTTAGATGCATCATCCCCATACAAACCAGCCTAACAAGACCTCATTAAAAGTCGCATGGCTTTCAAAATATTTCCAGTTCAAAGTTTAAATTGTCAAAAATCTTAAACTTTAAACTGGCATATCTTGAAAACCATGCTAATTTTAATGCGGTGCGCCAAAGTTCACATAATTAGTAGTCCGAATGTATTGTTACTCCTAATCATCGCAAGTCCTAAAGTATTTTTAGCTGAAACCATAATTGTGGTTTTTAAAATATCTAACTGGTAAATAGGGTTCGGTTAGGTTAGGTTGGTATTAAAAAAATCCTAAAATCAGAACGGTTTCAGTAAGATTCACTTTAGGAGTTGAGATGATTGTGAATAACGATACATTCGGATTACAAATTTTTCGGTGAGCCAATATGGACCCCTTTTACTGAGGTCATGTTAGGCTGGTTCGGTACCTCTTAAGCTGGTCTACCTCCGGTGTGAATATGACATACGACTTATGGGACACCCTGTAGGTGCTAGGCAACGATAAACATACTTATATAGAAAAACACGTACTTATAAATATAAAAAATCCATGCCTCAATCAAACTGCTCGTGCTCATCACACAAATGTGACGTTCTCAATATAAAGGGACCTTATGGAGGCAGGCGGTTACGCCGTTTTTAAAACTGTTACCATAGTATTCGTATAGTTACAAGAACAAGAAGAGCGTAACTGCCTTCCTCCATAAGGTCCCTTTATATTGAGAACGTCACAAATGACCGCTAGCTTCGTTAACAATAACAACGGTGTTAAGCCACCACCATATTTTTTTAAACATAATTAGACTAAACTATTGTTTTATATTGAAGATTACCTGCATCATCTCATAAGGATTTCCGTATGGCGTTTGTACAGATTGAGGCTGTAAAAAAAAAAAAAATGCAATTTGGAAAGTCCTGATGCAGCGGAATTACCTATATCACCCGTGAGCGTAACATGCATCACAAGAATAAAGTGCAGCGCAAATAAAAAGTTTCTACAGTAATTAAATATCAGCTTAGCTTAGAGCCTGTGCACACTAGCGTTTTTAGCCCTTAAATCCCCGGTTAAAAACGCTAGGTGTGCCCTGTGCTTAATATATTTGAACGATTTATTTAATTACTCTAGCAATACCGTATAAAATCGCTTAGTAATTAAAGGTAATAAAAGTCTACACGAGACACATTTTTAACTCTAAGCGTTAAGTTTTACGTTAGAATATGGAATAGATGTAGATATTAATTTCCCTAGCACCTGTCAAATTTTATCTCGTGCATGCATGCTAAGCCCGCTGCGGTGGAAAGTCTGGGATGGGCGAGACGAGAATTGAAATAGTTGTAGTTGATATTGAACCGTATTACTGTAACATAGAGTGTTTATTAACCACAACAACTAAAACAAAAGCGTCGCGATTTTCCCGCCTCGCCTCGCCGGTGGAAAAGCACCATTACCCAGGTCTGAGTAAAGTTTAATTTTTATTAAGGCTGGAAACAGTGGTCGACCGACGCTCAGCGCTGACATCGGTTGGACGTAGCTATATCAATGAAAATGTAAGACGAAATACAGTGCAGCGCTGATAAACTACTACGCGCGTACAGCTACGCCGCGCGTTCGGCAACCGTCGGTCGAGCTCGTCGGTCCGACGTACGTCGGTTGACTGACGCGCGTGGTGACCATAGCGCTGACCGAGCGACTGATCGTACGCGCGTATGTATCATCCTACAAAAACATGAATATCGTTATCGATACCGAAAGGTTAATCACTGAAGTACATCTACGTCCACCACTGTGGGACCTTTCTTGGTTCTTCGTGTTCTCGTAATTTCCCAAAAAGCGTACAAAACTCTCCTTCAATTAAACGGTCCATAATTACTGGGTGAACATGATATCTTCTCTTACGTTGTTTTTTTTGCCGTAATCGTTTGCGTAAAAAATACGCCCTTATTATTGCATTTATAACTGGATACATATCTGTCGTTAACTGTACACGTCTGGAGCACTCTGTCGTCAGTGAAGCACTAAACGCTTGATCACGACCGACTATCAGCGCGTGCGACCGGCGCGTATGGTACGCGCTGAGCGTCGGTTGAGCACTGTTTCCAGCCTAAAAGGCCAGAGTGCCGCATTCACTGCCAGCGGTGCTACGCCGCTACGCCGCTACGCCGCTACACTCGTAGCGCGTAGCCGTGTAATCCTCGTATGTAGCGAAAACTCGCTACGAACAGAGAACCCGATATCGGGTACGCGGCGCTTAATGCGTTAAACATTAAATTTAAAAAAAATTATACTTATACGAAAGTTGTCGTGTTACGTGATCTTCCGAAGGCTCAGAAGATCAGGTAACAGACGTTGAAGAAAACTTTAGAGAAAAAGAAAGTAAGCAAAATAATAGGAAAAGGAAATTTATTTAACACTTAGTATGTATGACTATGTTTCACAGAATTACCGGTAGAATATTAACTAAAAAAACCTAACACGAGAAATCACCAGGGTAAAAGATTAGACGGAAGTAAGAAGGAGAAGGGAGTAGGTAGGTAGGATAAGGTTCTGTCACGTAGGTGGGCGAGTGTCCGTAGGGGTGCCCAGGATGAACACCAATGAAGCAGCACGAAGATAGGAGCCCGCAACTTGGAGCTCAGGCACAGGTGTAGGCAGGAGTGGAGTCTTCTAGAGACGCCAACCGAAGTGTGAGTACACGTAGAATGACTAGGAGTAGGTACGGAGCGTAGAGATACTTTTTTGAAGAGCAGGACGAAGATACTTCTTGACGTAGGGTTTCTTAGGGTGCGGGGCCTTACTTGGCCCCGCACAAGGCCGATTTCAAACTTCCTTTTCAGGAACCGAAGAGAGAACTGATCGCTCTAGTCAGAGCCAGCGTTTATATACCCTGGTGATCTAGCTTTTTTTAATTACTAATTCTAAATTCATAAAATTACAAAATTACAGATGCCAGGTAGCATTTCTATAGCAAAACAATAATATTTACTCCATGGTACAGCATGAAAACTAATATATTGTCTCTGCCCGCTGTCTTGACAACGAAAATAACAATATTGTCAAATGTATGAAAATAAACAAAAAGTGCAAAATATCAGACGTAAACGAGGAAATAATATTATAATAACAAGAATCCAAGAGGAAAAAGTACGTAAGTAATCTAGAAGCCTGCTTCATCGCGCAATTTTATTTCTTAAGAGAAATAGAAGCTCCCGAAGTCGGTCGGTTTTATTTAGTATGTTATATTTACCAAACGGTTTAAAGTAAAGACCCAATTTTAGGAATAAATTGACTACGAGCTGAATCTAAATAACCGTTAATAAGAAAAATCATGCGCGGCGGCTGAAGGTCGCGCCCGCAAGATGATCAGGACATACGTAAAAAGTTGAAAATAAGCTACAAATCAAAAGAAAAAGAACACGGAACCAAGTATCGCAGGTACAATATTACAAAGTATAGTTAATAAATACCACTCCAGGTTCGTCGTGTCGCTGTAAACAAGATATTTTTATTAGATGTTCCACCAAAAACTATACAAAACACGATATAAAAACAATGATACTCCTACGTGCATTTATTTTTACACAAATGTAACAAAAACCTACCTACTAATAATCTAACCGAGCGCAGAGCTTGGAACCGGTACCAAAAATACCGGTTCAGTACCGGTACTTAACCGGTTCTCCTTATTTTTCTTTCAGAGTACCGGATAAAAAATACCCGTAATAGTGCCGAAAACATACCGGTTCCTTTTAAAGGTTCCAGCGCGCGTCTGCGAGTACATTGTGCTCATAAGTATTAATCTTCGCTTGACTCTCACATCCATTTATTTACATAATTAGTTAATTGGATTGACACAGACTATAGTATATTACGCTCAGCAGTTTGGCGAAGTTTTATATTGTTAAAAGTGTACTTTCTTTTTTTAAATAAATAAATAAATAATAAATATTCACCCCTGCTCCGAACTGCGAACAAAAAATATTACGTTATCTTATCTGCCATGTTTCTACATTCAAACAATTAGAGCCGGTTCACACTGTACGGTTTATCCGATTCAGTTTTCTGATTCGGTTTACCGTATACGTAAACACACATACGTTTTGTTCACATTTATAGCGAAAATAACCGAATCGGTTTTTTTTTCAAAATATACGGTTTTACCGTATAGTGTGAATTCACCCATATGCTCGCATTCGCCCTTGGAAACCGTCCAGAAAAACGATCCGGCAAACCGTAAAGTGTGAACTGGCTCTAAGGAACCGTATCCAATCACTTACTAAATAACATTTCACAAACTAATTCATCTCACAAACAACATTTGTCAAACCGCTTTTTTTTCGAAACTGTAAATATATAATAATAATAATCCAGCGTATATACGTTCCACTGCTGGGCATAGGCCTCCACTCACGAGAGAGTTTGGGCTATGGTTCCCACGCGGGCCCAGTGCGGATTGGGAACTTCGCACACACCGTTAAATTGCTTTGCAGGTGTGTGCAGGTTTCCTCACGATGTCTTCCTTCACCGAAAAGCTCATGGTAAATTTACAAATTATATTTCGCACATAAATTCCGAAAAACTTAGAGGTGCGAGCCCGGGTTCGAACCCACGACCCTCTGCTTAAGAGTCGGCAGGTCAAACCATTAGGCTACCATGGCTTTTTTACTGTAAATATTTCAGGATTAATTTCAGGATCATCGTGTAGAACCCTATTAGGTTAGGTTAGTTTTATAATAATCCTGAAATATATTTACAGTTTCGAAAAAAGGTGGTTTACCAAAATGATGTTTGTGAAATGAATAATTTTTTAAAACGTTGTTTAGCTAATGTTCCTTAGAACATGTATTAAATTTAAATTTGAAGTAAACTTGGGCATACTTTGAAACTGCGCCAGCGACGTTTAAGGGCGTCACACACGGCGAATAGCCGTAAAGCTGGCATTTACATCCACAAATACCTACGTTATGTGTACTAATATATCGCACCCCCAGTACAACACTGCATTATGTCAAAATCAACTTTTTAAACTGCAATAACTTTGATATAACATGAGATAACGGTTTTTGAATGAAATATTTTGACTTAGTGCTGTGTTGTACTGCGATATATAATAAACTGCCGGATGTCTTTATAGATAAGAATTTAAAGGCATTTAAAAAACTGGTGATGCAATGGTTAAGTGAAAAATGTTTTTATAATGTGAGTTCTTTAATTCTATATCTTCGTCGTGTGTGACGCCCTTTATAACTGGTGGTTTATAATTTAATTAAAATATATGATTATCCGTATGGATTAATAATAAATGTTAATATGGTTCCGCAACTCATTTATCGCTTTTCTTTACGAACCATCGTGAATTAGTTATTTGTTGTGCCAGGCTGCAAAGTTGTTATTTGGCGCGAGAGCCAGTACTGAATCCCGAGTTAGCGAAGGATCCTAAAATTGAACCACGAGATTAGCGGTTCAAAAATAGAATCCTGAGCGTAACAAGGGTTTCAATGGCTCGAGACCCAAATAACTTTGCTACCGTGCAAAACACAAAACTTTTCACCTCACCGTAGCGAGGGAAACACTTGGTGTTGGAAAAACAATTGCACGAGCACCGTATCAGTTGCGGCCGTCGTCGCGGAGCGCCTCCTCCGCGCACACCACCAACATTACTTTCCACGCTAGCGGTTAAAGTGGACTTTTGGGCGCAGCTTTTGACCGACAAAAACAGCCTTTCCGAGCTGGTGAGGTGAAAAGTATATTATGTGTTAATAATACAGATCAGATGTGTGTCAGACTATTGCTGAACTTATGTGAACACACCAACATTTCAGACTAGGATACATATATGTAGATTTTATTATATAATGTTATTTAGATGCTAAATGCTAAGTCACTTAATTTTCGACCTAATTAATTCGGCTAAATTTTCTTTTCCTAATATCCTATTAACCCTAGTAATATTTAATAACCTGTACTATAACCCTCCACTGACCGCGGGTGGGCAAGCTGTGCCCGCGCCATTTCCATTACAGCTGCTAACCACCATTATTAATAAAATGTATAATTTAATGTAATGAAATAAACTATTTTGAATTTGAATAGTAAGGAGGAAATTATGCCAAAGTACCCAAAGAGCTAGTTGCATTTTTTTCATAGACACCCAAAAAATAAAATGATACTACATTTGTAGTGAATAAATACCGCTCTTGGATCATAGGGTGGCTGTGAACAAAGTTATTATGTTAACATTAAAAATGGGAAGCGGATATTAATCTGGATGTACAGTCGCCATCATATATATTGCAGCAAACAAGGTGTTCACAAATATCTGAACACGACTCTATTGTCAAGGCGTTAGAGTGCATGTTCAGATATATGGCGAACTGTACCCTGGCTCCTAACAGGCACGGGATAAAATTAGACAAGTGCTAGGGAAATGAATACATCTATTCCATATTCTAATGTAAGACTTAACGCTTAAGGTTTAAAATAAAAGTGTCTTGATAAAATCGCTATAAAAATGTGAAAATCGCAATAGTAATAAATATCAGGGACAATCTCACACAAATTGACCTAGTCCCAAACTAAGCTCTTACTAGTTTGGGACTAGGTCCTATAGGTACTAGGCAATGATATACATACTTATTTATAGAAATATAAACTTTTTTTAAATATTCCTCGATAATCCCTCGATTGTACAAAAAACCGTTTGGTCTACAATTGTGATTATTTATACTAGAAGTAGTCCAATAAGAGGTATTTTGTATAGCATTGTAATTATAGTTCGAGTTTACTTTTGGGGTAGGTACATAGGTACGAGGTATATAGGTTTACCCCTGAATCGCCGACTCTCGTTACATAGAATGTTTTACTTCACCGAATTTTCATTTTATCAACAGGCATTTATATTTTTACCTGAAAACAATAAGGTTTCAGCAGAAAGTCGGTGAAACGACATATTCGATAAAATGAGTGTCTGCAAAACAAGAGGACACCAGTATACCCCGTATACCGGGCAAAGATACAGGGTAGAAAGTTGAGATGAGTCAGTAAGGGCAGCAACTATTGCTGCCACGCTAACAATAACTAGGTACCTTTGGAAGCCCTGACTTAAAATAAATATTTTTTAACCGACTTCAAAAAAGGAGGAGGTTCTCAATTCGTCTGTGTTGCTTTTTTTTTTTTCTTTTTTTTTTTTTTTTATGTTTGTTACGCGATTACTCCGTCAATTGTGGACCGATTTTGAAAATTCTTTTTTTGTTTGAAAGTGTATACTTCCGAGGTGGTCCCATTGTCACGAAATCAGAATCTGATGATGGGATCCATGAGAAATCGAGGAAACTCCTCAAAAGTTATAGGCACACATACAGCGATTTTGGTATTACCTGCAAGACCTTAAGAAATTGCATTACAAAAGCACCTCTTGGCGACGAGGAACTGATGATGAAGACCAGAGGTGACCACCGGAACTGGCTTAGTCGTAAGTGATTGACGCCAGCAATGAGATTTCTTTATTAAGACTATGAATGTTTATGTGCTGTTTATGTGCTTTAGTTCATCACATAATAATAAGAGGTGCATCACTAAAAAGCAAAAAAAATATATTTTTAACAAAAAAATAAAACCGTCTTCAAAAACCTACTAAAAAGCGTTAAATAAAAACCGGCCTCATAGGAGTCCTAGGAACAGCCTATTTAGTGCCGAATAGGTACATAGAATATATCGAAGTCGGTGGCAAGAATCATGGTGTCATTGCTATTGTGTATACCTACTTGACACCGGCTTGGATATATTCTATGTACCTATTCGGCACTAAATAGGCTGTTCCTAGGACTCCTATGAGGCCGGTTTTTATTTAACGCTTTTTAGTAGGTTTTTGAAGACGGTTTTATTTTTTTGTTAATTGAGTTAAGCGTTAAGCGTCAATTGCCTACAGTTTTTTTGAAAAATTAAATCATCTGCATTACAAACGTCAGTTTTGGCAAACATTTTTTCAATTTATTATCCCATTTTATAACCGACTTCAAAAAAAAGAGATTCTGTGTTTGACACGTATGTGTATATGTTCGTATGCATGTTTGTATCTTCGCGATTATCTCAAAAACTACCGCACCGATTTGCAAAATTCATATAGGAATATAATACTCGTACTTCTGAGATGGTTCTTACATATAATACGCTATGACTTTCTCCCGACGTTGCTTGTGGTGAGCTTGAAACATCTTAGAGACCTTGTAATTTTGCTTGTCTTTGCGATTATCTCTATAAGTACGTTACCGCTCTTTATCACAATCGACAATATAATCCTGATACTTTTGTGATGGTTTAAGTTAAAAATAATTAAGGGTTAAAATATTATTTGTGACCAACCTAAGATAGGGTCCCTACCTACTAGAAGAAACAACTCAAAAAAATCCATAGGCACAATTTCTAGAGCACAATGCACATAGTGACATAATTATTGCTGATTAATAATAAACGGTGATGAAAATTTTTGCAAAAAGTAGTAAATTAATAAATACCGCTCTAGGATCATGCGGTGGCTGTAAAAAAACCGGTATTTGTATATATAATCCAATTCACAACTAAAGAATTCATCAATATTTAGCGAAACTTCGGTATTGAAAAAATAATAAACCCTGGTAAATTTGAACAAAAACATTACGAAGGTACCCAGCAATAACATTCAACATACGCGCGTCTCAACGAGACCCCTAAGCGAACATAGCAGTGCTGTTAGTGGGGGGTGTCGCGTCGAGACGAATGGTAACGCGTGCGTCTGTGTGAGTGTAACGTTTCGAACGTTTGTTCGTAGTTTCTTTACTGTTTCTTTACTTTAGCTATATTTATTCTGTGGTAATACTACATTATTTATTTATAAATCATACATTTTCGAAATCTATGCGTTAACAGCAGAGCTCGGAAAGAGTGAGCTGTTTTGAGAGTTTGCATAACATGGACATACCCTGTCATTTCATGGTAGTTGTCCCACGTGTAATTTAATTACTAATGAAATGATTTTATTTAGGCTGCCCTTCTATTTTTATCTTTATTTTCGGAAAGAACGGATATGGACTGTATTTCAATGTACAATTTCGCTACACTCACTTCAGTGGACGTAGAAAGATCAATTTCTATCTATAAGTGAATATTAAACACAAGAAGGCATTGAAAATAGAAAATATAAACAAACTGATAGTCCTTTATTAATACAATTACCACAGAAACTTTAGAATAAATAAAAAAATTAGTCAGTAATCGTTTTGCAATGCATTTTAGTTTAATCATAACGAATAAAGTTTTGTTTTGTTTTAATATTTATTTTCAGGGTGTATCCATATTAATATCTACAAATGACCCTTTCCTAGCTCTGGTTAACAGCTTTCATTTGAGACCAAACATATTACAAGTCATTTCATGCTTCATATTGGACGGTTGGACTTCAATCCGTCATATTGGACATCACAGTCATAGCCATCACGTGGAACACATATGCGAAGCCGATGAGACCTCATTTGACAAAATATAATAGATAGTATAGGAACTATGAGGGAACATACTAACACACTAACAAAGTTAGGGCCTGTCTTAAATCGACAAGTAAATTTATCTGCCACTCCTTGTCTATTTTCAAGAGCACGAAAAAGAAAGGGCTTAATTTATGTGACAGATATGCTTTACTTGACGATTGTAAGACAGGCAGTTAGACTGCCAAAATCATAATTAAATAAAATGTTGCAACTCTTACTATCCTTCCAGGATTCTGCAAATAAGAAAAATAAAACAAGTACTTAGTTATATCACGAGCCGGGGGATCATTTTGTTTCCTTTTTCCGTCTTTTTAGCATAAAACT
Source organism: Tortrix viridana (assembly GCA_963241965.1). Classification (NCBI taxonomy): domain Eukaryota; kingdom Metazoa; phylum Arthropoda; class Insecta; order Lepidoptera; family Tortricidae; genus Tortrix; species Tortrix viridana. Next base: position 3,316,484 of record OY725197.1, on the reverse strand, counting down.
CAAGACACGAACGTATTTTTAGATTTAAACGTACACTATTTTAAATCGTGAATATGGCGCAATGAGTAAAATCTATCAAAACTCTGGTACTTGATTTGAGAATTAGGATAGAGAACTGAAAAACAAAATTAGCAGAGTGACATCAGTTGCTAAAGCCACTCCAGATTAATTTTTCATGGACAATGCGGAAATAATTTAAGTACCTATTAGGAATTTTACCGAGGTGTATTGAAAAAAAAAATGAAACGCAATTGTCATTAATTCATACAAATACGTTCACTAGGTATACCTTACCTTTGGCGGTTGTAGGAAAAATTCCTGTAAAGATAACGTCGTTACAAAAGCCAATATGGCCGACCAATGTTCTTATTTGACTCGGCCACCCTTGTGCGACACAATTAGTTGGAGCCTAGACAAAATGCATTAAACTTATCGATAGAAGATTGACATGTATCATCATCATCATATCAGCCGAAAGACGTCCACTGCTGGACATAGGCCTTCCCCGAGGATCTCCACGACGGCCGGTGTTATGCTACTCGCATCCATCGGCTTCCCGCGATCTTCACCAGATCGTCGGTCTACCTTGTGGAAAGCCTGCCAACATGGCATGGAACATGTATGGAATTGACACAAGCAGATCGTCAGCTTCAATCAATCCTATCTACTATGGCTATGGCTACTATCCTTTCTTATATCCCTCGCTCTTTGTACAGGGCATGGTCGGACTGAGCAGCTTGGATTCCAGGCGGAAAATGCACCTATTAGTGCATTACAGTTCTCTCTTGCGAGGCAAAGTGGACAACCCAGTTACTCTTGAGCGAATCCGCCTATTTGTCCCCGAGCAGTACGTGCGAGCTGGAGCGCGCCGCCGCCATCCGCTGTTCGCGGCTCTGGAAGGGTTCCGCATGCAGCGCGCGAAGAACGCGCCCACCGCCCGCGCAATAGCGCTCATGAACGCGCTGCTCTCCGAGCTCCAGGATGCTGACGTACTTGCCGGTCGCTGGCAGACTTTGTTATTTACTTAATGTTTACAAATTTTTAGGACATCTTTAATTATTTGATACAAGTGTTGTTTTCTTTTTTTCTTATCTGTATTGTCGTTTCTGTATAATTAGTTCCTGTTATAGTATTAAGCTTCTTACTGTAAACTAGCATAATGGGCGTGTTGGCCATACGGTGTAAGCCTATTATTGTTTCTAAATAAATAAATAAATAATAAATAAATCCCATACATTTTCGAAATCATCATCGATCATTAATACGCTGAACGTCGAGTTTCGTTCCCATACCATAGGGCATTTGTCGTGTAATTTAAATTCGTAACAAAATATTAACTTACTAGCTTCTGCCCGCGACTCCGTCCGCGTAGAAGTCGTTTATCGCTGCTCCCTCGGGAACTTTTAAATTTTCCGGAATGAGTAGCCTATGTGTTAATCGAGGGTATTAGCTATCTCCATTCCAAACTTCATCCAAATCCGTCCAGCCGTTGCAGCGTGAAAGAGTAACAAACTAACACACACGCACCCGCACACACTCTCGCGTCTCAAGCACTTTCATTATGTGACAGTTGCTTAAAGAACAATTTATTCATTATCCAAGAGAAAAGAAACTCAGTAGTTTTTATAGAATTGCATTTGTTTCAATCGAAAATTTATATTTTAGAATAAAACAAGAGTTTTATGTTTTTTTTTAGTTCTTATCACACTAATATTATAAATGCGAAAGTTTGTTGGTTGGTTACTTATTCACGCTGCAACGGCTGGACGGATTTGGATGAAATTTGGAATGGGGATAGCTTATATCCTAGAATAACACATAGGCTACCTTTTATCCCAAAAATAAACTCAGTTCCGGCGAATGAAGTAATTAGTAGGTATAAAATATTTTATATAGATTTATTTGATTATTACCGGTATGGCCAGCTCCGCAGGTGTTGGGTTCGCCCTTGGACCGTTGCTGTTCATCTAAAAGCATGCATTTATTTTTTTATTAAGTTTCATGTCATATGTGACGTTCTCAATATAAAGGGACCTTATGGAGGCAGGCGGTTACGCCGTTTTCAGAACTGTTACCATAGTATTCGTACAGTTACAAGAATAAGAAGAGCGTATGCCTTCCTCCATAAGGTCCCTTTATATTGAGAACGTCACATATTGTTGATGTTGTAGCTCTTAACAGCAATAATAGATTGTATTACAAGGGAGCAAAATGCAATATTTCATCGAGGGTCAGCGTGTTGAATCTCGAATAAAGCTCCGGTTATAATATGGAATCCTGAGCGTAGCGAGAGATTCAAACCGCCACGCTCGAGATAGAAATAATTTTGCTTCCGTGTAATACTGCACTCTTCTTTTCACTTCTTCTATGTGAAAAACTATTCATCCAATAAGTAAGTAAAAGACCAGTTATCAATCATACATTTAATTAAGGAAAACAAATGATTACATAAAATAAACAAAAATATATTGATTCCATATTTAAAAACAATGTACAGTCTCGTAAATGTATCGTGTGATGCAGTAACGCGTTCAAGGAGTCGATAAATTAAACCTTAAGAACAATAGCGCGCCTTTTGGACTCCTACTGAAGCAGTCTCCTTGAACACCATTCTAAAATTTTGATTTTTTTTAGTGTTCTGCGGTGTGTAGAACGCTTACTATGTCATATTTTAAGTCTTCTTATATCTGTGGTTTTACTAAATAAGGAACTTGACATTAGGGAGCCAAAAGCTACCGCCAAAACTACAAGTTATAAAAATCTAAATTATCATGACTAAGTAGACTAGAAATGTTTATAACTACTGAAAATCTGCTAAGATAACTTTAACTAGAAAATTTGCTAATATTTGTAAGAATGGCGACGGAACCCTGCACTGAACGAGGTCCGACATGCTCTTGCCCGGTTATTTTATGTGTATAATGTATACAAGTATATGTATACGATTAACGTAATTTGTTTTAAACTGTAAGCTTGTTGTTGCAGGATGCAGTCGGTTTTTTAAACCTTGTTTTTTAAATAGACTTTAATTACTTACTCCTCTTCTTGTCCTTAACGGCTTATGTCCCTGAAAACAAACGAATAAAATATTACTAAACATTTAGGTAAGTATATCTACCTACTCTAAAGTACTGAGCCCTTAGCAAAGATGCCCATCGCTAACTAGCGTTTCTATTCGTTTAGTTTTTAAACCAATCGCGTCATTGGTAGATCACGTCATACGGAGAGTCACGTGATCTACCAGTGACGCGATTGGTTTAAAAACGAAACGAATACAAACGCTAGTTAGCGATGGGCATTTTGGCTAAGGGCTCTGTTCTGATCGTTTTCTGTGTATCTATTTCTAACCGACTTAAAAAAGGAGGTTCTGTGTCTGACCCGTGTGCGTAACATTTAGCATAACAAATACTCATTTTTGGGAGATTTGTGTGAGATTGTACCTGATTTATTTATTTATTTAAAATTCATAATTTTTCTAAACAATGATCAGTAGTCATAATACTGTAGTGGCATAATAAACAAATAGTATAATAGTCACCTCATATAAAGTTTTACGTGCATAATATGCATTTGGTATAAGCACGGAGAGCATAATGCTTAATAAATATAAGAAATGTGTGACAAAGTTTATTCCATGTAGTTAAGGCGCTTCGCGCCTTGACACAACTCTAACCTAACCTATCAAGTTGAGATTGACCTAATTTAGCAAATTAGTAGTCATTGATACACATTAAGTAAACTAATATTATATCACCGTACCAAAATGGTAAAAAGGAACCCTTATGGTGAGACTTCGTTGTCTGTCTGTCTGTCTGTATGTCACAACAGTTTTTCTCAGCAACTACAGAAGCTATCAATTTGAAATTTGGCATAGTTGTATAACTTGCTTGCCCTCATCTGATTTCAGTAAAAGAATATGAAATTATTGTTATAAATAATTGAAAAGGGGTCTAGAGTGGGGGGTTGAAAATTATAAACAAAAATGTAAAAAAAAAGACCGTTCCTCTCCTTATCTCCGAAGTTTATGAACCGAAAAACCATAAACCAAACCAAGCAAAAAATTCATAACTTATAAATAATTACTTATTATTTTATGGGAAAAAAAACGAAGTGTTCAAAATTTATAGTTTTTGAAAAATTTACCAAAATCTTTAAAGATCTGTACTAAAATTTAGGCATATAAAAAGGTATATTTTTGGAGTACGGACTATACGGAACCCTCGGTGCGCGAGTCCGATTCGCACTTGACCGGTTTTTTGATACAAAAAACGGTTGGAAACAATTTAAGTCGTCGTGGAATTACAGTCATAGGCTATGTAATTATAAAGTTTTTCTTACACCGGAAGGAAGAACACTAGTAGTGTTTTGCTGCTTTGCTTGCTTTTTTTGTAGGTAGTCCTGGAATCAAATCAATTTAAGTTAATTCCACTGAATTTAACGGTACATGCACAAAACACAATACGGATGATAACTATTTTTTTTTCTTTGTCGATCAGGTAGGCTATCAAAAAGTATTGGACACGTATTTTTTCTTTTTTTACATAATCAAAAAATTACGAAGATATATTGAGTTGAAATGTCGCATGACGTCACGTCTCGATACAATTTTTACATAGAAGTGACGTCACGAGCCCGTACTCCCCAACTTTGACGCGCTTTATCTTTGAAATTTTTTGTTTGATCGACAAAAGAAAAAATACGTGTCCAATGTTTTCTGATAATCTAACTGACGGAGTAAATAGAATTTTGTTTTCTTTGCCCAGTCATCATCCCTATTCCCTATTGTACTATACGACGTTTTGTCGTGGCACGTTGCGACGTCGTGTCATGGAAATCTACGACGTCCGTTCGCTCAAATAGTTTGCTTGCTTTGATGTGCCGCTACAAAGACGCCGCCGGTGCATAGGGGTGTCGGCGACTTCAAAGGCTTGTACACCCGCCGTATGCGCTGGTAAGTCGCGGCAAGTAGTTGTGTTTAAGAATTATATTGATAAAATGTTGACATTATAAGTATTCTTTATTATCTTTTTAAAATATATGCCACTATGTTAAAAAAATATATTCAATTATTTACAAATGGGTTAATTGTTATTTAGATAATATTATACGGTTTCCATAGCAGTGTGTGGGGTGGTACTGCATACTATTTGAACGAACGAACTATACTTACGTTGTTAACTTACACTGAATAGCAAAAGCATTTTTTTAACCCTTTCAGACCCGGCCAACTCAATCGTGCGAGTTGTTCAAAATTTAAAATGGATTTTATTGACCAATGAATAAAATTAAATATTATCTATCACTTGATACTAAGCTGAGTTTGAAAGGAACGTTTTTAAATAAGCTTCACTGTCTCTTAAGTCTAACCAAATCGGAATAGGTATGTAGTGGTAACTACAAGCACAGTATAAATATAGCTAAAGCTGTAAAGATACTACGAAATAATGTTCGAAACGTCGCACTCACACAGACGCACGCTCAATCATTCGTCTCGACGCGACACCCGCCACTGACAGCACTGCCATGTCCGCTTAGGGGTCTCGTTGATATGTGTCTGAGTGCGACGTTTCGAACGTTTGTTCGTAGTTTCTTTAGCTATATTATAACGTGATTCAAGTTTCATACGTGAGATGGAAAGATAATATTGAATGTTGTGCGTGTAGGTGTCAAGTTTAGGTAAATTAGTACTACCTATTCCGACTCCTGCACATAACCAATCACCCATGTTACATCTTTTTAACCTTACCGCTATTGCGTGATCCGTGAAGTTTTTTATTAATTCGAAAGGAACCTTAAACAAAACGATTAGTCGTTAATAAATGTTCTTCCATTCAAATACTCTTTGATAACTTAGTATTCGTACCCACCAGAAGTGAGCGAGGCAGCTAAGCGGGTGTGCCAGGAAAAACACACAACCGGCTAATTCTTCGAGCGATTCAACCTCCCTCATTCCTGTGGCCGCATTAAGAGGACTGTGAACCAACTGCAAAATCTAGCCTTTTCATACAAACGGCGATAACGTTTTCCACCCCCTAAACGTTAACCGAATTCGACCAATTTTTGATATGTAGTCAGTCGGAACAAAAACTATGTCCGTACGTTTCGTTTTTTAAAATATTTATTAATTATAAAGAGATTATGGCCAAAATTACTTTTGTATGAAAACAATAAAACGGGGATAAATCGAAATGAATTAATAATATTGAAACGAAAAAAAAAACGAAACGTACGGACATAGTTTTTGTTCCGACTGACACCGTATCAAAAATTGGTCGAAATCGGTTAACATTTAGGGGGTGGAAAACGTTATCGCCGTTTGTATGGAAAGCCACGTTACCTCCTTCACTTCACAACCCTCTTAATTAACAAACTACCAACAAACGTTCAAAACGTCGCACTCAACCAGACGCACGCCTCAACCATTCGTCTCCAAGCGACACCCGCCTCTGACGACAGCACTGCCATGTCCGCTGAGGGGTCTCGTTGAGACGTGCGTCTGTGTGAGTGCGACGTGCTTATATTCAAGGCAATGGCCCGCGTTTTTCGGATGGCAAAATGTTCTTATCTATTATATAAATAGGGTATAAACTTCAAAGCAACCGCATTCCCATCCCTCGTCAATTTTACGTTTTACCCCTCCCCCATATCCCCCGTCCATTTGGGGTCCATTTGGCCGGTACGGTTCGGTATCACTCCAAGACCCAAATTACCCCTCGCCATCCGGTTGCCTCTCCAGTGAAATTTGGAGTGCCATTGCCTTGAATATTAGCTGTCTCGTACAGCTCTGGTGGATACACAGCCTTAAGGAGAAGTCCCTATAAATGCATGCCTGCCAGCAACTTTCTAAAAGCCAGAGTCCCAGGGAGCCAGGTACTTTGAAAATTTTAGTTCGAATTTACTTTAACTCCGTCCCTTTCTCTCGACTAAGTCTCGAACGAGGAGTAAAAGGAATGGAGTACCCGAAACTTCGACTCGAGTGCTTCGTGGTAACCATCCATCTTTAACCTTTTCAACGCCATTGACGGAAATATCCGTCATGGTTGACAACGCAAAATAAACCTGAGTGTGTATGAATTAAGGTTGACATTAGCTCTAGTTTTTATTTGACATGGCGTTGAAAAGGTTAAAGCTGTCGGTTTTTTCAATTAAAGGGATTTATTTTTCTGAATTATTATAAAACTAACTTATATAACCTCAATCTATACCATAGCCTCCTGAGGCCCAACGTCCTACATATAGGACAATTGTCAAAATGACTTTCAACTTTTGTTGACTGACATAAGATTCCTTGTCCATTACTGGTGCCATCACCTAAGTACTTATTTTGGTTTATATGCCAACGGTTCACTACATTTACGCCATTCCGAGCTCTCGCTAAGTAACATGTATATCCTAACATTTATAAATGTTTTATTTCTTTTACGAAAGAATTTTCAACTACTTAAGTACTGGTAAATGGGGTGAGTTTCAAACAACGGGGCGACTTTGATATTTTTTTTAATCATTGATTGTGCTATGTGTCAGTTATTAATGAGCTATTTCGCGAAATAACTTTTATTTGTGTCATATGCGTTTCAAACTATAATTCGTGTAAATATTTTCACGAAAAAAGGATATAAAAACTTGAAAAAAACATAATTTTTGACATGCCTCAGGAATGACTTTGATATTGTACTTATTATTAACACAAGGATATCAAAGTGTCCCCAATTTAGGAATCGAGATTTTAGGCTACGTTATTTTTTTTTCTCCTGTGCCACCTATCGTAGTTCACCCCTAACTGCTTTAAGTTACTCCAAATCAGTAGTCGCCAATACGATATTTTTTACATTTTATGAATAAACACAGGAGATATAGGAAATTTACTTTTGAAATGTATTAAAGTAACCCCTTTTTAGTGCATCTCAAAGAAATAATTTATATGAATGCAGTCTCGTAAACTAGTAAGCAATAATAAGGAATAAAAAACGAATATTTTACCGATATCCCATGCTGGATTTTATTACTCCGCTAAAAAATGAATAATAAAATATAATAATATAATTGGAATAAAGGTACATTTCCAAGGAGATAGAGTGGAATTTCTTTTGTTTTTATGACTGACAATTAAATTAGAAAATTGACTCTATTCTATTCAGAATAGGTTCATATTCCTTTCGTTGTATGGTGGGCCTTAGCAGAATAGAGATAAACTGAACGACAATCGAAAGATGTTTATAATAATATACTACTAACATACTCAGAAGAAAGCCCACAAAGAATGCACTTGTAATTGCCACAAAAAATCATGTAATTTAAATGTATATCCTTTAAATTTATAGTTTTAAAGAGAGACCCAAGAGACGTAACCATGGCAACGAGGAACATCAAAAAGTTGATTGACCCAAACAGTAAAAATAAACTTAAAAACTAACTTACATTATAAAATAAAATATTATTAAGAACACTAAATTTAAACTACACCTACATTAACCTAAAAATACACTAATATAATAATCCGCCATTAGTTGGTATCGTTCCCAAAATGCTGGCAGCATACCTACGTTGAATGGCAATGCTTAATCTTTGAGCAAAGTAAAGGCCGGCATTTTGGCCATGAGCCGCAAATACACAAATTTACTGCGCCTTTTGAGGGTCTCCGCTGAATCTGCCGCAAAACCAGCCCTAATCTTCGTTCCTGGAAGATAAGACGGTGCAAGGATGTCCACACAGGCAGCATCCCAAACCAAAGGCCGCCCCAACTTCCACGGAATAAGGGAACCATGAAAGTACCTGCATAAAAGCACCTGGAGGTCTGATTGGCGATGGAGTCTGCAATAAAGAAAAATCACGTGACCACGAAATCCCGTTCCTGAAAATGAAATAATTGTGTTCTATTAAAAAATACTATGTTTATTTTTTATGTAATTTGTAATAATAAATATGTCTCATTCTTATTCGTCTTATTCTTATTGTTACCTACCTTTTCAGCGCCATATCAAAGCGAAACCAATGATAGCTGAAAACCAGAGCTAATGTCAACCTTGCCTTATTATATACTCAAGCCTATTTTGCGCTGTCAACTATGACGGAAATATCCGTCGTTGGCGGTGAACCAGTGGTGCGGATATATCCGTCGATGGCGATGAAAAGGTTAAGTACCTAACTGGTGTTACTGTACTCGGGTGCTTTTCTTATTTAGTAACGTATACGTCTAGGGTGGCCCCTACCGACAGAATATTAAGAATATTAAGGTTCACAGGTAAATAAGCAATTTTAGGTAAAAATTGGATCATTTTCCCAATTTCACACCGAACACCAATTTTTTTTTTACTTTTTTTTAAATATTACCTATATATTTTTGCTCTTGACCCTAGTCGAGACCAAAGACAACGGCTACCTTCAAGTCACAATAAAAAATTGTTTCTTAAATAAGTTTTCAATATTGTTTATTATTCTGTATTTGTATAACGTAGTATACAACCTGATAACGTCGTTACTCTTATCTATAACAGCAGGTTTATCATGTAACGTGGATAAAACATCCGTCACTTTCTGACCGGTATGTAAGTGCGAGAGAGACGCATGCTTTATCCTCGCTTATCCACTGCGATAAAGACGAGTGTATAACGGGCGCGACGAAAATAAGTTATTTCTTACCCCCTCACCAGGTGACATTGCCCCTGGTTTCTGAAATACAAAGTTAAAGTTCAGTCACCAGCAATATCCTACATTCGGCACAATATCTGACACATCGCTATTCCGGGATAAAAACTATCCTCATACAAATATATCTCCTTGCCTCCTTCATTGAAATCAATTTAGCCGTCGTCGTGAAAAATGTGAAAAAATGTGGATGTAGTTAAGTTTCAATAACCCCGGGTTTACACTTTGGCGTGCACTACCGTGATTAGTGATCAATTAGCCATACTACTTGACGTCTATAGACGTCACCGCCGCTCAATGTGTTAATACAGAATAGCGATATACAATACAAATTACATTTAGTGTAACGTATTTGACCTTACATTTGTAATGTTTTCATTTGTGATAGTTTTAATAATTAATATTTGTTACTTTATTACCTTGTAATGTAACTTACTTTTAAGTGTTATTGTATTTTATATTGGAAAAAATGACCTTCTGCTGGAGTTTCTTGCGGCGCTTCTTCTCCGCAATGATGGTCTTGTCCGAAGCGCTGGTAGATTCACTCTATATTACTGACGTGTAAAAGAGCCCGTATGTGGCCAATTTACTGAATAAATATTTGACTTTGACTTTGACTTTGAATGTAACCTAAAAAAATATAGTTAAAATATAGCCTACGTCCACCCTGAAAATACCTTTCTAAATATTGAAGAAAGAATTTTTGAAATCCGATAAGTACCTACATCCTGACCTACAAACTTTACCTCTTTATCATAATGATTGTGTAGATCTTACCTTTTCTTGGTCATTGCTTCCCCAGTAGGATTCCAACTATCAGGTTTAAAATTACAATTATTAAATCAACAAGGCGTAAAAAAACCTCGACATTATTGTGGAAAAAGTAATTAAGTACTTGGGGCGCCCCATATGAGGTATGTGTATAATATACATTATATTCCCGGTGCATTCAAATATATTAGAGCTTGAGATAATCTTTTTAATCCCGACGCAAAAAAGAGGGGTGTTATAAGTTTGACGTGTGTATCTGTGTATCTGTCTGTGGCGTCGTAGCTCCTAAACGGATAGACCGATTTTGATTATGATTTTTTTGTTAGAAAGGTGACTTAGAGTGTTGTTAGCTTGGTTTAATGAAAATCCGTTAATTCATTTAAAACTTATGAGCTCTGATTACGATTTTCTCGGGAGTTTTTTAACACTGGAAATCTTCTAGTGACGAAGTTCCTCCAGTGAAATTGTACGTGCTCGGAGCCCGTTGAAGGTTTTGTTCATACCCTACAGGTTTTTTAGGCGCTGATGTCGGGGGTAGTGTTCCACAGGACTCGAGCCTTGTCAGCCCGAATTTTAAAGCTCCGGTGCTCTTTTTAGAGCTAGCTTAATGCAATGCGTTTCGAAGAGCTAGTGATTTTAATAAAAAAGGCTATAGACTTTTTTGAAGGGTTTTAGGTTTTTCTAGAGACTTGAGCCTTTTTTAAGGTTGTAGCCGCTTGTGCCTCTTATTTTTGCGAAGAGAATTAACTAAGTTGGAACTTCCGAATGAAGTAATTCACGACATATGCAAGTGTTTTACCTATATGCTATGCTGATAATGAAATCTTATACCGCGAACAATTTGGGTTATTATGAAATTAATGTGCATACCATACGTAACATATTCGTTGAAATCAGTTGTGTATTTCTGTTGCCGCTATACAACAAATACCTCAACTCAAAAAAATAAAGCGGCTCCCTTACGAAAAACGTATTTTATTGTAATTTTTTTGCCGGTTTCAAACATAAAATGGTGTAAGTTAATTTAAAATACCACACCAAAAAAGCGTCAAGTTTATTTTAAAAAAAATTATAAACTAAAAATATTTTTACAATTTTATTTTATTTTATTATTTGTAAGGTAACGAGCTCCGAGAGTCTATACTGCTGAAATGCTCGTATAAAAGAGCTAAAATGCTCGAGTCCTTTGGAACACTAGTCGGGGGTTTTTAACTCTGTTAGGTTAGGTTAGGTTATAAATTCATGCATAAATACGTTACATTATTGAGAGTCATTTTCTTACATGAATCTTATTTGGTTGGAATATGGCATGGAAAATTTACCTTTGCCCTTAATGATTAATATCAATTTTAAGGCCGTTTAATATTAAATTGGAAATGGGGAACAATTGATTTGAAGTCAAATGTTTTATCTTACCCCATTAGATGGACTTCCCTGTCTCACCACCCCTCGCTGAAGAAACATATTTGATTTCAAATTCCGCCCGCACATAATTTATTTCATAAGTATAGTATTAACCAAAATATGTATAACTTCGTATTCCTTTAATACATTTATATAAGATGTGTTTAAACTAGAAAAATATAGTTTTGTGGATAGCGCAAAAAAATGTATTTCGTTAGTATTACGGACACACATTTTCGAAAAATAAAACCATTTAAAAATAGAATATAAATGGCCAGGGTTCATCTTATCATAAAAACCAACCAAGAACGTTTGACATAAAAGTCGCGAATTTCATCATAAAATCTATTTTACAATAAAGCTCTATAATGTTAGATTAAAATTAGACAAAACTAAACGAGTTTTTTTTTTTCAACTGGGATATAGGTAATAGGACGAAGTTAAAGATTATCAAAAGTGAGATTATATGTATTAACCGATTATTAGCAAAAGCGAATATAAATAAAAGGAAATACTTGAAACAATAATACATTAATTAACTTTACCGCAAAAGGATGTGAATATTTCGTCTTTTCAAACTCCTGAAATAAATGTACTTTCAATTAATTCAACAGATAGACGGCCGCACTCAGAGACGTCAATTAGCTTTTAAGTTTGATTAAATTTGCTGCTGTCACTTTATTTGCTATAACAATAGAATAAGACGCAGCAATTTTAATGAAACTTAAAAAATAATTGACGTCTCTGAGTGCGGCAGAGAGTGAATCGCAGGTAGATCCATTTAATGTGACTTTTAAGGGTGTTTATACTAAACAGTCCTCCGGCCGATCTCGTTGAAATACTAGGTTATTGTTTATTTGATATATTCCCTTTGCGGCGCATAGAAGATAAAATATAAGATAAAGATAAAAGATATTTATTCAGAAATCGATCCAATTATTTAGGAGCTAGAGTGGAACATCCGATTTTAGGTCACCGACATACATACATACATAGACTGTTTAAATAATTACTTCGCTCAGTGGGGTAAAAAGGAATGTAGTCCGAAAATGATTTTATTCACAAAAATAAATGGTATCATAAAATAAGATATTTTAAGAAGCCGCCTCCGCAACACCTGAGCTTTTCCCGGTGTTCAATGACTAGCAGTCTCTCATCATATTAGTTTTGTTGTTAATGTGACTTCGTCTCGATAGATGGCGTCACCTGTATTTTAATTACCGCAATCGTTTGCTTGTCTTAAAATTTATGTGGTCATAATAGAATGCCATGTTTTTCTAATACGCCTATAGATGGAGCTAGATGTATATTAGCTCGCGCAAGTGTTTGTCTCTCTTAGATTGTATAAGTAATTTGTATTTTTTTAACGAATATAGACCTTAGCGACCTACTAGTTGTTTCATTAAGAATACAGAGGAAGCCCATTGGACAGCAGTACTGAGGTGTACATGGTCCTTCGAACCGGATTATACACGAGTTGTCGGGATTTTGGACCTTCGGTATCAAGGCAGCGGATTATCGTTGAAGATACGTCATCACAGGAGCAACGGAGTTCCTGTCATCGAGGCAGACGTCACACACAAACAACCGGAGGCGGAATCGGCAGCAAGGAGTGACGTATGGTGCAGTGTTTGATTACATTTAAGAAGAACAAACTGTGAGTACTTTGATTGTTAATAAAGTGAAGTGTCAATTAAGAACTTAGAAAAATTCGTGAAAAGTAGTCGAAAAAATTACAAGTGTTAGAATTCTCAGGACTTAGAATAGTTTGCGTAAAAGTGGATAGACGGGGAATCCATGCCCGATTTACCAGCCGCATAAAGTCGCTTCAAACACTTGTAAAAATTTCAAGATCTTAACTACGGGACTTAGAATAATTACTTAAATACTTCAAACACTTAGAAAATTTGCAAGCTATCAGTGAACGTAGAAATGTACCACACTTCATTTGGATCTTGAAGGTTGCTTACCACAATGGAGACGTTAATAAAACGACAGATTGACATTTCGGAACGTATCGGTAAAGCGTTAACTAACTTTAAGAAATCACCTAAAGAACGCATCACAGTTTCGTATGTCGAAGCACGCTTAGAAAATGTAGAAAAATTATGGGATCACTTTATGGCGACACATCAGCAGTTGGTCGAAAATTATGAACCGGCGGAGCTGGAAAATTCCACATATGTTCAAATGAATATATATGACGAGGCTGATGAGCAGTACTTAGATTGCAAAGCTGTGTTTAAATCCACCCTGGACGGGTTGACGGGGCGGTCCAGAGTTAGTGCAATGAAATCAGACCTTTTACGCGACAGTTTCGCATCAACATCGGCAGGCAGAGCATCGCATGTGAAGCTACCTAAGATTATTATACCAACGTTCTCGGGTCAATACACAGAATGGATGAGTTTTAGGGATCTCTTTGTGTCACTTATTCATGATAATAACGATATTGATAATGTGCAAAAATTACACTACCTAAAGGGGCATCTCCGAGGAGAAGCGGAGCAATTGTTAAGGCATATTCCAATAACCAATGATACTTACGAGCAATGTTGGACTCTCTTGAAAAGTCGTTATAATAACAAGCAGTATTTGATCAATTGTATTTTAAAAAGATTTTTTGCTCAAAAGAGTGTTCTGTCAGAGTCTGCCAGTGCTATCAAAGAATTATTGGATGTTACCTCTGAAACTTTAAATACTTTAGGGAGTTTGCAAATTGATACGAAGTCATGGGACGTAATGATAATTTATATAGTAAGTCAGAAGCTAGATCTCGAGAGTAGGAAGCAATGGGAAGGTAAAGTCAGCGAGTTGGTGTCACTTTCTAACCAATTGCCCACTATTAACCAGTTCAATGATTTTCTTACTACTAAGTATCAGTCACTGGAATTTTTAGATTCTAAACCAAATATGGCAAGTGGACAGAGGCAGCACACTTACTCGCCTAACAAATCCCATAATGTTCAAACTGGTAAGGCTAGGCCGATTCAGATGCTCCATGTTACGCAAGTATCTTGTGCATGTTGTAAACGTGATCACCACATTAGACATTGTAAGGATTTTGTAAACATGGATCTCAATAGCAAGCGTAACTTCGTTCAAGGTCACGGGTTATGTTTTAACTGTTTAGGTAGTAATCACTCAGTCAAATACTGCAGAAATACGGTTTCTTGTCAAATTTGCAGTAGAAGACACCATTCTTTACTGCATCAAAAGGGTGAAGTTCAGTCAACGGGTTCAGGGGAGCCAGTTGTCAGCCAGGTTTCATCACTAGTAGGTCGCACAAACACACATACAGTGCCGAAGGGAGAAATGCAGCAAACTGGAACTGAAAATATAGCAAGTCATTTCGTGAAAGGAGTGGCACATCAGGTGCTACTAGCCACAGCTGTAATTAAAGCTGAGTCACGGAGCGACGGAGGGTATCAACTCTTGAGGGCTCTTATTGATCAGGGGTCGCAGGCCTCATTTATAACAAAGGCAGCAGTCCAGTTACTCGGGCTGAGAACAATACCAACCAAGGGAATGGTATCAGGATTGGGAGGTGAACAAAACCTTGTGTCAAGGTCAGTGGTAGAAATAGCGATCAGTTCACGTCTCAATTCAGGTTGTGTATTACGGGTGACAGCATACGTGCTTGACAAACTGACCGCGTATTTACCAGCAGACGTAGTATCAGTCACCTCATGGCCGGAACTAGAACAACTTACGTTGGCAGATCCAGAGTATCACACTCCTAATAAGATTGACGTATTGTTAGGAGCGGAAGTTTATAGTTCTATCATAGAAAGCGGTGTAATCAAGTGTCCCTCTGGGACTCTAGTAGCGCAGAACACAACCCTGGGATGGATACTAAGCGGAAAAATGAAAGCAAATACTACAGGCGTCCGTAATAGTGTTGTTAGCATGCATGCTCAGGTAGAATCTGTGGAGCAATTGATTAGATCATTTTGGGAGATTGAAGCAGAGCCCTGTAACAAACCAAAGATTTTGTCTGTTGAAGAACGACGATGCGAGGAAATATATGAGTCTACGACTACACGGGACAGCGATGGAAGATACGTGGTCAGGCTTCCATTCCGTGATGAGCAACCAGCCTGTGCAGATGGTCAATCCAGAGGTATAGCTCTAAAGAGGTTCCACTTTCTAGAAAGAAAGTTACAGAAGAATCCGGATCTGAAACAAGAATACGAAAACACATTTAGAGAATATTTACAACTCAATCACATGAAAAGAATAAATTATCACCTAACTGAGGAGTTGTCAAAGGGTTTATATTTACCTTACCACGCTGTCATACGTGAAGATAGAGAAACCACGAAGGTTCGTATCGTCTTCGATGCATCATGTAAGGGTGCTAATGGTGTGTCCTTAAACAATGATTTGATGGTAGGTCCAACATTACAGCCGGAGCTGCGTCATATAATAATGCGTTGGCGAATGTACCCAATCTGCTTTATAGCAGACATAGTTAAAATGTACCGCCAAATTAAGGTACATGATGCCGATTCTGAGTACCAGCGCATATTATGGCGGGAACATCCAGACGACGACATCCTGGAATACAAGTTGCTACGAGTAACTTTCGGGACTTCTTCGGCACCATATCTCGCCGTTAAGAGCTTAATTCAAGTAGCAAAGGATGAAGGTCAACACTTTCCTTTAGCGATGAAAAGAGTAATACAAGACTTTTACATGGACGATTTAATGTCAGGGTGTGAAGAAGAAGAAGAGGCAGTGGAAATATATAAACAGATCACAGCACTATTACGAAAAGGTGGATTTGTGTTGCAAAAGTGGTCTAGTAATTGTGAAACCATGCTCGAACAAATACGCGAAGAAACACAGGAAAAAGAAGGTGAGAAAAGGATTGATGTCAAGCAGGAGGAAATAAATAAAATATTGGGACTGACCTGGAATCGAAAGAATGACGAGTTCGCATATGCAGTACAGTTGCCGTCGACGTCACCACCTATAACGAAACGAAAGGTGATCTCGGATATATCGAAATTGTATGATCCCCAAGGATGGATAGCACCGAGTATCATCAAAGCAAAGATATTTATCCAGAGGTTATGGCTGGCAGGAATTGACTGGGCCGAAGAGCTGCCACTATCCTTACTTGATGAATGGTTAGAGTATCGTGAAAGTTTATCAGACCTCACTAAGTTTAGGCTACAGCGCTGGATACACGGTAGAAGTAACACACAATTAATGGAGCTTCACGGATTCTGCGATGCATCTATCTCGGCTTATGGAGCAGCCGTATATCTGCGAGTGATAGACATAGAAGGAAAAATCCATGTCAGTTTGGTAACAGCAAAGACTAGAGTAGCTCCCATCAAACAAATATCAATACCACGTTTGGAACTCAGTGGAGGAGTGCTGCTGGCAAAACTCTTATTGGAAGTAGCAGAGGTACTGAATATACCTAGAGAAAACATGCACGCTTGGACAGACTCAGAGATAGTATTGGCGTGGTTGAGCAGCTATCCAAGCAAATGGAAGACATTTATTGCCAACAGGGTCTCAGAGATACTTACGATTACTGACAGAAGCCAATGGGCTCATGTGCAGTCAGATCAAAATCCCGCTGATTGCGCATCGCGGGGTATCTCGCCGGCGGAGTTAGTAGTTCATCGCCTGTGGAAAAACGGGCCAGCATGGTTAAGAGAAGAAAAAGTACTATACACGAACCCTAAAAATTTAAACACTAAATTAGAAGAAAGGAAAATTCAAACTTACCTGGCGACTGCATCCGTAGCTGAAGACGAAGATGTCATGTGGTCGAAGTTTTCGTCATGTATCAAACTGTTGAGAGTTGTAGCTTACTGCCTTCGAATTCTAAGACCTAAAAATAAGAAAAACCACACTTACCTCTTGAAAACAGAAATTGATGAAGCATTAGCAATCATGATAAAAAAGTGTCAGCAACAAGCATTTGGAGAGGAGATACAAGATATAAAAAACGCAAAATTAAAAAAGAAAAGTAAACTCACCTCCCTCAATCCGTGGATCGACGATGTAGGGATAATTCGGGTTGGTGGGCGGCTTCAGTATGCTAGTATAGAGTACGAGCAAAAGCATCCAGTATTATTGCCGAAATCATCGTGGTTGACACAACTCATCATTAAAGAAGCACACGATCGAACACTTCACGGAGGACATGCACTGATGATTAACTATCTCAGATCGAAATACTGGATTTTTGGAATGAAGAATTTGGTGAAGTCGATCGTCGGGAAATGCGTTACTTGTGCACGACATGCAGCGGCCACCCGAAATCAGTTAATGGGTCAGTTACCATCGCCAAGAGTTAACATGGCGAGAGCATTTCTACGAAGCGGCGTAGACTATGCCGGGCCCATCAATTTGCGTGTGTCCAAGGGTCGTGGTAATAAGTCATACAAAGGGTATATTTGCCTTTTCATTTGTATGGCGACTCGAGCGATACATTTGGAGGCAGTCAGCGAGCTATCCACGCAGGGTTTTTTAGCAGCCTTTAAAAGGTTCGTTGCAAGAAGAGGTCACTGTAGTGACATCTACAGTGATAACGGGAAGAATTTCATCGGAGCGGCTAAAGAACTTCAGTTCCTGTTCCAAACAGAAAAGGCAATGCTGAAGCCAGAGATAGCTGATTGGTTGACAAACAATGGGACACAATGGCATTTCATTCCGCCGTACGCTCCTAATTTTGGTGGACTTTGGGAGGCCGGTGTCAAATCTTGTAAATTCCATCTAAAAAGGGTTATAGGAAATTCAACTCTTACATTTGAGGAGATGGCCACGGTACTGTCGCAAATAGAAGCGTGCCTAAATTCCAGACCCATTTCATCCATCGACGACCAAGGGGATCGCTTACCTTTAACTCCTGGTCATTTTCTAGTGGGAGAGCCCCTCATAGTAGCACCTGATCGGCAATATGAGCAGGCATCAATAACATCCTTGCGAAGATGGCAACTGTGTCAACGTATGTTACAGGACTTTTGGCGACGCTGGTCTCAAGAATACTTGACACAATTCCTGCAAAGGCATAAATGGATGCAACGAACTACTGAGCCTAAGATAGGGGATATAGTACTAGTCAAGGAACTGGACTTACCTCCAGCTAAGTGGCTTCTTGGCAAAGTAGTAAAAACACATCCGGGGTTGGACGGAGTTACGCGCGTTGTGACCTTACAGTGTAAAAATACGCAGATCAAGAGGCCAGTCTCAAAGTTAAGTGTCCTTCCCATAAACGAATAATGTTATGTACAGTTTAAAGTTAGTTTAGCATATCATAGAATTTAAGTTAAGAACAGTTGTTCATGGTGGGCGGTATGTTCAATGACTAGCAGTCTCTCATCATATTAGTTTTGTTGTTAATGTGACTTCGTCTCGATAGATGGCGTCACCTGTATTTTAATTACCGCAATCGTTTGCTTGTCTTAAAATTTATGTGGTCATAATAGAATGCCATGTTTTTCTAATACGCCTATAGATGGAGCTAGATGTATATTAGCTCGCGCAAGTGTTTGTCTCTCTTAGATTGTATAAGTAATTTGTATTTTTTTAACGAATATAGACCTTAGCGACCTACTAGTTGTTTCATTAAGAATACAGAGGAAGCCCATTGGACAGCAGTACTGAGGTGTACACCCGGCATTACGTAAATTTTAGGATAATGGAGTGGTAAAAAGTAGAGGGGTCCACATAGGATTTTATTTGTCCATTATTTAGTTAACAGAGCCCTTAGATATGGTTTTGTTTCTTACCTTCAGTGTTTTTTATACCTTATGCACTCGTATTAACCATTTCAACGCCAAATCAAATACAAAAGTCGTCACTCACATGCTACTTACACTTACCTCATATACACTCAGGTCTATTTAGAGTTGTCAACCATGACGGAAATATCCGTCGTTGGCGTTGAACCAGTGGTGCGGATATATGTAAATAGCGTTCAAAAGGTTCAACAAGAAAAACCTTTATTACCTCTTCACGTTGACGACTGATTTGACGGTAATGATCATCTTGCACAGCATTCATTTTGAGATTTTTGGCCCATGCCTAAAAAAAATATTGAATTGTTACTTTTGTCATACTATTATCGTCATATAAACCAAATTATTTGTATGTTAATTTTAAACGTAATCATATTATTATACAGTTAAACGAATAGGTACTATTATATTATAACATATAGTTAATTAAAAAATTAATAATTCTTACTCCTAATATTTTCATATCTTCTAACATCTGAAAAATAATAACTTTTACTAATCTGATGAGATTTTTTTTTATTTACTACTTGTAACTTATCAAGCAAATAGGGATAAATCGTTACTAGTTTTAATTAAATAGTTGCTATTTTTTTACGAAACTCAACCTTTAATTTAATTTTACAGCACTTACGTTTCCTTTGCTTCTTTCCTGAAAATGGGTACAAATAAAAAATAATAACTTCGTTGTTTAAAACTTTAAACAGGTAAACTAGTAAACTATTCTGTCAAAAAGTATATTTTGAAGTGAAAACGTCTATGGTTGGGTCAAAATTTTTGATGTTAAAAAAATTGTGGCACATTAAAAAATCGTCAATAATGATCTGATTGGAATATACCAATTAAGTAAGTTCAGATAGCTGACTATTACAGTTTTCTAGTTGAATAAATTATTGAAGTAATATGCGTAGCGTAGCGGCCATGAAAAATGATTGCTTTGAAAAGTTTTAAAATGTTTAATTTTTTTCATACATATGAGCTTATATACTTATCGATAAAAATACGAGCAAATGCAAAGAATATGATAGCCAAAAGAAAAAACCTGAAAAACACCCAAGTGATATTGCTTCCAATAACAAAATTCAAAGTTTTATGAACGCAAAGTTGGAAAATTACCTATAGTTTAGACTCGTTTGAGCCCAATAATTGTTTTTTGAATGTACAAAAATAATAAATTAAACCTTTCTTGGGTACCTATAGGTAAAATGGTTCCCAATGTAAGGTAGATTAATAAAAAATATATATTAATTTATTTATGTAAATGTATGAAAAATCTCGTCATGATAAGTAAAAAAACATGAAAATTGACGTAACTTCCTAGATAAGTAATTTAAACTTTTTAAATAGTATATTAATATATTATTTACCTTTACTTTTCCTGCTATTTTGGCGAATTCATCCCACTAGATAAAATAACAAGTACATTAAATATTTTTATTTAATGAAACTTTTGAGCTATAATTTAAAGCAAGGACAACGGGTATTGTATAACGCTTCGAAGCCAACATTCCGGCAGGCTAACGTCTGTTGGGTCAACTAGTATTAAAATAAGTTGCAGCGGAATTGCATCAAGACAAACCATGCGACATTAATCCTTGGATCTGACTGACAATGCAAAGGATCTGACACGAATTACGATGTGAAAATAATTAACAGGGATCAGGGGTCAGATCGGAATAAACCAAACTTGTTAATGACAAAACAGTGGGTATACTCGTATGTCGCTATGTATTTATTTTTGGTTTTTGTACAAAAAAATTGTAGGAGTTGGCCCTAAGAATTTAAAAAATAGGTTATAAAGTAAGCTATGCAATGAAAGGGACAGAGATATACGATATAGCTATATCCTTTTAACTGGATGGAACTTGGCAAGTTTAACCTTTTTAACGCCATGTCAAATACAAAAGTCGTTACTCACACGCCAATGACAGGAGAAAACCAGAGCTAATTTGAACCAGACGTCATAGTTACTCAGGGCTATTTTTCGCTGTCAACCGTGACGGATATATCCGTCGTTGGCGTTGTACGGGTGGTGCGGATATATCCGTCAACGACGTTGAAAAGGTTAAAGAGCTCATACGGCGTCTGGTCTCGTAAAGTTTATTACATAGTGAGTATTGAGTACCTTATTTAACTTGTTTAATACTGTGTCCTAAAAGAAAAAAAAACAATTAAAATAAATAAAATAGAAAAACTTAAACATCAACCGGAAATAAAGTGCGTATTATCTAAGTTTAACTGTGTATCTGTCTGTGGTATGGTAGCTCTCAATCGGATGAATTGATTTTGATTTAGTCTTTTTTTTGGTTTGAAAGGTGACTTGATCGAGAATATTTTAGCTAAGTTTAGTGAAAATCTATTGGGTGTCTTAGATTTATAAGCTCCGAAAGTAGACGAGCCAGTTTTGTCGGGCGTTTGTATCTACTTCAATATATGTAGTATAAAATGAAGTCGCCCTCCGCGTCTGTCTATCCTTATGTATGCTTAGATCTTTAAAACTACGCAACGGATTTTGATGCGGTTTTCACCATCAGTTAGATAATTCTTCACGGAAGTTTTATGTATATAATAGAACCCTGAGCGAAGCGTGGGCAGGTCGCTAGTAATATATATTTTCATATCTTTGTCACCTCGATGTACTGTCAAGGTCTAAAACATTTCACAGCCAATATAATTAATATTAATGAATAATTATTTAACATTAACTTATATTAATCAGTAATTAATTATTGTCAAACAGCAATAAAAATTGAATTGAATTGAATTAATTTAAAATTTTATAAATTTGTTCACGCGATCTTACGCCCGTTTTCACTAACGATTAGAAGGAACTTCCCAGACAATTTTAATTTTTAACACAAAGAAACGGACATCAATATATCTTGACAGTTAAACCCTACATAGTATAAAACAAAGTCGCTTCCCGCCGTCTGTCCCTTTGTATGCATGTCCGCTTAGATCTTTCAAACCACGCAACGGATTTTAATGCGGTTTTTACCATCAGTTACATAATTTTTCACGGACGATTTATTCCACAAAGTTACCTTTTATCTAATTAAACTAACTTTTTCGTTTTATCCATTTCGGAGCTACGATGCTACAGACAGATATAACTATGTAATATAAAAATAGGTAGATAGGTTATGCGCACTTCAAAACTAATTGGCAAACCTAATTAGCGTACTGTCCTGCTGTCACTTGTCATCGATGAATTACTGCGTCATACAGGATGTCGCAATATCAGTAACCCACATTGACACCGGAGATAGACCAGCCTAAGACGGACCGAACCAGCCTAACATGACCTCAGTAAAAGTTGCGTGGTTTTCGAGATATGCCAGTTTAAAGTTTGTACTAGAAAAGAACTTTAAACTGGCAAATCTTGAAAACCATGCGATTTTTATTAAGATCATGTTAAGCTGGTTCGGTGTGGGGACAAAAATTTAATTAAAAAAAAATCTTAAGTCCCAAAAATAATAAAAAAAACAGGGTTAATGGTATGTGAACTTTAACCTAATCCCAAGCTAAGCTAAGTAGGTACTAGGTAGGTAAATAAAAAAAAACCAAGACTCAAGAACAAATTCTGGCGCGCATCACGCAAATATTTGCTCTTACCAGGATTTGAACCCGGGACAGCTGACTCCGTTACAAGCCCAAGTAGCACGCAAGCTGTATAAGAGCTAATACAGCCATTAAAACTAGTTTTAGCTGCATAAGGGTTGTATAAGCTCTTATACAGCTTGCGTGCTGCTTGGGAGGTTACCAACAATTATATATATAATCATCCTGAGCACAAGTTTCCCGCGATTTGTTTCTCGCTCGGATCTCCCTTTCTAACTAGTCTATTACGACAGAGACGCACTGAGCGACAAGCGAGAAAATGTGCTAACCGGTCAAGCCAATTTGAAAGAACAAACTTACCAATCCATCCAAAGGATTTTCGTTTATATCCATTTCTTGATTACGGCCCTATAAAAAATTATATAATATAATAATAATAATCCAGCCTATATACGTCCCACTGCTGGGCACAGGCCTCCACTCACAACGAGAGGGTTCGGGCTATAGTTCCCACGCGGGCCCAGTGCGGATTGGGAACTTCGCACACACCGTCAAATTGCTTTGCAGGTGTGTGCAGGTTCCCTCACGATGTTTTCCTTCACCGATAAGCTCATGGTAAATTTACAAATTATATTTCGCACATATATTCCGAAAAACTTAGAGGTGCTCGCCCGGGTTCGAACCCACGCCCCTCGGGATTGAGGACTTCTCTGAAATAAAAACTAAAGTTAAGAAATACTTACACGTGCGTACGAGTAATCCGGGCCATGGTTGTCTTTGGGCTTAAAAAAAATGTATTTTATAACATGGCAACCCTGTGTGAGGCAAAAAGAAATCAGGAGGGTTACCACGAAACACTCATTTCGAACGTTCGGATGCTCCATCCCTTTCGCTCGTCAATGGTGATTAACTCGTGAGAAAGAAAAGCGTAACTTCGAACAAGATATATTAGGGTGAATTTCAGGGCGTTTCAACCGCCGTCATTAGTGTCACCAAATATATTGACGAAATCAATGACGCTACAGCAACTTCTGATGTTGATAGAAACTACATCCTCGATTCTGCTTCTGTTTACATCAGGAGGTACCTACCTAGGTGTCATTGATTTCGTCAATATATTTGGTGACAGTTCAAAATGAAATTCACCCATTATGTATATCACCGTATGATTGTGAACACCGCTAGGTAAACGCTAGTTAATGTAAACTGTCGACAAATGTGACGTTCTCAATATAAAAGGACTTTATCGAGGCAGGCGGTTACGCCGTTTTTAGAACTCTTACCATAGTATTCGTATAGTTACAAGAACAAGAAGAGCGTAACTGCCTTCCTCCATAAGGTCCCTTTATACTGAGAACGTCACAAATTGTGAACTGTACCATTCTATACTTGTTTGACATGGATATAGGGCGTCCAAATCGAAAGGGACCTTATCGCGGCAGGCGGTTACGCCTTTTTCATACGACTGCTATACTAATGACAAGGCAATGAAAACTATAACAGCGTAAGCGCCCGCCGCCATAAGAGCCCTTTCCATTTGGACGACCACATATTATAAACTAGGTATGGAATACGTTATATTTAAAATCGGTCCAATAGTTTAGGAGCTGTGTTACAGCATAGACTGTAAATCATACATAACTTTGCGCAGTCGAATGAAAAAACCAGTCAAGTGCGAGTCGGACTCGCGCACCGAGGATTCCGTATTTAAGTCCGTACTTCAAAAATAAATGCAATAAGGTCTATTTTGGGTCGCCTAAATTTAACACAAATTTTTAAAGTTTTTTGTCTATTTCTCGAAAACTATAAATTTTTTATACTACGTTTTATTTTTCCCGAAAAATATAAGTAATTATGTATAAGTTAGGAATTTTTGAGATTTTTCGGTTGATAAACTTCGGAGATAAGGGAGGAACGGTCATTTTTTTAATATTTTTGGTTATAAATCAAAAAGTACGTCACGGAAAATTATTAAAAAAATAGTTTTGAAATGTGCTAATTAAGCCCTTTCATATGACATCCCATTTGCTATAATCAAATCACTTACATTTTTCAGCCCCCCATTATTTTTTACTAAAAACAGATGCGGGCAAGCAAGTTATACAACTATGCCAAATTTGCTTGTGTAGTTGCTGAGAAAAACTGCTGTAACAGACAGACAGACAGACAACGAAGTCTCACCATAAGGGTTCCTTTTTACCAATTTGGTACGGAACCCTAAGTAGGAAGAATATCGTGTATCCATTGCACTCATTATTTATCGCAAACATCCGTCTCGATTGAACTCGATACTCGACACGTGCTCAATGCTCAAATCCCGCGGGATAACAATGGGATGGGAATTTAATTTGTCAAGTTTTCCCATCTAAGGAGGAAAAACAAAGCTAGGGGATTTCTGTGACGTATCCTATCATGTTGTTGTTAACAACGTTGATACATGAATAGGATAGAAAAAATGGAGAAAAATAATGGATGAGACATAAAATTAGATATCACTTAATACAAAAGAAAATATTAGGGGAACAATGTATAAATAAAACAAAGTCGCTTCCCGCCGTCTGTACGCTTAGATCTTTCAAACTACGCAACGTATTTTAATACGGTTTTCACCATCAGTTAGATAATTTTTCATGGAAGGCTTATGTGTATAATAGTACCCGGAGCGAAGCGAGGGCAGGTCGCTAGTCTTACATAATTTGACCTAGTCCCAAAGTTCTCAAAAGCTTCAGGCTTGTACAGTCAGCATCAAATAGATAGGAGCAGCCAAAACACAAGTTTGATAGAAAGAGTTGCCAGATATTATTAATAGTGATGAGGAAATGTCGATGTTGCAATATCGGATCGGTCTATTTTTTATTCTACTTACTTCCATGTCATCACCATAGTTGCGATTCTGCATCTGTTAAATTAAACAATATTAAAAACCGGTCTTAAAAAAAATCGGTCTTATTTTATACGGAACCCTAAAAAAAACTCGTAGCGAAGATGTTTTTTTTTTAATTAGGCACTTAAATTTAATTTAGGCAATATGTAATATTATATTGGCATAAAATCCGTAACGTCAAGCAGCTAATGAATGTCCAAAAAATACTACAGTCGGCAAAAAAGTTTTTTTTTAATAATTTCTCAATCGCTTTTATATTTGGCAAATTGATAAAAACATCACTAGATACAAAACTACTTACATATTATGCTGGGTGAAGGTCGATATTAGGCGGGATCTTAGTCCAACACTATTTTTTTTACACTAACTGGTTTGTAATGTACTTACGTTCTGCTCAACACGGTTCTGCAACTGTTAAATTAAACAGCATTGAAATCACGGCCAAGTGCAAGTTGGTCTCGCACAAGGGTTCCGTTCTTATTTAAATTTGTATTTATCGTTAAGTTGAAGAATTGATATCCTCAAATAAATGTAAATCTACACCAATATTATTAAGAGGTTAACCTTATGGACTGTGTACAAAAATTGAAAAATTATAACTTAAATTAAAAATGTATTTTTAAATCAAACTGACTATAGAATTTTTTTAAGCTAAATCTGACATGTAAAATATTATTTTATCAATAAATTATCTTATCTTATCATGTTCAAATTACCTCTAGACAAAACCGGTCTTATTTTATACGGAACCCTAAAAACTACTATTAGCAAAGTTATTTTTTTTTAATTAGGTACTTAAATTGTTAGGCAATATTTACCGCCTATTTCACAAACGTCAAGTAAAGCATATCTGTCAAATAAATTTAGCCGTTTCCCCTTCTTACACTTAAAAATAGACAAGGAGAGGGTTATCTTTAACTGACAGATGAATTTACTTGTCGATTGTGAAGCAGGCCCTTAATATTTTGGCATAATTTCCGTAACGTAAAGCATCTCACTAGCCGGTTTGTAACGTACTTACCTCCATTATATCGCGGGTCGACATCTGTTAAATTAAACAATCTTAAAAACACGGCCAAGTGCGCGTCGGGCTCGCACAAGGGTTCCATTCTTATTAAAATTGGCTATTAACAAAATAGGTCTTATTTTATACGCAATAATATTTAAAGATTTGTACGGGACCCTAAAACAACTCAAAGAAGTTGATATTTTAGAATTAGTATGATTAAGTACGTTAGACAATATTGGCATAAATTCCGTCAAGTTAGCAGCCAATGACTGTTCAAAAAATAGTACAGTCGGCAAAAAAAAATATTTTCCGTAAATACCCGATCGCTTTAATTAAAAAAAAACAACTGAACTGAAGTACTAAGAACTAAATGCCGACTGGCCACTACGAGTAGTATGACACATTATAATTAGTATACATAATAAATAGCCTATGACACTCGCACATTTGTAACAAATCATAATTATGACACCCCATTTATTAAAAAAATTCCAACAGCTTAGGAACTAGAGTGGAACATTATATGTGACGTTCTCAATATAAAGGGACCTTATCGAGGCAGGCGGTTACGCCGTTTTTAGAACTGTTACCATAGTATTCGTATAGTTACAAGAACAAGAAGAGCGTAACTGCCTTCCGCCATAAGGTCCCTTTATACTGAGAACGTCACATATTTTCGGTCACATAGGTACATACATAAATACATAGACTGTTAACCGCATTACCCTTCTTTTTGCTTCGCGCAGTCGGTAAAAAATATCCTTAGGCCACAGGGTATTCTGCAAATATAGACAAAATATCTTATTAAAATGTGTAAACAACGGGACGGCTCAAACAAAGATATACAAAAGAACCCTTGTAAATGATCTTGTAAAGGATCTTAGATATCTTTAATAAAAGAGCTTGTTTTGTAGGGAAAATTAAAATAAATTTAATTTAACCTTTTAAGAATAACCTTTAAATTATGTTTTGGTGTGTTTGAGTGTTTTTGTTTTTTAACAAAAAAAAAACCACAAATATGTCGGAATATTATGTCGGAGATCGACATTGGCTAACATAAGTAGGTAAAGTTTTTGGAAGAGATGTAAATTATATTTTTTTTCGATAGCCGTCATCCTAAAGATCAAGGAACTGCGGCTCTTTTATTTTTATTTCCTCTAATATTTTAGAAATATTTTTTTTAGTTATTAAGTTGACATTTGTAAACTTTAATGACCGACAATCTGGTAATTTTGTGTGAGATTGTCTCCTGACATCCCCTGATGTTTAATTACTACCTAGCTAGTAAATACCTTAGACATCATGAGCCTTTGATCATCCAGCTCCTCCGGCATCAGAATAGCCAGTTTTAACCTCGTCAAGTGAGGCATTTGTCCTGCGCAGACGCAGCATGAGGAAAAAACGACGCACACGACCACCGTCACCAAACCCATGGTCACTGTGCGTGCCTAGGGTCACCACCTTTTAAGACGTTTATGAAATGTTTAAAATAAGTCTACTTTTAGCAATATTTGTACAGAAATAATACTACTTATTTGAAACGAAAAATTTGTAGGCCGAATGTATCTTTATTCATAATCATCGCAATACAGTGAATATTCTACTGCACCGTTCTGATTTTAGGATTTTTTTATAACAAACCTAACCTAACCGAACCTTATTTACCTGTTAGATATTTAAAAAAAAACCTGAAACAACAATGGTTTCAGTTAAAAATACTTTAGGACTTGCGATGATTATGAATAACGATACATTCGGACTACAAATTATTATGTGAACTTCGCATCGTTCGGAAACGTTTTGTCGGGCCGTTTTCTGACATAAATACGTGAGATAGTCGTAGGAGAGTTTACATTGTTCGTATAATAATTCACGCCAGTTTAAATTACATAATACATAAAAACATTACATAAAAAGCCGTGGTAGCCTAATGGTTTGAACTGCCGACTCTTAAGCAGAGGTCGTGGGTTCGAACCCGGGCTCGCACCTCTAAGTTTTTCGGAATTTATGTGCGAAATATAACTTGTGAATTTACCATGAGCTTTTCGGTGAAGGAAAACATCGTGAGGAAACCTGCACACACCTGCAAAGTAATTTGACGGTGTGTGCGAAGTTCCCAATCCGCACTGGGCCCGCGTGGGAACTATAGCCCAAACCCTCTCCTTATGAGTGGAGGCCTGTGCCCAGCAGTGGAACGTATATAGGCTGGATTATTATATTATTATTATTACATAATATTACTTAGGTACGGCCGCACTCAGAGTCTACGTCAATTAACTTTTAAGTGTCATAAAAGTTGCTGCACTTGCTGCTGTCACTTTTTTGCTATAGCAATAGAATAGGACGCATCAACTTTAATCAAACTTAGAAATTAATTAATTAATTTCTGAATTTATTAATTTCTGAGTGCGGCAGTTAGAGACGGTTCCAAATAAGCACGATCGAATAAGCAAACTTTTTTCTATCGTTGTTTAATTCAGTTTAATCCTTCTTAACTTAAAAGCCGTTTTGCCAAGGTATAGTAATAATGTACCTATTTTAAATGTGTAATTATCCAAATAACTAGACTAGACTAGATCTGTGGGACATTATCCCCATTTGATTTATGATTGTCGATTGATTTATTTACTTTATTTACGCATATTAGAATTTAATCCGGGAAAATCCAGACAGATGGCAGCCCTATGCGTGGCTAACACGATTATCGTGGCAAATTGGTTATTTGACGACAGATAAGACAGTAATATGATGATAAGATCATTCCGTGGTTATTGGTTTTGCGGATCGCCAAATTAATTCGTTATTAGCTGGTAGATGTGGCCGGAGTTAGCGTAGGTTTGACGAGAAAGGCTGTAGCTAATACGCTGCTCACCAACGATATTCGAAAATCGTCGGAATTAATGGTTAATGTTTAAATTCTGCGGGCTTACATGGACGAGATAAAATTTGGCAGTTGTTAGGGAAATGAATACGTCTATTCCATATTCTAACGTAAGACTTAACGCTTAAGGTTTAAAATAAGTGTCTCGCTGACTTCTATTACTAACTGCCGCCTCAGAGACGTCAATAATTTTTTAAGTTTCATTAAAGTTGCTGCTGTCACTTTCTTTGCTATAGTAATAGAAGACGCAGCAACTTTAATTAAAGTTAGAAAATAATTGACGTCTCTGAGTGCGGCAGGTATTCTACCAACATCACTAAAACCACTAGACGTCCTAGAACCCGGCTAGGTTTATCGTTGATGGCTAGCTCATAAACAATGGTTGGTTTACGATCTGCGGCGTCATAGTTTCGATACATAAACCGTTTTAACGGCATATTTGACGGCTCATTCGACGCGGTATATCGGACAACTAGGCAACTAACAATGCTATAAAAATATTACTACTAACAGAACAAATTTTATATTTCAATTTTAGTTAAGTTACTTTATGTACTTACGGTTCGCTTTTCATACGCGAGAAAAACTTCTATTTAGGATCTACTTGCAAGTAATGCCTCGCCTTATGTTACATCTTAACTCATTGTTTATTATAATTGTAATCCTTTACTTATACCATATTTTGTAAATAAAATCTATACGTAATTATTTTCGCGTTACCTCTTGTTTAAAGCTTCTAAAACAACAAAAGGCTTTGTAAAGGTAAGATAAAGTTTAATTATCGCCCGTATTCTGTTCGTGTATCCGGACAAGATAAAGGAAGCGTACGTCACATCCGCGCGCCATTTTGTTTCTCTTCCGCCATTTTGTAACCGATGTTTTAAGGGGTAAGAAGCACTGTAATGTTTTGAGACAGACTGAAACGACTACTTAACAATTTTGAATTTAAATTGTTCTTGAGGGAAAACACGTTCAAACACATTGTTTTTAAAGGAAAATAAAGCAAGTAGGTATTCATCAAGGTTTTACAGTCAAGGTTATAAATATAGATAGGTACCTATGTACGTTCAGAGTATCCAAAATATGTAACCGCGACCTTATTACGGCGACATAATAATAAATAATAAATAAATATCAGGGGACAATCTCACACAAATTGACCTAGTCCCAAACTAAGCTCTAGGCTTGTACTATGGGTACTAGACAACGATAAACATCCTTATATAGAGAAGTACATACTTAAATACATAGAAAACATCCATGACTCAGAAACAAATACTCGCGCTCATCACACAAATATTTGTCCAAACCGGGATTCGAACCCGGGACCGCTAGCTTCGTAGGCAGGGTCACTACCAACTAGGCTAACCGCGTCGTCAAAACATAACATACATGACATAAGATCGTGGTTACATATTTTTGAGGCTGTGGACGTTTCTATATTTATAACCTTGACTGTACAATATCTCCGACCACCAACATGTTGAAATTATCCATACATGCCGCTACATTAAAGGCTTCGTCAAATAACCGGCATGGCGCGGCGCGACAGTAGCGTGGGGCGTTCTTGGAGTTGTCAACAAGGAGTTGTAGGCTGCCTTTCCATAGAAGCGGAAACGAGCGGAGCGGAGAGAAGCTGTGTAGGAATCGACCAATCACATTGGTTGTAATCCACATCTCGTCTCCGCTCCGCTTCAATGAAACAGTCAAGCGGAGACTTTATCAAATTTATATAGTACGCCACTCACCCCAGCTCGTCTCCACCTCAGTGGAATCACATACCTCTTTTCACAGCTCCGCTCCTCTCCGCTCCGCTCGTCTCTGCTTCTATGGAAAGACAGCCGTATGCAGACCGTCACACATAGTCACGCCGAGCTTGACGCGACCGCGCCAAGCCGAGCGCTGCGCGGCGTGATTATTACATAGTATTTGTTTGAAAATTTTATAGGTTGTGTTTGAGAACGTCCAGTTCTATATGATTTGGGCCATAAAAGCTCCAAAAGTGTGTTACCTTGGATTGAGATAGCGAGAGAACACGCCGCGCGCGACGCGACGTTCTCCTCGCGGCGCGCCGCGCTGGCTGTTTGACAAAGACATATTATATACCTATACCTATACCCAATTCCTCGATGCCTTTGAGTTACAAATTAACGAACGCTTGGCTAGCCAAAGGTTTACGTTTACCTTGGCCGTCCTAAACCAACATAGAACTTAGAGCCACACATAATTGAACATAGTTTTATTCTTTGGAGGTTTAAAGTTTACGGACGAAGGTTGGGCACAAGGTGTGTACAGGCCGTGAGGACTTAGGATAGGATTCGGGTTTGTACTTCTCTCTCACTCGCCCTCATAAGCTCTTATGCGCAGGGCTTGTTAACGTTACTAGATAACCTAATAAATCGTTACTTAAAGGTAATTTCATAAAAATACGTCGGTAACGGTATACATTTAAATGTTATTTGGTACAGTAATTTTATTATAATGTTAACTTACTAATGTTAATTTTAACAATGGCCCGAGTTACTTAACAGTAATTTCATAAAAATACCATTAACTACCGATAAATTAAAGTTAAATACCATTAAAAATAACATTAAAACAAGCTGATGACGGATGTGGATAACGTAAATAAAATAACGTTAATATTAACAATACTTTGCTTTTAACGTTATCTCAATTTACCGGTAAAAATAACGCTAAAATATATTAACAAAATTTTAACGATATATTTTGCTAACGTTAACTGTCGATCAGCGGGTAACTTTTTAACATTAAATCAAGCCCTGCTCATCCGGACCCGAATCCTAATATAACTGGTACTGGTGGTACAGCGGTGACTCTCTTCATACATACAAACAAGAAGGATTTTGCATACAAATGCAAACCGCATACCAGCATTCAATTGCACTGACCTTATATTCAAGTGAAAAAACAACTTATGCATATACATGAGCAGACAAGTAGTTCATTTAAATGCATTGAAAACGGACGTGCGTCGGCGCCGTGGCGTATTGTTTAAAAAACTTATAATTGAGACGCTGCGGGCTTAACATGCATGGACGAGATAAAATTTGACAGGTGCTAGGGAAATTAATACATCCGTTCCATATTCTAACGTAAGACTTAACGCTTAAGGTTTAAAATAAAAGTGTCTCGTCCTGACTTTTATTACCTTTTA
Source organism: Tortrix viridana (assembly GCA_963241965.1). Classification (NCBI taxonomy): domain Eukaryota; kingdom Metazoa; phylum Arthropoda; class Insecta; order Lepidoptera; family Tortricidae; genus Tortrix; species Tortrix viridana. The sequence continues at coordinate 3,283,388 of OY725197.1, read as the reverse complement.
GGGCAAACCTTGGCTAATCGGTGATAGGTTTATTAATTAGTCACAGAACTTTATCCCTCGAGCAGATAATTTGGCATATTCACTATTTATGAGTCCGTAACATTGCCTTCGATCGTCAATATCTCAAAATATTGCAAATATTAAACTGTCCATAAAAAATACATTTGATTATACATAACATAAAATCAGGTAATTCAGTGATAATAGGGTTATTGTGTGATATAGGACTTTAAATAATAAGAATGACATTTCTTTGGATCACATATATAAAAATATGCTTATGAACTCTTGACTTATCTTAACCTTTATCTGATTTCCCATTTTCGATCATCATCGAATTTCAATGTTTATTCCGCTCAGTCAATTAACAAGTTGATATTAGAGCCAAACCCCTTAGTTTTCTATTGACGAAAACGTTTTTTATTTCTGACAGAGTGCTCGGATACATTATTTTTGTTATTATAAGATTTGAGAAAAGCTCTCTCTAAGACAAATATGTCAGAACTGTATTTATATAATAAAACTTCACTATCAAGGCTAAATCAACTATCACAGGATTACCAAGTATAGCAGAATAGCCAAGGTTTGCCCTACTAAGGGACTATAGCGATTTTCACTTTTTTATAGCGATTTTATCATGATGGGACACGTTTTACGTTATGGAATAGATGTATTAATTTCTCTAGCACCTGTCAAATTTCATCTCGTGCTTGCATGCTAAGCCTGCTGGAGGACAAACTGTGGTTAACACGAGTTGTAACTTTATAAGCACGTACAACATAATTCCAGAGTAAAGTCAGCAAAAAAACAAAAGCAAGATAGAAGTGAAGTAAATAAGAAAACATTTTGGGGTCCATTCGGCCGTGTTCACTTCAAGACCCAGACTACCTCTCGCCATCCGGTTGCCTCTCCAATGAAATTCGACGTGCCATTGCCTTGAATATACCAGCAAGCGGCAACAAGCAAATGCATAAACATCTATAGCATATTCAGCTATTTTATTAAATAAACTAGCTGTCCGCCCGCGACTTCGTCTGCGGAGAGTCAGTAATTTCGTTAAAAAATAGGTAGGTACAAATAAAATGTTCATTAAGGTACGTATCATAAAGGGACAGACTTACCAAAAAAATAAAAATGTTTCCTAACATTTTTTCGCTTTTTAGTGTTTGTTTAATTATTATGTGATTATGTATTACATGCAGCACATATACACTACATTCATGGCATTAATGCTTATTGCCAATACTTCATCACTCTTGACAAAATGGGGCTATCCAATATGCAGGGACATTAATCGTTGAAGAACTCTCCTGGTACTTTGCGAAACTTCCATTTCACCACATTCATTAGGGGCTGTTCATTTATTACGTAAGACAATTTTAACTAATTTCTGACCCCCCCTCCCCCTACGTATGAAAAAATAAGACTTGGATGAAACCCCTCCCTCCTTTTTAATCTTACGTAAGATCAGTATCTACCAACATTGCAAAGGAAAAGTAGCAAAAATATATAAACGCTTTAATTTGTGCTTGCTTTTGTGATCTTTAAATAAATTTATTTATCCGCTAATTGTTCTTCTTGAACTTTTACTGCGAGAAAAACAGATTCCAAGCCTCCTTGATCTTTTTTTCTTAGTCTCATTAGGAAAACAAGACCGTGTAACATATTGTGCAAAAAAACAGACCTTTGTGGTAATAACTTATAGGTATAAGACAAAATGGCGGGTGAAGTCATTTCGTCGAATCTGAGCACACAGGTTAACTTGCTTACAGTGTCGTGTCGTGTTCGTAAAATTGTGCTTATAATGTGCCGCGCAAGTGTAGGGTGCAAGTGATAAACGCTTTTTGTTAAACACAGAATAAGTAATAGTTCGATCACGAGCATTAATTTGGGACCCATTTCAAAAGATATTGCTTGTAGTTGTCAATGTCATTAGTGATGCCAAATCATTTGTAACTTACAGGAAACACCACCTTATTGCTGTGGAATGTCAGATTGACTTTGGACCTAAAGGCTAAAGTACTTAGTTAATGAATTAGGAGGAATGGGTCAAGAATCGATGGGAATTAATGGGTTCAATTCGTGGATAGGTAGGTTAATTCAAATAACCTAACCGAGTTAAAAACCCCCGACATCAGTGCCAAAATAAAAAACCTCTGAGCAATTAGCAAAAACTTCAACGGGCTCCGAACACGTACATTTTCATCAAACTAAGCTAAGAACTCTTTCGATTCAGTCACCTTTCTAATAAAAAAAAACTTAATCAAAATCGGTTCATCTGTTTAGGAGCTACGATGCCACAGACAGATGCACAGATACACATGTCAAACTTATAATACTCCTCTTTTTTTGCGTCTGGGGTTAAAAATATGATATGACACATTTTATATGTGACAAATGACTCGCGAAGAATTGCAACGTCGCCGGACTTCGCGCGACAAGTCGGGCAACATCGTGCGTACCTTATCGTCCGACTTAGCTGCTTCTCGGAATTCGAAGCCGGGACAGCTAGCTGCAAGGGCCCGCAAAAATTCAACAATTTAACAATTATTTTCAGGATGAATTTTCAGCTGTAAACAATATTATGTAATGCACCTTTTTTTTATCATAGTTATCATATTATAATTTGAAAAAAAAGGATTTTTTTTTAAGAGTACCGTAAAATACATATTCGAGTATTTTTAAAAACAATGGCCAGTTAAAAAAAAGTAAGTGACCGTCACGAAACTGTCAGTTAACGTCAACATTATACATTTTCGTTTCGAACTTGTAAGTTAAAAAATATTTAAATGACACTTAATAACATCTTTTTTTTTTTTTTTTTTTTTTTTTTTTTTTTTTTTTTTTTTTTATTAGATACAAAATCCACAGCACAAAGTACAGTAATTTAAATACAGGTTTATGTTTACACATCACTGGCCAATTACGGATTTACATTTTATAATTGTAAGTGTTAAATAAAACACCAAACATTACATTCACACAGTATGGAAAATAGAGAAGAAAGCAAATAACAAACAGACATTTTGGAATAAATGGAAACAGACGTAATTTAATTTAATAGCAGGACTGACTAAGAAACAAAACAACGAATAAAGTAGGTACGGAATGAACGTGTGTGCGTGTGTGGGTGTGGGTGAGTGTGTGTGCGTGTGTGTGTATGTGTCTGCACGTACGGCATTTTACACCTGCGGTAACAACATGATTATATTTTTCTTAAAAGAGACCCTGCTCTGGTTAAATGGGTCCACAGATTCAAAAAATTTATTGTATGTGCGAGGAAGACGAGTAGCTAGACAGTTGCAGGCATACTTAGTGCGGTTGAAGGGCACTGCAAAATTTTTGTACACTTATTTTGAGAAATAACTCATTTCATAAGGGTTTCGCTAAAAAACCTTTGAGAACCACTAAACTAGGCCAATCGCGTCTTCAAATAAATTCTGTATAGATAACAGTAACTTAATTCTGTTGATCTAAAGACTCGACCCAACTTGGTATACATGACTCTTTTAACTTAAACCACCAGCTACGTCGCTAACTCGACTTAATAGATGCTCTTTGCATAATATACGAGACGTTTCGCGCGCAGTGCCCTTAAGGAGCCCTTAATGACGCGCACACGCACATATTTGGCACCCACACCTAGTAAACATACCCGTAAAACATAGAGCGCGGGCGCGGATCGGGAGCGAGCGTTTTGCTGTTACATTGGTCGTAATGCAAGCATTCTCCGATTGGCCTTCTCACAGAGTGCGCAATGTAACAGCAAAACTGAGGTGTATTAAGCAAACAACAGTTACGTATGACAGTGCGTTTACTACTGAAGAATAGGCGCGCACTTCAACGAGCGCACGCACACATATGTGACGTTCTCAATATAAAGGGACCTTATGGAGGAAAGCAGTCACGCTCTTCTTATTTTTGTAACTATACGAATAACAGTTCTAAAAACGGCGTAACCGCCTGCCTCCATAAAGTCCCTTCATATTGAGAACGTCACATTTAAATAATTAGCGGATTTTATCTATTTATTTATTTATTTATTTATTTCCACACTTACAACTATTTTTACAGGTTCTACAACCTAAGACAATAGTGTAACTATTTTTAAAAATTTGAATCTCTATTTAAGTCTCTCGTAACATATTACTAGTAGTGCCGTCTTTGTAAATTCATTCAGAGAACACGAGAATATGTCTAATTTGTCCGCTATTAAATTTTGAATCGCGGTAACAAATAAATAAAAATAAAGATGGTTTAACTACCAGCGGGCTTAGCATGCCAACACGAGATAAAATTTGACAGGTGCTAGGAAAATGAATGCCTTGATAAAATCGCTATAAAAAGTGAAAATCGCAATAGTCGCTTAGTAATAAAAGGTAATAAAAAATAAACATTTTAATCGTCTGTAACTCAAGAACCAATAAAGTCTACTTAGTCGTGATAGTTTTCCTTTTAAATTCATTATATGCGCTTTCATTTAAGATATTTTCAGGTTTTTAGTATTTGTAGTTTTGGCTGTAGGGGGGGACGCTCTACTCTAACAAAAATGAGCACTTTAAAGCACAATATTTCAAAAACGGACCCCTTAATCAAACCCACTATATTGTTGAAAGACCTATCCAACGATACCCCACACCATGGGGTAGACGAGAAAAAAAACATCCCCACTTTACGTGTAGGGGAGGTACCCTAAAAAATTTTTTTTCTAGTATTTATTTTACCACTTTGTCGGCGTAACTAATATGTATATTCGTACCAAATTACAACTTTTTACTACTAAGAGTCTCTGAGCTAAGCCACGGACGGACGGACAGACAGATAGACATGGCGAAACTATAAGGGTTCGTAATTTGACTACGGAACCCTAAAAATTCATGATGATGAGCGCGAGTATTATTAGTTCTTGCGTCATGGATGTTTTCTGTGTTTTTAAACATGTATTATTCTGTATTGTATGTTTATCGTTGCTTAGTACCCATAGTAAAAGTCTAGAGCTAACTAAACTAGACTAGGTTGATTTGTGTGAAATTGTCCTCTATGTTTTTATTTATCTTTGCCTCAGCATCGCTAAGGTTGTGTTGCAAAATCACAGCACTGAGTTAGGCTTCATAAAGGTGGTGATTACTGCAAAAGAGGTGCTAACGCTCACTTTAATGACACTTTTACAGCACTCGGAGCTATTTTAAACCTTTAGGTCCTGCCTTTGCCACGCAGCGGGACGCAATAACACCGGTCAAGTGCGAGTCGGACTCGCGCACTGAGGGTTCCGTACACGAACTTTTGGCCGGTTTTTAGTATATGTCGTTTTTTTTATAGGGTTTTTTCTATAATCATAGCAAATCGACGACGCGGTTAGCCTAGTTGGTTGTGACCCTGCCTACGAAACTAGCGGTCCCGGGTTCGAATCCCGGTATGGGCAAATATTTGAGTGATGAGCGCGAGTAATTGTTCCTGAGTCATGGATGTTTTCTATGTATTTAAGTATTTATTTCTCTATATAAGTATGTATATCGTTGTCTAGTACCCATAGGACAAGCCTAGAGCTTAGTTTGGACTAGGTCAATTTGTGTGAAATTGTCCGAGATATTTATTATTTATTATAAATTTGACGCTTGAATGTATTACCGTTTTAACGATAGAACAAATACAATAAATACATATGTGTACTAAATTTAAACTTAATCGATCTAGTATCTATAGTGCGCATAATCTAAACATCAAAACTACGACGCCCAAAAAAAGAAATGTCCGCTGCCATGTTCCACGTTACAAAATAAGTGTTTATATGAGATTTTATTATTTTTTCCTCGCAATTGTTTTGAAAAACGTCGTATGAAACGTATTTATCATTAAACTCTCGGCTCACTTGCGCCCTCGCATAAAGCTCGGGCTGCAATCCCGCCTCGACTTTAATGAACAACTTAGCACACCCGTATCGTAATATAGTATTGTGCTCACAGGGTGGGTCGCGTCCGTGTCATTCACCTAAACTCATCTAATATTCAACAAATGAAAGGCTTTATATTATACAGGCAAAGCTCCTCTCTTCAATGAGATTTAATGATAGAATTATATTGAATTTTGTGCCAACGCCGTCCCAAATTTGAACCTCATGTATTATGCATAGAATTAAAATACTTATTCCAGAAAGTTGCTGCACTATGAAATTATATAGCTATTTACAGACTAGCCACTGTGACCTCGATAAAGATACATTATATTTTGACAAGCTTGACAAATCTTACACTAGTCAATTTAGTACTAGTTCCAGTTCAGTTTGTGGATGAAATATGGATCTAAACCAATAATATGCTGTCTAAAAATGTATTATGGATTCCTCCGACTAAGGCTGCCTTTCCATTGAGGCGGAGACGAGCGGAGCGGTGCGAAAAGGACCAATCACTCCAATCAGAGGGCCTAGTGTAAGTTCTGCAACGTTTTTTACGTCTCGATCGCGTTTGCGTAAAGTGTCACTTTGTATGGAACTGTCAAATGTTTCGAATACGCGCCGCAAGGGGCGCTGTCACACTTCCATGCTAATTGAGACTAAACGCAAACGCGATCGAGACGTAAAAAACGTTGCAAAACTTATACTAGGTCCTCAGATTCCTCTACTTTCTGTGTGCTAAGCGTTAGTGTGGGTACTGTACGTGGTGATTGGTCCTCTTCGCACCGATCCGCTCGCTTCCGCCTCAATGGAAAGGCAGCCTAACAGGATCTCCGCTATAGTTAACATAGACCTAGTGTCTTTGGATCTTTAATTCGGCCTCAATAAGCAGGTTATCATTGCCAAGAGAAATCCAGTCAGCTAAAGACTGAGTTAATATTTTTTTAGACATAACTCACAACAATTTGCGGTCATTAAAAGACGAAAAAATTTATTCCACGGCATTGTCTCGTTTATGAAAACTAAAGTGGGAATAATATCACATGTCCTATTTTTCATATACAAATTACAGCAACAACAAAAATAGATAATATCACCGAAATTTGTGCCTTGTAAGTCACTGTTATTGTACCTTTAACTTAAAGGACTGAAATACATAATTAGGCTGTGTTCACATTAGGCGAACAGTGAGAGGCTGACTCTGAGTGGCGGATCGGTCGCAAACTCAATGTCGAGTGAACGTTGAACAGCAAATTAGCCGTGGAACGCTGTTAGAAAGTGTACTTTGCCGCGCACTGGAGCAAAATGCGCGCGTAATTTCGCTGTTAATCGGCCGCTCACTGAATGAGTCGGCAAGCGAAGCGCCACAAATAGCGCAGTGTGAACCGTCCATTTAAAATTTAGGGTGAAGCCACGAGAGCGTAATTTTGTGAGTTGTGAGTCGCGTAAATATCGAAATTCAGTATACCGTCGTGTTGAGACTGTTGATTGATTTTGTATGGAATTTCGATATTTACGCGACTCACAACTCACAAAATTACGCTCGCGTGGCTTCACCCATACAGGGAGGCGAACTGGAGGCAAACAACCGCTCACTGTTCGCCTAATGTGAACACAGCCTTATATTACCTGGAACCATATTGCGTGTCACGTCACAGCAGCAGTGTATATCCAAGCATGCTAAATTTACTAACTTGATATGCTTATGTTCTGACTTGTCAAGAGACGCGTTTCCGGCTTAAAAACAATGTCTATCTAAATAACACAGGCTGTTGTGTCCCACTGCTGGGCAAAGGCCTCCCCCCACTTTTTCCAGTTTTCCCTGTTCTGAGCAGTCTCTGGCCAGTAGAAAAAGGAATCCAACTCATAAAAAAAAAACTTAGAAGTACTTGCGTATGTTATATAATGCATGTATGTTCCGTCGTAGAGGCAGAACGGGTGACTTGATTGAAAAACGAGTTATCGTCAGATTTGTCTCGGAGTCGCGAGTGTCCCTATCGGTAGTTCGTCAAAAACAATGGCTAAATGGCGAATTAAAAATTTTATATGGTTAACTGGTACGGTTATTATATGATACTTAACTGATTCATTTGGCCGACCGTTTTTTTTCTGAAACTGCAAGTATTTCAGGATTTTTCTAAAACTAACCTAACCTCCGGTTCTACACGATGGTCTTGAAATAAATCCTAAAATATTTACAGTTTTTGAAAAAAAGCGGTTGGCCAAATGATATGAGGGAAATGAATCAGTTTTGGTAAACGTTTTTCGCCGGAATAAAAGGATACGTATAATATTACATAGACGTCGCACCAAACTAATACGAAAACACCAGTGTATTATCTTCTCTAAGCTGTGGTAGAGATCGCAGGATAGCAGCTGAGGACCTAATCTAGTTAAGGCAGGCGAAGGCACGGGGCGCAGTTTGGCCAGCTAGCGAGCCGTTAAGTGCTCTGTGAACCTAGGGTTAGCTCTAAGACTTGTCTAGACCTAAGTTGCTGGCATAAGCCATCACTACTACTCCACTTTACTCTATAATAAAATTTCAATGTCCAAAGTTAGCCAAAATATGTACCATTTATTTACTAAATAAACTATTTTTTATATTATTTTTTTAATAAATAAATAATAATAATCCAGAATATATGCGTCCCACTGCTGGGCACAGGCCTCCACTCACAATGAGAGGGTTTGGGCTATAGTTCCCACGCGGGCCCAGTGCGATTAGGAACTTGACACACACCGTCAAATTGCATTTCAGGTGTGTGCAGGTTTCCTCACGATGTTTTCCTTCACCGAAAAGCTCATGGTAAATTTACAAATTATATTTCGCACATAAATTCTGAAAAACTTAGAGGTGCGAGCCCGGGTTCGAATCCACGACCGCTTAAGAGTCGGCAGGTCAAACCATTAGGCTACCACGGCTTTATTTTGTTAATGACAACCGAGATTTCCACTAAGAATAATAATAAGAATAAGAATGTACTTTATTTACCAAAGGAGTTATCAATGTTATCATACAATATGAGATTTCCTATGACCTGCCTGCACAGCCTGTCTCGTGGGGTCAGTTTCGAGATTTGCCAGTACTAACAAATTCTCCTACGCTTTGCTACACAGCCGAGTTCATAAATATGTGTACACTTTAGTACCTTGTCACTTTAATCGCTGTGACAATTTCATATTAAATTAAATTAAAATTAAAAAAAAAAATTAAAATTCATTTATTTCAAGTAACTGGGACTCATATTAGGTACATAATTTAAAATTACACACAATAAACAATAATCAGTAAATCAGTCACACAACAAGTCATAAACAATAAAAATTAGAAATTCATCACATCACATTAAAAATTATTAGAAATTATAAATAAAATTAAATTAAATAAAATAAAATTAAATCAAATTAAATAAAATCAAAATAAAAACAATAAAATAAAATTAAATGATTATTGCTTGGTGCGTGATATGTTTGGCACAGCAGTGCCGTATATATGGGCAATCCAGCCTGTCGGCAATCATCGCCAGGACGGTGTTGGCGCTGGCGTGCACCCTGCGCACTAGCGAGGCGGCGCGCACGCGCACGGTCGCGTGGAAGCAGAGCGCGCGCGCCTCAGCAAACATGCCCGAGGCGCTGCAGCAGCGCCGCAGCCCCAACACTGCCCTGAACGCGTTGTTAAATTGTACACGGAGGGCATTGTACGACTTATGAGTGTAGTTTTCCCAAAGACTGCATGTGTACAATGATGTACAGTAAGTTTTAAACAGCATAACTTTAACATCGTTAGAGCAACGTGCAAACCTACGAGCGATCGAGTTACCCCTCACGCATACAGCCCTCCGCTCCCGTTCCATGTCAGCATCGTCTTTGAGGTCAGCGGTGACAATATGACCTAGGTACTTAAATTGTGCCACCCTCACAAGTGGCGCTCCGTTCAAACAGACGGGCGGAACGCTCAACAGTCGTTTGCCGCCGGCCTCAAAGACCATGAACTGACTTTTGGACACGTTATATTTTAACCCATGGCCACAAGCGTACTCTTCGCAGATCTGTAGCAGCTTTCTGAGGCCACAGACCGACGCACTCAGCAGCACCATGTCATCTGCGTAGCTCAGATTATTGACACAAACTCCATCCACATGGCAGCCGAGATGCTGGCTGCTGAGCGCGACGATCAGTGCGTTGATATAGAGGTTAAAAAGTGACGGGGAGGTCAATCCCCCCTGCCTCACCCCGCATTCAAGCCGATATGACTCCGACACTGCCCCCGCCCATCTGACAAAGTTGACCTGATGACCATACCAATATTTAAAGATGCTAACGAATTCACGCGGCAAGTTAATTTCCTCTAACTTTTCCCATAAGATCTCGTATGACACCAGGTCAAAGGCCTTGGACAGATCCAGGAAACATGCAAACACTGGGGTATTGCGATCAGTATAGTATCTGACGGTATGCTTAAGGCACAGTATAGCACTCTCAGTGGACAGTTTAGGCCGAAAACCAAACTGATTGTCGTGCAGTGTCATGTACTTGTTCAATTGTGTGTTAAGCATAGCGTCGAACACCTTGGCAATTACCGTCGCAAGAGAAATGGGTCGGTAGTTACTCACGTCACTCACATCCCCAGTTTTATTTTTTACTACTGGCACAACAATAGTTCGCATTAGGTCAGAGGGAAGGTATGAGTGACTCACACACAGCGAAAATAACATTGCCAAAACTCTTGAGATATGCGGCCCAGCGTATTGGAGATGCTCAATAGAAAGACCGTCGTGGCCAGGACTTTTACCCCTCGATATTGACTTAATGGCCTTTGTGACATCCTTCGCAATAAATTGAGTCACCTCTTTTTCGCCTATAATATGAATATTAGTTTTCTTAGGCCCTAAAGCAGACTGTACACGGAAATGTTCTTTAAAATTGTTGGCAATAGCATTCGTGTCGCTCACCCCACCGACACTCACCGGGACTCTAGGCCCCCCATTAACCTTCTTGGTCCCCTTCCAAAAACCGCGGAGATTGCCCTTCGCATGTTGTTCTGCCAGGGCATCCATCCTTATCTGATCCTGATGGTCTTGGCACCATTTTAATCGAGATTTAAACGTTTTCCTACTATTACACATATCATCATAAACACAGCCGTTCCTTGGCTTACCACAAGAGATCCAATAAAGAAATTTAGACCTAGCATCACGATGAGCCTCGCCGACATGCCTATTCCAACCCGCAACACGAGAAACCTTCCCTCTCTTTTTTGATCTCCCCTGCCCGACCTTAGCTGCATCCCGGATAGCAGTAACAATGTCAGAGTAGAGTCTGTCAAGAATACGCCTGTGACCAAGGTCATTACAATGACGATCAGCACAACATCGAAACTCCTTATTAAACTCTATCAGTTTTAATCTATTGTTGCATTCGCGTGTAAATAAAGCTGCCTGTTCGTCCGATCTCGCCCCCCATACTATCTCACTGTCCGTCATTGTTCGATAAAATAATTTAGGTATTATATGATACAAGTTACGCTCTACAATAAGAGGAAAGTGATCGGACCACAGTGTGTCATACTTTACATACACGTCACGCACAAACTGCACAGCCGAGTTAGTCATAATACAGTGATCTAACCATCTAGAAGATCCATAAACATCACTCACAAACGTGTAAGTATCGGAGGAAATGCCCAACCTATCGACATCTACACAAGACCAACACTGCTCGTTACAAAAGGTTATAAGTTCATTAAAAAACAGTTCTTGGGGATGAGCGTTAAAATCACCCATTATGATAACCGATTCTATGCTAAATTCGTCTATAATCGCACTCACCGAACCGAGGCAGTCTGTGAATTCAGGCAAATTCGCAGTCGCATTAACTGGCATGTACACGCTTACCACTATTACTGGTCGCTCGCTAGTGACTACTTTGATTGCACACACACGATTATTAGCGCACCTAATCACAGACACATTTTGAAAGACACTGTTTTTCCAGAGAAGGGCCACCCCTCCGTACGGCCTTCCACGCAGTATTCCTGCCGATGTATCCACCGCCGACGTTCCCGTGTACCCAAATCCGCTATCAATTGTGCTTAGAAACGACAAATCCTCAGGCAGTAACCATGTCTCTTGTAAGGCAATCAAGTCACACGATCGACACAGGTCTCTGATTCCTTCCACAGAACGTTTTACGCTCTTACAATTAAAACTTGCAAATTTGTAGGAATTATTCATTTAACTTCCAGTAGGGCCGCATATAGAGGGAGCTCTGTTCGAATAATTATGCCTATAGTTGACAAAACGCCTAAAGATTATACCCTGAGGCCATAATTTTTCATCCAAATACAAATGCAATTTTTGGTCACAAACAAATATTTTATATGCATTGTAATTTCGTGGAGTTTTCATATTTATTTCCTGGAGAGTGACCAAATCTTGCGTCTTTGATTGAATATACTCAATCACATCTTGTTGCGTAGTGTCTTTATGTACGTTTGTAATTAATAACGGTATTTTCTTTTCCGCCGCTTTAAATTTGTGTTCCAGGTCTCTTGCTACACCTGACTTACCCAGGAAACGATATTTACGTTTTTTACGTTTCATAACCATTTCAAATCCCTCATTATCCTCCTTAGTTCCCCGTAATTCATTGTCCGTTACAATGTCGTTATCGCACGGGCTCACTGTATGACTCATCGTGCGGCCGGCCCAAGTATTTGCTGACTTCGCCGCGGACCGTTGCTGCGGTGACTCATTATTTGATATTTTCTCATCTACCCGCACAATATTTCTGTACTCAGTTTTGTGACGAGATATATTAATAACATCAGCGTTTGATTCGTCCTGCAGTGTCGAATTATGCATAAAACCCATGGGTCCACTATCGAGGTTACCCATTGTCCAGGCTCCTCGTTTTGTGTTCACTTTGCACACAGAACGGGGTGGCAAAGAATCGTTTTTTACTTTCAAAAACTCTGCTTTCAACTCTTCCAGCTGTTCACGTTTAGCATACGTAGTTTTTACTTCCTTCAGGTCAGCTTGTATCCGTACTAGATCCTTTAACAGCTTTACACAGTCCAGATGATCAAACATAACTGGTGGCAATTTATCCAATTGTCTCGCCACAAACACAGGCATCACGTCCGGATCAGTTGATTTAAAAAGATTCACTATGTCCGCTAAATCTCTGTTTTCCTTCCCTTTGCATTTTCTTTCAATCCTGCGCTTCGCTGTGGGGATAGAATTAAACAACAGTGACTTCGGCTTCTTAATTTCTTCACTGGTAAAGGCAGATAAACATATTCTGCTTAACGTTATGTCATCAATCGACGACGCAGTGTTCTGCAGATAACACAGTAACTCGTCAATGACGACGTTACACGCGTTACACTTAACAATATTCGACATTATTTTCACGACACGAAATTAGCGCCATAAAACGAATGGCATATGGCAGTTTAAAAATGATTACACATATTTATGAACTCGACTGTACCCATATTTATTTATTTTATTTATTTCATGCATAACAGTATGCAAATCATTGTGAACAAAGGTAGTTTTTAATTTATGAAGTTATTGATGCACAAATTGAGTTTGTGTGGGTGTATGTGTATGGTGAATGGGTGAAATGGGTGTGAGTGTTTGAAGTGTAGGTGGGGAAGGTTTGATTACCGAGGAGTCTTCAGAACTTGTTCCGTCTCAATGCAGTTCAGCGCAAAGATCCAGTTTGTGATTTTGACATTGGCCGCGTAAGCAGAAAAAAAAATGATATCACAGTGCCTAGTTATCCTGTTAAAGATATAAGGCTCCAGGCACTGCGGGCTTAGCATGCATGCGCGCGATAAATTTTGTCAGGACAGGAAAATAATACATCTATTCCATATTCTAATGTAATGAACGCTTAAGGTTTAAAATAAATTTATTACCTTTTATTACTAAGCGATTTTATCCGGTATTGCTAGAGTAATTAAATAAATCATTCAAATCTGTTAAGAGCCTGTGCACTAGCGTTTTTGACCGGGGGTCTAAGGGCTAATAACGCTAGTGTGCACAGGCTCTAAGCTAAGCATATTTCATTACTCTAGCAACTTTTTATTCGTGCTGTCACTTTATTCCTTTGATGTTAGGCTCGCAGAGCTTATGAAGAAATCTATTTTAAACTACACGTGTCATCAAGACATCATACGGAACAGGTTCACGTGCAAAGGGTTCACGGATGACAGCCGGCGCGCGGCTGAAATGGCGGATGCATGAGGCAGGGGGCGCGGGCGCAGCGCATTACGGTTTGCGCAGGGAATAACCAGGAGTTAAAATCTACATTATACTAATATTATAAATGAGAAAGTAACTCTGTTTGTCTGTTTGTTACGCTTTCAACTAAACCTAGACAAGTTGCATACTGCTTAAAAATGTAGAAGTCTGTCAAAGTTAATGGGTTGGCAACTTACGTTAATTCTGAGGCCCTAGCAAAGATGAATTACGCGTAATTCTTCTTAATTCTTCTTGACAATGTTATCATCATCAGCCGCAAGACGTCCACTGTTGGACAAAGGCCTTCCCCAAGGTTTTCCATAACGATCGGTCCTCTGCTGCTGTCATTCAGCGGTTTCCCGCAACCTTTATCAGATCGTCGGTCCACCTCGTGGAAAGCCTGCCGACACCTCGTCTCCCGGTTCGCGGTCGCCACTCTAGAACCTTTCCGCTCCAACAGCCACCGGTTTTACGAGCCATGTGCCCCGCTCACTGCTACTTAAGGTTTGCTATTCGGTGAGCTATATCAGTTACTTTAGTTCTCCTGCGGATCTCCTCATTCCTAATTTGATCTCGCAAGGAGACACATAGCTCTTGCCATCGCCCTTTGAGTGACCTTGAGCCTTCTTATGAGGCCATTACGCTAAGTTAACGATTTGCGAAATCAAAAATAATGTATAGGATTGGCATAAGCTAACGACCAGTCAGTTCTCAATATAAAGGGACATTATGGATGCAGGCGGTTACACAGTTTTTAGAACTGTTACCATAGTATTCGTATTGTTACATGAATAAGAAGAGCGTAACTGCCTTCCTCCATAAGGTCCCTTTATATTGAGAACGTCACAATTAGTCGATTTTCGAAACTCGCTAAGTTAGCGTAGTTCATCTTTACTAAGCGCCAAGATGCATTACGCTGACTAGCGTTTCTATTCGTTTCGTTTTTATACCAATCGCGTAACTGGTAGCTCACTCTTCGTATGACGTGATCTACCAGTGACGCGATTGGGTTAAAAACGAAACGAATAGAAACGCTACTTAGCGTAATGTATCTTGGCTAAGGGCCAGCCTATAGCCAAGTGCTACACGCTCCGTAGCGTTTCTGTTCCTTTCGCCTCTAGTCTAATCGCGAAATTGGTGGACCACCTGACTTATCGTATCACGTGATCTATCAGTGACGTGATTGGTTTAAAAATGAAACGAACAGAAACTCTACGGAGCGTGTGACAATTAGCTAGCCCCCTTGTTCAATTTCTTCAGTGGTTAACGTTAGCGAAATGCCTCCTGTGTACCCGCTGTTTTGTGAATGGTCTGTGACCGCAGCGCCGCCTTTCCTGTACTTTGTGGACCTCTTTAATTAATGCTCTTTGAGAACATTCTGCAGTTCCAGAAGAGTTTCAACAATTAAGTTGGTACAGAACTACGCCGGAAAAATAGTTAACGAGATAGCGAGATGGGGCCGGCGGACACTTAAACGGGTTCGCCTCATCTTTTCGTTTACCTTCGAATAAAAAAAGGTACTTGTAGGTACATACTTGTAGGTATGTAAATAATTCGTAAATCACGGGAATACATTATAAACAAAGACCAGTATATACTGACACGCAATAAGTATGCACTTTCGTACTTAGTGAGTGTCAGTTTATACTGGACCTTTTTTTATGTGATATAACTACAAATTAACGGTTTTCGGATTTTTTCCTTTACTTGTGCTATAAGACATTGCTTCTTGCCAAATTTCATGATTTTATGTCAACGGGAAGTACCCTATAGGTTTTGATTCCCTTGAGATTCCCTTAAGGGAATATATAAAATATATATATTTAAATATGCGGCATAAACGGCCGTATCTTTTGATTGCGTTGACTTAGATGTTTGATTTTTTCACTGATCCAAGGGACTGCAGACTTAAGTATTTGATATTAATTTCATTTTGATACCTCCACGCTTTCCTGATAAAAAGGGTCTTGACAGACACACAGACAGACAGACAGACAAACGGACAACAAAGTGATCCTATAAGGGCTCCGTTTTTTTTCATTTGAGGTACGGAACCCTAAAAAAGGCGCAAATTCAACGCTACGATTACTATACATGTTTGACTGGTAGAGAACGATTTTAGGCATCAAGTCCGCAAGCAAGTTTAACTTTTAACAGAAAAATCAAGGAAAGTATACAAGAAAAGTTAGCCATTGTTTATCTTTGATATAATTTTAAGTTTGTAGAAAAACTTATGTATGCAACGGTAACGGTACGTAATTAGCTCTGAAGATACTCGTGCCAGTCATTAGACTCGGCACTCGTACCTTTACAGACTTAATTATGTGCTAGTTGCATAAATACCTATTAAGCCTTTAGGGGTTTGACGTCTGGTACCCACGACGTCTGGTGGCTATTATGACCACCTCCAAAAATGACAACTTTTTCAAACTGGCTACTTCCCAAAAGAACAACTTTTAGACAGGCCACTATGAAAATACAAAGGTTTTCATCTTAATCACTTCCTGAAATTTAACAGCGCGGACGGAGCTCCGCCTCAGCGGAGCTCCTATTTCTGGGTTGTTTCGCCCCTCCGGGCCTGATATAAAAACGAACCTAAGCTAACCTACCTATATTTATGATACTTTTGGTTGATCTAGTGTGTGATTGTACCGCAGTAAGACTAGCAGCAATTTCTTTCTAGTAGGATAAATAGTAGGGAAACATGCAAAAGAACCTTTTACGAAATGCCTTAATAATTGGGTAGGTAAAGTTTTTGGAAGAGGTGTAAATTATATTTTTTTTCGATAGTCGTCATCCTAAAGATCAAGGAACTGCGGCTCTTTTATTTTTATTTCCTCTAATATTTTAGAAATATTTTTTTTAGTTATTAAGTTGACATTTGTATACTTTAATGACCGACAAGCTTGTTGCCTTCGTACTTAATGAAAAAGAAAAAAAAACTGTCACTTCTATAACTGTCATTGTCAATCAAAGTAAACAAACGATTCCATTCTTTCAAGCATCTAAGTAAATCTTTGTAATAATCCATTTCCAAAGTCCGTGTGGGATTGCTTGAATTCATTGCGTGTATACGATTCAAACGTGCTCTCGTGGCTATCGAAAAGCAGGGCAAGAGTCGTCGTGAAAGAAAGAAATCGGTGTCCAAGAAGCAGTGCCAAAGGGGTCGAAAATAAATCGTAGTCCAAATATCGTGCAAAGGTCAAAGCGAGCAAAGCAGGAGCAAAGCGGCAAAATCTAAAGTCCGGAGTTCGTTCTGAGGTCGTTAAAATATTTCTAAAAACACTGATCACATAAAACGCAAGCAAACAGAAAAGAGTCGTTGAATTGAATCGTTTGTTTACTTTGATTGACAATGACAGTTATAAAAGTGACAGTTTTTTTTTCTTTCTCATTAATTACGAAGGCAACAAGCTTGTCGGTCATTAAAGTGTGCAAATGTCAACTTACTAACTAAAAAAATATTTCTAGAATATTAGAGGAAATAAAAATAAAAGAGCCGCAGTTCCTTGATCTTTAGGATGACGACTACCGAAAAAAAATATAATTTACACCTCTTCCAAAAACTTTACCTACCCAATTGTACCTACACGATAAGAAAAATGCATTTTTGGGACATTGACCTCTTGGAAAGTTATAGACCTTAACTGTATAGAAATAGAGTTGAAAAGTGACGAACCTTTTTTTACCTCGACTATACATAATGGGAAATATAAATTTTGGTAAATGAAAGTTTTGGGAAGTGTGCATAATGGGCAGGGCCGGATTTAGAGGTCTGGAGGCCCTGGGAAAACAAAGAAGCGGAGGCCCCTAATTATTTTCCTAATAGATTTAACGATTTTTTCAACTTAGATGTTTTTCTTTTTTTTTTGAAATACTCATTGTGGGGGGGCCCCCATTTGTGTAGGCCCCAGGGCTGTAGCCCCGGTTGCCCGCCCCTAAATCCGGCCCTGATAATGGGAAAAGGCCATTGTGGCAGTTCAGATTTTGGAAATTGGTCATAATAGCAACCAGACGTCGTGGGAACCAGACGTCAAATCCCTAAAGGAAAAAAAGGTAGTTACCTAATAAAATAACTAAACGGATAACCACAGATAGGTACTCGATTCAAGTTGATTCGAAATTCTTAAATTTCCATAGAGACTGGTTCTGCGTG
Organism: Tortrix viridana; assembly: GCA_963241965.1. Classification (NCBI taxonomy): domain Eukaryota; kingdom Metazoa; phylum Arthropoda; class Insecta; order Lepidoptera; family Tortricidae; genus Tortrix; species Tortrix viridana. The sequence continues at coordinate 3,265,090 of OY725197.1, read as the reverse complement.
TGACATGGGTGATGCATGGGTGTGACTTAAGACGATTGCCATCGACAAAAATCATACGAGGGAGGGTTTAATCGATGTGTCAGATTTCTTTTATCTAGGCGATGCAATTCAGCGATTGAGGGTTAAGTATTTACCCGACTGCCCGAAGGAGAGTTATGTTATGTTTTTCGAGCGTATGTATGTATGTCTATTTCTTTGTGACGCTCTGCAGCCTAAACGGCTTGACGGATTTTAACATAAGTATGAGGTATCATTCGATTCGTCTTAATTGTCGAAGTGACATAGGGTATGTAATATTTCAATATGGCGTCCGCGAAAACAAAAAGAAGGGGGGATAAAAAAACTATTTTTATTATAACAATATGGGTAGGTATCAAATGAAAGATATATATACATATAGTTTTTAGCATTTCAATACCCCAAGACTTCAAGTCCCTCTCGAGTGATATATGCCATTGAATACCTCAAAACGGTCATCTATCTGTGTAGTTTTAAAGTATCTCCTTTAAGTGCCATACGATAAAAAAAGCATTTCAATTGGTATTTTATAAAGCAGTCGGGTTTTCTGGTTTTTTTAATTATTATTTTTTATCTCTTATTATGTATGTTTGAAACAAGAACGAGATTTAGAACGAGAAACGAACGCTAAAATGCTAGATCCTAGATGTTGCTAGTACATTACTTTAAATAGTTTTACTGCAAGTTATAATGTATTTTTGTATACTTTGATACCCTCATCCACGCCCACTTTATCCTTTTCATTTCTTCATGTGGAGCAAAGCGCCATCTGTGGCAACGTGACGTAACTTCACTGTCAGTGAATTTACGCCATAATGCAGTAAACCTCATAGAGTACTTTATCCTTTGTAACCTTGCAGTATTAGTTCTTGCTGTTACAAGCAGATGGCGCTAAATAAAACAATTTCATTTTAGTCAAAATGTGCAACGACCTCTATTTTTACCCGACTATCCAAGAAAGAGTGTAATGTTTTCGGGTGTATGTATCTGTTCCTTTGTGGCCTCCTGCAGACTAAACACTTCGAAGAATTTAAAAGTACAATGCATAATATAGCTGGGCACAGTTAATTAAACAGTTAACTTCGTTAATCGCTAATCCGTTACTAAAAATGTTAACTTCGTTAAACGTTAAAAAGCGTTACATTCTGAAGATTTAACTGTAGTTAAAGTTAATCATTAACTCGTAGTTGAAATTGCTTTTTCTATGTCGTTGCGTTAGTGAATTGCGTATAAAAAATGTTGGTCTATGGAAGTTTAACTAAGATATAAAAAAAAATAAGGATGTATCATTTAGTTTGTAATGATATTTAAAAAAATGTCAGAACGTGTTTTTCGCCGCGCGGTGTCCTTTTGGTAAATAGTTGTACTTACTTGATTAACGATTAACAGACTTATGGGAAGTTAACGAAAGTTAACATGAGCGTTAACATTGCTTAAGTTAACTTAAAAGTTAATCCGTTATACATTTCGTTAGTTAAAGATTAACAGATTAACGAGTTAATGCCCACCTATGGTCAGCGTATCGTTGAATTGGTATATAGGGCCGGCTATACTACCTCCTACTCAGTGCTAATGCTGCAAGGGTAGTCGGGTAAACTTGTTTACAAAATAAACTATTGTAGGTACTTTAATAGAAAATAAACACTAAAGTAACAGACGTTAGACCTTATAGGGTGTCAGAGATAAATCACAAAATCACATCTAGTTTCACACCCTTATTCGTTTGTGCACTTTATCCACGGACAGTATAATAGAATTATCGTCAATCAACAAGTCAAATACTAACTAACAGTTGATCGCCATTCCATATAATATAGCCCGTCTTACTTCGATATCGCTATTATATCAAGTAGATGTATTTTATCTGGGCCTTTATTCCAATGTCGTTTTGTCTATTCTTATCGTATTGTTAACATTATGTTAGCTGTTATTATCTTGATAGTAAAGGCAGCGAGTCGGTAACAATACGACGCGGTTAGTCTAGTAGTTAAGTATGTATGTATTTCTTGGTTAGACGGGTAAAAAAAATAGAGGCCGATGCACATTTTGTCAAAGTAAAATGAAATTGTTTTATTTAGCGCCATCTGCTAGTAACAGCAAGAACTAATACTGCAAGGTTTACTACACCAATGGCTGACACACTGACAGTGAAGTACATCATGTTGCCATATATGGCGCTTTGCACCAAAAGACGGAATAAAAAGGATAAGGCGGGCGTGGATGAGGTTATCAAAGTATACAAAAATACATAATAACTTGCAGTATATTTATTCACAGTTATGTACTAGGATCTAGCATTTATATTCATACATTAGTTTAAATCTCGTTCTTGTTTTATTAAGTACTTATGTAGCATGCAAATGTTAAACATACATAAGAGATAAAATAAGAAAGATATTGATTTAGGTGTATTAAATATATTAAGCTGTTTATTTATTTTACTTTTTATACTGGCGAAAGCTAGTGCTACTATTGTTACTAACAAATATATTTCTACAATAAATAAGTTATACCAGATAGTTTGACAATAAGGTTCAACTCCAAATACTTGAGTATCGGTTTTTAAACACCAACGACAAAAAAAAATAATTGTATGAGTATGCAAAGTCGGGTCTAACCCATGTAGCGCCCTGGTGCAATTAACACCCTGGCGCACGATCCAAATAACAACGGCACTCGGCACCCCCTAAGACCCTGCGTCCGTGTGTGCTAACACCCTGCATCTTAGGTAAAGCTGGCACTGTGACTATGTCAACAACAGACAGTTCATAATTTATACATTTCCAATAGAAGATAACAGCCAGAGCCAGTAATATCATCATAGTATACAAAACTAGATTGACTAAATCCTTAATGAGTTTTAAGTTCTAGAATGTACAGGAATATAAGCTAATATCACAGCAAAATATGGTACTATTGATGTTCAATTTTGTCCTCGCTGAACTGAGACGAAATCCAAGTCAATGCCCATTTCAGATTTGTCAGCATGTACTTCAGAGCCTTTGTCCAATGCTCTTCTGAGTTGAACTGAATTTTAATTGAATAGGCATGTGGTGGTGACGCAGTGTCCTCAAGCTTCCCTTTGTCTATTCTGTACGGCAAACAAAACCCTGTGTTGCCCTTCTCAACCTGCTCTTTAAACTGCTGAAGGCAATCCAAAAATGCAACCATAGCAGCATCAAACTTAGTGTCCCAAAGGAACCGGAAACCTCCAGAACCGTACAACGGTAGCACTTTCTGATCTTCTAACACCTCTATGTAGGAATGATTTCCATAAGGTACGAGTCTGTAGCGCTGAAAGCAGAAATTTATCTTCCTAGCCAATGATGCAAGAAGCAAAACCGTCTGGCCCCATGCTGCATTGATTTCTGACCAATCAACTGGTGCTGTTGGTAACCTGCCGAGTCTAAAGTTATTTATGATGCCAAATTGTCCCGAGTCAGAAATATGAAAGGTGGCTTTGAACACATTTGTCTTTTTAAGCTTTTCCAACTGTGTTTGTGTGTAAGCAAGCTGACATTCATAAAACTTCATCTGATCTTCCGTTATAATTAAATCCTTCCGATATCTTGTGTATTCACGCCAATAAACATCCTGCTCCTTCTCCAATCTCTCTTTTTCCTTCTCTTGTATGTCAATCTCATCTTTCATAGCCTTCTCCTCTTTTTGTAGAGAAGATAGTTCTTTGAGAAGTCGATTTTGTTCCTGTTTCCAATCTTCTAGCTCTTTCTCTAGTCCCTCAAGGTTCAAATCTTCTTTATCATCCTCCAGCTTCTTTAAATAGTCGCTGTAGTCCTTCCATTCTGCTTCAGTGAGCCTCAATTGGTTATCCATCAACTCTAGAAGCGTGTCCGTGCATTCATCACATAAAGGATGATCAACATCAGAGTTGTTGGACAAACAGTCAAATAAAGTCGCTTTAACATGCATCTGATGGCCCACTGACGTGGTTTCCCACCCGTCTGAGATCACCATAAACCCGTTGGCTCCATTACCAGACTCTGACATGCGAAAAGGGGGCACATAATGTTCTAAACTGGATGATTGCAAGTCGAGATCAGTTTCATTGTTGCGACGTATTTGTAACGTTAAGTCGGCGATTGTGTGCTCTCCCAGATTATTTAACGACTCGTCTAACTTCAAAGGCTGCAAGCATCGCTGGCAGGAGAAATTAACGAATGATTTCGAATCACTCATCTTGGTACTTCCACTTTCACTGTTGCGTCATTTATATTAACTGTGCACTGGCATTAGTTATAATACACAAACTAACTACACAATTTGGAAGTTAAATGCAGCTAAGCTTTTTTTTCTATAGGTAGCCAGAGGAAAACGATTTTCAAACAAAGAAAATTAGCACAACGAACAGCGATTATTATGACATTTCCGTTTTTATTTTCGTCGTAATGACATAAACAAGTGACAGCTGACGCAGTGAGTGTGTTTGAGCCACTGTTAAAACTGCTACTACTAAATATAGCTTCTAAAAAAAAAGTTTGGCGCGATGACATGTGGAATGGAACTATAAATTAAATAAAATATTCTCGATGATGATTTTGATAGGGTATGTTACTTGTTGACCGTCCTGCCCGAACGTTGGCTTTGGAGCGCTACCTACCGGGTCCAATTTTGAATCACGATAGTTTATCACCCAGGGACCCACTCAAATTCACACAAAAAAGAATCAAAATCGGTCGAGCCATTCTCAAGTATTTGCGAGGCAATTGATTTTTAATAAATGCATAAAGAAAATATAAGTTTGTTATGAGAATGAAATGAACATCGGCCATATACTTATTATGAACTAGCTTTTGCCCACGACTCCGTCCGCGTAGAAGTCGCTTATCGTGTGTCCCTCGGGAACTACGAAATTTTCCAGGATAAAAAGTATCCTATGTGTTAATCCAGGTAATAAAACTAAACCAAATTTCATCTAAATCGGTTATAATAATATAATAATATTGGGTTCTAACCCACAATTATTTTTTGAATATATTGCGTTAATAGACCTACAATATAAGTAGTTTTTTAACCGACTTCAAAAAAAAAAGGAGGTTCTCAGTTTGACCTGTATGTTTGTATGTATGTATGTATGTATGTATGTATGTATGTATGTATGTTTGTCCACGATTATCTCGCGTTTGGCTGAACCGATTTAGATGCGGTTTTCAGCAAAGTATTTGTTACATTCTGGAGAAGGTTTTGGTATACAAGAATAATGGATACCACGTGACGTCATCCGCATGGATCCGTTATTATTCTCAAATATGGAGGAGAAGGTGGTGAAAAAATGTAGGCACTCTAATAGTACCTAGTTGTTGATTAGGGTCGTAGATATTAGAACGCCCAATAGAATACAAAATATTGTAAATAAAAATATAGAGGCAGTGAAAGGCTACGCTAACATAGCCACAGACTAAATAAAGAAATAGGCTGTCTTCCTAGAGTCTCACAAAAAATCTAGCTCAGTGCTAATATTTATAAATAGCATTACACAACTATGCATTTTTTGCTGGGTTGTTAGCAACAGGAGCCAAGTTCTGTCTTAAAATCTTTAATCCAGTAGTCTTTCTTGCAGATCTAGTATCTCCACCTTCTACCCTGTATATAGCTCGTGCTTTTCACGAAGGCGAGTGGGCTTTATTAGTGTTGAACGTGTACATGCACATTGCGGTAGTGTGCGTGTCTGACGGAGCAATCCACAGCGAGCGCGCCGTCGCTCAACGCTCAAGTCCATATTGTTTCCGTGTGTGCGTGTACTTACACGTACAGATACGTGTTTACCACAAGAAAAGCCCACTCGCCTTCGTGAATTGCAAGAGCTTATGTAACGGATAAATAAAGCAAATAGCAATTCTTTAAGAATTTTATTTTACTTGCAGACTAGAATACATGTAGGTAATCAATAATTCGAAATAAAACGGCACCTTATAATTTACACAATAAACTGCCGCACTCAGAGACGTCAAATAAGCTTTAAGTTTCATTAAAGTAGCTGCTGTCACTTTCTTTACTATAGCAATAGAATAAGACGCAGCAACTTTAATGAAACTTAAAACTTAATTGACGTCTCTGAGTGCGGCAGAAAATGTTTTAACTTACGTACAATTTTTGGAAAATTCTGATTTTTCTATGTTCCAAGTTTGAATTCCGTTCTTTCCTAGATAAAAGGAAAGAGCTGAAGTATACAGTCAAGGAAAAATTCATTATACGCTTGTAAGTTACAAAATTATGTATACAGACAGTATTATATTTAAAAAAATGTTAGTAGGTATCAAGCAAATATTTATCTGAGCTAACAGTGATTTTAGTATTAGTGTATTTAGGTAAATAGTTTTTTTTTCACTATCACATAATAAATATTATAAATATAATAATTATGGTTCTTCGCGTGTGTATTTATATTTCTCCTTGACTGTAATATAGAACTTAATTTGACAATTGAAAAATCAATCTGAAATTATACTAGGTACAGTCGAGTTAATAAATATGTGTACACTTTAGTACCTTGTCACTTTAATCGCCGTGACAATTTCATATGGCAGTTTAAACATGGCATTAAATTAATAGGTACTACTTAAAGTGTACACATATTTATGATACTCGACTGTACATCACATAAAAATAGGAAAATTGCATTGATGCTGCACTGCTGTCTTACATAGGTATACTTCGCCAGACCTGAAAAGCATTTAAAACAGCTCATTCGTTCGTTTTTAAAGTCTAACTAATTTAACATAATCTCGAAGAGCCGTTTAAAGTATTCACCTATGTGCTTATTTGTCAATACAAATAAAAATATAATAGAAGAGCAAACAAAAGATACACGCATTACACCTACAATCGGCTGGTGTATTAGATATGTACCTAATACTTACATCGTCATGAAAAATTAGAAATAATATGAGGATAATTGAGATATTAACACAAACTTACAAATTATATCGGTAGGCAGAAATGAGGTAAGATTATAGGCAAATAGGATATAACATCTTATAATAAAATCAGTTCCAAATACTTAAATCAGTTAACAAAATAAAATCTTTTTCTTACGAACTAATTTAAAATATTTACAACTCCGCATTTTGATACACTTAATCGAACACGAACCTAATCGGTGCAGAAAGCTACAGGAACTTTTTGGGGCCGTATTTGGTCTGAGATGCCCGTCTCAAGATACGTCAAACGATACGTGACGTCATAGAAAACTGTCATTTCTGGCGCTTCTTAAGGAGGTATCTCAGTCAATGTGCTTATAATTCCAGCCTTGGATATAGGTATATATTAAATACAGAAGATTGCTTGTCTATTACACGCGATTTGTAAATACATATTTTTATCAGATACACAATTGCATTGTTTTAGTGAGTGTACGTACGTAGGTACGTAATATACATCACGTTAGAAAAGTACCTAAGGCTACTTATATGGAAAAGTATAATAGATACAAATCAGTAACTTTTTCACCTCACCAGCTCGGAATGGCTTTCTTTGTCGGTCAAAAGCTGCGCGCAAAAGTCCACTTTAACCGCTAGCGTGGAAAGTAATGTTGGTGCTGCGCGCGGTGGGGACGCTGCGCGAGGACGGCCACTGGTGTGACGCTCGTGTAACTGTTTTTCCAACACCAAGTGTTTTCCTCGCTACGGTGAGGTGAAAAATTGTGTGTTTCACACGGCAGCAAAGTTATTTTGGGTCTCGAGGCCTTGAATCCCTCGTAACGCTCAGACTTATATTTTTGAACCACTCGCTAGGCTCGTGATTCAATTTTAGAATCCTACGCTAACTCGGGATTCAATAATGGCTCTCGCGCCAAATAACAACTTTGCAACCTTGCATAACAAATAACTATTGTTACCTACTTGTGGCTTTAATAGAAGGTACTTTTTTAACTTCCAAGTTCCAACAGACCCTTCCTGCGGGAGTACGAGATCGGAAGTCGGTACCATTAGGTACTGTGTTCACCTCTCGCTCACAGGCATAGTGTATGAGCAAGAGATCAAATTTTAGACACTAGCTCGGCAGCGCAGTATAGGAGGGAGAGGTACAGTGGATCGGTGGGGAACAGTAGATCATTGCCTGTTTCTATGAGAAAAAGGGGTTTTAAATGTCTGTTTCGTTCGCCCTCTGATAACATATTAGGCATGCCTACAACTGATCTAGGTGCTAAAGATATAAGTTTATTATTTCCCTTAAATATATGCAATAAACCACTGTTCCCCACCGATCCACTGTGCACCCTATTTAGTTTTTATATACAATTCTTGATAAAAGCCCAAACTCACAGCTGCACAGTGTACTAAGCATGACATAGATCGAGCTGCCCGTGGCATGGTCGCCTTTATCCCGGTGGATAAGTGTGGATAAAGCATCCGTCACTCTCGCACTTACATACTGGTCAGAAAGGGACAGATGTTTTATCCACGGTTATCTACACGATAAACGCGACCATGTAGGCCCGCTGAAAGGAGGTCTGAAAAAAAATGATATGCATTTACCTACTATTTAATCACATATAATATAACCTGGTTCTCGTCCTGTTTGGTCAAACACGTACGCACGTCAAGGACGCACGACTTAGACTAAAGCAAAAGAGGAAGGGGAAGACACGTTATCGCCGTACAAGACACTGACATAATGCGTGCCGCGACACCTACATTCGCAAATTCCACACACACAGCTGTAAACATGCACTAAGGAGCAATAGGATTGATGGACTAACGTCGTGCGCGTAAGTGAGACAGCCAAATGTCTCACAATAATGACGACGTCGCACGTGTTGACAGATCGGTGACGGCCGGACAACTGACTCAAACATAGGCGCTCAGCGCCTATATTTAGGTGCTCAAGCCCGCGCGCCGGTCACGTATCTTCCTCTTTTTGTTTTCATCTAAGACGCACGCGTTAGAGTGGGACATCGATAATCGCCGATGAATTTCTAAGATAGCTAACGACTTTCGAAAACTGTCATGTATATATAATTGATATTAGCACCTGACGCGACCATACGACAGTCTACGTCTCACATTTTGATTTGGTGGTCGTTAACGATCTCAGAATGCATCTCGTCAATTCTCGTCTAGGCCCGCAAGTCTGATTTGAATCGGCACAAATCGAGTCCAGTCTGCGGGGACACTTATAAACTGTCTTGGCTGGGAAGCCCGTCCCAAACCGCATCAGAGATGAGTTTTCTATGATTTTGACATTTTGACGTGTCTTGAGACATCAAATATAACGAGCTCAGCAGGTAGATGATTGTGTTATATAATTCACTTTTCAATTCGCTGTCTTTTTTTAGCCTCTAACGGCTTTGACTACTTCATCTGAGAGGGCGAGCTCCTGAGGGGAGTTCAGCGACAATTTGTTGTCAAGTTATAGCCCCTATTACACCACCCTTTCCCTGACCCTTACGAGAGGGACGCCGCAATACGTTAGATACGTATAGAGATATCTCCATCTCATTCCAACGTATTGCGGCGTCCCTCTCGTTATGGGCCTACCACACGCACAAGCTTCACCACAGTTTTGCCTGCGCAGGCCGGTTTGTACACGGATCACGGAGCGTGTAGTTGGTAAAACTGTATAGACACGAAGTGTTCAGTTTTGGCTTGCGCAGGTAAAACTGTGGTGAAGCTTGAGCGTGTGGTAGGTCCATTAGGGTTAGCGTCAGGGTAGTGTGATCGCTGCTTTAACCGGCGAGTCTAAGTTGTCCCGTCTGAACCTCTAGCACGTCTTGTATTTTCTTGCTAATCGCTCATTCTGCCTCTATCGTAATACACAACTAAGAAAAGGATACCCAAACGCCAATAAGTAGCGCGCAAATTGTACTTGCCTGATTATTAACATTTTAGTGGTTGTAATTTTAATTTGTTCGCCGGTTTCGTTAACAAAAAATCCGTTCAAGTGCGAGTCGGACTCGCGCACCGAGGGTTCCGCACAAACTAGTAGGCATGTACCTAAATAGTTCGTAAATCACGGTAATACAATATAAACATTGTCCAGTATAAAGTGACACGCAATAAGTATGCACTTTCGTACTTAGTGAGTGTCAGTTTATACTGGTCTTTATTTTTATCTGATGTAACAACAAATTAGCGGTTTTCGGATTTTTTCCTTAACTTGTATAAGACATTGCTTCTTGCTAAATTTCATGATTCTAAGTCAACGGGAAGCACCCTATAGGTTTTGATTCCCTTAAGATTCCCTTCAATATGCGGCATAAACGGCCGCATCTTTTGATTGCGTAGACTTAGATGTTTGATTTTTTCATTGATCCAAGGGAATGCAGACCTAAGTATTTGATATGAATTTCAACTTGATACCTTCATGCGTACTTAATAAAAAGGGTCTTGACAGACATACAGACAGACGGACAACAAAGTGATCCTATAAGGGTTCCGTTTTTTTTTAATTTGAGGTACGGAACCCTAAAAAGCACGGGAAAAGCGGAAGATACCTAAGTTTTACGTGTCTACCTACGTGTGAGACAATTTCAATTTGCCAGTACAATACTTACGACAATGCATTAAAAAGTGATTGTTGACAATCACCTACCTGATCTTGAGCAATATGGGCAACTCAAGACGCGTCAGATATATACATTTTCTATTGTCTTCACTAATAAACTCATTTTGAGTAGGCCGTCTCAAGACGCGACAGTAATGACGATTTTTTTGTTTTGACGTGTGTTGACACGGCCAGCGGCTTAGGGCCATATGACTGATCTTGAGTGATCAAGATCAGTCATATGGCCCTAAGATTGTGGATACTTTATGTTTAAGGTGCGTTGCCAAGGTAGTGGGGGTCTTGGAGCTGGTGGTAGTAGGCATTCGGCAGCAGGGCTGGAGCCAGGCCTCCTTGGGGACCGGCGTACTGCGCTGGAACCAGCATCTCCCTATTGATGGAACACCAGGGTTAGGCTGCCTGTCCACTGGAGTGGAGCGGTGATGGGAGAGCTCCCGTCTGAGGCTAGTAATCCTATTGGTGGAATTTGCGCTGCCTCGCTTCGCTCCAGTGGATAAGCAGCCTAAGTGAGTATTTCAAACTACATACCTACATACCTAGTATATATAAGTATTAACATTTGTCAGTGTTGAATTTTGGTCTCTTATAAATACTTATTTACGCAGTTTCTAAGAACCGTATAAATAACCGATCTTGGCAGAGTCGGCCGTCTCAAAACACGTCAGAAGTACTCAGAAGTGATAGTTTTCTATGACTTGACATTTAGTTTGACGTGACTTGAGACAGGCATCACAGCCAAAATTGTGTGGGATTATCCTTTAATATTATTTAACTATAACGTAAAAGTATCACATATAATTATTATATGTATATATATTTTACTGACCAGTTTGATTGAAGCATTACTTGTCTTCTATCTAAATTATATAGTATAGCTGGCGCAATTATATTTTTTATGCATTTAGAGTATTAGAAATCCTTACAAGAAATCAATGTCACGATCTGTAATAAGTTTGGTGAGTTAGAAGTTAATTTAGTACAAAAATTGCTGCGTATTGCTCTATGCATATCTATCAATCATGTACATGAACAATGAAGTAATATCATGTTCAAATCACAAGAAACAAATTAAATCGTACTTTCAACGACAACGTTCTATATTGCTCAATAATTAAAGTCCATGGCCGTAGGTACATGACCTCAAAACTAAAGTCACTCCATGCCACACTCTTTAATTTTCTTACAAAATGAACCCAACATTAAATTATTGGCACTGATTATTTAAACCCAAATAAATCAAACGCTCAGCAAAACGGCACGTCTGGAACATAAAACCGCGTAAAACTCGGCAGGTATTACCGTGACTCAAACAATGGCCAAAAACATTCGACATTCAAAAGCCGCGTTTTCATTGGCCCGTGAATTTTTTGACGATTCCAACCAGCCAGTGATACGTTTTGTTTTTTTTTTGTTTTCTGATCGTATTATCTTGTCGGCCATTGCGAAATCGAACGTTTAAATTTAGAACATAGTGCGACGTCCCTCTAGTGGAAATACCAAGAAAACTTAGTCGTTACTTCTTAAATTTGAATCACTTTAACTTAGCATTATTATATTTTGAAAGTGTTTGAGTTCCATTTTACTAACCGGCCACTTCAAACGACATCACACATGTGGTCAACCCAAGCTTCTTCTTAAAAACTGACCTGTCCATTTCCAACGTATTATTCTAAGCAAATAAAGCTAAAAATGCATTGACAAAAAATATTAGTACGAACCGTCAATTTGATTAATGAGTTTCAAAGACAATAACGAAGTTTTTTTAAAAGGTCACAAATGGGCTTGGGGGCGTAAAAGTAATTTGTAATCGGGTGATTTGCCCTTAACATGTGTTTCAACTTGGACGCACAGATGATTCAGCAAGATTTTATTTCTGATTTTACACTGAATTTCTTTTTACCCGTGTGCGCAAGGAAGGTTTTAATTTGTGTTTTTCACGCATATTACCTAATTTGGTTATTGCCTGGTATATTTTAAATACTTACCCCCTTACTAATAAACGTTGAGTAACGGCTGAGTAGTTATACAATGCTTTGCCCTTATCTGTCATTGTGACATTTTAATTCGACAGATAAGGACAAAGCATTGTATAACTACTCAGCCGTTAGTCAACGTTTATTAGTAAGGAGGTGAGTAAGTAAGTAAGGATTTAAAAATAATCCAGCCACTTAATTCTATAAAAATAAATGTTTGTGTGGGTGTTTGTCTCAATCACGCCTAAACGGCTGGATAGATTTGGATAGATTTGGATGGAATTTGGTAGTATTTATCGTGGATTAACACATTGAGTACTTTTTATCCCTCCTTATTTTTCGAGACATAAGCGATAAGGGACTTAATTCTACGTGGACGACGGAGTCTCTAACAAAAGTGATTACGTATTAAATAAATAAGTAAATAAATATCGTATCAGGGGACGATATCATACATATTGACCTACCTAGTCCATAACTAAGCTCTAAGAGTAGGCTTGTACTATGGGTACAAAGCAACGATAAACATACATATATAGAGCAATACATATGTTATACAAAACATCCAAGTCTCTGGAACATATACTCGCGCTCATCGGTCTCATCTCATCACACAAAAATTTCCCCATGCCGGGAATCGAACCCGGCTCCGCTAGCTTCGTTGGTAGGGTCACTAACCACTAGGCTAACCGCGTCGTCATCGTTTCGTCGTCGGCATTTAACTATTATTTATTACAAATAGTATGTGTGTAAAAATAAATAAAACGCCAGTAAAAAGTCCTTATCAATGCTCAGATGTAAACAACCAAATCAAAACTAAAGGCAAGCTTTCACGTGTTCATACAAATCTAAATCTTATCGTAACGTAATACAATAAGTAACAGCTTAATTGCCTTACAATATAAATACACTAAACAATTCATAAACAAAAATAAATAAATTCATAGACTCAAGTAACAAGTAAAAAAAAACATCACTCCGACTTGAGACTTAAACAGTTCGTATTAGAATTGGAAATTGGTCGAGTTCATTGATTGGATTTAGTGCGTTATGGTTTGGCTACCTCTACCTGGGGCCGACAAAGAACAAGAGCGTCTACACACGAAACAATAACTATTTGTTTCATGTCACGAGCTTTATGTTTTGACTAAGGCTATAGGTAAAAATTATAAGAGACGGATATTTAGAAGTTTCACTCAATACGTGTTTCCTCTTCCTATTTGGGTGAGGTGAGGTCAGAGCATTGCTCGTAGAACCGACGGCCGTTGGAGCGGAAAGGTTATCTTTATTGACATAAGCGGCTGATGCGACTGATCTTTAAGAGCTGCCGCACATTAGGCCACTAGCCGCGGCCACAGCGTAGCCACTAGTGGCCGCCACAAGCTGCGGACGAGTTTTTTCATACATTTTGTATAGCATCGGCGCACACCGAGCGTTAGTTAGAGTGGCCGCGTCCGAGCCACAAGCTGCGGTAGTCGCCCGCGCTCGCTACTTACTAGTGGCCGAGTTTTGTCGCTCGCCTCGCGCGCACACTCGGCCACAGTCGCCGGCTTCTCCAATAAACAATAGCCAATAGTGGCAGCCACTGGTGGCTGCGTCTAGTAGCTTAGCGGAACCACTAGTGGTCGCGTTTTAGTGGCGGCCACTAGTGGCCCAATGTGTGGCCGCCCTAACTAAGGCCACGTATCGACTGTGCGGTCCAAACGCTCGAGCATTGGCGAGCGCTGAGGCCGGGAAGACTGGAGGCAGAGACCCTGCCTCCAGTCCATGTTCGAAGGTTTGGAGCGCGCAGTCGAAACGCGGCTTTACGACAATCTTATACATTTCCTTTTATTTCGAAAATCGTCAACTTAAGCGTACCTAATGCATTTTGGTTAAGCTCCTCCCCCCGGTCCGGTGAGCTCGTAGGCCAAATTCACGCCAAAACAAAATCTGTTAGCGTAATAGACAATCATTGCCTCACTTTAAAAAAGTTGCAGGTCGAAATACTCACGATTCTTTCACCAGTTCTTCGACCAGTTCTTCACTGCGTCATAATCATAAGCCAGTCTTATAATACAACTTACTTATCAGAGACCTTAGTACAAACTATCAAGTTCACTAGGTACCTATAATATATATTGAAGTTAAAATCAGACCTTCACGCGATAAAAACTAACGAAAGAAAGCGACTGGCGAGAGGGACGCCGCAATACGTTAGATACGTGAGATATCTCCATTTCATTCCAACGTATTGCTGCGTCCGCGACAGTGATTAGTTTAGGAACTGGAGTCCTCCTAGGTCAACTTAACCCTTAATAAAAAAAGGCTATAAATTATATACAGAGTACACTAGACTTATACCCTTTTTCGGTAGGACCCCAGTGGCAAGCTCTTAAGTTAGACACCTAAGTACCCTGTTATTAACCCGACGTTTCGGCTGGGTCGCACCAGCCATGGTCACGGAGACTTGTTTCAGCGTTGGCATGTTTGGTGTGCGTGTTTGTTACTTCTTCCGTTAGCTTTTAACGCGTTACGACATGTGCTTAACTCTAATTACACAGTTTACTAATTCTTACGGCCTGTTCATTTGCTGGGGTGTCCTGTCGCGCTGTCTCCGGTTCTTGAACCAGTTGGAGACCTGCGTGAGGGTCAGGCCGGTCTTGCGCGCGAGAGCTCGCTTCTCGTCAGGAGTGGGGTATCTGTGGACAAAGGATCCGTCTCACTCTAACCTATAGCAGTGTCACGTCATCGTGCTGTCATCAGCGAGAGACAGCAAGATAATGTGTTATTCCTTGCGTCCCGTAGACCTTGCAAGGGGAACACCCAAATACACCGAAATATTTTATTCCGAATTTGTGCTAATTCCAATTTTCAAAACTCCGAATTTCATAATTCCTAAGACTTATAATTTCGGTTACTGAAAAACACGAAATTTATTTTGCCGATTTTTATAACTCCGAAGAATGAAAAGCACGAAGTGACTTTAGCCCGGAAAACAGTATTCCGATTATCAATTTTCTGAAATTTGACATTAGTTCAAAGTAGTTTCAACACTAAGGCAGGTCGGTGTAGGTAAGACGACGAGCGAAGCGGGAGGAGTGTTAGGAAGAACCGCGAATTTTGAAAATCGGTATTTTAGTAATCGGAATTCGTATTTTTAATATTTTGGACTATTTTTCAGTCGGACTTCTTATTGTTCGGTGTATTGAAATTCGGAATTTTAATCATCATAATTATAACCGTTAGAGATTTTTCAATTTCGGATTTATGAAAAATCGGTATACTTAGTTATATTAGGAGTTTTAAAACATTCGGAATTATAAAAATAGGTATTTTGAAATTCGTGATTCCGACTTTGGGAACATTGTTTTTCGTATTTATGTAGTGTACCCCCTTGCAAGAATCCTAGTGAATCTTGAAACAGAAGAAATTCAATTTTATTTGTAAAACTGGATAGACGTTGTACCAAATGCAATTTCTTGGGGTCTTGTTGAAAATCAGTACGCTGAAGAGGAAGTGATGTGGGCCGAGCCCAGCATGGCTACAGAACATGGAACAGAACAGATGCGGATAGACCAAAGTGTAGGACGCCTTTAAAGATGCATTTAAGTTATAAAACCAAAACCCGAATACGAATTACGTACAGTCGACGTCATAAGTAGTAAAATGTACATCTTCTTAAATATAAGGTCGACCGTATTAACAAACAGGCTTCTAAAATCATAACCCTCCTCTTTGCTTCGCCGTAGTCAGGTAAAATGGTTGATGGGCAGTGGAGTGGACGTAGGAGTCCACATTTTGGACTGGTGAAGACTAGATGCTCAACGCTCCCAAATGGAGGGTCTACGTCCAGCAATGGACAGCAATCGACTGATCGATTAAGAATCCGTTCACTCGTTGGATACCTACCATCTTGGACTTTGTTGAGTGGTGAGACCCAAAGAACATTTTCTTAATGACGTAATGTTAAGTCACCAGAACGTAATTTAGCTGAAATTAATCATTAACCATCTTCAACGTCCGCAGAGTCAAGTAGCTCAGCAACTTAAGTCCGTAATGGTCAGTATCAGACAACTAACTAAAAGAGGAAATAAAGTAATATTTTACCGGTTTCTATAATAACAGTCTTTCAACGCATTCCTGCTCTTCTCCTTGAAACAATAGACGGTTTCTTCACCGTCCCAAATTGTCTTTGGCAACGGGTACTTTTTCCGCAGACGGTATTTATCAACTGCACCTGATGATAAAATAATATAAACTTAATTTTGTAAATAACAGTTTAAAATTCTATAATATTTGTGGCAATTTTCAGTTAAAATATTGCTAAAAATTGTTACTCAGTACAATTTCATTAGTTTATGGAACAAAATTTCGATTAGGACAATTATATTTCCATTTTGTTTGCAATGCTCAAAGTTATACTTTTGCTTAGTCTATAGAATAATTTGGTCTATGGTGTGTCATACCTAACTCTCTTCCTCGGACCTTTTCCGCCTCTTTGTAGTGAGCCTTGAACCATAAAGTCTGTAGCGCGTTGTGGTGTTTTGGCGGGAAAGTGTGCGCTTCCAAAATAGCGTAGAGTTCTTGGAATACGCCTCTGTGGTACGCTACTAGTGCACGGGCCCTATAAAAGGTTTATTGATTATTCCGACTATTCTGCAGTGAGTACTTATTGTGTACCTACCTATTGAGGCATCATAAACAGCGTAACCAAATATTTCAAATAAGTAACTACGTAATATATCGAAAAAATTAACCTCTGCGTTCTTGTACTCGAATGGACATCCCAAAATGCTGCTGTTTTAAGTTCAGAAAAATTACACGCTTCGTATTGTTTTATTTTTAAACGATGATAGGTATTTATTCTGTAAAGCAGGGCACAAATTCAAATGATCGCAAAAACATCTGAAAAACATTTACTGATCGCTGGAAAAGCTTGCTTGTGCTTGTAACATGAACATCCTCCGATTCACTCATTCACGGAAGGCATACCTGAGCACCGTTTCGCTTCCACGTAGCAGCTCGCTTGGCGGCAAACTCCACAAGAACTCCGACAACTTTTCAATATCGCCCTTCTGCTGTAAAGCCTCGCATACACACTGGACCTGTTCGAAATTGAAATTCAAACACCGTCGCGTGTTCTCGTTCTCAGCGAAATACGATTGTGTCACTCTGTCATTACCCACGCTAACGTTTTCGTACGTCTGCTCTGTCATACGCAGTAAAGTGAGGTTAGAATTATTCTCGTCTTGTACGAAGTTGATGTTTTCTTCGTTATAGTTGGGTCGGATGCGGTCGTCGAACGAATTTTCTTCTGGATTGTTCTTGAAACGTTCGACTAGCTCTTTGAATTCGCGAACGTATGGCAGTTTCGTGTCATAGCATTCGCGGTATTTTTTGCGGTTCGGTGTTAGGTAGTTTTCGAAGGCCATTTTGTTGGTATCTAGACAAGAAAGAGTTTTTATTGGAGTACAGACGGCGCAATAGCTTGGTTGGTTACCTGACGAAGCTATCGACCCCCAAGGTGCCATCTCCACGGACGAGAGAATCGCGATGAGTCCGTCCTACTAATAGAGAAAGTATCGCCGCGATAGTATCGCCCAGCGGAGATTGGCACAATGAGTTTGTATATAGAATTTGGTGCCGCGATTCTGTCGTTTGAGGAGATAGCGCCAAGGGCAAACATTTGCGTTATGAGCACAAATACTTAATTCTGACTCGAGAATGCACGAAACTCACTTGCGGAACCGAACAAGTACGAGTTAAACTCGCGTAGAGAGTGTTCCGTACATGATTATCTAAGCTAAGTTTTTTTTTTATCTGACATTAGCGTAATGCAAGCGTTAAGTTACCGTAGTACATCTTGGTTAGGGTAATCACAGTGAGTTTTTTTTTTTTATATAGCCTTATTTTTTTTTACTTAAAAAAAATTACATCGTCTTTTTCGGTCTACCTATGGAAAAATATGATAAGAAATGCAAGGCTAGATATCCCGCCCAAGTATTAGCACATAGTGATTGTAAAATTATCCCCTCTATCAACTATTAATAAAGTTGGTGCCAATAATAATTTTACCTACTCCAAGCCCTGATTGTTGGACTTACCCTTTTGATTGTCGAAAGGGAACAGCGGCAGCGAGGTCTCAGACTCGTCGGTGTCTGAGGAAGGGCTGAGGCAGCTGGAACAAGGGTCCATGGCCGTGGATTTCATCACAACACCCTGGGCTCGCTGGCTGCCTGCAGTAAGGGCACCAGTTAGCACGAAGCCATGAACGATGAGGATTCTAAAGCGTGGGTTAGATTAGCAATAATAGTTGCAGTTGACGCTATCTTACTCTTACTTAAAGCAAGGTAGCAATTTTTAGGGTTCCGTACCTAAGGGTGCCAAACGGAACCCTATTACTAGGCCTACGCTCTCCGTCCGTCCGTCCGTCTGTCCGTACTTCAAAGAGCTGTATCTCTTGAACCATAATAGATAGCCGATTTTTTAACGTTTATTGTTTTTTATTGCGTAAAAACGGTAAATCATTCAAGCGTCATTTGGTGACTTTGGTGTGACAAATAATAAAAACCGGCTAATTGTGAGTTAGGGGATGTCGTAGCCAGGCCGTAAGACAGCAGTCAAGTTGGACATTTTTTAATTGCTAGTCCAATGCGCGCTTTATAGGTGAATACACAGTATACTTACTCGTGGAGTGGCGATGAATGAGGAAATTCTGCCTCGACCAATTAGAATTAGAACTTTAACGGGCTTATCCTGCTTTAGCTCACCTTGCTTCTTTATCGTAACCATATTGTTGACGTCAGAGTAGCTCACCCTGTCAAAAAGGGCTAGAGTGATAACGTTAACAATTTGATTAAGATCTAGAAGGAAGGTGGGCTATGGCTTTAACAAAGGAATCAGTTCTCGTTAGAAACATTAAATTGTGCATCCACTTAGGCGGATTCAAATATGCCAAAGAGAATTTCGTCTTTACAACGGGAGCTCGTCCCAAGTAGCACACAAGCTGTATAAGAGCTTATACAGCCCCTAAAAAACACAGCCCCTGAAACTAGAGCTATAATGGCTGCATAAGCTCTTATACAGCTTTTGTGCTACTTGGGGTTGACACGCATAAAATTGTTTGACCTAATCTAGGTATTGTTCGGTCGAAAATCTTTTTGCCTAACACCCTTGTAGGCTGAAATTTCTGGATTTAATAAATATCTGTTGTGTAGATTAGTTAGGTTAAGTTAGTTTTATAATAATTCTGATAAAAAAAAACTCTTACAATTGAAAAAAGTTTTCGACCAAATGATTTTCGACTAAACGATACATTAGGTCATACAATGATTATGCCATCCGTTATACACCCTTTTTCAACTTTTTATTAGTTTGTAAATTGGCAATATTCCGTGTTTTAACGAATAGTCTTTATTGTCCAGTTAGTAAGAAGACATTATTTTAAGCAAAGTTTACTTTTAGGGTTCCGTACCAAATACTGAAAAATGGAACCCTTGAATTTGTTGTCCGTCTGTCAAGACCTTTTTCTCAGGAATGGCTGAAGCAATCTAGCTGTTTTTTTTGTCAATATCTCATTAATCGGTTCTGTCGTTCTTAAGGAAAACGATAGCGACACGCAAGCACACACGCGCTTTTGTTATCTTACCCTAATATTAATGTTTTTATTTTAGTCTTTATTTAAAACTAGCGACCCGCCCTCGCTTCGCTCCGGTTAAAGTTCCCCCTCCCATTTCCCCCCTTAAAGTTGAAATATCAATTTTTTCTCTTCATAAGAACCTTCCTCAGTCTTCAAGGAATATAAAAAAAAAAGAATTAGCGAAATCGGTCCAGCCGTTCACGCGTGATGCCGTGACCGAGGGAAATAGGGATTCATTATTATATATAGATAAACTAGAAAGGTACATAATATTTGCACGCAAAATTTCTCAAAAAAATTTACAACTAAAATAAAAACATGATTTAATATATCAAGTTATAAATCATAAATCTTTTTTTTTTATTATGTATGGAATTTGGGTAAACATGGGTTGTTACAATTACTTAACTAGTATCTCCAAGTTCTATCTTTACAAGCCCCCTAGCATGCAAGCACGATAAAATTTGACAGGTGCTAGGGAAATGAAAATATCTATTCCATATTCTAGCGTAAGACTTAACGCTTAAGGTTTAAAATAGAAGCGTCCCGTCTTGATAAAATCGCTATAAAAATATGAAAATCGCTATAGCCGCTTAGTAATAAAAGGTAATTAAAGTCAGGACGAGTCACTTATTTTAAACCTTAACACGATTCACTTACGTTAGCAAATACGTTACTCAGTTCAAGTAAGATTTAGGTTGAGTAATAGAATAGTGCTTTTGAGTTAATGTTATCGATCTCGATGTCGATACGCTCGGTATTGTGATCGCCTTTATCCCGGTGGATAAGTGTGGATAAAGCATCCGTCACTCTCGCACTTACATATTGGTTAGAAAGTGACAAATGTTTTATCCACACGGCTATAAAAATTAACTTTTAACTCACTCTTTTAACCTTCTTGTTCCATCTTGGGTGAGCAGTAAAGTCGAAACGATTTCTTATATCACTATTTCTTGGAGATCAAATATTATTAGTATTAATAATCTACTAGGCTAGATTATAATAATTTTAGGTGCATTCACTAATGTAACTCTATAATAAAAAATAATAAAAAATAATGATGTCCGTTTAAAATCGGTTTCGATTTTTGAAAAATAACCATCTATCTATTTCACTACACCGTGCGTTATATTACACTAATCATAATTTGGTCTCTACACTACACTACACATTCATGTTGGTACTAAATGACAACAACACTGCTTATAACTTTTTATCCCAGAAAATTTGGCAGATTCGATGGTTATAGCGATCCACGAACTCGACACGCGAAATTAATCTGTAAGTCTAACAGACGTACGTTTTTTTTAATGTTTTCCTGATACCTCTGTTCCGACTTCCATTCTTAAATGCGACACTCTCTATCCGTTTCATAATAACTACTTAAAAATTCGACTGACACGTAAAAATACCGAGTGTGTTATGAAAACATTCGCATAGGATGTCTATACTTTCGTAACCGCTGAATGGCAAGTAATTTGACGCGAAAGACGGGTTTTCGTCATAATATAACAATGTAACAATAATACGGCAACAGTTCCAGCAATGGGCAGACGGCTTATGCATGTACTCGTATGTGATGGTCTTTATTTTTATTGCACACACAAAATACACAAACATCCAACAAACCAAAAAGTTTTGATGACAAAGACATTGAAATTGCGGTTAATACTGGCCTTTATTAGGAAGGAAACGGAAACACTGCCAACCTATTAATTTTAAAAACTCTATTATATTCCACATAATGAATTGGGCGGCAAACCAAAAAAAAATACTATATGGGAATAGACAAGCTTGTACAACCTAACAAAAGAGGCCGTTTGATAGTTTTTAAACACTATGCACACATTTTTAACTTGCAGAATAACTTTTTTTTTTTTTTTTTTTTTAGGAAAACTTATTAATTAGTTCAACGCGGACAAAGCCGCGGGTGAAAAGCTCGTTGGCCGTATACTGTATATTGTAAAGAAGAAAGATTTTTTGGTTTGTAGAACGCTGAAACTACTGAAACGATTTTAATAATTCTTTAACCATTAGAAAGATTATCCAGGCTATTTTTATATTTCTTAGGCTATATATAATTTATCGGGATATTCTTAGCTAAGTTAGATGGTAATCTGTTGGGCAGTTAAATAGTTGTCAGTTCTGTCACGAGATAAAATTTGACAGGTGCTAGGGAAATGAATACATCTATTCCATATTCTAACGTAAGACTTAACGCTTAAGGTTTAAAATAAAAGTGTCCCGTCTTGATAAGATCGCTATAAAAAATTTAAAATCGCTATGGTCGCTTAGAAATAAAAGTTAATAAAAGTCTGGACGAGACGCTTTTATTTTAAACCTTAAGCGTTAAGTCTTACGTTAGAATAGGGAATAGATGTAATCATTTCCCTAGCACCTGTCAAGTTTTATCTCGTGCATGCATGTTAAGCCCGCTGGAGTGGCAATTACGTCAGGGTTTTTAAGAGCATCGGAGGTACCGAGTTCGTACCGTACAGTCAGCATTAAATAGATAGGAGCAGCAAAAGTGGCCAAATATATCGCAACACATCTTTATTACTGTAGGAATAAGGATGTGTTACGATATATTTGGCCATTTTGGCTGCTCCTATGTTCTCATTACCCGATACTCTTACGCCGAAGAAAAATATCGTGAGGAAACCTGCACGTTCGAACAACTGTATGTGTCGGATCTTACTGTGTCGGAGTGTACCCAAAAAGTCCATTCGTACAAGATTTCAAACATTAAATCTAGTAAAATAAAAAACCCTCACAAATATACCTAATCACCGATATTTAGCTGAACATTAAAAACACGGTTTAATTTTTAACGTAACAATTAAACCTGAAATCTTAATCTAAATCTTGAAAAAAGCTAGGCAGGCTAGAAAAGAAGTCGAATTTCCTTCTTGTGACTTATCGCTGTCATTATGACAGGGTTCTATGGCGGCAGAGCAATTTAAGTCCGTGATGGTATAAGTGTATATTTTTTTATGTTCTGCAAAATTTGCCGGTGGGGTAGTTATTTCTTCACTGACGAGTTAAACAATTTACATGTATCGTAGATAAAAACTACTGGAATACAAACTTTAGAATAAAAAACCCGTTAGGACATAAGCCGACAAAATAATATGTATCCTAAATAAGCTTGCCTGTAAGCTTCAAATCTCTAACTTAATTTTTTGCGGGCATTAAAATGATGCACGATTTTAAGAAACTGCAATCTGCTAGGTATACATATCTCTTATCAGTGCGGAAAGTCAAAGTGTATTGATTTAAATCGGAAGCGTTAATATTTTAATTTAATATATTATGTAAGTCAATAATAAATTGCTTCGTTATTAAAGATAGCGTAATGTATCAAGTTTTACCTAGAATCGAAAATTACAGCTAAGGGAACCAAAAGTTTCAGAGTTTCATTAATTTACTAACATAACTATTATATTGAAAAGTTAAATACATTAATCTGGCTAGATGTAAAGAGGCCTTCTATTATAATGCTCTTATTTATGCGCCTATTTTCTGGGACACCCATAGACTAAACTTAGATTTTAAAAAAATATACAGACTTTTACGTAGTTGTAACATGTCCGTATAGACAATCTAACATTCAAAATTTGAATTTTGACTTAAATTCCGTAGGTTTAAGACACACCTACACGCAATAGAATTTTTTGTATGATATAATATTGTATTGTTTTGCAGCAGTTTTATTTAAGCACGGCTTTAAACATATTTTTAGTTTTTTTAGGTGATAGTGATAGATAGTAACATTTTAATTCAAAAGTTCTAAAAACTTGCTAGAGTCAGTAAAAAAAAATCTCATGTAATTATTAATTAAAACGCTAATTTTTATAATATAAATTGAAGCGGCTAATAAAATCCTTATTCTAAATGTATACATTTAATCACAATAATAAAACTTTGAAATTTGTGCTCGTTAAATTTAAAAAGCAACAATAATTTCTTTATTTAAATTAGTACCTAATTTAATAGAAAAAATAAAACTCACCTTAAAATCCACAGATAAGCAAACAAAATTCACTATTTCACATTCAAGTTTCGAACACGAAAAAAATTGTCACACACCCTCACTCATTCAAGACTCGGGGTCAAATGACAAAGGTGTAGGCTTTCAAAGTGTGCGAGCGAGAGCGCCCGGGGCGGGGCTTGGCAGAGCGCGCGAGGTGTGTGCGTTGAAAAATAAAATGTGTTTTTAACAGACCTCTGAGACCGCCTGTGGGTGTTTCGGACCTTTGGACGTTAGCCCTGTTTTACTTCTTTTAAATTTGTGACGGAGCTTCAAAATTATTTCTCTGCGTGTATATAATAAAATTAATACCCATAAACAATTTACAGTAACTATTTTTTTATTGGTATTAAAAATAGGGGTACAAAAAAAATGCGTATATTTTTAGTAAATGAAAATTAAAGTAAAGACAAATGTAAAAGACCATTCATTCTAAAGCCAGAGTAAATTGAATTCTAATTACATGCGATTGATAACGCGAAGAGAAACGAAATAGAGGGATGATACGGAACTATCAAAATTCAACATGCTTTTTCTAGGATCAACTTTCTTACACGGTGCCGGATTCCTGAATTCTATATTCAAATTGGAACTGTAACGGAGTTCTCCGTTTTGAATGAGTTCAGCGCCAATTATCATAAATGTATGGATGCTTAAAGCACTTTGTGTGTCACGGGCCCTGGATTTGATAACTTGCCTCCTGTTTAGAATCGTCAAGTTTTGAGCTAGATTAACCCATTAAAAGCTGGCGGTGCCGTTTGGCACTCAGTGTCGTGGTATATGTACAGTCACCACACGGGGTTGTTGAGCCACTTTAGAACCCTCTCACAGAAAGTCGACAGTAAATTTTGACTTAATTTCTTTTGAGTGACTTGACGTTGTCTTTATGACAGGGTTCTAAGGTGGCTCAACAATCACGTGGTATGACTGTACATATACTGTAAAAATCAAAGTAAATTTCAATAATCAAACAATTCCAGCCTATAATGGGCTGTTTATAAGCTTCAGTTGTTTATTAACCGACTTCAAAAGGCGGTTCTATGTTCAGCTGAATCTAAGTTTTTTTTTAACGGAGCGGAAATGCCTTACGCGTGATCCCCACATTCAACCAGCCTAACATGGCCTCAGTAAAAATCACATGGTTTTCAAGATTTGCCAGTAAGCTATTTGCCAGTACAAACTTTAAACTGGCATATCTTGAAAACCATGCGACGTTTACTGAGGTCATGTTAGGCTGGTTCGGTACGTCTTAGGCTGGTCTACCTCAGGTGTCGCTGTGACGTGCGACTAAAGGTGTCAGTTGGTAGCCGACTGCACACAGCAGCAACAGACGACGTGTCGCCGCGACACTACTGGTTTCTATGTGTTTCTATGAACGCGACGTGTCGCTAGCTACAGAGGGAATTTCAGCGACGACACACCGTCTGTTGCTGCTGCGTGGAGTCACCAACTGACACCTTTATCTGTCACCTTGAAGATACCGGACATACGGCTACTGGTTTTCTTATGAGCATGCTCGAATACCCCACTATGGACCAGACTTACTCTAACTAGGGCAAATTAGAAGAAACTCGGAGAGGCATATAAGTACTCAAAATATACCCAATAATGGTATGAAAGTAAATGCTGCAGACGAAGAGAAGATGCTCAAATGCGTCAATGATTATTGTTAGCAAATGTAAACTGCTAAAGACCATGCCAGTTTAAAGCATTACTTCATGAGCGTGTGAGTAATTGTGACGTTCTCAATATAAAGACCTTATGGAGGAAGGCAGTTACGCTCTTCTTATTCTAATCGAATACTATGGTAACAGTTCTAAAAACGGCGTAACCGCCTGCCTCCATAAGGTCCATTTATATTGAGAACGTCACAATTTAAGAGCTAGTAACTCCACTACTAACCCGAAGTACTAGGCTCGTGTATACCGTGCCGAGGCTCATGCCGTCGGCTCCGAGAATTGTTTGTTTGTGTGTTTGTGCCGCCGGTGTCGCGTGTCTGACGCGGCGCTTTACCTGGAACGCTGTGGGAACGCCGCTTGCGCAACCTAACGCCTTCAAGGATTTTCGCAATCACTTTTTCTGCCGGAAAGCAAAGCCCATCAACATCAAGAGGAATCCTTCGACAAAAGAGATTGCAGTCTACTCAGTTCATTTTTTTTATATATTAGGGACAATTTTACAGAAATTGACCTAGTCCCTAAGCTCTAGGCTTGTACTATGGGTACTAGGCAACGATATACTTATACCTACTCGCGCTCATCACGCAAATATTTGCCCATACCGGGATTCGAACCCGGGACCGCTAGCTTCGTAGGCAGGGTCACTGCTAACTAGGCTAACCGCGTCTATTTAAGCGCGTGCCACACGGTTTCAAACCATGGTTTCAAACAAGTGGTTTGAAACCGTGTAGACAGTGGGTTTAAACCAAATTTCGCATTCTTAACCGCCCTTGGCAGATGTCAAACAAATGGGCTTGTTTGAAACCGTGTAGCAGCTCGCTTCTACCAAGGTCACTTGGTTTAAAACCATGGTTTCAAACCGTGTAGCACACGCATTACTTTTACAGTGCACGACATTTTAATGGAACCATGTTATTTTCAAAATCCACGACTTGGCGACCTTAAAAAAACTAAGCTCAACTCTTTGGTTGCAACTACCTACATCGGGAGTTTTTAAATATTGAAGTTGCCTTCCGTAGTATGGAGAAAACAAAGAAGCTCATATGCCCAATGGTAAGTACCTGAGGCCCACGGCACCCGCGGATGTAAATTGGAGTAAGTAGGTACAAGATATAGAATGGCAGACATAAATTAATATGGTTTCGAAAAGCATACGGCTTAAGTGTTAATATTAATGTTAATAATCTGTTTACAGATTGAACTATAGGCCCAGATTGCTAATAGGTACTATAAATTACAAACTGTAAACTCGATATACCTACCGATGTGTATTATATTATAACGTTGTCATTCACGCGGCGGCGCCGGCGCCGCTTTGAAATATGAACATAAACTCATGAGCAGCAAAATTATTATATTCCAACCTAAACATATATTTACGTCAAATAATACATTAGTACATCAAACATTTGTTGTAGAAAAAATTATATAGATCGGTCAAATGAAACAAATTTAATCGTTGAGCCACCATAGAACCCTGCTTATTTATGGTCGTGTTTATCTTGTGGTAAAATGTGGATAAAGCATTCTGTCTCTTTCTGGCCAGTATGAAAGTGCGAGAGTATTTTCATCTTATATCTAAAATCGTTTTTGTTTTTATATTAATTTTGTATCTTGTATTAAATACATTATTTTGGTATCATAACATTTTGTAAATACTCAGTTTGCTTAATTACCTATGCTTTTTTTTACATTAACATTATCATAAAGATAGAACTCAACTCACCCTTAAAATTTTAATTTATCAATCTGTCAAAAGACTATCCATGGTCCAGTTATATTTTACAAATTTCATCTAAATCCGTGCATCCGTGAAGGGTGAAGAAGTAACAAACACACGAACTTTCGCATTTATAATATAGTGTGATAGTGTAATAAAATTGAAACTTAAGTAAAACCAGTTCTTCTACTAAATGACCCTTACAAATTAGTTAAACAATCGATTTCTTACAAAAAGTTTTTTTTTTTTTTAAACTATTTAGAAAATACGTATTTTGTATTTCAAATACCATTTCCAAAAGTATCTTGTATCTGGTATCTCAAAATTCTCAAATACTTTACTTGCAGGTAGGTATCTTGTACATCTCTGGTTATAATGACAGCGTCAAGTCACGAAAAGGAAATTACGTCAAAATTACTAACTTTCTGCAACAAGGTTCTACGTATAGCTCGCATCAACAATAGGCTGGTGTACTCAGTATTCAGGTATGAGTACAAAAGTATCAACATTCGTACTCAGTAAGGTTAATTCTCTGAAACAACTCATCTTTCAATTCGTCTACGAAATAACCAGCGTATTATGGTTATGTTTATCATGTAGATAAACAAGGATAAATCATCTGTCACTTTTTGCTCAAGAGTGACGGATGCTTTATCCACCGGGATAAATGCGACCGTAATACAGGTGCAGCAAGCTTCAAAGTTGTCCTGTCAGGCCCCCTAGTATGCATGCAAGAAAATTTGACAGGTGCTAGGGAAATGAATACCTACATCTATTCCATATTCTAACGTAACAGTGAACGCTTAAGGTTTAAAATAAAAGTGTCCCGGTAAAATCGCTATAAAAAAGTGAAAATTGCAATAGTCACTTAGTAATAAAAGGTAATGAAAGTCAGGACGAGACACTTCTATTTTAAACCTTGAGCGTGAATTCATACGTTAAAATATGGAACAGTATTAATAACATATTAGTGTGCGTATATTTTTAGTTTTGGTCATACTACTTCTTTCCAATAGGTGAAGTCTTTTGAGATATGTCTATGGTTCCTATTTATTGACTCGATCCCGTTTAAAAGTTATGCAACTGTAAGATCATGTTTCTAAGCAGACGACGATAATATGATGACTTTTCTTTATAGTTATTTACTTTTTGTACCTACTAAGTACTGCAACGTAGATGAACTCTTCCATCGCTTTATCTAGGCCAGAGACAAGTAAACATCAGTTCATTAACTTTACATAATCGACTTCCTGCATTTTTGCCGGTAAACATATTCATTGATAAATAATTGTAGGTATTTATGGGCAGTAGCGTGTTACATTGATTTTTAATATTACTAAAAAACATCTTTATGTTCTTTCCGATAGGGTAAAATATTTTGATTTCAAAATGTTAAGCAATATGTAGTTTTTTAATTGGCGATCAGGTATGAACTTGGAGTTGTTGCGAAATTTTATATATGATGAGGTAGTTTGTTTTTAATTTATATAACGAATGGTCTGCCCTTGTTTAAGTGCATTAGAAATTTGACCTCTTTTTTTATTTCATTACTTACCTAATAGCGACAGTTCTCGTTGATTTCCTACTGCTGTATTGAAATGAAACTATGTTTTCTTATTTACAACACCGAAGATTAACACAACAACAATGTAAAGTAATGTGCACAGACATCTTAAGAAACTGTGATTTTGAAATTCCATAAATAGAATGTATTTCTATTTAAGGAATTAGAATGAGGATATATACCTACCCTGGACCGCTAAACGCACCAACGAGTCAGTGCTTTCGCAACTAAAAATTAAAACCCGATTGTCCATGGTATGCCATCAACGAGATCTATCACATTTCAGCCTCATGGTGCGAGGAGATGTGACCCTGAAAAAGTTAATCGTAGGGCAACACAGCGGACTATTAACATGCATGCACAAGATAAAATTTGACAGGTGCTAGGGAAATTAATACATCAATTCCATATTCTAACGTAAGACTTAACGCGTAAGGTTTAAAATAAAAGTGTCTCGTCCTGACTTTTATTACCTTTTATTACTAAGCGACTATAATGATTTTCACATTTTTATAGCGATTTTACCACGACGGGACACTTATTTTAAACCTTAAGCGTCTTACGTTAGAATATGGAATAGTTGTATTCATTTCCCTAGCACCTGTCAAATTTTATCTCATGCTTGCATGCTAGGGGGCCAGATGGTATAAAATAAACGAGCTCGAAGCCTATCTCCTGTTCGTTGGGCCGATCAACTGAAGGACTCATCTTCCTCTAAGTTTGTCGCGATTATAACGGACGCATCGGACAGAAACCGATGGAAGCTATTCATACTCCAAGTGTAGATCGTCTGCTGATCACCACGATCCTCAGCCATGAGGGAACGACCAGAGAGAATGAGAAATACGCTAGAAAGGATTTTTCAAAAGCCCAATCTTATGTCTTTGACATTTGTTTGACCTTTAAGATTTTTGAACCAAAATATCTAGGTACAACAAAGGGACAAAAATTCCGTGTCCCCTTATTTTGCAGACACTCATTTTATCAAATTGTGTTCATTCATCGAAATCTAATTTCTGCTGAAACCTTATTGTTATCAGGTTATCTTAAGCATGGGTTACGTAGGTAGGTTAGACATGTGGCCACCAAAAAATTATAACTCCTGCACGTTGAAATGGCTGTCGATAAAACATTCTATGGAAAAGTCATTGCAGCGCGAAATTTACAACTATTAGCTTATTGTAAAAAAAATATCGTTGTTTTGTTAAAAGCTGGCGCCAGAACAGCCAAGCCACTTCCAGGGGCCCCCCACCGCGCCAATCATGTTTGGGTATAGAGAGGTCCCGCTGTGCCAACTATAGCTGTGTTATGTAAACAAATATTAATAAGGGGACCATTTGATATTGTTTTCGAATTAGCGGCTTTTTAGGGCGAAGACCAAATTGGGGAAGTTTTGAAGAAATGATACACTTAAGAACTAAGTGGCGACTCTATATATACACCGCAACATGTTTTCATTGCTATTGTGAATTACACTATCTTTTGCCGCGGTTCGACCTAATTACTATCGCTGTTCTATAATATTAACAATGGACCAATCTTACGTGATTAAATGTGGCCAGTTTCTCTTACATTCCACTTACTGGGTACCTATTTATATCTCACTAACTCTGTGCAAAATTTTTTGTTTTAATAAATATTTTTTTGCCAACCGTGCTTTTTTTGCACAGTCATCGAGGCCAATTTTATGTCCGATTTCACCAACCACTTAACAGACGATTAGCGTGTTGACAGCTGTCAAAATGTATGAACTAACAGTCTATTAACATTTAACATCGTACCTATGGTGAAATTGGTACTTAACGATACAAACTGATGATGACTTATGGAGCAGAGATGTGGTCCTTAACAATAGGTCTCATAAGAAAGTTCAAGGTCACCCAAAGGGCAATGGAAAGGGCTGTGCTCGGCGTATCTCTGCGAGATCGAATCAGGAATGAGGAAATCCGCAGGAGAAGCAAAATCACCGACATAGCCCAGCGAATTGCGAACCTTAAGTGACAGTGGGCGGGGCACATTGCTCGTAGAACCGATGGCCGTTGGGGCGGAAAGGTTCTAGAGTGGCGGCCGCGGACCGGAAAGCGAAGTGTTGGCAGACCTTCCACAAGGTGGACCGACGATCTGGTGAAGATCGCGGGAAGCCGATGGATGCGAGTAGCACAAAACCGGTCGTCGTGGAGATCCTTGGTGAAGGCCGATGTCCAGCAGTGGACGTCTTTCGGCTGATATGATGATGATGATGATGATACAAACTCAACAAAAGGAAACTCTGACCCGCCATAGAAGTTTCAAATAAATTATTTTATAATGTCATTGTGACGCAGTATGATGCTGATTGTACAGCGAACATGCTCCTATTCCAAATAGTCATAAAAATATTATCAAAATGAAAATTTCTTCAGCTTGCATAACTAGTTTTCATAAACCTCATAAATACAAAATCAAAACACAATCTCATTAAAAACCCAAACCAAAATTGTTTCAACACACTCCCTTGTTAAATGAACACCCCCTGAAATCCCTAAATCACTCGAATACACTTAATAACCTGAAATATGACCCGCACCACCCCCGTGCAGCGTCGACCAATCAGCGCGCGCCGCTCTCACCCTCGCGGGGGTTTCAGCCAATCGCGAGGCAGCACACGTCAGGTGTGATCAAATAGGTGTAGAGTTACGGATGCTTAAAAAACTTCTTTGTCTGAAGGTGCACAGACCATTGGAGTGGCACTACCCCAATGTCCTTATTGCTATAAAAAAAAAAAACATTGAATTTAAAATAGATTTGGGTTTTGTAACTATGAAGGTATTTTTATTAGAGGCTGGAAACCTTCATAAAATTGTTATACAATAATATTATAACGTAAGCTAGTTTATACGTGAGCTTGTGTTGATATTTTCGCGACTTTTCGTGGTCTGTTACTTCCGCTGCTAACTATACTTACACTAAAATATTTATTACTCGTACCTATTTTATATACATAATTAGCAAACATTAACACCGAGATATTTGCTCAAAAAACTCCAAGGAATCTTCTAATCCGATCTAAGATAAAGAATGTTAACAACAAATATTCGCGGATTATTGTCCGTCTTGTCCTCACGTGGTTATCGTCTAAATCTACATTGTGCGTTCACACTAATGTTCACACGGAGGATTATTGATAGGAAGGAAGTAGCGAGAATGGGAGTTATTCAAAATTTATCATTTACTTTTGCCTCGACTCCGTCCGCGTAGAAGTCGTATTCCCTTGTAAACTACCAATTTTACCGGGATAAAAAGTATTTTATATGTTAATCCAGAGTATAAGCTATCTCCATTCCAAAGTTCATCCAAATCCGTCCAGCCGTTGCAGCGTAAAAGAGTAACAAACTGACACACACACACAAACTTTCTCATTTATTTTGGATTTAAGACCTCGAACACTCTCACTTTATATGGGATTAAAAAAAAATTATTCAAATTACAACTTACATACTATACGTTTTCCCGCCAAACTGCTACGTTTGATGGCGAGACGCGCCAGTTTTTGTACAACACCCTATCAAACTCACCTTAAAATCAAATAATAATTTCATGGGCGATACTAAAGAAAGAAATAATCATATACAATATAAAATCGAGAATGCCCTGTCGTCCTCACGTGCATATACATAATCATTTAATAATAAGTAGTTGCATTTAAAATAAAAACGTAACCTTCCTTTAGCGCTTATTCGCAGTCGGATATAAATAGATTTGTAAATTATCAGTTTTTATAAGGGTTAATCTTCACACGTCAAGTACTGTATTAGGGCGTGCTGACACGGACATCTATTGTTGTTGAAACTCATTGTTACCACACAACAGAGGGCGAAATGCGCAATGCCGATATTTTGTATCTGTGCAACCGGCAAATTGTCAAATTGAGCTGCCATTTTGGTTGCGGTGAATTATGCTGTAACTTGGTTTGAAATTTATTATTAAATATGTGATCTAATCCTACTAATACTATAAATGCAAAAGTTTGATTTTGTGTGTGTGTGTTAGTTTGATACTCTTGCACGCTGCAGTGGCTGGATGGATTTGAATGAAATTTGGAATGGAGATAGCTTATACCCTGGATTAACATATAGAATACTTTTTATCACGGAAAATTCGGTAGTTCCTAAGGGAAAACCTATAAACGACTTTTACGCGGACGGAGTCTCGGACAAAAGCTAGTTTTAAAATAAATGGTTACCTATTTTAAGAGTCGCTGCTGTTTTAAGGAAAGGAAATTATAGGGCCACTAAGGGCCTATTTTACGATCGACAAGTAAATTCATCTGTCAAATAAAGATAGCCCTCTCCTAGTCTTTTTTCAAGTGTAAGAAATGGAAAGGGCTAAATTTATTTGACAGATATGTTTTACTTGACGATTGTGAAACAGGCGGATGTAATGTTTATATTAAACTAGCCCTGTTTAAGTAAGTTGACACATACCTGACTGACCCTGACCTTAAAACATATTTTGATAAATATCTGGAGTTAAATCACGCATTTCTATCTTACTCCTTTTACTCAAGTCATGAAATATAAGTAGCTAATTTCGCCCTAGCGAGAGCTTTTTATACTTTTAGTTTTTATTTAAAACAAGTCACTCGTCTTGCCTTCTATTATTTGGGTCGATCAACTTTTTCTTGTTTGTTATTCTGTCCCGTTGTCCAAGAGACAACAGTGACCGAGTTTCTCAAAGAAAACTGTTATAATATATGCTACTAATGTGCTTAGGAAATAGTCCATAAAATAATGGGCTTATAACTACGACAAAAATGTACGTTTGATGAACTATAACCATAGAAAACGTATAGAGAATCATGGTGTTAAACAGTTGTCCAGCGGACGTAACCATGACAACGAGGTACAAGAAAAAGTTGATCAACCCATTTACTTAAAAACCAACCTAAACAATTCAATAGTTTATAACTTTGTAAGTCATTTTAAAACTGAGCTCACCCTCACCGACTGACCCAAGTGCGCGTTCTAAATCTAAATCCAAACTACTATTGCGCATTCATTCAACGTGTCACTTCACTACAAAGAGCTGTTCATTTCTCCCGAACTATTGTCCCATTGTTCGAATACTCGTAACTGTGGATTAACACCGTCGCGCCTTTGCCCCGCACTAATCTCAAAAAAAATCCAAATTCAAAATTTCAAGCTTTGTGAAGGAACGTTTGGTTTATAGTTTGCGGTTGTGTTTTGATTACATGTAGCGATTTTGTTTTTTATTCGCATGTATTTAAGGTACTTTATTGATTTTTCCGACGGCAATGACATAATTGTAAAATTTTAAATGATTTTATGGCATTTACAGCTCTAATAGTTTCGTTTTAAGGTTGTTATGAGTTGGATTATTGTCCGTGTTCGCTTGTAAAATCAAAAAATGCGTATTTACAATGTTTTCACAGATTAGCGCACATTTGCACTATCTCGGATATTCGATAAAGATCAATGCTCTACGGGTTTAATTGTCCAAATGATTCTATAGAGTTTGACATACATGTCAGAGCGGCGGGTAGGTATAAAATATTATGAACAATCATTATTAATATACGACAGCGTAATTTCTCGAACAAATTCCTATTAATCTTGCTTTCTTAAACAAATACCCCCTTACTAATAAACGTTGAGTAACGGCTGAGTAGTTATACAATGCTTTGTCCTTATCTGTCATTGTGACATTTGAATTCGACAGATAAGGACAAAGCATTGTATAACTACTCAGCCGTTACTCAACGTTTATTAGTAAGGGGGTTCAAGTAAAATTTTTGAGGACATTCCAGGGTTCCTTTTTTACAGTCCCATCTACCATTTTTATCTCAAATAGGATAACTAAATTGGTTCCAATTATTTTTTGAAACTGTAATCCCAATTATTATAAATAGCCAAGTGTCAAATGTACTGCTATTTTGACATGTCATTGGACAGTTGCATTTCACGCGCCGTCGGTAACGAGTCAAGCGCCGCGTCGGGCTGATTCTATTCGTAAAAATACATCTAACACTGAGTAACGATGATGAAACATATTATATTTGAGTTTAGCTTTAAACTACTTGCACCTTTATAAAAATAGCCTATATCGCAAAAAACAGCGATAAAACACTTCATACTTTATCACTTTTAAGAGCTAAGGCAGTATAATAAACTGCCAGTTTTCAGGCAATACCTCTATAAGGGACAGAGTTATGGCAGTCATACAGCTCTATCTCTTTCTTTCACTGGAACTTGGCAGTCATTGACATTTCTGTTTTAACTTTTAATATTACAAAAATGTACGGAAACAAGTAAACATTTTGCTAATAAACGCCATGTTTGTAATAAAACCTTATCGTCAGCAAGATAATTAATTTATAATGAATTATGCGGCAAAATGACAGGCCATAGACATGATATTCCCATTGTGAAACCTAATCCCCGCGATAAGGCAGTTTCACATGGCATCATTATTTCGTGATCCCTGTGAACGGTGTAACCCGACCTTTATAACTTATGAACTGTCGGAAAGTACTTTATAGTATGATGGTCATAGAGTTTGTATTTGTGTGATTTAAGGCGTCAGTGCCGGAATATAGTGAAAACTTGGTGTGGTCTTCGCGTAATTTGCTGACGGAAATAAGATATTCATGAAATAAAATTATTAGCTCACGTGTATTTTTCTATTTAGTAGAAGATTAGCTTGGCATTGTATTGTTTTTTAGCGACACTATTATTAAAAAAACCGGTCAAGTGCAAGTCGGACTTGCGAACCTTAAGTGGCAGTGGGCGGGGCACATTGCCTGCAGAACTGATGGCCGTTGGGGCGAAAAGGTTCTAGAGTGGCGGCCGCGGACCGGAAAGCGAAGTGTTGGCAGAGGGTGCGCCAAAGTTCATATAAAATTGCAAATTAGATTATTGGAACTCCGAAAATGTATCTCATACAATTTTACAACCTAATGATCATTGTACATAATTTTTTTTATTACTAACGATCGAAACTCATAATCATCAGATTTCATAATATCACTAATTATACACCTTGTTTATACTAATATTTGTTTTCATATATTTTCTGATACTAACGATCGAAACTTCTAATCATTCTAACTCATAACAAAGGTCTCCGTTAGGTACGACGACGAGCGAAGCGAGGAGGAGTGTTAGGTAGAATTGCGACCCTACAGCGCGCGAGCTGAGCGAGCGAAGCGAGCGTGCCGCGGCAGCGGCCGGCGAAGCGTCAGAAATGAGCATATTTTTAACTAATACTTACATATAAGTAGTAGACGATGAGCGAAGAATCACCCTTCTATTTCTAAGTCCCTGCTCCGTTGGTAGTAATAAAAATGTATGAACAAAAAAAGTATAAGGAAAAAAATTATGAAGAGTGATTATTATGAATACAAATGAGTATTAATAAAAAAAATATGATAACTGTCTGTTATGAGTTCCGATGGTAGTAATAATAAATTACGAACAAAAAAAGTTTGAGGAAAAAAATTATGAAGAGTGATTATTAGGAATACAAATCGGTAGTAAAACAAAAAATCGGAAGAAGAATTTTGTATGAGCCAATATGGACTCGTTGGCAGACCTTCCACAAGGTGGACCGACGACCTGGTGAAGATCGCGGGAAGCCGACGGATGCGAGTAGCACAAAACTGGCCGACACGTGGAGATCCTTGGGGAAGGCCTATGTCCAGCAGTGGACGTCTTTCGGCTGATATGATGATGATGAAATAATTGTAAATGGTGAATCCAATTTCGATTAATAAAATCAATTATTTCTAAGTAACTACTTAACGCAGCGCGATTCTCTTTTCTCTGACATAGGCATCTAAGAAAAGGACAAAACTTAAATTTATTTATTATTTAAACTTTATTGCACAAAGTACAAACCCAATGGCGGACTTGATGCCTTAAGGCATTCTCTACCAGTCAACCAATGGGCCAAACAGACAATTAAAGGTTTATCTGACAGAATTTAAAAAATGTTGCCCTTAGTTGATGACGACTGAATAACGAATTTTTATATCAGTTAGTTTTAAAACTATGTCTGCAATATTTCAGAAACCATTTAAATTCGGAACAATCCACGAAATAATCATTTTACAATTTTGTCTAAAAATCTTTGAAAAACAATGAGGTTTTCTTTTCAAGTTAAAATCAAGTAAATGCGAAAGTATGAATATTATTTATTATAAAATTAAACGAAAAAATAATTAACAAATGGAAAATACTTTTAAGCTATACTTAACCGGTTAAAGTAAAATTTCATGTAAATGTACATACAAACCACAGTTTTGTTGATTTTAGTTTATTTATGTAAGAACTTTTTACTCATTCAGTAAACCGTCCGGATACGCGTGTAAAAATAACAGTTTAACCTTTAATTAGTGTAAGGCGCATGCGTGACAGATTTATTGTCACAAAAACCCCCCTCGGCCCTAAGAAAAATGCATTTGTAAACATACTCCCGAAGCTAATTATACCATATTTTCCATTCAAGAAAGTTCAAACTGTTTTAACGATTAAAAGCAGATGTGACCTTTTAGCTTAGAGGGCAGTGCTAGATGAAAAGTTAATGTAAGGATAGCATGGACATGATAAGTATGTTTCTCGTACTAGATAAGTTAAGGCACAAATTGATGATGATTGATGAATCTTTAAAAATAAATACAGACAGTACGTCTAATTTATTATTATATTAATAATCATCGACGTCCAAGAGCGAGCATGATAAAAATATTTAATATATTTTCATTTGATATAATTTCAAAGGATATAATCACTCATTTTATATAATAAACGATTGGTATAATTTTAATATATCTATTTTTATTTTATATAATTATCATTTGGCATATCACTTATTTATTATAATCATCATTTGAAATAAAAATCATATTGTATAATAGGAAATATGCATTATACTTAAGTATGTTAAAGGAAATATCCATTAAACTAAAAGTATGTTATATAAAATATTATTAGATCAAATGCTCATTATTTAAAATGATAATTATATCATATTTAAATATATTCAATGTTGTTATATGATTCAATAATTATATTAAATGAGCGTTATAGCGATTAATATTATAGGAAATATTTTTATACCGATCGTTACACACCCGATTGATGAATCTTTAAATATAAATAGAGACAGTACGTCTAATTTATTATTATATTAATAATCATCGACTTCCAGGAGTGAGCATGATGCAATCACGCGACGAATATTAATAAAGTAATTATGCTGAATAATTGCTATTTATTACATATATAAGTACAGGACGCTCAAAAATATGTAAGTGTCTGACGACGCGGTTAGCCTAGTTGGTAGTGACCCTACCTACGAAGATAGCGGTCTTGGGTTCGAATCCTGGTATAGGCAAATTTGTGTGATGAGCGCGAGTATTTGTTCCTGAGTCATAGATGTTTTCTATATATTTAAGTATATATATAGTTGCCTGGTACCCATAGTACAAGCCTAGAGCTTAGTTTGGGACTGTGTAGGTGAATTTGTGTGAGATTGTCCCCGATATTTTTTTATTTTATTTTATTTATTTACTCTATAAAGCCTTTAACCCTTGCAAAGCGTATCAAAAGTGCAACGCCACCTTTAAAGCTCATCCTAACGTGGTTTTTTACATAATTATAGAACTTACCGAATAATTATTAGTTTGAAATTTGAATAAAATGTGTGTTTGAGAACGAAAGTTATTTTTTTTTACATTTAAAAATTTACATTACTTCATTTTAACTAATTAAGACAAGCCATATATGGCTTCGTATGAAATAGAGTTTACAATAGAGTACAATAAATACCTATACATACATAATTATTAACGTTTGTCTCTTGCATGCATGTTAGGGCCCTATTTCACCGGTCGCTTACAATGGGCCTCATAAGAAGGCTCAAGGTCACTCAAAGGGCGATGGAAAGAGCTATGCTAGGTGTCTCCTTGCGAGATCGAATCAGGAATGAGGAGATCCGCAGGAGAACTAAAGTAACTGATATAGCTCACCGAATAGCAAACCTTAAGTGGCAGTGGGCGGGGCACATCGCTCGTAGAACCGATGGCCGTTGG
Source organism: Tortrix viridana (assembly GCA_963241965.1). Lineage (NCBI taxonomy): Eukaryota > Metazoa > Arthropoda > Insecta > Lepidoptera > Tortricidae > Tortrix > Tortrix viridana. The sequence continues at coordinate 3,225,874 of OY725197.1, read as the reverse complement.
AGTGGAAAGGTTCTAGAGTGGCGACCGCGAACCGGGAGACGGAGTGTCGGCAGGCCTTCCACAAGGTGGACCGACGATCTGATAAAGATCGCGGGAAACCGCTGGATGACAGCAGCAGAGGACCGATCGTTGTGGAAAACCTTGGGGAAGGCCTTTGTCCAGCAGTGGACGTCTTGCGGCTGTTGATGATGATGATGATGATGACATAATTATTAACTTTAAGAACATCCTCACTATTCTGTCTTTTTGACGGTTAAAAAACCCAGTAGCTATAATGAGGTGAAAGTGTCAAATGTCAATAAAATACGAACATACAAAAAGGGTAAGTTTTTGTATGAATTCCCAAAATATTCTCGAGCCATGTTAAGAATGTGAAGCAACGTGTTTCTTTTTTTTTAGCCAATTTGTCATATTTTTTGCAAAAATTTAGAATTTGTGTTCCTCACACCTTCATTTTTAGGGTTCCGTACCAAAATGGTAAAAAAGGAACCCTTATGGTGAGAGTTCGTGGTCTGTCTGTCTGGCTGTATGTCACAGCAGTTTTTCTCAGCAACTACACAAAGCTATCAACTTGAAATTTGGCATACATAGTTGTATAACTGTGGGGTGTCACATGAAAGGGTTTAATCTGCGCATTTAGAAACAATTTTTTTTTAATTTTCCGTGACGTACTTTTTGATTTGTAACCAAAAATGTTCAAAAAAAATGTCCCCCCCCCCCCCCCCCCCCCAATCTCTGTGGTTTATAAACCGAACAATCTGAAAAATTCGTAACTGATAGACAATTACTTATATTTTATGGGAAAAATAAAACTAAGTGTTCAAAACTTATAGTTTTCGAGAAATCGTATGTCCCATATCAAAGATCGCCAATAAAGGTTCCAGTAGCTGGCCTTACTGCGAGCTTAAGGGCCCTATTTCACCGGGTCACTATGGTCGCGCCACCCGGTCGCCGCCACCAACAAAATGTATACAGAGGGCTTATTGCCTAACGCACTCGCGATCGCGATCGCTTTCATATTTGACAGTTGAAGTCAAATCTGCCTACAAAATGAAAGCAATTGTGTCACTTTCAAGTCCTCAGGTCTATGGAGGGTATCTCACCTGGCGTCCACTTGGTTGCGCAACCAGACCAGCGCAGACCTGTATACATGTGGTTGGTGGCGGCGACCGGGTGGCGCGACCATGGTGACCCGGTGAAATAGGGCCCTAACATGCATGCAAGAGACAAAATTTTACAGGTGCTAGGAAAATTAATACATCTACTTATTCCATATTCTAACGTAAGGCTTACGCTTAAGGTTTAAAATAAAAGTGTCTCTTCCTGACTTTTATTACCTTTTATTACTAAGCGATTTTATCCGGTATTGCTAGAATAATCGTTCAAATATATTAAGAGCCTGTGCATACTAGCGTTTTTGACCGGGGGTCTAAGGGCTAAAAACGCTAGTGTGCACAGGCTCTAAGCTAAGCATGATATTCAACTCTAGCAACTTTTTATTCGTGCTGTCACTTTATTCTTGAGATGCAAGTTACGCTCGCTGACCCATCTCAACTTTCCACCCTGTGTATATTACCTATATACAGGGTTAAAAGAATTTCTTACGTATCTCCGGTTGCACCAATTTTATTTAGCACTAATGCCCTATTAGGACACCTTCTGTCACTCTAATTCGCCGAGGTACAACACGCGACTTAAGGTGACATTAAAATTAATGAACGTTTTTAAAATAGTTTAATTAATAATAGCTACGATCCTTTTTAATTACTTCGATAGTTTGTTACAAAAAGTACACGAAATAATCGCACTTGTCGTCAAAGAAGCTAATTAAATAAATTATCTGCAATTTCACGGCCAATTTCACGCCAAACAGGACACCCCTCTGCAGCGGTTCTCAAACTGTAAGCATGGAAATAAAAATATAAATGTACATTTTTAATTGTGGCAAAACTAGCCAACAACAATAACAGTCCCGTCTATTATAGTTTGGACACAAATTAGTGCTTTATTTACTAGGTGTTGTTGAACTTTTTCTATGTCTCTGTATTTAGGTCATAATCTATTCCAAATTCTAACGTAAGACTTTAAAACTTCAGCTATTTTATTCTGTTAACGCATCGTCGTTCAGTTCTACTCAGTCGATGAATAGCCGGCGAATTTACGTCGTCCGTCAAGGTGGGTAAATGACATTCAACTGCCTGCACATTCATTTAGTCGCTGGTTTCACAGCTGGTCGTCTCATAAAAGTCTAAAAGTCGTCTCGTAAAAGTCGGGACGAATCAGATTTTCATTTTGAAGTCAGGACCTGTCATGCCATTTCAAATACAAGTAATTAAAATACCGCCCAGCCCTGCTTATAATGCAGTTTGCAGATACGTGGACATAAAGAAAGGTGGGACCTAAAAAGTAAAATATTTAACTAAGAAGTGGGGTGTCACTCTCATATGTCAAAACGGAAAATGCTCACACACTCACACGCATACACACAGACACACAGAGACACGCATGCACGCACGCACGCGTACGCACGCATCACACACGCGCCCACGCACACAAATGCTTATAGTTCGGGGCCTAGTTTGGAGTCGACTGGATATCTCAAATATCTCAATACAATATTTTCAAATTCAATTGTAATTAAAATTAACTGCTCAATCACTCGATTGTTTCAATTCTTCTTTTTTCTTAAGATTGCGAGCGTTAATTTTTTGAATTAAAGTTTTTTTTATTTAATTCTCCTTCATCTTTCCGGGCAAGAATATTCCCGTACATACCTCAGTTCACCTCGTACCTCAATGCACCTCAAAGTCGTACCTGAAAATGATAGACATAAGATCATTTCTTTAAACGATAGACAGCAACTGAAGGGTTGCAACAATTACAATTAACAAACAAGCAATTTTACATTTTCCGCGTCATTTCCAATACTCTCTCTCTCCCTCATTAGAGCATATGTTTGCCCAAATGTCCGTGTAATCCTCAAAGGACCATCCCCCTTTAGTAATATTACTTGAGATTCGCAAGTGGTTGTCAAACTTTGGAGGCGTGACGCATCGAAGTGACGGAACTTCTTCATACCTTACTTTGATTGTCTGAGTTTTTTCGAATATTAAGAAAATTTTGAGGTGTCTAACCTGTGAGATCTGTAAATATGATGGTCTGATTATAATATTCATAAATTATTATTAATCATGTCCCCAGGAAAGTTTTAGTGCCGAAAAAGAAAAGGAGTACCTTAAAATTTACATAACATCAACTCCCTGCACTTTTATTTAGTCGCTGGTTTCATATGAAACCTCTATGCAGCTTGCAGGCAGCCCAATGTCGTCCGGCGATGTAAAGGGCGATATCACATGGCAGATTAGAAAACAATTTTTCATACTTAGAACTCAAAATGTATTTTTTTTTAAATTGATAATGGGTTTGCTCTTGACCAACTCCCGCCCTTGGAGGACGAAGATTCAGTCTACGATGTAGCGAGCTCACCCAGAAGATGCCTATTCACCCTAGCTTTAAATAGGTTCAGATTGTATTGCACTCTGAAATACAGACAAATACAAATACCTAAATATATTTTTATTGATCGTAAGGTCATTTAAAAAGGTACAATTTTGAATGCCCAAAACCTCCATAGCTACTTTTGTCACCCTAAAATTCAGTAAAACTCGCTTCAACAATAAAAAACTCAGTTGTCTACTGGGAGCCAATTAAAACGGGCTGAACTGACGAGGGGGCGCTGGTGTTGCGTTACAGTGTCGGGTTGTGTTCGTTAAAATAATTGTTTGCGAATGCCTTGCTAACAATAAATTGCGTTGTAAATTAAAAAGTGCTATAGGATTTAATAAACGTTGAATTAACAATCAATAAGTTAAATATTACTTTTTTATATACTACCTGCGACTTCGTCCGCGTTGAATTAGTAATTCGCCAGGGAACAGTGATTTTTTCGGGACAGAAGGAAGGCTGTGCGTTAAAGGCTCCGGCACACCAAACGCGTGTCAGGTGCGACGCGCTTCGAACGCGGCTCCGAGCGTGTCGTAATACAACAAAGCAAATTGAACCCGGCACACCTAAAAGTAACGCGTGCCCTGGGCGGGCACGCGTTCGAACTGCTTCGCGTGCGCGACGCGCCGCAGTCGCCGCAGACAACTCGGGCAGCGCGGCGCGTGGCGTGCGCGAAGCAGGCGCGTTGCGTAAATATGGCCACCGTGTTTAGCATCACACCGGGGCGGAGTGAACGCGTTGCTTCCGTAACGATTCAGTGCGGCGTCAACGCGGGTACTATTCGTTGTATTTTTTTACAAACGCGTGATGGATATACGCGCGCGCCGCGCAACATGTCACACCGAACGCGGCCGCGAGGCGAGAGAAACTCGGGCACGCGTTCGAAACGTTTTGAAGCTGCCGCCCGCCTGCGGTGTGCCGGGTGCCGCGTCACTCACGCCACGTCACGCCACGCGACGCTCACGGCACGCATTTGGTGTGCTGAAGCCTTAAACCGGAGTGTAATCTGTCTCCGTTTTAAATTTCATCGTTTCAGCGTCAAGGAGTAACGAACTTTACTAACACACATACACCCACTCACAATCTTATGAATTTATTATAATACTAGCTTTTGCCCGCGACTTCGTCCGCGTTGAATTCGTTTATCGCCACTCCCTCGGGAACTGTTGTTTTTCTGCCGAGCGGTTACGGTGTATTATGTAGACAAATTTATAGATTGTGTTCGAGAATGTCCAGTTCTATATGATTTGGTCCATAAAAACTACAAAAATGCGTTCACCTGGATCGAGATTGCGAGAGAACGCGTCGTGCTAATAACGCGCTGCGCGCCGCGCTTGCGCGGTCACGCAATGCCGAGCGCGGCGCGGTGTGATTTTCACGTTGAAATTTGTTTACAAATTTACAGTGTATTTGTAACAATGGATGTCGAAAAATTGATAGATTATGATAAGAACGTCCAGTTCTATATGATTTGGGCCACAAAAGCTACAAAAACGTGTTAACTTGGATGAAGATTGCGAGAGAACGCGTCGCCGTCGAACGCGGCGGCGTGTTCTTGGCTCGACGCGACATTTTCCTCCAGTGTGACTGCCGCGCCGCGCTGGCTGTTTGATGAAGCCGTAAGCCTTTACTTATAGCGTACTGAAAAAATATCTAGTAAAATATGTAACTTCTAAATCCGAGCCAAAGCCACTTGTTATGTGGTCCAGAAAAGGACCTGGTCTTGGTCCAGGTGGTCCTATTATTGTAACAGATCACAAACACAGATGGCGCTGATTGCTCTAGTTCCTAGTGATGGGACACATTTTATCGACATAACTTCCGTATAACACACATAGATGGTGTTTTCATAAAATTTTCAGTTGTACAAACAGTACGTTAATAAACGTTCTATTTTTGTATTCATATCATTTTGTATAAGCATAGCGTGATGCGTTACACAGCAATAAATGTTAATTACACCTATTATTTGTCTAAAGGTCCTATTTTAAAGATTCTAAGTACTTAAGACTCTTAAGAGTGACAACCACGTACCAGATAGTGAATTATTCGTAGGCCTCCCACAAGATGGACCGACGATATCATGAGGATCGCGGGAAGCCGACGGATGCGAGTAGCACAGTAGCACCGGCCGTCATGGAGATCCTTGGGGAAGGCCTATGTCCAGCAGTGGACGTCTTTCGGCTGATATGACCCCTATTATGACCTCTATTGCTTTTTGTTGTTTTTCTTTTCTTTACCTTTTTTTTGCTATTGCTGTTTCGTGTTTTGTCTGTCACTTGAAATGTAAATGTATTGTTTATGTCTCCTTCCGTGTTCTCACCGAGCGGTCTCCACGGAAGACCAGCGTTGGCTCTACAGCCAGCACAAGCTGAGTTGGGACCGTTTCGCAATAACTTTGCTGTGTACCTTTATGTTATTGTAATTTCTTATTGTATTCGTTGTTGTGAATAAATGTTTTCTTCTTCTTCTATTACACAATTTAAACTAGCGTGAGTCATAATTTAAAACAAAATAAACACTGATACGGTTTAGTCACATTTTACTTAAACATGTCGCTACATGTCGGGCCGTTTTCAGACTAAAACGTGATTATTGTTTAATAAGTTGATAGGACGAGGAAAAATAACATACAAATGAAACCCATTTACGTCATTTATTCATAAAGACAATTTCAATAAATGAACGCACTAATTACATTAATTTGAGATATGTCACTTAGTTATTTAGTGGTGTGTGTTATGCGTTACCAAAATATCGACAAATCGACTAATATATTGGTGTTTTTCGCTTACTCTCCTTACAATAGGCACGACTAAAGTCGATGGATCTCTTGACAGGGTACACTCTTAGCATACTATACCATAACACCACCACCTTTGCATGTCCACATATGTATATGTATAATAATAAGCAGTGGCGAGGCGTGCCGCCTCGCCACTAGGCAACCCGGAGCATAAATGCCGGTCAAGTGCGAGTCAGACTCGCGCATTGAGGGTTCCGTACACTACACATTTGGCCGGTTTTTAATGTTTGTTATTTTTCTATAGGGAGGTGAGACGTCGCGTAAAACAATAGGGAACCCAGAGCAAAAATAAAAGCCGTACGGCACGGCGTACGTACATACCTCGTAAAATGTAGTTAGTGCTTGTTTAACTTCTCGAAAAGCAGGACTGAAGTGTTCCGTGAATGAATTTGGTGCTTCTACATGCGATCCTTGCAGTTAGTGCTAACCACCTTCACCATGCATGACATCACTGGTATTACATGAACAGTGCATATCAAGTATGACAAAAGTGGCTTTGAAAAAAGCCGTTAATTGCGTACACACACATGTCACACACACAAGAATATAATTAACGTTAGAAATCAAAACCCAGTAAAAATTAGCTTGTTAGTATCATGCAAAAAATAAAAACAAAAATTCAGAACCCTGTTCTTTGTTAAAAACAAAACAATAAGAAACTAAATTAAATACATGCATTGTAACAATCAAACCAATCAAATTCGTATAACAAAATCAACCAAACGAAGAAAACCCAAGGCCCGCGGGCATGCGCCGTCCGTCCGCAGGTACCTACCTGTTAAGAAAACCATGACACCCATAAAACGCCAAACAATTTAAGTAAGCATAAGCATAATGTATGTACACACAACACACATGCAAATAAATCAAGGAAGAGAGAGACTTAAAACTCAATATATACACAGTTAAATTAAAAAAATACGCTCAGTTCGATATTTATTTATATTCAAGAATAATTCTGCGGTTTTTTTTAACAAAATGAGCCAAAACGTTATCATGGAAATTGTTTTTCTTTTGGATTTTTAAAAGTAAATGTTTTTCAATGGAAATTATCCCCAGATTAGATAGTCTTGATTCTTTTTGACTATTCCGTGTGTATGTATGAATTCGCTTCAAGGCCGAAAACGACCTTTCGGCGGAAGCCACTGACACAGGCAGAGTCAAAAATATCTGACATAAAATCAAAATCTGAGGAAAAGTTTCACTCAGAGCAGAATTACTTAAATATAAGTAAAGATCGTATGCGTCCAAAGTGTTAATACTAGGAGAACTGTACAAAACTTTTAATTCATTTTTTAAAGCAGTGAAATCAAATAAATTTGGAAATTCGGACATTAAAGCAGAAATTTTGCCCTCGGGAAAAGATCTGCTGTACTGAGCGTATTTCGATTTGTTTATCAAATCTAAGAAAGTTAAGTTGCTAAATGATGCATACCGAGAATTAATTTCACTAATAATGTTATCAATTATTTCGACAAGCAAACGTCTATATTGAGTTTTTAAGTCAATGTCCGTATTAAGTCGCCGGCGACGTCGTGGTGGCTCGCAGTACTCCTGAATACTTTCGTATATAGAATCAAATTGATTCAAAAACTCCGATAGCCAAGATCGAAACGAATCGATTTCCCTAATTGCGACTTCTAAGTCGACTTGCTTGCTCTGCAATAAAGCAAAAAGAATGTCGGTCTTGGCAAAAATCTCGGAAAATACATGCAAGAGAAAACAAAATTGCATGTCTTCTAACTTACTCACAAACGATTCTGATAAGGAAATAGAATCGGCGTCCCATGATTTCGCATCATCCAGAATATGATTCAAGGTCTCAATCATGTCTAATCTGCAATTGAAAATGACATTAATAATACGCGAATGATAATGCCACCGCGTTTCTGCCACGCCGGGTAGGCGACGATCGGCAATCTGTTTTAATAGATTTGATCGCTTTGACGACTTGTTAAAAAATCGAATAAGCCCATTAATATGGCCAAAAAATGATTTTAATTCCGAAACATGTTCTAATGATCTACTTAAAACCAAATTGAGAACATGTGCATAACACGGAACAAAATGCGCTTGGGGGCACTCATTGCGAACCAACGCCTGAACCCCGCCATGTTCGCCCGACATAACCGCAGCACCGTCATACGACTGACCGATAAGTTTATCTTTGCACCGATATTGGTCAAGAATATCTAGCAATTTTGAAGCTAACACATTCGCGGTACGCCTCTCGCTGACGTCGAAAAACCCAATAAATCTCTCCTCGAGACCGGACTCGGTCAAATACCGAAATATAACACTCAACTGCTCTCTGTGACTAACATCTGGAGTTTCGTCAATCATGACGGAGACGAATTTCGCCTTATTGACCTCACACTTAATCTCGTCTACAATCACCGATGCTACGCAGTTTATGAGATCGTTTTGAATGTCTCCCGATAGACCAGAAAAAACTGGATGCGAAGACGATGAACACTGTTCAAAGTGAGATTCCATGACGGAGTCGTACTTACTTAAATATAACAATGTCTCTATATAATTACCACGATTGTCCGAATCGTGTTTTTCATCATGGCCGCGGAAAGGCAATTCTTGCTTTCCAAGTAGAACGACCGTATCAATTAAACGTTTCATTAAATTTCGGTTACGGTCCACTTTACGATTGTGGGCCTCAAAATTATTAGCAAAAAAAGTTTCTATTCTACTGTTACCAAAATCATGTAATAATATACAACTCCGTATATGTTTCTCGCTTTGAACATGTTTCCTAGCCGAATTACATAGATTGTTGATATCTGAAAAGCCGGTTCGACTCCAAACACTGCTAGAATCTGAAAACATCAAACATGGAAAGCAAAGCAATTTATTTAATTTACAACTGCCCGTCAGCCAGTTGTATTTATCATATAATGCACTATGAAAGTGTTTGAAGAATCCATCCCTACGCCTATAATCAATTTTGATTTCTGGGCAAGCACGTCCTAACTTAATGACATGTTTCTTATTTTCAAAGGATAACTTTGAAAAACATGTTAGGTCCTTAAGCAGGTAATCTGTAAGACAACACTCTATTTGAACTAATGCGGCCATTTGTACTTTAAGTACAGACTAAAATATAAAACGAAACTCGTCAATAACCTCAATAAATATACAGACGCAAACCCAATAAGAAGTTTATGGATAGGTTAGGTAAACTAAACCTTTTAACAATATCACAATCACATTTATCACAAATACACTACACTAGCAAGCTAAATTTCACCAGTAGAGTACCATAAAACACAAATTAACACCAATTAACAAAATTTTAAAAACAAACAAACTTGTGTTTAGCGCGAGCGGACGCGAAAGTAATGAAATTTCAAATTCAAATTATTTGCCCAGCGGCCGGCGACGCGCATAGTGCGCATCGCATACCTACTATTAGTTATTATTATTCGGTCGATTGTGTTTTGTCTCCATAAAATTTGTAAAAATAGATAAGGACAACCGTAGAACCGTATCGGCCGGAAGAAAGTCGGGGAAATGCGATCACACAGACATTTTTTGTAATTTTTTTGGGTGTATTTAGTGAAAATAAAGCTTACGAGATGCACTTAAAGTTTAAAATTGAATGAAATAAGCCGGGCAGGTTTGGCGGAATCGGGGATGCGAGTTGAGAGGCAAAATGCGATGTTGTAGTATCACGTTATGAAGTCCAAGGCCGTTTTGTTTTAGTGCGTGAGTTTAAATGTTTGAATGTGTTAGTGTTGAGTCATGCGCTGAGACCTCGGCTTGTATGGAGTTTTGAGGGAGATAGCCTAGAAAAATGTAACTCTGAGTGTTTATGTGTAAATGAATATTGTTGTATGCGTTTCTTTCTAGTAATACAGTGAATGTGTGCGTGCGGTCGGTCATGCGGTAGATATCGGCTTTATTAAGGAGTTTTTGATTTCGCGCTTAGTGGTAAAAAATTGCGACGTTGCGTTTTGTTCATTCATCTTATTATGGAAAATGTATGTATACTACGCGTGTTATGTTAACGGGCGGGTAAGGCTATAGTATATCGGGTTACTTATTGTTTTGCGTTTTGTTTGAGTACATTATGCATAGGAATTTCCAAGGGAACCCGGCGGGAATCGGGTTATATGGGCCCTGCGCCACTGATAATAAGCTACCATAATATAAGATCAATGTTACTGGAAGACAAATCGTATGGCATATAATAATTTTAGTACAACATTATTTTTAATACAAATGCACCGATATCTTCGTAATGATACCAATCAATGGAGAAAACAAGCTACAGGAGTCCCATACAAAACATTAGGAAAATAGTATTATATATTTCTACTAGAAAACATTTCAGGAATATTCAAAGTTTTTAAAATGATCGTTTCAGATTTGACCAAACAGTAGTGCGATCTGATTGAAAATTTCGAAAAGTGGCTTACGAGTCGAAACGTATTTACATTAGACGAAAAAAGCGTATCTATGGCTGTATGTATATATGTCGAAAAATCCAAGTAGATGTAATATAAAAGTATCTGTCACTCAGCGAAAAGCGACCGTATGTACAGCAAGCGACCGAGGGACTATACCACTAACTTAAGCTAAATGCAGCCGTGGCCGCATACAAACAAGATATAAACTCACACAACAGTGATCACAAAACGCATCTGACATTAACTTAGAGATTAAACGATATGTATAATAATTGATGAGAATTACGTTATAAACAAATACTAAGCTTTAACACACAGCGTCTTAACTAGCAAAACTTGGTTACTAGTGTCTTACTTCAAGGCTTATCACACCTTCCCAAGTTAGTCACTAACGAGAGGGACGCCGCAATACGTTAGATACGTATGGAGATATCTCCATCTCATTCAATGTATTGCGGCGTCCCTCTCGTTAGTGACTAAATTTAGGAAGGTGTAATAAGCATTTTACTTACAACTATTTCTATTTTGATTATTATATGAGTATATCATTTACAAAACATAGTAAAGCAGAATATTAGAGCCCGTATTAAATTTATTGTTAAATTTATTTTTGTTTATATATTTTGTTATTGACTTCATTTATTTATACGAGTAGTTTTAGTTTGCACCGCCTGCCAATTTTTGATGTTTATTTTTAATCTTCTCTCCTTTTTAAGGTTGTCTGAAAGAGATCGCTATTAAGCGATAAGACCGCTTGTTGACTCACTATGTAACACTTCTCTTTCTTGTTGTATTTCTTGTCCTTGCTGTATGTAGTGTTCAATAAAGAGTTATTGTATTGTATTGTAATATAATATCAGACAGTAAATACACTAAAAGAGAAGCGGTATTCAGGAAGCAGAGATCACATTATAAAAAATTGGCGGCCTAACTAATGGAATGGACAAGAAGGTAGCCTAATGGATTCACCTGCCGACTATTAAGCAGAGGGTCGTGGGTTCGAACCCGGGCTCGCGCCTCTAAGTTTTTCGGAATTTATGTGCGAAATATAATTTGTAAATTTACCATGAGCTTTTCGGTGAAGGAAAACATCGCGAGGAAACCTGCACACACCTGCAAAGCAATTTGACGGTGTGTGCGAAGTTCCCAATCCGCACTGGGCCCGCGTGGGAAACTATAGCCCAAACCCTCTCATTGTGAGTGGAGGCCTGTGCCCAGCAGTGGGACGTATATAAGCTGGATTATTATTATTATACAAGATACGCCATTAAATCCAAGGCAATGATTTGTGACGTTTTCAATATAAAGGGACCTTATGGAGGCAGGCGGTTACGCCGTTTTTAGAACTGTTACAATAGTATTCGTATCGTACGAGAACAAGAAGAGCGTAACCGCCTGCCTCCATAAGGTCCCTTTATATTGAGAACGTCACATTTTATTAATATGTTAATCCTTGCGTCACGCATCACGCATTGCATCACGTGCATTTAGGGATTCCTCAAGGATCGGCATTAAAAAAATACCTTATTTTTAGTGTCCGTACCAAAATTGAAAAAGGAACCCTTATGGTGAGACTTCATTGTCTGTCTGTCTGTCTGCCTATCTGTCTGTCTGTATGTCATAGCAGTTTTTCTCAGCAACTACACAAGCTATCAACTTGAAATTTGGCATAGTTGTAAAACTTGCTTGCCCGCATCTGTTTTGAGTAAAAAAAATTGGAATTAATTTTATAATTAATTAAAAAGGTGTCTAGAATGGGGGGTTGAAAAATTAAAGTGATTTGATTATAGCAAGTGGGGTGTCATATGAAAGGGCTTGATTTGCACATTTCAAAACTATTTTTTTATAATTTTTCGTGACGTACTTTTTGATTTATAACCAAAAATGTCCAAAGATGACCGTGAATAGTGCGACAATCCATTATACTCGGTAAATGAGTATATGGACCTTAAGTTGTCACTGTTGTTTGTAATTGTATATTAGTGTTTTATTCTTTAACTTTTGACTTTTTTAACTTTTTTGTATCCTGTGTATATTATGACGAGCCTAAATGGTATATTGTAATATTGAGCTATTATTTTTTTATTAATAAGGGAAACATACAGCAGATATATTACAAGTAAAATTACCAAACAAAAATTAAAAAAAAATTAAAATTAAATTAAAAAATTAAAATTAAATTATTTGTTTGTATATTTGACGATCTTAATGTATCTTACTGTACCTTGACATGACACGCAATGTATATGTAAATTTACTTTAAGAAATAAATACCATTCATTCATTCATCCATTTCAAATGTTTGCCTATCATACATAAAAAAATAAAAAATAAATTAATATAATACAGAGAGCAGTCGTTATATCGATTGGTTAAATTACCTTAATTCTACATATAATATTTTATAATGACACTAGTAAGCACAAGGTTTGCGCACATTACAACATCAATCTCAGCCATGCGCAATATGCGCATGCGCATGCGTCTTTCGGCGCCGGCGTTGATAAAAGGTACTTATTGCTTGTACACGTAATATCTCGATATAGTGTCCGCTACCCCTAACAATCTCAAATAATATATCATATACGTTTCATATAATTACAATGAATATTAAAATTATATAATTATTATCATGTGATATGTACTTATTTTAAGATTACGAATTCACACTCATTATAGTCCTTAATGTAATTGACTCGAACTAAAACAACTATTTTCAAATGACGGTAAGCCAAATTTCTTAGGTTTTTTTTTAAATGGGTCAAACGTTCTAACTTATAGGGCTTTTGAATTTAAGGGTTAAATACATTTTTTACATTAGTAATCAACCGTCAACAACATTTTTAAACAACTATGACTAACTTTTACGCAGGCCTTTGCTGCTTTTGATTGTTTTTTTTTTTCAATTCGCCATTTTTTTTAGGCTATCCTTTTCATAATTACCTATTGAGTTTTTAAACTCCGTAACTATTTTAAAATAATTAGTGTCCTTAAAAATAATACCGATAACAGTATACACAGATATGTAACATCACTAATTGTAGCTGCAGGCCAAGAAAATGCATGATATGACATGGACACTGAATTCTAATTTTAAATATCGGCCTACCAACATTTACGCGTCTAATTTAGTAGGGCAACCATGAATTCCTTTTATTTGGTAGCCATGCGAACCACAGATTATCTCACTTTAAACGTCAAATTGACAATTTAGCAACTTTTTTTCTAAGAAAGTTATCGACATTGGCATACATTTGTTTTTTGAGATCTCACTAGCTTAACTTATACGATGCGTTCTGAACCTTAAAATATTACAAAAAATCCAATTAAAGTAAAATACCTAATTCAACTAACCAAACGCTCAAACATAATAGTAGGTAAGTAGTTTACGTGACTGCTGCGTAATTACATGCATTGTAGAATGAATTGGTTTTATGAAACCAACCGTAAAGCGAACTTTATAAATAGCATCACACGAGTGTTATAATGCAAATTACGCACAGTCGCGTACAATACTTTATCTACCACCCCATTTAATATCTAAAAAATCTAACAAATCGCCTCCCCTCCAAATGGCAACTGGGATGTTTATTGGCGATTCGAACATATTCGAAATTTGAAAGTCGTTCCAGTGTCCGTAGATATGTTATGATATGACTTTACAACACGGCTAGAGGTGAGATAATTAATTATAATAACACTGTTTTTTGTTGATGAGCCGGTTGTTAGAGTTAACCTTATGTTCGTCAATACCCTTCGATTTCTGAACGCATTATAAAGTATTTACTATATGGGGGTGTAAACAGATAAATCAAATTACAAACCTTCAAACCAGATGAATCTTCACACTGTTCATCAGAACCATAAACCGACAAACACTTTTTTCAAAAACCCAAAATACTATTCAGAACGCACCTAACCCTTTCATTCCATTGTATTATACTGGACTTTCTTTACCTTCAAATAGCGCCAGATGGCGTAACAGACGAGGGTTCCAGCGGTGGCTATCGCTAGAGCCGCCCCGACTGCTACTGGGGCGGTTTCTGAACGGGCGCGGGCGGAGTCCGAACAATGCCAGGGCGGTCCGAACTCTCCGTCGCGTTTGAACATAAAGGCTTGGAGTTGCATTTGACGGAGGTACAGCTTTGCACGGTGACCAACGTTCGGACTGAAAAGAAAACAGACATATTATTTTATAACCTCTTTATTTCCATTTTGAAGTCTAAATTATTTAATGGCATGCAGAAGGCAAATGAGTCCGCCTCAAGGTGCTCCATGTGAGACCCATAGTGGATAGATATGAACAAAGAGCACTTTATTTGATTTATTTCGTAACCCTAAAGTCTTGGAAGCCCGAGCATAGCTGAAACTGAGTTTTCCTACAGATCCTCGAAATGGTTGATCGTATCTCACTTAAAGTATAGGATTTTATAGTTCCATACGCCTAGGAATTTAGTAGTCTTTGTGCAGAGTCCGTCCGGATTGCTAACCTCCAAATTCGTCCAAATCGTGTACAGTCGAGGACAGAAAGATGTTTACACTTTTTCACCTTATTCCATTGTAATAAGGTCCAAAAGTGTACACATCTTTCTGTCCTCAACTGTACATCTTGTAAAGCTTGTGCTAGTCAAATGTTATATTTTGTACAACGAGGTCTTCATGAAAATAGCCACTAAATATCGCTACGCGTATCAACTTACCTAGCTTCATCCTCGACTAAGTCCACGATGGTTTCCTCAGGGCAGAAGAAGGACTTGCCGACGGGTGTGGGGAACAGCAGAGAGCGGGAGCTGGTCGTCAGCACCACGCGTCTTCCTTGCTTGGCTGCGTGCTCCAGGATACGGGTGCTTGAGTTGTAGCTCAGCTTGATGTTGCCCGAGTACCAGCGTTCACCGCCTGGAGTCTGGAAGATATTTTGAATTCATTTTTAAGCCATGGCGAAGGTAAAAAGCCACAAGGTAAGAGAACTTTGAGTCCATGGAATATTTACAATTTCATGCAAATGCGTTAAAAACGCAGAGGACCCAGATGAATTGCGTCCATGCTAGTCATTTTAACGCATCTCACATTATAAACTTTCTTACTGCTGCACTCAGAGACGTCAATTATTTTTTAAGTTTCATTAAAGTTGCCGCGTCTTTTTCTATTGCTATAGCAAAGAAAGTGACAGCAACTACTTTAATGAAACTTAAAAGTTAATTGACGTCTCTGAGTGCGGCCGTTAGTATTAATAATAGGTACTGTAATAAATCTAAAAAGTGACTTTATCCTGTAAAAACATTATAATGCTTGATCATTATAATGTCTGAATTGGTTCCTAGTGGAACTGGGTTGGCAAGTACTGCCGTCAAACCTTCACGCAAAAAAGGCGCAAAAAATATATGTCCATTTCCAATATTCACACCGCGGACAGACAAGCTTTACTTCGGGTTGAAATCTGACATTTGCTAATTAAAAAATGCGTCTGATTTTAATCTGAAGTAACCCTCTCTGCCCGCTGTTTGAATAATGGGGATGGTAATTAGCAGAGCCCGGATTTCTCGCGGCAAAACAAAATACTATCGCAATCTAGCTAGTGTTAGAAATATTTTTTATCGATATATCGATAGTTGTGTAAAAGAAGGAAAAACAGGTCCACGAAATAAAATAAAAAAATTAATAAAACGTTTTACGTGAGGCTTGTATAAAATTATATATAAACAGATGCAATTTCTTCATCGAAATCCACGTTAGTACACACAGCAGCACATGCCATTTTATTTGGTTTGTGATAGTGATAGGAGTACTACTTACTATACTATACTCATTTTCTGAAGTGTCTATTATTTTCAATTAGGTAGTATAGTCACTTCATTCAAAGTTTTACCTCTTAGTTACCCGACGGGTTATTTTATTACTTGATATGATAAAGTATAGGTAGTTAAGATTTAGATGGAATAACACAAATAATACAACTGTCGCGAATGATTATAAAATAATGTAAATATGTCGGCATTTTTTTTTTAATATAATAATACTCGATATCGATAATAAAGTGTTTCTAACACTAGCTAGATTGTGACAGTCTTTTGTTTTGCCGCGTAAAATCCGGGCTCTGGTAATTAGTTTCCAGGGAAACCGGTGGCCTCTGACCTCCTGTACATAATGTCAAAATATAGTGAAGCATCATACCTTGGCAAATGAGAATTCTAGCGTGAACTCCTTAAATGTTATAAGTAGGAGCTCGGAGTCTCCCTCCTTGCAGACCCCCGTCACCTTCGCGTTGTTAGGCACGAACGTGTTGGCATCCTGAAATCAGGGCCATTTATTATACACGATAAACAGCGATAATAATAATAATAAAGAATTAATTCTTTATTAAGGTATATAAATAGGTCATAGCATGATAAAGGTCACCTTAGCTATATATTCTTGTCATTAGGGAAACAACATACACGCACACATAACACGACAATTAATTTACATTCACTAATGATTCGCCGACAAGCAGTGTCGGTTCGCAGAATTTCAATTTCGCCGCAAGATTGTGGCTCAACCTCAAATTACTGTTAACTCAAATTGACGTTAACATTTACAATTATGTTTATAATAATAATAATAAATCATTTATTTCGAGTAAATTACAACTAATATATTGTTAGTGTTTTCTTAATCCTAAATGTAAATACATTAAACTAATACTTATAACTAAATACAGGGCACGTGTAGCCCGCAACAGTGACGCATATAGGGGCAGTCTACTCTGCTCCCTATCATGCCGAGGATGATATTGATATTGGTTTATTTATCTAAATATTTTCAAGTATATTATCATCATCATATCAGTCGAAGGACGTCCACTGCTGGACTTAGGCCATCCCCAAGGATCTCCCCGATGGCCGGTTTTGTCCTACTCAAGTAATTAAATATTAATTCATAAGTAGTCAGGCGAGGTAGAATGACGATCTCCAAACAGAAGTTGTAGCTTCATACGCACGCTACTCAGTAGAGTGAAAAAGAAGAAGAAGAAAACATTTATTCACAACAACAAACACAGTAAGAAATTAAAATAACTTAATTAAGGTACACAGCAAAGATGTCGTGAAACGGTCCTAACTCAGCTTACAATGCATATCAAGAGGCCTATGCTATGGCCTGCCGACTGCTAATAGCTGATGATGATGATGAATTAGAAATTAAGGATTATTTATTTCAGTTGTCAGATTTGATAACCCTACTTCGATAACGAATAGAAGAACAGAACAGCTTTTGTAGGTGTTGACCTCTACAGCATTAAAATTTGAGGTTCGAACGGTATCTTACCGCTCGCTCGTTCAGTTTGGTGACGTAAGATATGTCTATAAGAGCGTCCACGGTGAGGAGGATGCATGTCTCCCCGCCCCCGCCCTGCAGGCGGTACGTGGCCGTCAGGAGGCTTCTCTCTGTCGCTGCTGCCTCCTGGAATTGGAGACAATTGGACAAATTTATCATGTGAATTTCAAAACATTTCAAAGGGCAACGCACCTTGCGTCTAGACTTTTTACGGCCTGGAGAAGGCAAACGAGTAAGTGGTGGTGGTGATGGTATGTTAGCTCTAAGACCCATTGCAATTTCAACACTGCAACATTGTGAACCCTGAGAATTAACATAGAATTCCTCTCGATACAAGTAAATTCAGAAGTTTTCAAGAATAATGAGCGTTTAAAGTACTCGTTTTGTAATATGTAGTTTGATAATAGCACTAGGCGACCAAATAAATAATATGAAGCATGCATTTTTCCTCAATGCATCTCTAACATCAAAGAAATTGTAGCACTGAGAGATAAATAAAGTAATGCAAATTATCCTTACGTCATTAATACCAAGCCCGGTGGTTTACAGAGGGTTGGACTTTAACTTCTAGGCCATTGAACCTTCTCGCAGAAAGTCACCGATTGATTTTCACATAACTTCTTTCATGATTTAACGTGCGTCATTATGCCAAGGTCCTAACAATTACAACCTTGGTATCTACTCACCGTCGCGCCCCCTGGAGCGGTGGTCGTTTTGCTATACTTCGTAACCCTTGGTCTACGGGTCGACGCCTGGCTCTCCAGCTGAAGACTTTGCACCGAACATATCGCCAACACTGCCGCAAACAACCTCATTGACACATCACACTACCTAACTAGCATTAGTACAAAGATATCGATGAAAGTAGATGAATGTACATGAATCGATAGATTTTCGAAGAGTTAACTGACCACAATCGCTTTTAATACTGTAATACCTACATGTTTATACAGGGTTATAAGTTATAAGAGGTTCAAGTAGAGGTCATTTGCAGTAAAAAAGTTCATGTATTACGCTATTTTTTTATCCTGATATTGGTAGTTTTCAAGATAATAGACCTTTGAATTAGTATTATAACACTGATTTTTTAAATGTTTTTAACCTTATTCGATAGCTAAAAAACCGAGGAACTTACTTAAAATGCATGCCAGCTACTGTAATACTTTTTTTTGAGTCTATTCATTTACCAAAAAAAAAGTTTCATACAAATTTTAAAAATTGAATGTTTCATATCTTAAAAACTACTGATATCCGGATAAAAATAATAGCGTACTACATGACCTTTTTTACTGCAAATGACCTCTACTATAACCTCTTAACGGGAATGGATGCAATAACCAATAACCCTGTACACTAACAAAAGTATTTTATTTCAAGCCCAAGATCAACACCATCGAACTACTTAATTTGAATAAAGTTAATTCCAGTGGGCTGCGTACCAGAAACACTAATTAGAATTGGTAACACTAGACCAAAACGTAGTTAAAATCTTCCAAATAAAACCAAAAGAAACATTTTCTAAACGTTCACAAAATAAATTCAACCTTCACTTGTTATTTTAAACGTAAAACTATACTCTAGAGACTAAAATTAATTAAGATATATGTGTCTACTGAAAACAAAGCTTTCGGGCACTGGGGTCTCGTAGATGCTCCAAAATGCGCAGTGGTGGAAACCCGAGACTCGACTGAGACGTACCGGCGACTGAACAATTTAGTTGATTTGTCTAGGGATGTGTGCTCCGCGTATATCGATATAAGAATTGGGTCAGTACCTAACACACATACTTACTGCCGCACTCAGAGACGTCAATCAATTTTTAAGTTTGATTAATATTGCTGCGTCTTATGCTATTGCTATAGCAAATAAAGTGACAGCAGCACCTTTAATCAAACTTAAAAGTTTATTGACGTCTCTGAGTGCGGCCGTAAGCCTTTAATCTTTTGTAAGTATTATGTAGACTATCTAGATTTTAACTTTATAATAAATGAAATTTGTCTGCGAGTCGATTAATTTGAATAATCCAATTTACTTTAACGAAATTACGGAGCTTTTTACAAATCAAATAAACATAACGGGTACAGATAAGTTTATAATAATAAGTATTTTAATGCAATTAGTTAAGGTTAATTAACCTAAATCATTCTTAAAAGCCCTTATGGTATTTTACCAAAATTTGTATTTATTTATTGCTTGAATGTGACCGTTTTGTTAAAATTTCATAATAATGAGAACCTCCTTTTTTTGAAGTCAGTTGAAAAATAATATCGATAAATCTACACGTAAGTAATCGTCACATCCCTACGTCCGCTTCACAAATGGAAAATTATCGCTGTGTAATTCCATTGTGTTGTTGCGTGCATTTTGCATTGTAACTGTTCTCGCAAATAAAATGAAGACTCCACCATTTTATTCTGGCTATCCTTACCAGCTTATAAGTTTAATTTTCAATTGATTACATACGAGTACAAATAACAACTTCATTTTTAGGGTTCCACAGCCAAAATGGCAAAAACGGAACCCTTTTAGTTTCGTCATGTCCGTCCGTCCGTCCGCGGGCTTTTTACTCAAAAACTACAAGATGTACACGGAGAAAAAAATCTAGTTCCGTGTAACAGAATATTGTATTATATGTGACAACTATACACACATTTTTACACATTAATATAAAATTCTACTTCTGTACAACATAATTTCTAGTACCTATTACCATTTACATAGTATCGTAGGAAACAAATTTTGTGTAGTATACAAAACCTGTTGGATGTTAAATGCATATCTTACTCTGTAACTATTAGATAGTAACCACTACAATATCAGTTTTCGTGTACTAGAATATTTTAACTAGAATAGTTTAGTATTAACCAAAATATGACTTGTTGTCATTAAAATAAAATCTGTTAACAATAGCTGAAATCTGTTTTCCTACACCAGAATCATAACTACAATAAAATCTGGTAATATTGTAGAATATTTTTTTCTCCGTGTATATTGATGAAATTTGAGGATAGGTGTCTTATACATATAAGCCGCTACTTAGTTTGGTAGTTAAATAACAAAAATAAATATTTTTAGGGGGGGCACTCCATACATGTAACAGAAGCTGTTTTTTTTTCAGCAATCATCAACGTGTGGCACTGATTTCGACAGTTCTTTTAAAAACACTTTAAGGTTTCTAAGAACTTTTTTCATTAAGTGAATATTTTCGTAGCATGAACTGTGTGTCCCCCCCCCCCCCCCTTTTCCTTTAAACTGTATGTCCAAAAAATATGAAAAAAATTACAAACAGCTTAATTCTTCTACATCGCGCTATCGAAGTTTCCCCAGTCAAGTTGCATATACAACTTTCAACTTCATCCTAAGGACTTCGGTCCCTAGGCATCACCCGCCTGGAGAGTCTCTCTATTGTCTTCTTCTAGAAAAGTAACCGCATCAACTTTAATCAAACTTTAAAGTTAATTGACGTCTCTGAGTGCGGTCGTAGACAAGTTTCACTCCGCAAACGTAAACTGCTGGCCCCTAGCATGCATTCACGAGATAAAATTTGACAGGTGCTAGGGAAATTAATACATCTATTCCATATTCTAACGTAAGACTTAACACTTAAGGTTTAAAATAAAAGTATCTTGCATGTTAAGTCCGCAGTACCTAAACAAAAATATGTAAGAGAAACTGCCATTTTTTCAGTAGGACACAAAAACGGGCTAATAGAAAATTAAATAATGAGACTTGGGATATTAATCGTAACAGCTCGGAATTGCTTATTGGTTTAACATACACAAAACTAGCAAGGGTAATCTGCAACTGCATTTACTTACCTGTTTGTTTGTTTGTTTGTTTGTGTACTTTACCTGTTTCACAATCGACAAATAAATTCGTCTGTCAAATAAAGAAAGCTCTCTCCTTGTCTATTTTCAAGTGTAAGAAAGAGGTTTAATTTATTTGACAGATATGCTTTACTTGACGTTTGTGAAACAGGCAGGCGGTTAATCAATCAAATCAAAGCATTATTTACGTTATTTATTAGGTAACCTTGACCTACCTAAACCAACGCTATAGACGCCATTTGCAAGCTCCGTATTCAATCAGGCTGTTCAAAAAAGGAATAAAAAAATCCTCTCCTCTGATTGGCTACGACTAACGAGTTCGAGAAACTCTTTGTTGCGAACGTTCGACAAACTGAAGCGTTTAATAGGGGATATGCATGCATTATTTATCGCATTTCTTAACAAAATATGAAAATATCGTAAAAGAGATGGCAATAACTTAAATTAAAATTGAAATTGAAATTAGACAAAAAATACGGATAATATTATGCATTTAAAAACTAACTAGTAGTTTTTAAAAATGCTTATAAATATTATCCGCATTTTATGGCCGATTTTAATTTAACTATTTGCCATGTCTTTTACGGTATTTTCATATTTTGTCAAGACATACGATAAAAAAATGCATTTCGACATGAACTGTGACGGCAGCGTGCACTACGGCCATATTTACTCCATGTCAATTTCTGTTTTGCTAGAAAGAGATAGAAAGAAATATTTAATGGCTAATAGGTATCTTGGTTATTTCTATAGTTATCCGAAATGTTTTTTTTTACTGTTTGTTACATGAATGACTTTTTACAAAAAAAAAATCATGCATATTTCCTATTGAAACTGCGAGCCGAGTGCGTTAGCATATCCTGTGCCAACGACAACGAACCACTGATTGTGTATTGAAAGTATTTGAAAGAGAGGTAGTCAAACTGCAATACCGCTTAACTAACAAATTCAATACGTTGTAAAATGCACCCCACTGACTTACTGTGTAAGGTGCATTTTGCCCTTTCTTGAATTTGTTAGTTACGCCGTATTGCAGTTTCACCGGCGATATCGCACAGCGCGCAGCAAGTGGATGCGCTCAAATCCTTTCAATTGGTATAATTTCATAGTCGCATAATATCAGCGGTCAGTGATCCGGGTCGGGCGGCGTATTCAAAAAATCAAGAATGCCGAGTTGTGTTTAGGAAATGCAAAAACTACTATTCAAAAATAAAACCGTCTTCAAAAACCCACTAAAAGGGTTAAATAAAGACCGGCCTCCTAGGAGTCCTAGGAATTGCCTATTTATTACCTAATAGGTACATGAAATATATCCAAGCCGGTGTCAAGTAGATACACAATAGCAATGACACCATGATTCTTGCCACCGACTTCGATATATTTCATGTATGTACCCTATTAGGTAATAAATAGGCAATTCCTAGGACTCCTAGGAGGCCGGTCTTTAATTGAACCCTTTTTAGTGGGTGTTTCAAGACGGTTGTATTTTTTTGTTGAAATTTTTTTTTCGCTTTTTAGTGATGCTCCTAATATTATTATGTGATAAAACTGATAAAACACATAAACATCACGTTAAGAAACAATAGCCTTATACCAATTTCTCATCACCCTTAACAAAATTTCGCTGTCCAAGATGCAGGGCCGTTAATCATTGAGGAGTTCTCCCGGTACTTCACCATCAGTTGCACTTCACCACATACTGGCGTCAATCACTTACGACTAATGAGTTCCGGTGGTCATCTCTGGTCTTCATCATCAGTTCCTCTTCAGCAAGAGGTGCTTTTGTAATGCAATTTCATAAGGTCTTGCAGGTAATACCAAAATCGCTGTACGCCTATAATTTTTTAGGATTTCCCTCGATTCCTCATGGATCCCATCATAAGATTCTGATTTCGTGATTATGGGACCACCTCAGGAGTATACCCTTTCGATTAAAAAAATAATTTTGAAAATCCGTCCACAATTGACAGAGAAATCGGTAAACGTACATTTTAAAAAAATACGAACAGTGGAACATAGAACCTCCTCCTCTTTGAAGTTGGTTAAAAAGTAAAAAAGGACGAAGGAGTATCTTATCACATCACACATAAATTCCTATATAATAAAGATGTGTTGCGATATATTTGGCCATTTCGCTGCTCCTATGTATTTGATGCGGACTGTAACAATATTTTACATTATTTCTAAAGTTATTACTAAAAAACAGAATTACAAAGAACTAGCTACCTAACTAGCTACCTACCTAGCTACCTCCTTTAATACACTATCAGTGCAACGAACTATGAATGAACATTGAGTCTGTTTTGTATAGAAATTACAGAGTCCAGTTTTATTCGTAATTACAGTTCTCTAGGGGGTCAGTTTTAGTTGGTAATTTGAAAATTACGTATGTTTTACTAAATACGTTTGTATCTTCGCGATTACCGATTTGGGAAATACTTTAGAGAATATAATTATATTATCTAGAAATATTTTTAAAATTATAATCTTGTCTAATTAAATATATGAATATCATCTGCCTGATGTCCTGAACGCATAGACATTATCAGAAAATGCATCCGATCTAGTTTACTGTCTGTGTAAGTAAATAAAATAAAGTATAAACATATTCTACGCAAAAGAATTCGCCAACGTTCTCTAGTAAAAATAAAAATGCTGAGAAACCTGCTAATGCAGTAAACTTTTACTGTAACAGGACAAGAGCGCCGTTAAATTTAACAGTGCAGTAAACTCTTAACAACGCAACTGAAATGGACTCATTTCGCCGGCGAACTTGGAAACCGCTACTTTGGGAGTTGAAATTGGAAAACCGCTCTTTATTGCTTAGAAAATAATTAATAACTTGACAAACTGAGGGCCTGTTTCACAATCGACAAGTTTTATCTGCGAGTGTTTGCCCTACTTGTCTATTTTTAAGTGTAAGAAAGGGAAAAAGCTAAATTTATCCGTCAGCTAAACAGAGAATTTAATTTAATTTCCCGAGACCATATTTCTATGGACTGAAATAATCATAATTAGTCTGGTTTTGGCGTTTTGTACGTGTACAGTCGCCATCATATACTATATTGCAGCAAACAAGGTGCTCACAAATATCTGAACACGACTCTATTGTCAAGGCGTTAGAGTGCATGTTCAGATATTTTTGACCACTCTGATATGTACAGATATATTTGATGGCGAACTGTACGTCCCACGCAGTTCTTAAGTAAACTTCAACCTTTTCTTTTAGGGTGTCGTGGGAGTGTTTCTATATTTTACCACAGATAAAATTGCTTTCACGACGTAGGAAAAAGTGCATGGAAACGTTATAAGCTCCGACGTGTTTTTTTAAGGTTCCTCACGTCAAAAGGAAAAAAGGAACCCTTATAAGGGTAAGGGTTATAGGATAACTTCGCTGTCCGTCTGTCTGTCTTAGCTTATACTAGACTTTATTTTTTATGTGTTATAACTACAAATTGACCGTCCCCCGCACGTAAAGTGGGGATGGATTTTTTTGGCTACCCCATTGAGTGGGATGTCGTTGAATAGGTCTTTTAAAAATATTGCATTGCGGGTTTGTGAAAAAAAAAATTCGATTAAGGAATCCGTTTGTTGTTTTTGTCAGAGTCAAGTGTTGTGTCCCCACTTTTAGCTGCATAAGGGCTGTATAAGCTCTTATACAGCTTGCGTGCTGCTTGGGAGGTAGCTTTAAGTAGGTGTTCCAACAAATTCTCCTTTACTCTATCAAAACAGTGAAACATATAATACGTTAAATAAAAAATCTTCCACAAATCTTTTCCAAACAACAAACTAGAGGTAACTCAATGTGAAAGCCAACTTCTATAATAACGTAGAAAACCCTGTAAATCCGCAGAAAACCTCAAATGGGAAAAGTTTGTGAAACTTATTCACTTAACGCCTACAACTATTTGAGGCTTGAAAATCCTTGACGTACATATACATCTAGGATTGTACGTGGAAATATTTAAATTCATTGGCAACTTGACGAAGATAACAAAAAGCTTTAGCTTTAAACAGTCGGAATACTAGACTGTTCGAGACTGATCCATGAACACGATGACTGATCAGCTTAGGCTTTTTTATTCGACTGTCTGAATGTTATGTTATTCGAGCGTATGTGTGTATGTATGTCTATTTCTTAGTCGCCCTCTGTAGCATAAATGGCAGGAAGGATTTCAACATATGAGGTACTTATCATTGGATTCGTCCTAACTGTTGGAGTGACATGGGGTATATAAAATTTAAATATGACGTTCCCGATAAAATAATTTAAAACATCAAAAAATCCGACTGCTTTAAAAAATGACACCTGAAAAGCTAAAAACAAGCCTAATCTAAATAATATAATTGCAGGGGACAAGCAAATTTTGTTGTAAAAATTTAAATATTTTCACTTAAAGAGCACCACTTGGACTTATATTATTATACCATCGATTCGCTCTTGACCTGGCTTATGCCGGTAGCACACCTCCGCCGCGAAACCGCGAAACTGTGGCGGAATCGTGATATTTAATACGAAATTGAACTTTATTTCGTTGCCAGAGCTTCGCTACTACAGTTATTTTCGGGGCGTAATTTACGTGTCTCGACGTCAACAAGTTGGGGTTCAACGATGTTTCACCTTTACGAGAACACCTCACCAGGTGCTCGTATCCTTAAGTTATTAAACGGATTAATTATATATACCTAACTTGGAGCGGTAGAAAAATATAAAACTGAAAATGAGTTGTAGTTTTCTAAGAAATGCTTCAATAAGCATTTTTTAAGTTTTAATTAAGTAAGTGCAATCACTTACTTAATGAAAACTTCAATATTTTTATGGCATTAGGAAAAAAACCGGTCAAGTGCGAGTCGGAGTCGTATTTAAGCCCGCACTTCAAAAATATACCTTTTTATGTACTTTAATTGTATACAATAAGGTCCATTTTAACTTGCCTAAATTTTAGTACAGATCTTTAAAGTTTTTTGTCAATTACTCGAAAATTCAAAATTTTGAACACTTCGTTTTATTTTTCCCGTAAAATATAAGTAATTATCCATAAGTTAGGAATTTTTCAGATTTTTAGGTTCATAAACTTCGGAGATACCCTAATCTAGGGGAGGGAACAGACTATTTTTGAACATATTTGGTTATAAATCAAAAAGTACGTCACGGAAAATGATAAAAAAATAGTTTTGAAATGTGCAGATTAAGCCCTTTTATATGACAATTGACAACCCACTTGCTATAATCAAATCACTTTCATTTTTCAACCCCCCATTCTCGACCCCTTTTCAATTATTTATAAAATTAATTTCATATATTTTTTTACTTAAAACAGATGCGGGAAAGCAAGTTATATGCCAAATGTCAAATTGATAGCTTGGGTAGTTGCTGAGAAAAACTGCTGTGACATACAGACAGACGACGAAGTCTCCCATAAGGGTTCCTTTTTTACCATTTTAGTACGGAACCCTAAAAACGAAGAAGAAGTGGCTAGCAGGCCACGGTGGTAAGTTGATTATAAGATTATAATTCTATTGCCAACTCTTAACGAATAAATTACCTAGTAAACCGTCTAGTCTTAATAGAAGCATGATAATAATAATGCTTATTATGGTCTCCCTTCAGCGAAAATTGCCTACGTAAGCCAGTAAGGGGGACAGAGATCAGCTCTTGAAAATTTGAGGGTTCTTGAAGCGCCGCTGTTGCCGAAAACGGCAAGATGGCGTCATTACTTCTTTTCATGTCGGCAAAACCCTCCTAAATGTGCCAGGAGCCCACATTGCATAAAGATAACGAATAAAGATGTTTATTTAGTAAGTAGAGCCCTTTTATGCGTCAAAATCTACCAGTAGTTCCCAAGAGAGAGAACCCAACATGTTGCAGTCATTTTTAGGGTTCCGTAGCCAAAATGGCAAAAACGGAACCCTTATAGTTTCGTCATGTCCGTTCGTCCGTGTAAGTATCACATGCATTTTACTCAAAAACTACAAGATGTATATTGATGAAATTTGGAGTATAGGCGTCTTGTATAAGCCGCTACTTAGTTTGGTAGTTAATTAATAAAAATAAATATTTCTAGGGGGACACTCCATACATGTAACAGAAGCTGAAATAATAATTTTTTGTTCAACATCAACGTGTGCGTATTTCGACAGTTATTTTAAAAACGCTTTAAAGTTTCTAAGCAAATTTTTGATTAAGTGAATATTTTCGGAAGTGCTGGTAGTGCACACGGTGCACATGCTTTTCCAGATTGTTTTTTGTATTTTTAGTAATGGCAATGGAACCCTGGCAAGGCCCGACGTGCTCTTTAAACTAAATTTCCCCAAGTTTGAGCTTGTCATCTCAGAGACTGTACGGATTTTCATACGGTTTTGACCAATAGAAAGAGGGATTATGTAAGAAGGTTATAGACTACAGTTTATTAATGTAGTTCTACCCGTGCGAAGCCGGGGCCTGTCGCTAGTGTAACATATTACAACGATAATTACATAGTTTGTTGTGATGTAAATAATCACCATGACGATAAAATTTACATTTTTTAGATGATATTACGTGTAATTAGTTAATATTTCAAGGAATTATTATGTGTGAGTGTGTTAATGTGTGATAATTAAGAATCATTCCACGAGCGTTTCAACCGCCGTCAGTCCCTTGATCGCATTAAAGTCCAAATTTCTATAGCTTTGGATGCCATTTTCGGTTATTTTATAGTGTCCTGTCTTCTACAAAATAACCGAAAATGGCGTCCAAAGCTAGAGTAATTTCGACTTTAATGCGATCAAGGGACTGACAGCGGTTGAAACGCTCGTGGAATGACCCTTAAGCGTGATAGGTACAGATGGATGAGTGTATGTATGCAAGGGTGACCGCGTAGTGAAGAAGTCTTTGAGGAAAAAAATGATCACTGTGACTAATTGTAAGTGACAGTATTTAATACAAACATACCCCGCGGGGGTAATACAGCTAGCGAAACTATAAACTTAAACCTAACATTAAAAAACTTGGCAATGCGAAACAATACCAACCTTCACACTGATTTAACGTGATTTTAATTTTGTGCAATTAATTATGATTAATAAAGTCTATTTGTATTTAAATGTACTGTTTTCATTGATTACATTTTAAAAAGGGGTAAAACCAGTGTCATGGCGTAACAAGATTGAAAAGGTTAGGAACCGCTGCACTAAGACATGCACAGTCAGCACCAAATAGATAGGAGCAGTGAAAGTGGCCAAATATATCGCAACACATCTGTATTACTATAGGAAGAATAGGCAGAATGTATATTATAAGCGGCTAAAAATATTTATTCATCCGTAGCTGAAGTTAGCCGCACGGGGGAGGGCGGTTATCGGAAAACCTATTTTCATTCACTTTAGACGTCACTAGTTGTTTATAAATGGCTCATTCAGTTTCAGCAGTGGGATGGAAATATCAATTTCACTTCTAAAAAGGTTATTTAATACTATACACCAGAAATAGATGGTTTTAATTGTTTTACTGGTATAATGTGGGTCTATATTGACTCCCATAAAATAAAGTTTAAGGTTTTATAGTACATAACGTTTTTCATCCTAATTTGCATCAGTCATAGTGTTGAAAATCATAATATTGAAGAGGAATTGGAATGTCAATTATTGCGCGTCATATTTGTCGAAAGCAATAAAATACATAGTCATAACATTTTATGCCATAATGTATTAAACTTAATAATGTCAAAGATACTACTTGTAATACTCGTAAAGATTATTAGATCCCACCTTGTTAGTCATAAAGTAGACATGTATAATATAGCGAGATCGACGGAGCTCCGCCGTGCGGAGCTCCAATTTCTGGGTCTTTAAGGGGTAGACGCTTGCAACTATAATTGAATGATGTACCCGTAGGGCTAGACAAGTTGCATTCGGTGAACGTTACCGTTGACATTACGTTTGAAAAATGTATGGAATTGACAATAACGGCCGACGCGATAGACTGGCAGCTTACATACATTTTGTCAATTTTCAAACATCGTTATCGTTAGCATTATGTATCTTGTCTAGGGCCGCTGAAACTATCCTACTAATATTATAAATGTGAAAGTTTGGATGGATGGATGGATGTTTGTTACTCAATCACGCCAGAATGGCTGAACGGATCTGGATGAAATTGGGCACAGATAGATTATAGTCTGGAATACCACATAGGCTACTTTTTATCTCGAAAATGGGCAGTTCCCGACGATAAACGACTTCTACGCGGATGGAGTCGCGGGCAAATGCTATAGTAGATATTCGCGTTGACACACACAATCACACACATTAAAAAGTGCCTACCTTGCAAAATATTTTCATTCTCATAGCGAAGATAATAAACACCATTCATTCCAGTCTTAAACTAGCAATACAGAATAAAAATAACAATTGCGAACCTATATTCGAATTTAAGCGGATTGAAACATATATACCTCACCGTTGTATTCGATGCCTCTGCAAAGCCTCGCTATTTCAGTATCCAGTTGCACTCGTTGAGTTTTTATCGATACTATTTTTACACCACTCTCAATAGAAAATATTGACGTAGTATCTTGTGATAGAAAACCAATAACTGGCGGAGCATCGAGGCGAGGTGAAAGAGGAAATGAAAACTCCGTTTTTATCGCTTTTTTTCTGAAACTGTCAATATTTCAGTATTTTTATAAAACTAACCTAACATAACCTAGGGTTCATCATGGTTGACTACTTGGAAAAGGGGAAGACTATCACTGGCCATTATTACGCAGAGTTATTGGACCGTTTTAATGCCGAATTGTTGGAAAACGACCAAACTGTCCCCCAAGAAAGTCCTCTTTCATCAAGACAATGCCCCAGTGCACACGTCCACCATTGCGATGGCTAAAATACACGAGTTGGGCTTCGAGCTGGTTCCACATGCTCCGTATTCACCGAACCTAGCTCCGTGTGATTGATTACTAGGTACCTATTCCCAAATTTGAAAAGATTGCTTGGAGGACAAAAATGTTTGACAAATGAGGACTGCATCGCCGGTGTAAACGGCTATTTTGCAGACCTCAACAAATCGTATTTTTGGAGGGGATAAAAAATTTGAAACTCGCTGGAATAAGTGTTTGGCCCTTAAAGGAGACTATGCTGAAGTATTTAACTGAAAATGCTTCCAAAGCTCCAAGAATTTCGACATCAATGCGGTCACGGTAATGACGGCGGTTGAAACGCTCGAACAATTGCCCTTTGAATTTGGGTGCCGATCGTTTCCAATCGACAATCACCACTCTCCCGCTTCATTTTTGCATAATTAATCAATGTTCCCTCCTATACTTACAGTTAAATTGCGTCCCTGGATCGTCACAATAGGCCTTTCGGCCTTTATTATTTTTCGATTCATAAACTTCTGAGTTAAGGGGGGGAGGACGGTAACAACGGAACGTTAACATTTTTGGTTATAATTCAAAAAGTACGTCACAGAAATTTATAAAAAAAAAATGTTTTAAAATGTGCAAATTGAGGCCTTTCATTTGACATCCTATTTGCTATAATCAAATCACTTTAATTTTTTCCATTTGCTATAATCAAATCACTTTCAATTTCCAGTAACTGAAATATCCAAGGCTGTCGTTCCTTGGCGGTACCCATGCATCTTAAACAATTTCGTGTTGGGCAAGGTTCAAGTCCTCCCTATTTGCGCACATCGCGTCTTCTAATCTAAGCTCCTTGATCAGACGTAGGCGCACCAAGAACAGAGCTCACACGTTGCATACACGCCCTTTTATTCAAATGAAAGAATATCATGTACAGAGTGCCAATCAAAAGCGATAACGACACCCGGTCGTTCTTCTTTTTTACCTACAATATATCGTAATTTTTCTGTTTTTTTGCGTTTCTCAACTATTGATAATTATGGTTTTAATGTTTGTTTTTAATAAATGTTGCATGTATTTTTTATTTGAACTAATTAATTATTATTTCCGTGGCTATAATGTTTTTTTTATGATGGTTTTTCAGAAAATACTGTGGCAGAGTGGCCATTTTCAGCGGAGACCATTGCACATTTTGGATTACCACTGTCACGCGATTCTATGAAAAACAAACTTATAAAAAAAGCACTGGATAGAGAAAGTGAAATACTATTTAGTACTAATAGATGAATAAATGTATGGACGTATATTCAAACACCTAAAACATTAATAATCAATACTCTGACTAATGACGTATGGTAAAATGAGGACAGGCAATTGTAGGTAAAAAAGAAGAATGACCCACCCACGACGCATATTATACTCTTAAACGTACTTATGTAGACCGCACGCACACTTATGTAGAGCACTGTCATAACTCAATTAACTGGCCGACAGTGAACACTTTTGCATCCATTTGGTCGCAGAAGGCAACTTTAAAAACCGGGCAAGAACATGTCGAACCATGCTCAGTGCATAATTGTATTGTTTATGAATAAAAGAAAAAAAAAAAAAAGTGTAGGGATCCGTCGCCATTACAATAAACATAAACAACAATCTCCAAAAAAAACATAAATGTTAGCTAATTTTCTATTCAAACTTAGCTGATTTTCGGTAGGTATAAATATTTTAATCGTCTGTAACTCAAGAACCAATAAAGTCTACTTAGTCGTGATAGTTTTCCTTTTAAATTCATTATATGCGCTTTCATTTAAGATAATTTTCACATTTTTAGTACTTCTAGTTTTGGCTGTAGGGGGTGGAGACAATGTGTGTGTGTGTGTAGCGAAAATGACACATTTCGGGCTCCATATTTCTTAAAGGGTCCCCCTAATCTAAAAATTGTCAATACATACGCATAATGATTTGTAAGAGCTATCCAAAAACACCTAAATCTATGTTATAAAGTAGAAAAAATTATTCTACCTTTTCTTTACATGTATGGGAGGTATCCTAAAATAATTTTATTTTACAAATTTGATTAGTGGTGTTTGTGCACGAAATTTATCTATGTGTAAAAAAAATTCAGTGTTGTGACACATATTGTTTCTGAGTAAAAGCGAGTGTGACATATAGACAGACATACAGACAGACGGACGGACATGGCGAGCTGTAAGGGTTCCTAGTTTGACTACGGAACCCTAAAAAGTCATAAAAAATATGTTTAAAACTATTTATGTTAACTGTAAAATTAAAAAATAAGGATGAAGGTTTGAATTTTGACTTTATTTTAATTTTCTAGTTGTTCAGTTAACTCTTACTAATGGGTTAATCTTATCAATCGATATTTTATAACTAGTCTTGGAAATAATTGTGTGTAATAATAATTAACAATATACTTACATAAACACAATATTTTCAGCACAACAGCCGACGTAGAGTCGAACATTTTCAAGAAATTCTTTTGTACTAAAGGATATTGTATTCTGCTTAGCTACCCGTCCACTGCTTCTAAACTATGTTTACAGCATCGGTTTTATTTTATCTTTAAATTATTTTGCTAAGTCACGATATTTTAAACGTACTGGCTGATGCCAGTCTCGCGAGAGGGCAACCTTTGCCTTATTTTTTACTTTTTATACTGAGCCAACGCGGCAGACATCTTGTGACGTCATGTGGGTGAAAATCGATTGTCCTGCGCATGCTCTATTTTTCTCCTTGGCCCAAATCAACCTTTGGACTTCAAAACGGCTTAACTTTCTTATGAATGTAACAACACATGCGGCTTTTTGGATGTGTGATGTAAAAATGCGCGGTCGTGGCGTTGGAGGGAATTTCATTTCGTTTTTAGGTCACTTAACACGGCAGCCATTTTTTATGAATGAAGTTATTCATTCATTTGTTATTTTTAGGTTTTCGTTGATCTTTAATTAGGCTTTTGGTAGCCAATCTGCATGTTAGGTTGTTGGTTTGAAAATGGCTGTTATTTGCGTCAAGGCGATACCTGTTCGCCATTAATCTGACTTGCCTGTTGCTGTTGCGTTGCTATTACGGTGCTACGGTTTTATTAAGGAGGTTAACTTAGATCAACATTAAGTAAATTAAATACGTGAAAATACTGTATATTTAATTGTGTTGGGTGTCTTCTTATGATTCACAAACTATGAGAACAAATCATAGCAGAGCTAATACAGTGCCATTAATGATAGACGTTGAAAAATTAAGGCTTTCCACTCCTTTACAATTGCAGTACCTAAGTATTGCTTTATTATGTAAAGATATTAAACGAAGAAGCGGGTCTTCAGTAGGGTTATTCTTTAAAACGATTCGCTGTGGAAAATTGACCAAAACGTAGCGTAGCGTATGACTAGCGTAAGTATATCTATTCAAAAAAACCCTGAAAAGGGTTAAACAAAGACCGGCCTACTAGGAGTCCTAGGAATTGCCTATTTAGTACCTAGCCTAATAGGTACATGAAATATATCCAAGGTGTCAAGTATTCTTGTCACCGACTTCGATATATTTCATGTACCTATTAAGCATTAAATAGGCAATTCCTAGGACTCCTAGGAGGCCGGTCTTTATTTAACCCTCATTGACAGGGCCGGATTTAGGGGCGGGCAACCGGGGCTACAGCCCGGGGCCTCCACAAATGGGGGGCACCCACAATGAGTATTTCAAAAAAAAAAGAAAAACATCCTAGTTCAAAAAATCGTTAAATCTATTAGGAAAATAATTAGGGGCCTCCGCTTCTTTGTTTTCCCAGGGCCTCCAGACCTCTAAATCCGGCCCTGCTCATTGACTGAACGCAATAGACTAACACTTAGGCGATATTCTGTGAGAGGGTGCAATGTACTGTCACAGACTTTAATTAGCCTTTAGGAAACCTATAATAACAAGTCACGATTAGTGTGTAAACTTATTAGGTAAACTACGAGTATAAAGCCGGTAGCACACCTCCGCCGCGAAAACGATGCAGCGAAACCGCTTGACGTTCCGCCACCGTTTGTCCGTTATATGACGAGCGAAACATTAGCGAAACTGCCTGTTCTACCGCGTTAAATTGACCATGCTTCTATCTCTTTCTCGCGGAATATCGGCGACGCCGCTCACATCTTCGCCGCGAAATCGATGCATTGAAACCGCTGACCGAATGCAGTGAAACGGCCGTATCTTTTGATTGCGTTGACTTATGCTGGGGCCACACTAACGGGAAACGCTGATAAAAATCAACGTCTATCGCCTTATGCATACTACGCATAATGCTGGGGCCACACTAACGGGACTAGCGATGTACCGTTACCGGTAACTTACTCAAAACGAGTATTTTACCAGTAACTTTACCAGTAACATTCCCAATAAACGGTAATATACGGTAACTTTGAAATTTTGAATATATAAGCATATGTTTATACACATGTTTGAGTTATATGAGCAACAGATGAAACGTTTTAGGCCCAAAATAACAATGAAGGTTTTCTCTAAAAGTATATTACCAATATTACTAGTAAAATACCCAATATTACCGGGTATTTTACCAATGTTACCGGGA
This sequence comes from Tortrix viridana, assembly GCA_963241965.1. Taxonomy (NCBI): domain Eukaryota; kingdom Metazoa; phylum Arthropoda; class Insecta; order Lepidoptera; family Tortricidae; genus Tortrix; species Tortrix viridana. The sequence goes on along the minus strand of OY725197.1, from coordinate 3,190,571 downwards.
ATATTACCCTCATGTATTTGAATGAATCAACTAACCAAAGTAAAACAAACCGTATAATATTAATATTCTTTTACTCATAATAGGTAGGTAATACAGGGTGAGTCTTGGTAAAGTACACATATTCAAATGAGGGACATAAAATTACATTCTATCGACGAAAAAAGATTTTTTTTTGTGTTTACATGTGGTACCCAGTTGCGAAATATTATTTTCAAGTCATAAAAATATTAATAGATATATTACTATCTCATTCCGACAGATAGCTGGTGTAATTTTAGACAGGATGTGTAAAAGAGACATACGATGCAATAATAAGTGAGATAATATTATAGGTAATAAATAGTGATCGGAATAAGAAGAGCTAATTTACCTAAAGTTCGCTAAAATATATAATATAAAGTGGTTACAACCGGGTAAAATATTAATTTATTTTTATTGAATTCCGGATTTCCGGTATTTTTCTGGTACTAGTCTGTCTAGTCTAAATATACGTATAGTATTTACTCACAGTACGGGATATTTTATAATTAAAAGGGGTCTGTAACTCATTCCCTTTTGTCAAAAGGGTGTTATTTTGACACCTGTTTTAAATTATTTCATCCTTTGCAATACGATTATAGAGGCATCTTTAATTTAAAAAACTTTTCTCTAAAACCTTATTTTGCTGAGATTTAAAGAATCCGAAAGTATGAAGTATATTGTAAGTATATGAATATACTTAATATATATATTTAATATATTTTCTACACTTTCGCTAGAAATAAATTAAATAATTTGAGTTTTCTCACTCATTGTAATATAGAATTATATTATGTCCTTTCGCGAACTTTTGGTAAATTAGCTCTACCTATTCCGATCACTAAGAGTATGTGCGTGTACATTTCCAATATGTTCGATAAGTAAAAATGACAAGAAATGCAAATAACAAACAACAATCTTGATCGCTATGCTTATAACTTCTGGTAATGTTACCGGTAACATTGGAAACTTACTGGTATTTTACCAAACGGTATTTTACTGGTAACGAGTAAGTTACTGCCGGCACATCACTAAACGGGACACGCCGTTAAAAATCAACGTCCATTGCCTTATGCTGGGGCTACACTAACGGGAAACGCCGTTAAAAATCAATTTCAAGTATTAAAAACTCCCGACAAAATCGCTTTCAAAGCTCATAACTTTTAAACGGTTTATCAGATTTTCATCAAACCAAGCTAAGAACACTCTCGATTAAATCACCTTTCTAACAAAACAAACTAAATCAAATTCGGTCCATCCACATACCACAGACAGATACACAGTTACACATGTCAAATTTATAACACCCCTCTTTTTGCGTCGGGGGTTAAAAAGGTATATTTTTGATGTACGGTCTTAAATACGGAACCCTCGGTGCGCGAGTCCGACTCGCACTTGACCGGTTTTTTTTTTTTATTTGAGGTATGGAACCTTAAAAATAACTACCTACCTCACTGAAGTCTAAGGACCGTATTAATAAACTCATCTCGACTGTGATCCCCGTCCCAAATCACGTCAAAGTAAACGTCAATCCATAGAAACCTGTCATTTTTGACACATCAATTTGTCACGGGCGTCTCAATCAAAAGATCATATTAATACTTAGATGAAAACAAAAAGAGGAAGATACGTGACCGGCGCGCGGGCTTGAGCACCTAAATATAGGCGCTGAGCGCCTATGTTTGAGTCAGTTGTCCGGCCGTCACCGATCTGTCAACACGCGCGACGTCGTTATTGTGAGACATATGGCTGTCTCACTTACGCGCACGACGTTAGTCCATCAATTTATCTCTATTGCTTCTTAGTGCATTTACAGCTGTGTGTGTGGAATTCGCGAATGTAGGTGTCGCGGCACGCTTTATGTCAGTGTCTTGTAACGGCGATAACGTGTCTTCCCCTTTTGCTTTAGTCTAAGTATTAACCCATTCATGGCCCTAAGATACGTGTCGTCGAGAACATATACCTACTCGTAAGATACAAGTATGTGTTTCGGCTTATGATTTACGGCCGCACTCAGAGACGTCAATTAAGTTTTAAGTTTCATTAAAGTAGCTGCTGTCACTTTCTTTGCTATAGCAATAGAATAAGACGCAGCAACTTTAATGAAACTTGAAAATTAATTGAGTGCGGCAGTTAGAACTCAAAGTTAATTATCCTTGAAACATAACAAAAGCCACTTTTCTACAGAAATTAAAAATGGATTCGAACAAAGTCGCGTGAGTGCTTGTTTACTGGACCACCCTAATTTAACAAAAGACGAGCGTAGTCAAACAGATACTTTAATAAATATTTTATCCTCATCTCTTAATTCATTTCACAAAATATTACAAAGCTCTTTTTATTTGCTTTTTATTGTATGAAAGCATTAGGGAGATTGAATGAGTTTAAGTTGAAAACGAGGGCTTGGGAAATAATGAAAAAAACAACGACCTCAATCCTAAGACAAGCTGTTCCAGGCTCCCAACATTCACATTTATAAATATTCAACTAGCTATTGCCCGCGACTCTGTCCGCTTAGAACTCGTTCGCGTTTCCTACGGGAACTGTCAAACTTTCCGGGATAAAAAGTACCTATCTTGTGCTAATCGGGGGTGGTTCAAAATATCCCGAAGTATTATTACCAAACCAAATCAAATCGTACAGATTTCGAGGTCTTCGCTCGGGTCGAAACCGAATTTTCATCGAATTCTATACAAAAACAAAAAAAAAACAATAACAGTTACCCAAAAAATAACAAAAAGAAAACAAAAAATAACGGTCTGTGGTGTGACTGAACGAGGCGTTGATTGTTCCTCAGTAACTGCCTCGAACTTTCAGGGATAAAATGTAAATTTTAAAATGTACATGTCAATCATGCATTTCAGTCTGTATTTTGGGAGCATTTGACCCCCTACCCACCATTTCATCCAATTACTTTCGCTCGTAGCCGCTTTCGCGTAAAAATACAGCCAAGTTATGAAGCGTGTGAAAAATCGTTTTAAAAAGCCTTTGTTATGATAATTACCTTATCAGTGTAGGCTGCACTCAACCCGAGCCCTCCATTATTCCATTATATTTTGTTTACCTAAAAAACACCCGTAATGTAGACCTTGGGCGTTTACTGTCCTTTATATACAGCAAACAAGCAACAAACCTCTTTTACTGGCACATATTGCCCTCATAAGAAGAAAAGGCACATGTGCAAACGAATTGGTATTGCACATGCGACCTTTATTAACCTACACAGGGTTTAATATGCTTCTGTGAATAATTCGCAGATGTGCCCTTTTTTCTTACGAGGGCATCATAACACTTTCCATCCAGCCGGCATAATTGAGCTTTTCCACCGGCGAAGCGAGAAAATCGCGAAGCTTTTGTTTTCGTTGCATAGTTATGAACACTATATTTGAGTAATACAGTTCAATATTAACAACAAATATTTTAATTCTCGTCTCGCCCATCCAGCTTATTTCCATCGCCAACCGAGCAGGAAATTTTACTATACAAATTTCAATTCCCTCCTCGCCTCGCCTCGCCTCGCTTCGCGCCGGGGTGGAAAAGCACCTTACAAGCTGCATTACAAATGTAGCGTCTATGGCATGGCAACAGCGCTGAAAGCGTTTCAGGGTCGCGGTTAATGATTATCCATGGCATTATGTTGTTTGCAGTATTCAACATTTAACATAGGTACTTAATTAAAGGAATGAAAATGTTAGGTTTCCTTTCGACAAATTATTTTTAAATACTCTCCTGGATATTATTTTCGATCAGTATTCTCTCATTTCTTATCCGTCATAATAATCATAAGGGATAGTACCATCAATAACATAAATGTGAAAATGGGAGCCAAGTTCATTATTAAGAATATACGTAGTTGTCGTCTTCGCCGACAACTGTTTGAATTACTTGTAAATACAATAAAAACAATAATCTTTATTGAACACCACAAAAATAAAAATAAAACTAGTTAAATACCGAATATGTTCAAATAGTCATCAGCTTAGTTTGGGACTAGGTCAATTTGTGTGAGATTGCCCCCCCCTGATGCCAGGCTACAGAGTCCACTGCTGGACATAGAATGATACTACAATAGTCGCCATGACCAGTTTAGCACCACCAATGTACCCTACTCTTCCATTACTAGAATTATAAGTCTCTTACAGAGGAACTTCATATTTTCTAGTGCGCGACTAAGGCCGGCCTTACACAGTATGAATTTTAAGAATCTGAATTCATAATCTGAATCCAGAGTGTGTGTGCTCGTCCATAGATAATATATGGAAAGAGGTGCGTTCTGTCAGATCAATCTGAGAAATTCATAATCTGAAAAAATCAGATTGTTCGTGGATGATAGTAAAATTGTATGCAATTCCGTGCTTTCTGAATTAATAATATGAATTCAGATTCTTAAAATTCATACTGTGTAAGGCCGGCCTAAGTGGAATGCCCTTCACCCGTGCTTCGCCCCTATCTATCGTCAATTTTTCGAGCGCAGTACCCAGCCCGCTGGCATTTCAGAAAATAATAATACAATAATTTGTACAATTTTATCAAGATAACGCATTATAAAATAACATGATATTCATAATATCATACATATCAATTTTTGTTACGTTGTTGTTGCTTGCACAGCGGTATAAACCGTGCCTCGAACTTTTTGTTGACATATGAAACGTTTAGATACTGCTACGTCTTTGCTTACATCAAGATGAAAAATGGTCACATTTAGAACATAAAAAGCTCTTTTGACTTCTTAATTTTGTCAAATAAAAATAGTTAAATATAGTTAGCAGTCAGAAAAGTTTAATCATTTGTCCGTAAAGGAAGAAAACTTCTCAAACATTAATATTACTCGAAATTATTGTAATCAAATGTCAGATCAAACCAATGCATAGTCGAAACGCTTAAAACAACAAGCGCACGTGTGTCAAATACATGTGTTTAATTGTTAACTTTGAAGAAATTGTGCATTACTTTACTTAAACACCCGTAATGTTCTGTTTAGTTTAGCTGTAATTCACATTAAGATGTCACTAAATCCTTTAAATGGTAAGTATTCATACAAAACGATGTATTTTTTTTGCCTACATCGTGTACCCATATTAACCCCGAATACTAAACATATTTCAGTCACATTTTAAACCTAATTTATACATATAGAAATGATCACATAAACGATAATTACCTAAATATACTATTTATAATCTAGCATATTCCATTTTCAGAGTTAAAACGTCGTCTTGAAGACGACGCCACGTCTTTACCGAAGCGCCTATGCTTAGCCAGGAATGTCGTCCATTCTCATTATTTCCCAGCAGCCCCTAAGGAAAGGGTGGTCGCAGAGTGGCTTGACGACCTCACTAAACAAAGGAAACTTAATGGAGGAGAGTTAAAGAGTATAATTGGGTGGCTTGGAGCAGGCGATGATTTGAGCAGCGAGTTGAAGAGTAAACTTATTCAGGTAAGTTGATTCAGTACAATAAATAATCTTACTTACCTTTGCCCGTAACTTCACACTTGTAGAGCTCAAGCTTAAGTCGTCTCATCAGTGTTAACATTATATGACTACTTCAATAAATTTACTTGTTTTGGTCTAATCAATATACCACTAGGTTGACAAATGTGACGTTCTCAATATAAAGGGACCTTATGGAAGCAGGCGGTTACACCGTTTATAGAACTGTTACCATAGTATTCATATAGTTACAAGAATGAGAAGAGCTTAACTGCCTTCCTCCATAAGGTCCCTTTATATTGAGAATGTCACAAATAGTTAAAGCAATGGCATGTCAAATTTTATCAGAGAGACAACCGGATGACGAGTGGTAATCTGGATCTTGAGGGGGGTAAAAAATGTAAAATTGACAAGGCCACCTCCCTCTCCCCCATATCTCCGCCCCCATCCATTTGGGGTCCATTCAGCCAGTATGGGAGGGTTTGGTATCACTTCAAGACCCAGATTACCACTCCCCATCCGATTGCCTATCTGGTAAAATTTGACATGCCATTGGCTTGAATAAAAAGGTTAATACCGTGTGGTTTCAGAAGGTAAAAAAAAGAATCTACGAACAAGAACCCTACCCCATATTTTTATAGAAACACCTGGATGTTAGCAATACATTTAGTTTGAAAATGTGTAGTAATAATGTCATTGACGCTGATGTCAGAGGGGTAAGGTAAAATATTAATGATGAATGGCTAAAGTACAAGTCTTGGTTCTTCATTTACATATTTAGACAGTCTATTTATATTTGTACAATAAATCAGAACATTTCCTCCACTTGACATTTTAAATATAAACAGATTTGATTATTTTTTAATTTTTTACTCTTCCAGATTGTATCAAATTTTGTGGAAAGCAACACACTTAATGTTGAAGAAGCACAATCAATCCTAGATTTCACAGAGAATGAGAAGATATCAAAACAAATAACAGAGCATGTTGATGAGCATTTACTCATATCTGTTACACTGCTTCAATTATTAAATATTGAAAAAGATCAAACAAAAGTAAATATTCTTACCCAAAGAATTTTAAATAATCTTGTAAAACATTACAAAGATTCAAAGAAGAAGTTAGAATTTATTGTAAAACTTCTCGATAGTCGAAATTTAGAAACAGTGTTCACTTTACTAGACACTGACAACCGTATTTCTGTGATAGAACTCTGCCGAAATATACTATTCCCATCTAACAAGAAGTCCTTCTTTGTTAGTTTATTACAAACTTTGATAAGGAAGGATAATATAGATGAATTAATTGCTGAAAAGGGAGATAATATTCAATCAGTAATGAAAATAATGAATTCATTCTTTGAATTTCCAAAAGGACGGACTTCAAAAGATCATAACTTCCTATGCAACTTTATAGATGTTTTTGTAAGTTGCTTCCGAGGTGAAAATCAACTAATTTTCGCATTCTACATAATGATAACAAATTCATTGCAAATGGCACAGAATTACCTAAATCCCAACACTTCAATGGCACCCATTGTGTTTGAAGAAAATGATGATAAAATAAAAAGAAACATCTTCTTGAAAATGCTTGAAATATTGTTGACAAATGAAGTGGACATTAGTATTCGATTGACAGACACATTTGGTGAGAAAATATCAAAAGTCGAAATAAAAAAGAACTTCTCTGTGTTTCTGCAGAAAGTTATGATGGGGTTGTTGAAATTAGAAGGAAAACTGGATAAAACTACTATGAATATTATAAACATAGCATTGAAATTGGATCCAGTTCTTATTGAACAAAAGTTGGGCCAAATTATACCACCAATAATGGCAGCAAAAAAGAATAGCTCAAGTGTTATGGAAACTTATACATCAATGTTAAAATGTTTGCTACAAACATTATTCAAATTAAGTAGAGGAACTCTTTTTCTTACTCAAATTCTACCAAACATAAAATTTATTTTGGAAGCTAGCAACACCGAGCAGTTTGATTTGATTCAAAAAGCTAAAAATGAGGATAATTCTGAAAAGATTTTAAGTAAAGTAATTACTGGTAATGATATATTTCCTAATGTATGTGTGGACATGTATGGCAAATGGACCTCTGAATTGATGTTCAGACAAAATGGTGAACTGTTGGTGTCCTTGCAGAAAGATTTGGAAATACATTGCCTAATGATGTTAGAGGAAGGTTTTGTCAGTAAGTGATTGTCATTGTAACCAGTATAATAAATATCAAATAAGTAATTGGATAAATGACTAATTTATTTTCTTAACTTCCAGGTCCTTCTATAATAACTTTGTCTGAAGTATTGGCAGCCATCTTGTCGAGTTTCTTCGATAACAACAAAATGGCGGATCACACGGTTCCGCGGCATATTGCAGAGGAGTTCTGGTCTTCTTATAGCAAGTTTGAATCTGAATGCTTAAAGAAATTGGGAGAATGTGTTTTAAAACTAAATTATGTAAGTAATCAACATTTATATTTTGCAAATAATAAATAAATAAATATCAGAGACAAACTCACACAAATTGACCTAGTCCTTATTAAGCTCTGGGCTTGTACTATGGGTACTAGACAACGATAAACATGCTTATATAGAGAAATACATACTTAAATATATAGAAAACATCCATGACTTAGGAGCAAATACTCATGCTCATCACACAAATATTTGCTCAAACCGGGATTCGATTCGTAAGCAGGATCACTACCAACTAGGCTAACTAAAATGAGAACTGAAATATGCAAAATATTGAGTTTTCCAGCTAATCTAAACAAGAGCCGAGCCAAAGATTTGCCAAAGCTTAGCTGAGGTTAATCCAGAGCCTAGGGCCAAGTCAGAGCTAACCCTTAAGTCTACTACAACTACATGAATATTAAATTTAATTTATGTGTAATACGTTTCAGAATCCCCCTCTAATAAAAGCCTTTTTGCAACTTTGCATCAGTTTTTCAAGACTTAAACTCCTCAATTTAAAATATGGCAACATCAAAGTAGATATGGCATCAAACAAGGCTTCTGGTGTCTTTGACTTTAGTCCGATATTGCCCTGTTTAAATTCAGAGCAGTGGGTAACACTGGCTGGTAAGGTGCAGGAAAATGAAACTAAGGTGCTCTTGGTAAGTAATATTACTGATTTGAAAAAACTTTGATTTCGAAAACAATATAGGTACTAAATATATTTTCTATGATAAATAATATATGCCTACTAGCATCAGATCTGCCCGCGACTCCGTCCGCGTAGAAGTCGTTTATCGCTACTCCCTCGGGAAAGAGTAGAAAACAATGGGGGCGCTAGTGTCTATGTCATGTCAAATTCGATTTCATGTGGCAACTCTTTAGTACTTTTATATAAAACAATTAAGTATTGCCGGTAAAAATATTCGTATTTCCGATTCTACACTTTTTGGTCGCAGTGTAAACTATACAAAATAAGATACGTTATGGCTTCTGAACTTCTGAATAATGGATACATCTGATAAAGTATACAATTTATCAGCATTTTTGATCTTTTTCAGGTCTGCACTTAAGCGTAAAACACACGAGCGCGGGCGCGGGTCGGGAGCAGGCGTTTTGCTGTTACATTGGTCGTAATGCACGCATTCTCCGATTGCCCTTCTCACAGAGCGCGCCATGTAACAGCAAAACGCTAATATTAGAATGTGCATGTTGTAGTCAACTTGAAATTTTTTTCATCAAAAATTTTATTATTTCAGGATGACCTGGTAGCAAATAAAATATTAGCAACTGAGCTTACCGAATCAGAAGAAAATCAGTCATCCTCAGACAAGGCCCATTTACTAAAAGAACTGACCAGCGAAGATGTTTTTGACAATGAAGGGTACCTAAAAAAGATCGTCTTTACCCATCTGGAAAAGTCGCAAGCGAAACAACTAGCCAAATTCCTTGTGAAATTTTGTTTGAGTAAGAACGAGACAGATCTCTTGAAACATAGCTCTATTGTGAATAACAGACAGGTGCTAAATGCTCTGGTGTTAGAAACATTAAAAAATATAACAAAAGGATTTGAAAATGGAGAATCTTTAACCAAAGCCATGAGCAAATCAGAATTCGATTTGACTATGTTCTTAAAAGACGTTAACGTAGCGGATTATTTTAATAGCATGTCACTAAGAGAAGAAAGTGATGTCGTTAAATGTATAGAGATTTTGAAACAGTTGCATATTTACTATTTGGAAGAAAAATATCAACTGGCAACTATTTTTGTGATGTTGGTAGTGAAGAAAACGGCTAGTAAGAAATTGAAACGAAATATTGATTACGCACTGCAAAGTATATACGAATTGAGTGCGAAAAATCCAGATTTGTATAAAATATTCCCAGTAAAGTTTATATTTTCATTTGGAGATAAATCTTTGATAGACTTATTAACACTTAAAGTCAAGACCTCTAATAACTTACTGTTGATAAAAAGCACTCTAGAAACCGGAGTTAAGAAAGTGAAAACTGACAGTGAAGTAGTGAAAAGTATTGTGGAAATATTACTTAAGAAGCAAACAAGTAAAAATACTTCGAGCGTCGAGTATTTTTGCGATCCAGTGTTCCAAATCTGCTGCTTAGTTCTTCCAATTATAGCCAAAGAAAAGAAAGCTATAACGACAAGCGCATACAGATCGATATTAGCTAACTTACAAGAGAAAATACACAAGACTATGCTGGAAGCATTTAAAAATATTGACTTTAGTAACAATAGTAGTTTATTTGCACCAGAAACTGGCAATACTGAAGACTCTATGGTAGTATCAGACAATATGCTGGCAGCACTGAATGCTATGGAGGCGTATTCTTTGACTCTGTCCAAGTATTGTGAAACCAATGATGCGGCGGAAATTAAAAATTTGGATTGCCTTTGGGCCGGATTAGACTTTTTCTTGCGAAATGCCGTAAGTATAAAGAATATACGACTAATTCATTAATAATCTTACAAAGTCTCATCTCTTGACAACATGTTTTTTTTCTAGATACAAACTGTCCAAAGTCCAGACTCTAAGAACCCCCACATAGAATCATCTATCCACCTTCTAAATGTGATTCTACGGTACATCAAGAAACTCGAAACGCACGACGTTTTCAAAGACAAAGATAAACTTTTTTTACAAATATGGCGGAGCATTAAGGACAGATTGCTTATGGTCCACGACCAGAGACAAAAGAGGCGTGTCAGCGAGGGTTGTATAGAGAATATTGGTGTTGCTTTAAAGTTTTTATGGGAATTATCTTCTGTTGATTGCTTTGGAAAGAATTTTGTTGGGGATCTGGCTAATCTAGCTACGCTTAAGGTAAGAAAATTTCAATTAATTTTTAACAAGTTTTGCTGATAGCCGTTTGAATTTTCTTGATATTGTTTCTCTGAATATTTAAACTACCCATTGAGTGAAAAAGCTTGCTCTATTTTAGGGTTCCGTGCCCGAAGGGTCCAAATGGAGCCCTATTGCTGTCACTCGTGTGTCCATCTGTCACACAGGTTTTACAGCCCGACGGTTGGAGCTACAGTCTTCAAATTTTCACAGTATAAGCATCTTGTTGACCCAAAGCCATACAAAAACATTTTTGACCTACACCATCGAGTGTGGTATCGTTGTTTAGAGCTCATTGAGTATTCATCATTTCATTCTTGTTGTTATTCTCAATATTTTAAAAAAATATTGGAAAACAAAGGAATGAGAAACCACCAAAGTTAGCTATTTTTACAAAAAAAAAATCTGAAGAATTTTTTAACTTCCCATTGACCTAAGAACTTTACATTTGGTGATAATGTTTATTATTACGTACATTTTACTAACAAATACTAATATATTGATAATTTGGTACGGAATCCTAAATGTGCGACGTCCGACACGCAATTGGTCGGTTTTTTATTTTGTATCTTCTTTAACATTTTGACCGCCGTATAAGACATATAAGATACCACACCATAGCTAATGTCAACCTTCCTCAAATACACTTAGGTCTATTTTACGCTGTCAACCATGATGGCTATACAGCCGTCAATGGCATTCAAAATGTTAATTGTGTTTATGTCTATATTCAGGACTTGCAAACTCTAAAAGACGACGAATCCCACACTATTCTAACGTCCCACAAGGTGTCCAGGTACCTAACTATACAATGTTTGAAAGCCAATATCATTGGGCCGAAGTGCGCTGCACTCTCCAAACTTATGTACAGGATATGCAAAAACATACGTCACTGGATTCAGGACAATTTTGAGTATAATTTGGAAATTAAAGGAGACAGAATTATTCGGGAAGACAAGGAGATAGTGATAGAAGATGCGGTTTGTGATCTGTTGAGGAATGACATGGAGATATTGTCTGAAGTTGTAATGGCAGCTAAAAGGGTGAGTTTAGATATTCGATGCTCGGTTTTGAATTTAATAAAAATAGACGAAACATTTGGCATACATTATTATGTTAACAGTACATGAAAATCAGTCATAGACAAAAAACTATAATAAATTGATAGATAATTTACTACAGTAAGGACCTTTTTCACAATCGACAAGTAAATTCATCTGTCAAATAAAGATAGCCCTCTCCTTGTCTATTTTCAAGTGTAAGAAAGGGGCGGGCTTCGGGTCGCTAGTTACCACAGACAAGACTAAAAAACTATAATATTTTATGTGGTGTTGCCAACAAAGGGAAAGGGCTAAATTTATTTGACAGATATGCTTTACTTGACGATTGTGAAACAGGCGGTAACAGGCGTTAAATAATGGATTTGCTTTGAATTCTCCTTAAAACAACATTACCTTATAGAGACTTAAAACGCCGGTGGTTTAGTGGTTAAACGACAACCGTAACGTACCGAGTTCGAACCCCAGCGATTGCCATGTACCGAACAGTTTTTAATTCAGCATCTAATGCCCTTTTCCTATTCTTAGCTTCTCAGCACATAGGTACTCGTCCCCTGCCATTTATTTGCTGCAAAAATTTGCTGGAAGAAATCCCTCAAAGGGATAAGCTTGCCTTTGTACTAAGACTGTAATTTCTTAGTGTACAGTCAGCATCAAATAGGAGCAGCAAATATATCGCAACACATCTTTATTACTATAGGAATAAGAATGTGTTGCGATATATTTAGCCGTTTTGCATGTACAATAAAGAGTTTACATACATACATACATTTATGCCTCTTCCATGGATTTCCATGTCATCCTAGATGCGGCGATTCTTAGCTTGTAATGTTTATACAAAAAATCTTATCAAATTACAGCTAACATTAGACTACAAGTTCCTGGACTCAATCTTCGAGCTGCAGCATTTGATCCACTGCATTTTGGGCTGTAATGCGAAACGCGCAAGGTGCAGAGTGAGCTGGCCGGCGTTCTTCAAACTATACAATGGATCTCTGACTATTCTAAACAGCTTACTGATGTCGCGGGAAGAGATTCTAGAAGACAGGTAACATTACCATCACTCCCAAGTAACACAGTAAGCAATATAACTACTCATTCGTGGTCTTATATAAAGTTCTAGGCTGATATAAACTCTTACAAAAGTTCATCCGTGAACTTATAGCTGCATAATAGCATTTAGTGTCAATTAAACAGCTCAGTCTGAATTACGGCTGTATTACGGTATAGAAAGGGTACACATTTTCGTCCCTATTCAGCGCTAAGCATTTTTAAACACTATTAGCTGTTTAAGGGCAACTTAGTGGAGAACTAGATGCTAAGTGCTGTGTATGATAGCACATGTGAATATGTATTACGTTGCCTTTTAAGATACCACTTGTGAACTATTATAACGTCAATAGAGGTATAGTGAACTACATGTGGATGTTACTAATGCTTAGGGCTGATTTTTTTCCTGCTAGTCAGCCTTTATTCAGCCTACTGATACAATCTGCATAGCGGCTGTTTAGAAGTTCAACAGAACGCTAATAGCTGTTTAGAATAATATTAGTGAATCAAATTAACGGCTACGGCTGAACAATGTTTCACATGCAAACAAAAACATTGAAAACAGCTTACAGCTGTATTTGCGTTCACGAGTTACACTTATTACTGGTTTACACTGAATAACGGGACTCTAGTGAATCATTAAGCAGCCTATAGCTGAAAAGTGGTTCACATTGATGCAGAAAACTCAGTCACCATTTTTTATTCTATAACCTTTAAATTATCGTACTTTATCTTTACTTTTGAGGATATTTCAACCATAAACTATTATTACATTTAAATTATATCTCTATTTAGACAAGTACCAACAGTTTTTAGTCTATTTTTGGTGGAAATTATGTAGCTACATAATTATAAAACAAAGCCGGGTCGGTCTGTTCTCGAACTCAAAAACTAAACTAAACTATAATCAGTTACCTAATGAAATGAAAAACCCGACGGACGCAAAATTTCATGTTACATTGAAAAAAAATTTATTGGATATGTGTCCTTATAATATGACTGAATTCGAAATTGCATGTAGTGATACCTAAGATTAATGTAAGATTTGTCAGAATGTAAGCATATTTATCTAACTTGTTTTGTTGTGATTGTTAGTTTTAAATTATATGTAATGTGATGATATTGACATTTACATTCTACTAATGTTTTGTTCTTTGCTACACCTTATGGGTAAAATTGTATTCATGTTCTAATTACAAATGTTTTCCATTTTTGTACATACAATATATTGCAAATAAAGAAACTGAAAAACTGAAAACTACTGAACGGATTTCTATACGGTTTTCACCAATGTGTGGGGTGATTCATGAGGAAGGTCTAGTGTATAAATAATTATTTAAGGTTTAGGTGCTTTATGGGTCAAAATCACCGAGGTGGCGAATTTACTTTGGACATTTTTAAATCATTAAATTTATTATGACAAATAATAAAAAAAACCAGAACAAACTATACACATCAACTTATTTTAGCCAAACATCAACAAGATTTGTTGGAACTTGTTCATGTAATCTACTTTTTTTTTACAAAATAATTTCGGGAACGCGTCTCAAATTAGTACCTAATCCACGGATAACCATAGCTATAAACACACAGTAAAAATTTATTCATTTTCTTAAAGGTTTGCTAATCTAGTAGCTTGGTGTATGGAAATGTACAATTTAATGATGTAACCGGCGTCCCAGCTGTTTAGAAAAACCTTGCATGGTTTATGTTACAGCTGCTGTTATTATTTCTAAATGTGTATGTCAAATAAATAAATAAATAGTTTATTTTATGTGCGAAGCCGGGGCGGGGCGCTAGTACTTAAATAAACTTGTTATTTTACCCGACTACGGCGTAGCGAAAAAGAGGAATATGATCTCAGCAGTTTTTAGTATGTTAATCTGTTACTTCGTAGCTCCTATGAATAAATCCGTGATTCGTCAACTGAGACGATGTTATAAAACTTATAAACGGCTTTTGTCTTCCTTCCATTGAAGCGTTTCAGAGGAATTACTCGTGGTAGTTCCTTTGTATGTTCCTTCGAAGGAACTATTGCGATTTTTTTTTCGCACTTGTCCCTTCACAAGAGGTGAAGGGAGTACGGCGACTTTTTTTTTGCCTTTGTTCCTTTGCAAAAACTGAAGGTGCTACTGCGACTTTTCCTTCGCTTTTGTTTTTTACAAGAGCTGAAGGAACAAGCGAGACCGGTTTTCCGCATTAGTTCCTTTGCAAGAAATGAAGGCAAAGGAACCAAAAAATAGGAAAAAGGCGGGGGCTTTTGTTTCGAATTTTTTTTAAATTTCGAATTCTAGTTATTGACATTTTAAAAGGATTTTTCTGAAAAAGAAGATAAGATTTTAGCATGGCTCAGTACAGGCTTAGTTTTTTTTTATAATCTTGCAAGATAAAATTTTTGCATGGCACAGTACAGGCTTAGTTGTTTACTTGAGAGAGGATGTATAGGTTTCTGCACTATGGACATAGACATAGTTTTTTTTTTTTTACTTTTCTTCCCTAGGGTTGACATGCATCACTTTCCACCCGCTTCTAAGATAAACAATGGCCAACTTTCAGAGTATGAGACATAAAAAACAATATACATACCCCTCTTGCACTATAATAGTGCTTGCACCATGAGAACCTTCCATTCAGATGTAAAAGTGTGGTTTGACATTCCAGATGGCCGTGTTATTTGCAGTGCTATAGGGCACTAGTGTGTTGTCTGTGCGAGCGATCGTCGGCGCAAGCGCAACTAGAGAAAACCACCGAAGATAGGTTAGCAGAGGCCGCGCATTCCATTGAAAAGTAAGTATGTTTATTTATTTCACAAAAACACACAAACAGGGGAATTAATTCCTAATGGAATTCTGTACCAGTCGACCAAATAACGACCAATTAATCGGAAATTGACACAGTTGGAGCACAGAAAAAGAAAATGGAAACAATACTAAAACCTATTTACATTAAAGTCAAAGTCAAAAGTATTTATTGCATGGTCATGTGTTACATAGATCTTATAATATTTGTGATACAGTTCGTCATGTCCTGCCTTGGAGAGGCGTACAATATTTAAGCTTAATTCTAAGTTTTACTTGATTAACTATGAATTAGGTACTAAATATAATATATGTTACATGCACACAATATTAATGTCACATTGGATGTCAGCGTTATTATTATATTCAAATTATCTATACGGTAACATACAATTCGCAAGTTTATACTATATGGATAGGAATTCGGACACGCATCATAATAGTACTATAAGTACTAATCTATATAATATATGTACATATATCAAATCCAATTGGGTAGGTAAAGTTTTTGGAAGAGGTGTAATTTATATTTTTTTTCGATAGTCGTCATCCTAAAGATCAAGGAACTGCGGCTCTTTTATTTTTATTCCCTCTAATATTTTAGAATTTTTTTTTTAAATTATTAAGTTGACATTTGTAAACTTTAATGACCGACAAGCTTGTTGCCTTCGTACTTAAGGAAAAAGAAAAAAAAACTCACTTCTATATCTGTCAAACTTTAATGTATGACAAGTGCTGCCACCTAGAGAGTTGTGGTTGAACTAAAGCTATACTATATATACGTACCTAGGCATGTACAGTTTACCACCGAAACATTATTTTGCGACTCTCCATAGAACCGTTTCATAATAAAGTGACGTCTATTTTGTGCCTCTCAGTATGTCACTTTATTATGACGCGGTTCTATGGTGTCACAATAACAAAGTATTCAGCAATACATTTAATAATGAGAGAACTCAGAGAAACGCATTTCCGCACAGACAACGCTTGACTGACTGACATTGGACGGACACATGTTTGACAGTTGACGTTTTGTATTTTCATCAACACTCCAGAGGTCGCTACCGTCAATGAAAATGGGAACCATTCTAAGTGTGCCCCCTGCCTTGACTTGACAATGACAGATATTATAGAAGTGACAGTTTTTTTTTCTTTTTCATTAAGTACGAAGGCAACAAGCTTGCGGTCATTAAAGTTTACAAATGTCAACTTAATAACTAAAAAAAATATTTTAAAAATCTTAGAGGAAATAAAAATAAAAGAGCTGCAGTTTCTTGATCTTAAGGATGACGACTATCGAAAAAAAATATAATTTACACCTCTTCCAAAAACTTTACCTACCCAATTGCCGTAAGTCAAAAACTCATAAACTCGTGAATGGGTCAAATTAAGACAAATGTTGTCGCATAGGTACTTAATAACGTATGCAAACATCATTTGATTAAACACATGTCCAACTAACATTTACTGTTTTATATGAATACGTAAAGATAATTCGGCAACATATTAACTACACTAGGCGTCAAAAAATCGCATCATTGTTTTGCACGGAATCAAACGATTCGTGTTTTTAAGGGTGGTTAATTGTGCTTTCAAATTATACTAATATTCATAGGGTACAAATAATTTAAGAGCTATATTCGCTTGAAACTCATTTTCGTAGACGTGCTATTTTTTTGACGCCGAGTATATATTACAGGGTGGGTGGGTCGTCACTCACACGCCAATGCCAGCTGAAAACCAGAGCTAATTTCAACTTTACGTCATAGACACTCGGGTCTATTTTTCGCTGTCAAACGTGACGGATATATCCGTCGTTGGCGTTGAACCAGTAGTGCGGATATATCCGTCAATGACGTTGAAAAGGTTAACTAAGTACCTATTTATTTTTATGTTACAGATTAACACAATCAATATGCAAGAGGAAAACTCACATATCCCGTCTCGCGACGTACACAGTCGCCGATATATCTTCCTGGATTGAACGCACGGCTCCGTCTAAAATGGTCCGGCAGCATCTAGAAAATTCCGTGGTACTTCTAATACAAGCGTCTGACTCCACTCATGCGATGGCTTTCCTAAGACGAGCTCTCGCCGGCTGCCCCGGACAAATGACTATGACTAACTTGTACACAATGTATAAGAGATATCATAAATATGTGGGGAACGCTTAAGATGTAATAAAAAAAAATACTTATTTTTGAATGTATAAAAATATATAACATTTATAGTCCAATCCACAAAAACGCGTCCCATCACTTATTGCCCATATTGATTAACGCATTCACTGCCGGCATTGATATTCAAACTTTCGCCAGGTGCCGCATCTTTTGTTTTATATGAAACACGCATACTGTAAAAACGCTCATACGCGTTCAAGGCACTGTGTGTAAATCTCGAGAACGCTTATATGCGTTGCGGGCAGTGAATGCGTCATGAAACCTTGTGTTCGAATTTTATCGCCCTCGCCGATTCACAGTGCATTTCACAATGGAAATTGAAGCGTCTATAAAATATAATATTATAATAATCCAGCCTATATACGTCCCACTGCTGGGCACAGGCCTCCACTCACAATGAGAGGGTTTATACCGTAGCGTCTATACCGTAGTTAAATTTCATATTTGCAGCCCAGCTTGCAACCCGGTCGCGTTGGATCTCAGCGACCAACTGAAAATGAAATGAAAAATGATTTATTTGGCACGTAATAATAGATCACCTTACATACAAACAATAACAATTTGTAAGCCTAAATACAATTTTTAAATGCCAAAATGGTCTCCGTTCTGCTTTGCGTCACTGAATGTAGTTGATACATTCAGTGACGCTGGTTTTCAGTGGGACCAGGGGAGTATTACGATGGCGTTACAAATAGAAAAACAAAAAATATAAAACAACATATATCGCTACAATTAGGAAATCAGAATCAGAATAATTGTTTGCTTCAAAACATGGTGGTTACAAGGTTCTTAATACTAAATGGCAAGTAGGTGAGTGTCACATGTTTTGTCATAGAATGACATGCAAAAAGAAAGCCATTAAGGCGTACAAATAGTTTATCCAATGGTACATTTGATGTGTCATATAAACATTATGCTTAAATAACTATCAACTATTTATTACATACTATAGCTACTATGATTCTGAGATAAATTATATGATAAAATAAAATAAAACTGCGCGGCCCGGTTGGAGGAAATCGTACGTTTGTTCGGGCTAACTACTGTACAGATTTTCAAACGGTTTTCACTAATAAGTATTAGGCTATAATTTATGATAAAATCTAAAACTGCTAAATGCTTTGGCATTTATTGTCGGATTTAAATGTCACCTGTAACCGTGGAATATAATATAATATCAAGCATACTTTAGCATATACGAGTAGTGCTAGTGTAAAAATTAGGAATTTGGGGTTGACCGATGTGTGGAGTGAGCCTAGGGCTGCCACCTTTTTTTTTTTCGAAAATTAATGTATTTGTTGATTTAAATGAACAAAAAATAAAGTATTTTATATTATTTGTAGTTCCAACTAATAAGTTTTTAAGTTCTTTCATTGATGTCGAAAACAAAGTATTTTAGCGTACTTTATGTGCTTTGTAAATTATAAAGTACGAACAGCCAAAATACAGTACAATACTTTATTACAGTACGGGTGGCAACCCTAAGTGAGCCTGTGAGTGTTAAAAATTAAATTAAACACTTGTTATTAACAAACACGTTGTAAATAAAATGTATAATTTTGTGTAAGTTTTTTTTTATTTTTTTAATTACCTATGTAAAATTTCCCTTTGCATTTTACAAGCTTTCATTTAACTTGCAATGTTTGCCTGGTTGGTAGTGACCCTGCCTACGAAGCTAGCGGTCCCGGGTTCGAATCCCGGTATGGGCAAATAGTGGTGTGATTTGCGCGATTTGTTCCTGAGTCATGGATGTTTTCTATATATTTAAGTTTGTATTTCTCTATATAAGTATGTATATCGTTGCCTAGTACCCATAGTACAAGCCTAGAGTTTACGGCCGCACTCGGAGACATCAATTAAGTTTTAAGTTTCATTAAAGTAGCTGCCGTCACTTTCTTTGCTATAGCAATAGAATAAGACGCAGCAACTTTAATGAAACTTAAAAAATAATTGACGTCTCTGAGTGCGGCAGTTAGTCTGGGACTAGGTCAATTTGTGTGAGATTGTCCCTGATATTTTTTTTTTTTAAAGGTGTAAGTCAAAGCTTGCAAGCTGAATTAGAACGACTTCCCCGTGTCCGATTCAGCTGAAATTTGGTATACCCACGGGCTTCGGTGACAATGCAATAATATGATACCATGGAACTGGTCTGAAGACGCAGTCAGAAGGTGGCCTGAACTCCAGAACGAAACAAGATAGCCCCGCCGTGTTTGGGCTCATTGGATATATTGAGGAAATCAATGACACATACCAGCAACTTCTGATGTAAACAGAAGCAGAACCGGGGGTAATTTCTATTAGCATCAGAGGTGGCTGTAGGTGTCATTGATTTCATCAATATATTGAAAACGGTGATGACGGGCGGTTTAAACAACCTGAGATCCATTGCTCCGCATTTTTCCTGCTGATTGTGTATCTAGTAAGGTAAAAGCACCTATTATGGACAGTGCTCCAGTTATGAACAATCCAATAAATATAAGCTTCCGAGATGTATATGTTATTGTTAAAATTAGTAGTGTTACGTTAGCGTTAAAATTAGATTACATTGAAATTATAATGAAATTTTCGGTATTGCCAAGTTCTCTATAAAAAAATGTTATTGTTCATCACTGGAGCCTTGTCCATAATAGGTGACTTCACCTTATATACTTTTTTTTTTTAATGATTATGATCTGGATGCAAAGTCCTTTAAGCCATACCTTATATACTAAATTAATTATTGTAGGTATTTATATAGTTTCACTTCCCCCTGTCATCAAGACAAACTCTTGGTGTTGCTGAGCTATGTTGCACGTGTTTCTCTTCCCCACTGCACTACACCACCCGCCCCCGCTGACACCTGACCGAGACAGCCGTGCACGAAATTGTTCAGCTCCGGTGGCCCGTTTCACGAAGCTACAAGTTACAAATTACAAGCGGAACTCTCTTTCTAGCAAAAGGAGTTTCGAGAATGTGTAACTTGTAGTTTCGTGTAACGGGCCACTGAATGGTTACCAACTTCGATTTTCAAAGTAGGTACAGCCCCTAAAATATAATAAATCCTAGATACTAATAATGTACACTTAAGTAAATAAATACATATATAATGTGACGCATGCCTATTCACATTGAATTCCAAGATCCGGATACATTTATTATACATATTCATACTAATCAATCTGTCCCTGTGTCCAATACAATAGGTACTAGGGGCGCTACCACTGGACCAATGGCCTAAAACTGGTTTTCTAATGATTCGCAACCGCACGTTTCGCAAACTGTTTCATTTCGCAACCGTTTAATTTGGCCAAACGCTTTTTTTCTGAAACTAAATATTTCAGGATTTATATAAAACTAACCTAACCTAACCTATAGGGTTCTACACGATGGTCCTGAAATATTTAATTTTGGAAAAAAAGCGTTTGGCCAAATGAAACGGTTGCGAAATGAAACAGTTTGCCAAACGTTTTTCTCCCAAATTGAAGGACACCCCTAAACTACTCTAAAATTATAGATAGGTAATCGAATAAGAGAAAAACCTCTTTGGTACAAGCAAAACAAGTCAAATAAACTAAGGCGCGAGAATTTCAAAACACAAAATGGCGACTTCGAGGTTATTTCCGTCTGCCCATATATGGGCATTTCTTAAATACTGGAATGTGATTGGCTAAAATATAATCGTAATCAGTGAGTCACTTGTCGAGTAGCGAGTAATTTAGTTCCACTGCTCATATAAAAGTGTGATGCTACCTCTTATCTCATCCTGTTGATGCAACTTTCATTTATCGAGATAAATTCCATTTGAGTATTTAGGATCAAGACAGCATCGACGATTGTTAGTTCAGCTTTGAAGTTAGCAACATAAACTGTTGTAGAAGTTCTAATACAAAGTATTTTAAGACAGCATTAAATATCTTTATAATTAAAAGAAGTATTTAAAAATAGCTTCACATTGAACTCTGTTGGATTTCGTATTTGTAAATTTATTTATATCTTATTGGAAAGTGTGTTGACTATATTGCTTGATTTGACACATGCGCCCATTGGCTTATTTGCTGTCGCAAAATAACGGTTAGCCAACCTTACCGATCAGTGTCGTTCCGGTCGCTCGTTGTGTCGTGGTGTCGGTGAAGTTAGTGGTGAATTTTTTTACGTGAATAACATCAAAAAATGGTAAGTGAAGAGTATAAATTACAGTGAATCATAACAGGACTGTGTTAATTAACCGCGGGTGTGTTGATAAATTTATCGAAATGCCGAAACTGCAACCAAATGTATTCTTGTGTGACCGGTGCCGCCATATTTCGCACGAACCACCGCAGAGTTCGCACGCCTTTTTATAAAAATTAAATGTCATCGTTCAGTGATTTTATGCCACGTGTTGTGTTCTTAGCGTTATTAATTTGAAGAGATCACCAGGCGGAGTATCCGGAGTGTATGTTGGGTTTGGAATAGCGGTGTTGGATTACACGTATGTTTAAAAGGTTACCAAGCCTTTTTTGATGAGCTGAGAAATTTTGGGCGTTTTATTGGAGTGAATCGTTGATAGTGACCATATTGACCAGTTTATGAAGGTTTTTTCGATTTACCGGTGGCGAGTCGAGGGCATCGAACTGAGGGTTTGCATCGCCGCGCAATCGCATTCAGTTTTACCATATATGGTATAGCGGTCGGCGGCGGCTGTCACTTACATTTCACGTCTATTTTGGGTGAATAGAGCGCGTGAACGCGTCGCTGCAAATGCCCGGGGGTAATGATCCCGATTGACGAATGTCAAGGTCACTACTGACTAATTCAAATAAAGTACCTTCATGATAGGAAACTAGGGTGTCTCTGAACTGTACTTTTTCCTGCTAAGTAGATTATCTAGTACTGCAACCGCTGATATTCCGTTGTGTTGATAACGTTAAAGTGAAATTTTCGTTCACAGACACGCCTTTCTATTTTACCTACTAAAGTTTATCTCTAAATGTGTTCTATGAACAAACTTATTAAATATGCTAATAATTCTCTCGTATTCATATATTTGGAGAAATCGAAGTTTTTAGTAATGACTATTAAGCTGAATTCTTATCAGAATCCCACGCTTAGTCATGCATGTACCTACTTATGTTAGAATATTGTGGTTGACTAACCAATGTTAGATTTCCTTATTTGTTCAGTAATGGAGCTTATTTAAAATACTGGTCTGATTCATGTTGGTTGGTCATGGAGTCTTAGGTTGTATTAGAAGGTTAAATATGCAGGTTGGACTAAAGCAAAGGGGGTCCCGTAGTAGGTTAGGTTAGATTGTTCTATGGTGACCTCCTTTGCTTTAGGTGGACCAATATGCTGCATTTTGCCTTTAACATGGGGAGTTAATTAGTTATGGAATTGGAAATGTGTTAAAAATTAACTTGAGAGAGAGAGGATTATGTTATTTTTAACCCCTGATGCAAAGAGGGGTATTATGAGTTTGATGTGTGTATCTGTCTGCGGTGAAGTAGCTCCTACAGTGATGGACCTATTTTGATTCAGTTATTTTTGGTTGAAAGGTGAATTAATCCAGTGTTCTTAGATTAGTTTAAAAATCCATAAAGCCATTGCTCTGAAAGTAGAGGTCCAGATTTTGTTGGGTTTTTTTAACTCTGTTAGGTTATTATTTCACAAGACAGATCATAAATGTGTGTGTACAGGTGTAGCAACACAATATTGAGAACTAGCTGGTATCCGGCGCATTGCTGCCTAACTTTCATGCAAGTGCAAGCAATAAGTTGACTAAAGTTTTATTGCAATTGGATTAACGGTATGGCAGCGCATATAATACAAACAAACAAACTTTAATTTTTATAGATTAGATTTGATTGTTTTGTTCCCAACTGTCATGGCGTAAGTTTTGCACAACCTTATGTCAATAGCTATACATCATCCACATGTTAAACATAACACATCTTGGTACTTGTCTAAAGATGTCTGTTGCTATTGTCATCTATTCATTATAGTTACACACATGTGGGTGTTTTCCTAATGAGATTTGTCAGTAATATTAGCAAATCATGTGATATGGGTAATTCTTTGAGCGTTTAAACCACTCATTCCCCTGATCACATTAATGTCGAATTTCCTGTAGATTAAGGATAGCAGTTTCAGTTATTTTGTAGAAGTCAGGGCACTCTACATGATAACCGAAAATAGCATCCAAAGCTACAGGAATTTCGACATTAATGCGACCAGGGGATGAGAGCAGTTGAAACACTCGAAGAATTACCCATATTCTGCTTACCATGGCGACTCTAGTGAAAATGACACTTTTCGAGTTTAATATTTCCTAAACAATCCCCCAAATCTATAAATTCTTTATGACATATCAATAATCTTACTTATTAAATGAGAAACATTTGTATTTATATATATTTGTACTCACGTTCTCTAAAACGGCTATAACGATTTCGATTAAATTTGCAGTATGACTGTTTACCGGGGCGATAAATCGATCTAGCTGGGTCTCATATCTGGGAAAATTCGTTTTCCCCGTATTTTCACACGAATAGATTTCCCGTGCAATATGGTTCGTAATATCGGGACGGCTGCCGCCGTCTGAATAGACTGATGGTTAGAGCGTTGGCATAGGTACTACGTAAAGACTGCGTGCGGGTTCGAACCCCAGCTATGGAGCTTTTTTTTTTGTATAGAAAATCGGTGAAAATTCTGTTTCGACCCGAGCGACGACGCTCGGTCTCCCAGGTACTACTTTTTAAGAGCTATCCAGTGATACCTCACTCAATGTTACAATGTAAAAAAAAATACTTTTACTTTACCATGTATGGGAGGTTTTTTTTTTCAAGATTTTATTTTACAACTTTGTCAGCGTAATTTAAATGTATAACTATACAGCTTAGTAGTACCAAGAGTCCCCGAGTTAAAACTCGGACATACGGACAGACGGACGGACATGGCGAAACTATAAGTTGTTGACTATGGAACCCTAAAAAGATCAAAGTTGGTATTTTTAGATAATGTTAGTATTGGTTTACAGGCTTTAAAAAGTGATTGACGGCTAAGGTATGAAAACCAATTTATCACACCTTAGATGCAATAGGCACCTATCAACAGTAAACTTGATAAGGTTAATTTCTCTTATCATTTGTAATCAGTTAATGCCATATCCATTCTTAAGAATATCTACTGGGTACAGTGTACCCAGTAGATATTCTTAAAATGTAGATTATTTTTGTTTACTTGCTAATGACATTACCTTGTTTCTAGAATAATAAAAGCTATAATCCCTAATTTTGATGATGATTCGAGTTTGTAGATGCGTCATCATTGTCATCAATTGCCATACGCTATTTCTAACAATGACGAATCGAAATGTCTACAATAACTAAATATAAATTAAACATTAGAATTAAATTCAGACAATAATGTTCTCAATAAATATAATTTTTGAGAATTTCTGCCTACTCGTTTTGCACTGTCATTAGCTTCTAAGGTACCTACTTAGCGAGACCAATCAGATAAAGAGGCCAAACTCAATGACTCTACTTTCAAGTACAGAGATATCCTGTTGCTATCTTCCGACTTCATCATATCAATTAGCCACCATAATTATCTATGCATTTGTCATCTGGTTTACAAATACCAAATTTCAGCCCATTCTAATAACAACGGAAGCTTAAAAAGCCGAGCAACAAAATTAGGGCGCTGTTCAGAATGAAATTTGCAACATGATCCAAGGTTTACTCTAAACTGTGCTGGTTGCCATTTGAAAATATTGTAGTTCCAGCGGTTGTCACCACACGCTCGAATTTTTTGCCAGGCTATAGTTCAAAATTGACTTGTAAGATTTGAACAAAGCACACCAATTGACAATCGAACAATTAATTATTTGCCTCGTTAGTGAAGTCCAACGGCCTTCATACACTTGCCTACATTATTGTCTGCACCTGAGTCAACCGTGACGCATAGATGACGGTGAGGTCATTCACCCCCGCACACCCTCGCCAAAATGACGATTCAATCTGATGCTAGCCTGGACACGTGATCTTGACGAGATGATTATTAGTGACAAAAATACATAGGTAATGTATTTGTACAGGTCACTTACGGACAGCTAGCTAAACCTGCCCCGCAACATGTGTGTTGCTCTGATATTTCTTTTTAACTAGTCTCAAGTCTGTAACGACATGACAGAGACGCACTGAGCGACAAACGAGAAAGTTCAAGATTGTGTTAAACTGCTAAGTGCTCAGGTTCGAGGTCTTTGAGAATGAATGATGTTTGCTTGAATAAGATTGAATGTTCCCCTTTAGAATCTTCTGTGCACCCTCTTAGACGCTCAGCTGTTTGAATTGAATGTGCAGGTTACCCCACGATATTTATCCACCGTAAACGCATCGGGTAGTGTAGGTACTTTAGCTATAAACAGGGACATGGCGATCGCTGGGGTTTGAACTCTGTACCATGTAATGTAATCCTAAGGGAACACTAGACCACCAACGCTCTGAAGACTGAATGTCAGTTGCGATTGTCCAATTGTTGTCTATTTATATGCGTATAAATGCGTATATAGGCACACGCAAGGCTGAAGTTGTTAGAGTATCAAACAGTCGTTTCAAACATTTGCTTATAAGTCTTATAACACACCTATACAACAGCCAGTTACAAGAACATATCGTTTACACCGGTTCTAATTGACCTAGCACGTTCACTGCGCACGTTGAGTGCACCATACATGAGATTTCGACAATGAAACTGCAATAATTTATTATTAGATGAATTTCGCGACCTTTATTTAGTTGCAGTGAATTTCAAAGTAGCATTTTTTAGCGAAAGCTTTATTTATGTTTTCATAATTTATTATATGTAAAATTTGTTAACTGTATTTTACTGCGTTGATAAGTGGTCTAAGTTCGCAACTGCCTAACGTATTTTCAAAATTCCTCTCTTATTTAATAAGTTGACACGGGGCTCCTATTTCTGGGCGGTTTATCCTTCGGGCATCTGAAGCTACCTAACGAACTATGTGTGTATGATTTGTATAACAAAGCGTGTGTTTTGAACTGCAAATCGGGCCTCTTGCAATTAATTTAGACTTAATGCTACTTAGACCAGAGGGCTTATTGCCTAACGCCCTCGCGATCGCGATCGCTTTCATATTTGACAGTTGAAGTCAAATCTGCCTACAAAATGAAAGCAATTGTGTCACTTTCAAGTCGATCGCGATCGCGAGTGCGTTAGGCAATAAGCCCTCAGCTTCGTTTTTTACGCTTAAACAATGCGATCCTGAAATCCGCTACAACTAAACAAGGTGTTCGCAAAATATATCCAACATTAAATATAGATTTGCTAAAAAATTGGACCCTGAAATCCGTTGCAACTGAATAATGCGTTCGCGAAATTCATATATAACAAAGCATAAATGAGACCATCCCTTTGTGTAGCCTAAAAGACGGGCACCTATCGCCCAATTTTCGGAATCCAAA
The DNA here is from genome assembly GCA_963241965.1 of Tortrix viridana. Lineage (NCBI taxonomy): Eukaryota > Metazoa > Arthropoda > Insecta > Lepidoptera > Tortricidae > Tortrix > Tortrix viridana. The sequence goes on along the minus strand of OY725197.1, from coordinate 3,163,265 downwards.
ATGGTAACTATTTAGAAATTGTAGATTTATTACCTCTTTTAGGGCCTGCGCAAACCGGCGGAGCGCAGCGCAGATCACTTTAAATTTATCAATGTATATTCTTTTCTATTTTAATTACAATAAGGTATAAATTTAGAGTCGCAGCCGCAGAGTAGAAATCCCCCGTGATGCTCCGAGGTCGGTCTCAGAGCATTCATATTTTATACCTTGCTGTAATTAAAATAGGAAAGAATATACATTGATAAATTTAAAGTGATCTGCGCTGCGCTCCGCCGGTTTGCGCAGGCCCTTAATCTCCATCTTTTTACCCGACTGATGTGAAAATATCAGCCTAGCGGTAATGTAACCTAACCTAACCCGGCCTCGTTGTCAAAGGAGAGTGGCCACCAGATAATCTGTCACTAGGTAACCTTCGCGTCCAACATGTCAATTCACTAACCCGATCCCACCGTAACGACATTTAAATTCAATTCAGAGATAACCATCTTGGAGGTAACAGGGTGAATCAACTTTTAAGGTACTCCCCATTTTTCGAGATGTTTAACAATTTTCATTTTTTTAGAAAGACTATTTATTTGCTAAAGTCGTGGCTTACACATTTATAAAATCAGACATATAGGCTAACATTTAAAAAATGTTGTTCTAAAATGGTACAATTTTAAATAATAATATAGTTGGTAACGCAGGGGACGATGTTGTCCCCAGGTTTTGTATGAAAAATGTGCATTTTCCCCTGAGTTACCGGGGTTTTCCGAAAATTAAGAAATATTTGAGGTGTCTAACATGTGGGATCTGTAAATTTGATGGTCTGATTTGAATATTCATAAATTATTATTAATCATAAGTCACCAGGAAAGTTTTAGTGCCGCAAAAGAAAAGGAGTACCTTAAAAGTTGATTCACCCAACATCGTTCGTTTATTATTTGTCTTGTCTTTTAAATCCTATTTACCATCTTACTCACAATCGTAAAGTAAAGCATATCTGTCACATACATTAAGGCCTTTCCCGTTCGTACGCTTGAAAATAGACAATGAGAGGGCTAACATTAAGTGGCAGATAAATTACTTGTCGATTGTGAGACAGGCCCTAAGACTACCAATACCCAATACGTAATTAAAGACGCGTAAAGAGAGATAATATGTTACAATATTTCAAAGTATCTCCTGACATAACAGCAGAATATCATTCCTGGAACAGAGCCAGTGGCGTTTTACACTTGCGACATCCCTCATTCATCTATGCTAAGTATTTATAACTCGTTTTCATTGTGCTTTCTAAACTTTGGCACTGCCGAATATCTAGGCATTGTAATGAAATTAGTGACTCGGCATAATTTCTGAACGGAAACACCCCTCGGGTACTCTTTTCTAATCTGTTCTCGAATAATTTCAACGCTTGGAAGTAAGTAACCTTTTGATCGTCTACGTCTATTTATTTCGGCGCAATTCGCGAAAACTGGAAATAGAATTGAGTTGAATGCTACACCATCATTATCTTTGGCAGGGTGGCCACTTTCTGGAAAACCGGGAAAAGTCAGGGAAATTCGCTGGTCAGGGAAAAATCAGGGAAATGTCAGGGATTTTTTCTAAAGGTCAGGGAAAAATACATTACTTACTAAATTTATAACTTGCATTTCGTCTATTGAGAGAAAAATTCACTAAGTACACTTTATTTAAAAAAATACATTTGTTCACTGCAATGTGGTTCCTCCCATATGGCAAAAATAAAAAATTCGGTGTAACAACAACCATGAAATGAGTTATCGTTGTAACATCTACTAATTCTAAACTACGAAAAACTATAAATTAATTTAAATAAATGTACTAAATTAAAAACATCGGTGCATTTTAATAAAAAAATATAGGTATGTTACGAGTCTTGATTAAAATGTAAAAATCCTCGAAGGGCATCAAAATCCTATATAAAAAAAAATATTATGTAAAAAATGTCTAGATTTCGTTTCCATAGAAAAATTTATGTAGAAAAAAATCCATACTTTCTGTGCGGTGTACTTTTATATTGAATATAAAAAGTTATGTAACATTTTTTTTATTTTTGCTTGGATGATCAGGGAAAATACCGAAAAAGTGCCTGGAAAACCGGGAAAAGTCAGGGAAATTCAAATGTTGTAAAAAGTGGCCACCCTGTTTGGTTATGTTATGAGTTATTTTGTCGAGCAGTCTTGCTTAAGTTTAGTTCAATGTTTAGGCGATATGTTCCTTGGAGTATGTTTAACTATCTCAAAACCTGATATGATTAACATTCCCGAGCCTTCCTATCTAGCTAGTTGGCTCTTTATAATATGAAAGATGATTTCCCTCGGCATATCTCTAAATTGAATCTGAAACTATTTAAAGATACGTAAAATGTAACGTAACATCGGATTACGCCGCGGCTGACTCAAATCGTCTTTTATCAAGGTCCTTTCTTTCGAGAATAATTTCAGAGTGCGTAGGAGTTCATTTGGCGTCACGGTCGGCGGTGCTGTAAATCATCCAGCTTGGCAGTGAACACTCAAAATCATCCACAGCGCTCATTGTGAGAGATTTACATATCCCTGGTTCAATAGTAATATTTACTAGCTTGAATTTGTCAGAATAAGCAGAAACGTTACTTGGAATTAAGTGGAAAACAACCGGTTTGCAGTGAAAGATTCGAGGTCATCGCGAGCAAATCGTATGAGTCAACAACGGCTTGAATCGCCGTCATTATTCTTGGAAGGGATGGACGTGGAATAATTATTAGTGATTAAAGCCTATACTGGCCTCTGTGCTTCCGATTTGGTAATGTGCTGCAGGAAATGCGTCAAATTGGTCTCGTTGATAAAAAGCTTGTGAATCTTTTAGTTTTGTTATTTCATGATCATAATTGCAAAATTGACGTTTAAATTATGTGACTGTCGCATGAAATACTTAGTATTGTGCTAATGTGTAGAATCATAAGTTTGTAACGTTGATAAGAAACCTGCACGGCTAGCAAATGTTCTCCGCGACTGGTTTGTCGCTCGGATCTCCCTTTCTAACTAGTCTGTACAGATAAAGAAGGACTGAGCGACAAGCGAGAAAATACAAGATGTGCTAGCCGTCTCCTCGTTGTCTACTAATTCCTAACCCATAACTAGGAAATACTTTCGAACATTTCTATAGTTCAACAATGATACGCTTTAAACATTGATACAGCTCCAATTATTTATACCTGTTCACAAAATGAACAAAAATACATGCTGTTAACTCGCTACTCTTACAAGATTTGGCGAAAACTCATTAGACAGAATTTAAACTCTTAAATTGGTTGGTCAAAAAAGGGTAATTGACCCTCTTACACAATACCAAACCAGATGCAGAGTTGAATATGCAGTTGCACTAATCGATGCAGGATTTAGACAGGGAAGCCCCCATGGGGTTAAATGATTGCGCACATATGCATTGAGTTCACTCTATTAATAACCTAGCGGCCAATGTCTCTACAGCCATATCTATTTCTATAGCCCGGCGTAGGAGAGATTTGACTCTTCCGCGGGTATTATGCTCTTGGACATGGCATGTGCTATGAAGTGTCATGGTCTTGGGACGAGATTGTGATCCGACATTCCAGAATAAATTAAAACATTTTAGAAATAATATTGTTCGTGCTAGTTGCCTCTTAAACTACCTATCTTAACTTGGTGAGATTAATTCGCTTAGTCAACTTAATTTAAAATTCACCGTTAGCTGCGCAAGACTTTCTAAAAATATTACGACTAGCTCTTGCCTGTGAGCGGAATCACAGGCAAAAGCGATTCCATCGAGAACTGTTTGATTTCCCTATGTCCACATTTGAACTATAAACTATTTCTTTACCAAATTTAACGTCGATAAGATTGAAACGGTTCAATACCGTGTAGATGGAGCAAACAAAAACACTTCCGCATTTATTATATTAAGTAAGAATAAAAGTAATCATAGTGTAATTTCCTTTATTTGTAACAGAGACTGCAAATGCATTGAAAGTTAGTGGGTTAGGCAGATGGCAGAGCGACTCCGGCGCCGCCTCCGTTATCAGGAGGTCAATCCAAACTAGGGGAGATGGTTTTTGGATCGCAATAAACTGGTTTTGATTTCGACGTGCGGTTGTTTCGGTTTGTTGCTATGGTCGTAGTCTATTATTTGAAATGTGTCATGGTTGGATGGCAAGCGTAAACTTTTGTGATGCTAATATAAGAATAGAAGTTCCAAATAGCGATAGCTTGCTCCCTTTCTCTCTGTCGATTTAGTAATCAAAGACTACCGCGGACCTATTGCGGTCGTGTATATAATGTGAATAAACGTGGATAAAACATCTGCCATCATCACACTTTCTTATCATTATGTAAGTGTGAGAGAGATGGATGCATTGTCCACCAGCCACACTTATCCATCGCGATAAAGGCGACTAACACGGGTCCCTAAACTATTCTTTCACCATTCATAAAACAAAAGCTATGGTACCAATATCTCCATTAGTATTTGTAAACTTGTATTGTAAATTATCATTAAGGTGCCACATGCATGACATAAGACCTTACACACGTGCAAGAAATAACGCATCAACACGATCATAAACGACTTCCTGTGACTGCATATAAACTTGTACAACCCTCTCATTGGGCAAATTCAACCATTTTAGCTGACCAGTTATAGCATGCTTATGCACATGACATTTTTAATCAGGATGAATGTAAGGATTGGTAATGGTGGTATTTCTCCCAGATTTGGACGATATTAACTATGTACTAAAATGAAGTCAAGATATAGACTGAGGAACAGATGTATTAGATTGATTTTGAGAGGTGAATGATGATTAGATATGAGAAAGAAAGGAATCAATATTTAGATGACGACTGGTACCTACGAGTATTAAGAAGAAAACAAAATTGTGGGTGTAAAGTAGCAAGAAAATTGCCGCAGATTTAGATAATACCAAAACAAACTGCAAAAAGTTGTAAGAGAATGATATTGGAGAACAACAATCTCTTTCTCAATGGCTACAGTCATGCACTTATACATTTTTAATTTATAACAAAGTATTAGTTGTATCTTAACAGCCACCTGACCAAACATCTCGTTTTCACTGTTAACAAAAGAAAAATAATACGAATGTTTATTTAATTTACACAGCGAGCTAGTAAGTTTCCGATGTGGCGACCTGAGATAACGGTCCAAGTCGGAGGTTAATAACTCAGCCGGAACATTGAATTCTTCCTCCGGTTTCGATAAGTCTCGAGTTCAGAGACACCTTAAAGTTTATCAATAATTACCTGCCAGCTTATATTTTTGATTAGTATGAGTCGGAATCGTTTTTAAAAAAGCATTACCGATTGCTTAGTATAGGAAAATAGGTTGGGTAGGTCGTAAGGTTCGCTGATATAATATCAATTGATATTTACGTTTTTATATATCAATGGATATTTGTTTTTAATTTTTTTTTAATCAGATTGTTACACAGGCATCACTAGAGTAATTTCACTTTAATTATACTGTTACCGAACTCAAGTTTCGGGGAAGCTAATAAGCTTTATACCTATTGAATTTCAAATCTAATCACCACAGAATAAGATACTTATCTGATATAGGTATATCGGATATGTTAATATTTATAATAAAAATCGGATTTTTTAGAACCCTGCAATGTCGACATATTAGTGAAATTCTTTGCGAAAAAGGAACCAAGGACTACGACAAAGGGTTCGTTCTTAAGTTTTATTCAAACAGAGCTAAGGGTTTGTAAATCTGAATTCAATTTGAGACATGTTTATCATATCCTGCATTCGTTAGGTTTGAAGAAACTCGACTTTTCTTTAATATAAAATTCACATTGTACTGATATTTGGGTTGTCTTCCACCAATGGAGGAATCTGATTATGACCTCAATGTCAGTGATGATCTGAAAAATTTAACATTTTTGTCTCTTAATTTTTTTATTTTTTTTGTCTTAAAATTCAAAATTTAGTTTTAAGTTTTAATATAAATGTTAAGTCTAATGTTATGTAATGTTAAGTGTAATGTTGTGTCTTTGAGCAAAATTAATGTAATAACTGTTTTGGCTTATGCACTTAGTATATTTGTTAATTATAGTTGTAATATATCTGCTGTATGTTTCCCTTATCAATAAATAAAAAAATAAAAAATAAAAAAAATTGGAACAAATGTACAGTTGTTGACAAGTCGATTGGTTTTGTGGAATTCGTATGTTTTCCTGCCATTATAGGTTACTCGGTTACTCATACAGGGCGTAGTCATTTTATGGTTTTATCGGTAATCATTTAGTCGATGGTCTTGTATCGAAGCGTTATCTACGTAGGTAGAACGGTGTAGAAGTTGAATGTTATTTCCACTTACAGACATTGTGGTTATTATGGTTAAGATCAGTCAAATGACGGCTTACCCCTTGGAGTTCTTAAGAGTCTGACTTAGATTCAAGTTTAGGATTCAAATTTACAAAGGTACAATCAAGACCAAATAACGTTGCTGCCAAGTGAAACATATGTTTTCACCTCACTCCATCGAATTGGTGCTAGATAAACAATTTTCTCAACGTCATATCAGTTTTCGTATTCGCTCGCACTAGCCTCTACCTCCATACTACTCTAATTCCTTTTCCACGGTGACGTGAAAATTTAACTGTGGCTTTATTTACCAAAATACCGACAAATTTTACCCGACCTTGATTTAACAGATGAAACCCACAAATTCGTTTCTCATCTCACTGCACCAGAGCTGGTCTAATTTCGTCAGCGTGCAGGAGGCCGCGGACTAAATTTACGCGACAAATAAACATGCTGGGCCTTGCCCGGCAGTGTTATGTCTCGGCCGTCGAGTGGCTTATGGGCACCTGCGAGGCTGCTAGGCTAATTTAGCTTGGCACTTAACAGTCCTATATGTACGAAATTGAAACCTCCGTCCTGTTTATGGAATAAAGATTTGAATGTTCAGCGTGGTACCTTACCACTGGACTTGTTGGAACTAGGATACTAAATAGTTTCCTGGTCCCACGAGTTAACCGTGTTTGCTGCACAAGATCGTGAACATTGAAAATTAAAGCACTATTTCCCTGAACGGTTACTTACAGGAAGACAATCTCATCATCATCAATAGTTACTGGTATATTTAACCTCACATTGCGAACACTTATGATATGAGGAAAACATTTGTTACAAAAGGTTCTTTAGGCTTGATTTATTCCCGTTATAGTTGGTTGGGGAATTCGTATATTTTGTTTTCCGTAGTTGTGTCATAATCCTAATTATAAACGTGGAAGTGTGCTTGTTCTTTCATCGAAATAGCTTTATTTACGACTAGCTTTCCGCCCGCGAATTTGTCTGCGGAGAGTTAGTACTTTTGTAAGTTTAAGTATGGTCTATGTCCACCCTGAAAGACCAGACCATTCTAAATGTTGGTGAAATCATTTTTGAAATCGGATTTGTAGTTCCATAGATTACCCCTTCCATTCAAACAAAAAAACAATTTTACAAACTTTACCTCTTTATAATATTAGTATAGATATAGGTGTACCTACATTTTATTCCGGAGTTCCTGCTGAAAACTCTAACAAAGTCTCTGGCAAGCACTATAGATATATGACAACGGCTTAGGTACATTATTAGGACGAAAAATTGCTAAGAAATCTGACAGGGCCGTCTGTCCCTTTTGTATGTATGTTATGTACGCTTAGATCTTTCAAACTACGCAAAGGATTTTAATGCGGTTTTCACCATCAGTTAGATAATTTTTCACAGAAGGTTTATGTATATAATAGTTTATTTATAAAAATAATAACTATAGCATCTTTAAAATATGCTAAAGTTTAAGAAAAGTTACTTACCGTCTCGAAATTGTACATTGTCAAAGGTACGGTTTTACTGTCCGATAAAAAGTGACACTTAATACCGCCCCAATGTACATTTATTTTGAGAAATACACAAATTAATCTGGGGGTTAGTGTCTTACTAATTTAATTTTCCTTATCTAAACATAATCAAAACGTATTAACAAAATCTATTCCCTTCCAGGCGTCTGGCGTGACAGTATCGGACGCGTGCAAGACCACGTACGAGGAGATAAAGAAGGACAAGAAGCACCGCTACGTGGTGTTCTACATCCGCGACGAGAAGCAGATCGACGTGGAGACCGTCGGCGAGCGCAACGCCGAGTACGAGCAGTTCCTAGACCACCTGCAGCAGGGGGGCACCGGGGAGTGCAGGTCAGTTATATATACTCATTTTTGTTATTGCTAAAAAGACGAGCATATTCTTCTCAAAGGCCGGCAACGCATGTTGCAATGCCTCTCCTGAGCCCTCAGCCAAGATGCCCATCGCTAACTAGCGTTTCTGTTCGTTGAGTTTTTAAACCAATCGCGTCTTTGGTAGATCACGTCATACGGTGAGTCACTAAACTCTTTATTGCACAAAAACAGGTTGACAAATTAATATGTACACAGAAAAGAAATTAAAATAATGTACAAAGGCGAACTTATCCCTTTAAGGGATCTCTTCCAGTTAACCTTGTTGTTATATATATATTGGACAGTGTCCACCCCAGAGTGGTCTAGTACCTACCCCAGGATGTTGGGTGAAACAGGATGTTACAAAGACATGTACAGAAATGTATGTATGTGCTCTAAGTCTGTTGAAGTTTTTGCTCATTGCTCAGAGGTTTTTTAGGCGCTGACATCGGGGGTTTTTAACTTGGTTAGGTTATATCAATTTTTCATTATGTTACCTAGGTCTTAATTAAGTGTGGGAGAGAAGTGTTCCTAACTTTTCTTAAAATCGTGTTATCCCGTTTCAGATATGGCCTCTTCGACTTTGAATACACGCACCAGTGCCAAGGGACATCGGAGGCGAGCAAGAAACAGAAGCTCTTCCTCATGTCCTGGTGCCCCGACACCGCCAAGGTTAAGAAGAAGATGTTGTACTCCAGGTATGGGCGTACGTTAATAATAATAATTAACAGACATCGGAATTTTTGGGGCAAAATCAAATGACAGGGAGTTCGTATATAGAGATTTGCCGTTCTCGGAAACTTTCAGAAACTTTCCATGTGTATTGAGAACATTCTCGACCGGAAATATTACCCATACAAAGTAAGGAAAGTTTCCGAGAACAACACATCTCTATTCGTATATCGATAAACACAATTATCGATGCTTTTCGTCTAAAGTTTAGGCTCTAAACTACTGATCGATCCTAGCTTTGTATAAATGTATTTTTATTGTAAGTATTATTTTGGTAATGATGATAAAGTAGGTAAATGTAACTGCAATTCCAAAATATACCTACAGTGAAGAAGAACACGGTAAGAAGTGAAGTTTTAAAAACCTTTTAAAACTAAGAAGCTGAGTAATGACTAATGAGTTATTCAAAAAGTTTTTTTTTTTTTTCATTTTTTTTCTCACAATAAAATTATATTTCTACAAGCAAAACTGGGAGCGATCACTAGTATAGGGTCAAGTGTCGATATATTGGTTTATCGATATATGAACTCCCCCATGTAACATTGGATTTTACCTCAAAATTTCCGATGTCTGGTTGTAAACTTGCATATCTTAACGTATTGGCGGGCGACCGAATTAGTAACATGTGAGCTGTTAGTCGAGTTCAAAAATATATACACACTTTTACACCTTATTTCAATGGGATAAGGCTCAAAAGTGTTGACATATCTTTGAACTCTACTGATCATTACATTGCACAGCGTGGCGTCGGCACGGCGCCGGCCCTAGCTTGGAATATTTCAGCAACGAAGTTACTGTTCACTAAGGACATTATCGCAATTCGAGTACACTTTGCGTATAAAGTTTGTCATCCTATACTATTAAACGAGAAACATTCTGCCCTGCTAAGGTAAAAGGCAGTATTTTACACAAAACGACTGTAATAATTGCAACCTCATTACTGAGTAATGAGGTCGCAATTGCTACAGTAGTTTTGTGTAAAATACTGCCTTTTACCTTAGCAGGGCAGCATTTGTGTATTGTACTTACGTTCTCGAAAACGGCTCCAACGATTTCGATGAGATTTGCAGTATCGAGGTTTACGGGGGTGAAAAATCGATCTAGCTACGTTTCATATCTAGGGAAATTCGGTTTCCCCGTATTTTCACGCAAAACTATTTGCCCGCGCAATATGGTTTGTAATTTCGAAGCGGGCGCCGCCGTCTGATTAGACTAATGGCGTTGACCTACTACGCCAAGACTGTGAGTTCGAACCCCAGCTATGGACCGTTTTTTTTTTTTTGTTGTTGTTTTTTCTTCGTTTTTGTATAGAAATCGATGAAAATTCGGTTTCGACCCGAGCGACGACGCTCTGTCTCCCAGGCACCGTAACTTTATACGCAAAGTGGTTTAATTCTGTTTTAAGATTGCCCAGAGACCAAAACTGTTGGTTATTCCAATGTATAATTGAATCGAACATAAACCCCCGGAGATGATGATAAATAGATCATTCCAAAATTCTATTTAGAGATGTTTGTGTGATGTGTACTTGTATATTATGTTACGTTGGCCACTGCTCGTGACATGCCTAAGTACACAGTAGTCACCTTGTCCTCAGTTTAATCAATTTTAGTAATACAATAACAATGATATCTGGTATGAGTTGATATAGTGTTCCCAGTGGACTTATCTATATGATATCCATTGATAGTAGAAAGGTTGTCTTTTACTGAGCTAGCTAAGTGATAATAACACACGTGTTATACACGTAATATGATTTTTATGGATTTCAACTCGTGTAACGACGCGGAATCGGCTTAAGCCAGTCAGAAAAAGCTTTACGTCCAGACAGTACGAGCGGAAAAGACGTCGTTCGCGTCAGCGTATGCTGTTTAGGCTTAGTGTATGCGTCCGATCCGAATCCGAGAAATATATGTCCGAAGTAGCAGTGGTACTATTTGTATGGTAGGTTGCGCTTGCGCACTAGATCGCAGTTCCGTCGTCCGATTTCTCATACAAATAGTACTACTTCAGCTCGGACCGACATTTCTCGGATTCGTATCGGACGCAGTGCGCAAACGCTCTTAACACAAACAACAATAACAATAAAATCTGTTTATTTTAAATTTTTGTTAATTTACATTTCTTTCTACTTAGCTAAATAAAAATAAATAAATATCAGGAACAATCTCACACAAGTTGACCTAGTCCCAAACTAAGCTCCAGGTAGGCTTGTACTATGGGTACTAGGCAACGATATACATACTTATATAGAGAATACATACTTGAATATATAGAAAACATCCATACTCGCGCTCGTCACACAAATATTTGCCCTTACCGGGATTCGAACCCGGGACCGCTAGCTTCGTAGGCAGGGTCGCTACCAACTAGGCTAACTGATACGATTATTCATTCTCGAAGTGGTAAATATTTTTTCTTTTTCTAGACTTTGCAAGTTGTCAGATCTGCTATATTTAACTAATTCCCCCGGCACATCTCTGCATTGGGATTGATCTTAAGCCGGTTCCGCGACGATAAGATTGGTCAAGACGTGCGACTTTTAATATTTGAACGCAACTTGTTTCAGCTCTTTCGACGCGTTGAAGAAGTCTCTCGTCGGCGTACAGAAATACATCCAAGCGACCGATCTGTCGGAGGCTTCGCAGGAGGCCGTGGAGGAGAAGCTACGCGCCACCGACCGCCAGTAGGCGGGGAGCGAGCCCGCCGCGCCCGCCACTTCGCATGGGTTCTTTTTATAATATATCATTTCGATCCTTAAGCTTTCTCTGCACATGTACAGAATAGTGAACAGACTGTATAAACTGCGGACGAGGATTATGTAATAATTTAAGTTATACTAATTATTATATTTTTTTCCTATAAAATAACTAAAGAGTAAGTTAAGCTCAAATTAAATTCAATGTTGCAGATTCTTTTGTTATACAGTTAGCGAACGCCGGTCGGCTTTTTATACTATTTAGATTGTAATATATAATAAAGGATGAGCGATTTTGTACGATCGTCTAGTTTTCGTTTGGGATTCGTCTTGCTGAACGTTGCGTCGCTTGGGACCGGCCTCGCGGTCGGTGAATGAGCATTTTGTAACCAAATTATCCAGAAATACACTCGATATAAGCGAATCGGTTGTTTTATTCATTATTAAGCTGCCCTATACGAGATGCATAACGCTTATTTAACAATTTTCGAAATGAAAGAACATTTAGGGCCAGTTTCACAATCTACACAATTTCACAATAGCCGTCCTTGTCTATTTTCAAGTGTAAGAAAGGGAAAGGGCTTAATTTATTTGACAGATACGCTTTACTTGACGATTGTGAAACAGCACATGCGGTTATAGGATTAGCGTAAGCTGGCGCTGTCGGGTCGCCCGCTTATATCAAATCCATACATTTTATCAGACTTTGAAAATCGTTAAACCTTGTGCGATTCATCTTGCATTGGGGCCCTAGTCCTCGAAAATACAGTCCACAAAGACCCCAGCGGGTCGATTTTTGAGAAATGCACGGAACGACAAAAAATCGCATGCAAAAATATTTCATTCCTATTTTCTATCTCAAAATAACGATTTCATTTTTGAATGAAACTCTAGCGTTCGATTTCTCAAAAGTCTACGGGTGAATTTCAGGGCGTTTCCATCGCCGTCATTAGTGTCACCCAATATATTGGCGAAATCAGTGACACTACAGCAACTTCTGATGCTGATAGAAACTACATCCCCGGTTCTGCTTCTGTTTAATAAATAAATAAATATCAGGGGACAATTTCACACAAATTGACCTAGTCCCAAACTAAGCTCTAGGCTTGTACTATGGGTACTAGACAACGATAAACATACTTAAATAGAGAAATACATACTTAAATATATAGACAACATCCATGACTCGGGAACAAATACTCGCGCTCATCACACAAATATTTGTCCATACCGGGATTCGAACCCAGGACCGCTAGCTTCGTAGGCAGGGTCACTACCAACTAGGCTAACTGCGTCGTCGTTTACATCAAGAGTTGCTGGTAGGTGTCATTGATTTCGTCAATATATTTGGTGACACTAATGACGGCGGTTGAAACGCCCTGAAATTCACCCCTACCCGCATAACGCATGGTCAACGATATTAGCTACATTTACATAGTACTCATAGTATTTTTAAGTCTTCCAACAGGAAGTTAATTAGACGAAGTAGGGGAATTTCAAAAAAATTGCACACCTTTCACTTTTTCTTCAGATCTGGGAAAAAAATTGCACGTTGGTTGGGACCACCATTCTGAACAAGAAAAATAGAATTCCTTATATGTCTCCAAAAAGATGTATGGAATTGTCCGTTTTGTTACCTAAATTGAATACATTTTTTGGTAACAAAACGGACAATTCCATACATCTTTATGGGGACTTATCAGGAATTTCTATTTTTCTTGTTCAGAATAGTGGTCCCAACCAACGTGCAATTTTTTTCCCAAATCTGAAGAAAAAGTGAAAGGTGTGCTATTTTTTTGAAACTCCCCATACTGCCGTGCTAGCGATATTGGCAGTAAGTATGTTCTAATTTAGAACATAGCTACTGCCAATATCGCTAGCACGGCAGAGTAGGTGGACGAGTTTTTTGAGCAGTCGTTAAAAGACTTTACTTCTAGTCCATTCGCTTGAGATAAAGTTCAGAGTGCCAACAATATACCAGTTTTGGATGGCACCAGTGTTGGACACTTTAAGCCGACAGGCACCAATAATGGACACTTACCTTAATTCAAAGATCATACGGTTATAAATTTAATGTTGCAAAACGAATAACCCTTATCATCTTCAAAATAAGAATCATGTGTCCATCAATGGTCCTTGACAATTACTGGTGCCATAGTGATTTCAAGGGCAAAATGAAATTTTAAAATCCTTGTCAAAACATTTAATACAATTATTGTGGCAACAATTCCTATAACAGAACGCTACGCTCTATGACAATTCTTATAATAGTTTAAAAGTTAATTAGGTTTTGTCGTAGAAAAAATGTTTTTTTTTACCACAGTGGGCATACAATATACAATCCCAAGGACAATAAATTTATGATTTACAAAGACTTGATAAACAAATAAAGGTAAAGGCGGACTTACGGCACTTTGTACCAACCTAAAGGCTAAATAAGTGATTAAGAATTTACTCTTTAAATATACATCTTATATGAATTGATAAACAATTGTATATAATTCAAGAACATATGTTATTTTACAAGATATAGTTACAGTAGTTACTCTGCGAAATAATGAATAAAAACTTAATTAAAGCATATTTTGATGTTACCTTTACATTACAATCAGGTTTATAGGTAAGTATGTACATTTATATACATTTATAGCCTGACAAAAGGAACTACAATATTTTCAAATGGCAACCAACACAGGTAAACCTTGGATCATGTTGCCAATTTCATTCCGAACAGTGCCCTCAATTTTTAACTCGACTTTTTTGCCAGGCTATTTAAGTACATACAATTACATGTATAATTTAATCAGCCTAAAATAAACACTATTATAGTCGGAAAAAATAAATGCTTTCTTAAATAGTTTGTAAATATCATTATTCTTCAATCTGTTTATATTTAAAAAATTTAGTTTAGTTTAGGTCGGTTAGGGTCATATTATTAAAATATATAGGTATGTACTTAAGTTAGAGCGACAAATAAGCTATGTCTACACCTGTGCGCTTTCATGTTCAACTTGCGCTTTTGTCTGACGCATGCCTCTGCAACCACAGCGCTTGCAATAACGCGTGCGCTCAAACTGGTTTGATATCAGCGCATACCCGTAGCGCACGCTGATCCGTCACCGTCGGGTTGACGTGCAACATTTTACAAATAAAATGGCGGAAGATAAAGTCAAAACATTGGATTTTATTGAAGATTCAGTGTCACCCTCGTATTGCATGCGCTTGACGCAAGACGAATTGAAATCTTGAGAGCGCAATTTGAACATGAAAGCGCACATGTGTGGACATAGTTATAGATATACAAGGTGGGCCAAAAGAAATCACCCTATTGGAAGATGCTCTCATTTTTGCAAATGGTCGCCAATGTCAAATCTGTTTTGACATTTGTGGACTTGACAGATGCAAAATACAAGTGAACAAGCCATGGAGCGATACACTCCACAAGAACGCGGAATAATCGTGTCTATTTTTTTGCGTAACAATTCGTCTGTGGTGTTGGCGCAGCGCGAATTCCGTCGCCGATTCCCCGGCCGTCAGACACCGACTGCGCAAACACTGCGCCGTTTGGCCACCAACCTTGAAGAGTATGGGACCACACGAGACGTTGCCAAGAGTGGCCGGCCCCGGAGCGCCCGTTCTGCCGAGAATATCGCCGCTGTTGCCGAGGATGTCGAGCTGTCGGCGGAAACATCAACCAGACGCCGTGCCACGCAATTAGCCATCAGACGGACGTCCCTAAGGCGAATTTTGGTCAAAGACCTGCGCATGTTCCCATACAAAGTCCAGTCCGTGCATCAGCAGCTGCCTGCCGACCGCCAAACGCGCGTAACCTACGCCCAAGCCATTCTCAATCTCGAGGAAGAAGTGGACGATTTTTCGACCAAAATCATAATGAGCGATGAGGCTCATTTCCACCTCAGCGGGTACGTGAACAAGCAAAACTATCGCTTCTGGGGCACCGAAAATCCACGAGTGATGCACGAGGAGCCATTACACCCGCTCAAAGTGACTGCATGGTGCGCTGTTCACGCTGGAGGAGTCATTGGGCCATTTTTTTTCGAGAATGCCGCTGGCCATACGACAACAGTGGACGGTGCGCGCTATAGGGCCATGTTGACCGAGTTTTTTCTGCCGCAATTGGACGAATTAGGACCGAACGACATGTGGTTCCAACAGGACGGAGCAACGGCACACACTGCGCGAGCCACAACCGATATTCTGAAGGCGGCGTTCCCGGGTCGCCTCATCTCTCGTTTTGGCGATTTGCACTGGCCCGCAAGATCACCCGATTTAAGCGTTCCAGACTTTTTTTTGTGGGGTTTTTTGAAGTCCCGTGTTTACGTGAACAAGCCCGAGACTCTGGAAGCCCTCAAGGACAACATTCGACACGAGTGCGAGAATCTGTCGCCCGAAGTTCTCGCCGAAGTGATGAAAAATGCCATAAAACGAGCCCGTATGACAATCAATTGTGACGGCGCCCATTTGGCCGATATAATCTTCTCGACTTGACCAATAAAATTCTAAAGGTTTAAATTAATATAATAAAAAAACAGAATCCAAGTTTTTCATTTAGAAAAAAAAAGAGAGTCAAACAACATCGGATGACTTCTTTTGGCCCACCTTGTAGCTCAGTCGTGCTTGGTCGTGTATAACCTTGCTGTACACCACGCTGAATGCGCATGCGATAGTGTGTATGCTATGTCCAGCACCACTGCGACCTTGAGCGCACGTGCACCCGGGATAGACCGCGAATGAAGCGCTTTAGAGCGCACACACACACACATTGTACACATTACGCGCTCGGCGTTGCGTTCGGCGCGCGTTACTTACGTACACACACTTAGTACGCGCTTAGTACGGCGTTCGAAGAACATCAGCAGGGTGTCCGCGTTGACTAATGTACGCGCTCATGGCGGCACCGGTATCTCGAAGCACGCTACAGACGCGCGTTTTATCCAAAATCTGTGAACGCGCGCTTAGTACGCGGTTGAACAAGCGCGCGCTTGCATGTGTACACTTAATAGAACTGCTTCACAAAACGCGCGTTATCAAAGCGCGCGTGTGAAAGCGCCCAATGTGTACCCGCTCTTAGGCTTGAGATAGTTGAGATTGCACGTGTTTGTGAGCGTGTACAAATAGATGACAATCTCAACTGACACTCAAACTCACACCAGCAACGTGACGTGTGCGTTAATTTTGTTCTAAATCTTAAGGTCTCTATCCACTACACGGGATCATACCATGACCTTAATAGGAACGTGTCCGGCACGGAAGGTAACACGACACAGACTACTTCGCCCACTAGAACGTGTCAACAACGTTTCGTTCCCGTGCATAACGGGTTTAGTGACCGTAGCGTCCGCGTATCAACCCCGTACCATACGCGTTTCATCCCCGTAGCATCCGCGTTTAATTCGCGGGTCATATCCGCCGTTCCCGTTCTCTCGATTGTATAGTAGTTCACCTGTGTTTTCGCGCGAGGCTGACGCGTCAGGAAGAGCGATCATTTAGGAAAGGAAGCCGACCCTCACAATTAAAAATTTGAATACCTGATATTTAGTATCTGTTATAGGGGGGCGCAGGTTTAATGTAATACAATGTGATTCGCCGGCTCACTCGTCTACTACAGTCGATTCTAAAGAGTTGGATACTTGTTCTAATACGATTAACTGACGGGACGGCCGGCCGGCGGTCTGTTGACCCACGTTCTGACGGCGATCTTTTTCCCGTATAGCGCACGTTGTTTCCATATAAATCGTACCGTATTCGATTACTGGGCCCTTAGCCAAGATGCATTACGCTAACTAGCGTTCCTATTAGTTTATTTATATGGAAGTGGCGTGCGGTGTACGGGAAAAAGATCGCCGTGTCGTGGATTAGTCTGTGTCTTCAGTGTTGACTCCACGTATGTATTTTTCCCTCTCCGAATTGATAAAGACCACAAGCGAACTAACTATACCTAATGTCTTCCAACACAATGTATGACTGCTACAAGAGGTTAGAAACAGTAATATGTCTATAGATATAATCTAACTTTAAACCTGAAACAGCTATAACATGTTCAGTCAGTTCGTTGAGATAAAAGTTTACTTATAACTGTAATTATAATTAGGAAGCCTTTTTGTTTAAAGTCAGGATTAAAGTACCTCCACCGGAAGAGTTGGATAGCATTCTCTTACCTTTCTAACCCCCGACGCAAAAAGAGAGGGGTGTTATAAGTTTAACGTGTCTGTCTGTGTATCTGTGTATCTGTCTGTGGTATCGTAGCTCCCAAACGGATGAACCGATTTTCGTTTAGTTTTTTTTTGTGTCATAGATAATTTTATCCCGAGTGTTCTTAGCCATGTTTCATGAAAATCTGTTCAGCCGTTTGAAGATCATCAGCTCTTTTCTAGTTGATGAGGGGATCTGATTTTTTAATTCTTGAAATATTCTAGTGACGAAAATGTACGTGCTTGGAGCCCGTTAAAGGTTTTGCTCATTGCTCAGAGGGTTTTTAGGCGCTGATATTGATATCGGGGGTTTTTAACTCGGTTAGGTTAGTTCAATAATCAATTTATCCCCGATTGTTAGTAACTGTTTTCTGTGTCAAGTGTGACAAGAAGTTTATCTAGGCTGCAAAATGAAAGATAGTTTTATGTATCTTCGATAGCAAAACAAGAGATGAATTGAATATTGTGAACAGGCTGTTAAGCAGAAACAGGTGTGAGCGAGCTTGATCGCGCATACGGAAGAATCACAGGATGATCTGTGGCTTTGGCCTTGTTCGTTCGAGCCTGTGCTTGCGATCGTCGCATAGGTACATGAATCCCCACATCATTATCATCGTAGATCACGTCAGATCTATTCACACACGGATCTATTGAACCTAGTTCGATCAAGGAAGCTATTTTTTAAGAGAATTACATGACATCACAGCTCTCATGCATCATTCATTAGCCTAACTTTTTAGGCCCTAACAAATCCCTGCCTCAGCCGGTAGGAAGCGTACCTACTAGAAAATACAAAGAAATACCCACATCGCTTGTCCAGTGCGGTTTGGCGAGCTTTTCGATTTAAACCTAAGCTAGGGACACATTTCGAATAGCAAAAACTGGCATATCATAAGTTTTATCAGTTACGTTAGAGCGAGATACAAGTATAGCTTTCTCAGTCATATTTGTAACGTTTTCATCCACTAAAGTTATGTAACAAGCCTATGATATACCGTTGCCCAGGTTATGCGTCCCCGCCCTACCTTACAATTATAATAAGTGTACATAAATATATTTAATCTACTACTTCAATTGAATATCATAATACTTTTAAAACACCTATACTTAACGTCTTACGAAAAATTTAGAATGAGACTTAAAATAATTATTGTTCATTTTACACTGGCAACATTTTCAGATATGCGTGGGTAGTAGAAAAATAGCGACACATTGTTAAAATAAATATGTATACATACATACGTGAATATAACATATTTAAGAGTTTTATAAGTAATAACCCTAAAAGGATTAGGGATAAGATTTTTTTTAAGTTTGACGGACTTAATTAATTAGATTTCGAATATTTTTTACTAGCAATCTTTGTAGCTTTTTCCGACTGAAAGACAAACCAACCGACACGCATATAGATATTGCAGAAAGAAAGGGCTTTCGATGGTTTTAGGTCCCTATAAAAGAAGTTAATGGGACCTTTCAATGTGATCGCTAAATTTCCATGATTGGTTATTAAAACTTCATGCTAGACACAAACATGGCAGTAAAATATTTACTATAAAAATCAATGTCGACATAAGTAAATTCTTCTTAAGTTGCATACACTGAACAACATATCAAAATCTGTAAATCTTATTTAGAAATTCCTCATTAATAATAATTATGGAATTCTTAAAACTTTGGTACTGCGTATTATATTGCTTTTATAAGTTCCTTTTTAATTCCGTCATGGCTCACGGCAGTATGTACTAACTAACTGAAAGCATTCCCTCAATAGGGAATATGCATGATTTTTTTGCTTTATTAAAAACTCATTCATGTAACAAACAGCAGAGATAAATCATTTTTCGAATAATATAAAAACAACCAAGATATAAGCCATTAAAGATTTCTTATCCGTATTTGTTGGCCGACTTAAATTTCACTTTTTGCCATCTCTTTTACGGTATTTTCATATTTTGTTAAGAAATGCGATAAACAAATTTCATGCATATTCCCAATTCCGTGACCGCCACGATTCAAATCTGTTGATTCGACTTTAGTATTTTTAAAGTCGCCGATTTAATTTAAACCCAAATACTTCGGGTTGAATATTAATGTTTATATGCTGATAGTACTTATCGTGTCGGCCGGGGCTGGAGTCACATTCGGTTGTTGTATCGCTGGATCCAATAGCGGGATGCTGTCTGTAGTCCTGAAAAAAAAGTTAATAATTTAAAAAAACGATCAAGTGCTGCCATAAAAAAAACTACTAATTTAGTAGAAAATTTTGCTCGTATCGAATTACCTGGTTCTGGTCAAAGTGGGTTCCGTAACAACCTCTTCGCAACACGCAGCAGTCGTTTTGTTACGAACAATTGGCAGAGTCGTGCATATGGTAGCCGTCAAGTACACGTACTGAAAATGTATAAGATACTCAATATTTGACAGCATTAAAACGGTTTTATTAATATAATATCTGGAGATTTTCTTACCATAGCGACAACTAATATTAAATAAATCGTTGGCGTTGACCAGTGTGCTGCATTTTCAATTGCCACTACACCCATAACCCAGTTTATGGCAAAAAATGGCTCCAAAACTAGACACAAGTTCAAGTAAGCCTTCAATTCGTTTCCTTCGGTATTCCAACTCCATTTCAAAGACATGTTTTCCATGCTATAGAGTACGTTCAATAGTCCTTTGTCTTGCATAGCTTTAATGTGGGCCAACTGAAATAATAACAAGGACAGTCGTAATTAATTTAACTCAACTTTGTCAAGAACAATTGTTGTTTAAAGTTTTACCTCATTTCCTTCATCGAAATCTATATCTCCGTCCGAATTCCCTATATTAACATACTGACAATCATCCTCGCTCATATTGTAGTCTCTATCGGAGCTGTCAGTATTCTTCCTGCTGCTGCTAGGGCTATACACGTTATCCAACGTGTCGATACTCCCATTGCTGTTTCTCATTTGTTCATTCTTTGGCCAATTCGCTAGATGATGATCCACCAACTCCTGAATCTTTGCTGTCAGCATCTCGGCTTGCTTCTTGTTAACGCTTTGCAGACCGATTATGATGATGCCAGTGTTTATAACGATCAAGATCATTGCGGGCACCATAAATCCCATCACCATTCCCTTTTCTATAGACATCCAACAATAGTGCTTTATCTCGTAATGTTCCATTGAGAGGGCATAATTGAACTGAAATTCAAATTGATTCAATAGAAATCCATGGTCTGTTGAATGAATAACGCGAGCATATGTTACCAATAACTATTATTACTTAGGTAACTTAAATAATAAATGTCTTAAAGAGAGTCTTAAGTTACCTACGAAAATCATATACGTTGGCCATAGGAAGATTGTGACGCGCTTTTTTTCTCTTTATCACGTTGTTTATGAGGATGTTGTTAAGTGTTATATTAAAAAAATAATCAAATTTTTACTCAGAACCTATTACTGCTCAGTTGTCACTTGAAAATATTATAGTTCCACATAACATCACGTCAAACTCATTATTGCCAAGCTATAAATACTCGTATAGGTTTTGGGCCAAAACATACCATAACAACAATAGCCGGGACGCCATAAGCCAGCAGGTAGTTGTATTTGAGCGGCAGCAGCGTGTCGCAGACGCAGTATTCGGCCACAGCGGCGGCGAGGGCCACTATCCACATCGAGCAAGATACGTGAGTGTAATGGAGCAGCAAGGCGATACGCTCGCATTGGGACGGAGACGATACTCCCTGAGAAAGGACAACATAGGAACTCTTATATCAATTGAAAATGTAAATTTTGGCCGTGTAGGTATTTTCACATGTCTGAGTCTACCAGCGCTCCACAGATTCGAGAGCCTTTTAATTTTTTGTGGCTCCCTCAATCCTTCTTCTCCGTTGATTCGTCCGAGTTGATAAAAGATAAAAAAAGATAAAAGATATTTATTCAGTAAGTAGGCCGCACGGGCACTGATACATACACGTCAAAATCTACCAGCGCTTTTCAAGATATCACTGCTGAGAAGAAGCGCCGCAAGAAACTCAACAGTGAGTTTTTTTATTACTACCTAGTAATAACTTATGAGAATTACCGCCTGTTTCACAATCGTC
This sequence comes from Tortrix viridana, assembly GCA_963241965.1. Taxonomy (NCBI): domain Eukaryota; kingdom Metazoa; phylum Arthropoda; class Insecta; order Lepidoptera; family Tortricidae; genus Tortrix; species Tortrix viridana. Next base: position 3,141,294 of record OY725197.1, on the reverse strand, counting down.
AAGTAAAGCATATCTATCAAATAAATTTAGCCTTGCACTTGAAGATAGACGAGGAGAGGGCTATCTTTATTTGACAGATGAATTTACTTGTCGATTGTGAAACAGGCCCTTATACTACTTATTCTAGCATTATACATAATTAAATAAAAATGTAAATATTACCTATATTATATTATTAACTGTTAATATGTTATTAGAATGTCTGGCGGCGCCTTACGATTACGAGTGTGATGTGTAACGCCACCTTAGGGTGAAGCCCCGCGAGCGTAATTTTGCGTGTAGTGAGTCGCGTAATTACTTAAATTACGCTCGTGTGGCTTCAACCTTAATCACCCACTGACAGTTGTCAAAAAAATATAGCGGCAGCGCGGCAGCAGTCATTCATGCGGCAGTCTTGTTTCACGAGCGGCGTCGTTGTGATGAAATGAAAAACTTTTTAAAATGATCCTCCTAGTTAATAAAAATATATAAAAAAAAATATGGTAAATATTAAATATTAATACGTTGTCTCGACGCCGACGGCATAGATAAAAAAATAACTTTCCTTCCCAGTGATATTTTCCTTCTTTCCCAGGCACATTTTTACTTTTATTATTTAATTGTATCTGAATAACTTCACGATCACCAGCGACTTCACATGAAGTAAAACATAAAACAAAGTCAACTTACCATGACGGCCTGTATGTAGATAAGCGTGCAGGCGGCGAGACAGCAGCACAGGTTGATGTTGATGGGATACAGCTTGCTATTCTTCCGGAACTCGGCGGCGAACTCACTCCAAATCAGCCACATCACTGTCGCCACTAGCATCAGCACCGCGATTCCGCTGGTTATGAAGATCTATTCAAAAAATAGCTTGGCTTAATTACTCCTTATAATTTGCATAATCGCTTTAAAATTAAGAAGAGGGGTTTAATAGGGTATGTTTTTAAATTTTTTGCATTTGCGAAACGAAGTTTTCTCGAAACCGTTTTTTTTTTGTTTCAGAAAACCCCATAACATGTAAAAAAACTCCATTTAATAAAAAATGCAGGGTCTCTGACGCACGATGCAATTTATTTTCACGCATTAAATAGATTTCAATTCTAATTTTCCTTCATAAAAAATTAAAAATCAATGATTTTTAATGCTTAGCCATATCGTCGGTAAAACTGCAATACCGCGTAACTAACAAATTTAATAGGTTGTAAAATGCACCTTACTGACTTACTATGTAAGGTGCTTTTTGCCATTTCTTGAATTTATTAGTTCCGAGGTATTGCAGTTTCACCGACGATATGTAAATCGAAAAAACTATAACTATAAAAGCAATAATTACCAGTATCTTCCACTCATTCCTCATACTGTGACAGTTGTTAAAGCCGTACAAATAAGTGACGCTGTCGATGATGTTGTGTTCCTTTAAGTCAGCATCAGCAAGAGAGTCATCCGGCAGGTCCACCTCCGTGTCCATCGGTCGGCTGTCTACGGGCTTGCTCAGAGCTGGCAAAATACGATATCAAAGATAGTGGCTTCAGAACAGACCTTCACAATTTTAGCACGAATTAACATATAAATATTTATAAGTTTTTTTTCTGTTAATCATGTGGTTGACTGGTAGAGAATGCCTTTAGGCATTAAGTCCGCCATTTGTACGTTTTACATTTGATTGTATTGTGCAAAGAAGTTAAAATAAATTAATTAATTTATTCGTTTTCTTACGTTGTTTTTTATTACTAAAAGGGCCGTAAGCTTTATAGAAAATAATTCAAATGTTAATTTTTCAATTACAGTGGGTTTAGGGGCAAACAACTGTTGTCCATAACCTGTTGCATGTATGATTGCATACCTGATGAGTGTTAAAAGCGTACCTTGATTACTTATGGACATAGATTCTGGGTTTGGATATAACGGCGGGTTATCATCGTAAATGGAAGACGTGAAGTTAGAGACGACGCCTCCATACTCCGAGTCATATGAGGTGATATCGTAGTCACGGTCGTCCTTTGGGTACGACTTGCGATATCTGACTGACACAGGCTGGAACGACCGATAGGACGGTAGTTTCTGATTCCCGAAGAAACCGTCATCCAAGCTCGATCGACGTACATGGTGTGATTTGTTTTGCTGCAGCGCTGATTAATTTAAAAATAATCTTTAGTTTGGAATGTCTAAGCGTGAATAGCGTTTTAGTACAGTTTCTTTAATAATCTTACCATTTGCACTAGATTTAAAACAATGCTCTACAAGAGCTACTAATAAAATGAGCTTAGAAATATAAGCTCTCATTTTGTTAAGCTTAACATAAAATCACTTCATCAACTAAGAACAATTGACTAAATACGTGTCCCAACCACCATGATTCGACATGTCTGATTAACTCATTACGTTGTAAGATGTTTATGTTTAATACAATCGATTAGGCCTTATATTTTCCGCGACAATATGAAAATCAATACATTCCAAGCGTTACGTTCTACGCAAACTTAACATCGAAAGACTAAGCAGCATCTATTTTAAATAAGGTCAAGCTACTTTTACGTTTATTATGCCGTACCACACTATACGGCATTCGTTGAATATTCGTGTTGGCGTCTCTGTTTTACTTAACGTTTATAACGTTTGTTAGTGTGGCGGTGGCATTATAATAATAATTGCAGTTAAGTTATATCGCAGTTTAGCAAACACATTTTAAGATAAGATAATAAGATAAATTTATTTGCTAATAACACACACACACACATTTTTTTTTCAGTTGTTTGATCGCACCAGTGTTGATAAATATATTATTATAGTTCGAATTTTAGGGGGCACCCAGCGTATGCATCTAGATAAAAAAATTGCAGTATCTTTAGCTTTTATGGAACCTCAGGATTACAGCTGTCGCACGGCACCCTCGAATAGTTCCGCTCCGAGTACAAGAGGTCAATCGGGTAGCGGAAGATCTTTTTGTACGCCTTTGCATTTATTTTTAAATAAACAGTAACTTAGTAGAAATTACTGCACACAATGGCAACATTTTACTGAGCGTTTAGGTGTATTTTATTCTGTTAAAACTTTGACTGTATTGATAAAATTGTATAATAATAGTATTTTTTTTATCACCGCAATAACACATGCGCTTCTTGAATAATATGAAAGACGAATCAGCTACTAGGTATATAGTTCAAATAAGAGACCAATTTTCATATTGTTTGCATATTTTTGACGAAACTGAAAAAACGCCTCTTTGTTGTCAAATTCCGGCTATTCCGCCGAGTTCTGCCTGTCAGTAGATGTCATTTACACAACAAATTCAAACGCAATAGTTTTGTGAAATGCACCCAAAATAGATCCAAAATGAGTTCAATATTAAAATTTATACGTGATAACCACATATTGGCTATAATAGAATCAGTTGTAGCTAAAAAAAAGTCGAGACTAAGCCTCAATGCGTTCGACATCACCGAAATACCGAGCCTTCTCTACACTTGCTGCGACGTCGAACATCTTTATCTTCATAGAAATAAAATAACTACAGTACCTGTGGAACTAACACAGTTGTTAAACTTGACAACATTGACGCTGGATTATAACAACATTACTTCATTGCCGCCTGAAATCGGTAACATGAAAAACCTCGTCAATTTAAACTTGAGTTATAACCCTTTGCAAATCTTAATTCCCGAGATCGGCGAGTTAGAAAACCTTGAAGCATTTTGGTGCAACCGAATAGGGCTGGAGGAAATACCGAAGGAGATCGGAAAACTAAGTAAACTTGATACTTTTGGGGCGCGTGGCAACAAGCTCAAGACTATTCCAGAGGAAATGACCAAGCTGTCAAAACTACGGTAAGAATATGTGGTCGTCTAAATGAAAAGGGACCATATCGTGGCAGGCGGTTACGCCTTTTTTCATATGGCTGTCATACTAATAACAAGGCAATGAAAACTATAACACCATTAGAGCCTGTAGCCATAAGGGCTCATTTGATTTGGACAACCACATATTATTTTTATCCCAAAAGTGCTCTTGACATTGAAAGCAGCAAGCTTCAATTTTTAGCACCAGGCTCTGATATCTGTGTGTGTTTTTAAATTTAATTGTTTTGTCTGCCTGACTAATCCATAGCGTTTGTAAGAAAACCTTAAATCCAAATCATAGTAATTTTTATGTATAATGGTATATTTATTACATTCAAAAAGTTATATTAGTGTCTGAATTGTGAGATGAAGGTGGTTGAGTTTTATTTACATGTTAACTTAGTAACACTATTTCTTTTCTCAAATAATATTGATTGCCTGTCAATTATACATAACTAGATTATTTTGTTACCATAGTTGTTATTTGTATTTCACAATAAGTATTCTGATAGAGTAGAGAAAGTTTTTTTTTTTAAGTGAGACAAACTTTAATATTGTATAATACAATTTTATAATTCTAAGGCCTGAATCGCATCTATCAGCATCAATTCACATTTTATCTATAGAAAATAGGTGTTTGGTATGAAGATGCATAGCTTAGGCATGCGCACGCATCTCCATAACATCTATTTTCTATACACAAAATGAGAATCATTGCTGATAGATTTGATTCAGACCTAATTCTAAAAATCTGTTATGTTAGCTTTCCACTTATCTATAAAAACCTTTTTAGTTTTTGAAAGAGCATAGAAAGCGAGTGACTAAATATCAAAAAGTAAATCACATACTTTGTTATGCCACCTGTTTATTTATGTACTTTATAAAGTACAAAATACAAATTACCGATGATAAAATACACCTTATTGTTTATTTGATTATGTGAAAATTATAACCACATAAACCCCGTTTTCCAGGTGGTTGACATTAGAACGCAACGAGATTGAGACCCTGCCCAACACTCTGGGCAGCTTTGAGGCGCTGATCCACTGCAACTTACGCTATAACAGCCTCCGGGAGTTTCCCATGTCCATCCTGCAGTGCCCTGACCTTATGTTTCTACAGCTCAATAACAACCAGGTGCATATCACAAATAGCTGACGAAATGTCATACTTCTCACTAATTTATAAGACCTTTAGAGCATTAGTGCATAAACATATGAAGTCATATTTTGCAGGATAATTTTGTATACATCCTGTTTTCTATAGAAAGCAAGATAAATTCGAATTTTTCTGACCAAATATGTTTCCTTACTGTATCTGTAAATAAAAGAATGATTTTTTTTTCCAAAAATAAATAGATTTCCAACAAAAATATTTGTTAAAGGAACAAATTTTAAAAGAGCATCATGGTATGGTACCTGATTCAAGCCTCAATCTTTGTCTACTATTATGAGCGGGCTGTTATACTCCTTCCACACGATCGCCCGGTTGGGCCAACCGAGAGGGATGCAGCTATCTGTCAGAATGAGATAGTAATATATACGTCTCGTTCTTACAGATAGCTGCGTCCCGCTCGGTTGGCCCAACCGCCCGAGCGTGTAGAAGGGGTAAAATTACATTTTGACATAATCCATTCAAGGCTTTTTTGTCATTACAGCTGTGTTACAGTGTTTTATTTACGCAGTAGGATCTCTAGAATGTCTATGATAAGTCATAGACATTCTAGAGATCCAACTACCTAAATACAACACAAAAAAAAAAAAACATATTTTTTTTTTAAACAGTCATATTTCATTTTGATATTCTCCAATACTTAGTTAATGCTGAAATTTTGATGTCTTACTGTCCATATTTATAGATATCAAGTTTGCCAGGGAATTTTGATATCAATCACTTGCAAGTGCTCGAGATGGTAGACCTGCGAGAAAACCCCATCTGCGATTTGGAACATCCTGTAAGTCAACCTTAAATATTTTATAAACCTGGCTTTTATATCTGCAAAGTGTGAATGAGATGTATTTTACCAATGTCATGGTGGCACTACACTTGGCAGCGTAAGCCAAACATTGATTTTACATCTCTCTCATTTGACATAGTGACATACATGCCATGGACGGATATATCCGCTCCACATGATCACCACTAACGACGGATAAATCCGTCACGATTGACAGACCAAATTAGACCTACGTACGTAGTCCGGAAGGTGGAATTTTATGCCTTTCAGCTGTCTTGACATGGCATTTAAAAGGTTAATTGGTGGTATTTCGGTACTACCCCCCTAGGAGTACAGTGTGTTCGGTGCGAACTAATAGTTATTTTTCAAGTAAAGTACTCCTTTTCATGGATCCAAGAACGCACGAAAAAGACAAAGTTCCCTCACGATTGCGGAAAAGTTTGCGGGTGCCGTAACCGAGGACCTAATCACCGGGTTCACCCAGCCCTCACGTTCTTACTTAAGGCTGATTTTCATTGATCCAGTAGCTGGATCCAGCGTCACTGGATTCCAGCGCTGGATTGCCACTGGATTAATGTAAACATATTTCAATCCAGTACAGCTTCCAGTATCCAGCACTGGATCGGAATAGACCACGTTCCTATGTTTCAATCCAGTGTCGGCCCCCCGCACGCCGCGCACCCCGCGCCAGCGGCGCTGGGTCCGTGTAAACCCGCTGGCACTAGTCGCCGCCGTGTAATCGTATAAGCGAAACACTCATTTTTGCTACAAACTTGTTGTCACTCCAACAAAGTAAGAATGTCTACTGGATTAAGTGTACACGGCGCGATCCAGTGCCAGTGGCAATCCAGCGCTGGAATACAGTGACGCTGGATCCAGCTACTAGATCAATGAAAATCAGCCTAGTGCAAAACGTTGTTTACTAATATTATTTTTATCTTGCGAAAACGGTATATTCTAATCTCGTGCTGCTTAAAAACTGTCGATGCTGTAAACTTCGTCATTCGACTGGAACGTACTTCTAGTGGAAATAACAATTGTGCCAACAGAAGCACATGCTAATCCGGTACGCGGACGGCACTCCGACGTCGGGGTCGTTGACGGAGCTGGCGTCGGCGGCGTCGTCGGGCCGGCACGCGGCCGCGCTCGCCATCAACGCGACCGCCCTGCGCCTGCCAGCCGTGCCCGGCCCGAGGCACGTCGAGAACCACGTCATGGTCATGGGTGAGTGTGCCGACTTAGGCTAAGTTCAGATGAACGCGCGACGACGCGCGGTTTGCTCGGCGCGCGGTTTAAGATTGTAACAAATCAATGTTGTTGTGTACATGACCGCGCGTCACCGCGCGTGCCCGCGCGCACCGCCATGCTCCGCGCGCAAGATCTTGACTTAAAGTCACAAACAGGCTTAAAGAAAGTCTTTGACTTACAATAGGGTTCACCCAGTATCGTCTTTGCTTTCGACGGCGACGTCGCAGTTTGCGGTATAAAACCCACAAGCAAATTGCCTCCTCCACGTCTATTCTCACTGAATGTTCACGCTAGACTGTCGCGCGCAAGCCGATCCATCTGAACAGGTGAATCGCGCGGCAGCGCGCGACGTCGCGCGTTCATCTGAACTCGGCGTTACATACATTAGAAGTGGTCCAGAAAAAAAGTAGCACGTCATATTAGTGTGTATATTAATGAAGGATAATTATAAGGATAATTAAGTAGTTAGCCTTCTCATGTTGCAGTGCCCTTGCAGGGCGTCACATGCATACCTTTAGCCCGTTGTTCCATCTGTTGTAAACGAAATGTGATACGCAATAAATGATTTTGAATTTGAATTTGAATTTGAAAGTACAACAGTTGTTTTTTGTTTTTCTGGAGTTCTGTCTGATACTTTTTGAACCTTGTATGACTTCAGTCCAGCACTCTCTTTAATCCGATGGACCGTAGACTTGCTACAACCCATACTTATCGGCGAGCTTTCTATCGGACAAGTTAGGGTTGGTCCTGTATTATGCAGCTTTGATCTTATTTGCTAATTTTTTGTCCTGAAACCCTTTTCTCCGACCGGAGCCTGCTTTTTTATCAACAGTTGACCTCTGTCTGTAAGTCCGCAAAATCTTAACTACTGTGGATCTGGGTATAGTTATGTTTGGCGACCTGAACTTGACTCCAGCCGGCGTTTTCTAGGTAGGTGTATATAATTAACTTACGACGAGTAACTTTAGATGGCGACATTTTTTTTTATTTTTAAATAAATCGAATAATTGCTACCATAAAATAACTTCTCGGTATGTTACGTGAATTGATCAAAATTCAAAAAAGGTTCTTGCTACTTTTTTTCTGGACCACTTCTTACCATGCCATAATCATGGGCGAGTTGCGGGCACCGAACGTAACCCATGTACAGATTGTACATTTTAAACATTTATAACAGACTTATTATTCCAATATCTGTATGTGAAACGATGTGAAATTGGTATAGAGATAGTTAGAGCCCGGAAGCGGACGTATTCATCTTTCTATTTCAGTGAATATGTAAATTGTTTTGATTCTTATTGACTAAGTACCTTGCAGCGTTTCTTCTCAGCAATGTTGGTTTTGTCTGAAGAGACTATGGCGTGTTAAAGAGCCCTGATGCGTCTAATTTATTGAATACATGTTTCAAATTTTTATTTGATATATATTGCGAGAAAACCGGCACGCTTAACCAGGGACCGGCCCGCTATCCCTTTCAATGGGTTTTGTATGGGTTTTTCGTAAGGATTTACTTACCAAACCCTCTGCCCGTCAAAACCCTTTAAATGTGCTTTTAAAGCGCTATTTCCAAACGATAGCCCATTCTATTAAGCGCTAACCAATACCCTTACTAAACCGTTTAAAAAGGTTACTAGTATATACGCAATTTAAGACCTTTTGTAGACTTCATAAAACACACGTTACCTTGCGTCCCGTTCGAAGTAAGTAAACGATAGCCCATTCAACCAAGCGCTAACCGAATACCCTTATAAAACCCTTATTATACGCTACCGACGGCGTATCATTTGAAGTTACCGCGCGGAGCGGCAAAAGATCTAATACGGTTCGATTTTCTATGGCAAACGTTTGTGATTGGCTCGTACATACCTTCCACAAAAGGGAAAGCTTTATAATAAGCGCTTAAACGTCAGGGAAACCCTTACATAGGGATATCAAGGTGAATCAGTTACCGGTTACCAATTTCAAAGGGCTACCCTTATCGTTGGGTTCTTCATTCGATAAGGGAAAGTCAATCGTATGGGTTGCCAATTGGAATGGGTGAGCAAATCCACTGGGCTAGCTGTTTCAAAGGGAAGCCCTTTGAAAGGCTTTTCCCGATGAAAGGGTTGTCCGGTCCCTGCGCTTAACAGTGCTCTAATGATTGAAACAAATCATTAATCCCGACTGTTAGGTGTTAAGAACGTTCCAACCATCGTGAAACCTTGTTAAAATGGGTACACTACATAACTCCGAAGAGTCATAATTCCGAATTTATTGAAATCGCGAATTTTCATAATTCCGAATGCAATTTTTTTAATGAAGACTTTATTTTTTGATATCGCACTTAAATTAAACCTAACCTAACCTACTCATAGCGATTCAAATATGTTTTTAATTTTAAATAGCTCTAGCATAACATAGATTTCGGAAAAATGAAAATTCGGACAAATGAAAAAAAAAATCTGAATATTTGGGTGTTCTATCCCCAGCCGAAATGGACTTGGAAACTTCGTCGGTGGACTCCTCGGAAGACTGGGAGAACAGCGTCAACAGCTCGGAACTAGACGTGCAGTACCAGAGCGACGAGGACCGGCCTGACAACGAGGTGAGTCTACTCAACCCAATGGTGTTGGCTAACATTTAGATGGGTATTGGTCACATTGGTACTTGGTAGCTGGTCAATACGTTGGTAACCAATCTATTTTGGCGTTTGCGGTATGTTAGCTACCGCTTCCAAATGTGGAATGTGGCACAAACTTTACCCAACATTGATCTGATCACCATGAAACCCGTAATACGACGTGTAAAAGTGCCCGTGCGGCCTACTTACTGAATAAATATCTTTTATCTTTTTTTTTAATACTAGAGGAGTTGCAGGGTCGTCGGGCTTTTACAAAGGAGTTAGTAAATTCACCATCATCTTCAATTCCTATTATCTCCTACTGGGATGTAGGGCCATGGATGAAATAAGTTTGTTTGAGGTTTGATTGATCTACCTTGGTTTTTTCCATAGATTTTGTCATCTTGCCGTATTGGTCGGCCTGAATCCGCTTTGACATTTGTTCGATTTTCGATAATATCTTCGTTACGTTACGATCGTCTTAAAAAATGCTCGGAGCTGCGATTGGCAATTGGGTCCAATGTTCTATTACATCGATAGTATGTGTTTTTTTAATGTTTCTACAAGTTTCCGTTTGGAGGGTCTCTCTGTCGTATAAGGCGGATGTGCCTAATTTATTATTGTAATGTAATCTCTTTAGACATTTTATTTAATCACTATGTTTTGATCGATATGATATCCGTTGTTTATCTACAGATGTAGTTGCCGTAATTTGATGTGTCCATGGTTTTCGTGGCTTATTTGTTTTATGAACCGAGACGCCATGTTATTTGGATTATTCCTTTTTCAATGTGTGATTCCATTTTTAAGGTATATCGTCGTATGGCGCGTCCCTCGCTATTTTGTGGAGATTGCTCTGCAGCATGCGATATATATTATAGAAAATGAGCTGTAAGTGTTTTTGTTTTGACGTTCGGCCCATTAGGTTAGTTGTACGACATTTTAGGATTAAAGTCTAAACCGACCTTTTTCTTTGTTTCACAGCTCATTAAGTGCTTCGTTTCTTCGAGTTTTTTCCTACGGATTTTTCTCCACGGCTTTCTCGCCGGGTTTTTTACAACGTCCGTGTATTATGTTTTGTTGGAAGTTGGAACTGCTTGGATAAACCTTTAATTAAACTTATGTTTTCATTTCACTTTCCGCCCCTTCTTATTGAGCTTTTTTTCAATGTTTTATTTCTTACGAGAGTTATCTCTCGACTTTTCACTGGATTTCCCCGGGGGTTCATGGATCATGCTCCCAATTGCTGTTCGGAAACTTGCTTTAAATAAGCGACAGCTGAGCCCATGAATTCATGGTGGTAATGCCAGATCGCTTTAGCTTAACAATTTCATCGCCCGCTTCACAGTAAACAGTATCTTTTTATTAACCTAACTAGCGACCCGCCCTCGCTTCGCTTGTGTTAATATAAATTAAAAGCCTATGTCAATCTAGAAAAATCTACCTTTTAAATGGTGAGAGAATTATTTATATACATGCATCTTCAAACTCTTAACAGGCTTATCCTGTACAGTATTTAGTTTAATATATAATATAATAATAATCCAGCCTATATACGTCCCACTGCTGGGCACAGGCCTCCACTCACAATGAGAGGGTTTGGGCTATATAGTTCCCACGCGGGCCCAGTGCGGATTGGGAACTTCGCACACACCGTCAAATTGCTTTGCAGGTGTGTGCAGGTTTCCTCACGATGTTTTCCTTCACCGAAAAGCTCATGGTAAATTTACAAATTATATTTCGCACATAAATTCCGAAAAACTTAGAGGTGCTCGACCGGGTTCGAACCTACGACCCTCTGCTTAAGAGTCGGCAGGTCAAACCATTAGGCTACCACGGCTTTTATTTAGTTTAATGCTGTAATTTAATTCAGTTTACTTTAAAAGCCCTCTTCCAGCTTGACATTGCCAAGCTTCTAAGTTGGAAATGTTTTGTTTGTTGGAGCCGTACAAGCTTACAGTACTCCCAGCTTCTTAATGGCGCTCAGCTGGCTATCGATATCACACTTGCACTCGTCACACAGTTTGTTTGTCACTCGTCTTTCATAGATAAAAGACTATTGACGAGAACTTAGGTAGGTTAGGTAACAGAGCGGCTAGCACATCTTGTATTTCCTCGCTTGTCGCTCAATGCGTCTCTATCGTTTAAGACTAGTTAGAAAGGGAGTTTCGAGCGACAAACAAGTCGCGGACCACTTGTGCTAGCCGTCCTGCTAGTGCTGTAGCTTCGTATGGACTTCTTTTGTTTGATGCCTAACGTTTGGTAAAGACATTTATTTTATTGAATAGAATAAGTTAACTGTCACCCGTTTACCAATAATTAGTTAAAGTTAACATAACATCTGACGTTTACTAATGTATTAGATGATTTTGAATACAAGCAAGATCTATCTTTTATTGAATTTTATCCCAAACTTTGAGATAAGAATGACAATCCTCGACTGATGAACCGCGATTCTTTTTTGGTTTCATTTATAAATTTTCATTAATGTAGCCAGATAATTAATTTTCTTTTTTTTTAAACCTGGGCATTAATTTATTTTTTGGAATTAAAACCATTTATTTTTTCAAAACATTTTTGTTTAAACATTTCTTGAGTGTGGTTTGTCCGTGTAATAAAACTCAGTTAAAATGGCTTCATGCCTTTTTAAAGAATTACCGTATCTCAATTCTGCGGGCCTAATATGGTCGCGTTTATCGCGTGACAAAACGTGGATAAAGCATCCGTCACTCTCGCGCTTATATACGTGTCAGAAAGTGACGGATGCTTTATCCACGCTTTGTCACGCGATAAACACGGCCATATTAGGCCCGCTGGTTATCAATGAAGACGTGTGTAATGTAAGTCCAAATAGTTGTCTGATTTTTAATTTTAAACTTCTTCATATTTTTATAGCTTGGTAAAAAAGAGTATGGTAAAAATTTAGCACGCTGTTCAGAGTAAAACTACACAAAATGACTGCTTACTTGGCGGTTGCCACTTAAAATTATTGTAGTGTCGTCTGTCATCACGTCAGACTCTTTTTTTCTATAGTTATAATTAAAATCACATTCCAACTTCCACGCATTCCTATTGATCCTTTAACCAATTCATTAACCAACGCCAATCGCAGCTTTCACTACTATAGAGGTCTATTTCACGCTGTCAACCGTGACGGATATATCCGTCATTGGCGGTCAAAAGGTTAATGTGTTGATAATCCTATATCCTTCCGCTAACACTGTTGCCCGTAACCGCCATGTTTAAATTATCGGACGGTGGTGTAAACTCGCTCACGGCAGATCGCCCAATTCTTTCAGGCGGTCGGCATGGTGTTGCCAGAGCTCTCGCGCTACGCGTCCACCGCCAGTTAAGCTGGCAACACGCACTGACGAAACCGGTAAACGAAAACCTGCTTTAACTTGGCTCAAACGCCTAGATCTTCAGCTTTTATTTAAGCATTATAATGCTGAAACGAATAAGTGTGAAGTAATTTTCATCCTACTATTTTCAACGCTATTTGTCAACAAGCAACACCTGTGGTTCGTTTTTGAAAGTGATTTTCGAATTGTAACGTTTAGAAAATAGAACACGGTGTATATTTAAATTTAAAAATGCCAAATCATTCTTAAAAAAATATAGGGATGCGTAAAACCTTTATAACAGGTTTTAAGAGCGTATCAATAATAATACGACTATATACCTCATTGCAAACAATAATTTTATCAGACTAGTTTCTTTTGATGGTTTTAAAATCACAAGTTTGTATTGGTAAGCAAAAATCAAGTACTTTCAGGTGCAAAAACGAGTATTATAGAGGTACGTCCATTAATTAAGTGAGCTCAATTTTTTCCGGCAAAATTTCATATAAAGGGAGTTGGGGGGACAATGAAAACCTCACGCCAACTTTGGTTTTAGCATACCTTTGTAATATTAATGGAAAATACATGAACATATCAATATCAACAAAAAAATATAGGGAAAATCTTAGGAGCGGGAGAGGGAAGGGATTTACTTATTGGACCCCCAACTGACTGAACAGTTGCGTTATTTATGTCTAGTTTCATTTTTTTTTAATAATCCATGAAGATATTGTTGATTGTTGTAGGTATACAAATATGACAAGTAATGTTCGAGTCAATTTACCCCCTTTTAAACGTCATGACCTGGGACTGGGCCTAAAGGGCCTGGGTGGCTTTTTTTCTGAGCATGAATGAACTATTTTACATTTAGGTCGGAAGACGCAGTAGATAGGGTAGGCGGCGAACGCCACATCGACTATATGGCCAGTCCGACAGGCCGTGACAAATACAAATGTGACGTTCTCAATATAAAGGGACCTTATGGAGGCAGGCGGTTAAGCCGTTTTTAGAACTGTGACCATAGTATTCGTATAGTTACAAGAATACGAAGAGCGTAACTGCCTTCCTCCATAAGGTCCCTTTATATTGAGAACGTCACAAATATCGTCACACGCGTATGACAGCTTAAAAGGTTATGGTTACTCAGCCTGTTATGTAACCATAAGGTTGAGATTCGTGATGATTTTACCAAGGTCTTTCGCGTTGAAAACTGTGATGGATTTATCCACCATTGACGGTTAACCTGTGGTGTGGGTATATCCGTTCATGGCTTTGAAAAGGTGTTTGATTTTCGATGATTAGAAAAGTCTGTGATAGAACTGATAGATTCTGAGATCTGAAAATAATAGTTGTTAAATTGAAGTGATCACTTTGTTTTCTTATTTATTTGTAAATAGTTTTGTTTGTTAACAATTTTAAAGGGTAATTAATTTTAAAGTTAGTTTGTAAACCTTTGTTAAATAGTATTTTAGGTATCTATTTGTCCAACTGTGAAATTAGAACCGGTTTCCAATTGGATGAAAGCAGTGTGCTTTGTTGTGATTGGTCTAAATAGAGGCCTATAGTATTTAACGCTGACTGTCATTTCCGACATGTTTGCAGTTTTTAAAACACGGTCAATATTATATGGCGGATAAAAAGTTTGTCAATCGTCTCTGCTTTTGGATATGGAGTCACATGGCTTAAAAGTTTTAAAAGATAAGAATGATCACAGACGCCTATAAGCCGATGATATCATAATAAAATGAAGATGTGATATATCATAATATATCAAAAAGCCGAATTTTCTAATTAACAACACGAAATATCTATTGACGTTTATAAATGTGACGTTCTCAATATAAAGGGACCTTATGGAGGAAGGCAATTAAGCTCTTCTTATTCTTGTAACTATACGAATACTATGGTAACAGTTCTAAAAACGGCCTAACCGCCTGCCTCCATAAGGTCCTTTTATATTGAGAACGCCACAAATGGTGCATCGTCGGTGTCCCGTGGCAAATACGTGTAAATACGAATTTTTGATGGTATTACAAAGCCCAGTGTGGGAATTAAGACATATAATGGATCATGTTGTGTATTCGGTGTTCTTAATAATATATTAATGTGATTCTGACCAATTTTGAGCTTTACTGCCTACGGTGTAAAGTTGATTTAAAGTCAACTTGGTGTTAAGGATTCCACAGTTTCCAATTCCATCCTGTAAGTATACCTGAATTTTTATTCCCACGGAAAAAAGGTAAACAAAGTTACGTCACTGTCAAAGTGACATTTCAGGGGATCTCAAAGTATGGGCCAGCAAGAAATATAAAGTTATCATTTCGCTCGAACTTTGATATTCTAAATAAATTTGAGAAATAATTAAAATCAAAATCGCTCAAATATATGTAATTAAACAGCATTATGTATTTTTAATAATAATAATGTTAACATTATTATTATCACTAACTAGTGAAGCGAGTGACGTCACACGTTAAGCGGCTTGCAACGTAATGACCCGGTTGTATCGAGACAGTGATACCAGTGCAATAAATAAAAAAATTATGCTTACGAAAACAGTATTTTCTCTTTAAATGAATATAACAAAGAGTTGTTGTCAAAATAAATTTTGCCATCAACAAATTAATCTATTTTATTTTTATTATAATATACAGTTTATTTATAGAAAGTATTTTTTTTTATAAATCTGGAAAGTACAAATATCTTGAATGCTTCAAATGTTTTTCGTTAACGGCAACACCGTTGTTGACATTCTTTCCGTGGAAATAAAATAACAGGTATAGATAGTTACTCTATTAGCGTACGGTACATTTTTCTTTTATGCTTATTTTATCTCTTATCTTTTCAATGTAATAGCTCTTTAAAGAGAGAAGTCTCTAAAATGAATATTACCTACGTACAGTCGAGTTCAAAAAAATGTACACACTTTTACACCTTATGTCAATGGGATAAGGCTCAAAAGTGTTTACATATCTTTGAAGTCGACTGTACAGACCAGGGTAAAATTAAATATCCTCACAAAGATGCAAAAATATGTATACATGAACTTTATTGCCGCAGTAATAAGGTATACATATAACTACCCTTGACAGTACGTACAAGCGTCACGCTTGTTCGGGATATTAATTCCGTTTTGAACCAATTTTACACGTACTGTTTATGCAAAGCAAAATGACATTTCAAGCTTTTCCCATTTACTTTCTTTTTAAAAGCTTAACATTACCGTTTCTGTGGACTTCTCGGAAGCTTCCTATATCAAACTTTCATCCTATATCAAATATATACGAGTCATAAATATCAAAAGTCTAAACGTCCTATACTGAATTTCCTATACCTTAATATAATAAATGTACCAATTTATGTAGAGGATTCGTATTAGGCTAGCGTAACCACCTCCGAATATATTTTATTTAAAAAAAAAAGGTTTCTTAAGTTTTAATTCGCAAAATCGGGATACTGAACTAGATATGTATTATAATATTATTATTTCCATGACTCCTGTAAATTAATATAAGAATTATACTCTATTGGTTTCGGTACTTGAATCTACGAAAACCAACCAAACCACGTGACACACGGCCAATCGAAACTATACTTTCTTACTTTGACGTAACGTGCTTTGCTGAACTACATCACGTGGTTCTGTTTGTTTCCCTATACATTAAAGGTCAAACCGCACTATAGCGGCGCGGAGCGGAGCGACGCGGCGCGGCGCGGTGCGGCAAAATAATAATATATCTTCTAATTACTTACTAGTGACTCTGTGAGCTGTACACCTCGCGACAAACTTAATTTTGCGTTAGAAAACTGTTATCCCCATACCTCGACATAGGATGCGGTCAGTTTGCCAACACCGCAAATAAGTTTGTAATCGCAAAAAACCCCATATCTCGGCCATTTTGAAAATTTTCGAAAAACTGAATCGACAAAAAAAATCCATATAATTATCGCATCTGCTCACAAAATTTCACGAGAATCGGTTGAGAAATATGACCTGTGGAGGAGAATAGCCGGACATACAAAAGCAGTATTGACCAAGATGAAACGGAAACTTTTCGTTCGCTCGGTCAACTAGGATTCAAACCGCACTACAGCGAGGCGGCTATGGTAAGTAAACATCTGGTTTTCTTATTTTTTTTATGAATGCGAGCGTTTTGCGCGTTTTATTACACATTTCGTCCATCTTGAATTAAATCTTGCCACGCCTGGACGCGCGAGCCGCGCCGCTCTACCGCGCCGCTACAATGCGTTTAGAAGACGCCGCGCCTCGCAAGTGCGGTTCGACCTTTACTATAATAGCTAACTGCCGCACTCAGAGACGTCAATTAAAGTTTTAAGTTTCATTAAAGTTGCTGCGTCTTATTCTATTGCTATAGCAAAGAAAGTGACAGCAGCTACTTTAATGAAACTTAAAACTTAATTGACGTCTCTGAGTGCGGCGGTAAGCAAATAAATCTTTTCGGAAGTGGTTGAATGCCAAAAATTAACCAATTGTAGTAGAATTTTACTAAATGTCTTTTAACATTTACTTACATGTCCTGTAATCGGTAGATTTAGTGATATAATATCGGCTTATATTTACATGCGCCGTAATGTTTACAACATTTATAAAGTATTATACAATCTTTTCTGGTTGTAAATGCTGCATTGTTCATGCACAAGAAATTTGATGTAAAAATGACCAATTTACAAGACATGTGTTGGCATTTTCGAATAATATCTGTATTTAAAATAAAAACGATGTAAAAATCTACTAACAGTACTTGCATACTTTGAAGGGAATGCCTATGAAAAAGGACTATAAAATTATAGTTATAATAAGTCAAACCGCCGCACTCAGAGACGTCATTTAATTTGTAAGTTTGATTAAAGTTGCTGTGTCTTATTCTATTGCTATAGCAAGGAAAGTGACAGCAGCAACTTTAATCAAACTTAAAAGTTAATTGACGTCTCCGAGTGCGGCCGTTAGAGTATTATGCTTTATTTAATGAAATAATTTAGTAAGTATTAGTATTGTTTTTAAATGCATAGAATGCACAAGCGATACGAAGCATAAGCGGTTAAAACCAGCGATGCAAGGTTAAAAAAAAAACTATTATTTCATATTTCGTAGCCAAAACGCACTTTGGTCTTTTTTGGGTGCTTCATTTTATTATTAATTAACATTATACAACTTTTCAAGCCTTCAAGAGTCGCTGGGCACAATTTCATTGAATCAACTTAATTTTACGTAATCAATAAAAATGGCATACATTAAATATTAAATATAATTTTTACTATTACAAATTTGACACGAGAAACAAGAGATCGTCACGTATATTAATTAAGTTTGCTTTTGAGTGTATTAATTTGGTAACCTTATTAAAAATAGTCTAAACCAAAATTATTTTTTAAAAAGTCACTTGTTTATTTCAGTTTTTTAAATATTGCTTGGAAATAGTTTTATTCTGTATCTAAATTTATGTAGCAATAAGCCAATGGGGATGTTCATTCCATCGCTTGTGGAAAAAATACCATAGTTTAATAGCGTATCTTCAAAAGCCAAAATATTCTAGAAAATAGAACGAAAACCCAATCGATGGGGATACCATCTGATATTAGATAATATCTTAACATCCCCATTTACTAGACAATAATGTCAATAATAATTATGTTTAAATAAAGAACTGAGCTGTGGTGGTCCATGAAATTTGCTCACGACGGATTCAATATGTCCGTAAATCATGAAATCAATCAATAAAATAAAAATCTTTTACTGAGAAAATATGTTTTATTTCTACCTACGCCCCAACGTCCCTAAAATTGCATGTTCGACGACTAGTAGCTGATTTTAACCCTTTTTACCCGACTACGGCGAAGGAAAAAGGAGGTTATGATTATGACCGGTATGTATGTATTTGACAATTACGGATATACATATCCTCACGACATAGATACATTTTTGTCATAGCGTTAAATGTACAATCAATGATGTAATATAAAAAAAAGTAGATAGGTTATGCGCGCTTCTAAAGTGGCACATTAAAACTAAGCCAATTGGCAAACCTTATTAGCGTACCGTCCCGCTGTCACTGGTCATCTATGAATAAGTGTGTCATTGCATTATATATATTTATATGTGCGAGTGCCGGCCAATTGTACACGCGGAATATCGTATAGCTAACCCTTTTTATACAGGGTGTTTGGCATGTGCGAAACACCATGAGGTGGGGCCATAAATGCTACATTGTCTTTGTCAATTGCTCTTTTAAATTTTACTGCTATCTTTGCACTTTTTTAATTATTTTTTTTCTTAAACCGTGGGGCCTAGGCTAATTTTATAGGGCTAAGTAAGTAGCATATGACTCCCCTCCCACTCCCCTCTTCGCTGTTTTCGTTTGTCCAACCATGCGCCAAACCCCCTGTATTATTATTATTATTACATCATTGTGTACAGTAGTCGCCATCATATATATTGCAGCAAACAAGGTGCTTACAAATATCTGAACACGACTCTATTGTCAAGGCGTTAGAGTGCATGTTCAGATATTTTTGACCACTCTGATATGTACAGATATATTTGATGGCGAACTGTACAATAAACCTATTAGATGCCTGAGCTAATGTCGATGTAATCAATGCAAAATGCATGATTTCTTAAGCTTTGGTCTCATACAAACGCCGCAGCGTTGTGCGTTGCGATCAACAGACCAAAAGCCTTATGATTTGACTGTTTGGGTGACTTGACATCCTTAGAAATTGGTTGACTGTTGAAAATTTTAAAATGTTCTTAACTGTAAAGGACCCTTTACATAAATCCCATTCTTTCAAGACTAATTTCGTGAATACAGTCAAAAGCACTAATATCTATACGGCCATGGCGCCAAATATATTTATACATAGACCTTATTATCAGTGCCATAGGGGTGTGGATATTTGGGTGAAGTTCAAAAAAGTGTAGTTATTAGTCATACATTTAGGTATCGTAAAAAGTGTAGTTATTAGTCATACATTTAGGTATCGTAAATTTTCGTTGCGAAACTGAAAAAGTTACCGTTCATTAACTTCAGTCCTTCGATGTACACTTTTTTTGAACTTCACCGATTTATTTCATCTCGGGAATGTATATAGGTACATAATATATATTTATGACTTTGACTGTACAATTTTGACTTCGGCTGCGTTTTGTCGAGCCTCCACAGGCCGGTCATAATGACATCGTCAAGTAACGAAACATTTTACGTCGAAATTAATCATTGCGTCGGTGAAAGTGCAAAATCGCGTAACTACGAAAGCAAATAAGGTGAAATATCGTATAATTTCACTTAGAAAAGTTGTTATTTTACACCTAATTGAATTTGTTACTTACGCGTAATTGCACTATCACCGACGATTGGCGTTCTGCGACACAGTTTGAGAGTGACTCCGCAACTTGTTGACTGATGTAGCATTTGTGTATTTAGCTATTTCTTTCACATAGCTAAGAAAATAATTATAAGTATTAGATCTTTTTGCGTGATTTTTTTAATACAGCGTTGAGGGGAATTCTCAGTCATGAATAAAAAGCATTTAATTTGTGATGAAACTCCACGATCTCATTACCTTTGGTACTAACCTTTTCAACGCCATGTCAAATACAAATGTCGTCACTCACACGCCAATGACAGCTGAAA
Organism: Tortrix viridana; assembly: GCA_963241965.1. Lineage (NCBI taxonomy): Eukaryota > Metazoa > Arthropoda > Insecta > Lepidoptera > Tortricidae > Tortrix > Tortrix viridana. The sequence continues at coordinate 3,120,676 of OY725197.1, read as the reverse complement.
ACCAGAGCCAATTTCAACCTTACGTCATAGACACTCGGGTCTATTTTTCGCTGTCAACCGTGACGGATATATCCGTCGTTGGCGTTGAACCAGTGGTGCGGATATATCCGTCAATGGCGTTGAAAAGGTTAAGGGTTCACTAAAAATAAAAGCCCAAAAGTGTTATAAAGCTGTATTAAATTCAGCACAAGAAAACGCTTGTACATCATAACGTGTTTTATTGAAAAATAAATATGATAAAAATATAAACTCGATCAACAAAGGTATATTTTATGCACAATGATGTAGATTTTATATAAACTTAATAAATTGGTTTTTGTCAACGAACGCTGCACTTTTTTTTACTATTTTGTCATCGCCATGTCAAATACTAAAGCCACTCGCACGTGAACACCAGCTGAATTGCGAAATGAATTTTAATCGAACAGGTAGCCATGTACAGCCTTGGCCAAAAGTATTGAGCACCCATGCGTTTTTCATATAAAAGTCAAACTTTAAACGGGGCATTTTATATCTTTTATTATAGAAAGTTGTATGTCTATCGGAAAAATTAGACATATTTATTGACGGGGAAATTCCGTGGAAAAAAATACAATTAATCATTTTATTGTAAAACCCGACTTTTTCTAGCTTCAGTTTTCACACGCAAATAGCTACTTCGACATGATACTTATGATTTGCACATTTTAAAACACTATTTTACGTTTTTGTGTATTTTTGAAATTGAGAAATAATACTTTATTTGTAAGTTACAGAAGAAAAAGTGGGGCGCTCAATACTTTTGGCCAAAGCTGTAGGTAAAGGCTCCTCCTCACGATCGGCCGTGATTTGAAAATACAGGCGAACACGAACGCGGGTGGGCATATTCGTCTCTATTCGCCCATGATTGCCAGTGATTGCGATCGCCGCTGTGTCGGTTTTTCCCTACACATCAAAAGACGTTGGCCCAGTGACTACGTGCGTGCACACACATTCGTCCTTCATGTTCGCTTATGTTTACCCATCGTGGCCGATCGTGAAGGACCATTACGCCCCTTCACGATCGCAGATCACGGGCAAGCATGAGGACGAAGTTATGCGTTAGAGCGAGCAAGATTGTCTTGTTTGTCACTCTAATGCATAACTTCATTCCTCACGCTCGCCCATCATGGCCGATCGTGAAGAGAGGCCATCACATTTACAGTCCGTGAGCACTTCGGGTTCGGGTGAACTCGGCTCGACTCGCATAAGAGAGAAGTACAAATCCGAATCCTATTACAAGTGCTCACGCGCTGTGTGCTGTCGACCACTGACGGATTTATCTATCGTTTTTGGTGAACTTTTGGTGCGGATATATCCGTAATGGCGTTGAAAAGATTAATAACATATAATATAAAAAGCTTGATGTAATAGTTATAATAATTGTATAAATAATTCCTCATCATCATCATCATCAGCCGCAAGTCGTCCACTGCTGGACAAAGGCCTTCCCCAAGGTTTTCCACAACGATCGGTCCTCTGCTGCTGTCATCCAGCAGTTTCCCGCAACCTTTATCAGATCGTCGGTCCACCTTGTGGAAGGCCTGCCAATTTGCTCTTAGAACCGATGGCCGTTGGAGCGGAAAGGTTCTAGAGTGGCGACCGCGAACCGGGAGACGAAATAATTCCTACTTATTTACTTATTTAACCCAAAATATCCAGAGAGCGCCTAAAGAAACAACATTTTTCTTTCCTTATGATACTTGTAGTATACTTGAATATATTACAGCTGTTTTTAGGCAAGAGGAATTATAAAGATTAAGATATAATATAGGTAAGTACACTTCAGAATACATTAAAGCCGGAATGGACAGATATTTACCTAATAATTTAAGTGCTAAATTAAATCTAAATAGATGACAATCACAACTGACATTAAAAACCTAGAAACAATGTCTCGGGTACACTCTTTCTGAGCAACACGGAGATGCTTACAGAAACTAGGTTTCCGCCTACACGGTGCGGACGGCCTGACGGCCCCCGGTAAACGGCTGCGAGCTTAGCATGCATACACGAGATAAAGTTTGACAGATGCTAGGGAAATGAATACATCTATTCCATATTCTAACGTAAGACTTAACGCTTAAGTTTTAAAATAAAAGTGTCTTGATAAAATCGCTATAAAAAAGTTAAAAATCGCAATAGTCGCTTAGTAATAAAAGTCAGGACGAGATTTATTTTAAACCTTGCACGTTAAGTGTTACGTTAGAATATGGAATAGATGTATTCATTTCGCTAGCACCTGTCAAATATCTCGTCCATGCGTGTTAAGCCCGCTGTGTTTACTGCAACGTAAAAATTATACATGTATCAGAAACACGCACGTGTATTTATAAACAATTGTTTCTTAATTTGTTCTGAATCATTGATTGTGTTGGGTTTACCACTACATCCAAACTACATCACTCCACACAAAACAAATGCATAAATGTGACGTTCACAATATAAAGGGACCTTATGGAGGCAGGCGGTTACGCCGTTTTTAGAACTGTTACCATAATATTAGTATAGTTACAAGAATAAGAAGAGCGTAACTGCCTTCCTCCATAAGGTCGCTTTATATTGAGGAGAGCGTCACAAATTTCAAGTTTGCAACAAAAGTGTGCTGGGTGGTTTTATATGTTATAGGTGAAAAATGTAAGTAAAGTACCTATTGTATGTAGTAGTAAAGTGTCTGTGTCGCCTCGACGTTCCAAATTTGAAAAACGACGTAAGTTCAATATATAGTTGATTTTATTTAAAATGTCGGAATCCACTTGAGAGCTTATCTTCCAATGAATGGCTTTGTTATCTATTGTGAAGCCCGACCGCTAATTAGCAGTGCAAAATGAAACGCACAAATAACAAAAGATTTCATATGAATAGCAACTTTACCGCTTAAAGAAGAAGGTTCAAATTGCAATGGCAACGCATTCGAGATAGTACTGTTTGTACTGTTGTTTGTACAGTTACACAAACAAACTTCCTGGCTGCCGCTTTAAATTTGAAACAGTACTATCTCGAATGCGTTGCCATTGCAATTTGAACCTTCTTCTTTAAGCGGTAAAGTTGCTATTCATATGAAATCTTTTGTTATTTGTGCGTTTCATTTTGCACTGCTAATTAGCGGTCGGGCTTAACAATAGATAACAAAGCCATTCATTGGAAGATAAGCTCTCAAGTGGATTCCGACATTTTAAATAAAATCAACTATAAGTTTTGTACACTACTACATACAAGGTCCTTTAGTGTTTTTCACCATAATAGCCTGTGATTTACCTATATAGGAGATTATTGGCACCGTGGACTTTATTTCAAGTTAAAATAAATAAATAAATATCAGGGGACAATCTCACACAAATTGACCTAGTCCCAAACTAAGCTCTAGGCTTGTACTATGGGTACTAGGCAACGATATACATACTTATATAGAGAAATACATACTTAAATATATAGAAAACATCCACGACTCAGGAACAAATACTCGCGCCCATCACACAAATATTTGCCCGTACCGGGATTCGAACCCGGGACCGCTAGCTTCGTAGGCAGGGTCACTACCAACTAGGCTAACCGCGTCGTCAAAGAGGCGATAATCCCATGATCACTAGGTGCCATAATTATGTGTTTTACTTTATATGCACTATTGATAAGAAATGCTCATTTGACTGTAGTATTTTTGGAATGGCATTTGGTTTTGAACTAAATAACTTTCACCAAGTTAGTACTAGCTTATATTCAGTATGATCTGATCAAGTGATCACATTATATTGATACAAATTGACTTTTATATCTATTGATTTTATATTACATGTGACAATTGAGTAAAGTTCGCTGATTTATAATTATGTACATAAAAAAACGTACGTACGAATTTAATATTGACATGTGTATAAATGTATAATAGCAATAATTTTATTGCATAAACTAAGACTAACGGCCGCACTCGGAGACGTCAATTAACTTTTAAGTTTGATTAATGTTGCTGCTGTCACTTTCTTTGCTATAGCAACAGAAGAAGACGTAGCAACTTTAATCAAACTTAAAAATTAATTGATGTCTCTGAGTGCGGGAGTAAGTACACAGTATAAATATAGCTAAAGCAGTAAAGAAACTACGTAACGTCGCACTCACACAGACGCACGTCTCAATATATATATATATATATTTAAAACATAACCCGTAATAAAATTAAAACTACTAAAATCTTTGAACATTTGAACAATAATCACTTTAAAATGTGCTATGGTAACAATATTTAAAATAATTGATCCTCTACCTACTTTAAAGCTAGCAATCTCTCTTCTTTGCACTGCGAATAGCTTCCGTCTTTATTTAACTCCAATTAGCAAAGGACATAACTTTTTAATAATCCCATTTCAATGATAATCCGTTCCCTATATTATAATAAAACATTATTAAAATAAAACAATTTAAAAACGATTATGCTTATTTTTAAAAGCTTATAACCTCATTATTCTGTAACGAATACAAAACTTACTTTGTATGTTTTCTACCCTCATAGTATATATTTTCACAAACCCTCTGTTTCGACTCGCAGTCCCGGCATTATGTAGCTTTTCATGAGTTTTCATACAAACTTGCTTAACCATTTCAACAACATTGACGATATTTAACGGATATATAACTACGGATAAATCCGTCACGGTTGACAAAATAGTCCCGAGTCTTAATGACGTAAGGTTGAGATTAGCTCTGGCTTTTAGCTGTCATTTACTTTTGAGCGACGATTTGTATTCAACACGGCGTTGAAAAGGCAAATGTTGAATATTAACGACGGATATATCCGTCAAAAAGTACAGAGAAAAATGACTGCTATACTTACTGTTAAATCACTTTTAGTGTGCTTTTCCGTATGCGTGTGCGCATGAACGACGATTACGACGACCAATCTATTCAGCTAATTTAAGTATGAAAACTATTTATTGCACAAAAATATAACAATTACAAAATATAATATAATTAATGTACAAAGCGAACCATTAATGGCATTTAATTTTGTCATGGCGTAATATGTGAATAAAGTCTTTTATCTATCTAACCAATGATTGATCGTCGATCGATTATTGTATAACACCCTTTGAGCTTTTCAGCGCCATGTCAAATAAAAACTAGAGCTAATGTCAACCTTAATTCATACATACTCAGGTTTATTTTGCGTTGTCAACCATGACGGATATTTCCGTCAATGGCCTTGAAAAGGTTAAAATACCGAGATGTGTGTGCGTTATCGAATGATTTAATTCATTAGCTACACTTATATACAACCATAGACGCATCCCAATGTGGTGCAACTACGCGTTCGCACGCTATACCGAGCTTATAACAAATACAACCCTACCTAACAACTTACTTAATTAAAAAGCGATACAAAAATAGTTTAAAGTCAGTCTGGATCTAAGTCTTCTTTGGGTCTTCTTTAGTCTTCTCTTTGATATCCTTCAACTCTCTGATTAATATTTCATCATCGAAGAACACGGATGAGTCTGAAAATTAATATCATTTTTTAACTTTTTAGCAGGTTCCAGCCTTCATTCTAATCTAAACCTTAGTATTAATCCACTTTTTGGGGTTCCGTACCAAAATGAAAAAAAAAGGAACCCTTATGGTGAGACTTCGTTGCCAATCATTTACGGGAAAAATCTTTGAAAATTTGTGTTAAATTTAGGCAACTCAAAATAGACCTTATTGTATACGAAATAAAGTACATACTCGTAAAAAGGTACATTTTGAAGTACGGACTTAAATACGGAACCCTCGGTGCGCGAGTCCGACTCGCACTTGAACGGTTATTCTTATATTTAATCTTAGCAGGGCTCTTGTCAGTGATTATGGGGTAATTCTTCGAGCGTTTCAACCGCTCTCATTCCCCTGGTCGTATTAATGTCGAAATTACTGTAGCTTTGGATGCTATTTTCAATTATCTTGTAGAGTGCCTTGTCTTCTACAAAATAACTGGAAACGATATCCTAATCTACAACAAATTCTACATTAATGCGACCAGGGGAATGAGAGTGGTTGAAACGCTCAAAGAACTATCCTAAGACAAGTGTCAACGATCATAAATCCTCCACATCTCTTTGTCCATTACCATTTCCTTTACTTACCTCATTATATGTATTAATCTATTTAGAAAAGATTTTTTGTTATAAAAAAAGATTAAAAATATATAAAGTAACATCCTTGCTATAAAGTAAAATTAAATAAAACAATAATATATTTATCACTCATAAACCTGCTAAATAATAAGTAGTGAAAATTACAAATGGTGAAAATTAGAATCGTTTGTTTAATTACCAGATCTCTCCAATTTCATTTTGGGGCCTTTGACCGCATCTTCTGATTTAATTTCTCCGAATTTGTTCTAAAACAAAATAATAATATAATAATCACATAAAACATAGCGTTAAATGGGGAGTTTCAAAAAAATTGCACACCTTTCACTTTTTCTTCAGATTTGGGAAAAAATTGCACATTGGTTGGGACCACTATTCTGAACAAGAAAAATTTAAATTCCTGATATGTCCCCAAAAAGTTGTATGGAATTGTCCGCTTTGTTACCAAGAAATATATTGAATGTAGGTAACAAAACGGACAATTCCATACAACTTTTTGGGGACATATCAGGGATCCTATTTTTCTTGTTCAGAATGATGGTCCAAACCAACGTGCAATTTTTTTCCCAATTCTGAAGAAAAAGTGAAAGGTGTGCTATTTTTTTGAAACTCCCCAAATAAGTCTTGTGATTTCATTGCAAATATTGCAATATGTTACCTTAACGAAATCAGGCAAGCCGTCCTGAAGATGATACCAGCTCAGCACGAATATCAGCGAGACAAAGAACAGGTTTGTGCTAATACCTGCAACACAAAACGTCGATAAATAAGTTGTTGTCAACGTTTTAACCTATTACCAAAAACGCCAGCGGAAACTGCTTCAGAATTAACTTGCAATAATTAAACTGAACACTGAGAAATAAACATGTGAAGTAAAACAAACAAATATTTGAACCAATTGAATCTAACTTACTTTGTATAGTGCATTGGGGTAATTCCGTCTGTGGGGCAAGACCGTACCCTGTGTACGTTTGTGCCCATTCGTAATGGCGTCACGCCGCCATCTCTTTAAAAACGTAGAACTAAAAAGTTCCCCTGCTTTATCGACAGAGTTAACAATTGTTCTAGAATGGGCACAAACGCCTGTATACGATATTGCCACGCAGACGGAATTACCCCAATGCACTATAGATAACTAACTAACACCACTAACCATCGAAAATTATAATCATGCTGTGCACACATAGTCCAGTTATTGTCTAGAACCTATACTCATAATTTTCTATCATAATATTTGTATTATTTCTGAATGTAAGTTGTTTTGTTAGCGATAAAATAAATAAACCCTAAACCTTAACACTCTCACCGCCATGCGGTCCGCCGGCGAGTCGTAATTTTTTTATAAAAGCAGGGCACGCACTACAATAGTTATTTGTTATGCAAGGTTGCAAAGTTGTTATTTGGCGCGAGAGTCGGTATTAAATCCCAAGTTAGCGAAGGATTCTAAAATTGAATCACGAGCCTAACAGCGAGTGGTTCAAAAATAGAATTCTGAGCGTAACGAGGGATTCCAGGGATGCCGTGCGGAACACACAATTTTTCACCTCAATGTAGCGAGGAAAATTGTGTTGGAAAAACAATTGCACGAGCGCCACATCAGTTATGGCCGTCTTCGCGCAGCGCCCCCTCCGCGCACAGCACCACCATTCTTTTCCACGCTAGCGGTTAAAGTGGACTTTTGCGCGCAGATTTTGACCGACAAAGAAAGCCTTTGCGAGCTGGTGAGGTGAAAAAATATATATGTAATTGCGAGGTTGTAGCTGACCGCACGGCCTGCTGATAGAAAGGTGCGGCCGCCGGCTTGCTTTACGTGGGGTGTTGTGTGACGGTATAACAAGCTTAGGGGTAAGGAAACACGTTTCTCACATGAAATCTACTAAATTGTACCTACTTGTAAGTGAGTAAGGGTGAAACTGAACCTCGACTGGGACTCGTAATCTGTCAGCCTGGTTAAGGGTTCAAATTATATGAGTGTTGGTGAGTACTTTCAGCTACAGGAAAAACATTCGTAATGAAACCTGCATGTCACCTTTACCTTCGATTAAATTTGTAATAGGAACGTTGATTCAAAAATTACATTTATCTATAGATTAACGTTTACGCTGACGTGTCTTAAGCTAGACACCGCACTCAAGATGTATTAATGCTGTTCTAAAAGACCCCACTAACCGACAGCAGCGGAGACGCGAGGCCAGTGGTACATTAAGTACCGGAGCCCTGTGAAATGCGCTTCGATCTGCAGCTCGCACGAGTATATTTGCGCGTGCCGGGACTGCAGCTCCACATATGCGTCCGTTACGGGCAGGTTCTAGAAACAAGACAACGTTCACCCAACCTATTCGAAATAGATGAATCCAAAACGAAATGGGTGATTCCACGAGCGATTCAACCGCCGACAGGGAGATTGCATTAAAGTCGAAATTTCTGTAGATTTGGATGCCATTTTCGGTTATTTGACTAACGGCGGTTGTAACGCTCGTGGAATCTCCGTTGTATAATTTGTGAGGCGCCGCCGCCGCCCTGCCTGTATCCACAGAGTCACAGATAAAATTCATATAAGGATATTATTTAACTTGCAATAAGATTTGGGGCACGACGGTCTCCCTTATGACACAGTGTATAAACGCAGGACGGCTAGCACAAGTTGTCGCTCGGATATCCTTTTTTAATTATTCTGTAGCGATAAAGAAGCACGACAAGCCAGAAAATACAAAATGTGCCAGCCGCTCAGGTAATGTCGGCTTGGCGGTTCGATCGACAGATGCATCAGCAGATTCCATAAGATTATGTCAATATTTTTACGTAACCTTAAAGAATCCGCTGATGCATCTGTCGATGTGTAGAGCAGGCATAAGAGCAATTTGATGCAGTCGGTGTGGTGGGTACCTGATCGTCTTCGAAATCGCTGAACAGCTCGACATGCAGCTGTTGGCGTTCCTCGTTCACACCGGATAGTAATAATGGTGCGAACACCACCGTGCGTATAAACTCGTGCAGGCACGACCTGCCGACAATGTTATAATTATACAACACAACCATGGAAAAGTGCAATTTAAAAATCGGTCAAGTGTAGGTCGGACTCGCGCTTCGAATTTAATTACTAGATCAAATCAATCAATTACCAATCAATCGATGAGGATCGAAGATAAAAGGTTACTTCCGACTAAATCCCAAGTAGCTTAGGTAGTTAGATCTAACAGGTATGTTATTCTGTTAACACATCGTCCTTCACTTCTACTGAGTCGAAGAATAACTGGCTAATCTACGTCCGTCATTGATGCCGGTTTCAAGCGACTAAATGAGAATGCACGCAGCCAAATGTCATTTACATTCCTTGACGGACGACGTAAATTCGCCGGTTTTCTTCAACTCAGTCGATGTGAAGGTGACGATTAACAACATCACACCCCTGATGGGGCTGATTTAGAGACTTAGACAGAGGCTAAATCTAGAGAAAATGTGCAGATATGCAGGGAAAGTCTTTGCCACTAAATATATTATTAGGTAAGATAAGACTCGATATAAATACGACTTTGGACGTTGACACGTCATAGTCACGATTTAATTTAATGGTAGCAGTGAACCAGCCTTGTTGCAGTGTTCCGCTGACATAACTAACCTCCGCAGTTTAATTGTACTTGTAATAGGTGCAACTAACTACAGGTCGAGACCTACGTAATTACATGCTCGCAAAACCATTATACACAAGTATAGCTCAGCAAAAGACAGTTTGACTTGATGACAGAACTAAAATATTTACGAGTTACCAATTTACCTCACTCCAAACTATTCTACGAAAATTACACTATTTAAATTTTTCAAAACCACATCAAATACAAAAGTCGTCATTTACACGCCACTACTAAAATTTCAACCTTACTTCATAAATACTCTGGTCTTATTTTCATTACCATCCGTGACGGATTTATCCGTCAGAAGCGTTGAACCTATGATGCGGATATATCCGTCAATGGCGTTGAAAAGGCGTAACTCATTGTGGTAGCCAACCAAGACAGACCACAGATGCTGAAGGTTTTATTTATTGGTCCGTTTAATATATTTTGTATCTGTGGCCTGTCTTGATTGGTTAGGTCACTGAGTTACGTGTTTTCGTTTGTTTACCTTTAGTTAATCACCTACTCAGCCAAACTATAGGTGACCTGGTATTTTTTCCTAACATTTTCGTTGCATCTCTTTCATAAGGTATGTCAAATACTGTCAAATTTAGTGCCAGTGCCACCGTAAAACAATGCTACCAACTAACCTGTGTCTCAGCATCGCCGACCGGCACGAAGAGGAAACCAACACGCCGCCTTTGGCGCGCATTTGAGCGCACACCATAAACATACCTGCGTGCAATAGCAATCAATCGTATGATAGTAGTTTACGTGACGGCTGCGTAATGTCAGACATTACAACTCGAGTGTAGTTCATGAAACGAGCCGCAAGGCGAGTATTGTAAAACAAAAAATGAAAATTATATACATATATAGGCAATTATGTTGTTGACATTTCATCTTGATTGATGCTTCATCTGGAGTGAAATGAGAAATTGTCGCCGAATCAAATTGTATGGTGATCGCCACACCGGTGCTCAAGAGACGTTGACGCACCGTAAACGCAGTGAGAGACAGATCCGGTGAGGACGGTATGCGTTAGAAACGTGGCGTATACGTCACGTCACTGCGTCAACGTCTTTTGAGCACCGGTGTGGCTGATCCATTAATTAGAAATCCGATAACCATAACATTATCAGCAGCGAACACGTAAAGTGAACTTTACATTACAACCACTAGATCAGATTTGTCACCGTGACAGCAACACTGACTGACGTAAAGCTAGTTAACCGTTAACCTTTTCAACGCCATTGACGGATATATCCGCACCACCGGTTCAAAGCCAACGACGGATATATCCGTCACGGTCGACAGCGAAAAATAGACCTGAGTGTCTATGACGTAAGGTTGAAATTAGCTCCGGTTTTCAGGTGTCATTGGCGTGTGAGTGACGACTTTTGTAATTGACATGGCGTTGGAAAGGTTAAAATCGTTAGTAATCGATCGCAAGGTCGATATCACGTTCGCACTCGTTGTAACGACATATTTTTACAAGCATTTGTAATCTACTTTCTAAGGTGATAGTTTAGTTTAGTTTACTTATTTCATTACATGTCAAAATTAAAAGTATTCAGAGGAATAGAGTTGATAATCCATTTAAACTTCACGGTAGTTGTAGTCTTGCTTACAACCAGACCGGTCAAGTGCGAGTCGCACTCGCGCACCGAGGGTTCCATATTTAAGTCTTTATTATCTTTCTTTATTGTCTTGTCTTTATTGTCTTTATTCATTTTTCAACCCCCATTCTAGACCTCTTTTCAGTTATTTATAAAATTAATCATAATTTTTTTTTACTAAAAACAGATGCAGGCAAGCAAGTAATACAACTATGCCAAGTTTCAAGTTGATAGCTTGTGTAGTTGCTGAGAAAAACTGTTGTGACATACAGACAGACAGACAGACAACAAAGTCTCACCATAAGCGTTCCTTTTTTACCATTTTGGTACAGAACCCTAAAAACGGAAAACCATGCTGCATGTCATATACCAAGATCCTTGTTGATCTGCGACTCCGGCATATCCAGCACGAGCCGGACACGGTAGGGCTGCGCCGACATCAGCATCTGGCTGTACTTGGTGAGCTGCACGTGGGCGGAGGGGAACGAGCACAGCCCCATCTGCTCGTCACAGGACCTGGTCATCCGGGAATACCATAAATATTGTTAAATGTTACGACATGGTGAGCCTAGTAGGTAGTGACCCTGCCTACGAAGCTAGTGATCCCGGGTTCAAATTCCGGTATGGGCAAATTGAGTGTGAGCTTGAGTATTTGTTCCATGTTTTCTATATATGTAAGTATGTATTTCTCTATATAAGTTTGTTTATCATTACCTAGTACACCCACAGTACAAGCCTAGAGCTTAGTTTCGGACTAGGTCAATTTGTGTTAGATTATTCCCTGATATTTATTACATAGATAACAAATTACTAAATAATCATAATATAATTTTCATCAATATTTATAAAAGTATTTGTAATTTTTTGTTAAAACTTTCACAAAGGACATTGATTATATAGTTTGCCATTGTACATGTTATCCATGCCATCATAATCATATCATACATACTAATTTGTTAATTGGTTTTGTGTAAAAAAGAGTTTACATACATACTGCAGTTATGCTGTTATGTTATGTAAAATAAACGCATTATCATAAACAAGAAAGCATAGTGCAATTATCTCTTTGAGAGTCTTCATTGAAATTAACATGTCATTGACCCCTCATATGCTATGTCTATTTCTCTTGATTTTTGTATTTTTCAATACAATTATTTTAATTATAATTCAATTGTTATTCAAGAATCTGGTTATAAGTTCAGGATAATAGTAAATGGCCATTCAACTTTTTAACACACTTTTGTTTTGTTTATATGGTTATTTACACATTGGGGTGAAATATATCACCAAACTAGCGACCCGCCCTCGTTTCGCTTCAGTTAAAGTTCCCCCTCCCATCCCCCCCCCCCTCTTAAAGTTGAAATATCCAAATTTTCTCTTCATAAGAACCTTCTTGTAATTATTAAATATGAAAATTAAAAATACTTTGTGAACTTACTTGAACTGTAAATGCACTGGACGCATATGCGTGACATTCGGCATATAAGTGTAGTAAAAAACAACGTACATAAATATCGAGACCCACAGAATGGCAGTCACGAATACAGAAATAATCCCAACCCTGCACAACAGCTCTTTAACACTATTTATCCCTTCTTCCGTTCTCTTCCTGTAGCCTAAGTATTGCTGAAGAAAGAACACTTCCATAGGTCTACGCACGAAGTCACGAAATACTCGAAATGGATTTACGTAGTATAAGAGGGCCATTTTCCCGATTTTAACGCATTGACTATAAGAGAATCGGTCAAGAAAACTTATCTAGGGCGGTATTAGTATTGATAGTGAGCGACAGTTTTATTACATTCAAGATAATAGATGGTCGATCAGTCGGTCAGCTTGATAAAAGTCTTATAAAAGTAGAAAAAATAAGTTCGTGGTTCGACTCGACCGGCTGATTGTCAAAAAGATACGTCAGTGTCAGTGTGACAGATACGTTCCTTGTTTTATTAACCAAACCCATATGGTGGAACAATCATAATTCATAAAATTTGCTTATTAAAAATCTTGATATGATTGAAAAACATCGATTTAAAATACCCTAGATCTATACACCGTCATAGCTTAAATAGGTGTCTTGAAAAAACTGTGCTTGAAATCCGCACTCGCCGCAGCGCGCGCTTTTAGTCTACATTGGTCTCAATAATCTTTCCGTGCCGACTCCAGAGTGTACTGGTGGTGCCCACCCCCGGATGTTGGGTTACAGATTCGAAATTCTAGGGTGCTCACTGACTGTACATTGGGCGTCGACTCGGCTTCATCGGCCATCGCATTTCATGGGCCAGGCCTCCTCTGGAAAACACCCCTAGAACGCCAATGCTAAAAATAAGATAAATTATCACGTGAAACGGAACAAATGTGTTCAAATCAAATGTCAAATTGGTGTCAAAAAATAATAATAGACAGTCAGAATTTTCAAAATTTTTTAAATGTTTTATAACAATAACTAATTAAATATAAGAAAAAATGTACTCACGTTTGCACCACTGTATTAGACCATATTTTATAATACAGATCCGTAGTATTACAAAAACGGCGCGTATTATTGTAAAACCAAGTTTGTCGGCCTCAGCATACAAACCAGAAATCGTTGAAAGACAAGTATATGATGAATGGCAGAAGAAAGGTCTCTTCGCGGCCGAGAACTTTAGCGATAAGCCATCCTACAGTATGGTGCTCCCGCCTCCTAACGTCACAGGAAAATTACATTTAGGCACGTAAAACGTTGCAATATTATTCAAAAAAGATGCGCGAGTAAACTTTTTGGCTTACTATTGATCATATCCTCAGTCGGAACCTATTTGTTTGAACCTACCTGTTTCTTGGTACCACTAGTAAATAAATCATGGTTAAGATTTTACAGGTTAAGAAAAAAGTTTGTCATAAGAAAATATGGTGCTATAGAGTCCCACAGAACTAACAATTATTTATTGCAGCTATTTGTCTGGTTGGGGTATAGAAAAGGGGTCAGAGTATAGGAAAGGTGGCCAGATTTTAGGTCATAGGATTTTTTTTTATACATTTGCTTTTATATTTTCTTACATTTTATTTCAGGGCACGCATTAGCCGGCACAGTGCAAGACGTGATAGTGAGAACTAAGAGAGCAAGAGGTCACAATGTGCTGTGGTTGCCAGGGACAGACCATGCAGGGATTGCCACACAAGTATTATTATTTATTATTGCTTATAGATAAATGTAAATTAGTATATTTATTTGTTGAATTTCTCTTAAACATTCTGTTCGGGAATGCAATACTGCAGCATAAGCACTTAATCAACAAACTAAGATTAGCTTAACACTTTCACGACCGAGAACACGGCCACCGTGTCCTCTATGATATTCCCGACATGCCGAGAACACGGGAGCCTTGTTTATACTATACTAGCTATAGATTTCAGGTATGCAGCGAAACTACTTGATTTGAGCTTGATCGTGAAAGTGTTAAATAAATGCATTTTAACTTTATTTCTGTGCATGTGGTGACCTTCTGTTAGTAATAAGGCGCTTACATGCAGGTACATTACCAAAAAACCCTTCAATTTTTGAAGGGTTGTTTCTCAGAAACTGTCCAGCGTGAATGCACTTTACTATATAGGTTGAGGTATGAGAGTTGAGGCCACGCACACATTCAACATATCATGTAAAGATTTTGAAATTAGTGTTCTTTTATCGTACCGATAGCAAGTTCCACAGCAAACTGCAAGATTAACTAAAAGTTTTTTCAAGTTATTTAGTTTCAATTATTTTTTTAGAAAAAGCATCTGATAAATAAAATTATTTTAATAAAAGTATTTATGTATGTGTTGTTTTTACAACCTCTTCAGACAATTATTGCATCATGTGGCACTAGTTTTATCGTTGTCACATTGACAACAGCATTTTCCACAAGTAAGAAAAAGGATGGTTATTTGAATAAACTACAGAAACAAGGTGTTTTCTGGCAAAACGAAGGGTCGTAGGAAAACATTAAATGGACAAAGTCGGGAAATCATATTCAGAGAATTCTATAATTTTAGGTATAACTTATAAAATGACAGTCAACATTTATCAATGTCGAGTGACTAGTTTATTAAAGCATATTTTTATTTTCTTGCTGTTTGTTTTACCTATTTATCGAAAATATAGTGCACTTAAATCGCGTTCACTCATTCGTTCATTCACTACCTTTTTTGCTATTAGTACTCTATGTAGCTGTGTGTGTAACCATTCACCTGAACTCTCGTTGCGATACCTATACCTACGCTTTTCTTCTGCACGGGGTGGTTAAAGGCTGAAATGATGAGTGGGCGGGTGTCTCAGCCAAAATGAATTTACTAATGTCGGGGCCACACTAACGGGGAAACGCCGTTAATTATCGCACTTCGCATAAAGCGATAGACGTTCATTTTTAACGGCGTTTCCCCATTAGTGTGGCCCTAGGGTAATATGGATCTCTGAATGAATTTTATTGATCTTGGCTGAGACACCCGTCTCAAGATACGTCAGAAATGACATCTTTCTATGACTTGACATTAACTTTGACGTATCTTAAAACGGCTTCATACATTTGCCTATAATGTGTTCTTTTAATTGTAGGGCGTAGTTGAAAAACACCTGAAATCCACTCAAAACGTCACCCGCCAAAAGCTCGGCCGCGAAAAATTCATCTCGGCCGCCTGGGAGTGGACCGCGAAGCACGGCAACGCCATCACCAAGCAGCTGCGGACCCTGGGCTGCTCCCTCGACTGGTCCAGGGAGATGTTCACGATGGACCACCGCCACGTTCACGCGGTCAACACCGCCTTCATCAGACTCTTCAATAAAGGCCTAATCTACAGGAAAAACGCTCTAGTAAACTGGTGCAACTCGTTAAATTCCACAATATCTGATATTGAAATCGATAATGTAGAAATTAAAGGTCCCATGTCCATAGTGTTGCCGGGGTACGATGAGCCGATGCGGTTTGGACTCCTGTATGATATTGCGTTCAAGGTTTTTGGTACTAACGAGGAGGTCGTGGTGTCTACTACGATGCCAGAAACGTTAATGGGCGACGTGGCGTTGGCGGTGAATCCGACCGATCCTAAGTAAGATTTGTGTAGATTTATAATCTAAATATTTTTTTAAATGTATTTTAAGGTTCCTATATCAATATTGTGCTTAGCAAATGAGTTTGGAAAAAATTTGGGCGCTGTTTGACGTGGAATTGGTAACTTGATAAAGTACTGCACTGCTCTTTAATATACCATACATTTTAATCCTTAACCCTTTTCAGCTTACATTTCTTGTTACAGGTACGCGCACCTAGCCAACAAGAGGGTCACTCATCCGCTGACGGACAAGACGTTGCCCATTATCTTCGCCGACTTCGTCGACCCGAGTTTCGGCACCGGCGTCGTTAAGATCACTCCTGCGCACAGCAAGACCGATTACGCCGTCGCGCAAACGCACAAACTGCCCATGGTGCAAGTCATCGACGAAAACGGTAAGATGATCAACTCGCAAGAGTTCAACAATCTCAAAAGATACGACTGCAGAAAGAAAATGGTCGTCAGGCTAGACGAGTTGGGTATATTAAAAAAAATAAAACCGCACAACATGACTTTGCCGCTCTGCAGCAGATCCAACGACATTGTGGACTATCTGCCCAAGGAACAATGGTTTTTGAAATGCAGCGAGCTGAACGAGAAGGCGATTAAAGTCGTGGAGCAAGGTATATTGAAAATAATACCGGAGAAGTACTCGAAAAATTGGATGAATTGGTGCGCGGATGACCGGGATTGGTGTATTTCGAGGCAGCTTTGGTGGGGGCAGAGAGTCCCTGGGTACAAGTGCACGTCCACTGAGGGGGAGCAGTGGTTCGCAGCGCCGAACCTTCTGTCGGCCAAGAAGCAGGCGGCAGCACTCTGGAGGATCGGCCACCTTATGGTCAATGTGGAAAGAGACACCGATGTGCTCGACACGTGGTTCTCTTCAGCGATTTACCCATTCTCCGCTCTAGGCTGGCCAGGGAATTACAGCAACGACTTCAAAATGTTCTACCCCCTCGACCTCATGGCAACCGGGCATGACATCCTGGGACTGTGGGTACACAGAATGATCATCCTCGGCTTCGAGTTGACAGGGTCGCTCCCGTTCGAGAACATTTTGTTACACGGGATTGTTTGCGACAACAGGGGGGCGAAAATGTCCAAAAGTAAAGGAAACGTTATAGATCCCTTGGACGTTATTTACGGCATATCGTTGGACGAACTCAAACTGAAGACCAGACGGATGCATGAAGATGGTATTCTGAGTAAACATGAAATGCTTAAAAGTTTAGACTATCATAAAAGCAACTTTTCTAACACTAACGGGATACCGGAGTGTGGAGTGGATGCCTTAAGGTTCACGCTCCTCTCGCAGGACATCAAATCGAATTTTGTAAATTTCGACGTGAACATGTGTCACGCCAATAAGTTGTTCTGCAATAAAATATGGCAGAGTGTTAATTACACACAGCTGATGTTCGACAAATTGGATTCGTGTAAATATGAAAAATGTTTAGAAGATGTGGAGGCCGTTAGCGAATACGATTTGACCACCTTCGATAAATGGATCCTCAGTAGATTATCGCATATGGTAGCTGTTGTTAACAAAGGGATAGAGTCGTATGATTTTCACTTGGCAACGAAAGCGTTGAGGACGTTCTTGTACAATGAGCTTTGTGACGTGTACATTGAGTCCACCAAGCACGTCTGTGAGAATCCGAACCCCAGAACCTGCTATGCCCACGCGCACACTTTAAGCGCAGCTCTGAGTACGAGCCTGAGGTGCCTGAACCCCTTCATGGTCTACCTGACACAAGAACTGATACCAAAGGTCCCACAGTTTGAGCATAACATAATATTTAACTTCGATGACGCGGAGAATAAATATTACGATATTCCTCAGTATGGCGACTTTTTGAAATGGCAGAGTCCTAATGTGGAGAAACAAGTAGACAAACTTTTGAGTACGGTGTACTTAATTCGACAGTTGAAAGGGTTCTACGGAATGTCTAACAGATTGAGGCCCACTGTGCACATACAAACTTCGAATCAAGATTTCAGAGGTGACTTAGAGACATATAAAAGTTTGGTGTTGAGTTTAGCAAAGTGTAAGGAACTTGAGTTTTATGAAGTTACCGATAAGAATTATGTGAGTGGAGTTTTGGACAAATTCACTCAGGTGTATGTTGAAATACTGGGGAAGGATATTGATGTTGTGGTGTCGGAAGCGAGAGAGAAGTTAATGAAGAAAGTCAAGAAGTTGGAGGAGCATTTAAGTAAGATGGAGCAGAAGGTGGGTGGGCCGACTTATTCGTCGACGATGCCGGAGTGGACGCAGATGATAGACAGAGAGACTCTGATGATGAAGAGGGAGGAGTTGAAACAGTTGCAGAGGCTAGTTATAGATCCAGCGAATGCTGAGGTCGCGGCTGTCCAGACGGCACTTGTTAATGCTACGCCCGCCGTTACACCGATTGGTGCTCCAGGTTCTCTTGAAACCACAGTTCCAGTTGCTCCTGAACAAAATGAACAACAACTTGATAAAGCTACACCCACGCCAAATCCTGAAAAATAAAATTGAATTGTGGCTTGACTGGCTATTAATTTATTTAGTAACATTGTGACGTGGAACGTTTTGTTGTTTAATAGTGTTGTGTGAACCTACCAAAGCAGAAGTTGAAAGTTTAGATATGGAAGACGTATTTATTAAAATTTAGAAAAAATATCATTGGCTTTTAAAAGCGCTCAAAATCTTGATTGTGTGAGTGTATTTTAGAAGTATTATCTGTACGGCTAGCAAGTTGTATTGTCGCTCAGTGGGTCTCTTACGTTATAGACTTAGTAGTGGGGGATTTCCAAGCAAGAAACAAGTCGCGGAAAGTTGCGCTAGCCGCCCAGAACATTTGTAGGAAAATAAAACAAATGAAGAAACGGTTGTTTGTTTTAACATACATAATGTTATAAATGTAAAACGGAAGTTAATCGCGTAAAAACATTATAAATACCTCGACGTTTCCGTGTTGCAACGGTCGTGGTCGCGAGCAGACTGGAGAAGGCTGGTGCTTATTTACGTAGCGCGCGAGTTTTTCTTACTACCCGCACTTGGTCTTTTTCGGAATACCCACCACCTGGGACACAACTCACAGTATCCATCATCCCGGTTGAAAGTTTTATATTTTCTGATTTCCACCTTTTCACGTTTACCAAGTTCCGATTTAGATCTATAAACGATATGTTTGTTGTTATAAAATTGTTACTAGTATAACGGCCGCACTCGGAGACATCAATTTTTAAAGTTGCTGCTGTCACTTTCTTTGCTATAACAATAGAGTAAGACGACACGTCACTTTGACAAGCATTAAATTTAATTGACGTATCTGAGTGCGGCCGTAAGTGGTAGTCTTTATATTTTTAACTGAACTTAACGGAATAGACAAAGCCATTGTATCTATACAATACTATTATCTGCTTTGTTCTGGTAGCCGCAACCCAAGTACTTACGCGTATAATCCATTGAAAAAAAGTATTCCGTAGTCCTTTTTCTACGAAGTGCGTTCCTGTTGAGAGTTGGGCGGTAGCGAAATGGAAAACGAGTTATGAATGCAATTTTTTAGTGTATTTGTAATCTACTGTCCGAGGAAGTAGAGTTGATAATCTATTAACCTTACAAGGTAATTATAATCTACTTTTACTGCATACTCGTTATCATAATTTGTAGTTAACCAATGGTATTCTTTTTCAAGTGGATAAGCTCAGTTCAAAAAATAAAGTCATCGTCGTTACGGCTATTTGACTATAAGGGTGTTATCACACTGGCGATTTGCAAGCGTGTTTCATGCGAGGCGATTGGCGAGCTCGCTGCATGTTCACTAGCCTCCCTCGTAACACAATTACGCCTTAACTCTGCTTCGTTGCAAGACTTACGTACAGGTCTTGCAACTGGGCAAAATTTCAATGGGAAGCTGTGACACCACTGTTGAAGTAAAATCCAGGTGGCGCTGCGATCGAGGGATGCAAAACATAACCTACATTTCTAGATTTTTGAAATCCCATCGCGAGTGATGTACGATTGGTTTTGTGTACATTTAGGGTTCAATGCGCGTGTTTCACGCATGCGCGACTATAGTCATCTTTGTCGCACCGGGTATCCCTCGATCGCAGCGACGCTAGCGGCCTGGAACATTAAGAGGCCCACGTTGGAATCCAGAGTTGCAAGACCTGTGTATAAGACCATGTGCAAGACCCATGTTGAATATAGGACCTGGTTTTCCTATTAAGGTACAATACGGGAGGAAATGATAAAACTAATTTACTATACTATACAACTGACTGCCAATAGCACCCGTGTTTTCATTATCTCGCATACTGAATTTAGTTGAATGTTTTTGAATAGCCTATTGTTATTGAAGGATGAATGAATAAAAAACTATTTTACAACAAACAATAAAATTTATTTAAAATAATTGACTTATAATTTACAACAGTAATGGCCCCTTGGAAAATAAAACCATTATCAATTTTCATCCATTAAGATATATATCAGGAAACGGAATGGTTTAGGTTACCGTACAAGAAAAATATTATAAATGTGAAAGTTTGGAAAAGTTCAGAACGGATGAACGGATCTGGATGAGTTAGAGAGAGATTATAGTCTGGAATAGCACATAGGCTACTTTTTATCCCGAAAAAATTACAGTTCCCGAGGGAGTAGCGATAAACGACTTCTACGCGGACGGAGTCATTTGGCACAGAGATAGATTAGTGTAGAATAGCACATAGGCTAATTTTTACCCCGAAAAATGGACAGTTATCGAGGGAGACGACAGAAGTCCAAGGCGAGAAACGCAGGAGTCGCGGGCAAATGCGTATAGCATTTAATTAAGATAAAATTATTTTTTAACCTTGCCAACGCTTTAGGCGGATATATCCGCACCACGGGTCCAACGCCGACGGATAAATCCGTCAAGGTAGACAACCCGAAACGGACCTGCATGTGAAGTGTTATTAGCGAGTAAGTAACTCATGTAATATGGCGTTAAACAAATAATAAATTCTAATGCGGAACATAGCGACTTTAACAGTCGGGACCCATTATTGGGAAGATTTGAGCCGGTCCAGATTTTAAATGGGTCCCGACTGTTAAAGTCGCTATGTTCCGCATTAGAATTTATTATTTGTTTTATGTTTGTATCCATCATGAAACTATTTCAATGGTGTAGTTATTCCATTTTAAGTACTTAACAGAATTCTAGACTACTGCACCCTTAGTGTAAGTTCAAATCATGACAAACGTCTCGAACGCGTTTGTGTGTAAGTCTCTGTTTCTATATGGAAAAACGCAAAAGTATTCGAGACGTTTGTTATAGCTCAAAACTTGCACTAAGGCCTGTGGACTTGTTTTTTTCTTTTCAGTTTTTATTTTAAAAAGTTCATTTTTCACGCAGTCGGGTTTTTTTTTTTTTATCAATGTTTTTTAACATCATTGACGGATATATCCGCACCATAGTTTCACCACCAACGACGGATTCAACCGTCACAGTTAAATTCGCGATGCTTTTAAGCTTTCATTCAAAATAGACGGTGCCAAAAGCAAGTCAGGTTTCCGCGATTTTTTACATATTTAAAGATGAAAGTCATACTAGACTACCTATAGGATAACGGCCGCACTCAGAAACGTCAATTAATTTTTAAGTTTGATTAAAGTTGCTGCGTCTTACTCTATTGCCATAGTCAAGAAGGCGACAGCAGCAAATTAATCAAACTTAAAAATCAATTGACGTCCCTGATAAGTGATCATTCGAAATTACGATACGCTAAACGACAAGTTATACACTGAATTAACACAAACAAAATCGTAGTCATGAGTAGGTTTACAATTAAAAGTAAAATAAAATTCGCGTGATTTATTTTGCTAGCCAATCAAGTCAGGCCATAGATACAAAATACATTGAACAGACCAATAAACAAAATCTTTAGTGCGAGTGGTCAGTCTTGATTCGCTAGCAAATTGAGTCACGTCATTTTGATAGTTGACATTTAATTAATTACCTACTCAGATAAACTTTAAATTAAAATGTTCAATGTAATTCTAACTTAAACCTCTTATGGATAAAGACGATAATTGTTTGCGTTTTAACTATACATACTGCTAAGGGCATTGCCATACCGACTCGTATGCATAACATTAAATGTTATAGCTTACATGACTTAAATTATATGCATCTTTAATAAAAATTCTTATAAACATTTAATTGTTCTATGGATTCTATGATTTTTGGTCATGTAAATACTAATAATCTATTGTGTACAACTTGTACAATGGAAGGTTTCATCTTAAACAATATTACTTATTATAAACACATTCGCAACATTAAAATATTTTGATTAAAATACCACTCATAAACTAGATAAAACAAATGAAAACAACTAGTTTTGGTTCCAATAAATACATCTAGAATACATTCAATAAAAACTCAAACAAAACTACTTAACTATAATAATATAATAAAACTATATATCCCTTTTAAAACAGACCACGATGGATACTTGTTACAACATGAAACTGTCTTAAATATAAGAGAAAAACAGAGGATATCCTCAGGTCAAAATTACATAAATAAATAGTTCCAGTATTCATGGAGGAAACAGGGAAAAACGGAACTTAAATTTTCAACATAGGTTTCCGCTCGCTGTTTAAAACATTTCTCATGTAACACTTATTATTTATGAATAAAAAAAACATGTATGTCCATTTCGTTTGCTGTTCCTCTTAAAATGTATAAAACTTTACATATTTTATAATGATCGTTTGACAACATTAACTAAATCAACATACATATAATCATGGCATAATAGCGAGAGCTCAGAAATCAGAATTGCATATGTAGGTAGTCGTAAGTGCACCTACAATAATTTTAAATTTTCATTTTCGTTTTGAAAAAAGTAATATAAAAGATGACAAACAACAATCAACAACAAAGTCAAATAAGTTATTATTGCGATACCGCGGGGATCAATTGGCGTAAAAGCCATTTTACCCCGGGGCCCCACTAACGGGGAAACGCCGTTAATTATCACGACGATAGTCCTTATGTGTAGCGGCATAAGGCGATTGACGTTGATTTTTATCGGCGTTTCCCGTTAGTGTGGCCCCAGCATTAGCGAAATGTCCTTTACGCCAATACGAGGAAATCGAGGTATCGATTGGCTTT
The DNA here is from genome assembly GCA_963241965.1 of Tortrix viridana. Classification (NCBI taxonomy): domain Eukaryota; kingdom Metazoa; phylum Arthropoda; class Insecta; order Lepidoptera; family Tortricidae; genus Tortrix; species Tortrix viridana. The sequence continues at coordinate 3,097,091 of OY725197.1, read as the reverse complement.
CGTGTTGTAAACGAGTACTTAATTCGGTTTGTTAACGACACACTACCTACGCCATTGCATATTCGGTTTGCCAACGACACACTACATGCGCAATTCTGAGCTTTCGTTAATATGTCTATAACATGTTTACAAATTCACTCAATGCATTCAAAACTGTAGTAATAACTATATGACCGAGGTTTAAACATGATATATAATTCCGCTTTCCTAAAGCTATATTTTCTTGATATTCTTCTTCGGCCGCTGTACCATCTTCTTCTTTCCAGAATGTAGACTAATGTATTTCTTACGGTTAGCTGGAAATAAGGATTAACAGGGTATCAATCAAATAGAAAACTGTTGCTATAATTGTTGTTATTGCTCTACAAAACCTGGATTGAATTGAAAATATGTGTCCTCAACTCTTCACCTATCAAAATAAAACGGTTTTTATTTAACAAAATACCGAAAAAAAACTTAATTGATAGCAATATTGCCAATTTTATTTTGCTAATAGTAGGATTCTCTTACGTTTTACGATTTGAATCAAGATTAATGGTAAATTGACACAAATTTCGTACCAATTCGATTTCATTTAGGTAAGAGAATCAACTATTTGAAAGGCGAAGATGGAAATAAAACAACTCATTTTGCATTTATCATATTTATTTATTAAAAAGCTCGTCGAATCCGCCAATATTCCCCATAGCATCGGCAATTCTGAAACAATTAAAATATATATGCAGGCATCTAATAAAGGATAAAAAGTCGCTACAGTCCGGCCGTCTTATGTCACTTGGTCTTAAATCTCATAATAATACAATATAACGAGATTTAAAGCTATAACTATTAGTCAAACACAAAATTGAAAGTGGTCACTCACACGTCAATGACAGAGTCAGAGGTACGGTGAACCTCTGGTGCGGAAATATCCGTCAATGGCATTGAAATGGTTAAAACCCATAAGGCCCATAAAATACCGTTTGATGTGACGCGAGATATAATATAAGAGGCGAACACTAAAACTTTTATCTGTATAATGGTTGATAGCCTTTTCTGAATTAAAATTTAACCTTTTCAACACCATGTCAAAAAAAAACCGGTCAAGTGCGAGTCGGACTCGCGCACCGAGGGTTCCGCACAAACTTGAAGGCATGTAAACAGTTCAGGCATGTAATCACGGAAATACAATATAAACAAATTCCAGTATAAACTGACACGCAATAAGTATGCACTTTCATACTTAGTGGGTGTCAGTTTATACTAGACCTTTTTTTTATGGGATGTAACTACAAATTAACGGTTTTCGGATTTTTTCCTGTACTTGTGCTATAAGACATTGCTTCTTGCCAAATTTCATGATTCTAAGACAATGGGAAGTACCCTATAGGTTTTGATTCCCTTGAGATTCCCTTCAATATGCGGCATAAACGGCTATATCTTTTGATAGCGTTGACATAGATGTTTGATTTTTTTCACTGATCCAAGGGATTGCAGACTTAAGTATTTGATATTAATTTCAACTTGATACCTCCACGCGTTTCTGAGAAAAAGGGTCTTGACCGACACACAGACAGACAGACAGACAGACGGACAACAAAGTGATCCTATAAGGGTTCCGTTTTTTTCTTTGAGGTACGGAACCCTAAAAAGAGCTAATGTCAACCTTCATTCATTGATACTCAGGTTTATTTTGCATTGTCAACCATGACGGATATTTCCGTCAATGACGTTGAAAAGGTTAATAGTAAGTAAAATGGGAAATTATAAAATAGCATTTCTGTACCTATTAAACACTTCAACCTTTTTCCGTTTATGATCCTTGTCCAAATCTTGCCGTGCACGCTTTATGCTTATCAGTTCTTTTTCATAAAAGGCTGAAAGAAAGGTATTAGATATTATGTAATTTTTATTTGTAGACTTTGTTTTCCAATAAAAAAATTTGACAGTAAAAAAAATATAAACATCAAAGTGTCCTATAAAATGCGTAGTTATAGAAAATATAGATCAACCAAAAATAGCATTTAGCCGACCATATTGTGGCAGTTACATGTTTTCTTACTTTTTATCATCAGCATCAGAGCCCTTTTTAATAATATGCAGCTTATTTTGGTGGATCCATAGATCACTTTATTTAAGGTTTAAAATAATTTTGAACAGAAGTACTTACCATGGGAATTTAAACACTTATCTTTTTTACATACCACAATATGGTCACTAAACTTTTTAAAAGTTTGTAATGTATAAGAATAGGCATTAACAAGTAATAATGAATAGTTTTAAATTATCAAAAGGTAGCTAAAGTACTAAACCTTTGAATAGTGAACTGTTCTTATGAGCTTTCAAAAGAGAAATACATCTATATCTTTGGCAACTTACTTTACTAGCCAATCAAGATGTATCAAAGATACCAAACATACCTGTACAGTCGAGGTCATAAATATGTGTACATGATAGTACCTTGTCTATTTGGTGTCATGTTTAAACTGCCATATATGAATGTCACAGCGATTAAAGTGACAAGGTACTAAATTGTAAATTAATAACCATATAATAATTATTATTTCTTTTGTCATTTTGGCTGCTCCTATCTATTTGATGCTGACTGTACACATATTTATGACCTTGACTGTACAGATGAAGAAAAATATTTGTATGTAAATTCAAGTTTTTGATTAAAAAATAATTTATGTTCTACTTCAAAAAAAGGCAATAAATGAATTCTAATTACCTATGGACAATGTATAAATTTAAAAATTTGTTTAATTTATCAATACACTCACTTAGTTTGGTCATATCTGGCCCCTTTTCTTTTTTCTTCTCATCCTCATGCCACTTGACATGTTTCACAAGACAAAACAGATACTTGAAGCTCTGTGAACACTTTGCGCAAGCATACATCATCTCTCCATTTTTGTCACTCTTGTCATCAGGGTATGCGGTGGTTGGGTCATCTTCAAGTTTGTCTCCGTGCTTTATCACACCACCCGGAAGAATTTCAAGGGTTGGCCAACTATCAGGGGGATTTAATTTTGTATCTGGTTTCTCTTCTATTATATCCTGGAGGCAAATGGGATGATTTTATTGAAGTTGCAAGTTCTTATAGATATGAAAACATAGTCTTAGTGTCAATAGCAAATAATTAACCCAATCGCAATATAAAAAATTGTAACATGATTTGCCAAATGAAGATTTGCTGAAAGATTTGTTTGAATTATTCACACAATTTTGTGTGCCACTTAACCATGTAAACAAATAAATACTGCAAAGTAAACAGTATCCACTTACAATGGGGATTTCGTCAAGTGGCTCCAGTACTTCGGGCACGATCATCTCTGCGCTGTCACTATCGTCCCCGGCCACTTCCTCCGACTGAATAGACACCATGCTACCAATATTGGAGTCCTCGTCGTCATACTCAACAGAATCCACAACACAAGTCTCAAACGCTTCCACTTTCCTGTCTCTAGAAGGCTGGACATCCTCCATACGTACCAACGGCACATTCTCCAGCTCTTCGCTGCTTTCGATTGCACTTGAAGCGGACATTTTCGAAGAATTTTGGAAAGAATGTTACGTGTTAAGCCCAATCAAAACATTATATACGGTTCGACGACAATACATTGACACTAAGCCGTACAATGAATTATTAGAGTTCCTATATAAATAATTTAAAAAGTAAATAAATGACTGAATCAATCAATGAAGAAATCAATGAATTTTATAGAAATCTCACTACGTTGATTGACCTACCTAAACAAAATGTACATCAACTCCATTTTGACAGTTAGTACAGTTACCACAAATGTTGCCATGCATATGCTTCTATTTATGTACGTATAACAATTGATATAAATAACAGGTAATAAATACCTGCTCCTAATTTAAAGCGGAGTTTTTGGGTAACAATTTTTGATCATATTACCAGTTACAATCAGAACAGCGACTTCATTTTACCAAAAAAATTTTTGCTATACTATAAAAAAAACAACCAAATTGAGAACCTCCTCTTATTTGATATTTTTTCACATGCCGGGGCACATCTTCGGGATTCGGGCGGAGAAGATTCATTTATATAAGTTATGCCTAACGGGGTTATTGCTCGGGTATCCCTTTCTAACTAGTCTGCAACGAAAGCGACGCACTGAGCGACAAGGGATAAAGTCTGTAAAAGATGTGCTAGCCGCTCTGATGGATGGACGGAGGATTAAAAGGAGTGTGTTGCTCAGATATACCATTCTCGAGGGAACAGTGGTCAAACTAATTTTTCGCAGATAGAGTTGCAAACAGAAATCTATGTTCATCATTTGGGTTAAGATCAAAAAAGTAAATAGTTAAGGACTAATAAGGACAAGTGAAGAAACGGTAACTTTCTCAGTATCGTATCGAAAATTAACGATACGAATGTAGGACTAATTTCCGTTACGAAACTGAGAAAGTTAGTTAGCGTCAGTCCCTAACATTCCTTAACTTTGTTTCGTGACGAAAATTAGTCATACATTTGTATCGTTAATTCTCGTTACGAAACTGGTTTCTTCACTTAAGCCCTTAACAGTCCTTAACTATGTAAATTTTTTTCTGAATTTCACCCATTTATTAATTTTCATTCTTTTTTTTTTAGAAAAAAGTACGAAATAATTATTGTCATTGGGTGTCAAAATAAAATAATCCTTGATAAAAATCATGCAAATTTATTGAAGTTTTTAAATAAAAAATAAAAAAAGTTTTATGTACAGTAACAAAAAGACAAAGTTCAAGACAACAATAGATTTAAGCTCCCATGCCAAAAATATTGCAGAAGCGTTTGAAATCATTGTTATACCTAATAAGGGAAATACAACTTCATCAGAGTCTCATAGATTTCCACGTCAACCGGCATGAACGTACAAAAGATGACCCTGTCCATCTCCAGATTATCCTCAAGATATTTCCTCGCAGTTTGGAGAGCGATGTGGCCCGCCAGACGGTTGGAGAAGCCATAAATTCCAGTGGAAATGCAAGGGAATGCGATAGATTTGATATTATGTTTCTGGATGAGCGAAAAACATTTCTCGTAACACGATTTGAGTTTTGGTGCAGACTGGTCTTGGGGACCAACAGTATGGATCACATCTGAAAGAAAAAAAATACAGTATCTTTACCAGAATCTCCCAATAGTACAGCGTAACATGCATCACGAGAATAAAGTGACAGCGCAAGTAAAAAGTTGCTAGAGTTATTAAATACCATGTTTAGCTTAGAGCCTGTGCACACTAGCGTTTTTGGGTGGTTCCACGAGCATGTCAACCGCTCTCATTACCTTCCTCGCATTAATGTCGAATTTTCCGTAGATTAAGATAGCATTTTCAGTTATTTTGTAGAAGTCATGGCACTCTACAAGATAACCGAAAATAGCATCCTAAGCTACAGGAATTTCGACATTAATGCGAGGAAGGTAATGAGAGCGGTTGAAACGCTCGTGGAACCACCCTTTTAGCCATTAGACTCCCAGTAAAAAAACGCTAGGTGTGTACAGGTTCTTAGTAGATTTGAACGATTTATTTCATTACACTAGCAATACCGGATAAAATCGCTTAGTAATAAAAGGTAATACAAGTCTGGACGAGACACTTTTATTTTAAACCTTAAGCGTTAAGTCTTACGTTAGAATATGGAATAGATGTATTCATTTCCCTAGCACCTGTCAAATTTTATCTCGTGCATGCTAAGGCCGCTGGGGACATAGTGAGCTTCTTAAGAAGGCACTATAACTTTGAACTTTGGAATTCGACATGTTTACTAGTCACAGACTAGTTCATTTATGAATTAGTTGCAAAAGCCAAAAACCGGTCAAGTGCGAGTCGGACTCGCGCACTGAGGAGGGTTTCGTACACATTCTGTCAGTTTTTTGTATTTGTTGTTTTTCTAAAGGTTTTGTTCTATAATCATACCAAATGTAAAATCACAAACTTTTTAATCACGGGATGTCAAGCTTTTGTTTAAGGATTATGAAAAATTTACACTTGTTTAATGTGCATTAGAGAAAATTACACCAAATTTACACCAAATAAAAAACAAATAACTCACATCTGGCAGGCAAGTCATATCCACCACTGATTTTAGCGTCTCCGGTGTTACAGCCAGCTAGCGAGTTACACTCAAGCTGGAATTTCAGAAATATACAAACATTAGTACACATTATAACCTGATACACCATTTATACAAACGTAAATAAAAAAAAGAAAAAGATATTTATTCAGTATGTAGGCCACATGGGCACTAAAAGTCTGGTAACAATATTACACAAATTTGACCTAGTCCCAAACTATACGTAAGCATTTTCTTTAAACCCCCGACGCAAAAAAGAGGGGTGTTATAAGTTTGATGTTTGTATGTGTATCTGTCTATAGCATCGTAGCTCCCAAATCCGTTTGGGAGCTACAATAGACCGATTTTGATTTAGTTCTTTTTTTATTAAAATGGTGATTAATAGTGTTCTTAGCTTGGTTTGATGAAAATCCGTTAAGCCGTTTAAAAGTTATGAGCTCTGATCCCGATTTTGTCGGGAGTTTCTAGTAACTCGGTTAGGTTATTTTTTTTCACATTAAAATAATAACAATCAATGTTGCATACATTTCCTATCAATAACAAAGATAACACTGAAAAATATTTGTCTAAATGTTCTAATTCTTGTTATTGATTAGATTACATATAGAAAATACAATAAAATTGTATCCCACTTCTTATTTTGACTTTGTTTGGCGAAAACATTTGCAAAATAATGGTAATTTATAACAATCCCAAAAAAACAACTAAGTATTGTATTGTTACTACATGCCAGTAAAATATAGAATGACAAGTATGTTTTTTAAGCCTGTGTTAGTGTCCCACTACAGGGCAAAAGCCTCTCCTCTTTGTTATCCAACTAAGCAAAGTGACAAGAAGGCTAATGATTTTAAGTCTTATGTATGTATATATATGACCACAAATCAGATGTTCCACTCCAGCTCCTAAACCAATAGATCAATTTTAATGAGGTGTCATATTAATTAGTCTAAAACGTGTGAGACTCATAGGTTATATAATAAACTAGCGTTTTATACCCAATAGGTGGTACAGTTCAAAGCTGAGTGGACACCATTTTCGCAGCAATGTTAACAAACTGTTATATTTCAACTCTTAACTTATTAGATTTATGTACATATTGCATTGAAACATTTGCTGCCGCCTGGCTTCCAAATGTATGTGCTTTTGATACACTGACTCTGAATGTGTTAAATAAATATAAGTATGTATGTACAAATTTATGCAAAATAAATATTTTCTATTCTATTGTATTCTATATAAAAATTGTAAGGGTGTGTGCGTCGTACTAGTTGTCTGTCGGGTTTTAGTTTACAACTTTTTTTGCTATAAGTGTCCAAGTTGCTCCACATTTTTATTAAGCCTATTGTACCTGTAAGTATGGTCCGGCAGCTCTATGAATGGCACCATCCACCCCACCCCCCGCTTTAAGATGCGAATTAGCTGCATTTACAATTGCATCAACCTGAAAAAAATATTTTTCATGTCAGTCATAGTTCAAAAAAGAAGGGTGTTGTTTGCAAAATTTATTTAAAAACTGCTGTTTAATTTGGTTACCACTTGAGAATATTGTAGTTCCACTAATCACTATTTCAAACTTTTTTTTTTGTCAAGCTCATAAGTCAGTCTATTTAACACTTATCAAAAGAAAATGATCTTGTTTGATTGAAATACAATAGGTGTACATTATGTATATGTGGGTTGTTTTCCAGTAAATGATAAGCATTTGAGGACTCTTCAGCTCTAGGAAACTATTCTATGAAGACTGACGGCTTTCTGAAGGTCACTGGTAAGCAGTGAATGTATCTACAGTTGAGAAAATAATTGAAAAGCACGTAGCGTCGTGCTGACATGATCAAAATATTCAACTAGAACGCTCTAAATTATCACATCGCAAACGAAAAATAACCTACCTCCAACTTTGTAATGTCCCCTTTGTAAATAGACACTTTCTCCGAGAGCCTTTTATTCAAGTCAGTGTTTATTTGTATCTCCTTGATGAAGTCTAAATCCTCCGAATTATTGATTGTGCTATCCTTAATTGTGGAAATATACGTACGCCAAGGGACAACTTGGTCGAGAGTGATATAGTCCTTTGACTTATAAATTTTCCTTCTCTCGTCTGTCGACAGAAGTATTATTTTCTTTTTTTCAACTTCCCATTTCGGCGGCGATGCCATTTTCGTCTCTGAGCGGCGACTTTGGAACTGAATGCTAGATATAAGCTTACGTGATAAAGGAACGAGGAAACATGGGCGATAAACCGGCGGTAATAATAACATTTCTAGCCCGACCTGACCTGACAGTTGCTTGACATTGACAGTACAGGACAGTGCTAGCACCAGGGTTGCCAGACGAGTGATAGAGAATTATCGTACCAATATTCGAAAATTATCGTACCAGATAAAAAAATATCGTACGACTGTCACAGCCGCGCGGAACGCGTAGCTAGCTCCCAAAACTAGAAGTAGGATAGCAATGTGGGCTATTTCTCACTCGCGCCTATAAGAACTGAGGTATTTTTGACAGTTGACCTTGAAATCTATGCCTAGAAGAAGACCAAACCAGTGTTGCCAGACGAAAAATCGAAGTGACAATTTACTTTTTCACTTCACCGTAGACATTATTTTGTATTTTTGAATGATTGGCCCTGAATATTAGTCTTTTCACCCCATTTCGGAGCAGGGTTGCAAATTATCGTACTTTTGCGTACGATAATACAAATTGTATCGTACATCGTACCGGAGTCGAAATTATCGTACATGTACGATAATTATCGTACGTCTGGCATCGCTGGCTAGCACAGTCATTTTAAAACGCTGACGCGAAGACTCATGGCGGGAAGAATGGAATCTATCTAAGCTTAATAAATAATGGAGCTATACAAACTTGCATTGCATACGTGTAGTGTAGTGCGGCAGCCGCCTCGCCCCAAATGTATGTCCGTTGTGTGGCCTGCGTCCGTCAGCCGCGTAAGTATAGCGCAGTGTTTGCGGTCTTCTGATTTTTCTGAGGATGGACTGGGTTTTCCTGAGAATTTACTGATTTTTCAATACAAATCAGATTCAATAATCAGTAGATTCTTAGGAAAGTTCAGTGGATCTCCTGAAAAGTCCAGGAGATCTGGCAACACTAATACCCGTTCTATACGGTCGGGCGGTTGGGCCAACCGAGAGGGATGCAGCTATTTGTAGGAACGAGATGTAAATATTACGATCTCATTCTGACAGATAGCTGCGTCCTTCTCGGTTGGCCCAACCGCCCGACCGTATAGAAGGGGTATTATTAGACCTGAGTCTGAGCGCTCAAGGACGGCACAAGGTCACGTCCGCGACTTACGTCCGATAGATTGCACAGGTTAGGCCGGCTCCACACCTACTGATTCTGTTCTGTTCTACCTAGAAAAGAACAGAAAATAATTGAAATCGGAAGGCTAGAATGAAATACAAAATATACCACTCGTCACATACCTACCGACCCGGTACTCCCATCAGAACTATCAAATTTTCCAGGATAATGATTATTTTTTAAATGTTAGTCTAGGTAATAAACTATCTTTGTGTTCATTAAAATCGGTCGAGCCGCACTTGAGTTATAAATGGTGCAACTAACCCGATTTTCTTTTATATATTTTTCCCCGCCACTCCGTCCGCGTAGTAGCCAATTTTCACTTATAACTCGGGAACTTATCAAAATTTCTGGGATAAAAAGTATTTTTTATGTTAATCCAGGTCATAAACTATCTCTGTGTGCCGAATTTCATAAAAATCGGTCGAGCCGTTCTTGAGTTATATAGTTAAACTATATAACCCAACCTCCTCTATAGTTACTTTTCTCTTTGAACCCGACTTTGTTTTGTATATTAATATTAGATTTGAGCACTGATTGAGCGTATGGGGCTTGCTATACCAAATAAAACTTTTCGCTTCCTTTCATGGCAACACTGCAGGTGTCAATCAAACAACGAGTTTTCTCCACGTAATTCTAGCGTGAGGGTTCATCGTTATATTAAAATAATTACAAATTTAGCGTTGTTTTCAGCAATGATTGCAAACTAAAGCTTTCTAGCATTTATTAGCAATTTGTGAAGGGTGCAGCGAGTCAATCGGCCAGGTGTGTTAAATACTATCAAATTTCAGTCCTTGAAGTCGTATACTGGTCACAGACACCGGTCCTCGACTGCCGTAAAAGCTAACCGCGTCTGTTTTATGCCATTGTCCTCGCAGGATGAAGACTTTAGGGCTTCTTCTGGTCTTCGCGCTGGCGTTGGCAGGGAGTTTTGCTATGGACAAGAACAATTTCAAGAGCTGCGAGCAGTCGGGGTTTTGCAAACGTCTAAGGCCTTTTAAGCCTGAAAAGTCGCAGTATACGTTGAATTTGGACACTGTAATAGTACACGGCAATGTCATGACCGCGGAAGTGAACACAGTGGACACAGAGACTGAAAAGAGGATTGTCCTGGTAATTTATTCAATTGTATTATTCATTCATTATTATTTGTCAGATATCCAAATCATTATCTGTATATTTTCGCCTACGTTGCTGTACCTGACGGCGAGGTAACGTGTTTTCAGACACGATCATTTTATTTCATAAAATAAAAAAGATAAAATGGATTTTCTTCTTCATATCATAAACAAATTTGATATGTTGTGAAATCTTCTTATGTTGGTTACACCAGTGCTATAATTATATTTTGGGATTTCGGTCCTGGCTGGTAGCCAAATCAACTTTCCATATGAGATGCATGCAGGTACAGTCAAGGTCGTATTTATGTGTACACATTTAGTACCTTGTCACTTTAATTGTGGTGACATTAATTTAAACATGACATTAAATAGATAAGGTACTAAAATGTACACTTATTTATGACCTTGACTGTACATATTACATATACCATATGTGTTAAACAAAACTTTAATTCTACTTGTAATATGTAGTTGCCTGTTAACAAGCAATCTATTCAAACAACAAAACTTTAACCTCCTAGCACCATTTGTCATTCTCATGGAACAATAACATTTAATAGAGCGCCACCCAGATATAACTTTTCCAAATGTAAACCCAATGTACAGCCCAATGTTCCTGTATCATAATAAAATAAATTCCTGTCCATCATTTTTAAATTCTAACACTAAACATTGTTTTATCATGTAAAATAACTGTTTTTTTTCTTGCAAAAACTGTTATACGTATATAATGCCTATATAAACTGTTGTATATAATGTAGTTGTTACTCCCTTAAGTTTAGGATGCATTGCTGTTAATTGAGGCCTTGAATCATGCAAGAGCTCCCTTTGGCTTTTAGTACTAGGTAGTTTATTTTTGTTCTTGCTGAAGAACACTGGGTCCAAAGCTTAGTATAGAATAACCAGACATTGGGCGCTAGGAGGTTAAAAAAAATGGTTTTTATAATGATTACATTTTTAGGGTTCCATACAAAAACGGTAAATAAGGTACCCTTATGGTGAGACTTTGTTGTCTGTCTGTTTGTATGTCACAGCAGTTTTTCTCAGCAACTACACAAGCTATCAACTTGAAATTTGGCATAGTTGTATAACTTGCTTGCCCGCATCTGTTTTTAGTAAAAAACATTAAATTAATTCTATAAATAATTGAAAAGGGGTCTAGAGTGGGGGGTTGACAAATGAAAGTGATTTGATTAAAGCAAGTGGGGTGTCATATGAAAGGGCTCAATCTGCACATTTCAAAACGATTTTTTTTATAATTTTCTGTGATGTGATTTTTGATTTATAACCAATAATGTTAAAAAAATGACCGTTCCCCCCCCTTATCTCAGAAATTTCCTGAGCATGGCCCGATATGCTCTAGCCTGGTTTTCAAAAGTTTTTTCTAAGGTTGCTCTAATCACTTGGGTAAGAGTGTGAACCAGACACTCTTACTACATGGTCCCACTGGACCACTCAGCCACCACCTTCACTTTACTGTTTTTTGGCCAACAGTGGAACTACGCTCTGAAGGTGACAGCGTTGGTTGATGGAACTTTCCGGGTGGAGCTGGACGAGGCTGACCCGTTGTACCCACGCTACAGGACTCAGCTGGCGTTAGACGGAGAACCTGAAGGAGAGAAGTGAGACAAATAATTACATTATCCCTTATATTTATATTTCAGGTGTTGAGAGTGTAGTTACTAGTATGTCTGCGACCCAGGCTGCTGTTTTTACATTGAATTTTTTTTTTGCAGCAAATTTCTGAATCGATTGCCTTAACATTTTGCATATAGACATGTCAAATATATGTAGAATCTCTGAATTGATTCTTTGTTTTTATTGCTATTAATTAGTTCTCGTGATATTTATATTTACTTTTCCTGTATTATTTTGTTAGTAGCGCACATAATAATTCAAATTAATTTAACCTGGTTCCGTAATGCTTTACCAAAATAAACTCTGTTACTTTAAATTTTAGTTTTAAATTGGATCATAGCATTTGTCCACGTGTTTGATATGGAATTGTAACTTTTGTTATCAGCAAGTTAATTGAATAGTCCAATAACATCGTTGAAATTGGTTAATTGCTTACTTGTTATAGTAATCTAACCTAACCTCAAAAACTAAAACCGATATTTATATAACCGATGACACTCGCAAGGTTTTGACGAATCATATTATGACACCCCATTTATTAAAATCGGTCCAATAGTATATGAGCTACAGTGGTACATCCAATTTTCGGTCACATACATACATAAACGGTTAATCAGATTACCCTTTGTTTTACGTAAACGTAACCTAAATAATTAACTGGTTTAACCTAAATAAATACCGGTTTATTTGTAACCGGTTACAAGCCCTGATGACCGGAACGCTTCCTGTGTGCAGAAGCTCTTACACCGTATAAAAAAAATACCAGAATTACTAAACTAGTAGTTAATAGTAGATTGTATTACAAGGGAGCAAAATGCAATATTTCATAGAGGGTCAGCGTGTTGAATCTCGGACGAAGCGATGGAGACGCCACTCCGAGATAGAAATAATTTTGCTTCCGTGTAATACATTCTTCTTTTCACTTCTCCTATGAGAAAAACTATTCATCCAATATGTAAGTAAAAGACTAGTAGTTATCAACCATACATTTAATTAAGGAAAACAAATGATTACATAAAATAAACAAAAAGGATATTGATACCATATTTAAAAACAATGCACATAAATATATCGTGTAATGCAGTAACGTATTCATTGACGATAAATTAAACCTTAAGAAAAATAGCGCTTTTTGAACTCCTACTGAAGCAGTCTCCTTGAACACCCATCTAAAATTTGTTTTTTTTTTTAGTGTTCTGTGGTGTCTCTGGTGTGTAGAACCCTTACTATGTCATATTTTAAGTTTTCTTATATCTGTGGTTTTACTAAATGAGAAACTTGACATTAGGGAGCAAAATCGATTTTCCTCCCTGTCTCCAGGGCAGAAATAAAAAATTAAAAAATATATATTAAGAGGGAGCAAAAACGTGTTTTGCTCCCTCTAAACGGGCTAGAAAAGCCTTTTTTTCGAATGGGAGAAGTGAAAACTTGATTTTTGCGTCTCTCTAAATTTGTCTTTGAGTATAATATACATTTGTTATAGGTGAAAAACTTAAGTAAAGGATCTTGCATGTAGGTATACAAAACTTATATGGAACTTACGTCATTTTTCAAATTTGGAACGTCAAGGCGTCTATACAGACACTAGGTACAGTTCGCCATCAAATATATCAGAGTGGTCAAAAATATCTGAACATGCATTCTAACGCCTTGACAATAGAGTCGTGTTCAGATATTTGTGAGCACCTTGTTTGCTGCAATATATATGATGGCGACTGTACTACTACATACAACAGGTACTTTAAGTATTTCACCTATATTCAATTTGTAAACCTACTTTTGGGTTCTGGCTTTACCCCGATGGCGTTAGCAACCCAAACTCCTTGCAGGCTGACGCTGGTCTCCAAGCACAAGGGCGTGTTAACGCTCGCCAACGGGCAGGGCCACGAGGTCCGCGTGACGGCGGAACCGCTCAAGTTTGAGTTCCTGGACCTGGCTGGAGACGTGGCGGTCGTGCTGAACGGAAACGCGCAGCTGATTGTGGAGCCGCTCAAGGCTAAGGAAGAGGTTAGTGTTTGATCTGGGCTCTGTGGGATTTAGGATATTGCATGAACTGCAGTTACAGATATTAAGGCTTGTTAGGGTTCCGTACGCCAAGGGTGCCTAACGGAACCCTATTACTGTACGTCCGTCCGTTCTATCTATCCTAACTTTAAAAAAAGCTTTCTTTTGAACCGTAAAAGATAGCCCGTTGATTTTTTTGCAGAATATGTGTTATATCGGCGGCTTTCCTAACAAATAATAAAAAAGTCAAAAACTAAAATGATAAGGAGAGTCCCCATACAAAAAACTAATTTTTCAACGCATTTTTTGTATTTGTTCTGCACTGTAGTAAAAAAAGTAATACATACAAGCGTCAAATTTGGTATTATTATAGAACAAACCCTATTTAATGCCAAAGGCCAAATGTGTAAGGAACCTTAGCACTACCCGGTTTTTTAAGATCTATATGGTCACGGTAAGACAGAGGTGTTAGTAATAAATTGCAGTCTATGGTAATGGTCAAAAATTTATAAAAACTAGCATTATTTGATGTATAATATTATATTGTCACCAAAGTAATTTTAATTATTAACTAGCTACCCGCCCTCGCTTGTAAAAAAATATCTAACTGATGGTGAAAACCGCATTAAAATCCGTTGCGTAGTTTGAAAGATCTAAGCGTACATACAGAGGGACAGCCGGCGGGAAGCGACTTTGTTTTATATACTATATGTAGGTGATATATTAATATTGTATACTGTATTCTACCTTTGTTATTCTGTTCCACTGTTTGTCTGTTTGCTAGCTATGATTACTTATTTGACACAATAAAGGTTTAGATCGTGTTTAGAATATTCCAGTATTTGGTTAAGGTTTAGATTATCAAAGAACACTCCGCGCGGAAGGTTAAATTAAAAAAAGAGGTGAATAAAAAAATGTTACACATCTTGATTAACATACAAAAAACACTGGAGGGGCGTCAAATACTGGTTTCTAAAAAAAAATATAAGTAAAGGATCCATAGATCTCAATTCCATAGAAAAGTCTATGAATGAATTACATACTGTTAAATTATCTATTTTTAATCAGTCCATATTTGAATTTTATGTTTACAATAAGTTAAAAAAAAAAACTAATAATAATAACCAAGTATTTTTCGTAAAAGAAATATTCTTCGATCTAAATAAATACCGAAAGTGCGAGTCTGACTCGCACACGAAGGGTTCCGTACCATCGTACAAGACAAGAGATACAGTGATAAGGTCGAGCTAAAATCCGCCGGAAAAATCAAGTTTCTTGGACCGGAGCCCCCTTTAAATTTAATTATGTTTTATTGTATTTTTTGTTATTATAGCGGGAATGGTAATACATACTCTGTGAACATTTCAGCTGTCTACCTATTACGGTTAATGAGATACAGCCCGGACAGACAGACGGACGGACTGACAGCAGAGGCTTAGTAATAGGGTTTGGGTATGGATGCACAAAAGCACAAAATATCTCCATTAATTTAATTTTACTTATTTATTTAATTCGTATGCCATTTTCGGTTATTTTATAGAGCGCCCTGACTTCTACAAAATAACCAAAAATCGCATCCAAAGCTACAGAAATTTCGACTTGAATGCGATCAAGGGACTGACGGCGGTTGAAACGCTCGTGGAATGACCCATATTCATAATTTTTTTGTTGGCAAATTATCTTTTCAATATATTTTGCTAAAATATATATTTTATTTATTTATCTCTATTGACGTGTACTCGAGATCAGTCGATCCCTTATCTCTACGTGACTGACCCCTCGCTTCCCGTTTATCGTGATTGCTAATCCAACTTCACACCATAGCGTGAGATGACAAATTAATGTAGCCGCGCTCGGAAATTATGGTTTATAAGTAAAAAAAACAATTGGCTATTTGACTAAATGTCAAAATAAATTATTTTTACACTACCACTAAATCAAGCTTTCGAAAATAACACGGAAAAACTTAGCAATCGTTTATTTTTGGAATTTAAACGATTTTTAATTCAACAAAAACTTTATAAAGGAACACTGAAAATTGTGACGTCATACTAACTTCATACTACCGGATCGTTTTGACGTTTCAATAAAAGTTGCTGATTTGACGAGTCAGTCACACAGCTACATATACAGCTACAATCTACAAACAATCAGCCAAAAGATATAAAAAAATACCTTGAAGAAAAGTTTTTGTTACTTATCTTTGCTCCCCGAGAAAGAGATGCAAAGAGAATCAACATCTGCGTTATTTAATCGTGCATATAAAGGAACGTGTTAATTAGTTAAACGTTTACGCTATCTTTATTTTATCATAGTTTATTGACTTGTAATATAAGGTTAGAGGCTAAAAGGTGAATTCGTGACCGATAATAAGTAATCAATAGCTTGACGTTTATATCGCGTAATTATATCGATATTGATAACTAATAACATTTTTTGATGTAATTACGACCTCAGAAGACGCATCTGTACCTTAGTACATTCAACTCTATGATGTTGTGAACAATTTAACATTGTTCTAATTAGAAACGAACCCGCGTCGCCGACCCACAAACAGTGTAATTTAAAATTCCGGATTTACATTATTGGAGAGATTTTGATAATGCCACAAAAATATCGTGATTCCGGTAGGGAAATGACTAATATTACTATTACTACGAGTATATCTATTTAAGTTAAGGAGCTAAAATAAGACTATCTGCCGCACTCAGAGACGGCAATTAAGTTTTAAGTTTCATTAAAGTAGCTGCTGTCACTGTCTTTGCTATAGCAATAGAATAAGACGCAGCAACTTTAATGAAACTTAAAACTTAATTGACGTCTCTGAGTGCGGCAGTATTTCTCTAACATAATGAATAAAAACTATTATAAAATGCGTCTGGCAAAGCGTTAACAAACATAATGTGGCTTTGTGTGTCTTATCGGTCTGTGGCATCTCGACGAAATGTATAGCCGGATTGTAATGTAGTTTTTGTTTGTTTGTGTCCTTAGGTTTGATGCAATTCGGTTGGTCTTTACAAAATTTATCAGTCTTACAATCTTTTGTATTAATTATTATAGCTCTTGCCCGCGACTTCGTCCGCGGATATTCCAAGATAAAAAGTAACCTGTCATCCGTGTCTTTCCCCAGGATACAATTTATCTCCTTGCCAAGTTTCATTAAAATTTATAACTTTATTTCAGACTATATAGTGTCCATAATAGTGTTAGTTTTATCTTAACCTATGTTAGTATTCCTTAAGCTAATTAAATCTAAATTGCGCTACCCCCTTCGTTTGACTGACACAATATGCCAGTATGGGGCAGTCAAATCTGTCAGCAATGACACCCAGGATGCTGTTGGGACTCGCTCTAAGCCTGTTCATTAACTAGACGATTTTCTTACGCATAAGCGCTTGATAACCGTACGTTCGGGCTTCCGCGAACATCAGCGAAGCGCTACACCACCTTGGCATTCCCAAAAGCATCCTGAATGCATCGTTGTATTGAACACGCAGGGCGTTATATGCTCTTTTGGTATACTTTACCCACAGGCTGCTCGTGTAAAACGACTGGCAATATGCCTTGAATAAAGTTATTTTAACATCTGTTTATAATATTAGTGTGGCTTTTTTATTTTTATACAGGATTTCCCGTAAATAGTGGTCCAAACGAAAACGGTCGATAGACAAGACATTGCCCTATCTTAATAACCCAACATAGGTCTAGTAAAAATTTTACGGTTTTCGATATATTTGGATTTCAAAGTTTTTTTTTTAATTCCCTTTTTTTTAGTTTTTTCGCCTGCGTGGGTTATCAAGATAGGGCAATGTCTTGTCTATCGACTGTTTTGGTTTGGACCTCCTGTATATTTATGATGAACTTTAGAGCGAAGAAGGCGCTCTGACCGAGAACTTCAAGTCCCACCAAGACAGCAAGCCGCGCGGCAACGAGGCCATATCTCTCGACGTGTCTTTCCCTGACGCCGACCTTGTCTATGGTAAGACCAAGGAGAGTTGTATCCCTTCAGCTAGGAAGGATAATTATTTTTAGAGTTTCGCATATCCAATTGGCTATTTGACTAATGTCAAAATAAATTATTTTTACACTACCACTAAATCAAGCTTTCGAAAATAACACGGAATAACCTAGCTATCGTTTATTTTTGGAATTTAAACGATTTTTAATTCAACAAAAACTTTATAAACACATTTTACTATTTTCATACTAACTTCATACTACCGGATTGTTTTGACGTTTCAATAAAAGTTGCTGATTTGACCAGTCAGTCAACTAGCCAATTAAAAAAGGAGAACCCTATACTGGTCTATAAAATTGACAAATATGCGCTCCTCTACTTAAATTGACGTATGAAGTACCTTCGTAAACACCACTATGTTACATTCACGTAGTGAGTCAACAGGCGAGCTTTATAGTTGGACGTAGCTTAGGGAAAAGGATCCAATTCAACCATTTCACACTTGTAGAATTTGACATAATATTGAAAGCAATAGAATTCAAATTTAAATACATTTACTTTGTGGGTTGAATCCTTTTCCCTAAACTACGTCCAGTTAATAGTGACCTCTTGCTTTCAAAGAAGTTTAGAAATTAACAACACTATGAACTCACTATACCTGTTAATTATGAAGAAAATAAATTGTCCAGGTATCCCGGAGCATACGGACAGGTTCGCGCTCCGTTCTACGGCGTCCGGCGATCCGTACCGGCTGTACAACCTGGACGTGTTCGAGTACGAGCTGGACAGCCGCGCGGCCATCTACGGCGCCGTGCCCGTGCTGTACGCCCACGGGTGAGTTGTGTGCCGTGTGACCGTCCGGCGACCGGACCGGCTGTACAACCGGGACGTGTTCGAGTACGAGCTGGACAGCCGCGCGGCCATCTACGGCGCCGTGCCCGTGCTGTACGCCCACGGGTGAGTTGTGTGCCGTGTGACCGTCCGGCGACCGGACCGGCTGTACAACCTGGACGTGTTCGAGTACGAGCTGGACAGCCGCGCGGCCATCTACGGCGCCGTGCCCGTGCTGTACGCCCACGGGTGAGTTGTGTGCCGTGTGACCGTCCGGCGACCGGACCGGCTGTACAACCTGGACGTGTTCGAGTACGAGCTGGACAGCCGCGCGGCCATCTACGGCGCCGTGCCCGTGCTGTACGCCCACGGGTGAGTTGTGTGCCGTGTGACCGTCCGGCGACCGGACCGGCTGTACAACCGGGACGTGTTCGAGTACGAGCTGGACAGCCGCGCGGCCATCTACGGCGCCGTGCCCGTGCTGTACGCCCACGGGTGAGTTGTGTGCCGTGTGACCGTCCGGCGACCGGACCGGCTGTACAACCTGGACGTGTTCGAGTACCTGGACAAAACGATCTTACACATGGTATCTGATAGGTAGTGATCGGCCACCGGTAGCATTTTATGTCACTTTGATGACGAAAGTATTACATGGACTTTGATGACGAAGGGATTACCTATTCATAATGTATGATTTTTTTATCGAGTCTTATTATTAATGGTCGGCGACGGGTAGCAACTTTCCGACTAAAGAATATTATAGATATGATTCTAATCAAATTTTGAGTACGATTTTTGAATTATAAATGTACGCATTTTTAACTTTCAAGGCAAAATGTAAAAAAATTACCTAGTTTCTTATCAAATGTGAGGTTTTAATGCATAAATCTCGAAAAGAAATGTTGTTCTATAAGAAATGTACCATTATTTTGTAATACAAGTAATAAAAATAGCATAAGAGGCATCGTGATGTCGTTGGTTGTTTTCGTAGTCGAGTTTTAGTTTTAATTTTATCTTGTTTACTTATACTTTAATTTAAACCATACCTAACATATCCATACTAGTCATAACGTTTGACGTGAAAGTGACATAAATTGCTCCCGTCAGCCGATCTTTACTGATAGGACACAACTAATATGGCGTGCGGATTAAGCAATAACATACTCTTGGTCCACGATGTGAGCGCTGTGACGCTCGCCATATTAATAGGGATGTAGACGATTTTTTTTTAATATTTTTATTTTATAGATATACATGATATATATCTAAAAAATATTTAAATTAAAATTCACTCGCATATTAATTTAAAATGCTTTAAAATAAATTCTTCTGTCATGGCGTCGCTATGACGTCACGATCCTCTAAACACTAGAATGCTCACGCAAATCTTGTTTCTTGGCAAAATGTCAAAATGTTGTTTGTTTAGAGGAACGTGACGTCACGCGCTGTTTGCGGTCACGCGATAACGAGGATGAAATATTTATTTTTGTATAATTAATTTAAAAGATATTATAAATATAATAGTCATAAAAGGTAAATTCGGTAATTGTATATTAAACACTACCGGAAAAAAATTATGTCTTTATTTTCATTTAGTGTTTACACCTTTATTATGGGAAGCAAAAGAGGCTTTCGAACAATTTTGATTGTATTTACTCAGATCGTCATCAGATATCGCCAAAATTTTAATTTGACATGGTTGTTTGATTACTTGTTAACATCTTTGCCCGCAGATCCAAACGCAGCAGTGGCGTGTTCTGGCACAACTCGGCGGAGACGTGGGTGGACGTGCTGAACCACGCCGAGGGCAACGTGGTGTCTTCACTCGTGAACCTCGTCACCGGCTCACAGAAGCGGCAGGTCGACGCCAGGTCAGTCGCTGTCTCTGTCAGGCTACAGCGGTGACGGCACGGAGCGACAGGGACAGACAACTAAATGAAATAGGGCAGGCAGGGATAACTTGGACGCGTTCTTTAGTAACTCGCCGGGGGAAGCAGCAACTCGACGGGTCTCTGACTCAACCTCGTATATGATATTTTACGAAATCCGAATATCCACTTTAGGTGCACGTCCTAAAGTAGATATTGCAATTTCATAAATTTTCATATACGTGGTTGAGTCAGAGACCCGTCGGAATTGGGACTCGTGGATGTCAAGGGGAGGCTTTTGGTTAGAAGGGGCCACACATATAGGATGAAGAAGAAAAAACGGACAAGTGCGAGTTAACCTCGCGTGGAGAGGGTTCCGTACATGATTATCTAAGTTTCATAAGTTTTTTTTTAAATCTGAACCAAATTTGTTTGTGGTAACTAAATACCACAGACTTCTTGTAGGGTTTTCTGTAATCTCTAGGTAAATAATTATTTTCTGTATTTTTTTTCCCAAATTTTAGGCCTAGTAATTTCGGAGATAAGGGGGGGGGGAATGGTTAATTTTCGCCAATTTTCTTAAATAACTTCAAAACAATTTATTGTAAAATTATAAAAAAATATATATTTGAGATTCTCATAACAAGCCCTTTCATATGATATGTCACAAGATATAGTTTGCAAAACTTTTTTTTTTAATTTTCTAATTTACCGCCCAAAAGTGGCCCCATGTTTAAAATTAATTTATTTACGTTACTTGTCCGTGTTTCACATCGACTTACATATGTGTATAAAATTTCAACTCAATCGGTCCAGTAGTTTCGGAGCAAATTGGCTGTGACAGACGGACAGACGGACAGAGAGACACGAGCGATCCTATTCAGTTCAGTTTTTTTATTTTATTTTGAAGTTGTTGTTGCTGTTGTTGTCCTATGGTACCCCAGTGGTACAAAGGGCCTTCGTGCGACGTCGCCATCCGCTCCTGTCCTCAATTATGAAGTACGGAACCCTAAAAATGATTGTGTTCGCAGATTCATGAGCGAGTCCGGCATCGTGGACGTGTTCGTGTTGCTGGGCCCGCGGCCGGCCGACGCGCTCCGCCAGTACTCGCGGCTCACGGGCGCCGCGCCGCTGCCGCCGGTCAGTTATTTTTTTTTTCTAACATGCTATCGGCCCTTATATCTGACTTACTATTTGACATTGGCAACATTAAATTTTATTTTTGTTTTTGACATTGACTTTTTACATTTTGACATTGCCCATTTTTCTATTATTTTATTTTATTTGTGTTATTATTATTTTTTATACTGACGATCTTATTGTGAATTCATTGTTATTGTGTGACATAGAATAATATGAAATAAATGCCTACTACTACAAGGTGGGCCAAAAGAAGTCATCCGATGTTGTTTGACTCTCTTTTTTTGAATTGTTACGCAAAAAAATAGACACGATTATTCCGCGTTCTTGGGGAGTGTATCGCTCCATGGCTTGTTCACTTGTATTTTGCATCTGTCAAGTCCACAAATGTCAAAACAGATTTGACATTGGCGACTTTGCAAAAATGAGAGCATCTTCCAATAGGGTGATTTCTTTTGGCCCACCTTGTACTACTATACTATATGCAATGATCGGCATCGACGGTGCAACACGGGGTCAATGACCTCAAGCATTATGCTAATATGGAAAAATCTTATGTGGCTTGAAAAATGGCTTATTCAAAAATCTTTTTTGTACGTTCACTAGATTTATATAAAAATTATTAAATTTCAACTGACTTTTGACGGGTTCCCGAGGGATAAGCGAAAAATAACTACTACGCGGAATCGCGGGGAAAAGCTAGTGAATAAATAAAATATCAGGGACAATCTCATACAAATTGACCTAGTCCCTCACAAAGCTCGGGGCTTGTATTGTACTATGGGTACTAGGCAGCAATAAACATACTTATACTGGGCGTTTTTTTATTCGTCTTAAACATTTTGGGGGTTAAATCAGTAAGTCATACTGACCAACTTTCACTATGGGACCAACCCCGAAATCGCGAAAAAAAGTTTGACCCTCCCATACAAAACATCGTCAGCTGACTAGCTAAAATGTATGGGATGGTCAATTTTTTTTTCGCGATTTCGGGGTTGGTCCCATAGTGAAAGTTGATCGGTATGACTAACTGACTTAACCCCCAAAATGTTTAAGACGAATAAAAAAACACCCAGTATAGAGAAATTCATATGCACTTAAAAAAAAAAATATCGCATTTCTTAACAAAATATGAAAATACCGTAAAATAGATGGCAAAAATTAAAATAGGCCAAAGATACGGATGATATAAACATTTAAAACTACTAATTAGACAGAGAGATCCGACATGTGCTGTGACGTCAGCGGGCACTACGGGCATAGAAACTCCATGTTAATATCTGTTTTGCTAGAAAGAAATATAAACAAATCTTTAACGGCTTATATCTTGGTTATTTTTATATTTATTTGAAAACTTTTCTCTACTGTTACTTACATGAATGAATTTTTAATAAAGCAAAAAAAAATCATGCATACTATGAATTTTTTTTAAAAATAAAAATACTGTTCTGTTTTTAGAAATTCTCTCTGGCGTACCACCAGTGCCGCTGGAACTATGTGGACGAGGCGGACCTGCGCGCCGTCGACGAAGGCTTCGACCAGCACGACATCCCCGTCGACGTGCTGTGGCTCGACATTGAGTACACGGACGGCAAGAAGTCAGTACTCCTTATACTTCATCTTAGAATATAATAGAATAGAATCATTTATTAAATCCGTGGTAGCCTAATGGTTTGACCTGCCGACTCTTAAGCAGAGGGTCGTGGGTTCGAACCCGGTCTCGTACCTCTTAAGTTTATAGGAATTTATGTGCGAAATATAATTTGTATTTACCATGAGCTTTTCGGTGAAGGAAAACATCGTAAGGAAACCTGCACACACCTGCAAAGCAAATTTGACGGTGTGTGCGAAGTTCCCAATCCGTACTGGGCCCGCGTGGGAACTATAGCCCAAACCCTCTCATTGTGAGTGGAGGCTGTGCCCTGCAGTGGGACGAATATAGGCTGGATTATTATTATTTATTAGATAAATAAATAAAATAAAAAACAAAATATCAGGGGACGATCTTACACACATTGACCTTGTTCCAAACTAAGCTCTAACCTTGTACTATGGGTACTAGGCACTGATATACAAACTCATATAGAGAATTACATACTTAAATACGTAGAAAACATCCATGACTCAGGAACAATATTCGCACTCATCACACAAATATTTGCCCTTACCGGGATTCGAACCCGGGACCGCTAGCTTCGTAGGCAGGGTCGCTACCAACTAAGCTAACCGCGTCGTTATAAAATAAAATTCATATCTACACTTGAGATTCATCATCATCATATCAGCCGAAAGACTGCTGGACATGGCCTTCCCCGAGGATCTCCACGACGGCCGGTTTTGTGCTACTCGCATCCATCGGCTTCCCGCGATCTTCACCAGATCGTTGGACCTTGTGGAAGGCCTGCCAACACTTCGATTTCCGATCCGAACCGAAACCCTTATGAACTTGGGAAGCTCTGTGGAAGCGGTTAACTAGTTCAAAGGGGTAACGTTATGGTAACAATCGTAGGGTAACCGCATCGATTGGGTAACCAAATGATAGGTTACCCTATCGATAGGTTTAATCAAATGAAGGTGATTTCCAGTTCCTGGCTGACAATTAAAAAATTAATCTACAGGTACTTCACATGGGACGCCGAGAAGTTCCCCCACCCTAAAGAAATGGTGGCCAACCTGACCGCCAAGGGCCGCAAGCTGGTCGTCATCATCGATCCGCATATCAAGCGCGAGGCCGGCTACTTCCTGCACGAGGATGCCACGGAGCAAGGGTACTACGTCAAGGATAAGGACGGGAAGGACTATGAAGGTACATACAAAAATACTATATTTGCCGAGGTGCAAGATATCACATTCTTCTCGAATGCCCTATAACGCGGTACGCCGGTGGCCCATGCGGGGTAAATGGGCTCTGAGTCCATGGGATTTATGTAAACTTAAGATTGCAAAGTAATTTTAGTAGTCCTATATTATTATTTTTTAATAATGTTATTTTTGTTAGTTTTTATAATACTTTAACCTTGTCCCTTGGTAGGGATGGGTATCTTGCGTTAGATCCGGAAGATCCGATTTTTCGCTGAGTTTTATAGGGGTAGGGGAGTGGCCTAATGGATAATCCAAGTCTTCGACCTTGAGCGCCGAACGCAACCTTGTGAAAAATAAAAATAAACAACTATATTTTCGACAATTGTTCAGTTAGTGTCAATTTTTACCTGTGACTGTTTTTTGATAATAAGTATGGGCCACCACACTTTGTTACCACTGATAACAATTTTTTTTTTCCACCTGTTACCAGTGGTAACTACTGGGACACTTTGTTACCACTGATAACAACTGGTTTTTTCCGCCTGTTACCAGTGGTAACTACTGGGACACTTTGTTACCATTGATAACAACTGATTTTTTTCCACATATTACTAGTGGTAACTACTGGGACACTTTGTTACCACTGATAACAACTGGGTTTTTCCGCCTATTACCAGTGGTAACTACTGGGACACTTTGTTACCACTGATAACAAGTGGTTTTTTCCACCTGTTACCAGTGGTAACTACTGGGACACTTTGTTACCACTGATAACAACTGGTTTTTTCCACCTGTTACCAGTGGTAACTACTGGGACACTTTGTTACCACTGATAACAACTGGTTTTTTCCGCCTGTTACCAGTGGTAACTACTGGGACACTTTGTTACCATTGATAACAACTGATTTTTTTCCACATATTACTAGTGGTAACTACTGGGACACTTTGTTACCACTGATAACAACTGGGTTTTTCCGCCTATTACCAGTGGTAACTACTGGGACACTTTGTTACCACTGATAACAACTGGTTTTTTCCGCCTGTTACCAGTGGTAACTACTGGGACACTTTGTTACCATTGATAACAACTGATTTTTTTCCACATATTACTAGTGGTAACTACTGGGACACTTTGTTACCACTGATAACAACTGGGTTTTTCCGCCTATTACCAGTGGTAACTACTGGGACACTTTGTTACCACTGATAACAACTGGTTTTTTCCGCCTTTTACCAGTGGTAACTACTGGGACACTTTGTTACCACTGATAACAACTGGTTTTTTTCCACCTGTTACCAGTGGTAACTACTGGGACACTTTGTTACCACTGATTACTGGTTTTTTTTCACCTGTTACCAGTGGTAACTAAATAAATAAAATAAAAATAAATAAAAATTGTTTATTTAAATGTGTACACCGTTTTGGTTACATGTTTTAGGAACTACTTAAGTACCGTTTACAAGCGTTTATGCTATTAAGAGTGGCCAGAACATAAATCGAAAGCTTAGAGCTATTAATAATTGTATTTATTGAGACACTTTGTTACCACTGATAACAACTGGTTTTTTCCGCCTGTTACCAGTGGTAACTACTGGGACACTTTGTTACCACTGATAACAACTGGTTTTTTCCACCTGTTACCAGTGGTAACTACTGGGATACTTTGTTACTACTGATAACAACTGTTTTTTTTCCGCCTGTTACCAGTGGTAACTACTGGGATACTTTGTTACTACTGATAACAACTGGTTTTTTCCACCTGTTACCAGTGGTAACTACTGGGACACTTTGTTACCACTGATAACAACTGGTTTTTTCCACCTATTACCAGTGGTAACTACTGGGATACTTTGTTACTACTGATAACAACTGGTTTTTTTCCGCCTGTTACCAGTGGTAACTACTGGGACACTTTGTTACCACTGATAACAACTGGTTTTTTCCACCTGTTACCAGTGGTAACTACTGGGATACTTTGTTACTACTGATAACAACTGGTTTTTTTCCGCCTGTTACCAGTGGTAACTACTGGGACACTTTGTTACCACTGATAACAAATGTTTTTTTTCCACCTGTTTCCAGTGTATTGAACCTCTTTGGTTTAATACTCAGAAGGAAATGGTTCTTGGACACGGAAACACTCTTGTAAATTTTAAGCCGGTTTATTAACTAACTTTGGTTAGTAGTTACAGCGAGATTACGGTATGGTACGCAAGTGTCACTTCTTCGACTGCCGAAAACCGAATGCTCGAGTACTTGTAGCTCTTACACTAGGCTACCACTTTACTTATCTGTGATTGGTTGTTGATAAAGGAACTATTATCAACCAATCACAGACAATCAATACAACTACTTTTAATTGTTATATTGGAATTGAATTGATATTGTGTAATCCAATAAAAAATGTGCAAATATTAATTAATAGATTGAAATATTTATAACAATTGGTAACTACTGGGACACTTTTTTACTACTGATAACTGGTTTTTTTCCATCTGTTACCAGTGGTAACTACTGGGACACTTTGTTACCGATATTTTTATCCCCTCTTTTACCAGTGGTAACTACTGGGGGAAAAAATAGCAGTTGTTACCTAGCATTAAAATAAATTGGTGGCAACCATTTGACTTTATTTCCAGTGGTTACAAATGGTAACAAAGGAGTGGTAGTAGAAATATTTGTAATGTAGGAAATTTAAAGACTTAGTAGACCAGAGCTTATACCATGATTGCTCCAGGGTGGTGTTGGCCGGGGTCCTCCAGCTACCTGGACTTCTTCGACCCGGCGGCGAGCAAGTACTACTCCAGCCGGTTCGCCTACGACCTGTTCCCGGGGACCAGCAAGGACGTACACATCTGGAACGACATGAACGAGCCCAGTGTGAGCACTAGATTACACCACAAACCCCATGTCTTGCCGCATCAAGTATGGCTGCAACTGTTTCGCTACTCGTCTTCCACGCACATTAAACAAATTTTAAATAATAAAAAATCTATGCATATTCCCTATTATCCAACGCTATGAAGGCGATCATGATACGGGTGGGGATCTGATATGTCAAAGTTGGAGAAAACAGTTCTGATTGGCTGCCGCTCCGCCACTCTGTTTGTTTAAATTAGTACAAGTTTGCTCGTAGAACCGATGGCCGTTGGGGCGGAAAGGTTCTAGAGTGGCGGCTGGGGACCGGAAAGCGAAGTGTTGGCAGGCCTTCCACAAGGTCCGACGATCTGGTGAGGATCGTGGGAAGTCGCGATGCGAGTCGCACAAAACCGGCCGTCGTGGAGATCCTTGGGGAAGGCCTATGTCCAGCAGTCTTTCGGCTGATATGATGATGATGATTATAAGTATAATAATCCAGCCTATATACGTCCCACTGCTGGGCACAGGCCTCCACTCACAATGAGAGGGTTTGGGCTATAGTTCCCACGCGGGCCCAGTGCGGATTGGGAGCGTCGCACACACCGTCAAATTGCTTTGCAGGTGTGTGCAGGTTTCCTCACGATGTTTTCCTTCACCGAAAAGCTCATGGTAAATTTACAAATTGTATTTCGCACATAAATTCCGAAAAACTTAGTGGTGCGAGCCCGGGTTCGAACCCACCCTCTGCTTAAGAGTCGGCAGGTCTAACCATTAGGCTACCACGGCTTTTTAAGTATACAGCGGCTGATAATGATGTTGATATTGTTGGTCGTGGCAGGTGTTCAACGGGCCCGAGGTGACGATGCCGAAGGACTGCCTGCACCACAAGCCGCGGCAGGACGGCCACGACGGGCTCGGCGCGTTCTGGGAGCACAGGTTACCACTTCATAATGATTACCAGCTCTTGGCCCTTAGCCAAGATGCATTACGCTAACTAGCGTTTCTATTCGTTTCGTTCTTAAACCAATCGCGTCACTGGTAGATCACGTGACTCTTCGTATCACGTGATCTACCAATGACGCGATTGGTTTGTAATGGCCAAGATGCG
This sequence comes from Tortrix viridana, assembly GCA_963241965.1. Taxonomy (NCBI): domain Eukaryota; kingdom Metazoa; phylum Arthropoda; class Insecta; order Lepidoptera; family Tortricidae; genus Tortrix; species Tortrix viridana. The sequence continues at coordinate 3,068,371 of OY725197.1, read as the reverse complement.
TTACGCTAACTAGCGTTTCTATTCGTTTCGTTTTTAGGATTCCGTACCCAACGGGACCGTATTAATAATAATATGTTTACGCTGTCCGTCCGTCTGTATGTCTGTTTGTCCTAACTATAAAGAGCTGTATCTTTTGATCCGTAATATATAGCGGGTTGATTTTTTTTTCAGAATATGTATTGTTACGGCGGATTTACTAACAAATAAAAAAATAATAAAGTGAAATAATAAAAGGGGTCCCCATAAAAGAAACGTTTCTTTTTCAACGTATTTTTATTTTTGATGGTTCGTAAAAATGGTAAAACATATAAGCGTAAAATTTGGGTATGATTATAGAACGAACCCTATAGAATAACAACAAATACTAAAAACCAGCCAAATGTGTACGCGCGTATGTATGTGTGTGTGTGTGCTCTCGCGCCAAATAGCAACTTTGCAGTCTTGCATACCATATCACTTTTATTTGTTAATATATTAATTTTATTTTTCAGGCATGTACACAACGAGTATGGTCTGTGGCATATCAAAGCCACTCACCAGGGAATGCTAGACAGAGACGCAGGGAAGTACCGGCCTTTCATCCTCACTCGCTCTGCTTTCGCCGGCACGCAAAGGTAAGGTTTTACAGATGTATTTACATTATGTATTTGACGAAGCAGTTAGCCAGTAGTGACCCTGCCTACGAAGCTAACCGTCCCGGGTTCGAATCCCGGTATTGGCAAATATTAGTGTGATGAGCGCGAGTATTCGTTCCTGAGTAATGGATGTTTTCTATATATTCAAGTATGTATTTCTCTATATAAGTATGTTTATCGTTGCCTAGTACCCATAGTACAAGCCTAGAGCTTAGTTTGGGACTAGGTCAATTTGTGTGAGATTGTCCCTGATATTTATTTATTTATACTGAACTGTTTCGTGTGTATAGTAAGCAAGCGAGTGGGAAACGCACGATTGCTACTGGTAAAATGACAGATGATTCTAATGCATTTTATGAAACTGAATAAAGGAAAAAAAGTAAAACTAATGTCAAGTTAAAATATTTTTTTTTATATAAAATAGTTTTCGAGATCTTATTTAATTTTTATGATCAACTTATGCTTAAACAACAGGTCTATTGCCGAATTCGTATTCACAAAAATCCGAATCATTTTTTTCTTCTTTGTTTTATGCTTTATACACACCGCGATCGCGACGCTGGCTGTGTGACAGTTGAGCCACGCCTACATCAAGCATCGTGCTCTGCTGTGTGTCGCAATCTTTATAATTTAATTCTCCCACACGTTAAATAAAACTGTACAATCCCTTAGATACGCGGCAGTGTGGACGGGCGACAACGCCGCAGAATGGGGCTTCCTCAGCGCTTCAGTGCGCATGTGCGTGTCCCTGGGCGCCGCCGGCGTGTCCTTCTGCGGCTCCGACGTGGGCGGCTTCTTCCAGTACCCCGAGGCCGAGCTCATGACGCGCTGGTACCAGGTCAGCAGGCGTACTGTACTTTAGATACGCATCAGTGTGGACGTTCCGTTGCTGACTTAATTTAAATACGCGGCTATTTCCGACGACTTAAGATACGCGGCGGAAAAAATAAAACTCGAACAAAGTTCTCCTGAGTTTATTTTACTTTTAAAATGTCATCGACTAAAGACGAATGTCGAAATACATCATCTTTAAAAATGTCTAATCTGTATTTACTCTTTTTTTTTAATCATCTCGCGTTCATAAACTAAAATGGCAAATTACCTTAAAAACGCGTCACACAAACACGTCGTCACTTTAAAAAAAGGCGGGAAGTAAACTTTTTTCGAAGGCAATTTTTAAGGGTGCTTAAATATATTTGTTAACGAAAATTCATAAAATAGAATTTCCTCGCATCGTTAGAGAAAAGCAACTATAAAGGCTGCGACCGTGAAGTGCGGTCGCAGGACGCGTACATAGCCGACTGCTCTCCACAGCAATGTACTGTCGGCAGGCGGGCGCGTACCAGCCGTTCTTCCGTGCGCACTCGCACATCGAGACGAAGCGGCGCGAGCCCTGGCTGTACGAGCCGGCCGCCGCCGCGCGCATGCGCGACGCCGTGCGCCGCCGCTACGCGCTCGTCGACTACTGGTGACTCATTCATTTATCACTAACATTATAGGCAATTTGTATTCTATTTTTTTTTGCTAATATTTCTCGTAGAACCGACGGCCGTAGGAGCGGAAAGGTTCTAGAGTTCTAAGAGTTCTAAGCAGGCCTTCCACAAGGTGGACCGATGTTCTGATAAAGGTCGCGGGAAACCGCTGGATGACAGCAGCAGAGGACCGGTCGTTGTGGAAAACTTTGGGGAAGGCCTTTGTCCAGCAGTGGACGTCTTGCGGCTGATGATGATGATGATGATTTTTTTTTCTCGTATTAATTCTGTCATGTTTTGAACTGAACATAGGAAATTCTTCATTTGCTATTGTAATGTTACAACTAACTAACTTCGAATATACTAGATCGATTAAGTTTAAATTTAGTACACACATGTATTTCTTGTATTTGTTCTATTTTAAACGGTAATAAAATTTGCTATGATCCTTTTTTGAACAATACTTATAGAAGAACGACAAATTTTATACTAAAAACCGGCCAAAAGTGTGTGTACGGAACCCTCGATGCGCGAGCCCGACTCGCAGTTGACCGGCTGTTAGTGTTTGACCGGCGCGTGCGCAGGTACACGCGGTTCCACGAGCACGCGGCGCGCGGGCTGCCCGTCATGCGCGCGCTGCTGCAGCAGTTCCCCGGCGAGCAGGACGTGTTCGACATCGACGACCACTACATGCTCGGTAACATATTTACATTAGCCCCTTTTTGGGTACGTTCCACGCCCGCATCGACCGTAACATCCTCTGTACGTTCCACCTAAGGCCCGTGGTCGTCGCGAGCGATCGCTCGACGTCATAGACGACGTCACTGTTCGCGACCACATCGCCCACGAAATATTGGTGGGTCAGAGTGGGCTCACAGCGCTCAACATGTGCGTTCCACCTATAACATTGGCCTGTAGGCCACGCCCGCCCGCGGCGTTTTTACGTTAGTGGAACGGCAATTTCAGCGGTCGTGGTCGATGGCGTTGCGGGCGTTTAGTGGAACGTACCCTTTGTGTAAAGTTCGGCAAAGGTTTTCCGTTATTCCGGGGTCTCCTTAATACTTACTATGTACACTTTTTTTGAAAACCGCCCAAGTTACAAAACGTTGATCTAAAAAAGTAACTTCTTTTATTTTTGTATTTTTTTTTATCTGTTCCTGTCTCTTTTCTGATCTTGATCTTTTAGAAACTTGTTTAAATAAACTTTAACGATTTTGATGAAAATTACATAATAGGGGTTCTTTGGGGCCAGAAATCGGTCTGACAAATTGTCACCTTCATGATAACTCGGTTTCAAACCTAGCCACGTTTGTTCTTTCGGTTGCTACGACGTGATGTTGAAAAAACTCGTATAATTTATTAGTATGACCCCAAAGTTTTCAACCAGTGCGTCTTACCTGTCATAACCTAACGGTGCTGAGACGTGGACACTCACAGTACGGCTGGTCCACCAGTTCAAGGTTACTCTGAAAGATATAATTCGCAACGAGGTTATCCGGCAGAGAACCAGTCATCGACGTACAGGGTTAGCAAGCTGAAGTGGCAGTGGGCTGGCCATATCTGTCGAAGAACCGATAACCGCTGGGGTAAACGGGTTCTTGAGTGGAGACCGCGACTCGGCAAGCGTAGTGTAGGACGCCTTCCAGCTAGGTGGAGTGACGATTTACGAAAGGTCGCTGGCAGAAGCTGGATGCGACAGGCCGAAGGGTAAAATGGCGCGTATTGGGGAAGGCCTATGTCCAGCAGTGGACTGCTACAGGCCGATGATGATGATGAGTCCCGCAGGTGACGAGTTCCTGGTGCGGCCCGTGGTGGAGCCGGGAGTGACGAGCGTCAAGGTGTACCTGCCCGGGAAGGCAACCAACACCATCTGGTACGACGTGGACTCGTACCACGCGCACAAGGCTAACGGCTACTTCTCGCAGGACGTCACCATCGCGAAGGTATGTTTTTATATATATTTGGACTTCGTCCGCGTAGAAGTCGTTTATCGGTGTTCCTTTGGGAGCTACCAAATTAAAACACTTAATGTGACGTTCTCAATATAAAGGGACCTTATGGAGGAAGGCAGTTACGCTCTTCTTATTCTATTAACTATACGAATACTATGGTAACAGTTCTAAAAAAGGCGTAACCGCCTGCCTCCATAAGGTCCCTTTATATTGAGAACGTCACAAATGTATTTCAATTAAATGATTATTATTTATGATACTAAATGAAAATTATCATAATTGATATTTGACAAATGGTTAATTATACGTAACGTTGTTAGGCGAAGAGAAATTAGGCAAAATGTTGTTATATTAACCAAGGGAATACCAATGGGTACAGTGTGCGAGCCTCTCCAGCCTACGAGAGGTTAAATTTTCGAAACTGGCAACGCACCAGTAACGTCCCTGGTGTTGCTAAGGCTGCCTTTCCATAGAAGCGGAGAGGAGCTGTGTAGGAATCGACCAATCACAATGGTTGTAATCCATATCTCGTCTCCGCTCCGCTTCAATGGAAACAGTAAAGCGGAGACGAGATGTGGATTACAACCAATGTGATTGGACGATTCCTACACAGCTCCTCTCCGCTCCGCTCGTCTCCGCTTCTATGGAAAGGCAGCCTAAAGTCCATAGGCGGCGGTAACAGCATTCCATCAGGTGGACCGCTATATGTATGTTCTCTTATGGTCTTCTGTTGGTCTATAATGTTCTGTGTCTCTGACACTAAAAAAAGGTTCATTAAACCTTGTCAACGGCATTGACCGATGTATCTGTTCCACTGGTTCAACGCCATATTTCTGTCACGGTTGGTAGTGAAAATAGACAAGAGCGACTATACAATAAGGTTGACATTGGCTCTAGTTTTTAGCTGTCATTAGCGTGTGACCTCTCTTGTATTTGACATGGCGTTGAAGAATATGTACAAGTTGGTTAGTTAGTATGTCGCATGTTTAAAGGCTAAAAGAAACAAGTGTCATTTGAAATTAAAGGACCATGGGCTTGTATGGAGCTTGGCCCCAAAACCAACACAGCTGAGAGTTAGGTCATTAAATAGGTTTTTAAATATTCTTCATTTCGTTTTATAGGCACAAAGTTGAATTCCATTGCAGAACTGAGATATTCATATTTTAGTCAGCGTGAATACGATCTATCAGGAAACGGGTTTCTCTTGGAGATACCGATCATTAATCATTAGGGTACCGAAGTGTGTGTGTGTGTGTGTGCGTGTGCGTGTGTGTGGGTGTATGTATCCGCACGAATGTAGTTCACGCCATATTCGGTAGGAATACCTTCGTTATTACTATATTTTGTCTTAACTACCCTCCAGAATGTTAAATACCTATAAAGGTGCAGTGTAAAAAGAATTTATGCGGGACACGTGGAATGCAACCTTATGTCAACGGCACAAAGACTGTCACATGTAAACACATTTCACTCTTCAACTTTACAGAATTTTCAAAGCTCGTATTCACGCTGACTAAAACTATGAATATCTCTGTTTTGCAATAGAATTTGACTTCATGCTTATAGAATGAAATGAATTAGATTTAAAGACCTATGTAATGGCCCAACTCTCATGTTTGTTGGTTTTGGGGCCATTTTGACGCATGGTCCTTTATTTCGAACTTTGAATGGTCTAATAATTAGAGTTAGTGCGTTTTAATTTCAAACGTGGTATGTGTTTTAGATCCCGGTGTACCAGCGCGGCGGCACTATCGTCCCGCGCAAGGAGCGCGTGCGCCGCGCGTCGGCGCTCATGGCCGACGACCCCTACACGCTCGTCGTGGCGCTCGACGCCGACGTGAGTACCTGCTGGCTACAACACTGCCTCTCCGTCTTCTCATTAAGGCCCCGGTACACAATGGCGTATGCTGGCCCACTTCAGGCGATCGCCATTTACTCCAGGAAAGATACGGTTTTTTAAACATTAATTTATAATAGCCTGATATTTTTTTTTACTCCTTTTTATAAGATATTCTAAGACACTGTATTCATGAATCCAACAAACTTTCCACCCGGAAGTAGGTATATAAATATACTGACAAAAAATGCCTTTTTCTTTTAAATTAAAAATCGTAATTGTAATTTTTGTGTCTAAGCATAATAATATTTTTGTCTATAATGAGCAGAAGGTGAAATCAAACAAAATATTTACACGGAAAGCCACAAAATCAGCAAAATACATGGCTCCGGTTATATATACCCTTAAATGATAGAAAAAGTTTGTAATAAGTAGTGCTTTGATAAAAATGACATAGAACTGTTTATAAGTGTTAAAAATACACTGATCAATTTGTATTTTTTTATAAGGAATTATTATTAACCACCATAAAATCCACCTTCCGGTATAATTTTGTGTATCATTTGCTTGCAAAGTTTATATTTATTGTAATCAACAAGGAATGAAGAAAACTGTAGCCAATTACGATTTTTAAATACGGAAATATGCAAAATTAAAACAATATTCTAGCTAATCGAAAAAATAACTAAGGATGTCTCATTTATGAGATATCCTTAGTTATTTTTTGTGCGATTAATCTTGAATATTATAGATCAAATATTAAGTAAGCAATATGAAAAAAAATATGTTTTTAATTATTTTTAGCAAAATTTTCAGGATTTTTTAAAATTTATTAATTTTTTTAAATAACTTAATGACTCATAATTAGTTGGATTATGTTTTTACCTAATTATTAGAATTATAATATACCCAATACACAAGAAAAATCAGCTATTATAATTATTTCCGTTTCACCATACTAGCGACCGTAACTTTCCTGGAGTAATTGTGTACAGGGGGTAATGGTATATAGTGGCGAAGAATTGTCAATCGTGGCGCGCAATCGGGATGTTGTCGGTTTTTTGGGCACACTTCAAAGGAATCGTGGCGTAGCGTGGCCCGTGGTGTACACACAATCGCCCATTGTTTAGTTCGTCACCGACCACTGACCGGGATAGAGCATTTTTTTGTTGCGTGCTAGTACATGAATTTGATCGCGCAAAGTCAGTATTGTGAAGCAATGAAAAGATTTTCAAGTTTCTTGATTTATATCAATCTGAGCCCGCAATTTGGGACTCAAATAATGCCTCTCAAATAATTATGGTGAATGGTCAGCATCCACCATTGACATTTGCGCCATTTTTTTTTATAACTTTGTGGCGGTACGGCCGTAATTACTTCCACGTCCATCGCAAGTGTTTTGCCAGGCAGCAATGAGCCATGCGCCATTGTGTGAACACCAAGTGATAGTGGCCTACAGTTGTGCATTGCAAAGCATGGCCCATCGCAGGCCATTGTGTACTGGGGCCTTTATAATTATCAACGGACTATCTTAAGCTCTGTTTCAATCCAATTTGTTAATGCAAACAAATCGATTTTGTTAATATTCCAACACAATTTCGGACAATCGATATTACGCAAGATAAGGGCAGAGATGGGCAAAATTTATTCGAATAACGATTGAGAATAAAAAAAATCATTCGCGAATAACGAATAAATTTTCCGAATGATTATTTTTATTCGTACATATGGGGAATGAATTATTCCATGAATAAATTATTCGCAAATGAATTATTCCATGTATAAATTATTCGCGAATGAATTGTACCACGAATTAATTATCCTAGTTTAAAAGTTAATGGCTATAAGACCGACAGGGGTTTTTATTAAATAATCACTCATAAAATACACATTATATTTGAAAGTGTACTAAAATATTATTCGTGAAATTTATTCGAATAAATTAAAGAATAATTCATTTATTATTAGAAGAAGTGGTCGAATAATTTTATCGCGGATGATTGTTTATTCGAATGGTTATTTAGATAAAAATTTATTCGAATAATGCCCAACTCTGGATAAGGGTAACCCATATTGTTTATTGAATTATTAATTTACAGAACAAGGCGCACGGCTCGCTGTACATCGACGACGGCGAAACTTACGAGTATAAGAACGACCACTACATCTACGCGAACATCGACTACGACCCCAGCGGGATCACCTACTCGTGAGCATCTCTTGTCTGTTTGTCTGGCCGTCTCTGTCCCACTGGAAATTAATTATAATCATACATCGCACTCGAGGAGGCATTTAATTAATTAATTTACGAGTATTCAAGTATTTATACTTAGTACTTGGAATTTGAACCTACCTGGTATTTATTTATAGTACAGCGTGATGTCATGTCGTGATAAGATAACATTAAAACAAAATCAAGATACATAAAATGTCTAGACAGTTAACTGCCCAGAACTTACAAATAATATTAATAATAATATTAATTAGTTGTTTACGTGACTGGTGCATAATGAGAGGCGTTAAAATACGAGTGTCTGTTTATGAAACGAGCCGACAGGCGAGTTTTATAATAGCATCACACGAGTGTTTTAACGCTTAATTATGTACAGTTACATACACTATTTTATCTACATACATATTATAAGCTCTCTATGATGTGTTCAGGAACCGCATGTTACGACCGGCATAGCCGGCATCGATCAAAATATTATTAGAACGTCAAAAATGGCGGCAACCGTAGTTTTTTTTTTAATTCAGAGACAATCTAGAGTCGGCCTCTACTATCATTTCGTTCGATATCAAATTATCAAGTAACATACGAGATTTGTCAAAATTGTACGCCATTGACATTTCATTTCGAATTAAATGTCATCTCTAGTGATATTAGAATTGAGGTCAAATAAAATGGTTTTGTTTTTCAAAGATGTTCGAAATTTGAAACTCATAACTTTATCAAATTTTATATCGTTATAAGAACATTATGTTACTGCTACAGATAAGAAAATTATCATAGTAAAATTGATTTTTGTAATGCTGGTCATTGCCAACGGATTCTGAACGCATTATAGAGGACTTATGATTTGTGTGTAGATAAATAAAGTTACATTTCCACAGGTTTGTGAACGAGAACGCCAGCTATCCGACGGGGTCGTGGGTGGAGCGCATCGTGGTGGCGGGCATCAAGGCGCCGCCGACGGGCGCGCGGCTCGTGCAGGGCGCCGCGCGCGCCGGCCTGCACCTCACGCTGCACAAGGGCAACGACGTGCTGGTCGTGCGCAAGCCCGCCGCCAGCATGGCGCGCCCCTGGAAGATCGAGTTTACCTATTAAGATAAGTCGCAAGAGCGGTTGGCACGGGTATTTTCTCGCTCGGCTCTTAACAGACTAGTTAGAACGAGACGAGCGACAAACGAGCCGAGGGTCGCGTGTGCTAGCCGCCCGGGAGGTGAATCATTTTTATGTTTACTGTGTTTAATTCATGAATTGATGTGACGTCACCGCATGAGACTTGTAAGGCGGCGCTGGCTGCGTAGTATTTTTTCGATTCGCTCTATTATTCTGCCGTCCAACAGCAGAACGCTGCAACTTAAGTTACAACGTTTTGTGTTAATTGGCATCAAACGATTCCCCGTGAGTGCTTCTGTCATACCTACTAAAAACCTTTTTCACTTCTCATGCTCTAAAAGTTCATCTTTATGTCGTGCGTAGGCGACATAAAGTCGCTTCTTATGCTCTAGTGCATAAAGTAAAATCTTCATCGAAGACCTAGGCAATCGGTCCAACAGCCACACGAACAACTTTAACTTCATAGAATAACCTCTTTATTTTATTTCGTTTCGTTAGTATTCTAAGACCAAGGCAAGGATACCAACAGCCAAAGTACACAATAAAGCTTCATGAAATCAAATTATAATTTTTATTTCGTCGCATTTATAATTATTATTATTTTTAACATGTTGCTGTTTCATTTCCTCGCAATCGAAGTGAAAAGTAGAGTGTACAACTCGTCCATAAAACCCATTTAACACTCGACTTTATATCAATCCTCGCTCGCAAGCTCGCTTGGATGGATAAACGTCTCGCGTGAAATGGTGCGTTTTATGCACTTGTTGTACAATCTACTATTAAATATATGCTCTTGTTTAGGCTGTAGAAAATTGGCAAAACGCGGTAACTCTGCATAAGACTCGCCAAAACATCATGACTGCAATTGTGATGTTTTATATCAAAACCGTTATGCCGATTGATTACAACAGAACACTGTAAGTGGCCTCTGTCTTGAAACGAGGAACGGACAAGTCTGAACGCGTTATCTTCACTTGCAGCGTTTTGCTGCGTCACTGTCAATTCAAAACGCGTCAAAATCTTTAAATGCGTTTTGCTCAAAACTGATGTTTTTGACTTGTAGTGTTCTGCCATTGGACAGCAGTATTAGTGTTTGCCCGCGACTCTGTCCGCGTATTAACTCGCTCATATATCACTATTCCTTCTTGACCGCGATCCGATTACATCGATCGGTTCAGCCGCGTTGAAACGTAACACGCAATTTTCGCATCTATAACAAACAATAAATGTGGATGAATCGAAAAAATGCCAGGTGGCCAGCTCAGCTTTTGTATTAGGCCTGTTAAATGTTTACTGTGTTCAACGATACAACCTCTAAATCTTAAGGTTTAAAGCTTTAAACCTTTATAACCATACAGACATATATAGATATCGGTGTTGTTCCCAGTGTCTGTTAACGCGTGAAACAAATGACAGGGCATTCTACTTTAATTTTACCCCTATTGTTACCGTATTGTTAACGTTATGATAGCTCTTATTTCAAACAATATTGTTACAATAGGGGTTTAGACAAAGTAGAATAAGGGCCAATTGTCAAACAATAGTCAAATATGTCATGACAAATTAGAAACAAAATAACTGTCAGCGTAACGCCTGCGACGCTCTGTAATGTAGGCCATCAAGAATAGTATTTGAATTCATTGTTAATTTGACAGCTAAACGTCAATTTTCTTAGCCAATCACAAAACACCGCCGGATTTTACTAGTACGTAATGGGCCTGTATACCAGATGTAACCTGACTAGCTTCGGTGTCGTATACACATTGGGTACGTTCCACTAAACGCCCGCAACGATCGTAACACCCTCTGTCTCGTTTCACCTAAGGCCCGTGATCGTCGCGAGCGATCGCTCGACGTCAGATGACGTCACTGTTCGCGACCACATCGCGCCCACTTCGCCCACAAAACATCGGTGGGTCAGAGTGTGCACACAGCGCTCAACATGTGCGTTCCACCTATAAGTTTCGCCTACAACGCCCGCGGCGTTTTTACGTTAGTGGAACGCCAATTTCAGCGGTCGTGGTCGATGGCGTTGCGGGCGTTTAGTGGAACGTACCCATTGTTGACGCGATGACAGCTCTCTAATCCACTTTTTTTTTATAAGAGTGTGAGGCAAACGAGCGTGCGGGTTAGCTGATGCGAAGTAACCACAACCGCCCATGAACACCGGCAACTCGGGAAGAGTTGTCGGTGAAATAAAACCTCTTTTCTTGAAGGCCTCCATGTCATAACTGGTCGGAAATACCGCTGAAGGCAGTTGGTTCCACAGTTTCACCGTACGAGGGAAAAAGTGTCTACGTTACTGCGCCTGACAAATTCGCTGTTTCTGTTCATATAAAGGATTTCGATCAACGATTTAACTGTATATATTTAGGTCAATTTGTGTGAGATTGTTCGCTGATATTTATTTATTTTTATTTTAACTGTCTTAAGGTTTAAAATGGTCCTTATGTAAAACAAATATGGCGGATTTGGCAGGAGCATTAACGGCTAGTGAAACATGCCATTCACCAAGGTGATGGAATCTGGACTCGATGAAATACGACGGGTTCGATAGAGTTGTCATGTGTCAAATGTTTCTATTTCTATTTCTAAAGTCAACGGCGTGATTACGATATCGAAACAAGGTGGGCTAAACTAAAGTGTAATAAAGGCGGACACGGTATAAAGAATTTGACTAGCAATCTATTGTATGCGGGGCTGGGCAAAATACATTTAATATTAAATAAATTTCAATTACAAATTACAAAATATGTTTGAATGAGGTATTTGAAATACAAATTACAGTATTTAAGACCATGTATTTGGAATGGGTGCCTATCGTTTCGTAGAAAGTCAATACCATGTAAAATCCTTACTGAATAAAGAATTATGAATTATGAATTATGAATTACCTCGAATTTCGGTTCTCCGACCACGTTTGTCAGAATTTTCAGTTGTTCGAATCACGATAGTTAGAATTTCATTGCTTTGTAATTTCATTTACTCGAAGTCATCTGTTGTCCGAAACTACAGTTCTCCTAATTTCACTTGCTGCTTTTTCAATACATCGAATATTAATAGGCAAAGTTTTCTGTTTCTCGAAAACGTTTCACCGAAAACGGTTGATTCTGATAGTTGGAAATTCTAATTAATACTTTTCTAATGGGTTTCGACTTCGAATGGTAGACACACTTTAGGAAGGCGGAGTGGGATAGCTAGGGGGAGGGGGGGGGGGGTGGGGGGCGAAGCCCCCCACAATGGGGGCTCGGGGGGCGAAGCCCCCCGCCATAAAAAAAACAAATACCCCCCCTCACTAGGTTGGGTTAGGTTAGAACTGTGACCACAACAGCACGCGAGCCGAGCGAGCGAAGCGAGCGTGCCGCGGCAGCGGCCGGCGAAGCGCCCGAAACATAAATAAGAAATCATAAAATCTTTATATACCGACTTTGTGTGAAACCCCGTATTAAACAATCGTTTAACTGAACAATCGGGGAAAACCTATTCTGTGAAAAGTGCATTCGGGATATTAAAACTTCGTAGATTTGAACATATTTTCAATTAAAAATCGGAAATTTAATAATCGAAGTAATGAAATTCGGAGAAACGAAAATTCGAAGAAGTAAAAATTCGCGTTACTGAGAATCGAAGTATCGTGTTCGGGCAAAAGAAAATCGAGCTATTAATTTTCTACGAAACAATACCTACCCATTTGGAATACAAAATACAGAATTTAAAATAATTTTTTTTTCGTGAACCTAATTATGAAGAGACTTTTTATTAGCTGAATATCCAGTTTATAACAAGCAGAAACTTGTCTGATAGCACTTCCGTAAAATGTTCTGTTTTACGCTCATGTTTTTTTTTCTTTATTTAAGGGAAATTAATTACATTTATGTTATTTATTACACTACACAAGTGTATTTTGGAACAAAGTATTTGAAATATAAATTACAAAATACATGCGAGGTATTTCAAATACTAAATACAAAATACTTTATTAAGTGGTATTTGAAATACAAATACAAAATACGTATTTGTATTTCAAATACAAGTAATTGAAATACCGCCCAGCCCTAATTGTATGTAGCAACCCAATCCCTTGGATCACCTATTAGCAGACAGCGCTCAAGAACTGAACTGAACTTAAAACCAAGTTGCGCTGGCGCAATTTCCTTTCTTGGGTAGACAGCTCTATCATTGCCACCTTACCGATTATTGGCACCATGAATATTAGTGTTTGTAATCATCGAAGTTCCGTCCACTATAAAATTTGACGTGCCTTTTAATCGTTGAAAAACATTTGAGAGCCTTCGTGGATTGGCAACACTATCAAGTTCAGGGATCTATATCGAGTATACCAGTAGGTATTCTACTTTAGACGGACCTTTTCGCATCGTATCCGAATCGGATCTGACTTTCGCCATCATATATATCGGAGCAGGCTGGTGCTCGAAATTTCTGGAACACGCTAACGTCTTGAACAATAGCGTTCAGTTTAGATATTTTTGGACACATTGTCTGCTCCGATATATTTAGCGATTGTAATGTTTCAACGATAAGTCGCCTACAAATCTGCCATTGACCTTTTCACGTCAATGTCAGGTAAACACTAGAGCTAATGTCAACCTTAACTCATAGACACTCAGGTCTATTTTGCGCTGTCAACCATGACGGATATATCCGTCGTTGGCGTTGGACCAGTGGTGCGGATATATCCGTCGTTGGCGTTGAACCAGTGGTGCGGATATATCCGTCGTTGGCGTTGAACCAGTGGTGCGGATATATCCGCCAATGACGCTGAAAATGTTAATCGCCATATTTTTGCAGAGCCCAATTGGACATGGAGCGAAAATGTCCTAAATGGCAACGTGCTCGAAACGTATCCTGTCCTAGACGCTAGGGAAAGGTTGCGAATACTTGATAGTACATGGATATTTTTTCATCACAAAAGCATTTTTAACTGTAGTATTGAAAGGGTGCGAAATCGACGCCATCATATCTAAGATCATGTAACTTTGTTCGACGTATAACGTCTTAGTAATTCCAACCTTTGCCTAGCCTTTAACCTTTTTAGCGCCATGTCAAATACAAAAGTCGTCACTCACACGCCAATGACAGCTAAAAACAAGAGCTAATTTTCAACCTTACGTCATATACATTCAGATCTATTTTGCTCTGTCAACAGTGACGGATATATCCGTCGTTGGCGTTGAACCTGTGGTGCGGATATATCCGTCAATGGCGTTGGAAAGGTTAATAATAATAAATGTATGTGATTTTACCATATTGATGTTGAATGAAGTGTCAGTCATGTATATTAGATCAATGTTATTATTAAAGTGATATATGTATTATTATCCAATATATGTTAATAAATAGAGTAAAGAACAAGTTGGGTTGAAAATGTTTTCAATGTGACTTACACCCTTTTACTGCTGGAATCTGTTGATTTTTTTTACGATCTTTTCAACTTTAATGGCTTCTGTAGATCGCTGGTTGTCAAAGATGTCAGAATTATGTGATTCTAGCAGTCCAAGGGTAATTTGACATCACTTCAAGGAAGTCACAAAAAGGTCGGGTGTTTGGGAGTGTTTTACCATGTTTGGTAATAATAAATAGGTTCATAAATATTCAACCGTTTTATTTCTCCTTTTATATATAATTATTATATACATTTAAAGGTGGTTTTGAAAAAGACAGTAACATACTTAAGTCTAATGTTAAGTTACCATTTGCATCCTGTGTGCTATTCAGCCCGTACTTAACTAAAAATAAAATGGCTTTTGGGAGAACTAAGCGAACGTAAATGACTTAACGTGTGAAGGGAATCAGTCTTGTAAAATATTAATAGTACCTAAGTATATTTGTGAAAGCGTCTTTGACGCTATAGTAGCTCTAACTCAAATGAATCGGAGCTACTATGACGTTAACATGATGACGATATAGCATGTAACCCCGTCCAAGCATGTAACCTGCCTCGCTACGCTCCGGTTCCCATTTTTAACTTGTGATTCTTCGCTTGCACTAAATTCAATACAAGCATGTTAGCGCTAAATAAATAACAATTATTGAATAATATCGCTAATACAATATCGGATAAAATCCCCGATGTAGGTATTAAACAAAGGTATTTGGAAAATTAAAAAAAAATGTGCAATTCCCTTGAACCACAATGATTCTTCATCTAAAAGTAACAAAAAAATAAATTAAACCTACTAGTTTTTTGCTTTCCTCGTTACATCACTGTCAGCTTCAACATAAGTAGATTGATTCAATTCACGCAGGCGCGCCCCGCCAGTCTTAAGTAGTAGATTGAAAACTGATTACCTACCCATAATAATAAGCTGCTCAAAATAAAAAAAAAATTGTCATAATAACAACGCAGAAATAAAGTTAACTGCAAACAGCAGCTGCAGTTTTGTTAAAAACAAGAGTTCACCTACAAAAATGTTTCTTGTCATAAGTAGTCGGAGTCAATAGAAACGGCCAATAATGAAACATATTAGTACTGTTTGACACAACCTCAAATGTTCATAGAAATTGTTTTTGTTCATAAAAAAAATTATCTTAAATTTAATATGAAAGTACTGATCAAGCATATTACGGCCGCACTCAGAGACGTCAATTAACTTTCAAGTTTGATTAAAGTTGCTGCTGTCACATTATTTGCTATAGCAATAGAATAAGACGCAGCAACTTTAATCAAACTTAAAAATTAATTGACGTCTCCGAGTGCGGCCGTTAATGATTAGAAATACCTCACCTGATACTCAAAAGTACGCTATTTTGGAGTAATAATGGTAAATTGTTTCGATTATTTGCCATTTCTATCGGCTTCGACTTTAATGTTTCTAGACGCCATTCAACTTTCATTTATCCATGTTATTCTAAAATAATAAGTACGTCTGAACTTCCCGATACTAGGCACATGTTCAACATATAAACTCGACTCAAATCGAGTACGCGAGTATAACTAAGACTAGCTTGACACTTAAATTAATAATAAACGAAACATCTTATCGTCTAAATATCATACAAAAAATGTATGGAGCCTTCATTATAGTAATAAATTGTTTTCTCTATATTTCACAAATCTTACCCCATATATTTTGTGTCTGGATGTGCGGGCTTGATTTAAAGATACGTCTTGCACACTTCGGCGATTCGTCGTTCGCGTTAGCCTCTCTTTCATTATCATAGGGAAAGAGACACCAACACGAACCTTCGCCTGAATCGCCGAAGTGTGGCCGTAGAGTTATAAAACTAGCACAGCAAGGCCATAGATCACAGATTTAATAATCTATATCAGTTAAAATAATGTGATTCAGATCGAGGTAATCTTACAGCAAATCAATCGGCAATTGATCGCGAAACTGGTTAGCATTCAAATTAAGATTGATTTTAAAGTCCACGAAAAGCTATTAAAACTGCTATTTATTGAATTAACGACTTAGCTAATTAATTATAGTCTGGTAAAAAAGTCGAGCCAAAAAAGGCGCTGATCGGCATGAAATTGGCAACATGATCCAAGGTTTGCTCTAACCTGGTGGTGTTGCCATTTGAAAATATTGTAGTTCCAGCTGTCACCATTGTCTAGACTTTATTTGCCAGGCTGTAAAAATACACATGGAAAGAAAAGTTTCGGCTTGTAAATTGAAAACAAACATAGATTTTTAAACCTGTGCCTCAACGCCTATACTCACAAATTAATATTCAACGACACAGGTTTTATAGAAGTGACAGTCCCCATGCACCCTCCTTTAACTGTCCGTGACATTTGTGAATACAAAAGTTAAAAAAAGGCTATATAGCGACTACTTAAAAAATATTCTGCTCGGGGTATCCTCGTTAGGGAATTCTATAAACGGGTGCGTTTGCTTGTGCTCCAACATTAGCTCCTCACTGGAAAATGCCTCCCCGCAAACTTCGCAAGCCACCGGCTTACGCTCCATGGAAGACCTGTCCTTTTCCCTCTTTATTTTCTTCACACTTTTACTGGGAGACGCTGTACTACTATGCTGAGACGTTGATTCGTCATTCAATTTCCCCGTAAGCAGATACTCCTTCATGTTTGAATGCTTCGCTGACAGTTTGTGTTGTTTCAACCGGTTCTCCGACGTACACTGATATTCACAAATGAAACACACGTATTTCATATCGCCCGTGTGTACTTCTGCATGGGTTTTCCTTTTCTCTGGAGTTGCAAAGCGAAAATCGCAGAATTTGCAAGGATATCGTCTATCAGGCGAGTGTAATCTCATGTGGGATGTCAGGGCATTCATATCTTTGCATATCTTCCTGCATTCCAAACACATGATCCCCTTTTCTACGATATCGCTGACCTCGATTTCGTTGGTATTGTGATGGACTCTCCTGTGTGATGTCAAACCTTTCTGGCTAACGAACACCCTACGACAATCCGTGCATTGGAACTGTTGCTCAGACTTAACCTCGCGGCCGTGTTTCTCGATCTGATGCAACGCTAGCTTATCAGCTTCGTGGAACTGCAGTTCGCACTCTTCACATTTCCATGCCTGAACCAATTTAGAAAATGCCTCTAGGACGTCCAAGACCGATTGACCTTCGACTTCGGGGTGTGAGGTCTTTGTATGATTAGCGAAATCTATTATTTTAGGAAACGTGTGATGGCAATGAGGACATATGTAGGGTTCCTTATGGTCATCCATGACGTGTGACTTCAGTTCGGACAGTTCCGAACAGGTTATTGGGCACATGAAGCATCGCAGCTCCTCGCCTTTGACGAGATCAGATATCACCTTATACTCCATCAGCTGCACTTTCTGGTGAACTTGTAAATGTTTGAACAGTTCTTTTCCCGTGTTGTAATCGGTGGGGCAAAATTTGCAAGGGAATTTCTTTCTGCTGTGCAGCCGTTTCCTGTGCAATGCGAGTTCCGATTTGTCTTTGAAGCTTTTAGCGCAGATAGGGCAGGGGTATGAGCTTACCTCCGCGAATAAGTTATGCGACCTCAGGCACGTTTCCATTCGGCTCCGCCGCCTAAACACCTTCCCGCAAGTACACTCGTAACCTTCCTTCTTAACAATTTCTACCGGTTTCTTCTTCACGGTTTCAACTGGTTTCTTCTTGACACTTTCAGTAGATTTCTTCTTGATACTTTCAGTACATTTCTTCTTGATACTTTCAGTACATTTCTTCTTGATACTTTCTAGAGTTTTCTTCTTAATTCTTTCTAAAGATTTCTTCCTTATGCTATCTAATGTGATCCTCTTGACGCCCTCCACTGGTTTCTTTTTCACTTTTTTCTTTTCAACCTTACACATTTCCTTTTCAGCTTTAAGTTTATTAATAATTCTAGTATTCCGCCCTTTGATGATTCCCATAGCTCTTTTCTCAATAGATTCATGGACTTGTAAATGTCTTTGAAGGGATTTGCTATCTCTGTATAAATTTATACATTTTGGACACTGGAGTGATTTATTAACGCCGATTTTCCGCGATTTCGCTTTGAGTAGGCCAAAAGCTTCTTGTTCTAGTGTAAGTTCGTTGCCAGTTATAGAATTTAATTGGAAGTCGTCGTATTCATTGCAGGTGGGTAGGATTTCTTCAGGGTTACTTATTTTGGACAACGGGACACTGCCTGCGAGGGACATGGGGTGTATCTCCATGACGAGGGTCTTGGTGGTTTGTGACTCGATGAGCCCGTCCTGCGGGTTTGTGATGGTGGATGTTGTGTTGATCACCTTGTTTGAGATGAGATGCGTTTCCGTCACTGTTAGATCCCTTTCTTCTTTCACGTTTACATGAAGATCCTGAAAATGATTTGATAGATGTTTGGGCAAAGTTTTTACTGGTCCACGTGTTCAATCAAAGTGGCTAGCACATCTTGTATTTTCTCGCTTGTCGCTCAGTGTGTCTTTAAAGGCAAGTTAGAAAGAGAGATCCGCGCGACAAACAAGTCGCACACGACATGTGCTAGCCGTCCTGATTGTTACTATAAACAATGTCTAATAAATAAATATTACTCTAACGCACACGCGAGATTAGCCAGCATGCGTGGTACGGTTGGTACCGGGTGAGGTCAAAAAAAGTGAACATAGTTAATAAGGACTTAAGAAACATTAACTTTCTCAGTTTCATAACGAAAATTAACAATACAAATGTATGACAATTTTTTGCGCACTTTTTGCACAACTGCTGAGAAGAAGCGCCGCCGCAAGAAACTCAACAGTGAATCATTCTTTAAAAATATAGTTAACCTATGACAATGATGCTACTTATTCTAGCATTATATTATAAGTCTATAAATATAATATAAAATATCTGTATAGTTCTTTCGAACATCTACAAAACATCTTCCCTGTTTATTAAAAATTACTTCATCAAATCAAGTAGTAACAACGGCAATTGAGAATCTCCACTGTGATGTGTCTGTCATCTGGCAAATGAAAGCAGGGTTTATAGCACTCTAGCCAGTGACATCTAATAGACATCAATCAGTATGGCTAATTGACCTCTAATCAAAGTCAAACTTGAAAGAAATTTAATGTATAGCAAAAATACAACATAATTAAATATTTGACTTGGCCTTGGGGTTTATATAAATTGCATAAATAAATCATTTAAGATAAAAAAAAAAAAACAGTTACAAATAACTAAAATAATAAACTTTCACCTTACCTTATCAGAAAATAAATTGATAATACTCACATCATAAATATCACTTTCATACTTCACATTGACTCCATCTTCCTGGAGGCATGCCTCTACATTCCCCAGGGCTGCTGCATCGTTGCTGTCAATGCTGCCAGCCTCCATGCTGCCTGGGTCCATGCTCCCCGCATCATTAAACGTCGGGAAATCATACGAGATAAGCGCATCCTCCACCAGACACTCCTGTTTCAACGCTATTTCATTCTCCTCATCTCGTGTTATAGGCAATATAGAATCAACCTCATTTTGTACTTTGAACTCTTCTAAGATTCTATTTTCTATATATTTACGAAAGTTAACTGTTTCTAGCTCTTGCTTCACTTCCACTTGTACACTTTGAAACGGGTTTTCTGGTTCTTCAGTTTTAACTCGTAAAGTTTCATTGTGATCTTCTATAACTATGTTATTGTCTATTTCATCTTTAATATTTATGCTTTCTGTTAGTTCATAATTGGAGTCTGTGTGGAGAGGACTATTATTTTCCAAGGCCATTGTACCTGAAAATAATAAAATAATATTTTATGAAAAATATGGGGTAAGTAATGTATGCTTCTTGTCTTACTGGTGATAATTATGTTAATTTAAGGCAATATAGCAAACAGCGGGTTAATTAATATGTAAATTCCTATCTACACTTACCGCAGCGCGTTCTTGTGCCCACCTAGTAACGTATTTTAGTAACTCGTATTCTATATTTACAAACAGATAATGCTACTAAGGAACTAGCGATATTTACTATTTAGTAGTGAGTTAGCTCAAGAATACGCTCTATTTAACACATAAGTAAATTGCAACCAAGATTGAATTATAAAACCAATTATCTGCCGTGTTATTATTCAATAATCCGCAATTACCTTCCACAGCGCAACGTACTGCAATCAGAATACAGATTTATTTTATTCATACACAATATATCATATCGGCTCGCTGGTAGCAAGGAGGCTCTCGTGTGGTCGCAGTCTCTCTCGCTTTTCGCACGGAATTCGAGCAGTAATTATAAATGCAATCCATTTGCGTTGCGAGATCAACACCACTCCTTCTCACAGATTATAAGCGTATGTCTTCTGCGAACAATTATTTTTGACAGATTGCAAGTTGGTGCTGCCAGGTCCTATCTGATTACTTCCCGTTTTCATTCATAAAATTAGATTCGTGACAAAAATACTTAGTATTTGGAACAGGTATTTCATAATCTTTTCTTTTTGGCTATAGCAACAAAATTGTCAGCCATCCATTCGTCAAAGACGTCAAATAAAAAAATTACAGCGATCGCTTCCAAGTCTCGTTCTGGCGACATAATTTTCTACTTTAGAACGCATCTATAATCAAAGTAAGTGGTAAATTCAGAAGTTTGATAAACGATACTTTGGATTGTTTTGAAAATAATTTATTAAAATGTATTATCGACTAATTTACCTTGGCAGGACGCTATGGCTAGTTCCGTGGATGTTAAAGTTGTTATCCAACACATCGTAAACGGGACCTTGGCAGAGAATTTGTGCCTTATTTGCTTGATGCCACTGGACGAACTAAGTGAACATATTTTTACTACAATATGTAAAGGGGAACAGGAATATTGTATTGCCGACGTGTTTGAACAGCTTTGTCAGGTTACAGTGAGTATTACACCAAATCTATAAGGCAATATTCATAATATAATACAGCTGCCTTGTGAACAACTCAATTAATATTTTTTTAATTTTAGTTTTCAGAAGAGAGCCAGCATAGAGTATGCTCTGATTGCTTCATCACTGCGTCAGCCGCCTACAAATTTTATCTCTCATCAAAAAGAAGTCAGGATATCCTTAACTTTTACACAAATGAATTACAGCAAAATATCGACTTCATTGACACAGATTTACAAAACTCTGAGGATTCTATATGCATATCATTGCCAATGTTCATACCTGCTACTGCAGCTTATGATTATGATTTGGAAGGGCTTGCGTTACAGAGCAGTCGTGAAAATACGGATGATCTGTCAGATGAAAATGAATCCTCACCAAAAACAAAAAAAAAAAAAATTAAGGAAGAAGTAAAGTGCGAAGTGGACATTGATAATTCAATTGTTGTAGTCATGGAGGATAACGGAGCACCCTCTTTCTTGAAACAAGAAGATGATGGCACATTGAATTTAATAAAGCAAGAGGAAGTTGAGAAATACATGAAAATGTTTGGTTTTGGTGATAACACTGTTTCTAGTAAACCTGTGCCTAATTGTGAAGAGAAGGTGAAACAGCGAAGGAAAAGGGGACCAATGTCATATATGTTTTGCAGCCAATGCCCAGTCAAGTACAGATTCGTAGCTAAATTGAAGGAGCATATGAAATCAGAACATAACATTGATTTGTATGTTTGTCAGGTATGTTAACTAAGGCAACCTGACACACTATTATTAATCTATTCCACTTTAAATTAGCATATCTTGCTTCAAAATCGTAATCACACAGTTGATATTATGACATTACTGTGTTGCTGTGTTGCTGACATTGCTGTGATAATGTGAAAATGCCAAGTACAAAAATCCTTTTACTCACTAAACTTCTCGGGAACCACCAATTTTTTAATTTAGTTAGTAAATAAATTAATTTAAAAAATCAAAAGACCCGACTGCTTTAATTAATATCAACTGAAAAGCTAAGAACTAGCCATAATCTAAAGAATATAACTTAAATGTTGGAAAAGGCATTGCGGGCGGGGACAAGCAAATGTAGTATAAACGGGAACAAGTCCAAGTGGTGCTCTTTAAGTGAAAATATTTAAATTTGTACAACATTTGCTTGTCCCTGCCTGCAATGCCTTTTCCAACATTTAAGTTATATTCTTTAGATTAAGCTAGTCATACACACTAGAGTATGCCTGCACAGTTTTGCCTGTATAGTTGAACTGCACAGGTAAACCGGAGTGTGTATGTGACACAAATTGCCTGTACAGGCGTGGTAACCGGCACAGGTGTATCACATACACGCTCCGGTTTACCTGTGCAGTTCAACTGTACAGGCAAAACTGCGCAGGCATACCCTAGTGTGTATGGCCAGCTCTATGGCTAATTCTTAGCTTTTCAGTTGATATTTTTTAAAACATTTGGGTTTTTTGATTTATTAAATCAATTTATTTTATTTAATTTTTTTAGTTTTTATTAAAATGGTAGCATCAAAGTGTTATAATGTATATATTTGGAAAGAGCTATTTATTAGCATTCATTTGATACCCATATTGTTATAATAAAAAATACTTTTTTTATTCCCCCTCCGCTTTTTTTTCGTGGACGCCATATTGAAATATTATATACCCTGTCACTCCGGCAGTTAAGACGAATCCAATGATGATACCTCATATGTTAAAATCCTTCAAGCCATTTAGGCTGCAGAGTGACAAAGAAATAGACATACAAACATACATGATGATGGGTGGGGACGCCCGGCCGGAGCAGGCGGGCGGTCGATCGTTCCTAGGTCATTCCTCCCTACAAACATACACACATACGCTCGAAAAACATAACCCTCCTTCGGGCAGTAAAAACCATACAATAGAAAACTTCATAAAGACTGCCTATTTTAAGCCAACCAGTTTTAAGGCAAACAAACTCTTTTTCCTTACCGTGAATGTCAAGGATCTACCAATGGTACAAAAAACTTCTACCTTCAGGTCTGCAAAGCTACAATGGAAGATGAGCAAGAGTACAACAACCACTTAAAAACTCACATGAACACCCACACATGCGCAATCTGTAATGTGGTGTTCAAGAAGCGGGGCACTATTATAGCTCATCTGAAGAAACACGAAGAGGAAGTGAGAAGGAGTAGTAATGGCTCGCATATCTGTGAGCTTTGTGGGCAGGTGCTCGCAGACGAGGAGCATCTCAAACAACACTATAATAAGAAACATGACAAGAAATACACGTGCTACTACTGCGGCAAGATGTATAAGGGTGAAATTAGCTTTGACAGTCATATAAAGAAACATGAGATGCTGTTACAGAATAAACAGAAGTAAGTATAATGTTTGAGATAGATTTTGACATTCCGCTTCCTATTTTACATAAAATGGTTCATGATATGCTCCTGCATGAAATGCGAAACCGTTTTTTTTCTCTCCTGTAAAATCACAAATATATATCCCTACTAATATTATAAATGCGAACTCTGTCTGTTGCCTCGTCACATCTAAACCGCTGAACCGATTCAGATGAAATTTGGTATGGAGATAGTTTGAGTCCCGGGGAAAGATATAGTATAGTTTTTATCTCGGAAAATTTTATAGTTCCCGTGGGATACACGATAAACGACTTCTACGCGGTTATAAATGTGAAAGTTTGTATCGATGTGTGGTTATTTGTGATTCAATCACGCCGCCTGAACGGTTATGGACGAAATTTGGTACACGGATAATTCTTGTCTTACATTGATACTTTACTCCGGCTATTTGATAGTTCCTGAGAGAAAAACTATAAACGTTTTCTACGAGGACACAGTCGCAGGCAAAAGCTAGGAGTGCATATTTAGCTTCTTACCTAGTTAGTATCTTTTTAGGGTTCCGAAGCCAAAATGGTTAAAACGGAACCCTTATAGTTTCGTCATGTCCGTCTGTCCGTCCTACCGTGTGTCGCAGGCATCTCATAAACTACAAGATGTACATTGATGAAATTTGGAGTATAGGTGTCTTGTATAAGCCGCTACTTAGTTTGATAGATACTTAAATAACAAAAATAAATATTTCATATTTCGACAGTTTTTTTTAAAACAATAAGATTTCTAAGCAATTTTTTTGATTAAGTAAATGTTTTCGGAAATAATCGCTCTGAAAGTTGCATAAATCGTGTCCCCCCCCTTTATCTTTACAACTGTATGTCCAAAAAATATGAAAATAATTACAAAGGTACTTTAAATACTTTCAACTAAAATTATTTTCAACACGATCGGATATACCGTTTTTGAGTTATTGTCGAAAAACTGCGCTTCTCAAATCTCAACATAAGGACGTAAGTGACACGAGGATCCGCTCTTTTGCTGGTGCACTTTTTTTTATTGCAGTAATGGCGACGGAACACAGCATGGCCCGACATGCTCTTGCCTTACAAATGACTAAACGGGAAGTTGTTCGTTTATTCACAAAATGTATGTCAAATTTAACTGATTCCTTGCAGGTCCAACTCGGAACCAGCTAACGGCGCTAACGCACCCGCAAGCAGACCGGAACCAAAGAAGAGAGAAAAGAAATTCCACTGTGACATTTGCGGAGGCAAGTTCATGGATGAGCGGTCGCTCATGTGGCACACCAGGCTACATACAAATGAACGGCCGCATATTTGCGACGTGAGTGTAATAATAATAAGTATTCTTAACGCGTAGCATTAACTCGTTCCTAGGGTTGCCATATGGAAAAATTAAATGTCCTGATAATCCTGACATCACCCTAAAAATCCTGACATTTCTTGTAACAGAGATTTGGCGTAGCTTTATCGACGCCCCTTAGAGTTTTAAGCAAACAAATTGATTGAGATCTCTTTAGCTGCAATTTATCCTGTTTTAAATTGTTTTGAAAGAAATATTATTGTTTTTGTTGATCATTTGGGGAGTTTAAAAAAAATAGCACACCTTTCACTTTTTCTTCAGATTTGGGAAAAAAAAATTGAACGTTGGTTGGGACCTCTATTCTGAACAAGAAAAATAGAAATTCCTGATATGTCCCCAAAAAGATGTATGGAATTGTCTATTTTGTTACCAAGAAATGTATTGAATTTATGTATTTAGGTATTTTTGGGCACAATGTTTATATTGAAATTTGCCTTAAATGTATATCAACAATATTAATATATTTCAATAAATGTCGACACAGCTAAAAACTTTCGGAACGGCCCTCGTATATACCTATATAGTCTATGGAAATACATGGCTTATACCCCTTCTATACGGTCGGGTGGTTGGGCCAACCGAGAGGGATGCAGCTATTTGTAGGAACGAGATGTAAATATTACTATCTCATTCTGATAGATAGCTGCGTCCTTCTCGGTTGACCCAATCGCCCGACCGTATAGAAGGGGTTTTATTGATTCGTCAAAAACGTGTCACTGGCTACAAAAAAGTTGTAAGGGCGCGTCATATTAGTAGCCAGGCGGGTTTTATTGGATAATCTTTAAACGAAATTAAACTGTCTACACAGTAATTAAAGTCTATATTACCAGGCCCGCTTGACAGCGTGACGCGGATTCTGCCTGCTCTCAAGAGGCTGTGCGCGAATTTGTAATATAGACTTTAATTACTGTGTTGACAGTTTAATTTCGTTTAAAGATTGTGATATCCGCTGCCGTGCCGTGCGGTTGGTAAAGACTGTAGAGTTGGATCAGTTGGATCGGATGTTGTGTGCCGCCAGGTGTGCGGGCGCGGGTTCGTGTCCCTGAACCGGCGCAACCAGCACGCGACGTGCGCGCACTCCGCGCCTGCGCGCCGCTGCCCGCTCTGCCCCGCGCTCTTCCACCTGCGCTCCATGGTCAACACGCACATCAAGAAGGTATGTTTGTGTGTCATACTTAGTGATCGGCCACCGGTAGCATTTTATGTCACTTTGATGACGAAAGTATTACATGGATATGACTATTTAATTTCGTGCACAATTTATATACCTATTAAAAATGTATGATTTTTTTTATCGAGTCTTATTATTAATGGTCGGCGACGGGTAGCAACTTCCCGACTAAAGAATATTATAGATATGATTCTAATCAAATTTTGAGTACGATTTTTGAATTATAAATGTACGCATTTTTAACCTTTAAGGCAAAATGTAAAAAAAAAACCTAGTTTCTTATCAAATGTGAGGTTTTAATGCATAAATCTCGAAAAGTTCTATAAGAAATGTACCATTATTTTGTGATACAAGTAATACAAATAGCATAAGAGGCATCGTGATGTCGTAGGTTGTTTTCGTAGTAGAATTTTAGTTTTAATTTTATCTTGTTTAATTATACTTTAATTTAAACCATACCTAACATATCCATACTAGTCATTACGTTTGACATGAAAGTGACATAAATTGCTCCCGTCAGCCGATCTCTAGCATACTCTATATAATTGGCTATTTCGACATGATAATTACTCGACAATTAAAAACTTCGATGGTACGAAGTGGATATGAGCGCCGCGAAAAGCTAACGGCGCGCAGAGTGAGCGAGAGAGATAATTGAATCAGTCACTAGTCGGTATGAACGTGCTCGTTGTTGCCGGAAGACGTTGCCGTTACCTATTCGCGGCGCGTCACTCGTATCTGGTATGATGTCGGCATCTTCTAATTAATATTATATACTAGCTTTTGCTCGCGACTCCGTCCGCGCAGCAGTTTATCGCTATTCCCTCGGGAACTACAAAAAATACCTCGAGTCGGGGTAGTATAGTCGGGGTAAAAAAAGGTTCGTCACTTTTAGACCTTAACGGTATCGAAATAGAGTTGAAAAGTGACGAATCTTTTTTTACCTCGACTATACCTATGCCAAATTTTATCCAAATCCGTTGAGCAATTTAAGCGTGATTGAAACAAACATCCATGCAAAATTTCACATTAATATAATTTGTGAGGTATTTCTCCAGGTGCACCTAAAAGCGCACAAGCGGCGGAACCGCACGTCCAAGTACCAGGAGGTGTGCTGGCGCACGTCGCCCGTGCCCATCCAGGAGCTCAGCGTGGCGCTGCAGGCCAGCATCCTGGAGCTGCGCGACGCCCAGCCCTGCTGACGCCGCTGCAGCTCAGCGTGGCGCTGCAGGCCAGCATCCTGGAGCTGCGCGACGCCCAGCCCTGCTGACGCCGCTGCAGCTCAGCGTGGCGCTGCAGGCCAGCATCCTGGAGCTGCGCGACGCCCAGCCCTGCTGACGCCGCTCATGCAACTTGCTATTATTTATTTAATACCGACCAGTCCCCTTCGCGCGGGTACCACTAACTATCTATAATGTTCATAAATTATAGCCTATATCCTTCCTAGACAAGCGAGGTGTATTTTTATTAGTTTAATGCGTAAATAAACGAAAAAATTGAAAAAATCAGATACGAGATTTTTTTAAAGTAGTGACGAAATGGTGGTATCTCGGACAAAACTCCTGTAGCAAATGCAATATTACTAACGGGCGAGGATTGGATCTGCTTCGGTTATCGAATTTGAGATACCGCCTATTGGCGTATGAGGGCGGTATTAATGCACGACTAATTTTCGTGACGTAATGGAAATAATTTCCGTTGTTAATTTTAGTCTTCAAACTATGCGTACTTTTTATGGAAAACGCCTAGACGCATCTCGACAGTGATGCTTGTCTGAAGACTCGTCAAAGTAAACGTCGCTTCTTAGAAAACGGACATTTTTGACGCTACTAACGACGGGACTCTTAGGCCGGCCTTACAGTCTGAATCTGAATTCATAGTCTGAATTCCGGTGCCTTGCCTCATGTCTTGAAAATTCCGATTAATCAGTTGTCTCACGAACGTCAGTAGGTATACTTAATTCATAATTAAATAGGTCAACTGAATTCATAATGAATGCAGAGTGTGTGTGCTCGTCCATAGATAATGTATGGAAAGGGGTGCGTACATAATATCCATATCGCTACTCGAATCGCTGTCTGTAGAGGTATGATTTGAATCGCTGTCATTATCTGATTCCCCTTGTCGTAAATTTATAATAAACTAGCTTTGGCCCTCGATTCCGTCCACGTAGAAGTCGTTTATCGCTGCTCCCTCGGGAGATAAAAACTATCCTATATCTTTCCCTGGGACTCCTATTTTTTATTATTATCATAAATGGGTTTGCGTTTGACTTTACTTAAGAAATTATTGATTCCCCATACAAAGTTCCACCCCCCCTTTCCCCACTTAAGGAATGATTTCCGGGATAAAAAGTATCTTATGTCCATCCCCGGGACTCAAACTATCTCCGTACCAAATTTCATCTAAATCGGTTCAGCGGTTTAAGCGTGAAAAGGTAACAGACAGAATTACTTTCGGATTACAATCGTAGGAATTGATCCGTCGCGAAGATCGTCATTTTTGTAGTACTTATGTACTTGGTTTTATGTACATTAATGTCATCTTTAGGCTCAGCAGAATTGGGATCTGGTTTTCTTGGCCCAAAATGTTTGTAAACTTTATATACAACTTTAGTTTGAGCCCTAATCGGAGGACTCCGACTGAAGTCTCGCGTCATGACGTAACGAAAACACCCCTCCCGCACCGCTCCACTACCGCAGGAACCTCCATCTAGCGCTAGATCTGTAGTATGGATTTTCTCTTAAACTTATTTTATGCCAAGTTATGACTTTGTCTATATCAACTAATATCAAGTAGGTTGTTTTGGTTGAAATGATACGTACGTTATAAAAATCTTGAAATATCACTTGAACCAATTTTTTGTTTGGTTGCTATGGTCTAGGCCTGTTAGCGCTGCCGCACAATAGGCCACTAGTTGCGGCCACAGCATAGCCACTTGTGGCCGCCACAAGCTGCGGACGAGTACATTTTGTATAGCATCGGCGCACACCGGGCGTTCGAGTGGCCGCGTCTGAGCCACAAGCTGCGGTAGTCGCCCGCGCTCGCGCGCACACTTGGCCACAGTCGCCGGCTTCTGAACAATTTCTAGCCAATAGTGGAAACACTGCTGGCCGCTACTCAGCCACCGGTGGCCGCGATTGGTGGCTGCGTCTAGTGGCTTAACTGAGCCACTAGTGGTCGCGTTTTAGTGGCGGCCACTAGTGGCTCAATGTGCGGCCGCCCTTATGGTCGTGTTTTTCGATGTGGATAACCATCTGTTACTTTCTGAGCAGTATGTAAATGAGAGTGATGGTAAAGCATCGCTGTTTTACTTATTGAAGAAATTTGATCATCGCCATTTGGATGCTGTTGGCAGTGGTAAGTAATCGAAAGACGTTATATTATTTAGGGCCTTTCGAGCGTTGACCTGCACAGAATAATAATAGTACTACGACTTTCGCGATACACAGTAATAACAATTAAACAAATATACAATATGTTCATATATTATTATTAACAATAATTAAAAAGCACGTTATAAACATTGGTTATAAATCATCACAATCATGTTAAATTGTGTCTTATACTTATCATTGTTGCTCCTCTGTACTTTTTACTGACGGACTGTTTAAAGGCGACGCTCCCCCGGAGGAAAGGGGCGTGCCTTTTTGGGGGGGGGGCATGACACCCGTGGTAGTTGGGGTCATGTCACCCGCGGTGGTGGGAAGCATGGCGCCCGAGGTGGCGGGAGTCATGGCGCCCGAGGTGGTGGGAACCATGGCGCCCGCGGTGGCGGGAGGCATGGCGCCCGCGGTGGCGGGAGGCATGGCGCCCGCGGTGGCGGGAGGCATGGCGCCCGCGGTGGCGGGAGTCATGGTACCTGCGGTGGGGGGAGTCATGGCGCCCGCGGTGGCGGGAGGCATGGCGCCCGCGGTGGCGGGAGTCATGGTACCTACGGTGGCGGGAGTCATGGTACCTGCGGTGGGGGGAGTCATGGCGCCCGCGGTGGCGGGAGGCATGGTACCTGCGGTGGGGGGAGTCATGGCGCCCGCGGTGGCGGGAGGCATGGCGCC
Source organism: Tortrix viridana (assembly GCA_963241965.1). Taxonomy (NCBI): domain Eukaryota; kingdom Metazoa; phylum Arthropoda; class Insecta; order Lepidoptera; family Tortricidae; genus Tortrix; species Tortrix viridana. The sequence goes on along the minus strand of OY725197.1, from coordinate 3,037,878 downwards.
CGCGGTGGCGGGAGTCATGGTACCTACGGTGGGGGGAGTCATGGCGCCCGCGGTGGCGGGAGGCATGGCGCCCGCGGTGGCGGGAGTCATGGTACCTACGGTGGGGGGAGTCATGGCGCCCGCGGTGGCGGGAGGCATGGCGCCCGCGGTGGCGGGAGGCATGGTACCTGCGGTGGTGGGAGGCATGGCGCCCGAGGTGGCGGGAGGCATGGTACCTGCGGTGGGGGGAAGCATGGCATCCGCGGTGGTGGGAGGCATGGCGCCCGAGGTGGCGGGAGGCATGGTACCTGCGGTGGGGGGAAGCATGGCATCCGCGGTGGTGGGAGGCATGGCGCCCGAGGTGGCGGGAGGCATGGTACCTGCGGTGGTGGGAGGCATGGCGCCCGAGGTGGCGGGAGGCATGGTACCTGCGGTGGGGGGAAGCATGGCATCCGCGGTGGTGGGAGGCGTGGCGCCCGAGGTGGCGGGAGGCATGGTACCTGCGGTGGGGGGAAGCATGGCATCCGCGGTGGTGGGAGGCATGGCGCCCGAGGTGGCGGGAGGCATGGTACCTGCGGTGGGGGGAAGCATGGCATCCGCGGTGGTGGGAGGCATGGCGCCCGAGGTGGCGGGAGGCATGGTACCTGCGGTGGGGGGAAGCATGGCATCCGCGGTGGTGGGAGGCATGGCGCCCGAGGTGGCGGGAGGCATGGTACCTGCGGTGGGGGGAAGCATGGCATCCGCGGTGGTGGGAGGCATGGCGCCCGCGGTGGCGGGAGGCATGGCGCCCGCGGTGGCGGGAGGCATGGCGCCCGCGGTGGCGGGAGGCATGGCGCCCGCGGTGGCGGGAGTCATGGTACCTGCGGTGGGGGGAGTCATGGCGCCCGCGGTGGCGGGAGGCATGGCGCCCGCGGTGGCGGGAGTCATGGTACCTACGGTGGCGGGAGTCATGGTACCTGCGGTGGGGGGAGTCATGGCGCCCGCGGTGGCGGGAGGCATGGCGCCCGAAGTGGCGGGAGGCATGGTACCCGCGGTGGTGGGAGTCATGGCGCCCGAGGTAGAGGGAGGCATGGTACCTGCGGTGGGGGGAATCATGGCACCCTCGGTGGTGGGAGCCTTGGCATTCGCGTTAATGGGGGGCATAGCACCCACGGTGGCGGGAGGAATGGCACCCGCGTTGGAGGCGGGCACTGCACCCGCGTTGGTGGGGGGCATGGCACCAGCGTTAATAGGGGGCCTGGTATCTGCGGTGGTGGGAGGCATGGCACCCACGTCGATGGGGGGTATGGCACCCGTCTTGATAGGGGGCTTGGTTTCTGCGGAGGTGGGAGGCATGGCACCCGCCTTGATGGGGGGCATGGCACCCGCCTTGATGGGGGGCTTGGCACCCACGGTGGCAGGAGGCATGGCACCCACCTTGATGGGGGGCTTGGCACCCGCCTTGATGGGGGGCTTGGCACCCGCCTTGATGGGGGGCTTGGCACCCGCCTTGATGGGGGGTCTGGCACCCGCCTTGATGGGGGGCCTGGCACCCACGGTGGCAGGAGGCATGGCACCCGAGTTGATGGGGGGCAAGACCACCCGAGTCCACCTCCCTGATCCACTGGTCCAGTTGGAACATTCCAGGTAAAAGCTGTAAACCACCAGCGCACAATATATAGAGATACCTGCAAACAAATTGTTTATTAAATAAAATATATTATTTTTTATTTTAGACAGGCAGTTGAATAATGATATGTCTAAATCACAGATAGACACATAAAAGATATTTATATAAGATATTCAGTAAAGAATGCCGCACGGGCACTTTTACACGTGAAATCGATTCACAACCACGGTGGCAAGAATCATGGTGTCATTGCTATTGTGTATACCTACTTGACACCGGCTTGGATATATTTCATGTACCTATTATAAGTTTTTATCTATCTATCTATTAGGCACTAAATTGGCAATTCCTAGGATTCCTAGGAGGCCGGTCTTTATTTAACCCTTTTTAGTGGGTTTTTAAAGACGGTTTTTTTTTTTTGTAATTTTTTTTTTTTGCATGTATTTACCTACCTTGTTCTATATTATTAGCTAATTGGTGGATGTCTGTAATTGGCTCTATTGCTTGTCTAAATTTATTGTGTTTATGAACTGTGATGTACTGTTGATGTCCTTCTATATTATTAGCTAATTGGTGGATGTCTGTAATTGGCTCTATTGCTTGTCTAAATTTACTGTGTTTATGAACTGTAATGTACTGTTGATGTCCTTATGAAATAAATAAATCAAATTCTACTAGCGCTTCCCAAGAGGAATCCACGCCCTAGTAGCACAAAAGCTGTAGATATAAGAGCTTAAACAGCCATTATACTAGTTTCAGCATTTTAAGGGCTGTATAAGCTCTTATACAGCTTGTGTGCAGCTCGGGCAGAACCGTTAAAAACAAAAAGTAGCTAAAATAATATTTTAAAGATCTTACCTAAACCTATTATTGACATAACTACAGAAGTAATAACTTCTTTAACAGTAACACGTTGACCGATCACTGTATGAGTGATAGATCCGATCGGCGCAGCAACCATGATCACTATATTCAATATTTGCCACGGCACAGTTAGCCAACAAATTTCCTAAAAACAAACATGAACATAAATAACTGTCAAAATTTTCATTTTTTAACCCCCGACGCAAAAAGAGAGGGGTGTTATAAGTTTAACGTGTCTGTCTGTGGTATCGTAGCTCCCAAACGGATAGACCGATTTTCGTTTAGTTTTTTTTTTGTGTCATAGATAATTTTATCCCGAGTGTTCTTAGCCATTTTTCATGAAAATCTTTTCAGCCGTTTGAAGATCATCAGCTCTTTTCTAGTTGATGAGGGGATCTGATTTTTTAATTCTTGAAATCTTCTAGTGACGAAGTCACTCCAGTGAAAATGTACGTGCTTGGAGCCCGTTAAAGGTTTTGCTCATTGCTCAGAAGGTTTTTAGGCGCTGATATCGGGGGTTTTTAACTCGGTTAGGTTAGTTAGTAAAACAAATATGAAATTAATTTTATAAATAATAGAAAAGCGGTCTAGAATGGGGGATTGAAAAATGAAAGTGATTTGATTATAGCAAATTGAGTGTCATATGAAAGGGCTCAATCTGCACATTTAAAAACCATTTTTTTATAATTTTCGTGAAATAATTTTTGATTTATGACCAAAAATATTTAAAAAATGTCCGTTCCCCCCTCCCTTATCTTCGAAGTTTACGAACCGAAAAATCTGAAAAATTCTTAACATATAGATGCTTACTTTTTGGAACAAGCTTTTATTCTGATTACTTTAAGACCTGACTAACGAGCCCCAACTCGCTGGGTCCACGAACAGCAGGGATCCTGTAGCCACCTTCCGACTCCACCATCAGATCAGCCTTGAGACACCATTATTGCCTTGTCGGTTATGTATTAAATTTCAGCTCAATCGAACATCGGAGAGTGGGTTAAATTTAACCTGTAGGATTTTATCACAGACAGAGACGCCGAGACAGACAGGAAACTATATAAAAGCTTGTAAAATCGTAGAAGGGAAAACATTTTACAGCCCTAGTTATTTTTGTTCCTTAAAGGGCGTATAATATAGTATTCGTATAGTTACAAGAACAAGAAGAGTGTAACTGCCTTCTTACATAAGGTCCCTTTATACTGAGAACGTCACATATAAATAAATAATTCTCGTTTATTAAGTAGGATAGCTCCTTTATTGTGTGTCGGTTGCAATAATTACTAGAAATGATTACCTTCACAGCGCCATATATAAGGACACCGGTTATTATCACATAAAAAACACCCAAGGAAGAGACTGCGTATAACTTAGTGACGGACACTGAAAAATACTTACTATTAATAAATTATTTTTGATTTCAATATTGAATAGTTATTGTAATAAACACAAGTTTTATCGCTTTTTAAAACTGATTATGTATTTTAAGTTTTTGTACCATGTTATTGCACTAACTGCCGCACTCAGAGACGTCAATTAATATTTAAGTTTCATTAAAGTTGCTGCTGTCACTTTCTTTGCTATATCAATAGAATATAGCAGCAACTTTAATGAAACTTAAAAATTAATTGACGTCTCTGAGTGCGGCCGTAAGCCATCTAGTTCAACTATGTTTAAATATTCTAGTTTAGCTCTTCGGGAAGTTAGATTGAAATAATTTGCATAATTTGTACGGACCAGAGAAACAAACATACGGACAAGTAAGCGAGCTAGTAATGACGTGGTAAAAAAAAAACCGGCCAAGTGCGAGTCGAACCAGAGAACGATTCCACTAAACTATACGATTACGATTCCACTAATAAACTCAACGAATACCAATATTATTATTATTGGTGTTTTGTACCTATAGGTATTTCCCAAAAATATTAGGTTTCCTTTCATTCACCTCGATCCAAGCGCCAAGCCGACTCACACTTGACCAACACTGCGCTAAAATCACATCAATAAAAAAGTGCCTTTGCCAGGGTTTGGGGTAATGGGGGGCATCCCCTGAGCCTCGTTGCAAGTTTAAAAATATTCTTATCAATTGGACGTAGCTTAGGAAAAAGGATCCAACCCGAAAAGTAAATGCATTTAAATTTGAATTCTATTGCTGTCAATATTGTGTCAAATGGTTGAATTGGATCCTTTTCCCTAAGCTACGTCCAATTGCTCATTACCATCGCAAAAATAGGGGATCAAACAATTATGGAATTTTTATTATGGGTTTACGACCTTTGGGATGCTGTAAGATTTATTTAACCGTTTTAGATGCTCAATGGTGTATAAAAATAACATTAAGTTATACTGGGTGTTTTTTTATTCGTCGAAATAATTTTGGGGGTTAAATCAGTAAGTCACTTATCAACTTTCACTATGGGACCAACCCAGAAATCACGAAAAAAAAATTAACCATCCCGTACATTTTGGCTAGTTAGCTGACGATGTTTTGTATGGGAGGGGCAAATTTTTTTTCGCGATTTCAGGGTTGGTCCCATAGTGAAAGTTGGTCAGTATGACTTACTGATTTAACCCCCAAAATTTTTTTGACGAATAAAAATACACCTAGAATAAATAAAACGGAGCAGAACTTTTTATGAGTTTATTGATAGTAAACTTATTTTAAACAATTAAGTACAAAGTTATTTACGCGTAGCTCGCATACAGGATTTTTGGAAGAGATAAAAAGGTGTTGCCAGTTGTAGCAACTGTAAAAAAATAAAGAATGACACGCATGGTCAAACTTAAAGACTTGCATTCCTAAACAAATAATTTATGTTTAATAATCTTTATGTATGAACAACATACAAAAATTACAACGATTTAAGTATAAGTTTATTCAAAGTTCTATGACTGTCCCTAATCCTTTGATCGTCCATGGTTCATAAATAAAAGCGAGGCGCTTTGTTAAAAAAAATCTAGTTAGTACCTACAGTAGTAAGCTAAAGAAAATGTTGAGCACTTTAGTGCCGTGTCATAGTGAAATCCAAACCAAGAATCAAATGACAAGCATGGCAATAACAATGACACAGTGACAAGGTTCTAAGTGTGCTCAAAATTTTTATTGGGTGACTAGCAATAGTATATTATTTCGCTCAGAAATATCTGTGTCGCTATAAGAGCCTGGCTACGACTTTGCGCGACTAGCGGCGCGGCGAGCGATTTTGTAATACATTGCGTGTAATGACAGTTAACCGTAGGGTGGACAGCGTCTCGACCGAGCAATGAAGATAGAATTCGCTCGCCGCGGCCGCCGCCGCTCAAAGTCGTAGCCGGGCCGTAATGCCTCTAGTAATATAATAGAGACGTGTAGAATTTTTGAGCCCAATTATTGCGGGTTACTGTACCCGAAATCGCGTAAAAAAGAATATCCCACAAATCGCAACGTTTCGAAAAAAATTGGGGTCATATCGGACCACGAATTGAACTCGATCAATAATTTATAATTTAAGTCGCTTACATTGTTAATTATGGGACCGTCTCGTTCGTCCTAACGTTCTCTGTCCTAACGCGTCGCGCGAATTATCATTTGTTCTGAACGGGTTTTCAGTAGTCAGAAAACTTTTTAAGTTGTCCAAAAACACCTATTAAGTCAGGTTAGGGTTGTATTAATAGAAACACTAAAACTTATAATTTATGCGGAAATGATTTCACCTATAAACGATCATTCGGACAAACGATGGATTAGAATCATTTACTTAATAAGTACATATGTGACGTTCTCAATATAAAGGGACCTTATGGAGGCAGGCGGTTACACTGTTTTTAGAACTGTTACCATAGTATTCGTATAGTTACAAGAACAAGAAGAGCGTAACTGCCTTCCTCCATAAGGTCCCATTATACTGAGAACGTCACATATATCCGCGTCAATTATCTCACCGATTTTTTCATCACTCGCTATTATGTTGTAGACGGTCCCAGATAGGGTGAAGAGCAATTTACAGCAGCCAATAACAATGGTCCCAGAGCGGAGGTCCCACGACCAGCTGCTTCTTTCTAAAATCGGCATTATTATAACTGGAAATGAAACAATTTCTATAGTGAAAGCGTCCGCGCTTCATTCAAGGATATGTATTGTTAAACTTGTAACAAGGCCCAAGGATCTGGGGGGGGGGGGGGGGTCATGACATAAAAATATAATTTTGATGAGTCATAAAATGACGTAATTTTGGCATTTTACCCTCCTAAGACCCTTTGTACAATATAATGAATACGGCCATTGGAATAAAGATCCATTGCAAAGGATATAGAGTGGAATTAGAAAATAGACTCTGTCTTATTCAGAATAGGTTCATATTCCATTGTATGGTGGGCCGTAGGAGGTTAACCCCGTGACCCCCTGAACCGAAGCCTGGAGCCGCCGCTGTCTCGTCTTCTGTCTGGTCGTCTTGTCTCTTTGATCAAAATGAACTTATGCTTTTAGGGCCACTTGCAGCAAATAGAGCAAGTCTTTATTCTATATTAAAGTCTTACAGTTGCAACCAAACTTTTAAGTGGCACTTTCACAAAAATATAAATCTAGTTTTAGTCTAAAGTACACTTTATTAGTATCAAAATGTAAGGAATTGTCTGCCTTAAATCTAGTTTTAAGACTAAGGACTACATGCACCAAAAACATAAAGCGAGTTTCAGTCAAAATCGCTGGCAGATCCATATATTTTGACACAACTGTACTTAAAACAAAAACTAGATTTATATATTTTTTAGCAAGTTACCCTGTAACGTTGTTACAAATTTAATGATTGTTATCAACGTGCAGTTTTCGTAGCAATGTATGGTTGTCAAAAAAATAAATACATTGTAAATACTCAATATAATTTTTTACTATAAAATAAATACTCCAGGGTTATTATTATTACCTCTAGATATAATTCTTTACGGTACAAAACCTTCTTCGGCCTTTTACATTTTTAAAACAATATACCAACTTACGTCAAACGACATTCATCATGTCATAAAAATACAACTAAAGTTAAAAGTGTAATACATTATCTGAAGTGTTTAATTTAATCTAAATCATTAATAATTGGTATTTATTTTAACTACATAATTGATAAGTGGAGCACTAACAAAGTGCACGTAATATCACAGTATGGATTTATTACAATACCCGGATTTTATAATGACGGATGCGGTACGCGATGAAAAGTTTGCAATGAAAATATGTAGGTATATAAGATAAGTGTGTATATATAAATCTCATATTTCTTTAAATATATCATATTAAAAATACTTGTGTATTTATTTTTTTGACAACCATATACTTTGTTACGAAAACTGCACGTTAATAACAATCACTACAAGTTAACGACATCGTAATTGGTCAGATAAACGAAATTTTACGATTATGTTTTAAATAAAACGACTCTTGTACATATAATAAATACAAAAATGATCGAACTTCAGTAGCAAAGTTCGTTTAATCTTGCTTTCTCAGTAAGGTTAGGTACAGTCTAACTCAGTAGCGGTATTTTAGTACCTGCCTTATCAAATTAACGTACCTATTAAAGTGTGAGTGGTTTGAATTCAGTATTATCAAGCAGCGACAATTTAAGGCACTAAAACGTTCAGCTACTTCCGAGTTCGACTGTACTAGAAGCTCTAAAGTTATCTACTTGCTGCAAACACTAGGATTGTTACCAAAAAATACTAATCTCGAACTTTCGGATGCACAATCCCTTTCACTCGTATATTATTACCAAATCGTGAGAAAGGAAAGGAGCTAACGTAACATCGAACTTCGTTTTTCACAGTAGCCGCCCAATCCAATTGGGAGAATAGGTACCTAGATTTGAAGGCTCACATAAAGCGATCTTGGTAATTTCTGTAAGAAGTTAAGGAATTGCATTCCAAAAGCAACATTTAGTGAAGTAGAAAGTATTTCACGTGTAGCGATGCGATTTCTTTATTAGGATGTCAAGTTACTTTTTACAAGACCCATCATTCCAGAACAAAATCATGGTCGTAGTCGTAGACCCATCCCAACGGTTTTATTGGTAGGCACAATCTGGTTTTCGCTGAAATTACACAAAATTCCCAGTAACTCTGAAACAAATGGACGCTTTAATTTTACGATGTCAATGTATTATTTACTTATACTTTTTGTGCAATAAAGAGTTTACATACATACATGGAGTGTTTTTTTAGAGGTATGGGTCTAGACTTCTAGTCACGAGACATCTAGATTTTCTAATGTGATACGCAGGTCGTCGTCCTGTTTATTCAGTGTCAATCAAAACAGCTCAAATGTTGCCATATTTGACAAGTAAAGGAAACTAAATAATGTAGTAGCGCGCTTTGATACAATATAACGTTATTCTTTGTAGCTAGTAGCACAAGAATCGTTATACAATTTCAAATATTTTTTGATGGCTGTTACACGAATTACCTCAGAGTAAAACTTAGCAAATTCGCCCCGTTTTCCACCCCGTAAATGTTAACCGATTTCGACCAATTTTTGATACGGTGTCAGTCGGAACAATAAAGTTATTGTTAAGTACGGACATAGGTAGTTCTATGTCCGTACGTTTAGTTTTTTTAATATTATTAATAAATTTTGATTTATTCCCGTTTTATTGTTTTCATACAAAAGTAATTGCGGTCATAATCTCTTTATAACTAGGTAATCAATATTTAAAAAAACGAAACGTACCGTACGGACATAGTTTTTGTTCCGACTGACCACATATCAAAAATTGGTCGAATTCGGTTAACGTTTAGGGGGTGGAAAACGTTATCGCCGTTTGTATGAAAAGGCTAGATATTGCAGCTGGTTCACAGACCTCTTAAGAAGAAGAAAATACTTTTATTGACACAAAAACGACACGGTATTAAATATACCTACTTATTCTAAAATTATCTCATTACACTGTCGAATACTTTAAACACATAATTATAGATTTAATTTACTTACTATTTTCAAGCTAAGCTCTTGATACCCGGCTATAAAAGCTGTGCATCTCTCGCATATAATTAAGCCGTTCGTTCTTTCCATTCACGCTGCACAATTCGAAGGTTCTATGGTTCCGCAACGAAAGTTAAGTAATCGATAATACGTAGTCGCATTCGCCTTCGATTTCGTTCGGTTTGCGTTCCGGGTTTCGTTTCGGTCTTCGTTTTTCAGAGTAGGTATGGACGAGTGAATATGGTTGGGGCATCCCAAGTTTCGAACCTTGCGCTTCGTAGATACCACCCTGAAGCTCTGAGAAAGCAAGATACGTACGAACGATAATCAAACGACATCGTATTTTGTCAGATAATTTCGTATTTATCTTGCTTCCTCAGTAAGCTTATCGATGTATACTAAAGCTGACCGAGAAAGCAAGATGAATACGAACTCATCCGACAAATTATCCGATGTGAATTAATGAAATATTTATTCCAATATATAGCAAAAAGAATATTTTCTTTTTGCTATATATTGGAATAAATATTTCATTATTTTATTGTATTATTATACAATTAAAATAAAACTTTAATCATGTCTTTTTGATTATGAACTACATCTACATACTTACATAATATCGTACCTGTGTATTCAATTTTTCATTTTCTAAATTGTGTTTTATTAAATTGTACGTTCAATGTGCTCAATTTTGCACAAAAGTATGCAAGCAGTGTAATTAAATAACATACACGTTACTAATATATTTAACGAGACTTTTTCTGGCAGGCAGAGACAGCGGCGACAGCGCTTTGGCAGGTCCATTTTTTATTCGAACACAAAGAGAATATAACAATTAACCACGGAGTTCTGTGACAAGAGTGTTGGTTGCTGCACGTGTCGATTATTTTGTCGCGTTTTTTAGTGCCTCAGTGGTGTTGAAGAGCTCGGTGGAGTGGTCAGCGCGAGCGGCGGCCGACACTCTTGCCTCTGATCTCGGAGAATATAACACTCTAAATGTTTGAATAACATTTTCAAGAACCGATCACATGTAACCTCAAACTTTGACATTGGCAGAATTGTCCTCATGGACAGACGCCATTTTAACAAAAAATTGAATTGAACCAGAATTAGGCCGGCACACTATCATATCGTAATGAGTTGTTGACTTACCAGTTGGCGCCACTGTAGAGTAAGGCCCTGAAGTTCAATCAAAGTTTATTATGGGCGTGGAAACAGTTTATATTTAAATCATATTTAATACATACATACACACACATAAAAATTAAAAATTACTTGAAAAAGTCATTGATGTCTAAAGCGTACTGTTATTAGTTAATTTTCTAGTTTAGGCCAAGCATTTTTGTCCGTTAGATAGTCGACCCTATAGTAAGCTTTAGACATCAACGACTTTTTCAAGTAATTTTCAAGTGCTGGAAGGGGTAACTCTAAAACTACGTCGGGTAATCAATCAATATATATTATAAAAGAAAGTGTACAATGTGCGTGCCGCTAAAACTCAAAAATGAGTCCCGGTACCATCAAGGGAGTTATATGGTGTGGTAGCCCTCTATCTCCCGACCGTGAAGAAGGTTCCCGTTTTTACCTGAAGGGCGTGCTTTTGAAGATGTAAGGGCTGGAAGTTTCGCCATGTAGAAATTTCTATAAGAGTCCAGAACATTAGAGAGTACTCCACAACTTTCCAGAATGTTTCGGTATGTTCTGGAACGTTCGGGAACATCCCAGATCATTGTTGAACATTCCAGAACACTCGAATGTTGTGGAATGCTCGGGAGTAGTCTGGAACGTTCTTACGGTCATCCCGTAACATACTAAACAAACACTAAAAAGCGAACAAATTTTGGGAAATGTTACAAATTTAATTGGAAAAATGTACCCCTTCATGTTCTATTTATCAAAAGTACTGACTCTCGCAGACGAAGTCGTGGACGGAAAGCTAGTTTAATATAAAAATAAATGCATTGACCTACAAATGAATTATACTTATACTTTACGCACACGAAATTTTCTTATGACAATTTTATTTTTTTATTCCTAGTATGTATTTCTAAGGAGTTCGAATAAAATATTTCACGTGTTCATGTTAAATAGATTTTAAGTTATTACGGGGTCAAAAGTGGCTCCAAATGGTTCGTGTAATATAACCAGTGATCGGAATAGGTAGAGTATATTTACCTAAACTTGACGCTTGTTCATTCATGCGTGAGTGAGATGGGAACACATTATTGAATGAATATGCACCAAGTTTAGGTAAATATACTCTACCTATTCCGATCACTGAATATAACACAGGCGTCGCCAGTTCCTTTTTCTTGGCTTGACACGCTGCCGCGTGTCTAGATATGGTACCTGTTTAGAAATGTTGGTTCACCGGGAGTTTCGGGAGTAAGCGGACATAATATCCTCTCAGCTCCTCTCAGGCTGAGGGACTTCCATAATGGAATTTTTCGGAAAAAAGGGTTAAAACAAATAACAATCAATCGCTTTCTTGTAGATATTTATTTTTTTTGTTTTCATTTTTCTCAGATATATATTTTATTCATATATAATAATAATAATTGGCTATCGTTATATACAGCTTAAAATTATCAAGAAGGTCCTTAACAGCAACTACATTTGAGTCTTAGATCTAGGTGGAATAAAGTTCGTTAATTAACTAAATTAATGTTATAAATGTACGAGGAAGTGCAACATTCAGTGTATTATATATATAATATATATTATGTATACAGTGTATATACATTAATTTCAAATAAATTCGAGAGTAAATAATGGCGTAAGCTTGAAGAGAATTTTGTTCCTTGAAAACGAAATATCTAAAATAATATTATACCTATAGAATTGTATTTTTTTAATAATAAAATATTGGCATGGAGTTATTGCCTCTTATTAAGACAAAGCAGGTTCATAAATATTCATGAATGAATTATCTTGAAACGAGGCGAAATGTTTGCTATAGCTCATTTCAATTGGCTATTCGCCTCGCATCGAGATTAAACACTGAAATATAATAATAATAATGGGCTATTCCCAGCTGTCCGCACCCCTTTGTCCACACTGCGGACAACTGGGATTTTTTCGCAGTTGTCCGCAGTGTGGACAACTGGGAATAGCCTATAATAATTCAAAAGTTTCAAACTAAAATCAGTCTTGTATGTCGCCCTTACAATATTATGACACCCCATTTATTAAAATCCGGCCAATAGTTTGGGAGCTAGGGTGGAACATCCGATTTTTGGTCACATACATACATTGACTGTTAAAATCGTTAAGTACCTTCTTTTGACTTCGCTCACTTCAAAATGCTGCTTTGCCGAAATAAGAGGCGATAACCCAATCCTATAGTTATTTAAACTAAAATGCTGAATGTTACAATACGCCAACGAACATGTTGAGCACTTAAGTGCCTTGTAATAAACTTAACTGAACATCAAATGAGAAGCATGGCAATAACATTGACAATTACAATGACAAGGTTCTATACAGGGTTATTTTTTAGTCAGTGCACAAATTTTGGTGATTAACTCAGTAAGTCATACTGACCAACTTTCACTAAGGGGCCAACAACGAAATCGCGAAAAAAAAAAATCGACCCTCCCGTACAAAACATCGTCAGATGACTAGCCAAATTTTTTTCACGATTTCCGGGTTGATCCCATATTGAAAGTTGGTCAGTATGACTTGCTGGTTTAATCCCCAAAATTTGCGTACTGACTAAAAGGTAACCCTGTATTATGCTCATCATTTTTATTGGGTAAAGACTGCACGCTGACGATAAGGGCTTGTACACAACGTCGCGACGTCGCATCTTAAAAATCTACGAGCTTTCTGCGCAGTTTATTATATATTTCATTACTTTTGCATCGTAGATTTTTATTGTGTGACGTCGCATTATGTTATCGTCATTGAATGAAACAGTTGACTGTCCCGATTTTACTTGGAGTAATTAGGGCTTGGAAATTATTCAAGGAACAAACCCGTGTCTCAAGCCCTGCAAATTTATAAAAACTACACTGAAATAGTTTTCAAGTAGAAGAAACAAAAAAACAATTGTCTTAGCGACTTTCTGAAGGCAAAAAGCAGATAGTTTAATTTTGACTAAACTAAACCTAAATCCTAATAGAACACAGGCGTCTGCGAACAGAGTTGTGGCACAAACACTTTGTTCGATGTATCTAAGCAGTGGCCGGGTGGTGGTATACGTTTCCCACTTTATGCTGTTCGGAACAAGCATTACGAGACATGAAAACTAAATGTAACAAATATGTGACGTTCTCAATATAAAGGGACCTTACGGAGGTAGGCGGTTACGCCATTTTTAGAACTGTTACCATAGTATTCGTATAGATACAAGAATAAGAAGAGAGTAAGGGTGAATTTCAGGGCGTTTCAACCGAAGCAACTTCTGATGCTGATAGAAACTACATCCCCGGTTCTGCTTCTGTTTACATCAGGAGTTGCTGGTAGGAGTCATTGATTTCAAACTCAAACTCAAAACATTTATTTGACAAACACACTGCAACACAAAAGACAAAGTTCAATGAAAATTAAAAACCATCGTCGAACTAAAAAGATATAAAATTAAAAATGAGCAAAAATTTAGTAATGTTGCGCTGCAGTGTGAGGTCAGATAGGATTTTGGTGACACTAATGACGGCGGTTGAAACGCCCTGAAATTCACCCGTAACTGCCTTCCTCCATAAGATCCCTTTATATTGAGAACGTCACCTATAATTAGTATAGCCTTTTTAAAGCCCAGATCGCTCAAACCATATTAATGTCCAATCTGACTAAAGGAAAACTTAAAACATCAGCACATAAGTTTCATGATAATGAGATCTAAATATTAATGAACATGTACATTAATGAAGATAAAAGATAAACATTGAAAGCCGCTCAGACACATTAAAAGAGAATATGTTTACGTAAATATATAATATGTTTATAAGATCTTCATTTCTTCCACTTTGTACTGTCTGTTGTTCAACCATTTGCAAGAAATATTCAAAATACCCTACGTAAAGTAATTACTTTAATTTGTTTCACTTTCATTAAAATCCTTACGTTTTACAAGAAACACTTTGCTAATGCCTCCCACACTACGCTTTATTGCAGATCACATCACTTTATAACATGTCTGTTTTTGATATCGTCTCTATATTAAAAAAAGACGCATTCAAAATATCCTATCTAAAAATCTGACTGCAAAACACTGCATAAGTATTAACTAAATATCAAAAAAGTAATAGCGCAGCATTATAAAAATATAAAAAATATTAACTTTGGGGCATTATTTAAATATATACTTGGCTAAAATCCGTTCCAAGATTTCACACCGCCAATGTTTTGCAAACGAGTTGTTTCTTAAAAATAATTAGACAACAAAGCCGCAAAACTGAGTCATTAAAAATCTCGTACGGCATGATAATTATCATCGCACCGGAATGACACGTCCTCGGCATCTAACTCCGGCCGCAACGCGGAACATTACCTTGCAAATGGTCGCACTTGGCCGTTCAATTTCACTGTATCTAAACTTACTTGGCTCCGTCTGTTGTCCGTCCGTCGACAACCTGCAAATAAATAAAACCCAAAAACAACATACACTGGACCTTCGCTTGTCACATTACGAAAAATCTAATTATTACTAAACTTTTTTTTTTTCAATTTTCCTTGTTCCATTAAAAAATCTTTAACTCTAATACATTCATATTCAAACCTACTTTCTTATATTTCGGTGACGACGAATCTATGACATCCAAGAATCATCATTGCGTCAATAGCGTATTCGTACACTTCGTTATAAAATGCCACCGTTCCCTAAATCAACCTTCGTCTACGTCCCATTAATAATCGTCAGGTCATAATCATAATATTCACAGCATGAAAACATTCTTGTAAATCAATCATTGTTGTCTATAAAATCTACGTCAGAAATCATTTACATCTCCCAACTCCTATTACTGAACCACTGAAGCTTTCTAAAAAATATGTTTGTGCAGTATATCAGTAACTAACTGCCGCACTCAGAGACGTCAATTAAGTTTTAAGTTTCATTAAAGTTGCTGCGTCTTATTCTATTGCTATAGCAAAGAAAGTGACAGCAGCTACTTTAATGAAACTTAAAACTTAATTGACGTCTCTGAGTGCGGCAGTTAGTATATATGTACATACATGAGGGTGATACGTTTCTATTGAGCATGAAAAAAAGTCCTAGTGGGGTGGATATTAAGGCTGGTTTTACAGCACAGCTCACAAACATTTCCTGCAGATTGTTTTTAAATGTAACAAACAATCATTACTTTGTCCGATAAGTTTGTACTTATCTTGCTTTCTCTGTTAGCTTATCGACGGATACTGAAGCTAACTGAAAGAGCAAGATAGATACGAGCATATCCGACAAAATATGTCGTATGATTAAAGCGCGTCACACACGGAGCTATATTATAGTAAGGCATCTTACGATATATTTTCGTATAGTTTAGGTATATTTTCCGTACTAGTAAGGAAAATATATCGTATTATACCGACCAATAATATATATTATAGCTCCGGGTGTGACCCGTTTAAACACTACATCTGTATGTTGGAGGGACAAAATTCAGGGCCTGATTTTTGTATTTCAATAAAATAACATATTTAAATCCCCTCGTGTCATACGGGTAATGGGCCGGCATTATATTTACGGTGCCCCAGGGCGGCGCCAAGGGTAAACCCGGCCCCGCTGACTATTGTAAGAATGAGACGCATATTATATTATATT
Organism: Tortrix viridana; assembly: GCA_963241965.1. Lineage (NCBI taxonomy): Eukaryota > Metazoa > Arthropoda > Insecta > Lepidoptera > Tortricidae > Tortrix > Tortrix viridana. Next base: position 3,021,720 of record OY725197.1, on the reverse strand, counting down.
CATGAAGCGGTTCTCGTTGGCAGCTCTTACAACTACTATTCATATAGAATAGAAACGAGAAGGAACATCCGCCAACCGATAATTAAATAATAACTGAAGCCTTAAGAACCACTGACACGTTGACAATACAATAAATATGAATCACAAATAGTGTTCACTTTCTTACATGTCAGCCCCGTCAAATATCGAACCCCCACTTACCACTAGAGACCTGAAGAAGTCGCCATAAACCAAGTGCACCGTAAATCCTTACCACTATGATCACAAGTCACTTCACTCAGATAACACTCGTCACTAACTTCGCCTACGCGGACCACCGGGTTGAACACTAGGTGCAGGCCTGAAATAAGACAAGTGCTGTCGTGCCGCGATTTGCGACATAAAGCTCTGTGACGCCGCCGTAATGTATTCAAAATCGGATGTTTCTTTCAGCTTCGATATACACATAATATAACATATCAAACATATCCAAAGTCAAAAACTGCAATAACAAATACGACGCTCACGCTGGAGTTCATTCAGTGTGTCAAAATATCAAGTATCGTCACGTTACAAAATATATCACACCGATATTGCCTGATCAAACACTTCCTTCTAGCAATTGCTGTGCCCAAAATGCTAAGAACATTCGTACAGTTGACAAGTTTAAACACGCAAAACATGTCCCAACTGGGTGTTTTGGTGTTTGGTGTGACGTGACAACACCCCAGCCCGCGTCCCGGGCGTCGCCGCGCTAGCGGCGGGCGCGGCGCCGGCGCTACGTGCACGCGATGCCGCCGCCGCCGCCCGCCGGCTCGGGCTCCGCCGGCTTGTCGCCGCCGCTCCCGTTCAACTCGTACACGTTCGACGAGTTCGAGTCGTCGTTGTACGACAGGATGCTCACTTCGTCCGTCTGTGGGCACAAATACAGGTTGTAATTTATTTATATTTCAGGTATATAGAATCAAAATGACCGTTTGTGTGTCGAGCACGAGTGTTTTTTCCAGAGTTATGGATGATTGTATTTAAATACGGCGTATTTTATAAATGCTCGCCGTGTGCATGGGCCTATGCACTGTTTGTTTATCGATGTACAGCTACAGCAGTTTGGGATTAGGTTAAACTATGTGGTGGTCCCCTAATATTAGACCGAACGACGTTACGTCTATTCGACGTTAACTTGAGTGTCGTTCGATTTTAATTTCGGCTTCATGTCCAAATGTGCAAGATATCTTGTCCGACATAGTGAGGTCTGACGTGTTTTGAGTATTACGTTATAATATTACCTCCCCGACTTTGATCAGTGTAATGTATGAATGTAAATAGTTAGATGGCAAGCGAGTGGGTCGGGCGTGAAAGAACAGGTTGCGGAGACGTACGCTGGTCTCGGAGATGCGCTTGAGCTTCTTGTGCGCGGTGGGCGGCGGCGGGTCGGCGGGGCGGCGGCGCGCGGCGGAGGCGGGCGCGGGGGCGGGGGCGGGCGCGGGGGCGGGGGCGGGCGGCCGGCGCGCCAGCAGCGACGCCGACAGGTACTGCGGCAGCTGCTTGCGCCGCACGTGCCGCACCTGCACACAAACACATTCATCCACCTTGTCGACGACACGGCTAATACGAAACGCCAACGACTCAATACCAACTCTAATGTCAACCTTACCTCATAGACACTCGGGTCTATTTTGCGCTGTCAACCGTGACAGAAATAGCCGTCGTTGGCGGTGAACCAGTGGTGCGGATATATCCGTCGTAATATTTGGGCGTTCAAGGTCACCGACGACGGGTTGTACAGTCACCACACGGGATTGTTGAGCCACTATAGAACCCTCTCACAGAAAGTCGACGGAAAAATTTGACGTAATTTCTTTTGAATGACTTGACGTTGTCATTATGACAGGGTTCTACGGTGGCTCAACAATCCCGTGTGGTGACTGTACGACGCGTTAACAAGTTTAATCTTTACGAAAGTGTGTATGTTTCGCTTTCACGATTCAACACTTTAACTGACAGATGTAAATTTTGGTACAGGGATAGTTTATAGTCCGGGACCAAACATAGCGGTGCTTTTTATCTCAGAAAGTCAAAGTTTCTAAGGTAATAGCGATAAGCTACTTCAATTACGACGCGGTTATTAAACAAACCGCGATAAGAAAGGGATTCGAGAGTACCGTTAGCACAACAGTACTTATAAATGATTAAATATAATCATAAGTCAATCTTTGATATCTTCATAAGTGCAGACACTTATTGATAATAGAATTAATAGATTTACAGAGTAGGTACGCTTTGCGTATTTGGACTCTATTCTCGGTAAATGTTGTCATTTGTTTTATAAAAAAATTTAATATCATATCTGTCAAATCTGTCACTAATTCACATCATTTTCGCGTTATAAAATTGCCGCAGCTGTTAAAATATAGTACGTATTTATAAAATATGAATCGCGGTAAAGTATTATCGCGGTAATTCATTTGTATGGTCTTTCTAAAAGTAATTACTTATTTACAACATTTGTATTTTATTTAAGTAATATAATTTGAAGTTTTTTCCATACTTTATAACTTCATTGTACTATAATAGCAATTTCTTTTATCTGCACACTCTACCACTGACAATGTCATATCGTGCATTAGTTCAAAATGCAATATGAGCTCAATCTCTTTCTAAACGCGGTTTGATAATAGCCTAGTTGGTAGCGACTCTGCCTACGAAGCTAGCGGTCCTGGGTTCGAATCCCGGTATGGGCAAATATTTGTGTATCACGGAACTTTTCTATGTATTTAATTCGCACCGGGTTGTTTGAACGTGGCTCCACGTTCCGGCGGTATAACGGAGAACGTCGCCTGCGCGGGTAGCACAAGTTGTATTTTCTCGTTTGTCGCTCAGTGCGTCTCTTTCGTTACAGACTAATTAGAGAGGGATTACGTAGCGACAAACGAGTCGCGGGCAACTTGTGCTAGTCGCCCTGGTAGATAATGTGAGTTCTTCGGCTACACTTTGACGAACAATTTCAATATTCTGCCCCCTACGAGCCCTTCTGACACGACGAGGAACTGCTTTATTTGTTACAATGCCGTGCTGCTCAAATTTATTTACTAATCGAGTTACTATTAGCCGCGAACGTAAGTGATTTCAACCAAAAATTGGCCGCAATTTGGAGTTTCCGCCATACTTGATTGGGTTGAGTAGAATGTTTTAATAACACAATAAAACAAGTTATTCAGTCGTAAAACGCTCCATTACAAAGTATTTCCATAGTAAGTCGGCCATTGCAGTTAAATATTATCGAATTACGCTAGTTAAAATCATAAATGGCAGATACATAATGCGATAAACATCTTGCATCACGATGACATTAAGTTGTCATTAGTATTTTACTCTTGAATACGACAAACTGATAAGAAAACTCAAACATAATCGAAGAGTTTGAATACTACATTGAAAAACACCTATTGAATACACAACTTGGCACACACACACATTCTGCTGATTTTTTGTAGGAAGTACCGCCAGGAAAATTTTGATATTTAGGCAAGTAGTAGGCCAATGTATGGCCTATTTTGAGAAAAAAATCTAGAGGTGTCTCTACTTCACAACCACATAAAAAAAATGTTTATTTTTAAATTTTTTTTTATACGATAACTACTATTCGTTTTTTGGGTGGCGATGCAAAGAACATCATTTCAAAATTTGAAGCAAATCGCTTGAATACATACAGAAAAAACAAACATAAAAAAAAAACTTGAAAAAATCATAAGTATTACAAGTAGGATGTTCATACTCGGCTAAAATATTATTCATTACAAGAGGTACTCACAAAAACATCACCGAGCCCATTTGATGTAAGGGCCGACTTACTATGGAAACCCGGCTATAGCCTTTGCCGTATCTACATAAAATAATTTTTATGAAACAAGCTGTCATATTTGCCGCCAAAACAAAATGACGGCCAAAAAAGTTGTATAACTCCAAGTTGCCCACCCTGTACAAGCCTAGTGTTTAGTTTGGGACTAGATCAACTTGTGTGAGATTGTCCCCTGATATTTATTTACTTAGTTCGTTGATGCCATAATATATTTGTTTAAAAGGATATTTATATAAAAATAAAACTAACCTCTATAGCCATTCCCTCCCTGAGCATGTTTGTGTTCTCCGCCTGGTAGTGCACGGACTTGGTGAACGTGGTGATGTCGTAAGTGAGGTCCACGTTCAGGTTCGTCTTCTCGAACACCAGCCCGATGAACCACATGGAGCAGTGGTTCGCTATCACTTCCCCCTGGAACGTACAACAAATTGTATTCTCAATATAAAGGGACCTTATGGAGGCAGGCGGTTAGGCCGTTTTTAGAAATGTTACCATAGTAATCGTATAGTTACAAGAATAAGAAGAGCTTAATTGCCTTCCTCCATAAGGTCCCTTTATATTGAAAACGTCACAATTTAACTTATTAACGAGAATTGATCAAGTAACATCGGGGTCAATGGAAATGGCCCAAAGATGTAATCAAAACGAAACTAACCAATTGACCATTATTACTCCATAATCATGTTCTTTTCAAGATCGAGAAAGGTCTTTAGAATAATTTATACGGGAGCCCGTTGACACGTATAAAATTGTTTGACCTAATGCATTGTTTGGTCAAAAATCTTTTTGCCTAACACCCCCTTTTAGGCTGAAATTTCAGGATTTAATAAATATCTATTGTATAGATTAGTTAGGTTAGGTTAGTTTTATAATAATTCTAAAAAAAACCTTTTCAATTGAAAAAACGTTTTCGACCAAACAATACATTAGGTCAAACAATGATTATGCCACCCGATTTACACGCGTCATTACTTTCATATTAATTTTTAGCCGACTAACCAAAAAAGGAGCGTAATGTTTTTCGACTGTATGTATGTATGTATGTATGCAACCATGTTTCTTTGTGACCTCTTGTAGGCTAAACGCCATGACGGATTTTAAAGTGCGGGGTATCGTTAGATTGGTACTCACCCAAGGAGTGTCATGGCACTCATGGCTAAATTAGGACCTCCTTAGCCCTGATGCTGCGGGGGTAGTCGGGTTTATAAAGGCTTGCTTTTTGTTATTAGATTAAATAACTATTATACGTTTTATATAAAAACATGCTTGATGAAATTTTGAGGTTACGTGTCAAACAGTACTAATTTGTTTGCATCTTTGGCTATTGACCCCGACTTCTTTTTTCACGATTGGCTTACAGTTCGTTTGTTTTACCTCAACGTACGTAAAATTAAGCAGTATGTCGCGCCATCATGGATTAAACACACTAGTATCATAACTACATGTCATCAGAGTGCTTACACATTATTTATACCAACTTGTCTACTCCGGTATATCCGATACCAGATCAGCCGTTAAATTATTATTTAACGAGATTCAGATTCGTAATGGCTGCCTCACTTACATTTTCATTCTTTTTGACTTCCGTTCCGGGATCAGGCACAGGGGCACCTACGAACCAAAACAATGAATATAAATTAAATTAAACGCTATTATACAATCTAATACTACATTTGTTATAACAGGTGTTCCCTTGTTTTGCAGACACACATCGAATGTGTCGTTTCACCGAATTTCATTTCATCGAAGGCTAATGTCTGCTGAAACCTCTGCAACATTCTAACGGTCGGTGATTCAAGGGTAAACCGTTATAGCATCGAAACTTCTATGGGTCCATAGAACTAACAAAGGAAGGTTGAATCTGCAGTAGAATTCTGAATCAATCATACCAAATGTTTTTTTTTTATTGATGGGTTTGCTCTCGACTAACTCTTTCTTTTGGAGGACGAAGATTCAGTCTATGTAGCGAGCTCACCCAGAAGATGCCTATTCACCCTAGCTATGGGTTCAGAGATATCGTCTTGGGTCGTCCCATTCGTTCTTTGTCAAGTTCTTAATTCGTCTCATTCTGCTTCGTCATCCAATCTTCATTCGTCACTTTCGTCGGTAGTCTTTCTCATCTTTGGTCATATTCGTTGTTGGTCTTTTTCTTATTCCGGCTCTTTCAGTGTTCGTAATCATCTTCTTTGGGCATGTTCGATGTTAGTCTATCTCTTTTTTAGTCTCATTCGTTATTCGTCCTGTCTTCTTTGGTCTTATTCTATGTTCATATTTTTCTAATTTGGCCTCTTTTGAAATTGATCTCATTCTTTATTGGACACATTCACTATTTATCTCGTTCGATATTATTATTATTTGACAAAAAAATCCTAAAATGATGTTCTAATAAGGATATAAAGTAAAATGGCAATTGAGACGACAAAACGAACAAGACGAATAGTGAATAGCTAAAAACGAAAGTGACTTATTGCTAATGGGCGGGACCAACAACGAACGTTTCGAAAACAATCGACGAATAACGAATGAGACTAAATAAGATATAGACATTATATATATAACACTAACATTTAATAAGCCCAAAGAAGATGACGACGAACACCGAAAGAGCCGGAATAAGAAAAAGACCAACAACGAATATGACCAAAGATGAGAAAGACTACCAACGAAAGTGACGAATGAAGATTGGATGACGAAGCAGAATGAGACGAATTAAGAACTTGACAAAGAACGAATGGGACGACCCAAGACGATACCGTTTCAGATACATGGACATAACTCAAATATTACAACTAGTGGTGCATACCCGGCGGCAGGGCTAAAGGCTGTCCGTTGTTGACGTTGAGTGGGACGGAGTTGTAGCACTCCGGGTTGACGTGCGCTAAGGTTATGTGTTGATTTCTTTCCAGGGTAGCTGCAACGAGAAACACATAATGTAATATACCTTATGGAGGCAGGCAGTTACGCCGTTTTTAGAACTGTTACCATAGTATTCGTATAGCTACAAGAATAAGAATAGCGTAACTACCTTCCTCCATAAGGTCCCTTTATACTGAGAACGTCACATATACCTACATCTAAGGTCGGAGTTCACCAACCAATTTAACGGACTGTTAAATCCTAATCGGCTGTTAGTCAATACATTTTGACAGCCGTCAGACCTCTAACCGCTGTTTAACTGTTGGTGAACTCCGACCTAAATATATAAAACAAAGTCGGGTTATTTGTAACTCAAGAACGGCTCGACCGATTTTTATGAAATTTGGCACACAGATAATTTATTACCTGAATTAACACAAAATATACTTTTTATCCAGAAAAATTTGATAGTTCCTGAGGGTTAAGCGAATAATTACTACTGCGCGGACGGAGTCGCGGGGAAAAGCTAGTAGTATATAATTAGGAGTTGTTGAGTGAATAAAAATATACTTACTACTGCAGCCTATCGAATGAATTAATGAAATAAATTCAAACTATTTGATGAGGATATATTAGGATACCTAGTTGACAATTTCCTACCCTATAAGAAACCGGTTTAAAGCAGTATAAGAATCGGTAAGTAATGGAGTTAGCCGGAATGCTCACTGATGAGATGCCTGATGCGGCTCTCGACGAGCCCGCACCACTGCAGCTGGTCGTCCTTGTTGGCGGAGGAGGCGAGCAGCACGATGAAGTGCTTGTAGCGCGAGAAGAAGTTGGGCGCCTCGAACAGCCGCTCCCACCCGCATTTCGACAGCATTATCTCGTCCGTTATCGCTAGACCTGCGGGGAAAGCAGTACATAATTAAGTACTTCAAGTAGTCATACAATTATGACGAGGGCATAAACGAGTAATGCTGTCAGAGACATGTCCTGTGAGAAGACTAACATCCATAAGTGGGTGAATCAACTTTTAAGGTACTCTCCAATTTTTTAGATGTTTCACAATTTATATTTCTTAGGTTAACGTTGTGGCTTACACATTTATAAAATCAGACATATAGGCTAACATTTAAAAAATGTTGTTCTAAAATGGTACAATTTTAAATAATAATATAGTTGGTAACGCAGGGGACGATGTTGTCCCCAGGTTTTGTATGAAAAATGTGCATTTTCCCCTGAGTTACCGGGGTTTTCCGAAAATTAAGAAATATTTGAGGTGTCTAACATGTGGGATCTGTAAATTTAATGGTCTGATTTTAATATTCATGAATTATTATTAATCATAAGTCACCAGGAAAGTTTTAGTGCCGCAAAAGAAAAGGAGTACCTTAAAAGTTGATTCACCCAAGTAACCTAGTCTCGGTCATAAAAAAAAATTTTTTTTGGTGCTGTTTATGGTGCCCCTCAAGACGTGACGGCCTAAGCTAATCCGGCACTGGACGTGCCTAGTCTAACATGAGACAAGGCATGGTTCCGGGACTACACTGCCTGGGCTGAGCGTAGATTAATTTTGAATTATTTTGTTTCATAATTCCTACTGATTTATACAGAAAGCAAATAAGGACCACTTGCAGCATAAAGATCTAGATTTAGTTTAGGCGAATGCTCAGATTAGGTGTGACATAATGTATGCAATTATCGTCTTTAAATCTAGATTCAAGACACCATCTCAATATACCTTTTTCCAATAAGTAGCCATTTTTCTATGGATTTTTGTTTTGTGTCTAGTTCTAGGCCATTAAGCCTCGTATTCACATAAGGAGCGTCCTCACTGAGAGCATTCTTACCCGAGCATTAGTAAAAGAGCAAAAATTTCAATAATTTTTAAGCTTTGTACGCTCGGCTCAACGTCCACACCATTCGAAGTCGACGCGGAATGCTCGTTACACGCGCGTGCTCTCAGTGGGGAGGCTCGTGCGGGCACAAACGTCTCGCAGCGCGGACACGCGGCCGCCGGCTGCCGGACAACCAGCCAGGCTGACATCCTCATGTCAAACATATTGCTGACTGGAAACTAATTCGGCGCACATCATCATTGTTGCAACCTTGGTAAGAAAGTGACCTTGTTAGTTTATAAGAATATGAACGAATTTATGATGTTATGGTGTTTTTAGGGTTCCATACCTCAAATGAAAAAAACCGAAACCCTTATAGGATCACTTTGTTGTCCGTCTATATGTCTGTCTGTCTGTGTGTCTGTCAAGACCCTTTTTCTCAGGAACGCGTGAAGGTATCAAGTTGAAATTCATATCCAATACTTAGGTCTGCAATCCCTTGGATCAGTGAAAAAATCAAACATCTAAGTCAACGCAATCAAAAGATACAGCCGTTTATGCCGCATATTGAAGCGAATCTCAAGGGAATCATAACCTATAGGGTACTTCCCGTTGACTTAGAATCATGAAATTTGGCAAGAAGCAATGTTAAACGTTAAATTGTAGTTACATTACATAAAAAAGAAGTCCAATATAAACTGACACTAAGTACGAAAGTGCATACTGATTGCGTGTCAGTGTATACTGGACTGTGTTTATATGGTATTCCCGTGATTTACGAACTATTTACACGCCCACAAGTTTGTGCGGAACCCTCGGTGTGCGAGTCCGACTAAACGTTTTTCTATTCTACTCTACTCTATTCATCACGCGATATTTTGTCGTGCAAGATATCTGGCAATGAACCGTGGACTTCGCAAGATTGTCCCGTGATATTTATTTGATGCACGTACCGAGCCGGAACTCCTCCATGATGACAGTGCGCGTGGAAGCGGACACGTTGAAGGTGGAGTTCTGTTGAGGGTAGGCCGGCGTGATGATGGGCATCAAGTGGAACCGGTCTGATACATTCACCTGCAACCAACAATCATCATTATTGTTTCAATTTGGCCCGGGTCTGTATGGTTTGGTCCATTTGTTGACTGGTAGAGAATGCCTGAAGCGTTAAGTCGGCCACGGTCTTCCTCTATATCTATCGACACGTAATCGGCTTAAACCGATTACAAAAAGGTTTAGGTCCATGCAATAAGAGCGAAGACGACGTCGTTTGTTTCGAGTCGCGCCGAGCCTACTGCGATATGTATCCGCCAGTTACAGTCAGTATCAAATAGATAGGAACAGCGAAAGTGGCCAAATATATCGCAACACATCTTCATTACTATAGGAATAAGGATGTGTTGCGATATATTTGGCAATTTTGGTCGCTCCTATATATTTGACGCTGACAGTACTTATGAGTTTTTACACTCAGCGGCAAAAATAACCGCCCACCCGTTTATTGTTCATACAATTGCTAACAAAAGTTATTTCTAAAATCAGAACGTAACTTCAAGAGTAATAAACCAATTTGAATTCGGCTTGTTTTGTTTTTCAGTTTATTTAACAAAACCCAGGAAAAAATGGCGTACGAATATTCTTCTAAAACGTTGTGACTCTTCCCAAAGGAATAAAAAAGATCCACAAACCATCCTTCCATAGGAAATTATTGCGTTTTGTTCGATATGTCTTTCGAGAGACTTTTAGGTGCCATTTTGGCAAACACTGTAACATTTAGGATTATTATTCGTACGCCATTTTTACCTGGGTTATTTAACTGAAAAACAAAACAAGCCGAATTCAAATTGGTTAATTATTCTTGACGTTACGGTATGATTTAAGAAATAACTTTTGTTAGCAATTGTATGAACAAAAAACGGGTGGGCGGTTATTTTTGCCGCTGAGTGTATATAATGCATTATCTGATTCTATTACGGTGAAGGAAATGTAAGGAAACCTGCACATTCGAACAATGAGTACGCAAGAGGGTGATCAGATCATGATCACGCAAAAGATATTAAAGCGTCGAAGCGTATCCAGGGTGCAGCACGGCACTCACCCTTGGGTCCCAGACGGGGAAGCCCAGGTTGACGCTGTCGGGCTGCTTGAGCAGCACGGGCTGCGGCCACTTCCACTGGCTGAACACCAGGAAGAACTTGTGCAGCAGCGTCGCCGGCAGCGCGTTCGGGTACAGCTGGCACGTGCGCGCCACCAGCATGGCCCACGACACGCCGCCCAGGTAGCCCAGCGTGTTCGAGTAGATGCTGTGCCCTGGAACAAAAACGTTCGCGTCAGAGCCCTTAGCCAAGATGCCCATCGCTAACTAGCGTTTCTATTCGTTTAGTTTTTAAACCAATCGCATCATTGGTAGATCACGTCATACGGAGAGTCACGTGATCTACCAGTGACGCGATTGGTTTAAAAAAATGTTTACAAAAAAAAAAACCGTCTTCAAAAATCGACTAAAAAGGGTTAAATAAAGATCGGCCTCCTAAGAGTCCTAGAAATTGCCTAATTTAGTGCCTAAAGGTACATGAAATATATCCAAGCCGGTGTCAAGTAGATACACAATAGCAATGACACCATGATTCTTGCCACCGACTTCGATATATTTCATGTAGCTTTAGGCACTAAATTAGGCAATTTCTAGGACTCTTAGGAGGCCGATCTTTATTTAACCCTTTTTAGTCGATTTCTGAAGACGGTTTTTTTTTTGTAAAAATTTTTTTTTTCGCTTTTTAATGATGCACCTTATATTATTAAGTACCTATGTGATAAATCACATAAATATCACATTAAGAAACAATAGCCTAAATAACAATTTCTCATCACCCTTATCAAAGTGTCGCTGTCCAAGATGCAGGGCCGTTAATCATTGAGGAGTTCTCCCGGTACTTCACCATCAGTTGTACTTCACCACATGCATTATAATCAGTGTAAGAGTAGCTTCATGTTCTTAATAAAGAAGTCTCATTGCTGGCGTCAATTACTTACGACTAAAAAGTTCCGGTGGTCATCTCTGGTCTTCATCATCAGTTCCTCTTCACCAAGAGGTGCTTTTGTAATGGAATTTCTTAAGGTCTTGCAGGTAATACCAAAATCGCTGTATGTGTGCCTATAACTTTTGAGGAGTTCCCTCGATTCCTCATGGATCCCATCATCAGATTCTGATTTCGTGACAATGGGACCACCTCGGAAGTATACCCTTTCAAACAAAAAAAGAATTTTCAAAATCGGTCCACAATTGACGGAGTAATCGGGTAAATACAAAAAAAAAAAAAAAAAAAAAAAGCAACATACAGTGGAATTGAGAACCTCCTCCTTTTTTGAAGCCGGTTAAAAACGAAACGAATAGAAACGCTAGTTATCGATGGATATCTTGGCTAAGGGCTCAGCACGGCTAAGCTATCACATAACTCGTAACACATCCACTTTTGATTCAAATATGAGAAATCATATCCCCCTATCAGTTAGGTACAGTAATTTACACAACGGAAACTAATAATATGTTCCATACAAATAAATAGAACTTACTTTCCATTTGATCAAAAAAATAAATCGCTCTTGTATTGATAGTTACATTAGGTTATGAAGAATAATAATATGTAAAAGGCGTTTTAAAGATGTGCGTTTCGTAAATAATAAAAATAAAAAAAAAGCAACATACAGACGAATTGAGAACCTCCTCCTTTTTTGAAGTCGGTTAAAAATAAATAACCAACAGATATTTTAATATTTTAAGGAACAATGACGAATGAAACATTTGACTGTGAAGATTGAGCCTAAACTTCATCGAAAGTCTACTTTATTTGCTGGATGCCTAAGGGACATCCACAAAATATGTCACCCGAATTACATGGTTTTTTTATCCACATGTAGTCACATTCCCCCTCGGGTGCGACGTACACATTTAGCGATTTTGCATCTAGGAATTAAATTAAATTAAACAGCAGGTCCTAATGAAGACGATCAGAAGTGATGTTGTGTTGTGATGCAGGCCATTCACGATCAAGTTTACTGTCAAGTTTACAGAGGACTTATATGTTAGAATGACCACGATGTATTTCCAGCTCACTCTTACGTATAGTTGCGTCCAGCTATGTTATTCTGTTGACACATCGTCGTTCAGTTCTACTCAGTCGATGAATTTAGCCGGCGAATTTACGTCGTCCGTCAAGGTGGGTAAATGACATTCAACTGCCAGCACATTCACAGACGACCAGCTGTGAAACCAGCGACTAAATGGCTGCAGGCTTCTCAAGCAAACAGTAACGTGTATGGCCCGCATGAAGTGTCGGGTGACAGTGAAGGCAGAGTGGAGGCGACTCACGCTTGGCCCACAGCTTGATGGCGCGCAGCGTCAGCCGGAAGTTGTCGATGTCGGGCACGAGCCGCAGGATCTCGTCCGTGACGCGACACCCGTTCAGCGAGCGCACGCACTTCTGGTCCAGGTTCTTGAGCAGCATATCGTCCCGCAGGTCGAACGAATCTACAATAAAACATTATTGACGTTCTCAATATAAAGGGACCTTATGGAGGAAGGCAGTTACGCTTTTCTTATTCTTGTAACTATACTAATACTATGGTAACAGTTCTAAAAACGGCGTAACCGCCTGCCTCCATAAGGTCCCTTTATATTGAGAACGTCACATATATTCTCGGGTCCTTATAAATAAAGTATCTTACGTAATGGATTTTTGAGACCAGCTGCTAATCATAACCAAACTAATGAGTCCAAACTTGGTGGGTCTTTGTTTATGTGGGACTCCGTCATCAGCACAATTAGGTACCGTAATATTGCATTGTCATCGGGTTTACACAACTTGAGTCGGTTCATGAATACAGGACGGGTAACATAATTTGTCTGTGATTTTATTCGTCGCTCGGACCTTCCTTTCGAGACGCAAAAGGGCCTTTATGGAGGTAATCGCTTCTTCGCCGGCGGTGGGACAAGTGCCTTAACGTTAACAATATGTATGCATGTAAACTCTTTATTGCACATAAACAGGTTGACAAATTAATATGTACACAGAAAAGAAATTAAAATTTCAAACGCGAACGTATCCTTTAAGGGATCTCTTCCAGTTAACCTTGACAGTGAAAGAGGAAAATGCACGAGGATACACAAAGTGACAAGACGTGCACAAAAAGTATATGACTCGGTGTACTTAACTATGTATAACTATGCATAAAATAAATAAATGTGTGTATATATATATAGTATAATGATATATGATTACGATGTCGAAGCAAGGGCTAATACAATGTGAAGAGAGAACTTGAGCGACAAACGAGCAAACACAAGATGTGTTAGACTCACCCGGTATCTCCTTGAGCGCCAGCCTAGCGAACAGCAGGTCGATCTCGATCCCGTCGAAGTTCATCTTGATTACGGGCACGAACGCGTCCTCGACGGCTCGCAGGTCCTTCACAATACAATAAAAAATACTCTTTATTCTTATCCGTACTTATATTATAAATAACCAGCGAACCGCCATCGCTTATCCTATACTTCTGAATAATGTAGCAGCGGTTTGTGTTTATCGAATTTATAATATATAACAGGGTTATTTTTTATTCAGTACGCAAATTTTAGGGGGTTAAATGAGTACTATTGTCATACTGACCAACTTTTACTATGGGACCAACCCCGAAATCACGAAAAAAAAATCAACCCTCCCATACATTTTGGCTAGTCACCTGACGATGTATTGTTACTGATTTAACCCCCAAAATTTGCGCAATGAATAAAAAATAACCCTGTATATATATCAGTTCCTTCTTTATAGTTCATAACCTCAACGTATCAATACTGACGTAAGGTACATTTTGAAAGCCCGAGGTTTATCAATGAATATAAATAATGAATAAGGATAACAACGCTGAGGTCTTTGCTTAAACTAAACTTCGGGCCGTATTAATAAACTGATCTTGTGCGAGATGCCCGTCACAAGATGCGTCAAAAATGACAGATTTCTATGGATTGACGTTTACTTTGACGTGTCTCGAGACGGAGATCTCAGTTGAGATGAGTTTATTAATACGGCCCTTAAATTAGTGATTAAAACCATTAATGAGCAATGTGCTCCGCCCACTACCACTTGAGGTTTATTTTTATATGAGGAACTGTACGGCTAGTACAACTCATGGTATCGTTTTGGGTCATCCTATTCGTTTTTTGTCAAGTTTTCAATTCGTCTCATTCTGATTTCGTCATCCGTTCTTCATTCGTCACTTTCGTTGGTAGTCTTTGTCATCTTTGGTCATATTTGTAGTTTGTGTTTTTCTAGTTCAGGCTCTTTTGGTATTCGTCATCTTCTTTGGGCATGTTCAATGTTAGTATCTTTATTTTTTAGTCTCATTCGTTATTCGTCAATTTTTTTCCGACACGTTCGTTGTTGGTCCCATTATCATATCAGTTCGATTCACTATGCGTTTGTTCGTTTTTCATTTCAATTGTTATTTTAATATATCCTTTTAAGATCATCATTTTAGGATTTTTTTGTCAAATAATAAAAATGGAGGGATTTACTAAAATAATTTGAATGTACTATATATTGACCGATAAGATGAACTTTACTTTTCTAAGTAAGCGCACAAAAGAATGGGCTTTTAATTGCCACAAAAAAACATGTTAGGTAGATTTACATCCTTTACCGCCTGTTTCATAATCGTCAAGTAAAGCATATCTGTCAAATAAATTAAGCCCTTTCCCTTTCTTACACTTGAAAATAGACAAGGAGAGGGCTATTTTTATTTGACAGATGAATTTACTTGTCGATTGTGAAACAGGCCCTTAAAGTCATAGTTAGAGCGACCCAAGACACGTAACCATGGCAACTGGGCACAAAGAAAAGTCGATTGACCCTGGTGTAATGATGAGAGCAGTAGCAGAGAGTAGAGACCGACCTTGACCTGCGGCTGCTGGCGCAGCAGCTCGTAGAAGGACTGGAAGTAGTCGGTGCGGTCGATGTGGCGCGGCGCCACGCACAGCGCGTCGATGTCGGCGCCGCGGTGGTGCACCTGCGCCGTCCCTCCAGTTCAAATGTCGTCGGTCACACTGCAATACCTAACTAACTAATCCAACAAACAGGAAAATGCACCTTACAAACTAAGTCAATAAGGTGCATTTTACAACATATTGAATTTGTTAGTTACGCGGTATTGCAGTATCACCGACGGTATGCCTTTTCTTTCATTACCTATTAAGCTGCCAGACATTTTACGAGCCGACAGTGTCGAAGGCAGGAAAAAAACGTTGTTAAGAGGATTGTGAGGTGACGGCTTTCCATACAAACGGCGATAACGTTTTCCACCCCCTAAATGTTAACCGATTTCGACCAATTTTTGATACGGTGTCAGTCGGACCAAAAACTATGTCCGTACGTCTCGTTTTTTTCAATATTTTTAATAAATTTTAATTTATTTCCGTTTTATTGTTTTTATACAAAAGTAATTTCGGCCATAATCTCTTTATAACTAATCAATATTTTAAAAAACGAAACTCACGGACATAGTTTTTGTTCCGACTGACCACATATCAAAAATTGGTCGAATTCGGTTAACGTTTAGGGGGTGGAAAACGTTATCACCGTTTGTATGAAAAAGCTAGATTTTGCAGTTGGTTCACAGTCCTCTTAAGTTTAACTTTATGACACAATAAAAAAAAAGTAGGGGCTTAATGTCTGGATAAAAATGACTTTTAAATGGAATAAACATACATTACATAAAAATAATTGTACAAATTTGCACTTTCGAAAAAAATAATAAAAAAAAACACCGTGGGCGTGGTAAATGTTAATTATGACAAACTATGTTGCATTTGGTCCTACCTACCCACCCTTATCTTTTGGCACACGATCTGCCATACATCCTGTATAACTCACCCCGAGCCTATACGAGCCGAACGTGTAGATATTCCCCCCGACTGTCTCGGCGATGTTCGGGGGCATGTTCTTGCGCACGCTCTCGTCGCGGATCCACTGGCGCACGAGCCGGTGCAGCGCGCCCAGCACCTCCATCCGGTGGTCCATCTCCGCGTCCGACTCGAACACGCCGAACGGGATCAGCGCCTCTTTCAGCTCGTTCGTCTTTTCAATGTCGATTGGTTTTGGACCTGGGGAGTTGAGTTGGGATTGCATTATGAATTTGTACTAACACATGATATCTCTCTGCGGAATACTGCCCTGCTATGGTAAAAGGCAGTTTTTGATATAAAACTGCTGTAACAATTGCAGTCTCATTACTGGGTAATAAGGTTGCAATTGCTACAGTAGTTTTGTGTAAAAAACTGCCTTCTACCTTAGCAGGGCAGAATATCTCTGCGTGTTCGAATCAGGAATGAGGAGATCCGCACGAGAACCAAAGTCACCGACATAGCCTCTAAGAATTGCTAGACTAGTGGCAGTGGGCGGGGCACATCGCTCACAGAACAGATGGCCGTTGGGGCCGAAGAGTTCTCGAGTGGCGTCCGCGTACCGGAAGACGCAGCGTGGGCAGACCTCCAATAAGGTGGACCGACGACGTGGTTAAGATTGCGGAAAACCGATGGATGCAAGCGGCGCGCAGTACCGGTCGCTGTGGCAAACCTTGGGGGGGCCTATGTCCAGCAGTGGACGTCTTTCAGCTGAAATGATGATGATGATGACTAACACGTGATATTTAGGAAAAAACATTATCTTAGACTATGTTTAGTCAAGTAATTATTCTTAGTCATAAACTAGGTCATTGTGCCATCTCCCTTATTGTATATGGAATCTTGAAACCAACAAAGGTCACAGGCAAGGCGGCCGCGAAACGTGGTCGACTTTAAGGAAAAACGTGTTTGTTAAAGGTTAAGAAAATCAGAACAGAAAATCTTTTGTACATGTACCTACCTATTCTGTGCTTCTGTGTCGCAGAGTATAAAGAATATTAAGCACTATTTATATTTAATAAACATTTCACTGACAATATACAAATCAATACAAGTAGTCTTCCTATGACTTTGATTTTAATATCCTATGACATGTGTTCGGTAGAACATACCTAATTATGAAATAATCCAAATTAAATAATTTAGGTTAAATAATAAAGGTTTCCAATTAACAAAAAGTAAAAGTACAAACCTGCCATAGAGATGGCCGAGGTCATTCCCAGTGTCTTCAAATTCTGCTGGTTTTGGTGCTCATTTGGTTTCGGCACATTGTTAGTGTGCGAGTACTGTGGTGCGGGCCACATCTTGACTAATAGCTTCGGATCCTTATTCTTAGTGTAGACTTAACCTAGCGGTGGGTCATTGAATGCTTTCCTTGAGGGTGACTGTTGGGACAAACCCACCCGGAGTTTCAATCTGGAAGAAAATAACTGGTTTAAAAATGTGAGTTTGCTTATTATTATTTATTAATATTTTATTATTTTCATATAATTTTGGTACCTATGCATTACATTGTTAAGTTAGTTTTTATCCAAAACAGCTTGGAATTGTTGATTAACGATTCAAGCAATTTTTTTATTTCTATGTACCTGGTTAAGGACTAGAATGAAACGGTAACTTTTCCGATGAGTTACGAAAATGAACAATACTAAATGTATGACTAATTTTCGTAACTCAGTGGAAAAGTTACCGTTTCTTAACTTTAGTCCTAACTAAGTACATAGAAATAAAAAATCGCCAAATACGATCAAATTAGATGTTTTTGTTACAAAACTTTAGTTGTCATTTTGACTGATACTAATAGGCCATGTATTTGGTTTGTACATTCAAGTATAATAGGTACCTACCACAAGTATAAAAGCAAATAAAACAGTAGGTGTCTGCTTGCAGTAATTACTTTATGGACCGACCACACCGCTGCTCAAATTATGGTGATGCAGTGACGTGACATATACACCATGTTTCTAACGCATACTGTCCACATCAGAATCTCTCTCTCTCTCTCTCACTGCAAATCCGTACCGTCAGCGTATTTTGAGCAGCAGTGTGGTCGCTCCTTTATTGTATCTTAAAATGGGTATATCATCTGAGCTCTGTTTATTAATACGGCCTACATCAATTGGGATTTTGAAGAAAGTTTGAGCTGTGTAACCAGCAAGAAGCAGTGTGGCAGCAATTTTATGTACCATTAGTATGATTATGAATAATTTAGTCAAACCAGCAATAAAAGTACCTAATTTTGGAATGTGTAAAGGTTGTTTGAAATATGCTAAATTAGTTAATGACCCCAACCATGACCTACATAAAACATATGTGAATAAATGTACAAAGTTGAACTACTTTAATTATCTTTCATACATGTCGGCTATAATTACTCTCTTCCTCCTCTGTAATATTGAGAAACGCAAGTACTGATAATGTTATCACTTCCAAGGACATATCCGTAAGTAAACAATCAAGGTAAAATAAACATTTAGTAGGTCTTTAAGTTACAAGGTTCTCAAATTTATAACGATAATATTATGTTGACAAACTAATATAACTATGAAATCTCGAAATCCTAAGAATAGAAAGTATTTGGGCGAAACAAACTGCGACTTTCTGCAATACCAAACATAACAGAGTTATTTAACCTACTTTTTTTTAAATCATCGAGCTTCAAACCCTCTATTTCAATTTACTCGCCATTTACCGAATTACTAACATTTTGTTGACACC
The DNA here is from genome assembly GCA_963241965.1 of Tortrix viridana. Lineage (NCBI taxonomy): Eukaryota > Metazoa > Arthropoda > Insecta > Lepidoptera > Tortricidae > Tortrix > Tortrix viridana. The sequence continues at coordinate 3,002,519 of OY725197.1, read as the reverse complement.
AGCAAAAAATATACGATTTTCAAGAATTTAGGAGTCAGCTTTTTAACAATGGTTAGTGACTTCGTCGTTTTTTATAATTACATCAATGCACAGGAAGTCACAAATTGAGTATAAATATTCTTCGTATAAGTAACATAAATACCAAGCAATCAATTAAAACATGAAGAAAACAAATATCAATATCTCAAACTTATATTTAGAGAAACTTACAAAGAAAGCATAAGAAAACCTCACGTTGCGTTGAAAGAACGGATATACTTTAGAGCTAAACTCTCCTTCCGAACATAGATAGCAAAGCCAACACTTACCAATTAACTAAATCATGCGTTACTTCACAACTACTCAATCATAATAATTTGAACTCATAATTGTGCAAAGAAATAAACACTAATATCCAAACAAGCGCCCAACAGTCGCCAACAACAAGGCAGCCATCTTTATTAAATGGCGTTCGTAAATGCTACCATTCTTAAAAAGTTTCAGTGCTGCCAGGCTTGTTCAGTATTACGGCGTTTTATTATCAAATGGCTTATCTAAAAGATTTACACGTCTCGATACAAAAAATACATGCACAAATCGCAAATTATGCACATAAAGAAAAAACAAGTTCGTCTTTGAATAATATCTTTTTTTATTTTTAACTGGTTTTTAGCCTCAAAATACCATTCACATTAATATCCAGTAAATTAAATAATTAGTAGATAACAACATTTTAACAGTATTTTTTAACGTTCAACGTCTCATTATTTATTTTTTATTTAATAATAAACCCAATATTATTAAATAAAAAATAAATAATGAAGGGTAAAAACAAATACGGATTCAAAAACGCAAGGATACGTTAAAGCTGCGTTCATTCGTTACTTCTGCGCATGCACGTATCACTATCTCTTTTATTTCATTAGTAATAGACAGGGAATGATAGAGAGCCGGTTGATGTTTTCGTGTCAGCCTTGTGCCCATTTACGAGGAGTAGGTAAAGTCCGCCATCTTGAGAGTGAATTCAAGAACTGAGGACTTTTAGCGGAGTTATGTGATTATCATTAACAATTTCATTATTAAATGGACAACTATTTGTCCACCGGGAGTTGTCTTAGTCACTATAGGAGCCGGTCGCGTTGAAAAAATTGCGTTACGCGTCGGTGTAGAGTTAAAACGCCAAAATCCCTGGTAGTGTTTATGTGACAGGAGAAGACACCGTAGCTTTCTAATAGTTTTTTGCGTGTCTATTTCCGTTTTCCATCTCTACGATCGCAATCAAAACCGTAAAAGTTAAATAAGAACGGGCTTCACGTCTTAGTTTACTCTAAACGGTTTAGCAATGTATTTTTTTGGTGGAAAATGCGGTTAGATGGGCGTTGTTGGTCGGCGATCGGTTAAGTCTGATCGAGTGGTGTTTAGGCGTCCTGGTGGTGAGAGCCCGAGGCGCCGGGCGGGCAGCAGGAGCGAGTGGCGCGGAGGATGCGAGCGGCGAGGGTGCGCTAGGGCTAGCTCAGTGTTAAGTGTTGAACTTGTGTTTTGGTGAAAATGTCGACGACGATGCGGCCGACCCTTCAGACCGTGCCGGAGTCCCTGCCGGCGGACCACGTGACCACCCCGGCGGCGGTACCGGCAGTCGCCACCACCACGGCGGCCCCGACCCAGCCGCGCCATCCCAGACCCATATTCAAGGTAAGTCTGATCATCAATAATTGTTCCCCAGTCATACCAACAACACGAAACACTAATCGAGTCAGTCGAATATGCTCAATTGTCCAAGAAAAACAGCCCAATTTAAAGTTATAGTTCAAAACAATTGGTATTACATTGTAATTGTGGTGTGCTCACTTGTTCAAATAAACAAACCTCTATCTTGGAGATATTTCATACTATTAAATATGTCTTAAACTGGTGATTTTATGAGCTATAGGCTTCATGATAATCATGAAAATGTTATTTTTAATAATAATAAAAAAAAGTAAGCCTACTTTGTCAGGCTTTTTTTTACAATAGGTGTTCAAATTAAAATACTAACTGTATTTTCACCATTAATTTTCCTTAATAATATAGGGATTTAATTTTGTTAAAAGAAATAATATTATTTTATCAATCTTTTCCAATTGCTTAACCCTGTTTAGGTAAACCAACCAGCCGTATTGTGCAAACCACAATGACTAAATCTGTGCCTAGAAAGTGTGAGCAGCAGACCATAGTGGATACACTACATAAATAAATTCATATACCTATTCATCATCACTTTATTCAGTGATTTATGTTGTAGGTATTGGGTTCTGTTCAAAATAAACTCATAGCAATAAGGCTTTTAGGCTTTTACATAACATAATCAGCTTAATATTCAAGTGGTAAAATTTAAATAAAAAAATTTAAATTCATATAAATTTAGATAAAATAAAGTATATTAATTAACTCCTCAAGATGAAGATTGCACAGATTTAAATTTTGATAAAAAATCCCTTTAAATTATCAATTGAGTTTTAGACATATAAATAAATAAATATCAGGGGACAATCTCAAACAAATTGACCTTGTCCCAAACTAAGCTCTAGGCTTGTACTATGGGTACTAGGCAATGATATATATATACTTATATAGAGAAATACATATTTAAATAAACATACTTGTACTCATCATACAAATATTTGCCCATACCGGGATTTGAATCCGGGACTGCTAGCTTCATAAGCAGGGTCACTACCAACTAGGTTAACTGCGACGTCAAGACGACATTGCCCTCTAAATGTTTGTTTGTCATTCTGAGGGTTATGTAATGGTTGTTTGTTAATTTTGTATATACCTACTTATGTTGGATTTCACCAACCAATTAACAGAAGATTAGAGTGTTAACAGTGGTCAAAATGTATGAATTAACAATTGATTAACATTTAACATCATATAGTGAAATTGGCACTTAGGCTTTCTTACAAACATATATCTATGTGGGCACAGTTAACTTTGTTAATTGCTAAAGCATTTCATTTCAGAAGATTTAAAGGAAGTTAAAGTTAATTGTTAACTCGTAGTAGAAATTGTATTTTATACGTTGTTGCATTAGTGAAGTGCGTGTAAAAAATGTTTGTCTATGGAAGTAGCTAGCACATAAAAAAATGGATGTACCTATCATTTAGTTTGTAATAATAATTTGAAATTGTCAAAACGTGTTTTTCGCGGTGCAGCGCGATCCGCGCGGGTCCTTTTTGCATAGTAGGTAATTAATTAGCGATTAACCAACTTATGGGAAGTTAACTTAAAAGTTAATCCGTTAAGCATTTTGTTAACTTTGTTAATTAACGATTAATGGATTAACAAGTTAATGCCCACCTATGCTATTCATTATAGTTTAGTAATGTAGAATCCAAATAAAAATAGATGTTGCAACAACTCACCGCTTGACATCTATGTGACATTTAAAGGAGGGGCAATATTTTCCTCATTTAGATAAAGTTTATTACAAATCCCAAGTCTCTAGCTACTATTTTTTCTATTAAACTTATTAACATGTCTTTCACTATGTAGGTAATCCTCAAAAATCTATGTTTGTGGCAATCAACACACATAGCAAAATTTAGTAACATTGCACTGTAGTGTGAGGTCAGATAGGACTCAGCTCAGCATGTGCTACTGCAGCCAAAGCCAACCCTTAACTTACCTTTAAACTTAACCACTAGAATGGTAAAATTCCTACCTTTGAGATTGTCCTCACCAACCCAGGAACACATCTTGTGATAGCGAGAAAATGTTCATGGACTGCCCAGTTACCTTCAGGAGCTTCAGGTGACCTGTGTGGTTGTTTGCCTTCCTCATGCTATAAAAAACCGGTCAAGTGCGAGTCGGACTCGCGCACTGAGGATTCCGTGCTTATTTACTTTAATTGTATGCAATAAGGTCCATTTTGACTTGCCTAAATTTTAGTACAGATCTTTAAAGTTTTTTGTCTATTTCTCGAAAGCTAACACTTCGTTTTATTTTTAGATAGAGTTGGATAATATATAACTATAGGGTAACTTATAAGTTAGGAATTTTTCAGATTTTTCGGTTCATAAACTTCAGAGATAAGTCAAAAAGTTCGTCACGGAAAATTATAAAAAAAATAGTTTTGAAATGTGCAGATTGAGCCCTTTCATATGACACCCCACTTGCTAAAATCAAATAACTTTTAATTTTTAACCCGCCATTCTAGACCCCTTCAATTATTTATAAAATCAATTTCATATATTTTTTACTAAAAACCAGATGTGGGCGAGCAAGGCATACGACTATGACAATATTCAAGTTGATAGCTTTTGTAGTTGCTGAGAAAAACTGCTGTGACACACATACAGACCCTAAAACAGTAAAAAAAAGTTATTTACTCGTCCAGACTCTTATCTTATCCAATGTTGCATTGTGGCATTACATAAATGCATAGGCTTTGTCTGATTGTCAATATTACAATAGGCATGCACTATTGTTAATATAAGTGACTCAGTCTCCTTATAAGGTTGCTATCAGCTGAAATAAAATAGTTTGATCTTGATACCCCTTGATTGTTTCTTAGCTGTTGTTGTTTTCCATAAGGTTTTGTATTATTGGTGTCAATTATTAACCTATATGCTGCCAAGCACTATTGAAGTGTTAAGTGTTTTGTCAATTGGTGTATGTTGGTAATATTGATTGGTATTGAAAATATAAGATAGAAATTTCTAGTTAACATATTCGCCGCCGCCTAACCTCCAAATGTATACACCTGGAGTGGCCCCTGCACCAAATGTGTTAATTAAGTTAAACCACTTTAATACTGCAATAGAAATAAACTAACAAAGAAAATATCAGTAAGTGTACAGCTGTGATTAGAAAGAAAGGCAAAAATTAGCTATCGAATTTGAAATATTATTTCAGGCCACTTCTCAGTAACAATATTAATATAACATAACATAGGTTTAGGTCAGTGTTAATATTCATGTAAAGTTAGTGTAGGTAGCCAGTTATTTGATGTTTACCATCAAATTAAATTTCCTTACTTCACTGATATATAGTTGGTAGTGACCCTGCCTACGAAGCTAGCGGTCCTGGGTTCGAATCCCGGTATGGACAAATATTTGTGTGATGAGCGCGAGTATTTGTTCCTGAGTCATGGATGTTTTCTATATATATATAAGTATGTATTTCTCTATATAAGTATGTTTATCGTTGTCTAGTACCCATAGTACAAGCCTAGAGCTTAGTTTGGGACTAGGTCAATTTGTGTGAGATTGTCCCCTGATATTTATTTATTTTTTATTTATTTATTTACCTATACCTCAAAATAAATTTCTAGTTAAAGTTCCATAACATTAATCATAAACACAATTACATTCACACACATTAAATTCTGCCTCAATGTACACTTATTTTGAGAAATATTTAAATACAAAGATTACCTATACTGCTATGTATACTGCAGTACATAGGTATTGTTATTTGTGACTCATAAGTATTATTATCAATTCAACAGATGTTTGTTGAAAGCATCTGTTTTCCAATCCAAATGATTATTATTTGATGTGGGCTATGATGTTAGTTTTTCCTTTAATATGTCACAATCCCTACACCTATTTGTGCATAAGAATAATATAATTATGTTTTTAATTGTATAAAATTGACTATTGATTGGCATGACATTACATCAATCATTCCATGGGTTAAGTATTACAAAACTAGTAGGTATATTTTTATTTGCCAGATATTGTGATACTGTTAGTAAGTGTTGATAATATTGTTATTAGATAGATACCTACATATTTTCTTACCATGATCAAAACATATATCAATCTTATCGAATTTGAGCATACTTATTACACAATTTCTATTTGTAAAGACTTATTATTATTAATAAAAGTGTTATATAAAGATGACTGGGGAACATTTTTTGAGTTATATTATGTGTAAGCCTATAGCTTTTATGTGAACGTCAGTTTGAGTTTCTCAAACGTTTTTGATTGTCTACAGTGTCTGTTAAAAGTGTTGTCCTGTGTCTATGTCTATAGCTACTTCATTCTATTTTTATTGACTATGTTACATGATTACCATTTTGTTGACGCGACTCCCTTATCGTATTATGGGTAAGTGTCTTTATCCCAAACATTAACATAGCTACTCGTGCATAAAACTGAACGCATATATGCGATGATGCGAACGAACTTATTCATTCGAGTCTATGACGTCATTTTCTTCATGAATAGGTACCTCTTTGTTTACTTTTTTTATGCATGTTACCTATAAAAACTTATTCTCTGTGTAACTTTGTTATGCCAGTTTTTTGCATCTTAGTCAATTCATTAGCATAATTAAGATTTGTTCGGCTTCAAATGCAGTCACGGAATCATATTTTATTAGGTGTCGAATCTATCGCAACAAAGCCAGTTTGTAAGTTAACATACTGAGGAAATCTCTTGCATTTTCGAAAAGAGCGAAAATATACTAACATAAAGGTCATACAAAGGTATATTTACGTTTTATTGCTCGTGCTCAAGCTGTATCAATTAAAAATCTTACTCAGCTTACGAAATTGCCTTAGATTTCTAGTTTTGTTTACTCAGCGAAGCAAAACGTTACTATCATCAAATTTTTAACTTCCTACATGTTATTTATAACTATATCAGATCATTTAATAATGGCAATGTTGTTATCCGGCCTGTAGTTAAAGATTTCCGTCGCAATTATTTTGACGTGATGTCGGACGTTTTGCACATTAATGTCGGATTTCATAAACCATTAAACAGACTTAAATCTTAATCAAATGATAGTCATTGCGTTAATCTTTAATCGTCTGTTAGACTTATTTGATGTTTTAGCTCTAGCGTCTTATACCTACTACGCGTCTGGAAAATGATTAACATAAAATAATTAACTGCTAAATATCTAGTACTATTTTTATTGGAGCAGCCCGTTTTATAATTGTAAGGGCGTGTCGTGACGATAGGAATCTCTGCAGCAAGTTATGTCATGGGATGCACGGTCTAATTTTACCGTGGACACGGAAACCGCGTGGGCTACCCGTCCTCCGATACTAAAATAAACTGTTTTAATCTCTCAAGAAATGCAGATTCTACGTGTTTTCACGTGCACTTGCGGGTTATCTCTAGAATAAGAATGTTGACGTAACGTAGGTAATTTTAAGGATGTATAGTGGAAAATGTGGAAATTCTAATTTTATAATCGTCCTTAACTAATGTAACATTAGTCCGAGTTATCCGAAAGGCTTAGACACACCCATCATGAGTCATGCAGGAGCAGCGCAGCTAAAACGAGGGCCCAAAAAAGGCTATCAAAAATTTCATTTTTGAGACAAGATTTGATTGCTGATTACTTTTTAATTTCATCATCTGCTTATCGAGACAAATCCAACGAGCCCAATTTAGGCGCTGTCTTGTTTTGTTGCGGAGTTCCTATAGCCACCTTCCGACTGCATCATCATACCAGCTCTATGGTACCTCATTATTGCATTGTCCCCAATGCTACGTCGCTATACCAAATTTCAGCTCGCAAACGGACAACTTACACACGAACATTGCAAGTTAAATAAATGCTTCAAAAAATACGTGAGATTTATTACCCATCTCTGTATTTGACACCCATTGCGTCACACATTAGTAACATAATACAAAACATTCGGATTAATCGCCACCCGAAGTGACGTCAAAGTGCGAATCGATAAAGAAGCGCCACGTCCCGTTCGTCTCCTAAAATATGTAGAAACAATTTGCTTGCAAAACGTGCTGTCTGGCTTTAAAGAGGAAATGCCACCAAAAAATGACTGATACAGCAATTTTCCTGTTTCCTCCATGTTTGTTACACTGCAAAAAAAGTGATAAGAAAACGGAATTCTAAAAATATTTTAACATCCGCAAAAAGCATTATGGGTTGCAATGTACGGGTGTAACTGTTAAATTGTGATTAAAATTAACCTACTAATTATAATTCACATTAACAAGATTCTCTTACCTTTATTCTGCTCGATCATTCTTCGGGTCTTCCTGATTCTGTGGATTTTCATTTATTTCTTAACTCGGAATCGATTGACACTTTCTATATGCAAAAAAAGATCAATCAACATTACATAAACATAAACGCTTACATAAACGCTTTGCGTTCTTTTTTTGACTAAAACGGTAATAATTCACTTTTTTTTTCTGCGATATAAACCACCGGAACCAATTTTACATAGGCCATGGTCACGTCTCACGGATCACGGTAGATTATTGTCTTCTTGACATGCGAGTTTTTTCGAACTACCCGCACTGAATTATGTAATGAACCTGACGACTTAAACTCCTACGTTCATTCCGGTTTAATACAATAACGTTTTTATTAATTGCCTTGTTAGTCAAGATGAGCGCAGAACTCCGAACTATTCTGGTGTTAGCTCAACACAATGAGCTAGTCGCTGTATGTGGATAAAAAAGTAGATCCCGAGCGGTCTTTCTGAATCGGGATTGCTAACATTTTGATTGAATGGGAAATATTTCAGCTGTTTTGGAATCGCCGATGAGGTCAGAACCTTCGAGGTTTGATTGAAATCTACAGTCCTCAAGTGAAACGAAAGACAAGTAGAAGTGTGAAGATTGCCATGACAATAGCTAACGTCTCTTTATTCAATAAATAAATAAGGGAAGGAACTGCGTGACAAACGTTGCATTTTTTCAGAGAAAAGTTCAACAATTTAGCTAATCTACTATGCTGAATGCTGAAAAAGAATTCTTATCACGAAGGGGGTAGTGTTGTCTATTTCGTACACCTTTTACAATATTAATTGATACGTATACATATGGAATGCGTAAATGTTTCTAATCGTCTTCTTTACGTCTAGTGTAGGTAGTATTAGAATGAAGGATTGACGTGCAACAAATTGATCCCGCTTTATTATTCCGTCTTGGTAGCCATACTCAGTTATTTATGACGGAGACATACGCAAACCAATTTCGCCGCTGCAGGGTAGTTCAACCCACTACCGTATTGATCAGGCCGTTGCTCCTGGTTCACACCTGTTGCGCTCTTCGCTCTGAAGAGTCGTTGGCTGTCCAGGTTGAAGTTGTCCTAGTTGCATGATGATTAATTCACAATAACTTGCTGTTTATAGTACTAATTCACTGCGAATGGTTTATGAAACCGGCCAAGGAATGTATTCTCAAGATTTTGGTTGGAATAAAAACATCGTCTCTTTTTCTCTAGTCTGTCACCATAGAAGATTCAGAGGGATTTGGAGGTTTGATTCGAACATGTTCTGGAGTAGAACAGTATTATAAATAAACAGCGGCATCTTTGTTACCAATGTTGACATCTGTGTCTATCCTCGCACGTTCCGAATTCTTTCCTACTTTATTTCATCTTTTACGACATTTTTATCGCTCAGCGTGTTTAATGTATCCTTTCAATTAAAGGCCGTCCAAAAACTGGCCAATGTCAGCGATAAATTCACCCGAAGCACCGGTAATAAGTATCGAGTGACATCACAGAGGCGCGCAATATGTTAATAGCAATTTAACTGTCGTAACGGATTCGGAAGACGCGGCACAAAAAATATCATCCCACAGTAATAACCTCTATATACCACACGACGAAAGCAACTCGGCGGAAAATCAGGTCTGGTAAAGAAAGTACATAGCGCAATTTTCGACGTATGTAACCATCCAAGTTTCAAACAGTGAAAGGGACGGAGGTATTTGACGGCTATAACTGTCTCATTTACTCCCTGGAACTAAGATGTTTTAAAATTACACGCCCCGTACGCTAGCTTGCTCTCGTGGTAAGGGCATAGTGTCGTATGAAGCAACTTGATATGTGGAGAAGCGAGTTTTGCAACGCCATTTAAGGGTTCGAGAGAGCTGACGGCTCAGTAAAAGGCACCGGTTATGTGTGTTCATAAAAAGTAGCTTTCTTGAACTACTATCGCAAATTTAATCGATTTATAACCTAGTTTTAATGGAGACTTGCAGCTTATAAGATACTTTTTATTCGAAAATCTTTACGAGTCAATACTTTCATGCAGTTTTTGTCAGTATATTTTACTGAAGAATTTTAACTTCTTATCACGTCTGTCGTTACTTCTTACTCCGTAATTTTTTCGAGTCGGCAACATAATATAACGAACGTAATAACTTATAGACGCGTCAAAGTTGACCCTACACCGTGTTGTTTCGGCTCGTATGTCGTGTACGATTGCGACACGCGGTGCGTGTTCACAGCTGCGACGCGGCTAACTGGTGTTCCGTTGACAAACCCACAGCCTAATAAAATTATGTAAATTTTAATTCCAACCCTCTGAAGACTTATCGGGGCGGATCGGCTTAAAAGTTACTTGGGACTGGTTAGAATTTCCACGCTACAGTAATTTAAATTTCAGAACCAAATCAAACATTTATTTCGCTCTCGTGATTTTCACTGCACTGCTACTCTCGGCGTACCATCATTTATTAATAACCCTATTTTGCTTGTATATAAATTGCAAATGTTATATTCTTTAATTACTACTTGTAAAGTAACTGCTTACTACGGTTCTCTGACGTTGTATGAGAAAGTGGTATTGCTTCCTTTATTACTGCAATATAGGAGACTTGAGACTGTTGTTTTTTTTTTTTTTAATAGTATTCACCCAGCCCATTGTTGTTCAGTGACGTAATAACTTACCCCCTTACTAATAAACGTTGAGTAACGGCTGAGTAGTTATACAATGCTTTGTCCTTATCTGTCGAATTCAAATGTCACAATGACAGATAAGGACAAAGCATTGTATAACTACTCAGCCGTTACTCAACGTTTATTAGTAAGGGGGTATATATCGAAGGCTCGTAAGGCAAAAAACTCGCTATAAATCTTAGTATATGCAATTAGATTCGCGTTTCCGACCATTCCTTACAAGCTAATAGGCTTTGATGATCACGTACACTGTAAATAAGTCCCAGGGTTTCGCTGCCTGGTTCTTTATGGCTAATTGGAGTCAAAAGGGTCTCTGGACTGGATATTTATTTTCGTTAAAGAAAATACCGTTTTAATACTACGCTTTAGAAGTTGGTTTGGAACTTGATTATTTCGACGTATAATTATATATAATTTGCTGCGTGAACTAAATTTTAATTAGATTTATTTGTACAACGATACGTTTTAGGCTACCCAACCCGATACTAATTTATAAAGCCTTGGTAATAAGGGCTCAAGCTTGACATTAATTAATGGTGATCAATGATGTTCTTTGTCTGCTACCGATTGAAAGTGTTGTCACGTGTTCTGTACCGCCAGTTTATGCTTTTATATTAGAATCCATTAATCACTGCTACCTGTGAAAGGTCCAGTTTTCCGAGGTATAAAGTAGATTTCCCTACAGAGTCTATGCAAAACTTCAAGAGAAGATCTAGCAATCGTTTAACGTTCGAGGTCGCATGCCTCGCTCACAGACTAATTTAATTGTCTCTCACGCTTTAAGCACGTCACACACGGAGCTATAATATATATTAATACATATTATAGTTGCTTGTGTGGACTCTGTAAACTAGTACGGAAAATATACCTAAAATATACGAAAATATATCGTAAGATGCCTTCTATAATATATATTAATATAACAAAATATATATTATAGCTACGTGGGTGACGCGCTTTAGAGTATAACAGGGGGGCGATTTTTGTCTTTCGAGTGCTCTAAATCAAATTCGAGTGATAAAAAATAATAGCGGACGAAAATATGTCACGATTATTTTAGCATGAACCCATTATCCGTATTTTTGAAAGCCCTCACTCGAAAGCTAGTGATTGACTTAATATATTCACGTGTTTCGTCCACCTTCCTCCAAAGAAAATATTGATTTTACTGACAAATGTCAAACAAATTTCTAACGATAGAAATGAACGAATGGCGTGGACCACTCGTTTTTAAATTTTCTATCGCTCGTATTTCAAAAACACGGTTTTACCGTTTTGGCTCACTTTCGAGTGTGACTTTCGATCGCACGAAAGTCAAAAATCGCCCCCCAGTTACCCTACTACATTGCAAGAGTAACTTCTTACGCCATGTGACGTCACATTTTACGAGGAAGGGTCAGTGACCCTCAGCTGGTCGGTGTCATACTTTGAAAGATTTCCTCGATGGGTACGTTAATAGGCCCCTAAGCACTTGAGACGATGGCAGTTTCTAATAGTCTATGAATGGAAGCGCTATTCCACAGTATAAATATATAATAATATGTATATTATGTGGCTATGCTCAAACTTGAGAGAGAAGAAGCAACTTGGCTTTAGTAGAGTTACTCAGGACTCGAGCCTGTAAAACGCATAAATAATATAGGTACCTAAAGCAAGTTAAATGTTTTACGCAGTTACTATTCATGGAGTGAAATGCTTTATATGTATTTGAAATTTTTATATTTAAGCCTTACTGGGTAGTAACTAATGCGTCGAATCTATCTATAAATATCTATCTAAAAATGACTAATATGCCTATCTAAGTTTCGAAAGATATTAGACGCTTGTAGCGTGTAATTTAAAATAATTTCACCCGTCATCACGCCCAATAAGGTTGACAATGGAATATATTGTAGCGGCTCAGGTATTTAGCATCGATTTTGCGTCGCTATACACTTGCTGCGATTGCGCTCGTCTTAATATAAGTTTCAAGTCATTTTAATAATTAGACATGTCTAGAAAAAAAGCTGTGCGTGGTCACAATTGGCCTGAACAAATGTGCCAGAAATTTTAATGTCATGAAAGGTTAAACTGTACTTTTATGAAGTATTCAAATAGAATTTATATGTGAATGTGGATATTGTATTTATTATGAAAGACGTCTTTCACGCTGCGGGGGGTTAATAATGTAAGTAGTAAAAATAAAACTGTCGTAAAAAGGGCATCGCACTATCCGAAACTTACTAGCCAAGGCTTATACACAAATTATTAGTAGTTTCGTAGCATTTCCCTTTGGCAATGTAATTTATTTTGTTTGTGGCATTAAATAATAAAAACATGCTTCTAAAATTAATCTTCAATACCCTTTTTTGAAGAGGAAACCCACGCAAAACTAATCCTAGAGCAACCGGGTTATATAGGATTAACCACTTACCAGTATAATCCCCACTAAAACTATCCCAGTCCCTCCAATTCCCTCCTATTCCCTCTGGTGTAATATTTGGGTGATCTATAACCAGAGCTCGGACTAATATCGCAAAACAAAGAAATTAACAATATTGTTCATAATACAGTTCTATCTATTACATCCCTTTCCATTTCCGAATTGCAATTGTTTCGCGATGATTACTCCGAGCTATGTATATTTTATAACATATCGATCGTGGTCGTATTAATAAAGTAATATTGAGTGATATACCTGTCTCAAGACGCCCGTAATGACATTTTTCTATGGACCGTACTCGTATTAATAAAGTCATCTTGGCTGAGAAATGGCAGTTATCTACGATTTGACGTTTACTATGACGTGACTTGGGACGCGCATTCAAGATCAGTTTTTTTAATACAGTCTAAGTTATTCGATTTCAATATGAATTTGACGTGTTGGTATACATAAAGTGTACTGTTAAGAAACCTTACGATAATTATAGTCTTACGTCCTCCCGTTGAATTTAGAATTATTTCGTGTACTTATTCATATTTATGGGCTTTAATTGAAGCTGATGGTTTGTTCCGTGATGGTCTCGTTATGTTGATGAGTTGCTTGCGTCATACGTTTTGTTGTGGCCACATTATCCTTGGATTTTTGTTGAACACGATCGGGTTTTTGTAGATAGTCATAGTATGTCTATAAATCATTAGATCACGTCATAGTTTTGTGTATACACAATATTTCATCAAGTTAAAGTGGAAACAGGCTTTAGATATACATCGAAGATGGACGATGTGGCGTAAAGGTTTCGGAAAGTAGACCAGGATTCGAAAGATGCTGCGTGGCTCGACCACCCCTCAAATAGAATTGGCGTTGTTCGATGAAAACCGAAGAACATACATAACGTGCGACTTTTCGCTGTAGATGTCTTTGAGTTAAAAGAAGTCCAGTCCGATGCAACCATCTGTCGACAAAACTACTCCATGATCATCAAATGAAATGGTGGTAATACCCAAATTAAACAAGGTTCGATATAGAGTTATTTTTGTATGTAAAAAAGGCAGCCTATCGTTGAATGCGTGGACGTCAGTAAAATGTTCCGATATGCCAATAACAGGGTAAATAACGATTTATATTCCCCAACGTTTAACCGGATTAAAAATATTAACCGGTGGCGGAGAATTGTCCGTGCAATCCGTGCTCCTGATTTTTTACTGCCATTTTTAGAGCTTCAACATACCTCTCCCTCAATAAAGTGCTCTCGGCATTTAAACAACAACTGCTAAATTTTTATATTTTTCACCCTTTGCCCTTTGCTGAAAGATTTTCAACGTTAATATTTTATTTAAAAAAAGATGATGGCGAACATTTCAGCTTGTTTTATCTGAATTTCTAACTAATTATATAATATGTCTTGTCCGTCTGATTAAGAATTAAATCTTTGGGAAACATGTAACACAGAACAAAAACAGTAAAAATAATATTGAAGCTTTTATAAGAGTTGGTTCGCTTCAAATACTAAATATTTTTTTGCCCTAAAGCAATTACTTGCCTGAAAAAGATCTTTATTTTCTTAGAAACCATTGGTATGACCATTCCATTTTGTTTCTGATATCTCTAGCAGCATTGTAGTTCAACGTTAAATTATCTGTGTATAAACGTATCCATTGACCAAAGGGGCCTCCATGTGTCTTGGTCGTTTGATTAGGCGACTTAGGTGACTCAGACGAGTTTGCGTTTGGCAGATAAAAAAAGCAATATGGCCCTATCTGTGTGGGTATGCTTTTTCATTATAGTCTTTGTGCTGGGTATGAATCAAATTATCGTCGCGAATATCCGATAAATAGGTTAGGGGTATTTTCCTCCCGTTTTGCTTGTTATGTTACTAGTAGGAATTCTAATGATAATGATATTTAGTATGTTTATCCTTTTTTCACGTTGAAACCGGTTTATAGTATGACGCCATTTTGCTTTGTTGGAGTTAGATATTACAGGGTTGCTTAGTCTCCCGAAAAATTTACTCACCCACGTGCGAAATAAATTAATGTAAACAGACTTTGTAACGTGTAACCTATGTATTTATTCACCGATTTATAAATCCACGTAATCGATCTATCATCTTGTTTATCGAAATGTAATTTCTGCCGGTCATCCTAACGAGCGGGTGACCAATCACAATGAGCTTATTATTATTACAAAAGCGTCCGAGATGCTAAGCAGTCGATATAGATGATGTTGTATAGTATAAAGAACCGGTACGATGAGTCACTGCGGTCAAGTTCGCGTCCTCTGGTGCGTAGGCGCCGGCGGCTGAAGCGATCCGTCTAACTTTCTAATTCACTATTAGTATTGCTAGAATTGTTAACTTTGCTTTTAGTAGTAAGTTTGATGCTAGTCCTATCTGAAATATTTACAAGTAAGTTCATGAGGTTTGTTGTTTGAGTCTTCATATGACTGTCCCTCGTTAATTACGAAATATTGATGTAATTTGTTTGTTGTGACTTGACGTAAATTCATTATGTTATGAGTTCTATAGTACGGTACCATCGTGGATTTACTGTTGCTATTGTAATAAGTGATTGGTAACACGCCTACACGCTGCTTTAGGGTATTGATGTTAGGTACTGTTCAAGAATACTGTGTTCCAGTTATGTAATTGTAAGAACTGTACTTTTCGTGCTTCTATTTATCCTCAGATCCTTACTAATATTACGTGTGTTTGTTTGTTTTAATCGATGAGTAATTTGACGCGCTGACGGAGTCACGTCAAAAGCCAGTTCGATTTATCCACGTTATTATTTACGTCGGTTATGTTAAAAAAAGAAGTCCATATTATTCCTTTTGTTCTCTGTAACACGTCACACTTACAATTGGCAATTCACAAATTATATTCGCATAAGTTAATGCGAACAAATGGCAAACGAATCCAGCAGAGAACGTGTGACCGCAAAAAGCAAGCATTACATAAAACGTTGCACTAGCTGCAGTTTGCGTAAGCGCAATTATATCTCGTGGACTAGAAACGAGCTGAAAGACAAACGCTCCGTTGCACGGAAACGCGGAGTTGACGGAAGCAGTTAAGAAACTTGGGACCTGAAGGATGGTAAATATTATACTAGCTGAAACTTCGATAGAGCCAAGAAAATGTAGTTTGTTAGAGTTAGCTGAAGAGGTTCATAAGTTGTAACTAATGGAAGATTCGATTTTACAGCTGTGGTATAAGTTTCCTTTGGTGTATGATGCAAAATATCATAACTATTGTGCCCAAGTTACGTTAGGGATCTTCAAGAAACGAGCCTTTTTTTTTTAAAAGGCCGGTGGCGCACATGCAATTCTTTTGCTGTTGTAGCGTTGTAGGTGGTTCATGACTCATTGCATGCCTGTCTCTTTTTTCCATTAGGAAAACATAAGGGACGAGCGACAATCCTTACCGGTTACATTGAATTAATAATGTCACCAAGATCACTCTTTATCTCGTTTCTGTATTTAAATGATCCATGAAATCTGATTCTCGTGTAGACGTTGAGAATATCTCCATACTAGGCGTGATGTGGAACGGCGGGACCGAAATATACGAGGTGCTATTTTGATAACTATCATCGGGATTTTACGGTCTTCCTGTAAAGTGGGAACTGACTCGGTTTGTTTACTCTGGAATCAATAAGCTGCTGTGATAATAAATATATAATTGACTTATCGTGATCGTACTTTAGATACCCCTTGTTATGCAGACACTAATTTCGTCGAATGTGTCGTTATACCGAATTTCATTTCATCGAAAGCTAATGTCTGCTGAAACCTTATTGTTTTCAGGTTATCTTATGCATGGGTTACGTAGGTTAGGTTAGGTTAGACCGGTGGTGACCACCAAAAAATTGTAACTGTCGATGAAATGAAAATTCCGCGAAGTGAAGTATTCTATGAAATTAGTGTCGGCGATTCAAGGGGAAACCATCTCGTTTATATCTGTTGTATATCTAAATGTTCTGCTCAGATCACGCGTAATATATCTACTTATTCCTGACCCTTCTTCAATGTTATTCCATTAAGATTTCACGTAACTATTCCTGTTAAGGAGCGTTCCCACTGAGAGCATTCGCGTGTAATGAGCATTCGACGTCGAATATTCGAGTAGTGTGGACGTTGAGCCTAGCGTACAAAGCTTACAAATGATTGAAATTATTGCTCGTTTACAAATGCTCGGGTAAGAATTCTCTCAGTGAGGACGCTCCTATAAGAATTAAAGTCTGGAACAAATTTCGAAATCTTTTGTACTCATTTTAGGGAATTACTAAATGTACCTTTGAATGTTCCACTAACTCAATTGGACTGCGGTGCGAGTAACTCTCAAAGGGCGTCTATATTTAATTAGGACTATATTTTCGTTAGTTTTCTTTGCTCCGAAATATTCAGTGTAATAATGAAAGTTACAGTATTGGTGTTTTTTTGGCTGTACATTTAATACGGCTGGTTTCCAATGTAATGTAATGTAATTCTTTATTTCGAGTAACGAAGACTCATACCAAACCCAATACCTCTCGTGTACCATGCTAATGAACTGTAAGGAAACTGTAACACATGATATTACGTAACCGTTTCAAGCGACAGTTTGTCTCGATAGCTGTGCTATTGTGAACGATTTTAACGATCGTTATGCTTGCGGCAACACGCTAGCCCCCGTATTATGTTCGAATTTATCGCGACGGATAAATGTGAATAAATCATCTGTCACTCTCCCACTATCGTACTGATCGAAAAGTGACAGATGTTTTATCCACGTTTATAGCCTGGCAAAAGAGTCGAGCAAAAAAATGAGGGCGCTGTTCGGAATGAAATTGGCAACATGATCCAAGGTTTACTCTAAAATGTCCCGGTTGCTATTTGAAAATATTATAATTCCAGCTGTCACCGTGGGTGGGTGTGACTTTTTTGCCAGGCTATCTAGGCTATCTAATCTATATATACATTGATAAAGTCGACCATATTGAATAGGCCTGATCTAAAGGAACGCTCCTGCGAACACTCGCAAATGCAACGCTTTATTGAATACATTTGTACTTTTGGTGTATACCAGATGTAAACCACAGTATTAACAGTCTTCTGTAAACCCTATAAGCATGTCTGTTTAATACCACATCTAATTTATTTCCAAAAGCCTAAAGGTTAATTAGAAGAGATGTATTAAATGGACTGTGTGGTGATTTTATTTTGTGTCTAAGTTTCAACTTGTTTAACCAGCAACACTGAGCAAAATTTATAATTTCAGCTTGTAACCGTTAATTTACTTGAGTTACCCGACATACTTTGGCTTGAACTAATAGTCCATTAAACAAATTAATATGGCCAGAGTGTCAGCCTTAAGTCTTCGTAATAATTAATGTGTAATTTTGGAGTTTCGATGGGTCCTGCCTGAATTGTATCGTTATATTATATATGACCATTAGTGGCTTGCTGAAATCTTGGTTATGTTTTTTTTTTTAGGTTTAACGGTAAATCTTTTATGGACATAGTTTATAGTGTACCTAATTGGCATAATTGAGATTGGTCGTGCGGGCTGGTAATGTTATTTTATACTACTTATTAATCTCCGGAACGGTTTGTTATTGATTGGGTCCTAGTATAAAATAGTAATAATCATAATCTCTCATAATTAAAGTAGTTTAAATGTTCTTCAAGAATTTTTAAGTATATTTTTAAGGATTAAGAAGATTTATTTAACACTTGCCCCCTTACTAATAAACGTTGAGTAACGGCTGAGTAGTTATACAATGCTTTGTCCTTATCTGTCACTGTGACATTTGAATTCGACAGATAAGGACAAAACATTGTATAACTACTCAGCCGTTACTCAACGTTTATTAGTAAGGGGGTTAGTGTCAAGAATTCGATGGCAAGTTAGTTTAGTTTGTAAAACGGGGAGCTGGCACGAAAATTGGCTATTTAGTAAAATAAAATATGACTGATGAGTCTCAACAGCAACTAGATGTATGACTCGACGGCGTACCTAGTTGAGTGTATCACACAACACACACCGATGTCACACGCATGTAAGTGTAAATATAGATTGTTTACCTGTCATTTGGCTCTTGGCTGAAATAATTCCCGCATATAGACGGGAATCGTTATATTGTCGCGTAGATTTAATTAATTTAAATATGGGTGTGTTGTGATAATAATAACATGTTAAGAAAGGACCCGAAATTCAATTGGATGCTGAACGATTGTCAAGACTAATTTCATTTTATTATGTGTGTGAAGCGATTACGACCGTGTAAGCTTGTCAACTGGATGTAAACTAAAAAAAAACCGGTCAAGTGCGAGTCGGACTCGCGCACCGAGGGTTCGAACAAAGAGGGCACAAACTTGTAGGTATGTAAATAGTTCGTAAATCACAGAAATCGAGTCTCGAAGATTTTTATGTATGTATGCAGTTAATTTCAGGGTTCAGTATTCTCCGCCAATATCTCAATTTCCAATACAAGACAAGCCCAACTCCTGCCCACATGAATATGACAATGTGCAGGTTAGTCACCTCGCGAGCGGCGGGAGCACGTCCCGAGCTTCCGCGCTTGCGTCACCGGTGCGTGCGCAGCTTTGGTTGGACACCATTTATATTGACAATTTTAAAAGTGGTAAAGCAAGGGGTACATTTTGAAAAAAATTAAATCGTCCAAAATAAATACAAGAAAAATCAGGCGCTTTTCCTAACAAAATAACGATTAGTTAAATCGATTATGCTTTCTCTGTGGTTCCCTTTCTATCGCATAATTCTTAATTGCGACGTTCTCAATATAAAGGGACCTTATGGAGGAAGGCAGTTACGCTCTTCTTATTCTTGTAACTATACGAATACTATGGTAACACTTCTGAAAACGGCGTAACCGCCTGCCTCCATAAGGTCCCTTTATATTGAGAACGTCACGATTATTCCCGCCCAGCCCTTACAAGTCACCCCCAGTGATGCAATCCGATCCTTTCATGTGGAAGGTATTCTGGTGTCAAATTTCCTTGGTGGTTTTAAATAAAAAAAAGTGAAAATAACATGTTGAGCAAAAAGAACATCGCTAATAATATTATAAATGTAGAATTTGAGATTATTGTCGTTTTCTCAAGCTATAAGCAGCATTTATAATGTGTTACAAGGATGTCCGATGGACTTGATATAAACGACAAACAACGACGTCAATTCGTTTTACCTTGCATTTTACCTCTAAGGTCCCGGGTTAATAATTTTACCGTTGTGCTATTATAATATTTCTGCAACTCATACCAAGGTAATGGCCAGTGCTGGCTCATTATAGTAAAACTAGGTTTATAACGGGCGAAGGAAACGTCTAAGCCAAATATATATTCTTTTCAGTGTGCTGGAATCGGAATTCAAATAGGTAGCAACAAGAAGATGGGCATTAAAATGGTAAATTTCGAATAGTTTTTTAATTATGAATGGTGATGCACGCCCTCTGTTTAAAGTGAACTCATTCATTAGCATAAGGAAAGACGTCCATTGCTAAATAGATAGGCCGGGCAACAACACAATGAAGAAATTATCATACCCTAGGCATTACAAAGGGGCACATACTTTGTTGAAATAGTTAATAGTAAGTAACGTTCCTAGAATAAAAATATGTTATTCGTAAAGAATACATACGTATAGTATCAATCAGTCTAGTAGTTGTTTAGACAGGATGAGAGCATTGGAGTACGAGGTTTATGTTTAGACAGATTATTGTCCGCGAATAACCGCTGCGGTTGAAGTATACCGAGGTGAATGATCCATGCCCATTGAGGAGTTACGTGCCTATGGCATTCGGCGTAATAGATGTTATCAGTCGGCTAGATCGACGCACGCGCTTCCAACCGACTGTGAAATTAGATGCGTCTGCAATACTGCATGAATCACATCTACAGTAAGCCACCGATTCAAACAGGTTTAGTTTTTTATTGACCACATTATTACATTGTGAGAATCAAGTCTCTTTGTTTTGGATGTCGGATTTACTCGTGGTTTTTGCTTTTGCTGTATGATACTCATTTCATAATATCGCACTTTGCATGGAGTTGTTTGGGATTTCAAATATTTTCTTTCCTGCACCGTAACGTTATGGCCGTCAAAATGAAATAATAAAATGTTCTCCCATTATATGTTACTCTGTTAAAAGTCTAGAAATTTATGTGTCTGGCTGGGCATGTTCAAGGCGCGCAACACTCTTCCATTCTCCTACTATTTCCTTCCTCCGCATTTTCGTACTTATTCCTAAACAGGTACCGCACACAATTATAATTATTTTGGTGTTATGGGTGTTCATCGGTGGTGACTCGGTGGTATTACTTATTCACCAACAAGATTGGGTACGCCAGCCACTTGAGAGCGCTTCGAAGGACGGCACCCTGGTAAATTTCAAGTTCTTGGCAAATTTATGTCCTGTATGTAAGTATGTTCGCTGTGCCCAAATGGGCCAGGACATCATTGCCCAACACCCCCATTTTCCTCCCCTTTAGGGTTGAATAGGCTAATTTAGTCGCTAATTCGCGTAAAGTTTATTAGCAATCAGCTGTTAGCCCGCCCATTTAGCAGAACTAGCACGTGCCTAGCAATTTGAGCCACCGGGTCGTGTTGCGGTTGTGACGGGCGGCGTTGTGGCAAATGAACTCGCGAATACCGTTCTAGACCGGGATATATATATATATATATATATATACTATATATATGAGTGCAGCGGGCTAACTATGGACGACGAAGACAAACGTGATAAAACATTCGTCACATTCTGACCAGTCTCCCAGTATATTAGTGCGTGAGTGATGGATACTTCATCCACATGTTCATTTGACGACGCGGTTAGACTATTGGTTGATGACCTTGCCGGTACGGGCAAATATTTGTGTGATGAGCGCGAGTATTTGAGTCATGGATGTTTTCTATGTATTTAAGTACGTATTTCTCAATATGAGTATGTTTATCGTTTCCAGTAACATTACAAGTGAAGGAGAAGTTTGGATATAGTGTTTTCGAAGAGAAAGAACAACAGCCTTCGACGGCAGCACCGGCACATGGCGCCCAACGTGGGGCAACACTATATCCAAACTTCTCCTTCACTTGTAATGTTTGTAGACATCAATACAATAAGATTGACATTAACACCAATTGTTAGTTACTTTTATATTTCATTTTTACCGATGAAACAAAAGCAGTGTTACCGCGAGCCGTCCGCCGAGGAGATTGAAGGTTCTTTTTTAGGGCCGCTTTGGCGCTTGTGTCGCGTGAACGGCGAGATGTGCGTGCGATTGGTTCGACGCATATTTGGCGGCAAATTTTACCAGTCCTTTAAATGCACAACAGTAAACAAGTAAATGCCTGAACAGTACCCCTCTGCTAGGAAACTTGTATGCAGGGGGTTACTTTTCTCTGCAGCTGATGCACAATTTTAGCTTAGTTTGGAACTAGGTCAATTTGTGTGAGGTTGTTCTATCATATTTATTGATTTAGTTATATTTATCGTAGAATGGATAAAACATCAGTAACAAAGTTTATTATTTAATTGAGTCTTTTTTATATGTGTGTGTCACTATTTGTTTAAATTTTGATAACACATTGATTTGTTTAAAACACACGAAACGGGCGTACCAATCGTCGCGTTGTTGACCTTTATGTATTGAATTGGAAATTAGGGAGGCTGAGTAAGGGTATGGGACTTGAGCCTGTAGCAATTTGCCATGGATATTTGAAACGGGTTATTGATCTTATCCTCCTGATATTTTATAATTATTGTGCATGCACGTCGCCATATTTGGTAATGTAATATGACGTAATATCAAAATATATTTTGTATACATATAACTAACATGTAAATTTTACACCATCAAACAAAAATCAGAATTTTAACATAACTTGTCGTACTTCTAATTTCACGAGATATGTCATAAGTTAAAGAGAGCTTCGATAAAATTTTCGTGTCAGAAGTTGTTTTGTCCTTTTTCGTTTTGTTTTCTTTGTCAAAAGACGGAACGAGTGGGATTCTCTTTTTATCAGGAATGTTACGAGTGATGTTAAGAAATGGCAGTTGCGTGTGTCCTACTTGATAAATGACAATTGGCAAAAGTCTGAGTTCATTGCTATGGACTCGCACAGAGCTACTTAGCCTACTTTTGTAATTGTGAGGCTTACTAACTATACGACAAGGATATTTTGTACCCAAATTAAATCCTACAAAGTTACGCCGGCCTCCCACGCAGTTGTTTCCCACCCTATATTAACAAAGTTTGGAATTTATCGTTGGAAAATTGAAAAAGTTCAATATGCACCGTTACCCCTTTTATTTAATGCGACTACCTCATTCCTTCGCCAGTAACACCGGTCTTATAAATACTTGTAATACTCGGGATGAAACTGGTTTCAAAATGTTTCAATATCCTAATTGGGCGATTCGCGCGCCTCTGGCGGGAATAACTGGATGTTTTATACGAACACAACGCGGCTTGAGTAGCGTTCGCAGCGCGTTCAAGTGGTTCCGCTACTGCATAATAGATGGCGCTGCATGTACGGAGCCTGCGGTATTGATTCAGTTTATCTCCAGTGCAAATATAATATTGATTGTTATGCTACATGCTATGTTTACCGAATCTGCTCTTATCGTTTAAAGTAATAAAGATAAACGTCATTACACAGTGGCTTTAATGTTGTTCTAAGTAAATAGTTACGAATGTGTACGTTTGATACAATCATAACTGGATACTAACATGAAAATTTCTATAAATAAAATTGTTATCCCAATAGTGGACATTGAGGGATGACTTTTTATCGCAAAATAAAATGTGGGTTTACATGACACATTATTACGCTATAGATAATAATTCTCACACAAATTATGTGAGCGTTTTAAAACGTTTCCAAGTCAACGTACCTATTTTACCGCATCGGCTGACACACAATAAGCAGTAAACTGCAGGCGTCGACAGCGAAAACAAAGCGCAACAACACTGACGTGCGGCGGCCATCTTGTCCGGTCCCGCCAATTGGATGATTGCGCGGGAGACGGGCCTGCGGCATGTCAAGGTGACAATAACTAAACTTGTCGATTGTTCATTAGATTTCGATTACATCCCATCAAACAATTTCCATCGATAACTTGTTTAACTTGCTACAAAGCAAACTGGTAATTTTTATACAAAGAAAAGAAGGGAAGCGAAGAAGGGAAACCAAGAATAAATTAAGTCGTACAAGAAGGTTAAGAAAATGGTAATGGATGTTCTACTCTTCAAGTCCTCTCTAAGCGGAGGATATTGCGTCATTGATATCGGGTGTTCAAAAGTGAATACCCTTTTTAGTTAAAATATTAAAATTCAAAATAGAGGGTAGATACCGTCAACTGCTGCAACATTGCACGGAAATTCATGTTTTTTTAAAATAACTCTAAAAGTGTACGCTATCTGTGCTAGCTTCAGGTGATGTTCTCAGTAAAACAATGTATCAAATGAAGTTGGTTAAATGTGACGTTCTCAATATAAAGGGACCTTATGGAGGCAGGCGGTTACGCCGTTTTTAGAACTGTTACCGTTTGATCTGGTAATTTTTAGTAACGGAAGGTTAATTACTATACCAAATAAACTTAAACCGAGCTTTGTGTAAACGGTTTTGTGAATAAATCTTAAGGAGACTAGTCTTATTATGTCGCAAAACAATCGAGTTCAAAGATATTATGTAAACACTTTTGCGCCTTATCCAATTGAAATAAGGTGCAAAAGTTTGTTTTGAACTTCACTGTGACTAATTAAAAATAAAAACCGTTTTGTTTTCAGATTCGATTACCGATCGGGTCCGTAATAGCGCTACGCTGTTGTAAAATAGGATAAAATACTCTTTATTAAAATCTTAAAGCGGTTTACCTGAAGTTTTAACAAGATTTAAAAGAGTTCGCTCCAAATCTCGGGTCTAATCTAAAAGTTGTACCGCCAACCGTACTTAACGCATTAGCAGCCGGGCACCCTGATTTCCAAGTAAAGAAGACCCGTTATGGTGTTCTAGGTGTGGAAGGTGTCTGTTATATCGATCCCGGAACTCGCGGGATCGGGTTCAATGTCCCGGGATTGCATAACTTAATTAGCTACAGGACGTCTTACCTCAAATTACAGCAGTCAAACAGGATTTATTTCCCTTTTGTTACATTTTAAACTGTTTTACCGTTTTGCGAGCACGTTCGGGTTTTTGCGAGGCAATGATATTTGCCTGTCTGATAAATTAGTTTTGTAAACAATGTTTTTGTATAACGAGATGTTGACTTGTGTTGCACTTGCGTCAAAAGATGTTGTGTGATGGTATGATTTGATTTGGTCATGATATCGACCCTTTTATTTATAATACTCCTTGTGTATTGATGGACTTAGTAGGTACGTAGTACTTGTAGCTAGTAAGACAATTTGTCCTCTTAGAAAGTTTTTCTCTACCTATCAATAGTATATATATGCCAACTTATACCATCGGGGAATTTCCAGACTTGAAATTAGTAAATATGGTTATCCTAGTACAAACATTCATTGCGTTGGTACTGTTATCTCTAGATAGTTTGTTAGATAATGGCGTAGATAGGAAGTCGACTTGTCATGTTTACGCGCTTTCTCGACTTGAACTTGGGCCTTGGACCAATCTATTTCGAGTTTTCCGGGTTATTTTATGTAAAAAAGAAGCGATAAAAGGCCGTAACACTGACTGAAGGACGTTTCAGTAAAGTATGCTCTGTCAGATTCTGTCAAATTCAAATGACACAATGAAATATAAGGCTAAAGCATATTTTAAGCACACTTTAGCTATTGTGCGTTTATGAATATGAGGGTAAGTGTCGAGAGTATTTTATATCAGTTAACAACATCGTGTATTTGATTGATATATATGGGTGTATTATCTTTTTCATGCGTCTGAGACACGTGAATCAATTATCTTCATTAATCCTATTTCAGAATAGATCATGTATGTATCACGTGTTTACATAATTCCTCCTTGGTATTTCATCCAATTCGTAGGTTACGTAACGTGATTCTGAGTCCACGATTGAGCTTAAGTGCCAGGATTACGTGTACAGGATTCCTAGCGTCAGTCTCAACTTCCGAGGCTAGGTAAGCTAGGGTCCGCGTTCCAAGTATAGCATTGTGTCGGGGCTGGATGATTTATTAGGACTTATGAAGTTATTAGCTTTATAAAAATTTATTGCCTCTCTGAATATTAAGCCACTGGAACGTTTTGCATTTAGATTGTTATTTAGCATGTTTTTAAGTGAACACCTCTGAATTTGTGGCGTAATCACTTAGCAATAACACCTTTATCTTTGTAAAAACTTTATAGAAACCTTTTAATATTAATTAAGAATGGCATTACGATGAAACTAAGACATTCTCCACTCGTTGTGCACTAAAACAAAATGTCAACAGACTCGCAGCGCTTCCACCAATGCGATGGCACTCAACGCCATTTCCAAGGGTCTCAACTCTCAACCTCCCGCATCTGAAGTAATCCCCTCGAGTTCCATCCAGCCAGCGCTATGAAGGCCGCAGCGGCCGGACAGGCCCAATTATCCACTATACCGGCGACGCCACGGAGCCGGCTCGTGTCAAGCTGGGTGCCGATTGAGGATGTGTGTGTGTGTGTGTCCGAAGCCTTATCGCAAATTGCACATCCATAGGCTGTCCATATGTCCTTTCCCTGAATCTATCAAGCAATTACGTTAATCTAGTTTCTATATCGACCAGTAAACTGTATGTGGAAGTCAGGCAATTAACTATTCCCTCCAATAGACGGCGTGCCGGTTCCACGTTCCTAAATTGAATTTTCCATTGCTCATCGCTACTAGTACCGCTAGTACTTTATCCTATTAGAGGTGATGACTGTGGGATATGGATATTGCTCGGTTAAAAGCCAAATATCGACGTTAAATCTATAGACCCAAAAGTTTGGAGACCTAATTAATTTAGAAAAATTTGAAATTGCTTGTATGAAAAGTAAACAAGCTAAAACACACATCTGATCAGGTGGACCAATAATTGAACGTTGTTTTGGTTTATCTACCTGAAAACAATCGCCACGTAGGCAGAGCGTATAAAAATTTACGCCGATTGGATTTCAGTCTGCTGGAGTCAGCACTTCAGCGGGTGCTGATTGTTCCTTGTAAGTTAAATTGGATTTGTGCTTGGAGAAGTTCTTTTCTTTCAACATGCAATATTATTAAAATTACTATTATTTAATATTATATACTTTTTATTTATAATTTAATATTATTAAGTGTGATTGTTGATTGTAGGCTGATTATATCAAAAAGCAAGGGTAGATTTTCAAGTAGTATACGTATTCAATCTATGTTATGTCCCCAATTCATTGCCTTTCCGTGTAAATTTCGTGTACAATATTTTTCATCGTTACTATGTTGCTGGTCATAAATATTTACTATTTGATCAGTTATCGGTCATTCATCATGCAGTTAATACCTTACACCATTATTAAAAGAGTTCATTGATTCGTCAATAAACCTTTTCCGGTGGTAGGTAGCCAGTTCTTTATGCAATATAAAGTGTTTAGATATTCGATTTTTCTTACTCGTTATACTTATGTAAATGCGTTTCAATGAGTATTGGTTACTTAATACATTTAAGTAAAACTTCAGGCAGCATTTAGCCTCAGATTACATGATTCCTAAGTAGTGCTGTTAATTCTTTCCGCATGTGCAAGTTTTAACGTAAAAAAGTAATCAATCGTTAATAAGGTTGTTAATGTTACCCATAAATAACATAGTAGCATGTTGCTTAGTGTTTAATGCAAATTCGGTTGCGTATAGTGTATTTACATCTTTATTACATGAAGCTATAGTGTCAGTTATTGAGGATATTGTAAAATTTTCCAGTTACTTTATGATAAATATTATATTATGCCTCCTGTAAGTCGTACTCTTAGTAAACCGTAACTTGGAAGTTGTAATAAAATTGAAGTAGAAATATATGATATATAATCTACAGATTATATATAATCTAGTGTCCCATTGCTGGTCGAAGGCCTAAATTTAATTAGAAATAGTACCGGTTGCGATTAAACTCTGACCTAACAGCATATATGTATTTTATGTTTGAAAAAATGACCTTCTGGCGCTTCTTCTCCGAAATGATGGTCCGAAGCGCTGGTAGATTCACTCTATATTACCGACGTGTAAAAGAGCCCGTATGTGGCCAATTTACTAAATAAATATTTTGATTTTGATTTTATACAAGTAAACTTGCGTAATATCAAGTTTATTACAATAAATTACCTTGAATATAGACTTTATATGTTCAACCTTTGTTGTGTCTAGTGGCTGCATATTGATAGATATTTTGAATTAGTAAAAAGCAGTCGGAATTGTTCCAAATGGATCTCACGTTTCCGTAGCACATAAATCTACCCAGACATTACCTAGCTCTGGAATGTACACAACATTTGAATGAACATTAGATTAATTTACGCGTACGAGAATTAGGTTACACACAGACACGTCTCGGACTAAGTGGCTGGGCGCGCAATCTGGGCGGAGATGCTAAGACCCAGCTGCAAAGAGAATGCTGTTTTGTAAGGATTCCATTTTAACTCAATTACTATTATATGATTTGCTCATAATGTTATGTTCCTATGTATTGATCACGATCCATTTTTAGGGTTCCGTACCAAAATGGTAAAAAAAGGAACTCTTATGGTGAGACTTCGTTGTCTGTCTGTCACAGCAGTTATTCTCAGCAACTACACAAGCTATGGACTTGAAATTTGGCATAGTTGTATAACTTGCTTGCCCGCATCTGTTTTTAGTAAAAAAATATGAAATTAATTTTATAAATAATTAAAAAGGGGTCTAGAATGGGGGGGGTTGAAAAATGAAAGTGATTTGATTATAGCAAGTGGGTTGTCATAAGAAAGGGCTCAATCTGCACATTTCAAAACTATTTTTTTTTATAATTTTCCGTAACGTACTTTTTGATTATAACCAAAAATGTTCAAAAAATGACTGATGATTTTTGCGTCGGGGGTTAAAAAGGTATATTTTTGAAGTACGGAACCCTCGGGGTGCGAGTCCGTCTCGCACTTGAACGGTTTTTTTTGTGAGTAAGCATAATTAAGCATTGTGTTAAAATGAATGAATGCGCATTAATTACTTTTTACGTAATCCATTTTAGTTTTGATTTGTTACGACGATTTATTATCAAGTACCCACACCTTGGTCGATGAACGATATCTGTCTAATCTCCTGTTTACCGCAAGTGCTTGTATTACATCCATTGAATGGCTCATACGCAACGTAAATAATTTAAGGCATCAAAACATTCGGGCGTGGTTCTCAACAACCAGAACCCTTGAGCCTGAGTAGTACCTGTAGCACCTACTACTCGGGGTCTCCCAACATAAGCCGGTCGGACACAGAGTTTTACCGCGCGGACGGGCCTCTGCGGCAGTCCGATATCGCTTCGCCACAGCGTTGCACGCGACCCAACGAATTCCGAATTCAAACCGCCGAATCAAAAAGCACGTGCGATTTAAGAATTTGGTTTTCAACCAATCGCGATCACGAATTCTGTTAGCGATTCGATTGTTTTTTGTGTGTTGCCAGTGAAGTGTGCTCTTGTTCAGTCTTTTGGATTAAGATTGTATCTTAAGGGTGTTTTTGTGTTGTGCTCAGGATACGAATACGTTTGTAAGCGTGGTTTGTATGGTTTTTTACCTCCAGTGTTTTTGTTTTATTAGAGTCACGTTCTTTAGAAGGTCGGACCGGTGGTTGTGAGAATATTTGCATCGTTAATGAGTTTTATTTTATAAATAACGAAGCGACGTACTGTTTTAGATTTTTAGGATGGATACATTTAAAAGTAGTATTTATGTATAAACGTCTTTATGAGTAGGTGTAACGTGATTTTGTCCTACTTACCAACGATTCTTTGTTAGAATTATCATGATTTACTATGAATCAGGTTATTATTATGTTAGGTACTTATTGATTAACAAAAGAAGAATAATAGCAAATCAAAGCAATTCCCGATGTAGGCAACGAAAAGTAGCGTTAATACCCCAAAAGTAACAAAAGGAATGAGAGGAATTGAAATTTCTGAGAAAATTTCTTTGAGCCCCCTGAATATTGTTGATAAGTTCTGAGCGAGTTCTGAAGGAGCTGTGAAAGGTTTTACTCGAGTTTGACAACTTTAGTTTTATTCATATTTCCGTTGTGAGAAACGTTTTGTTAATATTTAATTATGTTTAAAGAAAAACCATTCGTTTTTGACATTTCGGGGTGACTTCATAAAATGTTGTTTGAGAGTAATGTATGAAGCATTGCGATATTTAAAACGTTTTCTTCGTTTATCTTGTAACTATAGTAATGGGAACTGCTATTCAAGTCATTCCCATAAAACGTAATTACAAATATGCAGATTGGTAGTAGGCGTGTCAACACGGGTACTTATTTAATTAAAACTGAGATCATTACTAGAGGAAGGGCAGTTACAAGGCTGGCAATCATAACAGTGTTTACCGTATATTAGCTATACGCGTTACCAGCTAACTATACAATGTAACGTATTAGCAGCCATAGTTATGTATGCCGGATAGTCGGCACGCAAACCAAATCGGCAACCCGACTGTCCGGTTATGGTCGCCTGCCACCATATCGTAACAATGAGCTGTATATACTGTGACATACTACCATCAATTGATATTAAGAATTTTACAGCCCATTCAAACACTTTAAACAATGGTATTCTAATATATTTTAATTACAGGGAATCGTTGAGTATTAATCAACTATGAGAAGTGTGTGGCTTGAGAAAGCCATTTGCGACCAATTCAATTCTCATATCCAGTTTATATTTAGATTAGAGCTCAATGGATGAGTTACTTCGCCCTACTGGTCACTTTGTTCAAAATGCTTAACGAGTTAAAATTGTAGGAGGGATACACTAACCGTACCCAGATTGAGGTCGAAACTGAAACTTCAGGGCATAGACCCTGTCTAGTCTCTAGTATATGTCAGAGCTTCTGCACACAGGATGCGTTCCGGTCATTCGATCCAAAATGGAACGCATGCGATCTGGTTTTGTACTGAGAGTCGGATCGGATAACCGGGACGCATCATGTGTGTAAAAGCTCTAAACAGGGGTCTACAGGATCTTCGACAGATTTGGAAACTATGTTGTTGCGTGACCCACCTTTATTGACGAATCTTCGCTTTCTACGACAGCACTTTTACTAATACAATTAGCGACCTATCATGCGTTAAATTGCCCACTTAAGCGCTGAAAGATACTCCGTTTTTTTATCTTACATTTTCCACTGAACCGCTTGATTGCCTAAGTGACGTCACGGCTTCTTACGTCTTCCACTTCCTTGCATTTTAATGTCGTACTTGACATTTTTTATCGCAACGTTCGCATATTTCGTTTTGCTGTCATTCGCGCTTATTAAATATCGCTGCGTGTCGACCGTTAAAACGTTTTTACTCCTAACGTTTCGTTTAATTGTTTAAAATCCCTTGCAGTTTTATAATAATGTTGCAACTCTGATTTTATAATTAAGGGTTAAATGAAACGGTCTATTTTTGGTATTGTGAAATTAATGTTTTTAATTGTATTATATCAGCGGGGTAGAACGGGGTAGAACTTTAGGTTTTGCATCTACCTATGTGGGCTAAAAGTATTGAATTAACGATTGAATGAATTTATTTATTTTCAGTAAAAATTACAACCTTATATCATTTCTATTATACGATACATAGTAATTTTTGACAAGAGTATAGGTATGTGTCGCTGATACTTGAAATAAGCATGGCCTGAGCTATACCTATATAAGTATCAGCTACTTTCCATCTGGCTAGTACAATCGTGAAACAATTGAAGTAACAAAGGTAGGTATAATTTTTTAGAAAGTAAACTATTGACAATTCAATGAAATGCAGAGGCGTAAAATTTAAAATATGAAAAAATCTAATATAAAATATAACAAAGAAATTGTAGATATTAATACAGTAATAACATGCAGCATACACTGGATTATGAGACTTCTACTATTAAAACTGTTAAAACGACTAGGTCAAGATTAAAATTACAGATAATTTACTAAATTATCCCCTTTGATTGCTTGAATATTGAAGTGCCGACATTACAGTGCTTGACACGTTGAGTTATATTTATCCGTATTGTGATATGAACATTAACATTCAAACCGCGAGCGCTGCGTCTGTATGTGTGTGTAGGACTTAATTAAAATTAATCATTGCAGAATAAAGTTAACTAAGACGCGACAAACTGATGATTACTTAAATCAAATCATAGCCTAGGCTTGATATCGTTCTTTTCATTTAATAATAACTATCGCTCTGTTTCCCGACCATCTTTAAAATGAGACATTGATGGAGTAGCTCGTATTAAAACAGTTTGCAAATGTCAGCACTTCACTGTCAGTCGAAGCGAACAAAATTGCAAACTCCTTGTAACACAGTCCATATCTACTGTCTTGTCTATATTTATGTAAGGTTGTCGCGGTTAACCACCATGCTTTTAAGACATTAGATCCTTTAGAAGTTTACTTCAGGGTCCATTTTGACTTGGTGTCTGATATTAACAGGTATACTGACTGTTACTAAATTTAGATATGGGTCACAATTATGTTGCATCACGAGGCTGGCATATCGGTCAAGGCGAGAAGGGTCCGCTGGAGACCAGATCTGCATAACGTTACATGACAATTTATAATATTAAATTTATTTTAACGCAGATAAAGAAATAGGTTTAAAAGTATACTCAAATTTATGATGAATACTGGAGTTTGCCTGAGTCACTATACATCGAGTGGAAAGATTTTATCAACCGTTCTCATACAGTTTTCAATTGTTGCCGTTTGCTTCTAAACAATCTTTGTGAATGGCTAAATTTCCTAATGGTTTGATTGCGCCTCTCATAAGTTTAAAATAATCTTTGACGCGATGAACCTCTCGTCAGCTGCGCTTACGTGCTCGCCCGAGTCTATGTAAATTTGTCTCCATGTATATTCATACTGTATCTGTCTAGTAAATAGTATAATCGAAGGAAGTTTCCATGTTGACATGTCTGATGTACCTATACTGTGTGCAGTTGTATTTATATGTCAACAATCATTATTTTAAATTTTATAACAATCATTGATTGTGAATACTTTGTTTTCTATTTTTGCGGTGTATCATCTGTAGGACTAGTGGAACTTTCAAAGGAGAATATGGGATCGTTCTTATTATAAGGAATTATTAATATTGACGGAATGTAATGTACGCTCGGCACATTTACAAACTAAATCGCAGTAGCTTCGCATTTTCCCGGATAGGATAACCCAACAGTCATAAACAGTACAAGTATAGTCGGCTGTTTCCACAGCAGTTCTCAAAAATTTCCTCAACATCGTAAATAAGTACAATAAAGGACGATATCCACGCCCATACATCCTCTGAACTGTAAAGCCGAGTTTTACGCTCCGATAAAACTTCTTGCAGGAAACGGATCCGTTTGTAAATCCAACGACACCTCTGGGGATGTGTGGACGATGCTTTATGTGTTACGTGCAGCGTGCTCCTCCCTTTCTTTAGGACACTTATATACACGTTTAACCTTTTATGTTAGATGTACCAAATCTGTTAACGTTTCCTCCGGTCCGATTCCTATAATCTTGCAAGATTGTTTATATTTTCCAATTTTTTTCCTCAATATCGGAACATCAAATCTGATGAATTGATATTCTCTTATTAAGGCATGAATTTAAAGCTTCTCTTATACAAAAAGGTTGGTTGACAGAGAGACGAGATTTTTTCCGTGAACTTATCCATATTTATTTAACCTCTGTTCAAGTTAGGTTCCTTTTGTGTTTTTTCCATGACAACATTTTTTCCTGTAAATATGTAGCAGTGTTTTTACCTTGAACAAATTTAGTGGCAATTGAACGACAATTATTGTCCAAACGAATAAGCCATCAATTATATATAAGTTTTTGCGCGCTCCCATCCGCCATCATATTATGGGGTTACGTCACTTGTTTGGAGATAATAACTGTAGTTCGACATCAACAAAAAAAACTACGTGTACGCTTGTAATAAATAATTACCAGGGTTTAAAATTATCGCTGTCATCTTCTACTTAAAAGTTCTCATACGCATAGTCTATGACACTTATAGCTTATTATTATTACAGATTTTTCAGTTTTATCGTATACACGTGTTGTGTGAAACATTTTCTTTTTATGAAAACTAAACAGTGAGTGAACTTGACTTGATTAACTTGATTGGACGGTTCTGTCTCTGCAGTGACATGGCCAATGCCTTTATGCTCAACCGACGGGTCTCTGCCGTTTGGGAAATATATTATTTCCTAAATTTTCGTTTGACAAAAAGCCATTTTCCATTGCAGAAGCTTTCGTATTTTGGTAGCAACAAGTCGAACCTAACCTAACTCACGTTAAAACAGTGTTTGTATTTCGGAAATAAAACAAATGTAATACAAAATTAAATAGCTTTTTGGGAAATATTTTTGCCAAACGGCAGGTTCCCTCAACCGACAGACAGATATACCAACTGACTGAACTTTGAACTCGTCTAACTCGGGTTCTCTTGAATATTTTCTATCCAGTGATTTCATTGTTGACCATTGCAATGGTTCCTTTCTTTACGCTTTGTTTGTCTTTGTTTGATTGATTATTGTTTTAAGTTAAGTTGGGAGAATGAGGGCACAATTTCTGTGAACCGGAAAATAAACAGTTTATTGTTATTTGTTATTAATGTAGTGGCGATATTTCATCGGTTTCCGTTAGTTACTCAACAAAGAGTGATAATTACGCAATTCGAGTAGGTAAAACTGTCGTATTCAATTCCGCAAAGCTATATCACACACCGTATCATATTTAAAATAACCTTTGTTTCCTTCCACTCGTGTTTGGTTTACAATCACTAATTGATTTCACAAAACTATACGAACTTTTCACGTATTCTCATGTCTATTCAATAGTTTTGACCATGTTCCATTGTATAACGTTCATGTTAGCTCTGAATGACATGAACGGGCCGGGAGATTAGTTCACAGAGAATGTTCGTTCAGTTGGGTTTTGTTTCAGCATTGCAGGATTGTCGGGCGCTTTCAGAAGTGTTTCAGAATAGAATTTCATTACAATAACTGTAACCGCAGCGCGCTGGAGAATTCGGTTGAGCGTGCTTGCATTCTTTCCTCATCCGTTTTCAATTCGGGTTTGCAAGAACTGTTTTTGTATTTATTTTTTGTATGCCGCATCACTAAGTTTATGGCTATAACTCGTTTATACCTCCTCAAAAAGACCACGAATAGATTATAGTGCATAGAGGATGCGAAAATTCTCATGTGAGTGCGAAAACCGATGACCATGCAGTAAGATTATGAGATAATACGAGTACATTGTGTTAGTATACACACATGTTAGCTTTAGAGTAACACATACATGGCCTCTATGCTCCTATGTTTTAATCCTTTATAGTGAAGTGAAATCTACTCGTATACTTCACTATAGGACATCATCAATCACAGATTTCTCGGTTCTCAATTCCAGTAGGCCGCAATATTGTAATCTGGCTGGCGCGTGCCAAGCCAAGTGTCTAGAACAATACCGACTTTTGTAATCGATTCGACCCGCGGTTTAAGACAGATTAGACAAAGGCCAAGCTCGGTTGGTAGTAGAATAACTTATGGCTTGCGACCACTGGTCTATGAATACTTTCCGGATATTATTATTGAATGACGGATTATAACTTGTCCAGAGGGGCTAGCACATCTTGTATGCGTTCTCGCTCCACAGTTTCATGAAGCTGTCGAGATCAATAGATCGAGAAGTAGGTACTTATCTACAAGCGTTCCCTGAATTACGTAAGAAAACTTGAAATGAAATGAAACTTGGAAAATAAACACTTAAACACTTCAACACGTCAACATTGTATTATAACATACGATAAGTACATGTAGCTGCCATACAGTTTAACTCTCAAAACATACGTTTTATCGACAAATCCTTCCACTTTACACTGTGTTGCCTTAAGGGAAGGTTCAATATTGGTGCGGTAGGGCGTGCGTTTAAATGTCAGATGTATTTATACGACCGAGCCGGTTCCGAGACAGACCGTGCTGAAAGTATGCTGTTATTACTATCTCGAAAGGGCAAAGAGCAACGGAAAATGTAGTTCATTCATTCGTATTGTTTTCATTTCTTAGTTCCATTTTTTTTTAATAATGGCTTCTCACGAGGATTCAAATTTTATCATGAACTTATGGTCGGGATCCTTGATTACTTCAATGATTTATTAAGGCTGGGTTTTATTCGTTCGATCAAATTTCGATCAGGAATGTCAAAAATTGTATGAAGTTACTAAAATTTGATCTGACATATTTACCAACGGGCCTTATTACTTCGCAGGTCTATATTAACTTAGTTTCTATGTCAAAGCGGGTAAAGTTTGATAAGAGCTTTGACTAAAAACTTTCTCACCCATTGAAGTAACATTTTTACTCTAATCTGGTGTCTTCGGTGATCTATTGAATCTGAGATTTTAGTTTTAGCCGCTAAATGGAATTATAAAAACTACAGGGATTCCACAAGGTCGGCTGACCGGTTCTTTACACCTGTTGTTTTTGAGGTAGCACTATTTCGAGTTGCTAGTCTCTGACAGGTTTGTGTCCCAAGTTGGTTGAGTATTACTTTTTTATTGTTATTTCATTGACTATTAAGGCTGACTATGATATACTCTTGACTTGCAAAGACGCAAGTTCCAAGATTCGTATAATTCGTTGTTAAGTTAGTATATTCTGTCCTATGAGATGTCAGAAATCGCACAAACTGTCCAAACTGCCTTTGTTAACGTCAAGCCTAAGTCCTGTAAGCCTAATTGGACGGGCGGGTGCATTCGCTGCCACTTTGATATCCCATTTACAAATTACCCCAATTAGAAAACAAACTGATGGAATACTTAAATAAGAAGCCACTGTAATTTGAATTATGACGTTAATCTTGTGAAGAGGGTCTCCTGAAAATATAACGCTCACGTGGTTTGAGCAAGTTGTAATAAGTTACTTAATAAATAAATAATAAACCAGCCTATATACGTCCCACTGCTGGGCACAGGCCTCCACTCACAATGAGAGGGTTTGGGCTATAGTTCCCACGTGGGCCCAGTGCGGATTGGGAACTTCGCACATACCGTCAAGTTTCTTTGCAGGTGTGCGCAGGTTTCCTCACGATGTTTTCCTACACCGTAAAGCTCATGGTAAATTTACAAATTATATTTCGCACATAAATTCCGAAAAACTTATAGGTGCGAGCCCGGGTTCGAACCCACGACCCTCTATACCCCGACCCCCAATAAGTTACTTAATTACAAGTATATATTGTAACAAATTTTTGAGATCGCGCCCCACTACGTTAATTTACGTACATTGACTAAACCGTGCAACCACGTGCTTACATGGATTGAAAACACTATTACTTGCTGATTTTCCAATAGGCTTCTCATTAAAATGATTACGCTAGTGTGTTCCAATCCAATTTGTTAATAATTTAAACAAACGTTATCAACTCGACCGTCGACTGATTTGATTAATGACGACATTGATGACAAATCCAACAGCTAATTACAAATCAATTATTTTTTTGGGATTTGTTGATTTATTAAATTGAATTATTCAATAATAAATAATCCATAAATTACAAGTATTTCTTTAAACAAAATAACCTCACAATACGATTTTTTTTTTTTAAATCAAATTTAAAAATGTTAATCAAACGAATATTGTTGGAAAAAGTGATGAGATAACAAGTTGAAACCTTCGGAATACATGTGCAAATGTTTCTAATACAATTAAATTAATGATTGTGTTGGAATATTCACAAAATCTGTTTGTTTACGTTATTAACAAATTTGACTGGAACAGACTTTAACACATTGCTACAAGTAAATCCAGTCGGTATTAAGAAATCTTGTCCATGAATGCCAATCTTTTCTATGAGCTAAACTTCAAATAAAACCTCAATACAAAATTACACTCGTCTAGAAACCTCAACTATATGTCATTGAATAGCCAGGCGCAGTCATTAGCCACAGCAGTCGAACCTAGAATAGTGTCAAACAGTTTCTAAGAATTGAGCGGATGCCTCATTACTGTAATGGTCTATGCCTTAGGCAACACCTGTGCCACCTGTACCTACGCGAACTAACGCAATCTTTGAGGAAAATCGTCTTTCTAAGGCACGTATCCCTTCAGGTTATACTGAGATCAATCTAAAGTTTAATGTATGTATCAAAGTAGGACGTTTCCTTGACAGGTTTTTAAATACCGAGAAAATGATGTTTTAGGTCATGCAAAACATGAAGTCACCCATGTAATTAACATATTGAATCACCGAGTACTTTGTCAGAATTTCTCCGTAAACGACTACGTGAAATCAACTTGTACACAGCGCTGGTTTTAATTTAACGGGCTTCGAATATTTTATCAGAAGGGTTAAAATTAGTTAACTCACTGAAAATATTAAACGGCTTTCGTCGGGATTTCAATGAAAATTCCAAACGGTTTTCCACTGGCTTTTCAGGCCGCATATTTAGCATTTTATACATATTTTAAGGACCAGAAATTTCAAAGGGTATGTTGTCGACGAAACTACATATATTGTATTGTACTTAGTTCTGAAAGGCAATTAACGGTATCTCGTCTAGACTCCAGACTGGTCTCAACTTTAAAGTTAATTCCTTTGGTTAAGCATCACCTTCTAGTACCCTAGACAATTTATTAGCAGCAGGAATTCTTGGATATACTTGAGCTTAACACGAATTCCTGTAATTAAGGTATTTTATTTCTAATTACTTCGCTGAAACAATCTATTATTATAAATTTACGGTTCCGACAACGTTACATTCGCGTTGTAATCTTATACATAATTGCGTAAGCACGGTGCTTTGGTAACTAGCATGATCAAAGCATTTGAGATAGCAATCAACTCTGCGCCTGTCATTACAACGCACCGGCATTGCATTTGAGTCACAATAGAAATATAGGCAAATGCAGTACGTATTGACGTACGTGTTGAGATAAATACCACCACACACCAAATACCTCTATGTGGGTGGCGTAATTCGCCTGCATGCATGCGACCGTGGAGCGCCTGAGCCGTCTTACCTACGACTGCCCAAAACGAAAGTATGTATAATGGTAAACTCGAAGACCTGCTCTTGTCTAGTAAGGACGCAGCCCTTTGGGCGAAGACATTGGACATAGTTTTGTAGTTTCATACTTATTAGTTTTAGTTATTTTGTCTTAAGCGACTTACCAACCGCCATACGATTAAATAAATGAACCAATATCTGAAGCCTTACAATGTGACGAGAAGAACTGCCTTTGCAATAGGATAGATGTTTTAATTTCACCTATGTCGTCGAATTTTTAAACACTGTGAGATTGTTTACCAACTTTTCCCCTAAAAGTGCACAGCTAGCCTTATTAGTCTACTTATCGTGTTATCAGTAAACAAGACGGTTTCTCCTGCAGTTTGAGTGGCCACATCCTCTGTTAAACTAGCGTCTTTAGAGACATTTGACGGCCTATACCGGTTCGGTAAGACATCGTATCGTTTGACATCCGCCACTTTGTGCAGTAGGTAGGTACTCGATATCAGTGAAAATGATAACTAACGAGACACAGCTGGTTTAAGATTACTGTAATTAACTTCTTTATTGTGAAAGGAAAGTCCAAAAGAAGAATCTATTGTATTTCTGTATTGTAAGGCGTTAATCATATTTAATATTGTAAACTCTTGTTTAATTGTTTTTTATTTTCTAAAATGACAATGAGTTTAATCATTTCATAACTTTGTAACTTTTCCTGATTCAGTTTTGCGATTTATTAATAAATGCCAGACTACCTAGAGAGGAAAAATCTCTTAAATACCTACGTGACTCTTCATATTTTAAATACGTTATTGTATGTACCTGTAACACGTGTTCGACGTCACCCCACATCGTTAGTGCGGATTAAGCATCATTCAACCACTTGCATATGCATAGCTAGTAGGGTGCCCCACCTACCGCCTCCCTTTCACATCCACACGATAATAAAGAAACAACAACGAATCACCTTATCTCACACGCGCAGGCACTGAATAAGGAGGGATGATGTCCTGTCCTTAGTATTTTTCATGAAATAGTCTGCGATGTTTTTTGTCTCGCATATATAACTTTTGTCAACAGCCGTAACTTGATTATGGTTCTTATGAATTACGGCTGCCTTCTTGTGATTTGTTACTTCAATTGTCTTTCCTTTTTGCGTTTCTGTTGCAAATTGATTACGTGTCGGAACCTTTACAAAAGAAAACTTGTTTGCAAAAACTTACCAATTTTTTTCTTTCGTTGTTTATGGCCAGTGATATAATGTATCTATTACTGTGTTTTATAATTAATAATATCTGCGTAAATGTTACTAACACGAACATATTTGATTTGGTGTTATAGCCGCATAAACCTTTAAGAATGTTTGAAAACATCCATATCGGTCTTCCGAGCCGGATAAACATCGCTTCTTATCGTAAACCGCGTGTATTTACGACTATGTCCTCTAAAGCTCTAGGGTACTGGGGTTTATAACCGGTGTTATTTCCTTGCTTGGATACGATACCGACCGTAAAGGTGAGGGTAGCTACTATGTTTGTAATTGAATTTGTTTTGATGTTCTCAATGTTAAGAAGTTTATTTCATACGAACTACAATAACAATCCATAGGGTAACGATACTAGAGATATATACTAGGTACTAGATAGTAAAACACCTCTCCCGCTTGTTGTCGCTTCTAAACCTCTACAATATACCTTCTATATGCATTCATAAATATTTTATATACGATTTTTATTCTTTTCGGAAGAATTTCCAGAAGCAGTATATTATCATGATACAATATTTGGGCATTAATAAGTAAATTCTCATCCTCAAAATTATGGGCACAAGATGGTTCCCGACCGTAATAACTTTATTAATATTTGTTTATTACACTAAGTACTTCGAAGTTACTGATTCTACTTAGCTTATATGGACGAGAAGATAAGTATGTCGATCTTCATCTACGGTATCGGAAAAGAAAGATTATGTTACGACGATTGTCTATAAGTGTTGATAGTTACACAGATACCTAGACTCATGAAAAGCCATTTATTTGATAAAACAAAGTGTTTTACTCTCTTACACATTACATTAAAGGAAACAAAAAACTGTTTTTTGTTTAGAAATAATCTTGTAAAGATACTCTTAACTTGAATCGTGAGTCAGTAAAGGCTGATCGATTCGTGTTTAGAAATCGATTGACGACTTGCCATTTAAAATTACGATCTAACCCATTCAAATCCTAAGTGCCTAAGTATTTGTTTGGAAAAAGAACCTTGGAACTGCCCCTAAAGATAACAAATTATCCGAAAGAGGTCGGGATGATGTCATAGGTTCATTGGATCCAATTAGTGACTCGTAACGAAGTTGAGGCACACCCTCGCAATTTATCAACAGTACTCGTCCTATTGAATCTATGAGCTATTGGCAAGGTTACGCAAGTATTTATTTGTAGGTATCATTACTAATTACTAATCCTTCGATTGGAGAAAACCCTGATTATTTCGTATCCCATTTGTCGATAGCCCTTTCATCAAAAATGAATAGGTAATGATTGATGACTCAACAAAGACGTTGAGTTGCTGTATTAAATTTAATTGTGTATCGATATAATAGACATTAATTACATGTCATTATTTTGTTCATTTCTGAACGTAATCTGCATTTAAATAGCATAAAGTAACTTCTCTCTGATGAATTCACGAGACTTTGCGTAAGCGAGAAGCCAAGAGGTTAACTAATGCTAAGTCTAAGTCAATTCTACTATGTGATGAATTCATGTGGACGTAATTTCAATATCCTATCGCTCGATGGTTCACCTAGCTCTTTCCAAAGGAACCACCGCTCACATGATCAATAATCCACCGAAGCATAACATCGACTGCACGTCGAGCTCTCAAATTTACTGACAATATACTAGTTAGCACATTCTGTGCGCTTGGTGTCTAGATTATAATGCTGTTACTTGACGGTAATCTTGTACTTTTTTTGTAGATTACTCTCGTCTTTATACAAGGTGTCCCGTGAATAGTGGTTCAAACGAAAAATTTCAGCGATTCTTACTAGTTTCGGAGATATTGGTCATTTTAATCTGAATTTTTGTAATTTTCCCGTAGGTTCATGTCACGAAAAATCCTTGATTTCATGTTTTATTTCAGAAGTTTATCAATGGTAGACACCGTTATATTATTAGAATCATTACGAATCAGTGAAGTTTTTAAAACCATTTGCCAGATTTTTTTTTAATCAACTTTTTATTTTCCATACTAAGTGAAAAACAAACACTGGGAATACACTATACTAGTATGGAGAAACAAACTTTATCTTTGGTACTAGGTTCAATTATAATCAACGAATATTTAGTGCCGCTGAGTATAAAGTAGGTACTGTAAGGGTGGTGACGCATATATCAATAGACTGTTATTTGTTTGAGTTTAATTTATTTGAAATAATGTACAAGAATAGGTGTTTGCACCATGAATGCCGCGAGGCGACTCTACACATAACTACTATTGTTTTTTTATTGTTCCATTCTTAATTTCTTTATTCGATTTCAAAAGAATTAAGAATAAAACTGACATACATAAAGCAACAAGTTCTACAATTCTACATACAAAACTACTTGCTGCTTTACATCCCTCGCCCCTCTTGAAAAAAGCAACGCCTAGCTAATAATTTATATCTACCTAAGGAGGAGTTGCAGGTCTTACAAAGCCACACTGTTCCCAGCTAGGGAATAATTTCCTGTACAGTTATGTCAATAATACTATAGAACGGAACTTTCTTACGCGAACAACACTTAACTGTACAGTGAAATTTCGACTTTCGGAAAAACCTCCGAA
Source organism: Tortrix viridana (assembly GCA_963241965.1). Taxonomy (NCBI): domain Eukaryota; kingdom Metazoa; phylum Arthropoda; class Insecta; order Lepidoptera; family Tortricidae; genus Tortrix; species Tortrix viridana. Next base: position 2,959,458 of record OY725197.1, on the reverse strand, counting down.
AAACGAAAATCACAGTGGATTCCCTATCTACCCATCTCGTACCTTTCACGCACCACAGATAACTAGTCATGCTATACTAAGAGTATATGACATATGTAAAAATAATTACCCCTAACTAGGTTTCATGGTGGTGTGTAATAGGCTTACAAAGAGGCGAGATGGTATTTTTATGTCCATAGACATCTGACAATGAATTGACAAGTCATCGTCATTCCCTTAACATGTCACAGAAGTGACATATGGGTCCATGCCCCATAGGCATATGTTAAGGGTCCGACTTTGACTAATCAATCTATCATCCATAACCTCCTAAGACCCAATATATATCAAAAAAGGGACAAATTGTCAAAGTGTCAATTCTTATTGACTAATAAGTTATCTCGTTTTATATTAACGAAATGGGCCTCAGTAGGTTCTAAGGAAAAAATACTCGTATGAAATAAATTACCTAAGCACTTTCACCCCCCCAATACGCAACATTATTATTCTAGCTATATTTCATATTTAATACTAAACTACTCATAACTTATACATTTCAATAAATTGCTATGCATGTGTCACATATCTCGGCCTGAGATATGGTCACAGCATCTTCGCAGAGTGATGGTGAACTGCATATCTTCTGATGGTGCAGCCAAGTGACTGCAGCACCAGACTTCGCAGCTCCATCCTCCTGCGCAGCTTGTTGCTCTCGTTCAGAAGTGTACATGAAACGATGCAAATGTTAAAGACACCTAGTAGCGAAACACAAGCAATAAGATACCTCATTATAAGAATAGCTTTATTTTTTTTATTAAATAACCACTAATGACCAATTTTCACTGCACCATGGCTTGTAAAATTCATCATGGTGATCAAAGGGAATATCTCATTATGATACTATATACAACGACATCAAGTCCAGGTAGCAGCCTCCTACTGCTTCCAGAATACATGTGGCAGGAATGCACGCCCATGTCTCACATCAGTCATCTCTGCTTATGGTCATCAGGGTTTCACAAGTTCTCAGCTCGGCATATATGAAAAATAAAACACAGCTAAATAAACACATTAAAACAATTATACACATATTTTATAAGTAGCAAGTATGAACAAGCTTTCATACAATATCGCTTCCCTTAACCCCACTATACGGCGAAATTCGTAACGCACGACTTGTCAACCACGAAGTACACATGCCATGCACTATGACGGCTGAGACCAACCAAGTCTCTTCCCACCTTATAGGCTTAAAGGGAATTACCATCACACTACAAAGACAAGCGCCATCATGGAAACATGCCTGCACCACAAATGTAGCCTGACCTATTCACCCTTCTTTCCATGGTTGTTCATGCTTGCTTCAACTGTACAAGTCTGTAAAATAAAATTTACAATTAAATAAATATATACAACTAAATCCTAATCTTAACCCTATATTTACACACTAAGTTATAATCCTACTATAAAATTTTTTCAATCTATTCCTGTGAACAATTACATATTTAGTAATACTACCCAATTTCTTTATTTTATAATTGTTATTAGGTAGAATATTAACAACTTGATAGGGTCCTACATATCTTTTCGACAACTTGAAGCTTAGCCCGGTTTTTCGTTTCGGCGAATCCATCATAACTAGATCGCCATTATTATATATTATATGTTTGGCTTTCCGGTCATAATATTGTTTTTGCCGCTGTTGAGCCAGATCAATATTCTCAGCAACTTTATTCACCAACAATGACATACTTGTCATTTTATTGGCAAGGCTCTCTGAAACAACCCTATTAACCCCCAACTCAGCATCAGATCTATATTGCGGCTCTCGCCCAAATATGATCATATGAGGCGAAACCCCTGTGCTGCCTTGCTTTGCGGAATTGTATGCAAAACATACCAACGGCAAAAATACGCACCAGTTATGTTGTCGTTCTGACACGTATTTAGACAACATACTTAATAACGTCCTATTGAACCGCTCCACTAAGCCCATTGTTTGTGGATGGAAGGTCGTCGCATGCAATACTTCCACTCCGAAATACTGCGCCGTTTCCTTGATGATGTTCGAAGTAAATACTGAGCCTCTGTCAGTTATCAGCTGCTGTATGCCACCAAACCTGCACAAAATTTCATCTATAATAAATTTATTTATAACTTCAGCTGTTACCCTGGGTACAGCTTTACATATTGCATACTTGGACAAATACTCCAATGCCACTATAATATATCTATTTCCCACATCTGATGTTTGCATCGGACCTATCACATCTATACCCACCTTCTGGTACAAATCTGTAACTGGAATTGAGGTTAATGGCGCTATTATTTTATTAATATTTCTTTCTTGGCATCGATGACAGGACTTGACATATTCATTTATTCTCTTCTCTGCTTTATCCATAAAGTATCTCTCATTAAACTTGGCATAAGTTTTATATAGTCCAAAATGACCTCCTGTCAGCGGATCATCATGTATACTTAACATGCATTCCTGAAAAAACGTCCTTGGTAACACCAATAACTCCTTTGATTGCTGACCAATACTCCTTGACTTATATAATAAATCATTCCGTACTAAATAATTTTGATAAACTTGGCTGCCACTCTGCCGCATTTGACTTAATATATTGTTGCAAAATGCATCAGATTGCTGCGCTGTTTTCATATCGATGCTATTCAGAGCATATAGAATAAATCCATCTTCTTGTTCAGGAATTTTCTCTATACTTTTCTGGTCCGGATTTTCGATCAAGGGATTCCTGCTTAGGAAATCAGCAACCACATTATCTTTTCCTTGACAATACACAATGTCAAAATCCCATGACTGTATTGACAATGCCCATCTCGCAAGTCTGCCGTTCATATCTCGTTTGCTTTTCAACCAGACCAGAGCCCTGTGATCTGTGACGACCTGAAACTTAAGTCCCCATAAAAAATGCTTAAAATACTGGATTGCCCAAATTAAACCGAGGCACTCCTTCTCAGTTACTGAATAGCGCTTCTCTGCATCACTTAACTTCCTTGAGGCGTAAGCAATTGGTTTCATTACTTCTTTTCCTTGAAACAAGCAACATCCCAATGCTTTTTCTGAACTGTCGACGTACACCCTGGTCACCACTTCTTCATCACTTGAAAAATAACCTAAAATTGGTGCCTCACATATTCTATTCTTCAACTCGTCAAAGGCTTTCTGTTCTTCATTTGTCCAAATAAATGCTCTGTTTTTTTTCGTCAGACTCGTTATTGGCAAGGCTATCTGTGCAAAATTATCAATAAATTTTCTGTAATACGAATACAAGCCCAACACGGATCTGACTTCCTTGACATTTCTTGGCGGTTGTATGCGCTTCATTGCTTCCACTTTCTTAATATCTGGTCCAATCCCACTCGCAGATACCTCATGCCCTAACACAGTCACCTTTTGATATCCAAATCTACATTTTGATGGTTTTAGGGTTAGGTTGGCAGATTTCAACCGCCGTAAAACATCCTCCAATGCTTCCATAAAATCCGCAAAATTTTCACCATAGACTAAAATATTATCCACATAGACAATAACTTTTTTGTATTTTATTCCTGCCAGGACTTTGTCCATTACTCGTTGGAACATTGCTTGGCTCGTTTTTAAACCAAAAGGTAAGACATTAAATTCGTACAGGCCAGAATGCGTCACAAAGGCCGTTTTCTCCTTTCCTTGGCCCAATGCAAGCTGCCAATACCCAGAATTCATATCCAGGTCGGCAAAATATTTTGCTCCTTGCAGACAGCCCAATAAATCATCCGTTCTTGGAATCGGATACGAATCCATTCGGATCTTCTTATTTAATGCCCTAAAATCAATACAAAATCTCGGCGGACCTTCAGGTTTATCAACTAACACGACTGGTGACGCATACGGACTTCTTGATTCCTGGATAATGCCATTCTCCAGCATTTCACATATCTGCTCATCTATAATTTGTCTTTGTTTCTCCGACACCCGATATGGCGCTTTATGGACTGCTTCTTCATCTACTGTCTTCACGGTAATCAAGGAATCTCTGTAGCATCCTAATTCATGCGTTGCGAACGAAAATGTTGTACGGAACCCTTTCAATAAATGCTCCAAATCTAACTTTTGATCGTCCGTCAAATCATTATTAATGTCGAAGACAACCGTTTTTTTTTCTGAGAAATTTAATAAATACTTTTTATTCTCTTGTGCTAGCTGCGTAAAATAAACATAATCGGATTTTTTAATACTCGAATCGCTAAATACAAACTCCTTTGTTTGTATCGAGAAATTTATTTTTTCCTCGTCACGATCTGACATTGTTTTAAACCGCAGCGCGATCTTGTCATTTACAAATAATGTCGCTTCTTTGAAATTAATAATTACGCCATTTTTGCGGCAAAAATCCTGCCCTAAAATTAATAATCGCGCGGGATCTGAAATTACAAGCATATTTTGCCGAAGATAAACCTGCGAGACCATTAATCCTAGCTCAACAGTGCCTACTACGTTAATCGCGTAGCCCCCGACGGCTCGTAACGGAACTTGTGCATTTTCCCGAAAACTAAGCTTCAAGCTTTTCATCAATGCTAAGGAAATACACGATATTGATGCGCCGGTATCTACAAGAGCTTCACAAAATAAATTATTAATTTGTACGGGAATAATGGGAACACAATTATCCAAGTAACTATTATTCACAAGAATGTCTTGCTGTTGCATGACCGGATTTACACTTCTCCACATCGCCGATTCCCGGTCTACTGTCGACGTGGATTGTAGTTTGGGTGCTGCCTCGAAGACGAAGGTGTGGAATCTTGCTGACCCGGAGTACTTCGTAGATTCCAGGGACGCGGTCGCATATTATACTGTCGCTGTGGCGTTTGCTGTTCATATGGCGCTCTGCCTGGCGTCGCCATAGGATTTGGCGTTCGGAACGGAGTAACAAACTCAGGCTGTGGCGTAGGAGACGGAACAATATTCGACGAGCGATCTCCCAACCTCTTTATGTCTTCTAATCTCAAAACTGGATTGAAGATCGGAAGTTCTACAGTCTGTGTATACGTGTCCTCGTTATATATTTCTTCCAGTTGCATGAGAGTTTTTCTCAATTCTTCTTTAGATGCAAATAATTTTGAGGCAAGTAACCATTGATACCTTTGATTTACAGAGCTAATATAATGTTTTACAAATTTTGCGTCTTCTTTTATTTCCGCTTTAGATGCTAGATTATCTAATGCATAATAATATTCCAACAGCTTTTCATTCTGCTGTTGTTTCCTGTAATAGAATTTTTGTGCAAAATCCGTCTGATTAGGAAATTGTGCCTTCAATTTATTAATTAGCTCATCATAAGTAGTGAAATCCTCAAAGTTTGATTTATACCATGAGAGCGCTGGCCCTTCTAAATATGCTGCAATGGCATATTTTTTTTGTTCCTCCGTCCATGCCTTAATAATGGCAATAGCATTGTATTGCATAATAAAATCTCCAACGTCTGAGAGGCCGTTAAATTTCGTGGCTGCCATTTTGCACTATATCGCTATATATTACAGGGAAATACACAAAAAAAAAGAAATCACACAAATTACGGTTACTCAGTGAAGCAATATATATTTTACAAACCACGACCTTTACGTCCTCTTCGGAAAATGCCCTAGGATAGGCTTAGTTTTTCATCTTCCGCTTCCTTGCGGTTGGCACCTCGCTCATCTCCTTTGGCAGCGAGAAGGTGGGGTAAATCTTCTCCAGGTACCTCCACCATGTAAGGGTGGTGACGCATATATCAATAGACTGTTATTTGTTTGAGTTTAATTTATTTGAAATAATGTACAAGAATAGGTGTTTGCACCATGAATGCCGCGAGGCGACTCTACACATAACTACTATTGTTTTTTTATTGTTCCATTCTTAATTTCTTTATTCGATTTCAAAAGAATTAAGAATAAAACTGACATACATAAAGCAACAAGTTCTACAATTCTACATACAAAACTACTTGCTGCTTTACAGTACACATCGCGTTTTACAAAACAAAGCGCGTTCGAACATAGTTTCCCGCTCCAAGGGCTTCTTTGTTATTGATTTGGAAAACGTTTAGCGGGAATGTTTTCAGCACAATAATTCCCGTGCCGTGAGCAACCGGGTCATTTGCCGGACGCATAAATTCAAATTTAGCAACTTAACCATAGCATCCGGCCATACTGGCCCCTCGCTCAATTTTCGCATAAGACGTATCGACAAATTGTTTGGCTGTCACATGACTGCAAGTAATTTGGTTGTGCCTAATTTTATATTACACTGTGAAAGTTTGATATGACAGTTTGGTTATGAATTTTGATTTGTTTGAAACTTTATTTGTTACTGTTCTTTAGTGTTACTTTTGAAAAATTAAGCTAATTTATGAAACCATGTGGTCTCTCTGTAATGTTTTCTTAATTTTGCTTAATGGAGCTAAGACAATAGCATGCAGATTAGAAATTTAATGTCTTGTGTGAAGGTAGACGGGCTAGATAGGATAGATAAAATAGATAAAATAAATGGTTTAGCAATTTGAATGCGCATATTCTAACGAAACGAAATAGCTTAAACTTTGAGTACTTGCGATTCCTATGCAATGTAGCTAACAGATGGATCGTGGGCGAGCTACCCAAACAAATAAACGTTCAATATGGGACGGCGACTGTTATTGACCACCTGTCCTCACGTGGGACGCGTGCCAATGAATATATCAATACTTCCAATAACAAAACCCTCAATATTTAGGTGGGGCTATATCTTAATTTATCCCAAAACTTATTATTAGCTGGAAATTGAAAGTGAAGCTATTTCGGTATTATATATTACTGTAGGCGTTCAAGGTTGTCGTATTTGCGTTTTGTTGTTATTCACGCTTTCCTAATCTTGTTTGCTATTTCAAGAATGTGGTTTTTACTTATTGTAATAGCAAGGATTTCTGTAGTTACAACCAATAATTGTCTTCAATGGCTATCTATATCATGTTTAACATCGTTTCTTGCTCCGTAGCTCGTTTGTAATCAAGTGTTCTATGAATTATCTTCTGCCATTTGATACATCGGTCGAAGTGATCAACATGATTAGCTATTACCAATGGATAGGAAGTCGACAAAGTGACAAATGATCCGCCGCCATCAAGGAAATACTGCTTATCGGCCTTGTTCATGGACGCGGGCGTAACTCAAGCGTGGTCAAGAAAAAAATTCACGGTTTTTAGGGCGCTCTATTTAGTCCCCTCGGTGTGAACAGGGAGTCTGAAAAAAATGAAAATGTATTGAGCACACTTTTATAAACAACTTTTAACCGTTACTTCAACAAGCAACTGGACAAGGGAATTGAACTGATACCGTTTTAAAACCTCGTTAATTGTGTACAATAACTCAAAAATGGTTTTTATCACTAAGATCATAAAACGCAAGTTAGTACGAATCAAATCGTAATTGCAATCTTGCGTTTCCAGGTAGGACGGACAGATAGATAACTATGTAACATTCATTTCCTTTTCTTAATAGCCGAGTGGTCTGGTCTTGTTGAACTTCTAGCAATCAACTGTATGATTACTTTATGTGGAGTTCAGAGTTGCAGCAAACGAGATGTTTACTATTGAGTTTTATATCCCTCCCGTTTTATTTCTTGATCAATACGATGCACCTCGAAGCACGTAGTAAATGTTATTTTTAACGTCTCTTGTTTACGTCTGCTGTATCTCCTTAGTTGTGGGTAATTTCAAGATAATCATGAGTTAAAATAAACGATAAACACACTGTTGCAATGCTGCGGGCCTATTATGGTCGAGCTGGATAAAACATCTGTCGCTTTCTGACCAGCATGTAAGTGCGAGAGTGACGGATGATGTAATACGGGGACTGGTGTATCAAATGTCCACCAGAATATTTTTGAATTTGCAGGTTGATAAGATACCTTTGAAAACGAATCACCATTATATTTCCTCCACACATCGAATAATCAGGGAATAGGTTAAATGTTAGCAGTGAAATAACGAAGATTAATGCTTTACGATTTCCTCGTCGGGGACCGTTAGCTTTGACAATGGCTTGTTTTCATCTCGCGGACGTTACAAGAACAAATCGAATAGATTTGTATTACCGGAGTCGTATTGGAAACTCATTTACAAAGAGTTCTGCTTGCGGCGTATTAATTTATTGTGGTTATTTTTAACTATCCTTGCACGATGTTGGTTAATAACAGACGGAGAACATACTTTAAGCAGTTTGGAGAAGGTAGCGATGAAAACCTCTCATGGGTAAAGGAATCTGAGGTTTCAGTTAGGCTTGATTGTAAAACAACTACAATAACGCTTCAACGATATTTGATTGAAAATTGCTATGCAAACATTGTAATATTATAATCTCATAAAATTTAAAATAGACGTTTACTCGCTTTTACAGATTACTCTTAAATGAACCTTTTGCGCGTTAAATGAAATTCGACCTTTTTGCGGAGGCTTGCCTCGAGTCTTAATCGATCTTTGGAGCTGATATAATAAAGATGGATTAGAGGAAATCACAATTTTATTACCTTTGACATTGGCAGAATCATTAAGTTCATGTTTCGGAACTCTAAAATTCACTTATATCCAATAATAATTTAACTTAGACTATGTTAATTGTTTAATATAGAAGATGGAACAAATGCTAATGTACAAAAATACTTTATTCAGTTCTGAAAAAGGCAGAGTAAACTCTAGTTGCAGTTAAAAAACCAAACGCAAAGTATAAAACAAACAAAAATAATGGCATTCATGTATGTCCTGAGGATAGAGGAAATAAAAATCCGTTACCATACACTCATATGCATGGTTACGAATTTATAAGCTTCCCTAAGGGATGCCTGCGCATAAAGCAATTGTTTTTACAAGCTTTTTCCTGTAACTATATACAAATATTGTTAACATCTACTAATGAAAGATTAAGGTGTCAGTTGGTAGCCGACTGATCGCAACAGCAGCAGGCGATGTGTCGCCGCGACACTACTGGTTTCTATGTGTTTGTATGAAAGCGACGTGTCGCTAGCTACGCAGGGAATTTCATAGAAATACATAGAAACCAGTAGTGTTGCGGCGACACGTCGTCTGCTGCTGCTGCGTGTAGTCGGCTACCAACTGACACCTTTATTTGGCAACGTGACTCATTGTGACCAAGCCTGTTTTGTCCCATTACTTGGCGTCAACAAAATGCATATTCCGCTGGTTTGGCCCACGGATCGAACGTGAGCCTCCGATCTGTTAACGCTCTGTTTAACATCGATGTCGCTCCATTGTACATCTAAATATCGAAACATGCCTGCGAGTTCTGATCTCTGAATATTTTTTTATAGACTACAATCATCTCTTTTCGTTGAAAAGAGACTCTTTCTAAACTATTATAACGGATTTGTGTTTCCCTTGTTTTACAATGCTCAAGACTTTTCAAGGTCATAAAAATTTTGTATCATAATTTTGGCTGTCTGTGGCAGGCAGGAGCAACAAGGACAATACATTCCCTTCTACTGAGTCTTATTACGTTTACTATATGAAAGACAATTAGGCGGGGTGTCGGCATTTTAGTTACACGGCTGTGGCGTGGTTAACAATTTAGGGTACATGTTTTAGTGTTAGGAAGAATATAAATTAATCTACGCACTGTTTAGAGGCAGCACTTCACTTAAATCTATATTTAGTGTAGCTAATAGTTTGTGTTTGCTTTCACGGCTTTAGTACTATTTATTGTAGACTAGACCCTAATAACCTTTTCGTGATATTAGTTTGGTCAAATTAGGCGGGACTGTCCAATCGCCGCCAGGAAAAACCTCTATATTATTCACTAAACCGTGCACTTGGCATTTGGTCAAGTTCTTTTTCGGATTTACATCTTTGCATTTAATGTAACAGTTCTAGGACTCTAATTAGATTTTCTTAACTCTAAGGATGCTCCAGTGAATACGTGTTCTTTTCATTTGACATTACACAATTGTTTTAATCGTAATGGGGCGCGTTTTTGTGAATCGAAAACAATATAATCATCATAATATTAATATTATGATGATTATATTGTTTTCCCAGCGCAAACCCTGCTTAGCTCATGTGTAAGAGATAATATTGTAATATGTGACGTTCTCAATATAAAGGGAGCTTATGGAGGCAGACGGTTACGCCTTTTTTAGAACTGTTACCATAGTATTCGTATAGTTACAAGAATAAGAAGAGCGTAACTGCCTTCCTCCATAAGGTCCCTTTATATTGAGAACGTCACATATTTCAACGGTGTCGAAAGTGTGATTGGTCACATTATTTACGGTACTCCACAGAAGTCGCGCTTGTTATTCAATTCTGTTCGCAATTCGGCCAAAATGCCGGCGACAAGCAGCTTCTGTTAGTGAATAAACGATCTCGTTAAGGTACAACGTAATTGCTTTGATTGTTTTATTAACTCTTTTTAACGATACGTCGAAAACCGGTTGTTTCGTGACTCAAGTCCTTGTTGACCGGAATATAAAGGTTTATAAGATCCATTGTCTATTTAGGTGTGTGAAAGTATAAGTATATTACGCACGTTAATAAATCTATTGTAAGTTTTTTCAATTGTCGAAATAAGTTATAACAGTAGGTTATAATATAACTTAGGGCCTGCGCAAACCGGCGGAGCGCAGAGCAGATCACTTTAAATTTATCAATGTATATTCTTCCCTATTTTAATTACAATAAGGTATAAATTTAGAGCCGCAGCCGCAGAGTAGAAATCCCCCGTGATGCTCCGAGGTCGGTCTCAGAGCATTCAAATTTATACCTTATTGTAATTAAAATAGGGAAGATGTATAATTGATAAATTTAGAGTGATCTGCTCTGCGCTCCGCCGGTTTGCGCAGGCCCTTATTTCGACAATTCGACTCGGTAGTAGTATTTATTTTCCTTTGTCCAAAATGTTTAATTAGTAGTTCATACAATTTCAATGAAAAGACACGACCTATGCCGTGAGCCGTTGAATGGCGATAATGGTCTCTTATTATAGCCTCCAATACCACATATGATTATGCATGTGAGTCTATCCGCGATTGAATATAAACTTTTCTGCCTTAGGAATAGAACAGTGTGTTGTTGTCAGGGATATAATAACGAACGAGGCGGAAGTAGCAGCATACATATAACCTATTAGCCAGGATTTGGCGTGTGGCCAGCATTATTGTTATGGAGTTTTGATCTCGCGCTGTGTTTTTGAAATTTAAGGGGTTAATATACCGCGTTGTAGCGTTTCAATGTTTTATAGCTACTTGAAATGGTTAGTATTTTAATTTTCGCTGTAGATTTTTATTTAAACTTAGATAACCGCAGTACAGTTTCACTATACCATTATAGATTATAGATGATGTACCAGTATTAAAATCACTTCATTCATGCAGAAGGGAGAATACAAAACATAATAAATATATGTATTATAATATGTCGTTCGAATAAGCCTTATGAATGGAAGCAGCTGCGCTTTGCGGGCTTCGATAATTCTATCGATATAGATGGATGTTGTAAAATTCCACTGTTTTATAGGTTAGTGGCATACATAATAAAGACCCTTCTGCAGTGTTTCTATTTTAATCATACGTATGGCTGATTCTTCGAGCGTTTCAACCGCCCTCATTCCCGCATATGTATAAATTCCTGTAGCTTTGGATGCTATTTTCGGTTATCTTATCGAGTGCCCTGACTTCTAAAAAATTCAAGTGAAAATACGTCCAAAGCTACAGGAATTTCGATATTAATGCGTTCGGGTGGATTTCAGGGCGTTTCAACCGCCCATCATCACTGTTTTCAATATACTGACGAAATCAATGACACTTACCAGCAACTTTTGATGTAAACAGAAGCAGAACCGGGGGTAGTTTCTATTAGCATCTGAAGTTGCTGTAGGTGTCATTGATTTCGTCAATATATTGAAAACGGTGATGACGGGCGGTTGAAACGCCCTGAAATCCACCCGGCCACGGAAATAAGGGCGGTTGAAACGCTCGAAGAATCAGCGTCCACCTAAGATGTTCAATAAAAGGCAGTAAAAGCCTTTGTCAGTTCAATCTCTGATAATTTATGAAAACAGGCAGATGCTGCCTCTATACTACAATAGTTTTATATTTACAGTAAACAAATATTGACAAGCTTTTAGTTTACTTCGACGTCGAGAATAGAAACTGATCAGATTTTCTTAAAGGGCTTTTAAGGACTGATTCCAGTCGACGTCGAAACCCATCCGCCGTTCCATTAATTGAATTCAATTAGATTATTCAAGTAATTTTGTCACGTATCGCTGTCACCTACTTACTAACTGAATTATAATGGAATAGAAGTAGTTCGTCCATTGACACTTCTTAGCATGCGGAATAAGTTTCAATGTAAACCCATACATGGTCGCCCAATCGTTCCCTCCAAGAACCACTTATACGTAAGAGCGAAAAGTGTATATGCCTCTCAGTTCATCGTATTGCTGCGTCTTTCTTTTACGACTGTGAAATGAGAACTTGAGTTATGAATGCAGCGACTTGATCGAGGGGGTCTGATTAAAGAAGTAATGTACTTTTGTCGTCAGTTAGTTCGGTTTTAATATGCCTTGTGCGACTTACTAAAGCGCACTGTTGCATTTTTAACATCCATAAAGCGTCGCTAATGGCTTCAGTTAAATCGCCTCATAAAATCTGCAACTTAAGATAGCTCATAACTTGCGTATCTGTTCTATATAAGCGATAGGTCAAGGAGCGTCTAAAGATTATTTACGAAATTTTATACCAAACGATGTAAATCAAAGGTTTTCAAACAGCCTTATCTAACAAGAGAAAAACGTTCTTCTCCGATAATGGGACTGCATTATTTATCGCTATACCTTTAATTTGATACCCTTTTCCGAGCTATCATAACAGCCCTTTTCTATTTAATTCCGTCAGATTCGCTTTGACAACGGTCTTTTCCTTTCTGCTAAAAGTTTTTCCATAATAAAGGCAAGTATCGTTGGACATAAATGTTCGATGTGAAAATGAAAGGGTTCGTGTTTGCGCCGAGTTCGGCGATGTTCCATTTCCTCGGCGTTTTCATTAAATGTGCTCGTGTGGTGCGGGCGGAAACTTCGACGTTAGGTGTTAACAATGTCAGCGCCAGGGTGCCCCATTTCTGTACAAAATGGACCTGATGTGGTGTATTTGGTCCTGAATGGGGTGACGTTTATGTCGTGTTTTAAGGGTGCTTGAAGGGTTTGCTTGGAATATACATCACGTTTTTGATATATTTTTGACGACCCAGTCGACACTTTTATGGGATGACTTGACTTTGTATAGGTACATGTAGAGATGTGCTGTTCTCGACATTTCTCGGAAATTCCCGGGGAGTTCTCGTGATTCTCCTTACATAAAACGCGTCGATTTGCTTAAGTATAAAACTTGCTGCGTTGGGAATGCCATTATTAAAATTAAAAATATTTGAAAGAACAAAAAAGAAGATGTGCCCATTTCCGCGATCCGGAGTTCCTAACTTTTCCCAATAAATTATCTCAGAATGCCAGATTTCGTGTTTCATTCGGATCTTTTTTCTTGCAAACGAGCTCGTCGGCTTCACCCTGGAAATCGTTTTAAATGCAACCATTAAATCTAATCGCCCGTTTACTGTCTCCGTGGACTTTTTCTCCAAATACTTTATTTCAGTTGATTGTACCAAGAAAGTTGAACTTTTGATCGCTGTTATTACGCGGAAAAGGCTTTTCGCTCAAATAATATGCAATTTTTTAGCGTTTACGTAAAGTATGAATCACCTACGCTCTAACACTAACTAATAGTGTGAAAGAATGGAATGTGGCTACTTTCACACTATCCAAATATTTGCTTTTTCGGAGTACCTTTGGATGTGTTGGCTCTGTAAGCAATATTACGTCTGATGCCTGAAGCTATGACTGCACGCAGTTACAGTTATGTTTACCTGATTCACCCTCTCATTGTTTCTCTATCTACCCTCCGTCTGGTTTGGGGTACGCACGCAGGTGAACCATGATGTATTTTTAATCTTTACCCTTTTCACGTAGAATTTAAGCACAAAGCGTTTCTTTTGTTTTCATCTCTTTTAGTACTCGTCTGAATTCCCAAAATACTCCACAATCTTATCTCGTCGCGGCACGCCAGCTTTATAAAATAGAAAAAAAAATCACAACTTGAGGTAAATTGTGTTAAAAGACCCACTCACTGTGATAACGAACGATATTTCGCTAGATGTCGAATCCTTTTCAATAACAAATGACAACATTTAGAAGGTTTTTTGGCAGAAATCACGTATTTCACCTATCTTGCGCCTGTCAGTCCCGAATACTAGGTATAGTGACACGCTATCTACCGGAAAGTGTTTGGCGCCGGTCCCTTTATCAAAACACGTCTATCATTATATTATACTGAGTATCTCTGAGGACCTTGAAATGATGGACGGACTGAAGCACAATGGGGAGAATGTCTAAGCCTCTCTGTGCCTCGTTTGAACTAGACTTCATACGGTTGTGGTAGAGCTACGTGTTGATATGAACTCAATGGAAATAAGTGAATTTTTATTTGGCAGGGACAAAAAATCGGTCAAGGCAACGAAGCGAAATGCCTTCACAGACGCTAAAGAGCGAAAATTTGAAGTCTGTCCTCAAAAACCAACAAGTATTTCAAACAACGTAATGTTATTCAAGCAGAGAAGGTTTATATGTTTACGAATGTTCAGATTTGCAATATTATTGCTTGGATGCCACTTGAACGCCCATCGTAAACGGCATTCTAGCACTAAACTTGTCTCGTAGATCATAAAGGCACGGCGTATCGAACGAGGCGCGACTGACATACCTAATGCTGTGATGTGAATAGAAACTGGCAGTATTGTGCAGTTGAGTGGGATGAAGAGGGATTTCTTTCACGTCGTTCTGCCAATAAACGTGATATAGCACACGGGAGGATATTCAAGCTGACAACGAAATATACTTACCGATGTTATCATTAAATAAAATGGGTGTTTTTAGGGTTTTGTGATCGACGGGCAAAACGGGTGCTCCGTTGCTGACACTAGGTACTGTCCGTTCGTCCATATCTCACGGAATGAGTTACACATCAGAAACTTGGATTTTTTATGTTTAAGTTTTGTCCCAAAACCGAATATTGAATTAGAGATTTAATTTAATTATATTTTACGCTTTTAAAAGTTATCATATCAGTCTTATTAACCTGCCTTACTTACTAACCTTGAAATTAATTTCAAAAACTTTCTGAAAGCTTAATGAATGGTATCCAAGATCCAACGTCTCGATGGTATTTCGTTTAACCTTAAGCCCCAGCGGACCGTCTCGTCTGGTCTCCAACCAGTGGGTTTAACGTCTAGCCAATTTGCATCCAATTTTATTCCCAGTGGCTCGTTGAATACTTTGTCACACGAAGAAACCATCGAAGATTTGCATAACAATCATTTGTTTACAGAAAAGAGAATTTCATTATTTCTTTGCGATAAATCATACGTAACAGATACGTGATATATCTTTATACATTAGGGTGTTGGATCGAACGGCATTTTATCGAAAAACGATACGTACTTATCCATTCTTCCTGGTTTTTTTGTATCCCGTCGATTTAGCGATTGTTTGAAAACAAAGCGTAGTGGTTTTGTAAATAAAAAACCGTAACGGGTGATTTGTTTGGTTCACTTTTGTGCTACTATGTAGTGAATAGTTTTTAATGTAAGTGAGCGTTCGAATTTCTGAAGGGTTATTATGTTTCGGTCACTGAATCTGTTTCGGGAATAGTGTTGATGTGAACAAGTGTTTCGTGTTGCTAGCGGTGCCAAAGTTTTTGGGAAACAAACTCGTTTTAACAGTGTTTAGTACGCGGAGTGAAACAAAGGAACGGCTTGTACCAACACTATAAAACAATCACGAAGCTTATAGAGTAGGTAAACATCTTGTTCACAGTTCCACAAAAGGTTTATTCATCATTTTCTCCACTACTACCTACTAACTTATTCTTATTTATGACTGGCGTTGTAAGCTGCTTCCTATAAAATACTGAAGTTTTCAATTTATCAAACCTTTTCCCTACTTTAGTATTGATTTTGAATTTCAAAGAAAATTGGCTATAATGCGTATTCGTCGTGTAAACATCTCTTCAATGATCGATTGTTTGCCTTTGGCGTGGCGTGCGTCGGCGCACTTTCACCCGCTCTCTCTGGTTCAGGGGTTGTATGCGGTTTGTTTATCAATCATAACTGTTTTATGGAAAACGCTCAGGTGAAAATTTGCGCGGATCGTGATTGCAATGAAAGTTCGTGTAGCCCTTTAAAGTTTATAATAGAGAGAGCCGTTGTTATTCAGATAGTTTAGTGCGCGCTTTTAAGATTTTGTTATTCAGATTATAGAGTTAGCATGAAAAAATTAGTATTTGCGGTGGAGCAGAGAAGTTGTGACTCAGTCGTGATTTTGATGCTAATTACTTTGAAGCTGCCGTTCTTGAAATTGCTTTTGTGTCTCCATGAAATAATGTAAATGAGAAATGTAAATTACATACGTGTGAGAATATTATGTAATTTCTGAACAGCAGTTGTTAAACTGAGCGGTACTGTCATGAAACAATACATTATTATATTATTAGCTCTGATTCGTGAAAAATCTGCAACATTGCACAAGTCGTTATACTTAGTACCGGTATTGGAGGCCTGGCACACCAGTCGTAGATAATCGTTGTTTATTGGACTACTCTGTACAATGTACTGCCTCTGGTTGCTATTATTTATTTTTGTTTATTTCCGCCAGTTATCCTATGAAGGTTTTATTATGGTATTTAATGGAAAAGTTTGTAAATTCTCTATGCGTGTTTTTATGAAAATAATTTTGTCCTTGACCAATGAGTGACTAACCACTCCCAAGTTTAGATTGATTTAGAGTTTGCTGAAGGAAGTATGTAGCTTGGTCAAGGATTTCCGCTCATATGTTTTTTTTACTAATAAATATGGACCGTGACGTACAATGAATCATTTCATTCATACGTTGGATAATTCGATTGTAAGTTGTATCGTGACCTTTACGTTGAATCATTAAACAGAATGTGATACGTTAAAGTTTCCACTAGCACTTTTATTTCCATAACATTTTAACGCATGTAATAAATGCCGGTATTGGTAAATGTTTATTGTTATTTAATAGATGTCATGTTCACCCTTGACACGTGCGAAATGAAAGGAGTACGTGTAATACCGTGAAGGAGATTGCTTTTAGGAATTACTGCCACGTGATTTATAAAACATTTCAAGACATGTATAAATTTGAATATTTATTTTTATCATCCATTTGTAAAAACATAATCTCACGTTAACTTCAAGGCTACGTGACGTTAGAAGCGAATCCCAAACAACACAATGCTATCTCACCCGAAATGTTTTCAAAACGATTCTGTGCTGGAGCGAAACATCAGCTTCGCCAGACTGTTCAGGTCCCCTCGACTTATCGTTTATAAAGGAAATTCCTCCGCCCACGTAAAACGAGGAATTTGCGTAGCGTTCCTTAACTACACCATTTATGATAATGCGGTTTACGTTATCTTGAGCCGAGGTAATCTCCCCGCATGGCACGGAGCTTTGACGCTAACGACAAAAATGCCTGAACATTTTCAGAATTCCTTCCTAAACCTGTATTCAGAATTCTGTAAAAGAGCTGAAACGCGAATATTAAACCTCCTATTTGTCAACCGCTTCCGTGCCAAACGGCTTATTCATGTAAATTGTGTTTATCTCGTTATCGCTAGCCACCTCCCGCGCCTCGCCCTCATCTCAATACAAGAAACACTTATTCAGTTGAAGTGTCGCGATGAATGACGTACCGGACAATTTGTCTCGCCCTCTTATCATAATTACATCAACCGCTGACTCCAGCAAAACGTTGACCTTTAGCGGATTAGATTGGACTCGACAGTTGCCTGTACGCATCCGACGTTATCATCCTGTATCATTGAGCGATGTGCTAATGTTGCGTGCATGTGCCGAGCGAGCCAGTATCTTCCGAGCGCTCGCTCTCGGCGGTCGCGCTACCACCGTCCGTCACCGCAAAACCGCCAAACTTAATTAAACAACAACGCGATTGTTCTCTATAGGAAGTTATTTGAACTGGGCTTCGATAAAAACAACTTTTTGTTTACCTTTTTTTTTTGCGATGCTCCACAGTTTTTTTCCGCTAACCGGTCCGACCCGACAAAAGGTGCTATCGCGTGCGACAGTCAAATACGACTTCAGCTTGCAAATGTAAGCGGTGTCCAGTGTTTGCGTGTGTGATTCCGCGTACGATCAGACAATGCCGCGCCGATTGTAAGTGAGGATTGCAGTGCCTCGGATAAAGAATGGCTGTAGAGTAAACAAACAGCTCGAGTTCGCAGAAGTTCTCCCGGTTGATCGGGCGAGGTGCAAGGAAGCGTCGTAATGTACGAAGTGTCGTGCGTGGCCGGCAACAAAGTAGACGCCGCATACGCCGTCAAGAGCCTGTCCAACGTGATACCACCAGGCATGGGGCACGCCGTGTCCGTACAGCGCCACCATGCGCACTCCCAGTCGTACAAACACAAGCCGGCGGAGCTGCCTTCGCCGGTCAGCAAGCCTGACGCTCTAAAGTCCCACGTGATGAGACTCTTGAAACGCTCCAAAAGTCACACCCCCGCTACCAGGGTCGCTGAGAACCAAGGGGATCCGCGTGCCAACTTTGTGGATCGCCGCACAGTGTTCACGCGACCCGTGACAGACGAGCAGCGTCGGCGTCGTAACTCCGCTGAGCGCCGGCGCAGCGCCGATAAACGAGTGATGGTCACCATCGTCGATGGCCTGCCGGTGGTGGTCACAGGCCGCGACCAGGTGCCGCCGCCGCCGCACCATCCTCCGCCAGTCACGCACCACAGACATTCGCACAGGGATAAGGTATGCCTACTTGTATTTTACCTTGGTAGCCACTGGGTAACCAGTGGAGCTATGTAGGGAGGACCTAGGGAGCCAATGTCAAAAACTACATGTGTCGGGTTTCGAAAGGCTAATCCTAGGACCAATATTGATATGACACATCTCGTATGTGACTAGGTAGTCAATATAAATAGAAAAAATAAAAAATAGAAAATATATGAATTTGTTTCTGCTTACATATGTATATCACATCCAAGGCAGAGATCTCCACTTAAGTAAAAATATACCTGTGCCAGGAGATCCAAGAGACTAACCTTCTTATTCATAATCGCACAATAACTAAAGTATGTTTGTCATTATCTTTCATTGTGACATTTGAATCTGACAGAAAGTGACAAAGCATACTTTTACTAATAGGTATAGGTTTGTTGTGCGTATATCTCTATTAACACCAGAATTATACCACCAAGTTCGTTCTATAGCTAGTTTTCTAAATTCGAACATTGTTTTGTAGTTTGAATAGGTATGCATTGAAACGATTCGGTGAATTAACAACTATGTAGACTATTCAACGGTGCTTTAAGATCCCGAGAAAAGCACTGCAGAGCTGATACGAATATTGCGGAGACTATTATGTTATGTTATGATTGTTCAGAAATGTTAATGGTTTATTACTAACGCCGACCATTACGGAAACTAGTCTAACGGGATTGTTATTTTAATGATATGACGTTTGTTTGCGTCATTAGAATCTTTTTATCTTAGTCACTTATTTAAGCTCGCACTTACGTTTCTCAAGTGCCGAGTTAGGCAAATAAAACTTTGTAACAAAGGTCGAACATTATATTATGTTATAGGTAAGAGAGAAAAAAAATAGCGCCTTTTAATAGTAATATTATTGAAGTAACAAACTTCATTAACTTAGTTACGTTTTGGCATAATTGACTGAGTGCCCGTTGACATGACGATGATTACCTTAGTAAGAAAATGCATAAGAATATGTATAAAGGGACCTTATGGAGGCAGGCGGTTACGCCGTTTTTAGAACTGTTACCATAGTATTCGTATAGTTACAAGAATAAGAAGAGCTTAACTGCCTTCCTCCCTAAGGTCCCTTTATATTGAGAACGTCACATATAGGGTGTATGGCAGATCGTGTGCCAAAAGACTAGGGTGGGTAGGTAGGGCCAGTTTGCTCTAATTGGGTCATTCTCACGAGCGTTTCAGCCACCGCCACAACCACGGTCGCATTATTGGCGGCTTCGGGCTTCCCTGTAGACTCGAATGTCATTTGCGGCTATTCTGTAGCATTCAGAGCCGCCGCTTACAATTCTTATCAATAGCTTTTCCTTAGAAAATCGTCAATTTTGTAGCTGTTTGTAAAAAAAAAAATATTTTTCCGAATGTTCACAAATTAATTTCTTTACGTTTTTTTTTTCAAGCACGTGATTGCTAACAATTATTTTTATTTATATCTGTAATGTATTTTTATTTCATTTAAAAGTAATTTTATTCAGATATTGAAAAATAAAATAATTACGAGCCGACAAATTGTCGAGGACAGGAAAAACACGTTGTCAAGTTTAACATTATGTCACAACAATAAAAAAAAAGTAGGGGCTCCTCAGATCTTCAGATATCCTCAAAATATCTCCAATTCCTGGTTATTCTAATGGTATACCACATGCTAGAAAAAACTTTAAATTAGTTGGTAAATAACTACTAAGTACTCTTTCCAAAACTAACTTGAAAAGAAGCATTAAACAATCATGTTAAATTAAAAAAACCTAATTAAACTGTCTTAACCAACTTCGTCCGTCAAAATTCGTGGGCGTGGTAAGTGTTATTTAGGACAAAATACCCAAGCAGCACACAAGCTGCATAAAAGCTTATATAGCCTTTAAAATGCGGAAACTAGAATTATAATGGCGTATAAGCTCTTATACAGCGTTTGTGTTACTTGGGTATGTTGCATATGGCCCTAACTACCCACCGTAGTCTTTTGGCACACGATCCGCCATACAACATAGTATATGGATATGTATAATATAGTATTTGGAGTTAGAAAATGTTTTCTGTATCAAAGTGGACAATTTATTTGCCACGGACGAAATAAAAATGCTGTCTTCTGCCCGCGGTGACAAATTAATGTTGCTTCTACGCTCTTATCTCTAGAGAATGTTGCAGGGGATGATTTTAAAAATATTACGTTGCATTGTAAAGCTTTAATCTCGGCGAATTCCTTGATGTAGTGAAATCACGTAGAAATTATTAGGCGCTTTGGAAATGCTTTTCAAATATGAATGTTGATAAAAATCTTTAGGAAAGTAGGTCCCTACTCTACACTTCCCCCGAAATCTTCTTGCGTATACGTGTTAATGTTTTGTCAACATTTTACTTCGTTTCCTTTTGAATAACGATCTCATTTAAATCAAGTATTATTTGAGTCAATTAAAAACTAAAACAATGACCTGTACAAGAAGTGAAGATGAAGACGAGCATTATATTTCAAAAATCGAGTTTCAAATCTATAAAATAACGTAACCACATATTTTTCCTTCAGTTTGATATGCAAGTTGTCAAATCCGTTGTCGTATGAAATTATTTTTATTGCCAGAGACAAGGAAACAGGCGGCCGAAAGTGACTATCTAAACAGCCAACAAATAGCTAATAGTCTAAATTACGTCACATACAATGTCCATAGAAACTATTTTAAACCAGCAATCAGCTTTGAACGTGCAAGCCTCCATGTTAGCATACGAGAAGCCAACATAAAGGGGAATGCTCTAGTTTAAACTATCCCGGACCCTCTGGTAAGCCTCAACTCGTTAACCTACTTCCGCGACGCGATCACGCGCATATTTTTCGGCACACATGACACTGTGAAATGCATTTAGATGCACTCCATTAAGAAATACGGTCACTGTGGTTGTAAAAGTTATAGTGTGGCTAAAACGCACTAAGCGATGGCGAAATTGGTACACGTTTGATGATGTCAAATTGTTTTGGAGATTAAGGTATATTTTGGAGTTTTTTGGCGAGTTACGTTTTTGTATCGTCGTTACATCTGACAACGATGTCTAATTTATAACTGTCATCTTTATGAAAAAAAACTTACTAAACTTAATTGACTAGGTATTGCAGATGTTCATGGGCGAAGGTGATTACTTTACATCAGGTGACCCGCTTGCTCGTTTGCCTCCTCTAGCATAAAAAAAAGCATTTTCATTTCATTTTCAAAGTGGAATAGAAGCGCAGTTTTTCCATCTTAAGAGATTACATACAAAAGCTTCAGTAATTCGTGAAGTAGTTTGATTTGATAGATTTACGTATTACAAATACGAGTAGTATAGAATCGTCGACATTTATCATACATTTATTTATTTATTTTGCAGACACACCAACAATACACAAGGCTTGTACACTGACTATAAACATGTTTATTACATGTTAATTAGGTAAAATAATACGTTTATTTTGAAACTTGAATGTTGGCGACACTTGCGTGTCGTGTTTATTGTTAATATAATAACTTAATAACTAGCTCATTTTGTACGGTAATACATTAATAGGAGTAACTGTGGTTTCCCCGCGACATAATTTATTTTCCGCATTTTTTCTGAAAAACTCATCAAAAGTTTACAGTGATTCATCGCAAACAGAGTGCGCAGCCGCGGCGCGGAAGTTAAGACAAAGCAAAACCGAGTTTATTATTTACATTTAACTTTATCTTTCCTGTGACTTCATCCGCTTGCACGTATTTCATCGACGTTCCCAGAAATTGTGATAAAGTAGGTTAACATAGATCGTGGCTCTTATGTGGTTAATTATTTAAATCTACTAGTATTTTGACATACGAGTGACTCGCATGACGATCATGATTAAACTATAACTATTTAACAAATATGTATGTCAAGTCATTCACACGTGACGTGAACCGACCTTACATACCAGCGGTGCCCGTTTGGTCACAGTATAAACATACCTTCAGTACATCGAGCGGCTTATGTGTGCCCTCTAAGGATGAACATGACCTTTAAGTACCTCACAGATTTTCTTTAGGAACTAAAAAAGAAGCAACATGCTTTTGTTTATTTTCTTCCTAACTAGAGAGAGATCCGTGACGGAATAAGGAATACTTTTTTTACGTTACGGAATACGTTAAGGAATACTTTTTTCAAGCTTCAATACAATATTTGCTCTGCAATCTCCAGAAGCGTCTTGGTGCATGGCCTTACATGTATACGCCACATGTCAGTGAGCTAATTCTTGGTAATGCGGATTCAGTCGTGGCTGCGCTGCCTGCGCGTGTGTGCGTAGATATCTACCTAACTCGTGCTCCGAAAGGGCCGGAGTTGCATTACTTTTCTGTATATACTTTGGTTGGTCACAGTACTTGCAGTAACGCGAAACGCGGCGTTACACAATCCGGCCCATTCACCGGTTTACGTTCCGTAAACAAACACACGCGAAGTTCTTTGAACGGCCGATCTATTAAAAGACGCACGTGTGATTTCGAATGTCCGTGAATGAGTTTCGTTATAATTTGACGTTTATGAAGTTGGCATTTTGTTAATATTTATTGTTGGTTATTTTGGGATTGTCGTTAGTAGAATGCTATTCCGGTCCCAAACATTAGGATGGAATATAATTTCTTTGATGTTAAACTTGAGGGTGATTTGTGTTCTGATAGCCAAAGATTTGAATTAAGATTCCTTTTAGAGTCATCTTTCAGTATATTTAATGGCACTATGTTCACATGTAGTATAGCAATATTAGCAATTGGTCCAACTCAAGGTACCTGCTTATACTAAAGAGATAAAAACCTTCATTCTGGTCCATTCTAACAGCTCAGTATATTTTCTTCTTGAGGTTCTTCTGATTTGATGACTCGGCTAACAGAGCTAGCGGTCCCGGGCTATTTGTTACTGAGTCTAGGATGTTTTCCATGTATATATAAGTACGTTTAAGAACGCTATTTAAGAATGTTTATCGCTGAACAAGTACCCACCGTTATTTATTAATAATTAACAATAAAAGGCCTCTTTTACTCAGGATCTTTGACCGTTTACTTACACGTGCACGTGTTACAAAGGTATCGAGTATAGTTCATACAGTGAGTAAGTGCATCGCTAAATATCACGTTCGATGATGACTTAGATGAGTCATTGTCTGTTTCACAGTTGTGAAAGTGTGGTTAGTGTTGAGTCGTAAGTCGCAGAACGGTGGGGTCATTGCGGCCCACTAAATGATGACCACAACAGTACACAACAGTATAAGACTTTGAGAGATAAAGATAATTAGAGTTTGGAAAAGACTAAGTGATTTTTTTTATCTTCATGAAACCTGCTGCACTGCTTAAGTGTCGTTGGATACTTGAATTAAAAAAGGCAAAATTGCAGTTTAATAGCTATTTATGTGTCTAAATATAAAACCACCATACCCTATATCATGTGACTTATCAAGATCAAGGGCTTTATTCGAGGATTCTAAAAATATATACGTGTATTGGATATTAACGTTAACACGCAAAGGTACGAGTACACGAACGAAAACAGGGGCTCATTTCAAGAAAGCTTGTAACTTGTATTACAAGCGGAAATCTCTTTCCAACAATATGCATTAAAAAGAGACTTCCACTTATTAAACAAGTCACAGGCTTTCGTGAAATAGCACCTTTAGAATGAAAGTGACCTAATACAAAATGTTAAGTTTTCTAATTCGAGTCATAAAATTATTATTATAGAAACCAAAATCTAAACATTTTGGAATTAGGTCACTTTCATTTTAAAGGTGCGAATGCTGGTGCGTGTGCTGACTTACTGGCTTATTACTATTTTATATATCTCTGTAAGACTTACGCGCATAATCCGGTGTAATTTCAGTAATTAATTGCACCAATCTTTGTGTTAGTTGTAAAGGAAGTAACTATCTAGTAATTATTTCTGTCTTTCTCCGTTATTAACGATGACGGTGCTACTGCTATGTAATACTCACAACAACGACTTCCACAGTTAGTAAATTTGCATTGACACTCTAAAGTGGGTATTTGTTAGTATTGGCTTGCTAACTGTACGATATTGATATTACTTTACAGTGCCTATTTTTCAATCTCCTCATCACTCAGTTAAATGTTATCTCTCTTTCTCTATTATATGACAAAGAAAAGGAAAGTGACAACTTTGTCAGATAATTTTATCTGAGATTGGAAAAATCCCCCTTAAGTAAATGGGACATGTTGGTATTGACGCATTATTTAAGTAATTTATTAGATCCAGTAGGAGTGTAAATTGCAGTCGGTGCAACATTAAGTTCAATATTAGTCATAAAAATAATTCCAGTCATTTTAATAGCTAAATTTAGTACGGATACTCTTATCGCTATATCAATAACGCTATCGGTGATATGTAGTGAGAGTACACGTTAAACAGATGATAGTGTTTAACCTTCTTATGTGTTCACTTTTGTTTGTATGTGCCTTTGTTACCACTTGTACCTATACGTGTAATATTGCATAGTCTGTTATGTACATTGTGTTCAATTATACAAAAACTAAAAAAGAGGAAGTAGTTTGATCACTGAAAGTTGTGACGTCACAAGCAAGTAGGTATCTCCTTACAAACTTCATACTAAAATTTCAATAAAAGTTGTTGATTTTATATCAGTCAAATACCGTATTATAAAAATGTACAATAAGACTTTAATTTTCGGTTCCAACGCTGATTTCAGCGTCAAAATTGGGCGAACGGGACACTCTTCTTCACTCTTTTGATGTCTGTTACAATTTGAGCATAAAAATTACGTGAATCCGTTTCTACCAACGGCACGAAAACAAACGTAAAAAAGAAGAAATCTTATTTTTTACTGACTTAAGTTTATGTGTTTATTCTGAAACGCAATTCTACTAAGCTTGATTGATATAATTCGAATGACCGGACACTTCTAAATGCGTGCTATTAAAGTTTTAGCGATCTTTCTTGTCCACCTAGTTTGTTTTTACTGTCCGCGATCGACTAGAAAGTGGAACTCGTGTCGTGAAAAGTAAAATATAAAATAACTACTCACTAGAGGAACTACTTTCGTTGCTTTTGATTTTAATTCTATCTAATGTTGCAGGTATATGCGAAAGTGTGTTTATTGAGGCTTCTTTTACGTCAAATATTTGCCAAAGCATAGTAGATACGTTGACAAGCAAACACTAGAAAATAAATTAACTTTTCGCGGTCGGTCGGTTGCTCGTGCAAACGTTGGTGTCGATATATGAGCAAATTCAGGTAGCATAGCTCAGAGTAACCAAAACATAGAATCTAAGCCGATCTTGAAAACATTAAGCTTCGATACTCTCAGATTTTTCTGTAAGTTCTAAAATCGGAAGTAAGGTTTGATAGCGATCGCTCAAACTATCTGAAAAAAGTGTATTGTAAAAGTAATTAATGCAAGAGACCTGGGCCTCTATTCTCCATGTTAATAGTCCATTGTGCTTCCATATCGTGATCTTATTTAGTTGGCAGTACGAGCTGTTATGGCGCGAATTCGAAGCAAGACGGTCTATAAATCAGAGTACATTGAGGGCCATATTTTTGACGTAATTTTATTTGATCGATGTTTCCCGCACCAATATTACACTAGTTACTCGATATCGGACTGTGTCTCTGAAACGTGTCGTCGGCATGGTGTATCTTAAGACATATCGATATTTACTTCTAAATACATACATAGCTGACTAGAAACGGAAGTCCCCGGGACGCTTAAAGCGATGAGATGTCGAGTCGAGATAAATAATGCTTCCGATGCCGATTTCTCGATTTAGCTTCCTAACAATTCTGGGTTCGACTCGGGTCTTAGCTAAAACTGGTGAATAATGAGAGTTGAAGCGTCTGTCTAATATTTTATAATTTAAAGAGTGGGGTGTTTTGTGTGTGTGTATTTTGATTATCTATGTTCATTTCAAAAAGAATATGAAGAGAGTAAATGTCGTACACTCGTAGGTAGGTACATATTGTTTGGCACAGGATACATAGAGATATTAAAAACTAGGTACATTATGATTGATTACTCATGTATTTAATAAAAGTCATATTTGAAAGAATAGTTAAACAAGTGTACACTCGAGGACAGAAAGATTTATACACTCTTTCACCTTGTTCATTGTAATACGGTCCAAAAGTGTATAACATCGTCTGTCCTCGACTGTACAAAATAAAGATTCGAACAAATATACGGTACTCTAAGCGCCACCTAACGGCGAATAGCGGAACCATGATAGGGTTTAGGTTAATGTAAAAATACCTATTTTTTAGTATTAGTATTTCTTAGGTCTCTCAAGTTTCTTATTCGTTTTTACTTAATATGTTGTGTAATGTTGTATTAAAATGGTAACATTGAAATTATAATTCCAGAGTAAACTTTGTAAGTATCGCTGCCGAAAGCGCCCCGCTTACTGCGCGTTGTGTTAGTTCTGCTACTCGCCGTTAGGTGTCGTTACTAGTCTCGACTCGCTAGTAACCCCAAAGAAATGTCATTCTTATTATTTAAAGTCCTATATCACACAATAACCCTATTATCCATTCCATTCTGAAACCCCGGAAGAGTGGGCATCAGTTTAAGTGTACAACATTCCACCCAAGGTGTCTTATAAGCCTGATAACATATAAACACCGTGTAATGTGCTTTATACCCCCATTGTGCCTCCATTAAACGATTATCGACTATTGTCGGCGTAGGCGTCGCTTTTTGCACTCCCACATCCCGAGTTCACCGACCTCACACCTCAATCATTGGATCTTATTGCCAAAGGCATAAGGGTGCGATTCAGCTCAAATGGGTCCATGTATTATGTACAGCGTTTAGAATTAATGTGGTAGCAGTAGTATTAATTCATTAGCGGTGTGCTAATGAATTTGAATGTAGGTTAAAATTATAATAACTATGATATACTGATGTAAACCACATTTAAAGTTATGTTATGTTATGATTAAATCAGGGCACATCTTTAGAACGGCTTCTCAGGCTTCTCTCAGCGCCGGATTCAGCCTCCCCGGTGGTGTCCTAAGCATTTTCGCTTGTAGGCCCCTGTGTACAGACACTCAAAACAATCAAGTTGTGGCAATTTTGATGACTGCTACGCGGACGGAGTCGCGGGGAAAAGCTAGTTGGTATTAAATTAATCTGTTGAAATCTGTTGAAGTTAAAATTTTAACGACCGAACTGATCTTAAGTGAGTAAGATTTCCGTTTCAGAACGCATTACGGCCTGGCCACGGCTTTGGGCGGCGGCGGCGGCGGCGAGCGAATTCTCTCTTCATCGCGCGCTCGAGACGCTCACCGCGCAGCGGTTAGTTGACGTTACACGCAATGTATTAGAAAATTCGCTAGCCGCTCAGCCGGTCGCGCAAAGTCGTGGCCAGGCCCTTAGAGTCATCTTTGACATCTCTGCCATCGGTTTTAATTACTTTGTCGTTCCAGATCGGTACATCGATAGAAATAGAAATAGAAAATATCTTTATTTGTTTCTGATAACATATATCACATCCGTGGCTGAGATCTCCTTCGAGATCGATGGCCCTAAGCCTAAAAAAATTAAATCAAAATCGGTCCATCCGTTTAGGAGCTACGATGCCACAGACATACACACACAGATGCACACGTCAAACTTTTAACACCCCTCCTTTGCGTCGGGGGTTAAAAAATAATAACTAATAGCCTTGGTCCAACGCTTTGGAGCATTTAATTCAATTTTGAACTAGTTTCGATAAGATCATATAACGGCAAATCACGAGTGCCATTCGATTAGGTCTAACCTTCGAATGTTAGAAATAAGTAAATAGCTAGTTTGTCGGTTATCGATCAATTCTTCGAAGGCAGACCTACTAAATAACTGATATGGGACTCGTTGGCTTCGAACCTTTCGCGCGATGCCAACTCGCGTAGTTTTGGCAAAGCTGGGTAAGGCGATCGAGTCGATTAACTGCCTGTCGTTGGAGTCCATACCGTTAACCGTTGCCAGGAACTCAATATCGGGCCCATTTTGTACCGAAATCATTGAGGTAGGCATTGAATGCGGTTTAAGCCCTATTAGATTTTTTGTAACCAGACACTATGAGATTGTAGTTACCGGCCATCAATTTTGTACAAGGACATCTTGAAAAAATATGTACTTGAAAATGCTTAAGATTATAACTCAAGATTGTATTTAGGTAATTTAATGGCATGAACATGATCCGATTCTCTGGTTTAACCAAATTGTTACAGTCGCTAGCAACTGGAGGGAAGCGACTTATTAGGCATTTACTTTACTTGAAATTAACTCCATCGTTTTTTTGGCGTTTGCATATATATTTGCTTTTTGCGGAGTGCGTTTAGCTTCTACAGGTTCATGGTGTGTTTTAGGCATGGACAGTGCGATGTGGATCTGTTGGGGAGTTAGCTCCAGTTCTGTTGTAGACGTCGTTATCCTAGACCTCTCAACGGTCGTCACGATCGATGAATGCAGAGGCCATATACCCTCATGCGCTATGATTGTCACGATTTTACTTCCCCGATGAATCAGGTTTCGAAGTCATCGGCCGCAGGCCCTATTAGACCGTCTGCTTCAAATTGGAACTAATGCCGCCACTAATTAAACATGCGACTAGGCCAGGCCAATGTTCCCCGTGGAAATTGTCCGTTGATCTCGCTTTGTCATTCAAAAATAAACGTCATCGCTATATATGAGTTGATTAACAGTTTATTATGGTATAGT
The DNA here is from genome assembly GCA_963241965.1 of Tortrix viridana. Taxonomy (NCBI): domain Eukaryota; kingdom Metazoa; phylum Arthropoda; class Insecta; order Lepidoptera; family Tortricidae; genus Tortrix; species Tortrix viridana. The sequence goes on along the minus strand of OY725197.1, from coordinate 2,929,821 downwards.
AATGAGGTAGTCGGTCAAATATGTTGAATTTAAAAGTGAATACATTGATTTCGAGCCTTTGGAGAGCAGAGTAATGTTGAATATATTCGATGGTTGTACAAATTACATCTTTAAAGGTAGAGGGATGGGTTTAAGCCAAAAGAGCGTGTCTTCAGTTGGAATGTTATGCCATAATGGATCTTCTAGCTCCTCAAGTTGACTTTTCCACTTAGTACCTGTACTTGTAATGCTGTCAATTAAAAATGACACAGATTCAAAAGCGTTGTTATAGTTTAAAGTGTCGACAAATATTTTCCTTTAGCCTGTTCTATAATTCATAGCTAAAGAGAAACGGCAGTATGTAATAGCTAATGGCCCATTGTTAACGCACCGGTGGCGTCCCCATATCGCATGGGTTCATTCGATTACCATAACATGTACTGTGTATCGTAAAAAGTGGACACCTGACTCCCTGAACAGCACCTGCCAAATCGACGGCGACTTGTGAGCATTGTTGGGACTTGATCCATAGAACTCATGCAGGGTTTTTATGTGGCCCTTGAAGATAATAATCGTAGTAATTGTTTTAATGTGGTAAAAAATATTAATGTTGTTTTGGTTGGATGCACATTTTTTTTTGCAAATAGTTCACTAGAGTTCTTTTACATTTCTGAGTATACCATGAGCAGGGATAGCGATGTGATAGTAATAATGTTCCTTGGTCTTCGTCCCCGTTGATTTCGATCATTGCTTCCGCGGGAACTGTTAGGTATCCTTTGTCTTCATCCAAGGTATTCGGAATTGATTAACAAACGTCCATTTAATAATTTAAGTACAGGATTATTGTAAATAGGTTCTAAACTGTCCTGTCGGGGTATCGATATAGCGATACAAAAGGTCTACCTTTAGCTATACAACAGTCGCCGCTTGCGGTACGGGTACGAGTTTTTACGCGCCGCCGCAGCCTCTGATGACTCACACTCGTGCGCAACTGCCATGGCGGGCCGCGTTTCCATACTCACGGGATACACGATTCTATACCACGCTTTACTTAATAATTTAATAATGCACTGAGTAGATATTTATATAATTGGGCGGGACACGAGAGAGGAGTCTTTTGTGTGCTGCATGCATGGGAAGTGGCAACGTCTGCAGTCATGTCGCTTGTAAGGATAACCGATAATGGTTGCCATTGCTATTATGATGTAGTATAATTGATAGTGTTATTAAATTAACCCTAAGTGATAATTTAGTGTTAAATAAGTGTAATAATCGGCAAGAACTTGCAACGGACAAAAGGTGTACAAACACGGGCTGTTGCAATACCAAGATTTTCAAGATTTTTATTTTAGCATGGAGTTGCATAGCATACCTGCTGTTATAAGTTATCATATCAATAAATGGGGCCAGTGAACTTTAAAGTGTATGCTAGTATAATGATTTAATGAATCCTTTGTAGTAATTGAATATATTTTTTTTATTGCACAAAATAATACACTTAGTATTGGTACAAAAGGCGAATTTAATGCCGTAAGGCGTAATATTGTTATGGTTTGGCCAACGGAAACTTTCACATGCTCTGAATTGAATTGCTCAGTGAGTATAATCGGTCAGCTACATATTGTTTTGCTAGCGAAACACGATTGAAACAACGCCTAAAACTCAAAATAGAGTTTATTCATTACACTTGCACTTGATAATGTCAAAACAATATGGCTGTTTAGGTAAACTGATGTTATTTACACTAACAATTATAACTAAGGAAATGCGACACATCCCAATTATTCCACACTTACAAAACTAGATTAATTAGCAATTTCAGGTGCGTGAATGATTTTCAGACGCTTATCTCCGACGTCACGTGCTTCCTTTCTTTACGAAACCCCCCTTTGCCCCTTTAGGCTGATAACCGGACAGGCAGCGCGCGCGCACCGCCACCTCAGTCTTCCCCCAACCGTCGCTCTAAGCGCACGTGCCGCCGTCCCCCCGAAAAATTCTCAGTGATGTGATTCTACACTTTTTCCACTGTGTCAGTGAGTGCTAAAGTGACGAGAAACAAGTGGTCGCAGTGATCAAAAGTGGGTGCCAACAGTGCACTGAGATACCGTTGGATCGCGCTCCGGTGAAGCGGTTAATAACTTTGGATCTACAGTGACTGTGTAGTGACGCTAAGATTTATTGCGAGGGAAGGTTTACCTTGATCGGTAAAAGGAGACGACAAAAAAATATCTTAAATAATAAAACTATCTTAGAAACATTATGATAGTTACGGTATTGACGCAAGGTTGCAAAGCGTGTACAGAACTCGTTACGTTGACTCATTTCCTTAACATTTACACAGATAATCTTCTCAGAATAGGTAGTTTAGGTTTGCAGAATTGCAGGACAATTGCACTAAGTTTTGGTCCATTGTTAAAGTTTCACGGTTTTGAGGACATTTCGTTTGTTCCGGAGGTTTAAGTCGCGCTTGATCGACTGCAAAGGAAGGTTTTTCGGCCGGGTGAAACGGCGGCAACTGGACCTTGATATCCGGCGTTGCAACAGAATACAATTGAGTTGGTTTGGCAGCTTGAAGCGCAAGTCACCAGCTTATTGTTGTTTTATCAACCTTTATACAGCCACTATAATGACGTCTACTAATGCGCGTGCTACACGGTTTCAAACAAGCCCATTTGTTTGATATCTGCCAAGGGCGTTTAAGGTTATGCGAAATTTGGTTTTAAACCATTGTCTACACGGTTTCAAACCACCTGTTTTAAACCATTGTTTGAAACCGTGTAGCCCATGTATAAGCTCCATCTATGTTTTAATATTAGCGTCAGGTTTGATTAGCAATTACTGGTCTAGATTAAGAAGACGCGTTTGACAACCGTCGTCTTATCACAGCTACTCTATATATAATCACGAACCACTAGCCTTTATCTTATCCTCGCTGATTAATGTTGATCGTATAAACGGATCTACCGCTCCTAAGTTGGCGTCGCTGGAAGTTTTAACTTGCACCAATCCATTCGAACCATTTTATATCGCCAAGGTTAAAATCAGGTTCACTAGCGCTACCCATTCGGCATTGTTCAACTTGCCTCTACATTCCCGCTTTGCTAACATTTGCATCGATTTTTGCTTCAATCGTATGGATTACTTGATAGTTGATATCTTGAATTTGTTATTTAAATGCATGCTATAAATTACATTGTTGTCGACGTGGATTGGCAGACAGTTTTGTAATATTATTCATGCCTTGCGATACTGTAACTGGATTTCGTAAACTAATCTGTCTTGTCTGGTTCGCCATAAACAAATGATTATGTCTGCGCTCATATTTTATTTATGATTATCTATTCTAAATCTATAATTTCATTTAAACCCGCTTTTAGTGATTAAATTGCTTTTCCATTTGCCTTTTCTCTTGCAGCATATTTCTCGTTTATTATGAGAATTAAACGAGTCATTACTAACAGTACATTATTTATTATACTTTTATATTTGTTATTTCGTTTCGGAGCGAGTGTTGGGAGCATGCGCTCAATAGGGACGAATGCCGAAATAGAGGGGAGGCCTTTGCCCTGCAGTGGGACACTAATAATAATAATTCAGCCTATATACGTCCCACTGCTGGGCACAGGCCTCCACTCACAATGAGAGGGTTTGGGCTATAGTTCCCACGCGGGCCCAGTGCGGATTGGGAACTTCGCACACACCGTCAAATGACACTAACACAGGCAAAAAAAATGTTGTTTAGGTGTGGTTTAGGTCTCACTAGACTTCCCTATACGCAAATAAGAGATGATTGTTCTCCGAAACTTTCACATGGCCGTCATCGTATTGTCTTGAACTCTGAGGCTTTCGATTAACATTTTAATATGAACATAATCAACACCCATGTGATTCTAAAAGCAAGTGTCATGCCGGCTTTCTATGCTTGCGCAATAGGAAAGTGTGGGAGTAAAAATACGGTTTGGTAGTGCGCCTGCGCGTTTTTAATTATTTAATAGAGCTCCCTATGCGGGCGAAAACACTTTTTAAACACAATCCTAACTTAATTTGATGAAAGCGAAAGTTGGTTTGTTTCTTTGTTTGTCCTTCCGTACAAAAACAGAACAGCTGATTGCCGTTATTGTTGGAAAGTAGTTAGTAATTTGTATATCGGATATTTTTACTGTAGCCAAAGATAATTCCACGCCAATGAAGCTTGTACCTATTTGGTAAAAGCTATAAAACCTAATCATAAATCTGATATGTGATATTGTATTGGAAAATTAGTTTTAATAGAGCTAATGACTAAATCTGTCGTGGCTGCGAACCTCACTGTAGTATTGACTTACATGCATGCTTTTACGGCCGCACTCAGAGACGTCAATTAAGTCTTAAGGTTCATTAAAGTATCTGCTGTCGTCTCTGAGTGCGGCAGTTAGTCGCCATTTTAATTAGAGTTTTAAAAACAAATCCCACTTCTGATTATTTAAAAACGCCTGTAGCATGCATGCGCGTAATGGTTTTCATCCTTTATTAGTTTCACCAAAGATCGACGTTGTTCCGATTGCTTAACCATAATAGTTTAGTACGCGGTGCAATTAAATTACAGCATTTTATTGCATTTTAAATAAACGTTCTCTTTTTATACGGCCTTTACCTTGGATTTTCAGTTTTTGCTTCACAATGTTCGCTTCAGCGATATTTTGATATTGCATTTCAATGATAATACAGTTAATGACATTCATTTATTAATTGCCAGATAATTACGGTAGATGGACTGCAGTGATATAATTACCTACATTTTAAATTGACTTAAGTAACGTGAATATATTTTGTATTTTTTGTAGGTATCTTAGTAAACTATAGATATGAACTGTTGGACGTTATCGCGGTGAAAATAAAGGCGTTGATAACGATAAGAATTCACAGGTGATGTCACCGGTCGTAGAATCGGGGTTATTTCTTAAAATACAACTTAATCAATACTGTATTATAAATCTTTTGACGAATCCGCGTAATCGCATATGTAATGCAACTATATATCATAAGTGAAAAGAGGAAGACGACATGACATTCGGAGTCTACAAATGGCACAGACAACAGATAATAAGTGGAAGTAGGACGGTATATATTTTGCCGAGAGCTGAAAATAAACAGGTTTATGAAAGCCTAAGTTCTGGTTTGCTAATTAGGAAAGTTTTACTGTGCCTTTATTCGAGCGCGTATAACCTATCTATAGGTAAAAAACTTGGACGCCTCTTGTATGTAGTAGTGTACAAAACATATATGGAACTTACGACATTTTTCAAATTTGGAACGTGTAGGCGTCTACTACGTATCTATACAGAGACGTTACTACTACTTAAGTTTTTTATTTATACCTCCTTTTACACTTACCGCCTGTTTCACAATCGTCAAGTAAAGCATATCTGTCAAATAAATTGAGCCCTTTCCCTGTCTTACACTTGAAAATAGACAAGGAGAGGGCTATCTTTATTTGACAGATGAATTAACTTGTCGATTGTGAAACAAGTAAAGTACATATAATTGCATCTAAAAGTATTGGACTGCTATTCCACAGACTCGCTAATACTTCTTTGTACCAATTGACTGATGTAAGTTAAACATGTTACTGTTATGCAAATGTTTATACTTGAAACATGCATACATACCTAATCACGAACAATGTTAACAATCACGTTGTAAATGTGATATTGTCTACTGATTGCAGATAAAATAATAAAAAATGACTTCACATACCTAACATGATGTCGCAAAGATTATGAATATAATCATATAGCAACAATAGTGATAAAAGTTGCATTAGGTTTAAGAATGAAATATTAGTGTTAGGTGATATTTTAGATATCATAATTATACAGCGATAAAAAGTAATTAAAAGCAAGATAGAATTGGCCAAAAACGATAAGAATTATTCTAGGTATATAAAATAATATGCTGAGAGTTGTTTCAGGAATACATTAGCGTTCTATCAAAATTATGTAACCTTATTCAGCTTCAGATTTCGTTAAATAAAATTCTCGAAGGGTGGTCCAGTCCACTTACCGTTGCCATATTCGGAAAAAATATAATGATGAATTAAATTCATGCCTTTTAAGTTTGCGCCGTCCCCGCCGGAGGTTGTCGGGCAACCTTAACATAGTTAACTAGCCGTGTTAAAATATTTAATTATTTGCTCGCAATACGTGCGATTTATCGTCGTGTTTATCGCTGCGGATAAATATAGATAAAGCATCCGTCACTCTCGCACAAGTGTGTAAGTTTACACACTTCATGTAAGTATTCACAAAAAAAGTGATGGTTCAGAGGGCCTAGTGTAAGTTTTGCAACGTTTTTTACGTCTCGATCGCGTTTGCGTAAAAGTGTCACTTTGTATGGAACTGTCAAATGTTTCGAATACGCGCCGCAAGGGGCGCTGTCACACTTCCATACTAATTGAGACTAAACGCAAACGCGATCGAGACGTCAAAAACGTTGCAAAACTTACACTAGGCCCTCTGATGGACATATCTGATTTAAAATTATGATCACTTACGCATAGTGAAGTTTGTTATGGACGTTTAGCAGTTGAACATGATTCTTCTTGTAATAATAGTATCTACAGGCATCGGTTGATATACCTGTAAATTAGGATTTAACGCTGGCATTCATACAGTTTATTTACACCGAAACTATTTATTCAGCTGCAATGAAATCCGCAAATACGCGGAGCCGCACAATATATTGTTGTGGTTAGTAGTCATTGTTGCGCTATTTTGAGGCATTGTTTTCATTATTACAATATTGAATCATTTAACTTTATCTAGAATTTTCAATAAATCAAAGTAACATTTGACGTATTAATTGTAGCATTACATATTTTTTGTGTTGTTCTCCGGATTTTAATTACTCAAGCCAGCAAACTATTAGCGGCTCCGTTCGCATAATGTTTACATGCATTATACACGGCGTTCAAACAAAGGCGTCGCGCCGACCGGGCGCTCTTGTGCCAGTTTGTCTGTCAACAATACTTCAGTCAACTTTTGTACACGTAATATACAAATACTCTATCCCATTATAAAAACCCAAGTTGCATTTGTTGGGGTTTCGACATATTCTAACGCGCTCAAGTGCCTCATATACGAGACGCGATACCATTACCACCCGCGCAGCGAATCCTGCTAACCGCATAGCCAATGAGAAGCCGAAAAATCGCAAATATCCCCGCAATCTGCTACATAATTGGCCGAAAACTAATTATGACACGTACGTAGGGAAGTTTGTGCATTAAGCGTGCGTGATTACGTGGCTTTTGGCGTCTGGGCCTGATGACAGAGTTTGGAGCTAAGTTATTTGGAAATACGACCGAAATTACGAATGATTTCTCGCAGACTGCCAAGATACAGGCTCAGCCTAGTTTGGAGTCTGATGGACAAACCGTATATTTATGTAACAAACTGTTTTTGTTAAATAAACGTTTTTTTTATTTTATTTTGTTTTAACAAAGGGAATGATTGTTTTAAAACCACTTATACGCCCTTGAATTCTTTATAATAAGGCATTTTGGCAACTCAGTCTTAGTTGAAACGCTCGCGTAAAGTTTAACGCAGCCATATTGTTAAATCACGTTTAGTCAAACAGCGAGCCCGTAGTAAACAGAAAGGCTAAACAATACCCGTGGAAGGCAAACAAGTGCGCGTTTATTGTCGGGTTATCTGATAAGAGATAGCTGCGAGGACGCGCTATCGTTGCAGTACCTGGGAAATGATGCATTATGAGTTTAGTCTAAAGGAAATATCGATGAAAGTATAATTTTGTATGTATGTAAACTCTATTGCACAAAGTAATTAGCAAATATGTACGCACATAAACTTAAGATTAACATGTACAATGGCGAACTTATCTCTTTACTATACGCTATATCTGTTACGTGGTTTAAACTTCATTGGATACATTAATGATCTCTGATGTCGAGCGAGAGGATGTGATTACTGTGCAAGAGCGATACGTTGCGTTTCCATCTGCTATATTTACTGGATGTGTTCCGCTGCATCTCGCGCATATAATGCGTGTTACTTCTTCCTGACTACAAGATGAGGTCTCTTCTTGCAGAAATAGTTATCAACATCGCTAGTAGAACATTTATTGTAAAAATGTAGCAAGGTGGCGAGTGCCTTATGCCGCAGGGTGCTTTGCTGTACAGGCTATCAAAAATTACACTACGAAATTAAATCATATGATTATGATTTTCGGTATTTTAAGGACGTCAGTGGTATCAAATATCATCTGATTGACATTCCATCAACGCGTACTCGCCTTAAAGAGGTTCGGATTATAATAAACACCAGTAACATTGATTCACTCATTTTGGACCTTTCCTAAAGCGGTAACTGGGACAAAGTGCGGAAGGCAAATATTTGTAGGTACGGACGGACGGTGCGACGAACTTGCCTTCCCTTGATAGCTCTAGTAAACAGCGTGAATTATGAACCTGTGCGTATTAGGGTTGGTGTGGTTTACTCTTTTATAAAGCTACTTATATTCTTTTGTTACTTTATTTAGATTACTATAATATAATTAATGTTGAGTGTGTGGTGTAAACAATTTCTTCTCACGTTCTCTCTCATTGTATTCATTAATATCACTTTGGTCTCGTTTCACTACTACTACTCAGTTTCTATCTAGGAAACCACATCGTTCGAAATATTTAAAAATATTCTTTGTAAGCTGACTTATATTTCATCAGCCTCTACACTCGGCTATACATTCCTGAGATAGCGATTGTTCGGTATCTATCTGAACTTTAACAAGTAGAAATGTTAGAACCTGCCTCTTTGTTCCTATTGTTTCAGACGTGACCCCTCCAGTCCTACCTTTACCGGGAACTGCTCTAACTGTAGAGTACTCGTTATTTTGATTTCCCTGTAGAGATAGCTGGATGGAAACCCGACGAAGACAATGGGTACGTATCTCAAGTCGAATTCGTACAGGAAGGGGTCTATGTTATCTGAGGATTTATATTTGATATATGATCGTGAAATCTGTGTAAGTTAATTTGCTCTCTTACATCTTGCTTAGGGATTTCCTTTATTTTTAAACTTTCCATGTGTTCAAAACACTATAAAACGAAAAAAAAAACTTTCAAATGTAGTGTACAGTTAAAAGTTTTTCTCGGAAAGAATATTGAAAGTTTCTTTTTTATTGCCTTAGACAGACAAACAGGCAGACGGCCCACCTGATGGGTAGTGGTCTCCGCCGCCTATGGACATTTGCAACACTAGAGGCGTCACTGTGCGTTGCCGGTCTCGAAGAAATTTAATGAGACCCTATTTAAAAAGCCCCATATTGTAGCGCATTGGGAAAATCTCAGCGGGAAGTTCATTCCAAGTTCTTATAGTACGCGCTAGAAACTTTCTAGACAAAGTTGATTGAGTGCATCACTTTAATATTGAAAGTATTATTCTAATGCGTAAATTGAATCGTGCTGAGTTGTAGTCATGCGAGTCCAATTAGGATCGCATCTGGAATTCTGTAATGCTCCGCTCCCAGCAAACCGCATTACTTGTGTTACTCGCGTGGTCGTTTTAGATGCTAAATTTCACCATTGTTCTCATCGCTGTCTCCTTGCGTAACTAGATAAAAGTCATCACTACGACAGTAACACTTATAAACACTTATATTATATTTGACTTATAAATATATGTTATTGTTCCAATGATACTCGTGTCTTCATAAACTTGACTTTTAATCTCTAGGTATCAATATCTAACAAGTGACTTCTTATGTAATCCTATGTTTACATAAGAATTTATGACCTATTTCTCCCAACCCTGATATAAGTTATCGTCTTATAGGTACTGTTAATTCATGGGCCGTTAATATACCTATACGAAATTTTACGATGTGACGACGGCGTCAGAATATGAGTATACACGAGTAGGTTCTCCGATACGACACCATATTACATTTTCGGTCATATTCTTCGGTCATAATCTGGAGGTCAAAATGTTTACTTGAATCATCATTGCCGAATGAAATGAAATATTGAGGATTTTATATGTAGAGGTAGGTAGGTGGTATCTTTCAACGTTTCACTTGTGTCTAATCTCTGGCATGTATATATCATGTTAGTACAAGCAACACAAAGCAAAGAGACACGTGTTTTTATTTTCGCACAAGACTGGCACGCGGCACGCTTCGTCTGGTCTCTCGGTCAACGCAACGGTATTCCGTAACGGTACTGCTATCAGATTAATTGTGCCGAAATTTGGACCGTCTCGGTGCCTATTAGTTGGTACGCTTGCTTTTGAAAGTTCATTAATTTTGATACTATTCATGTCAGCTCAATGACCGTCAGAAAGAGCAAATGTCGCTCCCGTGATTATTATGTCTATTATTATCACCTCAGTCATTACAAACATCAAGTGTTTATCATGTTAATTATATTCAAAGTTTATTCTACATTCCTAGACGTATTCTAGATGCAACTAGATTTAAACGAGTTACGATTTAACTATGCCACTGCGCCCACCAAAGATCTAAATTAGCTGTTTGTGGGAGGTTCGGCGAAGGCAGTGTATGCCGGCTGTAGGCGTCCTAACGGTTAGACGGTGAAATAGTGCTATAAGTTCACGATTGTATGCCAAAAATGGATAAGCAAATGCCTTTATGCTGCAAGTTGGTATTCTAAGATTGTCATTGAGATGCGAAAGCATTAGTAAAGTGGCACATTCAGAAAAGTGAAACAAAAACAAATCACGCCTAAGAAAGTATTCCTTTACGTCATAATGTTTGTAAATCGAAAAAGGTTCACTTGTGGTGTATTTAACCTTTTCAACGCCATTGATGGACATATCCGCACCACTGGTTCAACGCCAACGACGGATATATCAGTCATGGTTGACAGCACAAAATAGATCTGAGTGTCTATGAGTTAAGGTTGACATTAGCTCTAGTTTGCGTGTGAGTAACGTCTTTTGTGTTTGACATGGCGTTGAAAAGGTTAAAGAGAATATAATCAAGTCGTAACTAAGACCCCTATAATATACACATTATACTAAATATAACGCACGTTAAACGGACCTTATGGAGGCAGGCGGTTACGCCGTTTTTAGAACTGTTACCATTAGTATTCGTATAGTTACAAGAATAAGAAGAGCGTAACTGCCTTCCTCCATAAGGTCCCTTTATATTGAGAACGTCACAAATTACTAGATAAATCATTTGAATAATGACGTTATGCCGATTAACAAGAATTACCTTTCGAGTAATTATTTTATTTCGCAGTGTCACTATTAGATTTGACGTGCGGTAGCGCCAATTGTCAGCTATAAGATTCTCCGTAGTATACGGAGAACTATAAACTAAAGGAGTTAGGTGAGTCAAGCTGTTTATCTGCCGCGCCTTATTGACAAAACCAGGGTTTGGTTCTAATCAAGCACTGTCGGTTAACGTTCTGATTTCTAGTTTTTGTAACACCTTACATTGATTAACTATACTATGTAAAATTGAATGCGATAATGTTTCAAAACATACAACTGGTTACTTTATGACGTATCGTGTTATTTAGTCATCGGTCAGTTATGATAATGACACGCTTGATATTATCAATTAAACATCAAGTAAGTAATAACTTAACCAGGTCGAAGAATTGAACTACGAGACGGTGAAGCTAACAATATAAAACGTAGCTTGTGATTAAAAAAAATATATTTATTCAGTAAGTAGGCCGCACGGGCACTTTTACACGTCAAAATCTACCATCGCTTCCCAAGAGGAGACCACTGCTGAGAAGAAGCGCCGCAAGAAACTCAACAATTAGTCTTTTTTTTTTAAATAAAACTTATATATTTGATTACGTGCTTTACGCATAGGATTGTTTTATGAACTGTATAACTGATATTATAATTCATTTTTGATATTTGAGATTGAATCACTGTTATCCTACTAATATTATAACTAAAAGTTTGTATGGGTGTTTGTTTCCGTGACGCCTAAACGACTGAACGGATTTGGATGAAATTTGTCTCACAGATAGTCCTTATCGTGGATATCGAGGGAAAAATCGATAAACGACTTCTACGCACATGGAGGCGCGGGCAACAGCTAGTCTGAAATAAGAAAGGTGTAGGTTTGAAACGTACAAGTTGAATCTAATGTTGACACAGGCCGCGCCCGACATGACATGTGTTAGTGTAGGATCTAGATCAGAGCCGGCTGGGAGCGTCCAGTCTAGCTTTCTATTTCGCCGAGCTAATACTAGATCTGTCCGTTTGCTCTCTTTACTCATCAGTTAATTGCGTTAATCGACTCGTTATATCGTTAAGAAAGTAATTTTCTGAGCACTTTCAATTAGAAATCAAGTAAGTTTACACATGACAATTTAACATTACCATTTATGTATAACATTAATGCGGATGTCAAACTTAAAATATGGGTATCCATTTTGTAGATATAAATAGGCACATACATTACTCTTAGTAATAGAATCATATGTGGGAACGTTTACGCGTGGTGATTCATTGAGAGAGGATTTGTATTGGACATTAACTCAGTCATCAACTAGTTTATAGCTAACACATGACACTGGCTTTAAAATACTCTAGTCATTTATACAGTCGGTTTAGAGTAACAAGAAATCAAGAAATGACACCTCGGGCATGACTGTTAAAATTATTATTTAGAAACGCCTCTAAGTAAAGCGGCGAACAAATATAATTCAAACAGGAATGCAAATGCCTGAGAGGTATTACGAACGTAATAATAATTATCTGCGCAGGATATCATTTAAGATTTAAGGCGCCGAATTTGGCCGTAATATCCGGTGTTCAGGAATAATTAATCGTTTTTCGCGATTCGACCCTTTTTTACGGCACGACAAATATAATTTCAATTAAGAACAGCCCTCTTTTTTTATTAAAACCAATTGTCCGTCTGAATCTAAGAGTTTCAACTTTTTTTTTATTCTACGTATTGGACCAATTAAATCCACACGAAAACGAAGTTCGGAGTTGTCTTTTTAAGTCTAAATATAACTAAACAATGTGAAACTTTCACCTCGTGCCGTCCCACATCGGTTACGTTACGTCGTAATGACTGGTTCCAACAGTTGGTCTGCTTCTTTTCTCCAAAAACCCGTTCTGTTTTTGGATGAACGAGTTTTGTAGTGAGACGCTTTAAACACTTTTTTCGCTTCCTTACAGATTCGTGATTTTTGAAAGACGTGAAAGTGAGGTCCTTATTTGGCACGTGGTTTTGAAGGACTATTAGTTACGAAAATGGTCCGTACATTTATTTGACATGCATTTATTTGCGATACTAATTTATTATTAATAATTGTTCTTCATATTTACCTTATCTCGATGTCATCTACACGAATCGGCAATAAATATAAATAATATATGTGACGTTTCGCAGGTGAAGGTACCTTTACCAGTGAACGTCACATATATTCTCTCTTATATTATATTATCCATGTTAGCAAAAGACGTGATGGTGTAACCTGATTATTTGACTATTTGTCGTTATTTTTTAATTCGATTGGTAAATAAATAAATCTGGTATTCATTTGTACAGACAATATAACTGCACTTGCATTGCAGCCCCTTGAAAGCCTTTTATCGCGGGCACAATCGCGGGGGAGCTTTTCGCCGCATCACGTAAATCGTTAGCCGCTCCCTCGGCAACGTTGAGCTTTCAACATTCACTCTTTCAATCAGAGGCCAATGATTTACCAATTACATTGAGTTGCCCGATGCTCGCTTGATCGATTTCTGGATGAGATTTTCACGTCACGCTGTTTACGGAATGTTGTTGGACGTGATTTTGTAATTTGTGCAGTTTAGGTGCATTATATTTCCCAAAATTGCTCTAGTTTGTGAATTTAATATCTAAATAAAATGCACAATATGCCCATGCAAACGGTAACGATAACGTGTATTCTCCAAACTGTAATTTTTTACTGACATTTTCGAGGTCGACGTAAACTATTTAAAACACAATTGAAAGGAACAATGTTAGTAATTTTGTCCACGGTCATGTCGGTTAGTGGTCGGGTCAGGCCACGTCGCGCATGCGGGCCACTTTTAATGAGGGGATGCGTATGCTTCCTACTTTCCGACACAAACGCCGCAATTAGGTACACAGTCCATTGCGTCCCGTACAGTCCTAAATTTAGAGCTTGAATTACTCAGCTCTATTCCAGAGCTCGTTACGTAGCATAATTGTGTATGCTAATGTATCTAGTGTAGGTTAATGTAGGCCAGATTTTCCAAAGAAGAAAGGTGCGAGGGTAAGCCATTGAAATGACTAGCGTCTTAGTTTTCTAGACGTCAGGAAACCAAAAGGAGGTGCACTAGTATTTTATTGAATTACAGGATATAGAAGTATTAGGTACTGTATGTTGAAGACGTTCGGAGTAATAAATGCCTTCTGGCCATGTTTCGTTGTAAATAAATATTCTGATCAAAAGCTTTCTAGGACGCAAGGTTCGATCATATCCCATTTAACACAATTGAATTACTTGTAACAAAGTCGCGATTTTATTGTATCGTAAAATAAGTATTGGAGCAGCGATTGTCTCCCGAACATGGGTAAGCGGGACGGAGTGTTAGATACAGGGTGTAGAGCGAGACGGCTGCGGCTCTCGGTCCGGTGCTCGTGAGTCACGCTTCGGCGCTCGCGCAGCCTCTAGTGGTGGTCCGTTTTAGAAGCGACCAGCGATATAATAAAACTACCCTGCACTATTATGGTCGTTTATTGCTATGAATAAATGTGTATAAATAAAACATCAAAATTTTCAGACCCGTACTTTAAGGGATTGAACCACGGACGGTATTCTGAAATGTTAATGGATATTTGGATCTAGACAATAAGCATACTTATTTTAAGTTAGCGTTATTACACTGACAGATGACGAGGTCTTATGATACTGTGGTCAAACGCAAAGTAATTCGAAATTATGTTGCAATCTATGTTTGTATTGCGGATTTGTTGACTTAAACCGCATTCTCTTGACGGAAGCATCGACCGCGCGGACGGGGTCGCGCAACGTTCGTGATGGATTGCTGTCTATGCGCTCACCGTGATTTGCCAAATACCTGGATATAATAGTTTACATTTGCACCAGTGTTTGATCAAATTGGTTAAACCCAAAGATCCAAATTCGCTAAGCCGTAACGTAAAGCGAAATTAGGTTCGCGATGAGTCAGTGTCACTTTGAAACTTCATTAGTTCATTACCGCGGAGCAATTTGAAGGCTTTACAAACATTTTAATTACACAGGATGCATCCAATAATTCTAATATTTAATTTCATTCATAAATTGTAACTGGTTAAAATTACTGCTTTAAAATTCAGCGGAAATCAGGTTTAGGTTCATTTAAACTTTCTAGCTCATTTATTTCTTTAGTTCAATTTAAATCCCACCGGCCGGTACGAGTTATCTTTCATTTTTACTAAAAAGGAGGCTGAAACTGGTTTGCGAAGGCCTCGCGGCAAAAAAAAATACAAAAATGGCCACACAAATTGCTCCTTTAAACGGCCGCTAATTTGCGTAGGCTTGCTATTACAGCATTAATCTGGTTATACTCTAAAAGGAACTCTCGTTGTGTAACTAATAGGTTCTCGTGTAATACACGATATTAATAATGCTTGAATAATGATAATAAAAACCTCTCTTTGTCTATTAACATACCTTCTATGTAATCGACTAAAGTGACGGCTGTATTATATTTTATCTCCGTATATCTTGATTGAAATTTCAGATCGACGTCAGCTTAGCTATAAGACACGTTATGACGGGAATTAGGGTGTAATATTTAATTAGTCTGCAATACCCGTCAATGTCTAGATTACGTTCATATTGCAAACAGACACCTCAGCCACGGCGGAAGCTTGCGGTTCACATATTGTTGTATACCACATCGCATTTCCATCCTAATGGCATTGCTATACGATTGACATTAGTACGAGTGACGAGAGTCTTGCGGTAGACCAGGGTATGTATTATAGTTATGTCAAGCTCTATAATCCGATACAGCTTTGTCTACCTTAGATGCTCCAGGTTATTCATTATTAATTCCAGACTTTAATGTTTACGTTTGTTAATTCAATTTCGCATAGTCGTTACAATCATCATTGCACGGTAGTTATACTAGTTAGTAATACAGTTAGAGATTCTTTCAATAGTATAATAGAGATATTTAACATACCTACGTAGAGGAAAGTTTTCTTTTGCAGCCCATCGTTTTCAGTGTCCTTGACCTTCTACATCAGAACGTAAAGTAATTCTAGCACGCGATATCCAACAACGTTGAAACGAGTTCGTAAATAGATTAGGTTTTTTAAACTATTTATATCCATATTGGGACGTTTAAAAATAACCTGTTTATTTGCAAGCTCTATTTTGACTGGCACTATCGTTGAAACTTGTGACGAATCTAACTACAGCTATTATACAGTTATTCTTTTACAAATAAATTATCGTGTAGAACTTAGACTGATTCTAACCCGCTACTTATGTATAGAAACTGACATCGTGTCTATAACTACATGAAAATTACCTCTACCACCACAATTAACAACCTGTGTAATACTAACCTTATTTTGAACTATAACAATGTCTCATTTGTTGACGAACAATTTAAGCGTTTATAGTTTAATAGCTAACGTTTATCCGAGTGACACGAATTAGCGTTCATGGATTTGGACGACCCGAAAACATTGTTGTGAGCTCCGTGACTCATACACGTTTCACTCGCCATCTGTCGCAACCTCGACGCAGCTCCAAGGCCCATAATACTATATCTTACGACATTCCTTTTATTTATACACACATATCCAGATTTAATCATCCGACGATTAAGTACACCATTCGCTTAGCGATAAAGTTATCTCGCGATTAATTCATATCGGCTACCTTATCAAGTTATCGCACAAACTCAATTTATTCATGGACGTATTGTCATCATTTCGCTGAAATTGTTTTGTGTCTCGCTTATTGTGTTGTGTTGATTCAAGTGTGGTGTTGGGCCAGTTTTGTTCGTCTCTTTCAGATACAGGTGTGTTGGCAGCGACGGCTTTATGTGTTTTGGGTGCCTGGTGAACGGTTTATAATAATCGTTCGAATAACATAGTCGTTTTATCTCTTTCTTTGCAGATGGACTGGTAGCCGCTCGCTCGCTCGCTCCTGTTATGCCGATACAGCAACGTGCAACGCATTTCAATGCATTCTGACGATTTTTAATTTCTTATACATTCCTATTGTTTCTGTGTTTTAACTTCAACACGTTCTCCGTGCAGAAATTGTAGTCTTTGCACATTATCTCTTTCTTCTAAGAAATCAGTCATTGTCACTAATTAGCCACTTGGTATGAAGGTTATGACTGAAATGAAGGCGGAAGCGCACTACAATCTTGTCATTACAATCTTGCGGCTTCAAAAAGATATGGATAAGTACTCGTTCGTTTCGAAACTTAACTTCTACAATTACGTTCTACCCCGAATTAGGTACCTCTTGAAAGTCAGTTCTGTCAATATTCGGCATAAGGTTTGATTTATAACTCGATTCGTTTTGTGCTGTGGCTTTGATTTGTTCTGCGGTACTTGTTTTTCCAATGTCTATTCTTATCGGATTACGTCTCGTTACGCCCGTCCGAATGATTTCACTTTTTGTACAGCACTCGTCGTTTTTCATTAGATTACGCATGACCGGTGTCATTCCTTTTAATTTTATCAATCCAGAACCATGACTTCTGTTCATGGTGCCACGCAATCGATTGTTATCGTTGTAGCCACAGTTAATAAAAGTTGGTGCGTCAATTTAAGAATTTTAGATGTAAAATTTCTGTATGACGTCAATCGAACTAACCAGGCGAGAACGATCGATGTTTGGAAGGTTTTTTATCACGAAACTGAGGCAAGCCCTTCTAATTACGAAGACGACGAGATTAGGGATTATTAGTAAACGCCAAAATATTCTGTCACGCTTTTGCAACGTTATGTTATCTCCGTACTGATATCTGGCAGTGCAGTTATAATATGAGTTTTAAACGTTACGTTTTCACAGATTTAAAGTTTTTGTTTATTCCACTGGAGTGAGAGAAACTGTGATAAAACTAATGCATAAATGTGAACTAGAAGCTCATTCAAACAAATAGTTTAGTAGTGAAATGATCTCAAACTAAAATGGAGCGTAAGTTAACACGCGAGGACTTCATGCGTAAGAGCTTCCGGACGCCCCGGACGTCTCCGGCGCCCGAGAACCACGAGCCGACCGTCAACGGCGCCCCTCCACCCTCTCCCGTGTCTCTCTCCATGCTAGAGCGGACCCCGCAGCCCCCGAGGACCCAGTACGAGCTCACCTCCTCAGGCATCGCCCCTAAACGCCTAGAGTTCAACAGAACCCACCCCATACATCTCAAATCATTCCAAGCACCAGAACCTCCGGACGATAACGCAAACGTCCCTCCCTCCGATGACGTGCTACGCAAACTGGAACGGCAGATCGGCGAGATGGAGCGTGGCCTAGAGAGAGCCCAGAACGGGACGGTAGCTGTAGATGAAAGGGTGCGTTATGCTGAACACGAGAACCTTCTCCGAACTGGTGTGTCTTCTGTCGGCGGGGGAGGGTATCTTGCTGCCGATTCTGATACAGAACATGACGTTGTACCCTTCAATAGAAATGAGAGTACTCGAAGCAGTACCGGGGCGACCGCCCCTACGGTGCGCCCTGCCCCTAGACTTGCCAGAACGCATTCAGACACTCAGCAACACCAAGTCGCGGCTACCGCTCGTCTTATGCGCAAACTCGCCGATAGTGGCGTCAAGGAAGAAAAAACAAAGGTGATCTCCAGAAAAGCTATCCAAGCGCGAATGGAGAGAGTTAAGAACTCCGTGGTGGGCACAAAACATGAACACAGAGTGCTGGCGGAGCACAGAGCCGAACCTTCTCCGAGAACGCCGACCTCGCCTGTCTCGCCTCGCTCCTCCATACAGGTAACTAATTGTGCGCGTCTCGTGAACGTTTACATGTTTGACTCACCCACCCATTCTAATTTATAAATTAAGTAACCGATGTTATCCTTTTATGCATAACAGACTGTAACAAATCCCACAAAACTTGTTTTCGTTAGTGACTTATGCGTGAAGCCGGCAACGGATGCCATTGTCAAGGTGGTCGTATTTCAGTGGCGTGTGAGAAACGTGTCAACGACCTGCAAGGACGAAGATGAACTTTAGTACGCGGTCTCTTTCGCTCGCTAGTTCAAACGCTAACAGGAATGTCGGGCTACTGTGTTTGATTTTACAAGTTTGGTAAACGAATTATTTGAATACTCTTTATCGACATATTTCACTTGCACAAGAATTACAGTACACATTTGCTAACCTTTGACGCGGTAACTACTATCTTTACGACGCAATAAGTTTAGTATATTCACGGGCCGTAAAGATGTGGAGTTTCCTTTTTATTTATTAGCTCATAAGCTTATTTTATAATGACCATATTGACCACCTCAGCGGTGCAATCATTTGATTTATCTCAAATTAAGTATAATCGAATCGAAATTAAGGTAGAAATACTACGGTGTACGTGCCTTTAAAATGAAGTATAGCTTCTAAATTGTTTATAGTAAATTTAAATAAATATCAGGGTCAATCTCACACAAATTGACCTAGTCCCAAACTAAGCTCTAGGCTTGTACTATAGGTACTAGGCAACGATATACATACTTATATAGAGAATACTACTTACTTATGTAGTATGTTACGAAATTTGAAATTCTTCGCTGCTTCTCAAGTATTTTAAGATACGCGAGTTTTCACCTTACCCTAGTGGGATTTGACCCGTGGGTTTACCCGCATTTAGTCCATTATATACATATATACATCCGTGAATGTTAAATAATTATACACGCACCAGGTGTAAATTAAATTTACGTGCGAAATGGAAGTGAGCCAAGGTCGCGTCGCTCGAATTCGTAATTAAGCCACTTCATTGATTAATAGCCTCTAGGGAGAAAGTTCGTTACAATAATATTATAAAACCCCCCTTTACATAATACATAAATAACCGTTGGAAAAGAAAATAATTACAAACTTCATTTTAGATGCAATTCTGCTGCCAACTGTACTTTTTATATATTGTCATCATTTGATTATCAAGATCAAACTAACGAGTCCCGACTAAATCTACCTACGTTTAGTGCAGCAGAGATCCTGTTGCCATTGCCACCTTCCGACTCCGTCATCAGATCAGCTCTAGACACCCTAAAATTGCATTGACATCGGGTTTACATATGTATTTCAAATTTTAAACCATTCCAATAATGGAAACTGGCCTAAAACTCGGCCGCAAGATTTGAAGCAAACACTGGTAGTTTTTACCTGGTCCTTTTTTCTTCCACTTCTAAAATTGAAACAAAGCTAAAGACGAATATTAAATTGTATGTTTTCGTTACAAGTTTTGTGATAAATGTAGATACTAATGACATTATTTTTCTATTTACAGGTAAGCTTTCAAATGGATCTCGTAGATAACAGCAGTAACATCGAATTCGGGTATGTTACCTAATGTTACATCGTTCAAAACCTTGTGAATGTCAAGGTTGCATTCTTTCACTGGCGGACGGCGGGCCGCTGGAATATCAATTGATTGTTGATATGTTGGCCACGTTCCTGTCGTCAGGGAAACTACTGTTTATAAAGTCTTCTTGTTGTCTGTATGAGTAGGTGTATACAAAAGGATTCCGAGAAGAAATTTGGCTTGAGTAGAGGTTAATCTACCTAGGAGTTTCACTAAGAAGGGATTGCTCGAAATTCAACCTCTAATGGGAAAAATTATATATATGTAGCAACACCGACAACGAAGTTTCAGCAAATGATAATTCTCTTCTAATCATATGAACGCCAAAATCGACAAATTACTTCAGTGTATTTTTATGCGGCGGAAGTCCCACTGTGAGTTCTACTTGCATCGGCATATTCGGCATATATGACGCCTTCCCCCCTGCGACACTAAAATTATAGCCAACTGTGGCTTCCAAAAGGTAAAACGAATTTAACGAACGTTGTACTAAGAAAGTGAATAGTTGTAAATAACATTGACATTTAATTTTTAAAGACACGTAGATAAGGGTATTTCATCATTTTATCGAATTTCACTTCATCGAACGTATCGTTTCATCGAATTTCATTTCATCGAAAGCTAATTTCTGCTGAAACCTTATTGTTTTCAGGTTATCTTAAGCATGGGTTACGTAGGATAGGTTAGGTTAGACATGTGACCACCAAAAAATTACAACTCCTGCACGTGGAAATGCCTTTCGATGAAATGAAATTACTGCGAAATGATACGTTCGATGAAAGGTGTTTCGATAAAGTGATAGCTACCCGTAGATAAGATAATACCTACTATACACTTTTCTTTCCCTATGGTATATGGTATTACGTCATTGCAGGAAAATTTACGACCAGAAAAGATTGTCTCAGCGGAACGCAAACATTTTTAATTTGCACTACATTATAGCCTTGGTCGAGATAGGAACTAAAACGATTTTTCTCTTTCTTTAGTTTACGTTCATGCTCATAAAATGTTGTTTAGCTTGCGGCATTTAACGTCTATTTAAATAAGCGGAGTTTTACTGAATTCAGATATGGTTTTCCATTGAAACGTGAAGCGTTTTTCGTGTACAAATTTCATGGAATGAATTTTCGTGGAGATTCAAAAGATACTAGGACTCGGCCATTCGATTCATCGTGCCCTTGACCTATCGACTATCGAGGATACATCGATTGCGTCGACAATGTCTGGTCGAGGGAACGGCTTCACGGATTAAACTAAACCCTATTGATTAAGATAACAACTATCGATATAAATAGCTACGAA
Source organism: Tortrix viridana (assembly GCA_963241965.1). NCBI lineage: Eukaryota > Metazoa > Arthropoda > Insecta > Lepidoptera > Tortricidae > Tortrix > Tortrix viridana. Next base: position 2,907,980 of record OY725197.1, on the reverse strand, counting down.
TGCGTCAGTTGTTGATGACATAGATTTAGGATTTGTATTGTAATCCCTCTTTGCTCTAGTTTATATCGAAAGAAATGCACTAAGCGACAAAACTAATTATAAAAGTACCACTGTTGATTCAATGTTGGTTATTTATTGCACGCGGTATTTTACTCATTCTGGGCTGTCACCACAAACCCTTTCTCCCAGTCCTAGTGTAATGGCAGCTTACTTATCCTATCACCTCTATGCATATTATAGCCTTGCTTCCACTTCTTACGAGCAACTAAGCACGTTCTAATGTGTTAATATAACTTTATCCATAACGAGTAACGTTACAGCAATTCTGTACGAGTACACAACTCGTAATTCACAGTCAGTCTCGGTAACTCTCTCTGGCGTATCTCGCGAGAGTACTCTCGTAATATCACACTTTGATACCCCGTTAATTTCGCCAAGTATATTACATGCAGCGGGACCATTTTACAACAACGTCAAATTATTTTAGGTCAACTGGACCAGAAGCTGGGTCCTAGGAGATATAGTAAACTTGAGACGATATAGGTACAATGTAAGAAAAAGTCAATCAATTAGACTTCATTTGTGTGCTTTAAATACCCATATTTCAAAGGATTTGCGTAACGCTCATGTTTTATTTTTGTTGACAAAATTTGTAGCATAACGCTGGGTTAGGTATTAGGCATAGGCTATAATATCTTTCTGCTCTTCATTCTTACAAATATGTTGTGCAAAAGAGGCAAAGTTTCCATTTGCAATGTGATTCCTCAACTATCGGCATACCATTAAAGCTTATTGGCTCACTTTAACATTGGTGCCATGAACATTAACGTGATATATGATTTATTTGATTTAGATATTAGGTATTACCCAACATTTATAATCTTGAATGCGACATTGCTTGTTCTATATTGGTGTTAAACTCTATTACTCATGGGCAGTATCTAATCGAAAGAGTTGCTATTGATATAATCGTTTATCAGTGAAGCACGCAGGCATGACGAATTAGTCAACTCGATACATTATCGACTTTGTATTTTACGTCTTTTTTCCTATACTAAAACTGCCTAAGGAAATGTTCATTCCTGATGGAGAAGTTCATAAAAGTAATTTATGGTTTTTACCTTGTTTGACGCGTACGAGGTGTGGCTGGCTCGGAGCCAACCACGCTTCGAGCTAAGGAATACTTGTGGGGACTGGAGAACAATTGGGCGTTTGTGGCAAGCTGAGGGTATTGAGACTGAAAGCGTTAGAAAAGCGTTTATGATCTTAACACATTTACTACATAAGACCAAGTGCTTTCGAAATTCGCGACGTGACGTGATGTATTCACTGCCGTTTAATATTAGTCTAGCGCATAATAATAATAGTTTTCAGCGATTTTGATAAAATCAAATCCATTTTAGCCGCTTTAATGAGTGAATTAATAGTAGCCATAGTAGGTATCTTTTCTAATACTAAAGGGCAACTTTATGAAACTTAAGTAGTTAAAAATAGTATTACTAATGACAACAATAATGTTTCCCAGTTGTTTTTTCTTGAAAAGCGTTCTTGATTACTCACTTTCTTTGCGCTCGCTTTGTCCTTGTATAGACGTTAAACAAAATATAACAAGTGTTAATACCATTCGTTGATATGAATAAATTCATGCGCAAAAACAAGAGCTAAATATTCGAAAGTTAAAGTAGAACAGTCCTTAGGCTTTCCTCCACTTAGGCGAATTTATTCCTTTGCGATATAGGTCGGTCGCGTTTGGCTTACAGCCACTAAAGTTTTATGCTGCTCCCTTTACACAATCCCCAAGTAAATCCCCCCTAACTTGCAAATTCTCTTTCCGACAGAATTTCTCACAAAAGTGTTGCAAAGCCGATTCTGTCGATATCAATCAAACGGTCATCAATGTTCGAAATTGAATATAAAAAGTTTTACCTACAGTCAATTTCGTTGCTTCGCACGCTTGCGAATTCACATAATGTAGGGTAAACTCATCGAATTCCGTGACTCGCTTAATTCCGTGGTAGCAATTGTATAATCAGCCGTAGAACCCTGCTAATAGAATCTAGGAACCAAAATATGACTTTAGACTTTTAAATAGGCCAAGGCAAATAAATAAAGGGTGTATTTTAGGTCCCAGATTCGACCTGCAGGGTTCTATGGCGGATTATATTTTTAACTGCTACCACAGAATTGAGCGAGTCACGGAATTGACGAGTTTATTATGAGATTTGACGAATTGAATGTGTACGACTCAGGATAAATTCTGGTTTATAATAAGGTTATAATTTTCTTATCCTGTTTATCTCGGCAATTTATCTGTGTAGTGAATATGTAAACATTTTTAGTATATAGTAGTTTGATCTAGTCCAGCTTATTTCCTAAGGGAATTGTATTATTAGCAACAAGAAAATGCCTCCGATAGTGCGCGAGGAAACCGGCACATGAGCCATCGACACGTCCGTCCGCTGCCTGAAATGGGCATTTCCGCTAAGAAAAAGTCTTCATTTAGCGAAATGTCTACACAGGGATACGTTCCCATAGTGTCGGTGATAGTTCTACCGCGTGACTTCACCGAATGCAATACTGTGTGACTTTACATATTACATACATATGCGATGATACACCAACGAATGAAACCTGGCCAAGATGCATTACGCTGACTTAACGGTTTTCGTAAATCGACCAAATGTATGGAATTGACATAAGCGGCCGACGCGAGCGCGACTGATCGTTGGTTTACGTCAACCCTATACATTTTTGGTATTGGCTAGACACACCAATCGCGGGTAAGTTCCCTTCGACCAGAGCCTTAAGATTTGAAAGCATAAGAAAACAAGACGTTGAGTCTATATAAACAGAGAAGGCATTGCTGAATGTATTATAATTATGCGTTAGAGTTAAAGATTTTAATATGGGTCTGATGAAATACAATAGTTATTTCTTATGCAAGGCTGCAAAGTTATTTGGCGCGAGAGCCAGTATTGAAATCCGAGTTAGCGAAGGATTCTAAAATTGAACCTGAGCGTAACGGGGATTCAAAGGCCTCGAGACCCGAATAACTTTACTGCCGTGTGAAACACAGAATTTTTCACCTCACCTTAGCGAGGAAAACACTTGGTTTTGGAAAAACAATTACACGAGCGGTCACATCACTTGTGGCCGTCATCGAACAACGCCGCCTCCGCGCACAGCACAACCATTACTTTCCACGCTAGCGATTAAAGTGGACTTTTGCGCGCAGATATTGACCGACAAAGAAAGTCTTTCCGAGCTGGTGAGGAGAAAAAATAATTGTCATATCGTCTCGAGTTCTTTCTGATTCGCAGATCACGTCAAGTAAAACTTATCTAATAAGATAAGTTATAAATAACCTGTGGCTATTTGAATGATCAAGTGGAGTTTTATCTCCTTGACTGTTATTAGTTTATTATTAGTGTCCATGTTATAAAGTAAGAAGGCAAGGCTGCTCATTTCATTTTACTCACTGCCTAAGTTTTAATTTCGTAACAACTGTAAAATCTTCGTCACGTCTTAGTAGTGAAAACACGCGATTTAATGCGAAAATCGGTTTAATTTAAAAATAATGTTTTGCAGAGACCTTTTAATAATTCAGTAACATTGCACAGCCGCAGCGCGTTTATGTGTAATATTTAAAAAAACGTGTTCAAAAAACAAACGTCAAACTCGCAATAAAAATTACTTGGAAAATGAGTTAGAATTAACTAATTGACAATTGTATGTAGCGTAGGTAGTAGGCCTATATAAATTGTAAAAATATAATCCCAAGTAAACCTTAACTGTCTTTGGTTAATCTTTTAATCGTTCTTTTGGAGCAAATTCACGACTATCATTTAGCTTGGCTATAGTGATGCTGTCCAAAGAATCTTGTTAGAAAGGCTCCTGTTAATATATCTTCTTTAGCATGTGCGACCATATCAACAATAGAAAAGGGTTGAATCTGCCTTGGCTATGTAATTCCAAATGCGCTCCTTTGTCTACGCAAAGTAGTCTAGGAGTACCTAATCGGTCGCTTACACAACGAGTGACGCACACTGAAGCCCCACACCGGCGGCGAAGCCCGACCAGTTCCTTCTCTAATATGTTCCTTAACAACTAACAACTCTTTAGCTTGTTTGCTTGACCTATATGTGACGTTCTCAATATAAAGGGACCTTATGGAGACAGACGGTTACGTCTTTTTTAGAACTGTTACCATAGTATTCGTATAGTTACAAGAATAAGAAGAGCGTAACTGCCTTCCTCCATAAAGTCCCTTTGTATTGAGAACGTCACATATGAAAGTTTGATTCTATCATACCAATCAAACTATACAAAACTCGAAGGGAACGTTCCTGGTTGTTATATGATTATTTTAACTATTTGCCTTTGTATATCATTATATCTACGACGCGGTAAACCTAGTTGGTAGTGACTCTACCTGCGAAGCTAGCGGTCTCGGGTTCGAATTCGGTATAGGCAAATTTTGATTGTGATGAGCGTGAGTATTTGTTCCTGAGTTATCGACAACATTCTGTGTATGTCTTTCTCTATGTACGAGCAAGTATGTTTATCGTTGCCGGGTAGTACCTACCCATAGTACAAGCCTAGACCTTAGTTTGGCACTAGGTCAATTTGTATGATATTTTCCCGTGATATAGGTACTTATATGAAAACATGTGGGTTATCAGTTGCCGACGAACTTGACCTTTTCAGCTTCATCAGTTTCATCACCCTAACGAATAACCGTCCGTTATCTGGGACCGTATTACGAACTGTTAAAACCCACAAAGTTCCAGTCACAAAAAGCAGCTATACCTATAGGAGTTTTATTTAGCAATTAGCCTTTAAAACTTGATACTTAACAAGCAAACACTGGTTTCATGTTATCAGAACAAGACATACTTTGAATAACATTGTTCTCTAGGTTGTTTTCTCGGTGGAGTTCTTTGCAGAGGCTGTACAGAGCTCCAGGACTTCGCGAAGCACAATTTGAAAAAAGCTGTGTAAGACATGGCCATTAGTTTTAGTATCGGTTAATTTATAGGTACGCAGTTGTTCACGAAATAGTTATTAAAAAGCTAACATTAGAATAAACAGTAGACTTACATTTTGTAAAGGGCAAAAAGACAAGTTCAAGCGACCTTTGGTAAGGTGCGGTAGGATGGGGCAGAGGGCAAAGTTTGCTGAGTAATTCTTGTGTTGTGTTGTGTTCAATGCTTAAAAAGGTTTGATTCCTTTATAATGAAGGCACAATTTTTTATAGACGCTAGTAAAATTTTATTGTGATAATTATTCTATATTGGAAAAAATAATTAACGTTTTCCGTTCAAATATATAGGTATACTAAAACGGAAATATACTGGGTACGTATCATAACTAAAAAAATTTAAATACATACAGTTGGAATACATAAAGTTAAAATACCGATGATCAAAATATATAATGTATCAAAATAAGATTAGAATGTATAATGGTCAAAATACATAACAGTTACAATTCATAATGGTTCTAAACTCTTAAGCTTGGAATGTATAATGGTCAAAATTGGTGACGTTCTCAATATAAAGGGACCTTATGGAGGCAAGCGGTTACGTCTTTTTTAGAACTGTTACCATAGTATTCGTACAGTTAAGAATAAGAAGAACGTAACTGCCTTCCTCCATAAGGTCCCTTTATATTGAAAACGTCACATTTAAACTTCATAATGGTGCTAAACCCGTCCCGACCCGTGGTACATCTGCTATGTTCAACTGACCAATAATTTATATTTGAATATCAAATTTAACTAAGCCGACCGGAGCTCCTATTTCAGTGTATTGGGGCGTTTTAAAAAAAAAGTGTACATGGTTAAGGAAAACTTAAGAAATGTTTACTTTTTCCGGTTCGTCACGAAAATTAACGATACTAAATGTATGACTAATTTTCGTGACGCACTGGAAAAAGTTAAAATTTCTTAATTTTTCCTTAACGATGTACACTTTTTTTGAAAAACGCCCATTGGCCATCTGAAAACCTAACATAACCTAAACCTACCTCATATTTATGATACAAATTTTTATCATTATAACTTTCTGCTGCACTCAGAGACGTAGTATAATAATTATTAAGTTTGATTAAAGTTGCAAAGGAACAGCAGCAACTTTAATCAAACTTAAAAGTTAATTGACGTCTCTGAGTGCGGCCTTTTGAGCTACTTTGTTTCAGCGGTTTTATTCGTCTTGTCGTGTAATTCTTTGACGCAATAAACAGCTCTATCTTGTACAGTCAACAAATTGTAGAGCCACCGTAGGACCCTGACATAATAAATAATGACAGTGTCAAAACACGAGAAATATAAGGGTGTTTGATTCGATACTTTAAAGAAACACATATATGACTCCGGTTTGACCGAGAACGGGGTAGACCAGAATACTTGAATATTTTTTGATTCAAGTGTTCAAGTGTAACTGCTTTTGTTTATTTTTACTGCATTTGTATATAATTGTTAATATTAAGGTTGTGGCAATAAATACTATTATATTCTATTCTATTCAAGTCAAGCTCGGGTGGTCTTAAAGCATATCGACGAGTTGTCTACGACGCTACTTGTATTTTATTTTCATTGTCTACTTGTGTTATAGGTGCTACCGCACATAACGCCAGCGGTATCTAAAACTAATTTTCAAGAATGCAAGAATGGAGGATTTTCATTTCTTACGCCGTGTTAAATTTAAATAATATTTCCAAAAACTCGGATTATCCGACTGCCCTATTACTCGAATGAAAACCCCAAGTTTATTACCGTCACGAGAAATTCTAACAACTGTTTGCGAAGTTAAGTGCGGGAAATTGGAGTTCTAGATAAATACGACGGCTACCTCAAAACGTAGATGTAGCTGAGATATACCCACAGTGGTGTATACTAGGTGCTATTAGTGGATATATTCGTCACTTTACCATTGAAACCACATTTAATGTTCGTGCTAATTAAATATTCCCTATAGTCGTTGTCGTTCTACTAAAAAATGGGTGTGAATTTGAAGGTTATTTATTAGGAAGGACGGACGGACGGACGGTGCCGTCTATTTTTAGTGGTTTCGTTTTAAATGAGTTTGTCTCATCAAATCTTCTCATATCTGTGATGTGCGATGACGTGCTAATGTTCGTATAAGAAAATTACACAGAGTATTTTCTACCTGGTATCTCCAGTCCTTGTATGATGGAACGTGGGAAACCGCAGCTGGATACACAGTCCTAGACAGGGATGTCTCAAGTACTGTACACACACTGTTCTGAAACTGGTTCCAGAGATTTAGAGCTTTTACTAAGTTCTTATGACCTTCATTGGAGTTAGGTAAAGTCCTGTAACACACCATTTGTTATTGGATTATGAGTAGTAGTTACGGAGATACGTACAAATTTAACAGTGTACGAAACTGTTATATTAAAGATAACTATGATCATCATCTATAGGTTATCGAGTGGCGTCCGCGTACCGGAAGACGCAGCGTGGGCAGACCTCCAACAAGGTGGACCGACGACGTGATTAATATTGCGGGAAACCGATGGATGCATGCGACGTTGGACCGGTCCTTGTGGCAAACCTTGGAGGAGGCCTATTTCCAGCAGTGGACGTCTTTCGGCTGAAATGATGATGATGATGATGATGATGATTAGATTCTCAAAGAATGTGGCGTTACATTAGAACTGGCATATCAAGCTTTTACCCTACAATTTGGACGTATTTGAGAACTTACCACTTTCAATCATTTAACCAGTGTGTGTTATATTCCACCATGCGGTTTAAAATGACAGGACGCATCAAATAAACGGACTAATGATCAATTATCATACATCGCGTTCGGCATGTTCAAACATTTCCCCAAAGCCGGTACGTGGAAAATTCAATTAATCATCCACGATGCCAATGCATCGAGTATTTGTTAAGCTATTTCGGCTACTATACAAAGAGACAATTTACTACTAGATTAGGAGCTCGCTGTTACAAAAAAAAACTAAATAACACTGGCACAGAAAGCTCCCCGTACGGGGTACATCTCGGTATAAAGATAAACCCATCGTGTTTATTGGGTAGGAAAGATGCCATGTAAGAATTTTCCACGTTTCGGAAAGGTTCGAATTGAAGAGGTGAGCGTACTGCCGTATCATAGATATACGGTTGTCCGGAGCAAACTACCCGCTCTTTGATAACAAGTTTATACATATTTGTAAAGGTTTGTGTGCGTGACACTAGTGCATTGTGTAGTGTAGTTCATTTATTACTACGCGCTGCTCGCATCGTTCCGTAATGGCTCAGTGTGAAGATTTAGAATTTAAAAATTCTTTTGACCTGTATGACCAACGGGTCGTCATCAAGTTTTTGTTTGCTTAAGGACATTCTGCAGCTGAAGCTTATCGACAATTGCACAAAGTGATAGGGAAGAATTCGCTCGATGAATCTACGGTTCGGACGTGGTATCGAAAATTCAAAGAAAGAAAATATGACGTACGAGATCATCGTGGCGGGGCCCACAGTTCTGGCTTTCAAACGGAGCAACGAGTTGAAGCCGTGAGGGAAGCATTCAACCGAACAAGATGTTGGAGCCTGAGGTCACTGTCGGCCAATTTAGGAATTCCTAAAACCACTTGTCACGAAATAGTTACTGAAAAACTTGAAATGCGGAAAATCAATGCAAAATGGGTTCCCCGTGAACTTACTCAAATTCAATTGGAAATGCGTGTAGAGTATTCCAGAATCAATTTGCGGTACTACAAGCAGCAAACAAGCCGCCTCTCTCATACTATTGCCGTGGATGAGACGTGGGTCTCTCTCAACCGTACGCCAGAAAAAGATCAGTGTAAAAAATGGGTGGAGAAAGGAAAGAAACCAAGTCCGGTGGCACAGTCAAAAAGATACGAACCTAAAGTGATGATGATATTAGCAATGGATATCGAAGGTATTTGTTATTATGAAATACTGGCTGAAAAGGAAACTGTGGACCAGAAGAGATATCTTCGATTCCTCGAGAACCTCATGAAACATTGGCATGGTGATCGCAAGCACACCATTTGGCTTCTCGATGACAATGCTCGATGCCATCGTAGTACATCTATAAAGGCCTGGATTGAAGAAAACCAAATTGAACGTTGGCTTCAACCTGCCTATTCTCCCGACTTGAGCCCCTGCGATTACGGTTGCTTCCACGTGCTGAAGAGAGCTATCGGTGGTGTGGCCTACAAGGATGTGAACTCCCTTCGTAATGCCATAGATACAGAGATTCGACAGGGAAACCAAAGTGGAAAGTATCTTGCTGTTAGCAAATTGCCCGAGCGCTGGCAGCGCTGTATTGATACAGAAGGACGATACTTGTAATTACTATACAATACTCAATACAGTATCTTTATAACTAAACTTTTTTTAAATTATTTAATGTCGGGGGATTTGCTCCGGACAACCGTATACATTGACAAATGCTATCGCTGGAATGTTTGGTAAGCTTCCAGTTAATTATAAAATAACTAATAAATTAAGTGCATTAAACGCTAGGTTGGGTCTGCTTGCATATTTATTAACCTTCTCGAGTTTCTTGCGGCTTTTTTATACTATGGGTACCTACTAGACAATGGTAGACATGCCTGTATAAGGAACAAATAGGTACTCGCGCACATCACACAAATACCGGGATTCGAACCCGGGACAGCTAGCCTCGTAGGCTAATAGATTATTTGAATTTGATTTCGTATGGAAATCAGGAATGCATCTTACGTTATTCTAATGCTCCGTCCGACCATGTTACCTACTGAGAATGTATTAGTTTGCCCCGAGAATTTAAATTGCTAAGTCAATGGGCGCCGCAGTCGACCCGGAGAAATACTCGCTCGTAACGAAGTTAGTGTTCACTTCAGTGCTGAACTCCAACCCGCCAGTAAGGACTCTTAATATTGACGATTTGTTTAGAGACCAATTATGCAGCTCAGTTCTCAACCCGCTAGTAAGGACTCTTAATATTGACGACTTTATTGTTTAGAGACCAAGAATGCAGCTCAGTTCTGTAGAGTCTACCAATTGCTTCGATTGAAATTTACAAGGATGCTATTCAAAAGGCAGCGGTATGGTATTTAGTTGTGTTTCTTTCGTTTATGCACTTTTATGTGTAAAATATTTTACAAGCTTTTTAAACCATATTAGTACAGGTACACCATCTGCAATCAATTAAAATTTGACAACGCGGTAATACATATCACTGTCTAACACATTCTGTGAACCAACCGCACTCGATTGAACACCGAAACCAATTCGTCACTTACACATATATTACCAAAGCCGATACTCTGCAGCCTTGTATTGAATGTATAATGAGCGGGGCTAGGGCGGCGCCTCGAATGCTTATAGTAAACTCGCAGTAAACGTGATGAGTTGTTAGCTAGTTATTACTTAGTGTTAAAGATTGTTATGATTGTTAATTCTTGACATAATGCATTGCACTGTGAGCTATGAGTATCAGGCCGAACTCCGAAAGAGCAGTTAAGAATATATATATAAAACTACCTGACTAATCTAAGTTACCTAAAAATAATACGAATGGTATTTATAATAGTTATGTTAAGAGCACCGCACCTAAGGACGCTGTTTTTCAGGAGTTAAAGAAAAGAAGGATACCAGATTAAGCAATCTATTTGATGACTTTACTCTAGCGCCAGTTAACATTCGCATTAACAAAAACTAATTAGGTTGGAGTTGAAATCATACAGGGATTAACTCCGAAACACAAACGGTAACAAGACCCGACTAGCGCGGCATGGAAAGGTAACATAGTATTGCTAACATTAAAGGTAACACTCGTCTGCATACTAATTTGATTCTACTGCCAGTGGAGCTAAGTGCACTGTCGTTTGTGCAACGGGGCTTGTTAGTGACTTTTTGAATCTATCAGTCTGAATATGGGGCGGCTGGCATCCCCCACCCTTGCTTTCCGCAGTCTGAATTCCAATTCTAACGCGTACGGACGTTTCGGCTTAAAACCGTCTGTCACTTATTTGTTTTTGAATTAAGTATGGTGTATCCTACAGTGTGCTTATGTCGATATGGCTAGGAAAAGGGTACGGGTAAGGGTCGTTTGTGAAGAGCTTTGCTTTGAAATAATTATATTGGGTTCCGTCGATGCGTTTACACAATATTCATTTACTGCATATTTACGCTTCATTTATTCTCGCGTTGACGTGATTGAATTTTCAAAAAATACTCAATAACGCTTTGTTTACCAGACACCCTGGTAAAAATATCGTGTAGCGCCTCGCCAACGATTTAAAACCCATTTAGGAACTGTAACGGCAAATATGTCGGCTCGCATCAAACAAACGGGCAACTGTTATTTTCTTTTCTTTTCATTTTGTTATGCGATATTGCACGAATGGAAAATGAAATCTGATTCAATTATTTCTATCACATGGATGTAACGACAGATCTTTTAATTTATTAAAGTGTCGAATACTATTAGAGAGTTATTTATGAAGTGACGAAATAAATAAATATCAATGATGACTTATCCTTAGCTCCACTTTTGAATTGGGCTTAAATGACCTTTAACGCTACAAACTTAACTACAACTTGAATATTTAACGATGTCTGGGCCTTTATTTTACATTGTATTAACCTATCTTCCTTCGATATCGTTATGATATTGTTAACGTTATAGCTCTTATAGCATTCATCTTGAAAAGTACTGGACCCTATTGCAATTTAAGTGTTTATGACTCGGCCACCTTTACTGTCAAATTTATTATCTTCTATCTCTCTTATCTTATAATGATATCATTAATTACTATAGGGGAAAATAAAATGTGGCTAGAGGCCCTGATCAGTAAACGAGAAGGAAGATGAATGTCGAATCAGGGAAACGTATAATTTATCTTACAAAAACTTATTTAGAAATATTTAGCAATCGTTTTTAAAAGTCAATTATATTATTCTTTAGTTTGTTTGCTCTACCATTGAAAACGATGAAAAAAGTTTAATGTTTGAATTAGCCCTGCTCTGAATCTATTACCCAAAATCTTTAATAAGGGGCCTCCTGGGGTCTGACTGATAAAAGGCTCAATGTCAAGTCTTTATTATCTAATAAAGGGTCCACGTTAAATAATCCATGAGAATTGGAGAATAAATTAATGTAACTAATGCTAAAAGAAAACATCTTGGATCATACGTGTTAAGATTTGTAAATTTGGTATCAATGCACCATGTTCAACATAATAGAATAAAACTAAACAAGGAAATATTAAATTTCGTCAAGAACAATCCCGTCCGTATGTATTAATATTTCACCGGATCTTGGTTACAGTCGAGTATTAATATCAGAGTGTTTTGCTCAAATATCATGGCTCTGAATAGTCAAAATTAAACCGGATTCCTCGTCGCACGTTAAGTTTTAGTTACAGAACTAAATCTAAATACAGCAAAGTTAAATGACAATTATCTATGTTAGAGATCTGGATTACATTTGGAATGTCTACGTGAAGGTTGGGAAAAAACTTCTCTTAAATAACAAAAAGTGACGAGGCGTTTTCCAGAAAAACTACGCATAGGTAAGGATTAAAATTAACAACGGTAAGTGTTTCCATTACGTCATGAAAATTAGTCATACATTTATAATACCGCCCTCATACGCCAATAGGCGGTATCTCAAATTCAATAACCGAAGCAAATTCAATCCTCGCCCGTTGCACTTGCTACAGGAGTTTTGTCTGAGATACCACCATTTGTCTTGTTTTGTGTTTGTTAATTTTCGTGACGTAATGGAAGCAATTACCGTGGTTAATTTTAATTCTTAACTATGTACACTTTTTTTGGAAAACGCCCAACTACATGTTCAGTAAAACAATTTGAGGGTCTTATATCATAAATAAATAAATATCAGGGGACAATCACACACATTTACTTAGTTCCAACAACATACTCGCGGTCATGGCACAATTATTTGCCCATACCGAGTATTGAACCCGAAACCGCTAGCTTCGTAGGCAGGGTCACGATCAACTAAGTTAACTGCGTCGTCATAATCTTGGTGCAGCAAACAGCTTAGTGAACTATTCACCTGAAATCCTGTATGCACGTGCCACTTTATCTCATTAAGGATGTTCCCTGAAGTTTGTCCATCTTGTGGAATTATAACGGAAAGTTATGTGACGTACGTGATGAAATTGCCGGTTGAGCGGCTCTTCCACGCAGCTGCGCTTCGAAATATGGACTCGGGCTACGTTGCCGGAGTTGTTTTTAACCAGAAAACTAACTGGAGAAAACGACATATATATGATTACATTGAAGACGTCTCTCTCGTCGTGCTTTTCATTACTGAACGTCGCATTAATCTTGAAAAGCCTTTGACACCTTGGCGGCGAATATAGAGAATCGTAAATTGTGTCAAAAAGGCTGTTTCTCGAATAAAAAGCCATTTCCTATTGCCATCCATCATAAAGACGACAAGATTATTGAGAGAAAAATACTTTAACTCTTTACTCGGTATTACCTCAAGTTTTACCACTATCAGGATTATTCCGTTTCAATCAAATGCTGTACAATTTGCCAACAGATTCCAACTGCAAAAAAACAGTTATTGTGTAAGAACGTTTCAGCTGTTGCACTCGATTAACATTCCGGCTTTGTTTACGGAACGGGTTCCCGATTAGTTCTCTTCCGTTTGATTATTCCCACGCAGTTCCAGAAAATTGCTGAGTGCACGGTAAATTCGTTTCGATCAGTTTTCATTTCACTGCGTTTGTAGTACAGTCGAGTTCAAAGATATTTTACGCCTTATCCAATCGAAACAAAGTGCGTACATATTTTTGAACTTGACTGTAAGTTTTTAGATATCTTCTATGAGAACGGGAAGTAGAAAAACTTTTGTTTTTGTTTTATTATAATTAGTATTAATAGTCCAAAATTCCAAAACTTTTTTACGAAAGTTGTTTGTCAGGCCTATCTTGCAGCGGTGGTTTTATTTGCAAAATCGGGGTTTGTTTTGTATAGCCAATTATAATAATTAATTATAACTTTTGTCTCTTACTTTTGTAATACACCTCTTTCTTTTGTCATGGTTATAGTAAATTTGCTTCTTTGCTAATTTTGCTATCCTCTCCTGCATTTTCTTACGAATACCTACCCGTTTTTGGGAATGCTGAATAAAATCGGTAATTACCTTAATATTATTCAAGTTCTGACCTACAATCAAAACGACAGGACATCGTAGTTACGCCGGCAACGGCAACCCAACTCCGGACAATATTATCTGACGTAATTAATCAAAGCTCGTTCCGTACTTTCAATATATCACTTGTTGAACAGTTGCTGGACGTATTGCCTCTGCAACTATTTCGTCAGAAGTAATTGGATTAAGTTTGTTTAATAACGTGTCATTGTCAACGGAGCGGTTAATCTGTTGTGGGATGAGGATGGGACGAGGAGTTGTTATTCAGAGTGATTTGTTGATTTCAATGTAAACGGGTGGTTTGGGTGGTAGATATTAGGTGTTTTTAAATCAGGAGTAATTTAAAACGTCTTAAATTTAAAGCTCTAGAAAATCGCCGAGATATTAGATCTAGATCTTATTCATGTAACGATAATAAATAACCCCTAAACAAAAGGTAGCTGTGCATGGTGGAGGGTCAGTATCTTGAAATTGAAATATAAGGTACAAAAAAAGCTTCAACGCCTTGTTATATTGGGGTTTGAATTAGAGCACGTTAACAATTACAATATAACAATATAAAAATGAGGAAAGTATAAACAAATTTTTACATAGTGAATCAGTAGGCGGAAAACGTAATTGATTGAATTAATATTTGTTGCCTACTACTCTTCATTATTTAAAGATCTATCTACAAAATTTGTGGACGCCTGTATCGCCTGTATTTTTACACTAGCAACATAGTTATGTGTGCACGCCTACATACTCGATTAACTTCGAACCCGAGGACTGCCCCTAAAATCGCATTTAGTATGCTTGCTCTCCATCGCCAGACCGTTAGTTATTACGATTTTGAGAGGGCTCTCAGTTGTTGGGAGAAGCGAGGTGGTAACAGTATTCTTTTCAATTTATCTTCAGATGACATCGCAGTTATAACAATTAAAAACAAACTGAATAAATATCTTTTATCTTTTAAGAATGGCTTAGAACAGGGCGAGATCGAAGAAGCAGATTATCAGCAATTAGTCTACTATATATATTAGTTATATGCGAAGAGGCGCGGGATGAAAAAGAGTTCGCGAATATTTAACACTCTTGAAAAGTAACTTGTGTACCTATATCGGTACATACAGTACAAGCCAAATTTTGTATTGTACACGGTTGGATTTGAGTCGTATATATCGATATTAAAATAGTTATTATACAAAATTCAGTTAGTTTAGTTACCCCTTCATTAAACAGCATTTAGATAGTTTGAGTTCGCTGCAGCTCATGGAGCAATTATCTCTTATTTGCTTGTTAACGAATTGCATAGACGTATTCCGAGAAGCAATTTAAATTGGCGGGAAATGCGGTTCAGTCATTTGCTGAAACTTCCTAATAAGGGCGGAACGCTGTTCTTTCTGTGTTGACTTGACTCTGATGTGCGACGCTTCATTGGAACTCTGATGTTATGTTGGCTATTGCTAAAGTGAAACATGTTTGTAAAGAAATTGTTGAAGAAAATGCGGTATTTACAACTTCTTGCGGTTGCAGAAAATTCTAATAATAGTAATAGGATTGCTAAAATGGTTGGCCCATCCTATTAAAGCATCGCTGATGGTAAATAAGAATACCTGTGCTCTTAGAATGCCTCGGGTAAAGGATTATAATCAGTGAGTTTAATTAAATTCAGCAGTGTCAAAGAGACATGAGCTTAAACTACCGCACATATGTATTTTAACATCTTAATCACGTCACATATTTCGTTAGTTACTAGTAGATTTTCAGATGTAAAGTTTTTCTGGTATGTGTCGTTATTTTCTCTTGCTTGCATTGCATTTAGAATATTGAGAAGTATACGAACGTTTCCAACTGTGAACTACAATGAAAGCCTCGTCGGCGCCTGTAACGTCATTAGCGCGTTGTCAACGACTCGCTGGCGACGGAGTCAAGTGTCACACCTTTTTAATTAGTGTGTACATCTTGAAAAAAGATTTTGTTAATTTCTTCTTTGAATCAGAAAGAAGTTTAAGTAGCCTTTAAGCGATCGTCAAGACTTGGTGTATGGATATATGGAATCCAATATCTTTCCTTATGCATTCTTTCGAAGGAATAAAAATTGTCCTACTCTTTGTATCATATTACGCAATAACGTTTTGTTACATAACAACGATGTCTGAGAAGGATACAGTATACGCAAGAACGGCGATAATATCAGAATTGTTACTAATTTATGTCATATCAGTAAATTATTAAAAGTATTGCAATCAGTAAATTAATAAAAGCGTAATAAGCCCTATAGGTAGTTGATCAATCTTTTTCAATACTACTACTAATAAACGTAACATTGTTTACTTAAATGGATAATTCAATTATACATTTAAATGGATCTGCACATACTCTTTTACTTGATTTCATGCAATTTGAGTGTTAATAATGTCTGGTCCAAGTTAGCCAGAGCTCATTAGCCTGAAAAGGAGAGTTCAAAGCCAATTTGGAAGCAATATAGCCTTTGCCAGAGTCCATTACAGTGGGATAAACGCTGGCCAATAACTGCGCTAGCGTGGGTGGAACGGATTCAGCGTCCTCTGACATTTAGACTGATACATTTGAATGCCTCCGAAAAAGTTCCTCATTGCAATTGTAAAACATTATCTAAAATCGCTAAGATCAGATCCATAAACTAGAAAGTTAATTATCCTTTGGATTTTCTTTAAATGAATAACGATAAGAAATCATATTTTAGGAGCGAAGTAAATATACTTCTTTAAAATAATTTTACAAAAAATATCCGTGAGCCTGTGTCAACTTGGTTGATAAGGGGTTTCCATCTAATAGGATTTGCCTCGGTTTGTCCCGTTTATTACTAAATTAGATGTTACTTCGGTCGGTCTGCTGAGTATCCTTTGTGGGTTTTCTACACAATTGCGCGTTTACTCTTTTCAAAAGCAAAGCTTCTTATATTCTACGAGGTTGGAAATGATATCATAGCAACTCTTTCATAAGATTTTTTGAAAAAGAGGTTTAAGCTATAGCGCGTTTCCTTTTCCACCTGAACGTTTTCTTTAGCTACTTAAGTTCCTCCTTGTAAGACGCTGCTTATGGTTCCATTTATAGATATTACACCTAAGTCTGATGTCCGCATAACAGTTCTAAATTTGCCTATTAAAGTTGTTGTAAATTGTTGGACGACAAAGTTATTATTATTAATTTTAATAGGAAGATTGCTTATTATTTTTGTAATTAGAGTTTGGCGAGATTCGTTTAATGCAGTCTACAGGGTTGTCACACAACTTTCTGTTTCCAAATGAATTGGCGCCGCATCGATTTAAAGATTTATAAATGTAATATAATTATAACCGTGGTTAATTTTTTTTATGGCAAACGGCTTTAAAATTATATTATTATTTATTTTCCATAGTCATAAAATCAATCGTCGAAAGTGAAGTGAAATGAGAATGAGTGAAAAACTGTTGTGGTGGTAAATTAATTGGCATCGTGGAGACGACGAGGCGAAGATGAGAGCCAAAAGCAGATATTTGGTGAATCAACTCATTTCAAATGTTTTTTTTATTGCATGCTTTAGACCGTATTGAGTTTTTGGAAAACGTTTTTAAATGCATGCGCGTAAAGAAATATGGTAATTAATTAATGTCACAGTACATGTGGAAATGTAACCGCATAGGTGTTAATACGTTAAGGTCGAGTAATGAATGTGGATTAATTTTTAAATAAAAATGCGTGTATTTCTCAAGACGATCTATTGAATACTAACTTCATAATGTGGACTGTATCAACAATTACTTATAGGTAAGTATGTATAGCAATTTGGACATTCCGCCCACCAAAGAACAAGGTTCTTTATCTAAATTCTAAATTATTACTACACATCACATTAAATCATATTAATATTAAATTAAACTATTAATTAATCCTAAAGTGTTATTACTAAAATAAACACTTACATACAAAAATGCATGTAAGCATCTACTATAACTAAAGTTTACAAGTTTATGTCGAATTTCACCAACAACTCAACAGACAATCAGTGTTTGGTGAAATTGGTACTTAACCTGTAAAAACGACTTAACTAACAAATCAAGATACAAGGTGAGTATTACAACTAACCGCCCACCGCAGATTATATACATCCCAATAAGCGAGCTAACAAATTTACTAAGTAATACATATAATAAGAACAGACAGCATCACTTTTTTTTTTTTTTAATGCTTTAATACGTCTAAACTAACTAGGTGGCTTTGACCTTGATTTGACTACATATTACTCTTATAAACGAGAACCAAACTTAAAACTACGAAGCGCTATTTGGTAATTATACAAACTTTGCTTAATGGACGTCTAATTTCACCATTTTTACATTTAATTGTTACAACACGGGTTACATTATCAGGTCCAGTATGTTTCCTAATTATTCTACCAAGAATCCATTTCGCTGCCGGAATATTATCATCTTTTACAATTACAATATCATTTATCTCCGGTTCATTTGATTTAGTATTCCATTTATACCTATTATTTAAAGTTACCAAATATTCTTTGTACCATCTTTTCCAAAAATCATTAACCATTTTTTGAGTTAATCTCCATCTATCTAATCCTGTTACATTGTACTTAGCATAATCCTCATCAGCTATATTTAAGAGAGGTTCCCCAACAAGAAAATGACCAGGTGTTAATGGAAGTGGATCGCTGGGGTCGTCACTAAGTAAAGATATTGGTCGCGAATTTAAGCACGCTTCTACCTGTGCTAAAACCGTTGCCAGTTCTTCGTATGTAAGCGTACTGCTTCCAACTACTTTTCTTAAATGCGTTTTTGTGCTACGAACTCCCGCTTCCCACAACCCTCCAAAGTTTGGCGAGTAAGGGGGTATAAAATGCCACTTCGTGCTTTCTAATGTAAGTAACTCTGCAATTTCCATAGGTATTGACGACTTGGCGCTGTCCAACATCTCTCTCAGTTGTTTATCGGCACCAACAAAATTGGTCCCGTTATCACTGTACAAATCCTGACAGTGTCCTCTTCGGGAGGTGAATCGTCGAAAAGCAGCAATAAATCCTTTAGCAGTTAAGTCGGTAACCGCCTCTAGGTGCACTGCGCGGGTCACCATACATATAAATAGGCATATGTAGCCTTTGAATGATTTAGACCCTCTTCCTGGTGAAAACCTAATATTAACTGGGCCACAGTAATCCACTCCGGTGGCTTTAAAAGGTTTGCTGGGTTTCATACGCACCTCTGGCAAAAGCCCCATTATTTGAATGTGTTTTTTGTTTGAGTATCTCATACAAACAACACATTTTCTGTACACTCGTTTAACAAGATCCTTTACACGGGTGATCCAGTATCTACTCCTCAAACAGCTTAACATTAACCCTGGACCTCCATGCAAAGTTTTCTGGTGAGCATCCAAAACTAAAAGCCTGGTAAGATGATTTTTACCGGGCATAATTATCGGATGTTTCGTCTCGTAATGCATGTTTGACTGCGTAATGCGTCCACCTACTCTTAAAATCCCGTTTTGGTCCAAAATGGGACAAAGAGTCCGGAGATGGCTCTTTTTTTGCACGCAACCGACAGTCTTTAACTGTTTTAATTCACTCGAAAATTCTTGTTCCTGGACTTGCTTTATACACGTTAGCAAAGTTTGATTTAATTCCTCTGTAGATATATAAGTTGGCATTTGGGGACGTTCGTGTTTTGGTATCTTTAAAGACAATACTCTCCTGCAATACGACAAGACTCTTAACATTTTTGATAATGACGAATACTTCAACCAAATGCGTTCCTCGTTTATATCAGATAAAACAGCTAAAGATTGGACTCTTTGCTCTTCCTGAGTATCTCTCACTAATGATGTATCGATGTGAATAGTATGATTAAACAGATATTGCGGCCCCTTCCACCACAGTTCATAGCTGGCTAACTCCTTAGGCTGTAACCCTCTCGATGCGCAATCAGCAGGGTTCATGTGTGTACTCACATGGCCCCATTGATCAAATTCTAATATATTTAATATTGTGGACACTCTATTACTAACAAAAGTACTCCAACGGCTAGAACCGCCTTTAAGCCAAGCCAATACTATCGTAGAATCGGACCAACCATATAAATTTTCCTTGGGCACATTTAGAACTTGCGATACTTCAAACATTAATTTAGCCGCCAAAGCTGCTCCACAGAGTTCCAGTCTGGGTATAGAAACCTCCTTTTCTATTGGCGCGACTTTTGTTTTTGCTGTCACTAAATGTACGTGAACATTGTTAAATTCGTCAGTGATTCGAATGTATATTGCAGCAGAAAAGGCTATTTTAGAGGCATCCGAAAATCCATGTAGCTCAACTTTAGAAGAACGAGTTACGTTCACCCATCTCGATAATTTAAAATCCTTTAAATGAAGTAGGTTTGCTCTGTACTCTAACCATTGCTGGAGCAGTTCCTCTGTCAAATGGTCATCCCAACCAAGCCCAGATTTCCATAATTTTTGGATAAAAACCTTAGCAGTAATAACAACTGGAGCGATCCACCCTAGAGGATCGTACAACTTGGCTACATCTGACAAAACCTGTCTCTTGGTAATCGATTCATTTGGCTCTGGTAAGTTAAGCATGTACTCAAAGTGGTCTGTCTCTCTATTCCAGTTAATACCTAATACTTTTATTAGGTTGTTGATTTTTATAGGTTTCGTTTTAATCTCTATTTGATCCCTTTCCTCAATTTCACATAGAAATTCTTCACTATTACTGTTCCACTTTTGCATTTGAAATCCACCTGCATGCATCAAATCTGTCATTTGTTTATAAATCTCTAATGCTTCGGCATGTGTAGTGGCTCCTGTCATAAGGTCGTCCATATAATAATCTTCCTTTGCTATCTTTGCTGCTATAGGATAATTATGCTCTTCTAATTCTGCCAGCCTCTGCAATGACTTAACTGCCAAATATGGCGCACACGCCGTTCCAAACGTTAACCTCAAAAGTTTGTAATGTTTGATCGGTTCTGATGGATCAAACCTCCAGACGATTCTTTGAAAGTTAACGTCCTCTTCAGCAACTTTTACCATTCGGTACATTTTTACGATATCTGCAACGATACCTATCTCGTGTCTTCTCCACCTCATTAAAATGTGTCTCAAGTCATGCTGCAATTTTGGCCCAACCAACAAATCATCATTTAGGGCAACGTGGTTATCTCCCTTGCACGACGCGTCAAATACAACACGCACCTTTGTTGTATCCTTGTCCTCCCTCACGACTGCATGGTGTGGTAGATATAGGGCTCTCGAATTGTCTATATCTCCCTCCTCTACTAGTGCCATATGATTTAAATCTAAGTATTCTCTCATCACTAGATTATATTCCTCTCTCAATTTTGGATTTTTTGCTAGCTTCCTTTCCAATATGTCTAATCGCTTTATAGCAATTTCTCGTGAATGACCTTGTAGGCATTGCGGATTCTCTGTTGTGAAAGGCAGTCTCACTATGAATTTGCCTTCTTTATCTCGAACTGTAGTTGCATCAAAAAACTCCTCACATAATTTTTCACTCTTAGATAATTCCTTTTGAATCATGTTTGGCTCATTCTCTAACTCCCAAAATTGTTTCAATAACTCATCTTCTCTTATCTGTACATGCATACTAACGAGGTTATCCTTTAATAGAACTCCCTTTTCTTCTGAAATTTTCCCAGACAAAATCCAGCCTAAGACTGTATTTTGTGCTATTAAATTACATTGCGATGACTTCATAATACCGTCTAGTAATATTTCGCCGTACACTTCAGCTCCTAGAAGAATGTCAATTTTTCCCGGCGTCGCGTACGTGGGATCAGCTAAAGGCAGATTTTTTATTTCAATCCACTCAAGAGGACTAAGACGAGTAGATGGAAGCAGTGACGTTAAAGAATGTAGTACATATGCATTGACTCTAAGTTTAATATCAGGATTAGTACGCGATTCGATGTCAAATGTGACCATATATTTAATTTTAGTACGACCGTCTCCCAACCCAGACACCCAACCACTAACTGGCTTACGTGTTAGTCCTAGCAACTGTACTGAAGCCTCTGTAATAAAGGAGGCTTGTGAACCTTGATCTAACAGTGACCTAATAGTTAGTTTACAACCATTATTCTTCATTACCTTGACCACAGCCGTCGCCAATAGGACGCCAGCAGGATGAATCTCCTCTCTTGAAAAGGCAGCTGTAATGGTAGGTTCACCTCGTGATGTACTTGGGATGGGCTTCGCTCTCGGTGACTCACTGGATGTCGTCGCACTCGTCTCAACCTCGCTCGATGACTGTATCTCTTGTTTGTCTTCCTTTTCAAAATGTAGTAGAGTATTATGACGCCTTCCACATTTTTTGCAGTTCACTGATTGACGACAATTTATCACCGCATGAGTGGGCGATAAACAATTAAAACATAGGTGATTATTCTGTACAAACTCTTGTCTGTCCCTCGCACAAAGTTGCTCAAACCTTTTGCAATAGTACAGAAAGTGGGGTTCATGACACATTGCGCATTTGTTTACTTTAGGTTTAGGTTTTTCCGTCCCGACCGCTGAATGGAATACTTTTGGCTTAGGTACAGGTTTCGGCGGTGGTGCTGAACGCGTCACGTTAGTGTCAATCATCTCAAGTGATCGGAATCTGTACTCTAAGAAATCGCGTAACTCTGACCAGGTAGGTAAGTCATTGCTAATTGCGTTAAGTTGATTCTCCCATTGTTTAATAGACTCCACATCTAACTTTGTGACCACAAGATAAACTATAACGGGATCCCAACTTTCAGTGTTTATTTTCATATTCTGTAACGACTTCAGACATGTTGATGTTGTATCTAATAATTGTTTTATGGCACTTGCCGATTCCGAGTGCACTTTTCGCTGTGCGAACAATATTCTCATAACTGCATTAGAATTATACCTTTTATTATTGTAACGTCGCACTAATACCGCCCATGCTTCTTCATAGTTTGCTCCTGTTGTTGAAAAATTACGTAAAAGGTTCAAGGGCTCTCCATTTAAATTGCCTTTTAGGTAGTGTAATTTTTGAACCGACGATAAAGTCTTATTATCATGAATCAACGACAAAAACATATCGTAAAAGGTCTGCCATTCCTCGTACTTGCCGGTAAATATAGGTAGTTGTATGCGCGGTAACTTCACTTCGCCATTTCTACCATCAACACACGATGTTGGTGACGTTGCCGAATTCACCGTCACTACGGGTGGCAAATTTTCACGCAAAATACTCTTGTATTGAATATACAATTCTTCAAATTCCTCATAATCGTTATCCTGTAAATATTCCTCTTTTTTCTTATCCTTTGATGCTTCCGAAATTATCCTTTTGTGGCCGTCTTTAAAGTCCTTAAACAGCTGTTCAAGCGCTTCTAATCTAGTCTCTAAATACGATGTTGTAATTCGTTCCTTTGGTGACTTCTTAAAGTTTTTCTCAGCCCTTTTCAAATTCTCGAATAACTCATATTGATATGCACAAAGTCCCTCCATGATAACCGCAACTCAATAAAAACTGTTTGTAGGTTCAAACGATCTCGATGTATAAGTACGCATGCAAGTAGGTAAGGTATCTCGTAACTCGCAATAGATCTTGCATTAACACAGCACTCAGTTTATTAATGTCACTCACTCACTGTCTCGTTATGTTAAAGTTTACACGCTTATTTTTGTTTGAACTCCACGTAATAATTGCACGTAATTATAACACTCAGTTAAATTTGCTAAAGATGATCGCGCGGTCACTCCTTATCGCTTAGGAATGCAGGCGCTTTTGTTCTCGGCTCGCTCGACCTTTCTCCTCAATCCGGTTCGATTATGGACCATATGTTAATACGTTAAGGTCGAGTAATGAATGTGGATTAATTTTTAAATAAAAATGCGTGTATTTCTCAAGACGATCTATTGAATACTAACTTCATAATGTGGACTGTATCAACAATTACTTATAGGTAAGTATGTATAGCAATTTGGACAATAGGTATATATCTGCTTGTATATTTGAATAATACATTAAAACGTCAATATGGATACTATTCCACGTGACTGACTTTTTATGGAGTAACATCGTAATCATTTTATCTAGTGTTTATCTTACGGCATTAGCAATTCCTATTAGACATAGATATTTCTTCCACTCTCACGTTTCTTCTGCTATGTAGAAAAAGAGTGAGCTATAATGTATTTAACTGTAGTTTATTGAAGTATCGTACCTTAGTGTTTTATGTTTGCCGCGATGATCAGAGTAGCAACCTCACAAATCTTACGATATATTTACAGCTCGGCCCTTCCACCTGATTGTGCTTCTAGAGCACAATAAACCGTGTCAAACACGTCCGTAGATTTGTCCCGGTGTGGCGTAATACGTACAAACTGAACGCTGACGTGACAAATCCCGGCTTACGGATAACCTATGTTCAGGTTTAGCACCGTAATCACCAGGAGCTAGGAGAAGGCGAGTCGAGATCTCTATCTCTCCTTAATTGTACATTAGCTAGAGCTTTACATTTAGCGCGGGTTTTTTGAGCTGAAGTTAATTCTATGAATAGTTGAAATTAGAAAATCGAATAAAAAATGTGACATTTTGCTGAGATTTAATTCTTTGAGGGTCTCTGTATTTAAATGAAATACAATTCATTTTTAATTAGATTTGAGTACTTAGGTAGTAGATATAGCTAAGTACGCCGGTCGCCTTAATCCCAGCGGCTCTCTGGATCGATTACAATTTTCTCGCTTGTGTGCCTTCAGTTATTCACTGTCATCCAGCGGCGTAGAAAGGAATTTTCCCAAAATTTCTTATACATGCTACGTCGACAAAATTTGTTTAATATGAGCGTAATTTGTTTGTTGCTAGAATTAATCCAAAAATACGCTTATAAGGTTAAGAAATACTTATGATTTTGTTTTGGTTATATTTTTTGCCTGTACTTTTTTTGGGTCAAGATTGTACTTTAAACCATACAAGGAAATCTCATACTCATACGTTTATATATCACGCATTCTCACTATATCTCACTTCTTTTAAAGGTTAACGAAAATCTGCATTAATAGGTAAATGAAACAAGATGGCTGTTTTCAAAGCCTATTCGTTTGTAATACCTTTACAATGCAATGAAGGTCAAAGGGCAGGACATTCAGTGAGGATTGGAATAGAATGCTTTGATAAAGAACAGTTTTAGGTACGTTCAAGATCACGTTTCAAGTTCACGTTTGAATGTGTGTGTGTACATGAAAAAATGATTGAGGTGATTTCAAACAATACGTTATATTTGCTAGAACATGTAAAAATAGTTTTGTAAAATAAGCTTTATTTTTAAATAGCATTTAGACATCATTTTAATTCTTCATTGCATCTGGATATTGCTCACGAAATTTTTGCCACATACAATTTTTAAAGCCCTGATTTGCGGCGTGACTCGAACGTCGGTATTTACATAAATTCCACAGACTACTAAACTCCCTAGGGAGGCGTACGTGTGAAGGCGCTTGTGGCAAATTGTCGCATACATTATGTATATTGTTTGTTTGTTCCCCGCGTGAAAGGTTGGTATTTACTTTTCACTTTTTCTCATTTTATATTAAAATGAATAGATTTTATTTTGGCAACTTAAATTGCTTAGTTTAGTTTTTATAAAGACTTTATTATTGCCTTTTATAATATTAATGTTACCAACGAGGTACTTCGTTGTCATTCAAGGTGATTATCGTTTCATAAATGTGAAAAATAGTTTATCAAAGTTTCACTAAATCAGCCGAAAGACGTTCACTGCTGGACATAGGCCTTCCTCAAGGATCTCCATATATATCACTCACTGTCACAGGCAAAAAATGCCAGAAATGCGTGAGATAAAATATAAAGTTCAATGGATGTGATTTGGAAAAAAGTGCGTAGACGTTCTTTCTTCCTTTCTTAGCTGAGTCTGCAAGAGAACTTAATTTTATCATCCCGGTTCACGGCAAAAGGGGGACTTTTTTGCTGTCCACTTGAAACATTATCGAACGGAAACAGGGCAGTGCCCGTAGCACGCTCTATATTGCATTGCAAGGAGTATTTAGGTTAGGATGCTTCGGTCTCTTAAGTTTACCAGCCCGGAACGATAAACATGTAGGTAAGTTTTGTTCCAGAGTGTTTAATGAGTTATTTTTTTAAAACTGTTTTTTTATGGTTCGTGGATCTTTACATGGCAATAGACTTAGTTTAGAAACTTCTTATTTATTGTCTTCCACGATGTTTACTCCAGAATAGTTGGACGATGCGTAAATAATACAAAGACCACAGGAGTTAAACGTAAGACTTGTAGTTAATGCAAAAAGTATCGCCTTGTAAAACGCGAACTGAATAACGTGACTTTGTTACGATTTTTCCTTTATTTGTTGAGTGCTCTTGAAATATTGTTAAGGTTTTGGTAAAGATTATTCTGCAGATAAAAAACAAATGTAGATAGCCAATTTATTGAAATTTATTTAATTTTCTACCGCATTGAGCAACTTCGCCGTCGGCAACATCAATTGGTTTTGTAGGATTCTTGACGCAGATACTCGCTATTTTAATTCATCGACATTTCCGTTTAATACAACAGTGGAGTTGTAGGTAATAATTTCAGAAATTGACTTTCTTTGTGCGATCTCGACGTTTTTACTCAATCCGTGCAGATTTTTAATGCGATTTTCGTTCATCGAAAGTATCACAGCACGTCTACCAAATTTCACCATCTGTCGGGCGTGACGACTGGAACCAATTCCAGTTTGATTAGATATCGTCATGTCTCGCAGACGGTATTGTCTTAAAACCCAATTGCGTTCTATCTCAGCCGAACAATGCTTGAGAATTATAACCGTCTAAGGCACAAGACATTACAGAGATGAGAGTTCATAAGGAACTAATGAAAAGGGAAAAAAACTAACGATTTACATTAATTATTTACTGTCGAGTTGTTCAGCTACTATTATGAACCTTTTATTAGTCTTTTGCTATGTCTGATTGTTGGATAAAGAAATATCATTATTTTCAACAGTTTCTTATTTCCGTAACTTGTCTGTCTCTATTCTAGATTTTACTCCCTATAACCCATGTGTGCTGATCCAGATTTGCTGTTTGTATTACCTAGAATAAATACATGAGTATAAAGTTACCGAAGGATATTAGTTTGTGTAGATGTTTAAGGTTCTCCCAGCGAAAGCTGTTAGGATGAGTTGCAACGAACCGTGCCAGGCATGCGCAATGTTAGTATTTGCATTGGTATCTATAACCCTTCCAGTGCGCTCGCTATCACCAACTTGACCGGAATTATAAATGGTGTTTACTGAAACTAAATACTTGTAAAAAACGTATATATAGTAAAATCTCTATTCTCGTACGTCAATATTAAAACATTAGTGAATGTTAATAAATACTGACTGCAATTATATGAATCGAAGGTACAGTTAAACTCGCTTAACTCACTACAGAACTATGACAAAGTGACGTAATTAATCAAAACGTGGGAGATTTCTTAAGATTTGAAATTAAATTGGTTGACTGGAGGTACTGTCTCTAAAGTGTCCCTTTTCGTCAATGGAAATTTAAATTTAGTCTCCACCCTCTAGACGTCCTCTGCTATATTTTAAGTTTTGTTTGTCTTTGAAATGTTGTCATTGTTTTTCTTTTTAGTACTTATTTGATTAAATAATAGCTCGAACGTATCTTAACTATCTTTGGTGCCATCTTAAGACAGCCAGTTAAATCTTAATGGTCCGTGGGCCCTTATATGCCCTGAATCAGTTGAATGTTAACAATTCCAATCCCACACATTGCTTACATAACCGTAAATTAACCTCCGGTTAAATAATTTTATTTGACTTACTTGAATAACCTCTTCAGAGTCTATATTTGGTTGGATTTATGTTCTTCTTATTTTATAAAATTGGTTATTTGTGTTTTCACATCTCACAGTGAGGCTAATTTCGATGTGTATATTGTCTGTCTGTCGATTAAAACTTACCAGTCTGTTAAATTGCGTGGTGAAACCCTAAATATATAGGTATGTTAATCAACGACTAGACAGGACGCAGCTTAGTTTTCTTTTATCACCTCCCGTCCCAAGAATGTTTCCCGCTGTTACTTTAAAAAATCGGTCGTAAATGAAAAAGCGTAATAAAGTTTTATCTTTTATCTAACGTTGTTATCTTTTCCCTGCAATCTTTTCACTTTGCAAAGTTTCATCGGACGAAGCGTTATGAGTTTTCTAATTTTATATCTTCTTTGTTACAGGTAAGCTCAACTTGAAAACTACCGGTAAATCGACATCATAAGAAACCAGATGTACTTACACAGGTTGTATTTAATTCTTAGAATGTATCCCTTTTGATATTTTGATTCGTAAATTTGTTATTTCTCGCGTTCGAAATGTAAAAATTTCACGACGCCTAGTTTTGACGAGCAGCGGTCATAACTTTCCGGAGGGGTATTGTGCAAAGTTTGAAATTCACCAGGGACGGGCATTTAAAAACCGCAATATCCGCCTGCAGTGGCCGAATATTTCTAACCGTATTTCATTTAGCTTCTAAAATATCACCTCTTGGTGTGAAAGGTCTTGGAATTTCTCCGCTATTTCTCAACTAGAGAGCGTTACTTATTTCACGAGTTTTAGATGTAATTTGAACTGATGTTGAATATTTGTCGTGTAACGTTTTTAATAATATTATCAGCAAGCAGGTAAGAGAACCATCTTTTAAATCTTTGTAATGGGCCTAACTATCTTCAAGCTATCCTTAGAAAACGACCTATACTCTCCGACCTTCGGGTTAATTAGATATTTTTTGATATTATGTATCATTCAATAAATATTTTGTTTTCTGTTAATCTTACAATTTATTCTTATAGTTCATTTACCGTGACTTTACCCCTAACAGTGATAGAACAGTTCGCAATATATATTTGAAAAGGATTAACAGCAAGTGAACATCGCAGCTCATTAATTTGCTAAAAGTTAAGTACTCGTGTTGGCGCATTGAGTAATTCAATTAAAAATTCAAGCCCCATCAATACCGCGCGCCTCGCCGTCCCTGAATATAATTAGTACAACTAGGTTATAATATAACGCTCGTTCAGCCTTTTTTCACGCGCTGCCACCCTCGCCACATTACTTGCCTCGGTAGTCCAGGCTCAGAATAGCCTTCGCCCTTCTGACCCTCGTCTCGTGTCAGTGTGGCAACAGATCTCGATACATCGATACCTGATACGATTCGCGATTATCCGACTTGCCTTACTAATTCGACGACGCGTGATCATTTCGCATGTGCCGATATCGTTTTGTTGTTATTAATTCATCAAGTGTGCGTGCAAAGCGACTTCAAAACCACTAATTGGGTCAACAGTAATTAGTTTTAGTTCTGTTTTATTTGAGTTTTTAAATTTATCAAATATTTTTATTTCCCCGTGACTTGCAGTGATCTTTTTTTACATTCTCAGAATCCTACCGACGTCAGTTGTGATATCTGAATGACATTTTGAATAATACAATCGTCTGCCTCCAGTAATGGAAAATATCGATTCTCAGAGCGCGTTACTTCGCCTGCATTGAATCGTCTACGACCACCTCCTTGTTTCAGTGTTGTTTGTTTACTTAGCGCCTCAACTAGTCGTCTTTCCTATGTTTTATAGCATTTACATTTCTTTGCTCTGCACATTCATAGTTTTGTTTTGTTTACCGAATTTGTTTGTGTTATAAATACAATTTGAATCTCTAATTTCGTAAACGTACAAAGTTACTACACTGATTGTTTTCGGAATGAGCTATACAAATTTCATTGTAAATCAAATTCCTTTTAGTGGTGCCTTTTAGATTGATTTGATGCATTACTATAAATGTTTATAAATCCGTTGTCAGTAGAGTGAATCAGAGTATCTCGACATATTGATGCCGGTGTCGAAATAATTTCCACTAAAGCGTGTTTACGTATTGTGGTCGTCCTTACAATCAGTTAATTGCTATTGATTTGTAATTTGCTTATTCATTTATGTTACCTTTTATCATCCATTACCCGAAATGCATAAACCACGATTATTCCTATACTATTTCCAAGAGCTGTTTTAACCCTGTATATATTTGCCACTTATTACTAATTTCATTTAGCTATCAGGTTGCTGTAAATTGACATTATTAAGTTTAGCAACTGTATTTACTGTATCTTATTAAATTATAATGAATTTTGAAACTAGAAACAAATATCCTCCGGGTACAGTGTCCTTAAATATAAACAATCACGAACTTAATATGAAGACTGACTTACTCAACAGTCTTTTGAACTCTAAGCTTTTCAATAACTGGTTGAAGAATAACTTAATAACCTCGATTATACGATAGGGAATATCTTGGGGATGTCAGTTTTTCCTTTATCAAAAACGCCAACCTACTTACGTAAACTGTGCTCCACCAAACAAATATTATTCTGAAGACTGTTGAAGGTATCCTGTATTTTCGTAATTTGCTTTTGTTGAGGATTATATTATTCAACTTTATCAATCTTAAGAAGTTTTTTAAAATATTCTCTAAGTTTTCAAGGAGAATACTAATATTTTAACATTAAATGTTTATTTTCTGAAGTTGAATCTAGACTATCACAGTTATAAACTTTGATATGATATCTTTTTTTTGAAAATTGAACCGATGTAATGTTTTTACCACCGAGTGTATGAAGAACGAAACAAAATCAGGGGACGTGATACAAATAGCTCTTTCGCGAAACACATCACAGTCTCCGCAAAACAAACTTCGTTTCCGAGGAAGCAGCCTTTTTTGTGTTCCACTCTTACCTATTCCATTGAGTCCACTGAATTTTAAATTCCACTCGCTCTTTCTGTTATGTAAGCTATTTGGAATTCCTCAAAACTACATTAGGAACAGTGTTTGGACCAACTGTTATCTGTTGAAATATTTGAAGTAAATGTTCGTTGTTCTGGATGTATTCAGGGATTTTAATTAAATTTCGACAATCGTTGTGTGTACGCGTCTGTAATACCGAAAATTCCTTTTATATATAAACAATTTCTTCCTTTTATAGTAGCTTTTATAACCTTTGTTAAAAACTGTTACCTATTCAAACTACTTCGTAGACCATTTGTCATATTATTCATGTTATCAGGTTACCTACACGTTTACGTCAAGTGGCATCCGATAATGCTTTTAAAATCCAATTACTTCTGTCTGTGCCGTTCTAACATTATATTAATGATTAGGATATCTCTAAGGAATGTCCTTAGACGACATTGTTATCTTATTTGTGTACCAATGAGCTCGCACTTTGCTCTAGCTTTACTCCATTTTGTTCTTCATTAATATTAATATCTCGCTTTGTTAGAAATGAAATGCAATGAGATGGAAAGTTGAAATATTTTAGCTGAAGGTGTTTTCACGTAGTTAACGTTTAATTTTATCGTTATTCTTGCATGACGGTGGTGGTAAGCGGCGGGGATCAGAAATAAGTGCGAAGAATTCGTTCATTGCGGCACCACCATACGGGGCATGCTTTATACATTGAACACCCACCCTTTGAACACCTTATGCATTTGTTTGCTGTCGCTTGCCGCTCGCCGCTCGCCGCTCGTCGCGCCGCTCGCCGCCTTTGCGTTAAGTCGTAGCCCAAACCGTTAAATAACGTTTATATTTTTATTTTGTGCCGTTATTTAATTTCATTGGTAATGATGTCGCACGGGATCGTGCACTTATAACGCCTTCTGATAACAATTTCGTAATGTTTATTATGCAAAATGCACGTTTATCTGTCATTTACACGTTCGTCCCACATCGCAGACGTTCTTTTAAAAGCCTCTGTATTGTGTTAGTCGTATTGTGCACATTAAGACGAAGTGATACGTCCACTCTGACAGTTTTATCATCGCAATTCATATCGTTTGCGTTTATTGTCGTTTTAATTAATTTGACTTTACTGTGTCGGGTTTTAATGTTATCATTATCACTTTCGTCTCATTTACCTAGTTTATGATAATTAACCTAGCAGTTGACAAATGATATTCGGAATAAAACGTTTGTGTTAAAGTGATCAGTGAGTGATAATATAATTCTGTTATTTTATTAAGCAAAGTCGCAGTGTTAAAAATAACTGTGGTGAAATCGGCGCGTGAGTTGACAAAGTGCTTTTTTAGCGTTTTTGCTATCTGTTTTCAATAAGGGTGAGCGAAGTTAAATCGTCAAGATAAATCCCCAAACAATGCGTCACCGGATGATGCCGTTTATGGCGCCGGTGTTTCTGTCCAAACTCTGGCGCAGAAGACGAGTGGCCAAGGCGATCGAGAAATTTCACGGGGTACTATACCTATTATATTTACATTGGTCAATAAAATTTGATAATCTTCCTTCTCATTGCCCCCTAAGTACGTTGTTGTTTGACCTGATTTTGTTATGGTTCTTGCATGGGATAATGTTTGAAAGATAAAGTTGGTTGAGTAGTGTCCACGAGCTGGTACAGTATGAATTGATTAAGACATTTTCAGAATTTACTCGAATCCGTAACTCCGCCCTAACTTTCCTTTCAGAAGCAATTTTACTCGAAACTAATTTTATATTATTCCTTACATTTATGCTTTGGAAAACATATTGGTAGTAACAATGTATGAACTACAGTCATGGGCAGATAATTAGGAACGCTTGTTTTTCCCATGCGATTGCCTTCAAATATGACTTACCGAAATTGAACACAAATCAAAAAGTTATTGATCAATTTTATTGTGAATTACACTTATCGTTAATAAAGTAAGGTTAAACGTTATGTATGCCTGTTGAAAGCGTAACTTTAATTTTATAAGCATTTGAAAAAAAAACAATCTTCAGCGTTCATACAAAGTAGAAAAATATTGTATGCTGATGCATACCATCAGCACCCTGTATTCAAATCCCTATAAAAGAAAAGGTCCGTTTTCTATAGAAATTAATTGTACCTCAGTATAAACCTTAGTTAATGATCTATAGTAAATTGTAAATAACGATTAAATTGGTCAAGGACATTTCGGTTGGTGGTCAATTTCGGTAAGTCATATTTGAAGGCAATTGTGTTGGAAAAACCCAAGTGTTCCTAATTATCTGGCCACGACAGTATGTGCATATAATAAATTTGGTTCGGATAGGAAGACACTTTAGTTTTTCTATAATTTTATATTATTATATATATCATATTTAACTGCAATGTTTCACTGGGCATTTACAACTTGTACATTCCCCAATGAAATCGTTTATTTCCTACAACCTCGTGAATCCCACATTCAAAGTCATATCTGAGTTATGGCAAATGTGAAACGGCGTCCGTCCTAACCACAGCAATGTTTCCTCGTGAAGATTCGATCGAGCTGTCGCGAAAGTTCATCGAGCTCTGGTCGTTCGCTCGTTTTTAACAAATCCTTTATGCTGTTCAATAACTTCGGACCAATAATACTACGACTACAAGAAGTAGTAGTATTTTGACTATGACTACACTACTACTACTTGATTTTGCTTGATGCGCGTAAGCCTGACACGGGTTCTTCCCATCCGTTTAACTTATGATGACGAACCGCAATTAGAAGCGCAAACGGAATGAAAGCCTGCAAATTAGCATGCAGTTTCCTTCGGTTTCACTTGAGCGGTTTTGCGAATACGGGTCGCTTGCGATTCTCTATATTTTCCTTATGAACTCAAATGTTTTAATTTAGAGGATTATGTCAATGTCATGATAACGACCTTTCACCGTTTTAACAATAATAATAAATGATATTTTTTCCAAATTGATGCGACGCCGTTTCTCGCAGAAACATGAATGATTTGTTCAAGAAAGCGAATATTGGAAAAAAGTTGTTTGATAGGTTTTCCTTTCATATTTCGCGTAAAAGGTGCCAACTGTCGTGAACATACTTTCCCTAGCATTTTACTAATAGGTTCCCTGTTAAAACCCGCTTACGGCGCAAAAAAGTTATTTTATATTTGAAAGGTTAGGGCGAAATTTCAACAAATCTGCATTGCTGGGATGATCCTAGGAAATTGCAGCTTATTATACCAAGTGCTTGACACGCGCTAGCAGCGCTGCTAAGCTTTGGCTGGAAATCTCTTTCAACTACAATTTTATGGCGCAAGTACCATTTATGGATGATTCATGAATTTTTTCTTGCGTTCACGCGGTGGGAACAAATGGCATAATTAACATTGAGTTTTTTTGCTTCAAAACTTATAACATGATACGTGACTGGCGCGGCTCGATGATTCTTTGTATATGATGAAAACAATGGTTTTATTTTTAACGCTTACAAGATTTCCTCAATAGGATACAGTGCTATTAATCAATGCTGACTTTGAAGAAAGACGATTACTACATATCAGCAATCATTACAGAAGTCATTGTGCTGATTATTGTTGAATCGCTTCGTTTATACAACAAAAGAAGCATGGCGTGCTTGCTGCATTGTTTTCTCATCCATTTAATAAAAAACGTTTTTCTTAGTGTATGAATGAAGAACAAAACAAGTAAAATATCGCAACATTGAATCTCTTATTACAAGGGTTCTTTAACAAACCTGAATTCACAATTTCAATGCGCCGTCTTACATAATTTATAAATAACTTTGTAAACTGAGTTGCTTTGCAGCCTTTTTAATTAAAGAGCGAAGGAATACACAAGGCTCTGCTTACGTACAAAGGTAGCAAAACACAAATAATATGGCGCGCTAATTAAGCAACAATAGACTCTAGGTACAACGGCGTAAGCGGTTTGACGCGCGCCATATTAAACGTGCCCTCCCTTTATAGCAGGCTGCGGTCAGCCTTACCTCCAGAGTCCGTATTGGCGAGAACAATTATATTGTACCTAACGTTGTTATGCTGCATGTATTTTATGACACTCATCGCCTGTTTCACAACCGTCAAGTAAAGCATATCTGTCAAATAAATTTAGCCCTTTCCCTTTCTTACACTTGAAAATAGACAAGGAGAGGGCTGTCTTTAACTGACAGATGAATTTACTTGACGATAGTGAAACAGGCCCTTATTTTAATTAATGATCTTGCACCTTTATAATCCTATTCACGCAATATCGATTATCTGTTTATGAAGGGTCGCTTGCAGCAAAAAGATAATACTTAGTTTTAATTATATTTAAAAAGGTTTAGTTGTGTCAAAATGTATGGAATTGTAGTCTATCCATATAACATTCTATTAATATAGTATATATTTCTTATTCGCGTTTTATATTAACACGAAGAAGGTCGAAGACGATTAATAAATAGGTTAGATGTCTTGTATTTGTTGGTAGTTTTATTTTATGTAATTCATTGTGTATCTCAGTTCAGTAAAAAAGTTGCTATTTGCTATTTTTTCAGCTAAATATACAATACAATACAAAACACTTTATTGTTCACTATATTATTCGTTTTCACGAGAATAGCTGAAGTTGAAAGTTATTACGAGAAGTTAGGCGAAGGTTCCGAAAATAGCCACCGTGAAGCGATATCATTAGTTATTTAAAACTCACCACCATTAGCTTCGGCTACGAAAGCACGACTAAATGTAACTTAATGGTAACCGCCATCACCACAAAGGTAAGAAGTGGTAAATATTATTTCACTAAAAGGTTAAGTTTTTATGGTTTGTTGACTTGCAAAAGCAAGTTAGATGTATTTTTGTTTGGAATCTACGACTATTATTAAAAATTCCATTAGTGCTTGACTTGTGACGTGGTCAGGTGAAAAATATGGATGATTAGTTTGACAGCTAGAAATCTTAACAGGAAACATGAATAGTTTTTGCCTGCCTTTGCCTTTTTATCTGAAGATATCATGTGGAAGTTGTGGATGGAACATCTTTTGAAGTAATTATTGGTTATAATTGGATCCTTCTCATAAAGAAACGGACAATATGAAAGATAATTAACAGTTACTCGAGACGTAGCAATACAACCAGGTCTGTAAGTTTTATTAAAAATTCCATTAGTGCTTGACTTGTGACGTGGTCAGGTGAAAAATATGGATGATTAGTTTGACAGCTAGAAATCTTAACAGGAAACATGAATAGTTTTTGCCTGCCTTTGCCTTTTTATCTGAAGATATCATGTGGAAGTTGTGGATGGAACATCTTTTGAAGTAATTATTGGTTATAATTGGATCCTTCTCATAAAGAAACGGACAATATGAAAGATAATTAACAGTTACTCGAGACGTAGCAATACAACCAGGTCTGTAAGTTTTATTCACCACAGAAACTAAACCTCGTGGAAATTTTACAACAAAAACGTTACATTTCGTACACCCTTCCGTCTTCGCGTAACCGTGGTATACTGCCGTAATAAAACGACTACACTAATATACATAAAACTACATTGCCTTCACTGGAACTTTTTATGCTGTCGTGTCCTGGGGTCAACAAACTCCCAAACCTGACAGATAGCGGAATCAGGTCGTCTGTCTGTACGGTAAAGATAACTAATGTTTATGTAATGGTCCTTTCTGCTTAACCAGTCATTATCCTACGTCCTTTTAGTTCAGGGATGGGTGTATCTTTTGGTCTGGGACGGGATTTTCTAGTTCAGAATCCAATTAAAAAGTTGAGCTGATGAGTTTAGCAGTTAAACAGGAGCTTAATTAAGTCAGCCTTTCTGTAGTTTTGTTGGTATTATAAGCGTTATTTATTACTAGATTCTATTGAGGTAAACTAATGAGATCTATAACTAATTGGAGATTCCGATTAATTTCTAAATTTTATATATCTGATGAATGGTTTACCCTTGAATCACAGACACTCGTTTCATTTCCACGTGCAGGAGTTTTGTTTTTGGTGGTCACAGGTCTAACCTAACCTAACCTACGTAACCCATGCATAAGATAACCTGAAAACAATAAGGTTTCAGCAGAAATTAGCTTTCGATGAAATGAGTGTCTGCAAAACAACCTGATGAATTCAAACAACATCTTTGACGCCAAATTTAATTTCAAGTGTTTAATGTTATTTTGCAGTGATTAAGTCACTTGTGCTATTTGGGATGAATTGCAGGAAAATACAACTTAGTTTGTACTTATTTTCAACCAAAACTGAATGATCACTTTTTTAGTCTACAAGTATCGACAGTCGACACCTATCGATAAATAAGTTTACCGATAAATGTAATTACTACTTTACACATGATTTCAGCTTATACATTTTTGAGTGTTAAATAACCATTATTAATTATATATAAGAAATTTCGTTCTCGATAGATTCCAATTTACAGTGTCATTAATGTAATATTGTTTCTGGTTCCAGAGCGCGTCAGAGTCGTCGGCGGGCGCGGGGGGCGGGGGCTCCGCCACCGGCAGCGTGCGGGTTTCCTCGCGCTCCAGGACCTCAGAGGAGCCGCATATTGGTGAGTACCTTAAGTCTGGCTTTTACTCCTGTCAGGGAACGAGTAGCACTTTCAAAATGGATGCTAATTACAGGTGAGGTGCACACTTGTATAAATGTGACGTTCTCAGTTCTCAATATAAAGGGACCTTATGGAGGCAGGCGGTTACGCCTTTTTTAGAACTGTTACCATGGTATTCATATAGTTACAAGAATAAGAAGAGCGTAACTGCCTTCCTCCATAAGGTCCCTTTATATTGAGAACGTCACAAATAGAGTTATATATCGGTGTGTTTCCTCTAGAGACACTGCATTTAAAGCGTATCATGGCTATGTAGGATCACTACTAAATTATGGCCTTCTAATGTGGGGTAATTCGGCATATACTTTACGGACTTTTAGAGCGCAAAAGAAATGCATAGATAGGCCACTTGCGCGGCGCACTTTATGGATTAATGTAAGCCTCTATGTAAAACTCTCAGAGTCTTACCGCTTCCGTGCATGTACGAGTATATACGGCAAATATGCATATTTCTTAAAGAGCACCCTAGTTACTTTAAAACATTTAGTGAAGTCTTCATAAGGCAAACGAGGCACAAACCGGCTCATAGTTTCAAATGTTAGACTGCAGATGCTTAGACGCAATGCGTACTGTATAGTAGTTCAAGTTTATAATAAATTACCCGAGGACTTGAAGAAAGTCTCACTGCCACTATTTAATAAAAATGTATTTAATTGGCTTATGGAAAAATGTTTTTATTGGGTCGCTCGATAAGAAACTTAGTTAAGGTTAGTTAGGAAAGTATTTGCACGCCTTCATAAGGCAGGATGTATTGGATTAGAACACTAATTATATAAGAACATTGTTAACCTACTTTCTTGCAAATAAATGTTTTTCATTTAATTTCATAAAAATTGAGACCTCTCAGCGTCACATCTTTGTTCCGAAAATTCTGATTAATGTTTATTGTGGTCTGTCATATATTAGGTTCAAAAATGTCTGACACGCTGTTACCTATGCATCTAGTAACAGACGTGTCAGATATTTTTGGGCCCAACGTTGGATACTACTCCTATTGTTGCTGGTGACTGTTCAATGACGGACTTCATTAATGCGCGTATTACACCACCCTGACCCTAACCCTAACGAGAGGGACGCCGCGATACGTTGGAATGAGATGGAGATATCTCCATACTTATCTAACGTATTGCGTCCCTCTCGTTAGGGTCAGGGTAAGGGTGGTGTAATCGCTGCTTAAATAGTATACGTTTTTAACTTGTAATTATCACATTATAACTACTTATTTTAGGTATAAATGGAACTACTGAACTGAAGTAAGTTATTTCAAGCACAAGCTGAAACTTTGATGAGTAAATGATGGCGTATGTGTATTTATGTGTTTGATCGAAATCAAAACTATAAGAAACAAGCATAAAATAAATTCGGTATGTTAACTAGTACTAAAATGTATGGAGTTCCCGTTGTTATCTGTAAATATCACAGTACGATTCCATTCCATTCCAGTATGATTCGTGGAAAGGTGAATAGAGCACGCTGTCAATTCTCCAGCGAGATTAGAGGGTTTTGTGACCCCGCCCTTGGCCCGGCACGGAACCTCGTCGAGGATGGAAATGTTTTGATAAATGGGAAAGGTTATGAGAGACGCGTGATTGGGCTTGAAGCTCTGACCTTCTTGGGATACGCGAGATTAATAGGAAGTTATTGTAGGGTAATTCGGGAAATCTTGGGTATGAATATATTAGGATGTAGTTAATGATGCTTAGTAGTTATTCGTCGCAACGTATATCTTGCCAGAAATATTAGAATCACAGTAGGAAAAGGTTTTTTTATTTATTAGTAGCGTTTGCCCGCGACTCCGTTTTCATTCATAGTTTTTTCCCATCGAAAACTACAATATTTATTAAAATTCAATTTCGACAACAAATTTCATCTAAATAGGAATAGTGGATAAGCCGTCAAACCTACAAACAGACAAACAAACTCACTTTCGCATTTATAATATCAGTAGGTATACGAGTAATTAGTCTTGTTCGTAAGCAAGGTTCACTTCCTCGTTTCAAAGAGATTAGTCAAGTTCCCTGCAATGGGATTTTAAGGCTATAGTTAAGTAATATTTGAACTAATCATTTCAGGCAAGTACAAGCTGCTCAAAACCATCGGCAAGGGCAACTTCGCGAAGGTGAAGCTCGCGAAACATGTCCCCACGGGCAAGGAGGTCGCCATCAAGATCATCGACAAGACACAGCTCAACCCGGGCTCCTTGCAAAAACTCTTCCGGGAGGTGAGGCTTGGCATCACTCTGCAATAAAAATACGCCAACGAAGATATATTTTCTCTTAATTGAGAAAAATTATCAACGAAAGCTAATAGTAGTAGTAGCAGTAGGTTCATCTGTGAAATTGGGTCAATCAACTATTTTTTGTCCCTCGTTGCCATGGTAACGTCTCTTGGACAACTGTTTAAAACTATGATTTTTAAATATATAAATTCACCAAACATCAGTTTCTGTGGGCATTACAAGCCCGTTATTTTATAGGTTTTCATTTAAGCATATTTGAAGTGTATATTAATACAATTTTTCTAAGAAACTCTATCACAGTTGTCCAGGAGACAAGGGGACAGAATAACAACATGAAAAAGTTGATTCACCCAATTACATTCTTGTTGATGCATCTAATGTCTTGATATGCTCTTATGGAATCAAGACGCTTAAGACTTTTATCTACAACGACCACAACAGTCACATCTTGTAAATAGTAACACTTTGTTAGAGTGGGTCGGCGGAGCATGTTTTCTTATACCGCTAGTACTTACTTCATTAAGTATATACGTCACACCTTTGTTTATAGTTATCCACAGTCATACTTAAAACTTTTCCGGTAACATGACTCTATAGCCCTTCCTGATTAATTACATACCGGCGCGGTACCACAAGAGACGATCATCTTCAATTTTCTTTATCACAAGTACCTACATTTGAAACATGGTCAATTAAGCTCCTCACATGCCGCCTAAATCTAAAAAGGTTTCCCTAATGCGATAAACAATAGGAGATATTTGCTCTTTTTCCGAGAGTTTTTACCTTAGATTGTCGATGGCTATTATCCGTCACGCGAAGCATTTTCTTTCTCCATCACATACAAGTTTCTAATTATGGTTCTGTATCAATGTTTAATATTACATCTCAATATTATCTTAAGCTCTCTTAGTTTTAAAAGCCTTAACTGCTTCTACAATTTATTCCATAAATAAAAAATAAAATCTTTGCCAAAAATTCCCATGCGTTGCTGACGTAGACAATGCCTCGCGAGTCCGCGCAATGCGAAACAAATAAATTACGTTCACCCACTCATACGAAATGAGCACGCAATTGTACAATTGCGTTTTGTTGTGCTATCCAAATAACTTCATCTGCTTTGCATTTTCGTAGAGTTTAAGTGGAATATTTCTTAAAACAACATTCTGGATTGTATTTCTCACTTACTCGCTCTGACACACTCTTATTAGTCTGACATTTCTCGAACCAGAAATACTTTTAAGACCTTTTGCACTGTATAGGTACGTTATGCGATTATGCAACATCAACAAAGCAGTGAGGCGTGTCTACATGAACTGAAAAGAACCAGTAATGATGTTGTGTTACAACATAATTTCTCTGATGCATTGGAGAATTGATTTGATACCCTTAGCTTGAACTAATGAGCTCTCATGCATAACTTCTTACTCGTAGGTACATAATATAGTGTCAGAAACCACGTCTAGTATGTTGAGAGGAGGCTGCATTATATCGCATTTAACATAGCAACCGTGACTAGCGATAACACTTTGGTTTCTGTTACGTAAAATTCTTTTCTGTTGGATTTTAAGTAATTAAGTTTCAAATCGGATCATACCAGTTTTATGTCAAACGGGCTTCATATATTATATTAATCAATGTCCTTAGGGATAAGTTATCAGGCTTAGATAGAATAGAAGCACCTGTTACATAAAACTACTATAATGCTAATGTAGTTTGATTGCGTTGCCCTTTAATGATGAACAATTGCAACTCCGGTGTCTGGTCCTAGGAACATATAAAGCGAGGAGTAGTTAGGTTAGGTCATTCATTAAACAGGTATTTGCACGTACTTTATTTTCTACTATGGGTACGAAGTTGAAGTCCATTGCAGATACATATTTTAGTTGTATGAAAGAATGGGTTTACAATTGGTTAGTGAGGTATCCAAGTTCAACATAGTTTTTCGCTTCGTAGTGCAGTTTTATATGGCACTCTTTGATGGAATGCGATTGGCGTGTATAACGGGGATATTGTGTTTTACAGGTGCGGATAATGAAGATGCTGGATCACCCAAACATCGTGAAGCTGTTCCAGGTCATCGAGACGGAGAAGACGCTCTACCTCGTCATGGAATACGCTTCCGGAGGCGAGGTCAGTACTGTCGACCAAAGCAAAAGGCACTATGTGCATATGAACTTCATACTCTTATACTGCCCTGTTATTTTTGATTACAATCATGCTGCTTTTAATGTATTAATCGAGAAGAATTTTTAATGGGGATGATGACTGGGTAAAGAAAACGAAATTCTATTTAGTCCGTCAGTAGGTTATCAATAAATATTGGACATGTATTTGTTCTTTTGTCAATCGAACAAAAAAATTACAAAGATAAAGCGCGTCAAAGTTGGGGAGTGGGGGCTCGTGACGTCACTTCTATGTAAAAATTGTATTGAGACGTGACGTCATGCGACATTTCAATTCTCATCTCCGTAATTTTTTGATTTGTACGTGGCAAAAGAAATACTACGTGTCCAATACTTTTTGATAATCTACCTGATCTACCTAACTACCTGATCGATAAAGAAAAAAATTTAGTCATCATCCCTATTACCCATGACTAATGCTGGGCGTTTATTTCAATGACAGTTTTACAAAGCGGTTTTTTTTTCTCAAGTTACGTACAAGTAGTTACTGACCGGGACAAAAAATGTTATAGAAAAACGTCATGGCATTACATGACATAGCTATAGTAAAGAGTAACGATACCGCGGACTGTTTCTTGGCGTAACAAATAAGCGTTTTTTTTAAACTAGCTTGAAATGAGCGGAGTGCAAACTTATAGTAATCGAATTCTACAAAAAAACGGTTTGTTAAATGACCGTTTCTTTAAAAGAACGTGTTTTAAAGTTTTATTAACCGGGAAAAAAAACGTTACGTTATACGCGTAACGGGAAACGCGTAATGAGCCACCTCTACACCTAGCTCTGTAAGCTTTGGTCAACATGGAGTCTATTGTCCCTGATATTTATATTTATTTTATTTTAAACATTCCCTATAACAATGGAATAGGTTGATGCGTTTAAGTTGATGACTTGCTTCTGTATCACCAAAACCAATGCCACAGAGTCATGTGCTTTGGATTCGACCCAATTCAAACAAACAATTCAAACAATTCTTTGTAATCGACCCAAACCAAGAAACGCTAAATTCATGATAATACATATCAACGAAAACTTAACGTAAGTTCATCTACACTACGAGTAATATTATAAAGAGGAAAGATTTGTATTTATGTGTGTTTGTAACGAATAAACTCAAAAACTACTGGACCGATTTCAAAAATTCTTTCACCAACATTTAGAATGATCTTTCGGGGTGGACATAGGCTATATTTTAACTTACGAAAGTGCTGACTCTCCGCAGGCTAAGTGGCGGTAGGAAAGCTAGTGTGAACTAATTTGGTCTTGTTAATTCAACAGGTGTTCGACTACTTGGTCTTGCACGGGCGTATGAAGGAGAAGGAGGCGCGAGCCAAGTTCCGGCAGATCGTGTCCGCCGTGCAGTACTGCCACCAAAAGCGGATCATACACAGGGATCTTAAGGTACGCTCGCATTTTAATTTGTTTTTTTATTCGAAGGTGCCTAACTCGTAGCGGTTGAGAGACAATGTGGCGTAAATCTGTCCCTACTAAACTGCCCGACCGTTGGAGCGTTTATAGAATGCATCTTCGTTTTTGTGACTCGTGGAGACCTGACAAAGGCTTAGACCGTTTATACCAGTGGGCCTTACCCGTTCAAGTGTTTTTGTGTATTATTTCTTGCCCACCAATATATCGATTCCCTGATCGATTTATAAACGGCTTTCCTAAAATCACTTGGTAACTCGTATAATCTGTCGAGGAAGTCCTTCAAAAAAAGGAAAGAAAGCCTTTGTGCACATATCTTTTTAACTCATTATTAAAGCCATAAATAAGAAAATGTCAAACGTACATCTTCGGTTGCTATTTTTGCATGTGTAATTGTAATTCGTGTACGCAAGTAATGATTACATATTTTGTTTGATTGCGTGAGTGATTTCAAGTGAGTATTTATGTTTTTAGTGGTGTAAGTGCGTAGGAATTAAAGCAATTTTAGCATATGTGTGTTAGCGGTTCATATGTGTGTTACCTCGCCTCCCCCAAAAAACGACAGACTTTGTGGTTAGGAAGTTGCGTGTAAGGCATGCTGGTATATATACTCAATGGACAAAGGTATAACATAACTTATATTCTACAACTATACCCGTTTCTGTACTGACTTTTGACGGTACGTTTGATAATTTCCAGGCGGAAAATCTCCTGCTAGACGGCGAGATGAACATAAAGATCGCGGACTTCGGTTTCTCCAACGAGTTTACGCCCGGCGCTAAATTAGACACCTTCTGCGGAAGCCCCCCTTACGCTGCGCCAGAACTGTTCCAAGGTTTGTTCTCCTGCTAGCTCGAGTATAACTTGACCAAAAAAGAGTTGACATTGTGTGGAATTAAAATACTGTCAAGTGGCAGCCGCCAGGCTTCCCACAAGGTGTGGATCGACGATCAGGCGAAGATCGCGGTTAACCGATGGATGCAGCACAAATGTGAAAAACATATATTTTCTGAGTAAATTTAGTTGTAACTACAAATTTTATGTAAAAAAGCAAATTTAATAAGTCAAAAAAATTCTTTGATCTTATCTTCTCGGGATATTTTTTACAAGTGAATGGGTGGTAAATGATAACGTGACGATGTATGTTGTTTGCAGGCAAGAAGTACGACGGGCCGGAGGTGGACGTGTGGTCGCTCGGCGTGATCCTGTACACGCTGGTGTCGGGCTCGCTGCCGTTCGACGGCTCCACGCTGCGCGAGCTCCGGGAGCGCGTGTTGCGCGGGAAATACAGGTTCTTACTCTTTA
This sequence comes from Tortrix viridana, assembly GCA_963241965.1. NCBI lineage: Eukaryota > Metazoa > Arthropoda > Insecta > Lepidoptera > Tortricidae > Tortrix > Tortrix viridana. The sequence continues at coordinate 2,863,242 of OY725197.1, read as the reverse complement.
AACGTTATATAACCATTAAAAAAACACGGGCGGGAAGTGGGCGTATGGGCTGCTATTGCAAACGTTGCTATATGTCTCAGACTTACCATCAGGTGGTCTCAGTACAGGTCTCCCATTTTCTTAATAGCGTTCACTGTCACACGCACCTGACACTTTATTTGTCACTCGTGTGTCTAGTAATACGAAGATTGCTGATTTTTACTGTATTCTTTGGACATTAAGCTTATAAGCTTTGGACTGAAGACTTGTTTTACAATAACACTATCGCATCTTCCAGAATACCGTTCTACATGTCGACGGACTGTGAGAATCTGCTAAAGAAGTTCCTCGTCTTGAACCCCGGCAAGCGCGCCTCGCTCGAGAGCATCATGCGAGACAAGTGGATGAACACCGGGCACGAGGACGACGAGCTCCGGCCGTTCGTCGAGCCGCAGCAGGACTATAAGGACCACAAACGGATAGGTAATTACATCCAGGGCGTATGCTCTCATAAACTATGGCAGGAGTGGAACGGTTCTAGAGTGACGACTATGGTCGATCTCATAAAGGCCGCTGGATGCGATTGGCACAGGATCACGGTGGAGGTGGGTAAAGTTTATGCCCAGCAGTGGGCTTGTTTTGGCTGAGATGATAATGATGATGATATGAACCAGAGAACAAGGCGACTATAACGATAAGCAAGTGATAGGTAACTAAAGCAACAAGTACACAGGAGTACAGTGGGCGCGAGTGAAAGGGCATCGTGCGGGAGAAGTAGATCAACACTGGCTTTGAAGACTATTAGTTTCAACCCTTCGTCTAGCTGCAGGAAATAGACTACAGTTGCCCGTACGATCTGCCGTCCAGAAAAAAAAGGCAGTATAAGACTAAGGTCATATGCGCATGCTGCCTTTTTGCTTTGGTCGTCATCGATGGTTGGAGAGGTTGTAGAGTGGCAATTACATACAGGAAGGCGCAATGTCTATGTTAGTCCCACAAGTTTTATAAGGGTCGCAGGCTGGATGCGAGTACAAGACCGATCGCAGTGGACATCATAGGGGAAGGCCTGTTTCCACAATTTTAGGTCCGTATTAATAATCTGATCTTTAGACACCCCATAAATAACAGTTTTCTGTGAATTGACGTTTACGTTGACGTAACTTAAGATTTCATCCAAGATTAGTTTATTAATACGACCCTGTCACATGTAGGATTACATAAATATGCTACAATGGTGTAACCAGCTAACCTGTAAGTCTTTTGTGAATATCGACGGCTATGCTAATACAGTTTAATCTCATTATAAAACTTCAGTTTTCATGCCACATAACATGAGTTTTGGCTCTTGGGTCCGATTCCACCAACCAATAGTTACATCTAATCCAATGTTAGTTTAAACAATTTTGCCATTTAATCTCGTCATCCATGTTCCAAGGATGGTTTTAGCCCCCCAATATATCTTAGAATCGTTGCATTCGACTTAAAATCAATCATGTCAAATTACAATTTATTACATTGGTCGTCGGAAATTGAAATAAAACATTTACAATTATATTATTAACAAACCCCAACAAAAGAAAACATGGGGTGTTCTTGACGGGTTTTAAGGGCATAGAGCACTCTTCGCTTCGTCCGACCCGTCCCGGGCCCCTGCTAATTTGGTTGAATCGTGCCTAAATGTGTTAATAATGAAATACTGACCTAAAGATGTAATAGTAGTTTATGTGACTGCTGCATAACGCCTAATTATGTACAGTTACATACACTATTTTATCTACATACATATTATAAGCTCTCTATGATGTGTTCAGGAACCGCATGTTACGACCGGCATAGCCGGCATTGATCAATTATTAGAACGTCAAAAATGGCGGCAACCGTAGTTTTTTTTTTAATTCAGAGACAATCTAGAGTCGGCCTCTACTATCATATCGTTCGATATCAAATTATCAAGTAACATACGAAATTTGTCAAAATTGTATGCAATTGACATTTGATTTCAAATTAAATGTCATCTCGAGTGAGTAGAATTGAGGTCAAATAAAATTGTTTTGTTTTTCAAAGATGTTCGAAATTTGAAACTCATAACTTTATCAAATCTTATATCGTTATAAGAACATTATGTTACTGCTACAGATAAGAAAATTATCATAGTAAAATTGATTGTTGTAATGCTGGTCATTGCCTACGGATTCTGAACGCATTATAGAGGACTTATGATATGTGTGTAGATAAAAGTATATAGTTTCCATCGCTTTCGCGCCGAGTGCCAAACCACACTAACAACGCTATCTGCCTCACATGCTGACGACCAAGTGTGATTAATATTTTTTATATTCCATGCCAACTTCGCTACTAATCGGCACAGCTCAAGTTGGTACGTGGCCATTATGCTTTATATACATGTTAGATATGTATTTGTGTCTTTATTATTATGTTCCGCTTTCCTTGTAGGTTTTATTGTGGCGTTACAAGTTACAATAGACAGCTTTTCACGACTTCGGTTGAGTTTTGAGTTCTGTTGGTTCAAATTTTGTTCTTAAATAGTTGCATGGATATTTCTACACATTTGGTTCAATATTTTTGCATATGTATCTGTATCATTTATACGTGATAATGTAATATAGATGCATGCCTATAAAGTAGGTACTATCAAATTTTGAGTGAAATCTGTGAACTTTTTTTTTTATAGAATGTATTTTGGTCGTTTATCCAGAACTGATTTTATAATATAACTAAAAACTGTTTAGCTTCGTGTTAAAACCACGTACCTAATCTTTTGACTAATTTCGCTTGGGATGAATGATTTTCGAACCTGCAATACTAATCCCAAACAATACACTGAAGGTTCTTTCATATCGACATGTCAGGAAATAAAATTTTTAGGCACAGTTAAAGTTATAAAGACGCGGTTAGCGTAGTTGGTAGTGAGCTAGCGGATCTAGGTTCGATCCCCTAAGTAAAAATATTTGTGTGATGAGACTGATGAGCACGAGTATTTATTCTTAAGACTGGATGATTTCTATGTATCTAAGTATTTGTTTCTATATAGAAGTATGTTTATAGTTGTCTAGTACCCATAGTGCAAGCTTAGAGTTCGGGACCAGGTCAATTTGCGTAAAATTGGTCCCTGATATTTTTCTTTAGCTGCAAACGCACTAAGAGCGGAGGTAGCGCGTTTCCAAAACGAAGCGAGGGCTTTTTTAGTTCACGAACACTCCGCAACGCGCCGCTTCCGCTCTCTGTGGGTTCGCGGCTTTAGTGTGCACTAGTCACAAACATAACGTGTTGCACTGTTCTGTCGACAGAGGCGCTCGTGTGCTTGGGGTACAACCGACAGGAGATCGAGTATTCATTGGCCGAGGCCAAGTACGACGACGTATTCGCCACGTACTTGCTGCTGGGGAGGAAAAGCACCGACGTGAGTATATTATATCGTTAATTTTCTTTATGGTAGCACTTCACTATGGCCATGTTTGCCAAATATTTATCTTGCATCTCTCACGTTTAACATAACGAATGAAAAAGACACAACGTAAATATTTGTGACAGCCAAGTGAAGTGAAGGCTGCCTGATGGTCATGGTAAGTGGGATCTCGGATCGATGGATATTTGCAGTCTCGAGCGTCTGAGGTGGGATGCATCTCTATACTGGGTGTTTTTTTATTCGTCTACAAAATTTTGTGGCTTAAATCAGAAAGTCATACTGACCAACTTTCACTATGGGACCAACCCCGAAATCGCGAAAAAAAAATTGACCCTCCCATACAAAACATCGTCAGCTGACTAGTCAAAATGTATGGGATGGTCAATTTTTTATAGTGAAAGTTGATCAGTATGACTTACTGATTTAACCCCCAAAATTTTGTAGACGAATAATAAAACATCCAGTATATGACGCGATTGTGTTTTGTTTCCACGTACTTGGTAAAAATTGATAAGGACAACCGTATAATCGCTCGATAGAAAGTTGGCAGTGTGCGGTCGACATCTTATCGTTTCCGTGGTGTTCTTCGGTTTTAAGGTGGAACGGTGTTTTAAGAAGGTATTTGTTTGTAGCCGGAATCTGACGGCAGCCGGTCGGGCTCGTCGCTGTCGCTGCGCAACGCCGCCGCGCCCGGCCAGCCCGTGCAGGGGCAGGCGGCCAACGCGCACACAGGTACACAACACACACACACACACGTTCATACACACGTTGGTACATGCAGCCGTTGGCAATGATCACTGCGGGCCTAGAAAATATCGTAAAATTTAATTTGTCTAGGTTAGTTGATCTCTAATTAGAATTGATAACATGTCTGATTTGTCATGCAATTTTATACAATTAACAAAAATTACCTTGAGTTTTTTTTTGTCAGTGGAGTGACCATAATTCTTTATTCTATGTTTTTGACGTTTTAATACGACACAGCCTTAACTATCTTTTTAAATAAACTGTACTCAGCGTTTATTATCTAAAAGAAGAAAAAAAATGGCCATGCCGTTACGTATTTCCCAATGCTGGTCAAAGGACTTAGCAAGAGATGGCGGGACTATTTAGACTTTTTCCAGAGGAATTAGACAGAATATTTGAAGGACGGGGAGAAGTGAAAGAAAAAAATATATTACAGCAAAAAACACTCCCTTGAGAGTTAATCGCTTGATATAGTTATTGACGCAATTTTGGACAAATTAGCTTTGCCTATCCCAATCTAGATTATCTATACAGCTCGCTTGGTGCGCTATAAGACCATTGCAAACTATGAAGTCTTACTTACGTTTAGTATTTATATTCAAGATTGCTTGAACAATATTGTTTCCAAACGTTTTATGTATTGCTAGGTTATATATTTTATTATTTCTTCTTATTTCATGGTAAAGTAGTAAGACAGAAACAATATTGCTTAGATAATACTGAATATAAGTAAATCGGGTACGCAATTGGGAATATGCAAGTTTTTTTTTTGCTTTATTTACAAGTCAATCATGTAACAAACAAATTTATTTTTCGAGTAACTATAAAAATAATCAAGATATATGCCGTTAAAGATTTGTTTCTATCTCTTTCTAGCAAAACATAATTTAACATGGAGTTTATATGGCCGTAGTGCCCGCTGACGTCACAGTACATGTCGGATCTCTCTGTCTAATTAGTAGTTTTAAATTCTTATATATGTATTTCTTGGCTCATTTTAATTTCTCTTTTTGCCATATCTTTTACGGTATTTTCATATTTTGTTAAAAAATGCGATAAAAAAAATTCATGCATATTCCCTATCATGCGAAATTTATTGCGATTGAGTTCTATGGGACAAAATGTCACGTAACATGTTGTGCGATTGTTTCTCATCGATATCATACAAAAAAGGGGATTTACTTAAGTAAACTTAACTTTAACACGAATGAGTTATTTTTTGTCTTATTTTATGCCTGTAAGGCCCATCATACAACAATGTGTCAGGGTAATTAAAAGAGAGAACTGTAAAAGAGCGTCATGTCTGTCCAACCGCTTGTATGCAATAGGGTAAAACACCATTTCAGGTACAAAAATATAAATTAAAATTCGGCTTAAGCATACGAGGGGTAAAGGTGGATTCCCAAAGAATATAATTGCGAAAATCGTGAATCTGGTTAAGACTAATATAGAAGTTAGTTCAGTCTGTTGATTGATTTGATATCGCCGCTTCTGATTATTGAATGCAGAATTTTACAATGCGTACATTCTACGTTGTGAAGTATTAAACTTTCGTCTGAAATATTCGTTGATCATTTTGTGTGATTTGCTGAAGCCTAAAGTCCTACATAAAGGACAATTGTCAAAATGACATTTAACTTTTGTTGACTGACATAAGATTTTGTTTCGAACTAACGAAATTTTGACGTAGGCCTCAGGAGGTATGTTGGGTCTTACGAGGTTATTTGATATATTTGTTACGTCCACATACACAAAGAAATGGCGAAAATCGCTGTATATTGGTAGCCATATTAACGCTTGGCTAGGATAACCGGGGGTAGTCGCTTCGCTTGTGGTTCCGCCGGTCGCGCCGCTTGTCGCGTGTGCTTGTGCCATCACCGTCTGTACTGCTGGGTTAGGACAGTACGATATAGTAATAGAGCTTGAGTTCTTAAGTTAGACGAACTCGAATTCGTACTCGGTACCGTGCGATTGGACACCCTACGCCACTAGGCCCGGGGTTAGTAGAGACCAGCAGTACAGCGGCTACACGGTGCGCGTGCGCAGGGGGCGGCTCGCCGTCGCACCGCGGCGTGCAGCGCAGCATCTCCGCCACCGCGCGCCCCAGCAGCAGCCGCCGCGCCAGCGCCGGCGGCGACGTGCTGCGCCCGCCAGGTACACGCACACACACACACACACACGCTCCCGGCAACAGGGCCCATGCCAGCGATGGTGGCTGCGTACTGCGCCCGCCAGGTACTACATGTACGCGCACACAAACAGACACACACATGCACACAGACACACCGCGCGACCCAGCTACAACCGCCGCGCCAGCGCCGGTGGCGACTTGTTGCGCCCGCCAGGTACACACACTCACACTCACACACAGACATGCACACACACACCATTTTGGTTTATTAATGTTTAAATAACAATACATGTCGCGTCTGCTTGTTTTAACAATCATCTTGTTCATTACGTTTGGGGGTTGTTATTCGTGCTTCATTCATAAGGAAGGGATCGCCATCTAATATACATTGCCTACATTTTACTTTCCTATAACGCCCGCTTGCTATAATATAGAACGCTTTTAGAGAAACAATTCTAAACTCGAAAGTGTTTCAAAACAAACGATTATAAATTCTACAATGACGCCAATAAAGGGGGTTATTTATATTGGACACTATGATTGGTGCAGTTAGAGACTCATACCCGAAAATGTTTTAAAGGCCGATTTGTAAATATCCAGATAACGATATCGGTCAGATAAATTTTAACTCTGTTCTTTTCTATCAATTCTATCATATGACAAAAAGGAAAGTGGTAACTTCAACTGTTATTATATTTTTAGAAAAATTGGCCTTAAATCTAGAATCACTGACACAGATATTCTAAGTAAGCTAAGCATGTCGCTGTATATGCGTGAAGATATTGTTGTTTTAAATACCTACCACTTAAGTATGACGGGTTCTTGCGTAAGAGTGAATGGTAACCGCGATTGCGTTTGGGAAGTAAAAAAAATTAACCAGTTTTTTTCTTTGTATTTAAAAAATATATATGCTTTGATGGGGAGTATGTAACATTGTGGATACAAAAAAGAATTCCCGATGCGTCTCAAAATGTACCTACAGTTAGGGAACATTTTTTCGAAAATCTTAAGAATTATTTAAGTCCTACTCTTTTGAATTTAATCGGTTACAAATGCAACGTCCCACGGTAGCCTCATTTCTATATTCCTAACTTAAGCGAGAAACATACATAGAACCCGTCTCAGTTAAGCGGTAGGTTTCCTCGACGGCTCATTAACGGTTGATCGTGTCGCAGGCACCACCGCCAGCGCCGCCAACAACACCACTTCCACATCAACAACGACGTCGTCCAATTTCAAAAGACAGGTGAGAACACGCTTGATTTTATGTTGAGAAGCAGGGTGGGGAAGAAAAAACAGGTCAAGTGCCAGTCGGTCTCGCGCACCGAGAGCTTTCTACTGACCGATTTACACTTGGCCAGTTTTTATTACTTGTTTTTCTTTAGGGTTTATACAATAATTACACCTGTACAGTCGTAAATATGTGTACACGTTTAGTACCTTGTCACTTAATCGGTTCATGACATTAAATAGACAAGGTACTAAAATGTACACATATTTATGACATTGACTTTAAGATTACCGTTTTATACGATACAACAATAACAAAGAAATGTTGAAATGTTTCTTGTTATTAGTATATGTAATTCAATAAATTCTAGTTCATTTCGATTATTTTTTTTAGTTTTTTTTTTTATATTACTTTTACTCTGAGATGTGGTGGGACATGTACGAGTACTGGTATATGAACCTTAAGTCGTGACTGTTGTTTGTAATTGTATACTTATTGGTGTTTTATTCTTTAACTTTTGACATATTACTTATTTTAACTTGTTTGTATCCGTGTTTATTATGAGGAGGCTAAATGGTGAAAATATTTAAAATTTGTATTGTAATATTGACCTATATTTTTTATTATTGATGTTGCATTACATGCAATGTATATGTAAATTTACTTTAAGAAATAAATATCATTTATTCATATTTTCTTTTTTTAATTTCAGAACACAATCGACTCAGCGTCTATCAAGGATAACACAGTACGAATCGCTCAGCTACAGGTGAGTGTCCAGACCTACTCCTTACTACTGCTACTATTTACTTACCTATTTAAAGATATAGGTTGAAAACTTGGAAGAATAAGAATAGGGCGTGGAAGAGAGAATTATTTTGGCCCAAGCTCCACGGAGCGTTAGTGGGAAAAGAGAGAGAGTGGGAGAGCAGAGCGGCTAGCGCATCTTATTTTTCTCACTTGTCGCTCAGTGCGTCTATTTTTAAGTTTACACGGGCTTAGTGTTTGTCATTAGTACTAATCGCTTAGTACTAACCTGCATAGAGACATGTGAGAAGTAATCGTTTACATGTTTGAATTAGTAGAAAGGTATGAGTTACACGGTCAGCAAGCCACAAGTGCTTAGTAAATTGTGGTGGGGGTATCGACTTGTCGCTAAGTAAATGGGATCGAATTCTATTCACTTGCACTGTACAGCTCGCCATCAAATATATCTGTACATATCAGAGTGGTCAAAATACCTGAACATGCACTCTAACGCCTTGACAATAGAGTCGTGTTCAGATATCTATGAGCACCTTGTTTGCTGCAATATATATGATGGCGACTGTACACAAATACTAATACTAAGTACTAATCAGCGTGCTTACACATTGGGTTTTAGTGTAAGTGACTAGTACTAAACAGCAGTTAGTAAGCCCGTGTAAACCTAACATATCGCTTTAGGCCAGTTAGAAAGGGATATCCAAGCGACATACATGTCGTCGACAACAAGCACTACCCGTTAAAAAAGGTGTGGGCATCGAATTGTATGTGTCGTCCTCAGTATAAAGGGACCCTATGAAGGAAGGCAGTTACGCTCTTCTTGTTCTTGTAACTATACGAATACTATGGTAACAGTTCTAAGAACGGCGTAACCGCCTGCCTCCATAAGGTCCCTTTATATTGAGAACGTCACGTATGTTTGTCCAGCGGCGTATGTTTTGGGTGTGATATATTGGGCGTTTCCGCGGCAGGTGCAGAGCACGGCGCGGCCCGCGAGCGCGCAGCCCAAGCCCGAGCCGCGCCGCGCCGCCGCCGGGCCGGCCGCGCGCCGCTCCGCGCACGACGCCGCGCCGCCCAAGCTCAGTCCGCCGCCGCCCGCGCCCAGGTGCGCACACCGTCACACACATACATACATAAATATACACCACTCCATTGATCACATGTACCAGCATCGAGGACCATCCATAAATACAAACAACAGAACATCAACCCCATTTACAAATATTGGGAAACGCCCATAAATATACATACTACATAACCGTGAACATATTGTTCATTTTGAAGCCCCTTTATAGGAGGAGGCAATTCACAAAAGAGTTAAAATGTGACGAATGGGCGGAAGCCACGAGCTAATTAACGTCACATCTGAATAATAATAATGATTCATAATAAACATATTATCGGTCCATGTGGCTATTCCATACAATAAATAAATGGTGTTACGTCACATTTAGCAAAGTGGCGTTTGAAACATGTCTAATTGGATATCGAAATTAAAAATATTATTGTCTGTATCACTCTATCGAACTCTACTTGTATGTTCTCCATCACTCTGAATTATTGATTTACTCCAAAATATTATTGTCATATCCATTAGTAGTCTTTATTGGTTAGAGTCATTAAGTTATTAAACCCGATATACCTAGTTCAGTTCAGTCAAGTTCAGGAGTATAATAGTTTTTTTTTTCAAGGTTTTTTTAGCAAAGTATTGAGGAGACCATTGTAAGAGAACCATGGTTATAATTATCACTTGTTAACCATTATGTATATTGTACTATATTTGATATTAACCTAGATATATATATTTATTATATTTATATAATGTTAAATAACTACCAACATTTCTTAATTAACACGTTAAATCTCGGCCGAAATCGTCGTGTTGGTAAAACGGACAAACTAACAGCATGCTTACGCCATAGCACGGTGGTGCCAGAAACCAAGAACGGAAGCAACGGGGCCAACGGCACCGGCACTAAGACGCACGTGAAGAGTGCTTCCATCAGCTCCGCCAGCGGGCAGCCGCCGCTGAGCGAGACTGCCCACAACGCCTCGGCGCGAGACCTGGCGCAACCCAGGCCAAGGTCTGGGCACTGAACACGAAATGTAAAACTTTGACCATCCCACTCGATCACCAGATCTGGCTACGTCCCTCTTACGTTAAAATCGCCACAAGATTTACAAGGTTAAGAGTTAAATCCACAGAGCTATGAAGATTTTTATATTCTGCAGTTGAGAGTTGAGACGTGGTTTCTTGCGTGGTTACCATGACTTATCAATTTAGTCGGTTTTCCATTTATAAATTTTATAATCAAAAATTCACCTATTGTTTGGTCATATTCAAGATCAACGTAAAAATTACCAAAGACAACGCACTTAGTTAGGGACCACCGTCTGTCCTCTGAACGCTACGGGTTAAAGAAATTTTTATTCCATTTTGGATAAAACCTCCACAAAGAGGAACCGGCAAGATGTCGGCGTTTACAGCAGCGTTAAACGTACTACTTTAACAAGTAAAATGCTAATCTGGAACGTCAATTGATAATTTAGACGTGAAAGAGACGGGATGGACAAAGCTTCGTGTTTCGGAGTTATTGTGTGATGCAATTGAGACTGAAATGAGTGGACTCGCCAAAATGATTTGCTTTACAAATAATATATTCTGGAAAATAACTCATTCATATCAGTTCTCTTCTTGCGATTCCTGAGGCTTCTTCTCTAGACCGGCATTTTGTAGTTGGCGCTCAGTTGGTTTCTTTTTTGTACCCGTTAATAGTCTTTTTTCTTTCAAATGTTTAGCGCTTTGCATAATCAGCTAAGATCTAACTGTGTTAAATTCAGAATATCTGGTTATGAAAAACTTTTGATTTGCGAATGTTTATTCACGCTTTTGTGGCTAAGTTTGGCACATTTTTATGATTTTAATCTTACCTTCAAGTGGTTTCGCACTTTTACCTAAGGCATCGAGTAGTTTTTCTTTTCTTTTGGCTTGGAAGTCTAGCGTTTTATAAGTAAGCGTGTTTTTTAACAACGGCTAATATTACTGACGATTTGATTTTATAAGTTTTATTTATTTTTTATGTATTCTTTTTTATTTACTTACTTATATTTCTTTTATTTATGTTTATTACGTAGCCTTAAATTCATCGTTTAGTGTTTGATTATTTAAGAAACAATTGTAAATCGATCACGGATACTCTTAATCTGCAGCGTGTTTAAAAAATATATCATTCACACCAAATAGCAAATTCTCAATGTCATCTCTCACCAATGTCAAAGTTGTGGCAACGTTTCTTTTAAGCACGGATACAAGCGCCGTCGGTATGGGTGCAGGTTTATACCGTTGCGTCTGGTTTCCAGCCTGAACTCGGCGCTAACGACGGCCAGCACCGGCGCGGCAGCGGGCGCTCGCCGCGACTTCCCCAACCAGCTCGTGTTCCCGCGCAACGTGCCCTCGCGCTCCACCTTCCACTCAGGTCTGTACGAAGTGCCGGCTAGACTCGGCATTACACACAAGTTTATAATAAATCTGCAGACGAAGACATTAGGATATAATACATCGAAATCAATCCGTCGTCAGTTGCTCATGTGTATGTATGAACATTCAAGTTTGAAGACTGTGGCTTGGACCTCTCATCATGAGAAGAGACTTAGATTTGCCTAGCAGGCTGATTAATCTGATTATGTTAGGTGAACATCGGCTGATTTCAGTTGATCTTCTTGCAGGACAAACGCGGTCACGCGGCGCCTCAGCAGGCGGGGCTTACGGCGACGGTGGCTCCCCGCACCAGGCGCGGCCATCTTTCTTCTCTAAGCTCTCCTCGAGATTCTCCAAACGGTTAGTGACCCCACGCAACATAACCTCACCCTCGCACCGTGTTGGCAAGGTTCATTTCAATGTCAGTTGTCTACTTGATAGGAGCTGATGAATTCTAAAATAAACGGACAAACACCTCTCACAGACGTTTTAATAAACTGATATAAAATGTCAAGACGTGTCAGAAATGTCACTTTTTTTACGAGTTTACGTTATCTACGGCCTTATAATTAAAATGATCTTGAGTAAGATGCCCATCTCAAGTCTGTAATTTGTGACGTGTCTTGAGGCGGACATTTTACTCGAGATAATTTTATTATAATACGGTCCTTAGATACCTCACTCTTTTCTAGAATCTGGCTAGTATGTGTTATTGGCATTTCTCATATTATATTAAAGGGGAAAGCCGATTGGTTAATGAGCGAAAACATGTACGTTTATGTAGAGTTTATTCAGATTATTGATATACCGGCTGCTTCAATAAAAACCTTGCCAACATGTCTAAATGTAACTAACGATCTAACATTAAACCATTACAGATCCATATCTAACACTAACAGTACTATCACGTGACTAACCGGTATCGAAGCCCGACCTATGTATAATTTATGTGTTGTCTATTATTTATTTTTCACTCATACGCTGTGACGCTTCTTGCTAACACATATATAAACATATATATTTTATAAAAAGATTTGCGTGTTTCATGTATTAATAAAATACTAATTAGATTAGTATTATTTTTCTGGAAGATACTTGCGCAAATAGATTGCGATAAAGCATGCCAATCTATTTGAACAATGTGAAATGTTGAAATTAAATTTATCTCAAGAAACACGTAAACCTTTTGTAATTATACTCTAGTTAAACTATCAGTTCACTGCCACGCTTCAATGTTAGCTCGGCACAGCTTCCCATGCACATCTCATCTCACCATCACAAGCATAGAGTAGTTGTACTAAGATATATGTAAAATGGCGCCCAACATGGGGCCATGTTGTGTCCGAATTGTTTATTAAAAGGGTTGTGGAACAAGACGTAATGAAGTGCTTTACTTGAGCCCTACTTGAGAGGTATCGTGCATGGTAATGCCATAAGAATATCAAATGTATAGAAGCGAATCTATGGAGCGTTAAATTAATAGGGTTGTTAATATATTTTTGGTAAGTTTCCTTTCTTATAGCTATGGCTTCAATCGGATGAGGGATCTGCAATAGTATAATATAACCCTGACCGAAAACTTGGCCATTCCAATGGAATCTAGGATGCATTGAAAATCCCAACGCGTTTGAGTTTAGGTTCGCTTCTATACTGGGTTTTATTCTTGTAAGTGCACACGTTTACGGGACTAAATTATCCTCAAAAGGGCTCCCAAATCACGAAGGTTTCTCTGTAAATATAATGTTAACACCATTTCCTACGACACACTTTCTAACTTGTCACTTGATTAACATTCCGTATTGTCTAGTAATTGTGGCTCATTTTGTGTTTTTATACTTTCACTTGTATATTATTTGGTGCTCAATCGTCTCCCTCGAAAGAATCCGAGCTCCGTTTTGTTTTTGTTTATTTTTATTGTTATGTTGGTCTCGCGTCAAATACAGGGGATGCACGATGCTCAAACCTCCTATCTCCCTTTCTTTTAAAAGTAGTTGACGTACGCACATTCTATATTAATGTACATAACTGCCGAATGGCATTAGCGCGCAAAATTGTCCCCGTACGTTCTCCTTGTGATGTGACAGTTTTCCAAACGAACCGGCTTAGTTTAAGTAGATGTCAAAGCATGATGTGTACCCCTTTTTCTGTCGATCGAATAGCTATTTTTATTCAATTTGCTATATGAAAGTGTGCTAAGACATAGCTGTGCTGCCGAGCTTTGAGTGTTGTCCGTAGATAGCTTAGTGCTTTAATAAACGAACTAGTGACGCGAAACGTCGAGTACGAAGTAAGTACGAAGTCGGAGTGGTGTACGAAAAAGTTACTTTTTTATTGAATTAACGCCCTTCGTGCATCCCCCGTGTTTTAAGATTATTTTTCACCTAACCGTACGCTTCTACTAACGAATGCCAACGGTCGCGATTTTACCGATTTTTCTTAGTTTCGATTTGCTTCTAGTCTTATCCACAACCCTTTTAACTTGAGTGTTGCGACGTGACGGACGTGTTTTTTTATTAGGTACGTTTTTTTTTAACGGAGGGAGTTAGTGAGTGTAGAAGTATTGTGCATCTGTTTTTCGGCGCGAGTACGTTTGGGCCATGTTTGTGGCTGTTAAAGTCAGTGGTATATCGAGAGTTTGTGCCTCTTGAAGTGAGCCGGAGATAGAAGAGGGGGGTGATTCGGCCCGTTACAGCCGATTCGCTCACCCGTTCCGTTTCTACGCAGGTTGAATCAGAACCCGTGAGCTCCGCGCGCCGCAGGATCAAGAGGAGGGTTATTTTAAGAATATAGAAAATTTTACGCGAGAGCCTCTGTTAGGAACGTCACACGTTAATAACAGAGCGTTTTGTAATCCCTTACAGAGTAGCAAAGGCGTGAGTATTCCAAAAGGATGTCGAAATTATAGCAAATTTTGTCCCCTTTTACCGTCCATATTTTAAACGGTTCTTTCGATTCGTCATTGGTTCTTGAAAAGAATTAGTATTCTTGTGTGACGCGCCCAATGCTACCCTGTAAGGAATTTCGTATAGGTTGTTGAAACATTTTCATTGTATTATAATTATTGTAAGCGGTCCATCTTAGTTAACTTACGATTTGAGTTCGATTTATATATAACGTAAATAAGAGGAAACATAAATACGCGGCGACATTTCTTTCTATATGTTAATTTGCTGAAATCAATTAAACTAAGTATGGTACAAGAGGTGAAAGTATATTTTTACATGAATCGCGTAGGTTTTATAAATAAAGGATTTCAAAAAGTACATTCGAAGAGGGAGTAAGGGTAGAGGAATGTGGTAAGTAGTTGGTTTTATTGTTTTTGCGAAATGGCATGTAGAGGAAGTCTAGTCCCGCCGCGCTACGCATTTCGCCCTAGCTCGTAAGCGGATCGAGTTCTCGTTTGGAACGAATTTTTTTACATTCCAGGGTGAGTTTTTTTTTAAGTTCACAAACTAGCACAAACCTTTACCTATTGAATTTCTTTTCTCTTAATCGATTCGGACTCTGCCTAAATTGTTAAATATTTCGACGACTGAAAAATGAATATTTTGTATATTTGTATATTATACACGCTACTATACTTAGATTTTTCAGTAAATAAATGTTCTTGTTGTTGGACTTCGGATGTGGACCATTTTGAAAGTTGTTTAATATAACATATATTATATTTCTCCCGTTTCCTATCCACTTGTTGTTCTTAATCGTATTTTCCTATGCTGTTTGAAATGGTCCACAAATGCAATTATATACTTGTGGCTGGATATAGGAAGGCTTCCCGGAAAGAGGCGTGTGTTGTTTAGTTAATCACAGGTAATATTCCCGCCAGTTCCATTATTAGTTCCATTGGTGGAACTAATTGGATAATTTTTGGGGGTTAAATGGGGGTAAGTCATACTGACCAACTTTCACTATGGGACCAACCCGGAAATCGCGAAAAAAAATCGATTTTCCCATGCAAAACATCGTGAGCTGACTAGCCAAAATGTATGGGAAAGTCGAATTTTTTTTCGCGATTTTGGGGTTGGTCCCATAGTGAAAGTTGGTCAGTATGACTTACCGATTTAACCCCCAAAAATTGTCCAACTAGTTCCATCAACCGTGATTTTATTTATATTTATTTATTGAATCGATCTAAAAAAACATTTGTTTGATGCGGTAACTTTTTAAAAGATATAAAAAAAAATCGACCTAACCAACGCTTCCCACAATAATGATAGTTTGACTTGTAGACAATTTATAAAAAATATTATTTATTGCTAATTTTGTAAATATATCCAAAATTAATGAAAATTAGGCAGAGAATCAGTTCAAATGTGCATTATTTCAAATGTCGGTAAGAACGATTCGTTTTATATATTCTAAATCATTCTTATTATAATCCGCCGCCTCCGAAGGGGTTAACTTACCGGCCACAGTATACCTACTAGTTATAAGTTGTGAGTGAGTGAGATATATCAGTATATAAAGATAACTGTTTAGATGTAAGAGGGATCCTAATAGCTTTGGTACAAATACTCAGTAGACGTTACCACATAGAAAACACGATAACAAACTATTTTAAATGGCACACGTCGAAATACACGCATAGGAATTAATGTGTATTACTCCCAAATGGTGTTTAGAATGTCATCTTCCATTATGTGTTTATGAATATTTGTAGTAGGGACATAACAGTGTAGCCGAATACCCCACAGTTCAATCAGTTTACAACTCGTTTTCCATAAAAAACTGTGTTCATTTCTCAATAAAGAACAGGAACTTCGTTTTATAAATTTCTCATAATTTGTATTGAAATAAAGTTAGCAGTTCTCTCTTTCGCATGAAAGTTAAAAACTGTCAAGAACTTTTCGTGTGTCGTTGTAGCATCTCGAATCCTGTACAGGTTGCTCGATCTTGGCGGAGGGCACTGCCGTGCGCCCAGGTGTCAGAGTGACGTCTATACTGTTAGCGACCTATTCCACAGTTTTCCATATTTATAAACTCGACTAGGGTTTCCTGCGATATGTGTTTTCACTTAGGATTTAAACGATGTACATATTTGTACATTTCAACATTTTGCGTGTTTAAGTGTGAACAAAAATCTAAATAGGTTCGTCAAATAGATACGTATATGTGTTCTTGACTCTCCATTATAGTGAATAGTGATATAGTCGTATCTTTGTGTATATTTATTTATTTCTATTGAAATCTGTTTACAATATTTGTGTTTTATTTAGCTTTTATAAAATATCACGTAATATAACACCTCAATATTTAATTATTTCAATTATTAATCAAAATTATGTTATTTAAGTGCAATCGTCAGTTGTTTCAAGTTTATTTTTAATTTATAATGGGTTTCCACGACAAGCACACTCGATATTTTTAGTTCAAAACGTAGAGGAGCATGATCGCCAAAATTTGTAACTTTTGCTTTTTTAATCGATGAATTGAGTAAAAATTGCCAAGATGGTCGAAGCCATTAATCTGAACAATAAAAATATAATTCCCGAAATGTTCCAACAAAGTTGTATGGAACTGTCCATTTAGTTACCAAAATCCTATTCATTTTCGGTAGCGAAATGGACAGTTCCGTAATTTTTTTTGGGACATTGAGGATTTTTTTTTATTGTCCAGATTGATGGTCCCGACCATCTTACCATTTTTTTTAATTTACATACTACCAATTTTTTATTTAATTTGTAGATTAAAAGCAAAAGGTACAAATTTTGTCGATTGCGCCCAGAGACCAATAATTAAACAAATATAATTGTATCAATCTCTCATCGTATATGCGTATGATTGTTGGTGTATATTTCCCCCTTATCGTATAGATCGTGTGACGGGGAAACTCGCGTCAAACTGAGGTGCTCGACTTAGCGTGGTCATTTGGATTAATTCATTCAAAAATGTATTCTAACATTACACACACAAGCTATATTGATGTCAGAAATTAGGTATACTATAATGTGAATAGTATTTCCATCTCGGGCTTAAACCGTCCCGCTCTTTGGCTGGTGCCTTGGATTCTAAACCACATTTGAGCAGAGTGTTAACGTGGCAGTCAAATATGGTCAGAGGCAGAGCATTTATAATGTTGGTTAAAATTGTTGGGGCTTTTCTTTATCTTTCTTAGGGCCTGGGCAAACCGGCGGAGCGCAGCGCAGATCACTTTAAATTTATCAATGTATATTCTTTCCTATTTTAATTACAATAAGGTATAAATTTGAATGCTCTGAGGCCGACCTCGGAGCATCACGGGGGATTTCTACTCTGCGGCTGCGGCTCTAAATTTATACCTTATTGTATATTAAAATAGGAAAGAATATACATTGATAAATTTAAAGTGATCTGCGCTGCGCTCCGCCGGTTTGCGCAGGCCCTTAGGGTACACTTGACACTAGTATCGAGTGTCGTGGTGTGTGCACATGATCGACATATAAATGCTCGTAAGGGACGAAATTAAAGTCTATACCAAGCCCGGTTGACAGCGTGACGCGGAATCTGCCCGGTATCAAGAGGCTGTGCGCGAATCAGTAATATAGACTTTAATTACTGTGTTGACAGTTTAATTTCGTTTAAAAATGGTAAAATCCGTTGCCGTGCCGTCCGGTCGGTGGAAATCGTCCCTAAGACGCCATTCACGTTAATGTAGAGGCATATGTCTACTGTTTGTGTCGCCGTGTATACTTTACTGAGCCATCCGTGACCACCTGTTAACACTAAAATA
Organism: Tortrix viridana; assembly: GCA_963241965.1. Taxonomy (NCBI): domain Eukaryota; kingdom Metazoa; phylum Arthropoda; class Insecta; order Lepidoptera; family Tortricidae; genus Tortrix; species Tortrix viridana. Next base: position 2,844,775 of record OY725197.1, on the reverse strand, counting down.
TCAAATCAAGTAAAAAATATTTTCAATATTATATACAAGTCCGCGCACAAAATTAGTGCATTTCTTCTGTGTACCTCTTTTCTACTTAAAATTTAAAGCAATGTTATTATTATGAAAGGATAAATGCAATACATTCTAATATAGAGACTAAGTTTAGTTAGATGTAATTTAGTAATTTTATATTTTGAGATTTGTTTCATCCGCGTTTTTCAGTTGACTTTGTATTTTGCTTTGCGATGCATTTTTTTAGTTTAATTTCATTGATTGTATGCAGTTATTGTGTTGAAAGAATATATTCGTGTAATCGGACCGATGATAAAAACTAGCTAAATAAAAACATACTGAAATCATTGATCATATTTCACACATTACGATACACGTGTGACATTCATTCAATACTATTCTTGACATTTCTTTTAATTTGATTTAAGTATGCAATATTATCTCAAACACTCATCTTTATCCTTTATCTTGTTCGGCCATTGCGTTGATGCATTTACATTAATGTAAAATATTTTTTGATGTTTTTGACTTGATATGAAAATGCCAAAATCTTATTATATACAAATATTTTTAAATTGGCGTGTTTTGTTTAAATTCTGGCAACTAAGAATGCAGAAAATCATGTTCAGTGATACCGGACGGATGTGTTACGCTTCTCCAAATAATCAGGTGTTTCAATAACATTACTACTGTGTTTTATTTGTTGTTACCTCTCTTACTTAAACATTACAAGAATGATATACTGGAGCTATTGCAATGTGCAATATTCTGCTTCAATGGAAGAAAAGAGCTATACTTACAATATAGTAAGATACATCGATGAACGACTATGTACGTTTAAATAATCGGAATATTGTTTGGATTGTCACTCTGTTGTGGTTTATGGTGCCTAATGGATGTGTAATACTTCTGACAAACTCACTCACCAATATATTGATACGAAAAATTACGTCACGTCGCGACTTTAATCGCTAAGAATATTTTAAGAATGTGTTCTGTTGCTTACTGTTTGCAGTTAGACACTGTACAATACAGTTTTATCCAGAGTCGGAATAATAGTTTTAGATTGTGTTTGGGAGTAAGGCCACCGGTGAAGTGATAGCTTAGAGGCGTCACATTTACATATTGCTCCTCAGGGTCGGCAACGGGTTTAGGTGTCTATGGGTCCGCTTATTATCAGATGGCGCGAGTGTCAAAAAATTAAGTAGATAAGACCGGACCGACCACACTTCGGCTTTTTTATTTTTTTTTCAAAAAGCTACATGCATTATGAATCATATAGACAAATGCTCGCCAAACTATTACCCAGTTTGTTGGTGAGTGAAGCGCTCAAACACATAAGCTAACCATGCACCTGGGCAAAGTAGGTACAACTCCTGTCAACAATGCAAATTGCATCTTACATCTTACAATAATGTTTTTGAAAATATAATAAGATCTATCTATATTTCTAAAAGGCATTTTCTCAATCTCTTTTGAGGGCTGGTTTACTTAATTTTATGTATTCCCTCAGCCACCCTGCTTCATTAAATACTCTGGGCACTAAATATCTGTTTAATCTAATCGGTCAGTATATTTGTTTTGGCAGAGAGTGACAAACGATTGACAGCCGAGTAGGTACTATTAATACTTTGGTTTTATTATAGGTACATAGTTTAATTGCAAGAGTTGCTCGCAGAATGTATATATATCTACTTATTTTTATTTAACCAGAGCTGACGTCGCCTATAGTAATGTAACGCATTTTTTTACGTAAAATTCCTTATGACCTTTGTAGGTAGAAGTTTGCGGTAATTAATGGTCTGTTACGCAGATACGAGTTTTTTTTTTTTTTAATTACAAACGAGCATGCGGGGCTTCCTGTTGGAAAATGATCACCGCCGCCAACTCGAGAATGGTAGTCAACCGTTGTCGGCCCCTTAAGGAAATGAAAGCTCTCGAAGAAAACCCCCATTTCATACATATCTGGTTGGATATAAGAGGGCCGACTTATATTTTGAGTGCAACTGTGTCAGTATTATCTTAGACAATTAGGTATTTATTTAACAGCCTGTCCGTGTTGGGGGAGTCGACTGGACGGCAGAAGCCGCGCATATTTTCCTCTCTGGACATTCAGCGGAGGTAGGCGCGGAGACTGGTTGTGGGCGTGCTGTGGTCCTGACTCTAGATTTAGATAACCATTAACATTATTGATCTATATGTACGGATGGAAGGGGATTAGGGTGTTAGTTATTTTCTACTGAGGAGCCTGCCGTTTGGGTGAGATTGGGTCAAATCCCAAAAAGCGATAACCGTGTATTACGTCGGTTAAGTAAATGGAAATTCGGGAAATTATAAATTTGGACAAAAACATCGCCCAAACGGCAGATAATCCTACAGAGGCAATTAATTTAGGTATATATCTATAGCTAGGTTTACAGCTACAACTTGCAAATCTTTTTTTCAGTTGTAATTTTTTATATTCACCTTAAATATATTGCAGCATATAGGTGCTCAAACATATTTGAACACGCTCTAACACTTAAAAAAAAATATTCTAGTTTGATTTTTGAGTATAAATCCGATAAATTAAATTTATAGCGACTGTATGATCTCAAAGTTATATCTTATGTTCAAAAAACATGTAGTTTCATGACATCTAGAAAATACGTTTTAGATTCTAGAGAAACATCAGGCTACAGCACGTTTCTTCGAACCGTTTTTTTGTTTCCAAATTTGAAATAACGTTTTGTGTGAATTTATGTTTTCCAACCGATTTTATTATTTTTCTTATATAATGGAATGGAAGAATGGATAATTTCATTTAATTTCATGCTGATTTTGTTTCGTATATAGTTTGGAATTAATAATTGTCATAATAATATTCCAGATTTATTTTTAAAACTTAGTGAGCCTTATTGTAAGGTGACAAGATTCACAAGTGGTCAGTTAACCGTGTTGCCTATGGTAGATACAATATTATAATTGCCTCGGAAAAACCTTTTTACTAACTTGTGGTGTGTGAGGTATAATTATAAAATCGGATGGATCTCATTGTGATTAACTGACTACAGTTTCGCTTTGTTTTGAAATTTCGTGTGCCCTAACTTTGGAACAAACTTAACATGCGCCGTTTTGACTAATCCCGTGTTTTTGCATTATTTCCTGAATTAGTATCTTGGTTTTTATTTTATAAATCGGATTTGAGCATGTACTCTGCCGTCCAAATTCGAATTTCGATCGACGCCTTAAGGTAAGTGTGTATACTGGAACAGGACTAAGGCATGCGTTTTCAGGTATCTTAGATTTTGCTTTGTGTACTATTGCGTGCTTTTTTTTAAATTTGATTTTCACCTTGCGTTTGATTTTGATTTTTTGTATTCAGCTGGAATGATAAGCGAAGTATTTGCTTTTTCAAAATGTATTACAATTGGCTTTTATTTAAAAACTGTGAATTTTGACATGTTTTGGCAAAAATTCAAAATATTTAAATTATAATTTTTAATAGATTTCAAGAATTGGATTATCTTCTACGTGCAAAATTTACGGTTAATACAGAAATTACAAATACATATCGTCTGATTTGAAAACTTTGAATTTGTACACCACAAAACACGAATTAGCTTTAACATAAAAGCAAAAGAAAGAATAAGGTCTCAGCTCGATACAAATGCCCCGCCCGCGCGGCGCGACCCCCACCCTCCGCGCGGGCCCCCCCCCGTTAGTGTATGTTTGTCTGTTTTTAGGCCGTTGGACGCCACAACCCCGAAGCATGCTGTAGGAGCTAGTCCACAAACCTTGCTTGGGTAATTATCATACTTTTTTTTAAATTTCATTTCAGTTTCAAAATACATTAACTTATAGGTACGTATTTTAAGCATGGTAACTGGCAGATTTCTGAACATCATCAATATTGTTTTTTTTGTATGTGTATTGTTTCCATTTAAAAAGTTTGTTTTATTAGTGTTATTCACATTTTTTTTAGTAATAATAATGGTTGGTAATTCTTTATTGGGAACGATACATAACAAAAACATATTTTATCGACAGTTATTTATTTGTTGTTATTATTGTTAGTTCATTTGTGGATTAATGTTATAAGTGTGTTAAAAATTATTCTCCGAAAGTACAGTCAAGTAGAAAAATTTAGTAGCGTAAAATGTTTGAAAATCTTCACGACCTTTTACTTAGGTTCATCTACATGCCCAATTATCAATTTAATAACGTGGATATTTTACCACTGGGTAAGTGGAATACCCAGGTAAATTTACTTGGTAAATTACCAAAGATAAAACCCAGCTTAGCGTGTTAACAGCTTTTTGCTTTTGACTGTACTTGAAACGTTTTTTCGGGTGTCTTAATGGTTGAATGTTACGGCCAGTATTTCTTTGTAATTGAAATGTTATTAATTGTATTAAAGTTTGATGTTAGGTGTGCAAATGAAAATAATTCATCTCTTTACTAGGAGTGTACATTTTATCGTCAATATTTTGAAGTGTCCATCGATGCCAATCAAGTTAATTGGTCGTTTTAAAATATGAAAATACCGTTAAAGAGATGGCAAAAAGTGAAATTAAAATTAAAATCGGCCAAAAATACGGATAATATAAGCGTTTAAAACTACTAATTAGACAGAGAGATCCGACATGTCATGTGACGTCAGCGGGCACTACGGCCATATAAACTCCATGTTAAATTCTGTTTTGCTAGAAAGAGATAGAAACAAATATTTAATGGCTTATATCTTGGTTATTTTTAAACCATACCTAACGTATCCATACTAGTCATTACGTTTGACGTGAAAGTGACATAAATTGCTCCCGTCAGCCGATCTTTAATGATAACCGTGTAATATAATTAAAGCAGTCGTGCTAACGTGTATGTTGTCACAGGCAAGGCAACGACGAGCAGGTGAAGCCGCGCGTGCTGCGCTTCACGTGGAGCATGAAGACGACCTCGTCGCGGGACCCCAACGAGATCATGGCGGAGATACGGAAGGTAAGGGCGTCGATTCAATATAAATCTCTGAGGCGCTCGAAGACGAGCTGCGAGCGGACCTAGACGGCGGACGTGATAGCTCACATGAGTTGGAGTTATAGGAATGTGGGGCACAGTGGATCATTGCCTGTTTCTATGAGAAAAAGCGAGTTTTAAATAAGTAAGTAAGTAATGCTTTATTGATAAGAAAATACAATTCTTTTAAAAGTATTATCCGGCGGACCCCAAACTAGGCTGCGCCTGTATCTTGGGCATCCTCGAGTGGAGTAATGCATACATGATCAAATAAACTATATAACCTTATAGGACCTTAACACATGGAAGTTAAAAGCTAATCGTCACAGTACTACGTGCACACGAGTACCTATAGTTATGTACAATTACACGTAAGAAAAAACAAATAAAATATGTGAATGGAAGCATGCAGAAACTGTGCGCGCGCGCGTTTGAGTGTGTGTAATGTGTAGTGTGTATGTGTGTGTGTGTATCTGGGTGTTTGTTGTGACAAATCTAGACCAAAAGCTTTTCCGTGTCTTCATAAGATTGCGTTTTGAGCCAACATTTGAGATTATTTTTTTTAGTTTAAATATAGTCAAATTTTGTATCTAAAATATATGCAGTGAACCACTGTTCACCATCGATCCTCTGTGCCACACCCTCCCGTACAATTATCGTTAACTAATAAACTAATGTTAATTATGTTCAAATGAATCCCCGTTGAAAACGTAGTATTCGTTTTAGAAGGATTTAAAATAAATGAACTGCGTTTGTACAAAGGTGAAAAAGCGTTATGTGTTAGCACTTTGTTTTTGAATGAAACAGAGGCTCATTGTACGAGTACATCAGTATAAACCCTAGTTGATTATGTTGAGTAAATTGATGCAGTACATTTCGATTGGTGGTAAAATCCAATAGGTCATAATTGTATGGAATAAAAAGATAAAAAAAAAGATAAAAGATATTTATTCAGTAAGTAGGCCACACGGGCACTTTTACACGTCAAAATCTACCAGCGCTTCCCAAGAGGAGACCACTGCTGAGTAGAAGCGCCGCAAGAAACTCAACAGTTAGTCATTTTTTTAATAGAATATTCACTTATGACAATGATACTACTTATTCTAGCGTTATATAAAAAAAAATATATATATATATATATATATATATATATATATATATATATATATATATATATATATATATATTTATATGCTATACAGGTATATAAGTATACACATATATATCTACACATATGTAATCACATAAAAGAGTTTCGACATGTCTTCCTACATAAACCGTGTCCCCCTAGACAATATTAATACAGTGTTTACATGATTTTTGTGAGGTAGTAAGCAGCTAATAGTTAATTTTCAGTTAATTTTCTGGTGTAGGCCAAGCACTTTTGTCCGTTAGATAGTCCTCGACCCTATATAAACGCAAGCGTTCCTAATTCTATGACCAACTCCTGTAGACGACGACGACTCTATTAAACTAAATAAATAAAACAAAGTCGGGTTAGTTACACCATTTATAACTCGAGAACGGCTCGACCGATCTTTATGAAATTTGGCACACAGATAGTTTATTACCTGGATTAACACAGGATACTTTTTTTGATGAAAATTGGATAGTTCCCGAGGGATACACGATAAACGACTTCTACGCGGACGGAGCAGGAAAAGCTCGTAATCAATTAATAACTAATTATCGTAGACTTTAATTCCAGGTGAATAACCATCTTTTGGTGTATATAAAGGTATTCTTGTATCAGCAGCCTAATAACTTATTCCCTACAGGTCCTTGACGCGAATAACTGTGACTACGAGCAACGCGAGCGGTTCCTGCTCCTGTGCGTGCACGGCGACCCCAACGCGGACTCGCTGGTGCAGTGGGAGATCGAGGTGTGCAAGCTGCCGCGCCTCTCGCTCAACGGCGTGCGCTTCAAGCGGATATCCGGTCAGTACCAGGGCTGTTACCACCTGCAGGTCCTCGAATAATCATCACTCATCATAACCGCATCGCTCCAGCGCTGCTCTGACGGAGCTAGTTGTCTTTTAAATGACAGTTAACTTCTTGTGTTCCATAGTAGGTATATGCTATAGTGGCACATACCATAAATTTACCAACGGATATCTGATGTCTTCTCGCAGTTATATATCATCGAATCTAGAGGGGCCGCTAGCTGCATCACCTTTGATTGAAATCCTGGATCCGCCCTTGGTAGGTAAATGTTCGACGAGCAAAATTTTTACAGAGACATGCTCGAAGTTGTATTGAAGAAATGGCCAACTCCGATTTGCTGTTTCGAACAAGCTTTGTACCTGTCCACTCGTTCAAACTTGCTCGAATGAACATAGAGGTAAAAATATCGAGCAAGATTGTATGTGAAAACTAAGGAGAAAATGAAGTATCATCGGTCAGTACTATCGTCATCGTACTTTAATAATAAACTCATAAATAAATTTTACATTTCCAGGCACGAGCATCGGCTTCAAGAACATTGCGTCTAAGATCGCGAACGAGCTCAAACTGTGACTGCCCGGGAACCCGCCCCGCCGCCGCCGCCGGCGCCGCGCGCCGTCCCGCTCGCGCAGCCGCTCCCGCTCGCACTCGTCGTCCGACGACGCGCCGCCGCCGCCGCCGCGCGGCGACTCGCTGCGCCTCTCCGCCGAGGACATGGTGCTCGTGGCCAACGGCGGCGTCACCACGCCGTCGGGCGCGCTCGCGCACTTCCTCGCGGCCTACTCGCCGGCCGAGCTGGCGCTGGCCCGCAGCGACTACCTGCGGCCGCCGCGCTCGCCCGGGCCGCCGCGCGCGCCCGACCCGCGCTCCTCGCTGTCGCTGCGCGCCGACCCGCCCGGCGCGCCCGCCCCGCGCCTGCCGCGCCAGCCCTACTCGCTCAGCGTGCACACGCTGCGCCGCCAGCCGCGCGCGCGCTCGTCGCCGTCTCCCCCGTCCCCCCTGTCTCCCCTGTCTCCCCCGTCCCCCCCGTCCCCCTGCGACTGCCTGCCGACGCACCCGATCCCACCCCCGGAGTTGTTCGACTTCTAGGCGTTCGAGTACGATTTCCGAAGAGGATCTCTCGCAAAGCGTTTCGAATTGAGTATGGAAATGAATTTTAGAATAATAAAAAAATAAATGAATTGTGAAGTTTAGTTTTATTCGCGAGGGACGCGAAATAACAACAATAATAACACCGTGTTGTCGCGTCTTGGACTTTTCTTACTTTTTTTAATAGTTTTAATCCGCGCCCGGCGGTCCGGCCGGCGTTGTTGTATACTGATTTGTATTTTAAACTTTTTAATTTATATTATTCTTTGAAGGCATGTTTTTTATCGTTTGTATGGAGTTGTTTTAAAAGACATCGTTTATGAATTGTGTCGCGCCGGCCGGCGGCGGCGCTCCAGCGAGCGGTACTATTTATAGAAGTGTTCGCTTCGGAGATATTCGGTTTGAAACCGAGTAAAATACTAGGAATCATTAAGAACAAATTTATTATAAATCGAGTGAAAAATCAATCGGTGCGGTCGGTGCTTGGCGCGAAACGAATAGCTCCGAACAAAATACTTTTACAAGCAGAACTGTACATATTGTTAATCGTGTTGTATAATGTACAAAGTGAGTGTCAGCTCAACAGTTAATCTTAGCTTAGTGTTAATTATACTTTTTCCAATAATGACAAATATAAATATACAAAATATGGCTGTCGAGCGATATGATATATCGTTGTCCTTGTAAGTGTCCGGGCTGTGTTGGCGCCCGGCCGCCCTATGTTATTGGGGCCGCGGGGGTCAAGACAGGCTGGTATCGCGCGGTCGCCCACAGATACTGTCTCTTTCTAATTGTAAGGCTGAATTAGAAAGTGTCAAACATGTTCTAATTCTAAAACTGTCAAATATTTAATCTTACGGGTTATGGAGTTGGTTGAATGGTCACACACTCGAGTTTGGCCAAACGTTTGTCCAGCGACGGCCAACTTATAAAAACTATAAATTTTCACTTGTTTTTAGGGCCGTGTAACTTGGACGGTATTAGGCCAACTTTGTTAGAACAATTCACACGAAAAATAAATTCAGCTTCTTGTATATCGAAGCCATGCTCAAATGGTTTTATTGCCTAAGGCCGCTATTAGACTATCACGGAAATATGTTATTTTCAGTTCAAATATCAGTCAAATGACGGTAAAATATCTACCTATAATGATTGATGTTGTCTATGATCATAGATATGGGATCCTATTTGACAGCAAGCGTACATACAAATATGATCATATCGTCTAACCTCAAAAAATTGCGTCTTCAAAACGCAAGAATTTCGAGTACAATATCGAAACAACAATTAATATTATTAAACGAGTGTTTATGTAATAATCTTGCTTATTTAATTCATCAATCCCCTTTTATTTTTATATGCAATTAATAAAGTTGCACTAAGCAACGGAAAACACGGCTAAATCTATATCCATCTTGATTAATATTACGTTTATATGATCATAGGTGGTTCATAAGTGGAATAAGTAAAAATGAAGACCAGCATAATTGCACTATAATCATAGAATTTGACAGATATGACACCATAAATATATCGACGGTCCCTATGAACATAGTCGGATCTGCTAAACAGTTGTTTTGCAGATCTAACTATGTTCATAGGGACCGTCGATATATGATAATGTAATAGCGGCTTACGTATAAGAGGGTGTATTGATGTTTCTAAGCACTTAAATATAATTGATGCTTGTTTGAAAGTTGCTTGAGGCGTGATTGGGGAATACTTATATACTTAGGAGTCATTATCGTGACGTAAAGTGTATTATCGTGTGGATTGTTGACATATATGTTTTTTTTGAGGGAATTCATTGCTTAATGTCGCTTTTATACTAAATTATTACTGTATTTTATAATAAGACTGATAATGACTCATGTATGTGTTGATTGACTAACACTCTACAGTGTTTAATTTGAATTTAAGTATTAAAATGTGTCAAAGTGGTAGTAATTAATGTCAGATTTTTATTAATGAATTATTTTGTGGACAAATTCAACATGAAAAAATTAAAGGACTCATACAATAAGTCTCAAAGCTTCGTCCTTTTTGACATCTTAAGCAATGATATTACCCTCATAGAAATGTATAGAGATGCGGATGATTAACCAATAAAATAGCGTTAACTTGGTTTTGTTCGATCATGGTAAATAAAAAACTGGTCATGACATCCTTGTTAAACCCAATGTGAGACACGAGCTTTATATATGTATGTATTCATTCTACATTAGTATTTAAAATTCTAAAATATCGAGGACAAGTCAGTTATGCCACAGAATGTGCGTTTGCAAAGGAAATACATTTCTATTAGTTCGTGTTTCAAGGTTGCATACACCTCGGTGTGGGTCTCAACGAGGACAAATGACAAAATACCACATGATTCTCTTCTTTAACTACATTATGTCCTGCAGAATTTAAAAGTAAGTCTAAATCGACCACTTTACATTGATCTCTAACTTTGAACAAATAGCAATCTGTATGTGATCAAGATATGGTGGTCGTGGTGCACTTTAGGACTGTCCAGGCTATTTTCATTAGTCGTTAGACTTAATTTATCGTGTTTAAAGAGGAAAGTCGCGTGAAATGTAGGTTTTTCTTGTTTATATGTGATCGTAAGGCATCCCGGTGCGGTGTGTGGCCTCTCTAGCACTCTGTAATGTCTCACTGAAATTGTTAGATGTACTTGTAATTGTGATCAAAGTATTAAGAACTTTGTAGTTATAGCAATAATGTTCATTGTTAAAGTGTCAAATATATTGTTTCCCTCTTGGTATAAAGTCGTGGATCGTCAACAGCCTTTCGTTTTGTAATTAGCGGTTTGTTTTGTGATTTGGTGTGACGCTTTCATTTCTACGTATTCGTGTGCCGTTCGCATACTTACTAGGATATAGTTAAGGTAGGTATGGATGTATAGTGTGTGAGGCGATCGCGTATTTTCTATAATCTAAATAAGCGTAGTATAACTTTTGCAAGAAATCGCAAATTTGACGTTTCAGTGTGAACTGTCAAGCTGCATTCAACTCGAAATTCATCAATCCTGGCCGATCCATCAATTCCGATATTTTCAAAACTACAGTTTTAACCTTATTAATTGTTAATATAAGGCGCGAAACTGCTTGTTTTTTTTTTTTGGTATGTGAAAGCGAATTCGACCTTTCCTAACTCTTCCCATTCTAACTGTTAACGCCGCCATTACAAAATGTATTTGCGACACTATATAAAGATATCCTTAGACAGGAAACGCAACTGTGAAGTTGATTTGGTTAAACCAAATTAAGTTTGCAGTTGATTCTGCTCCTGTCGTTCGGCTAATTGGTTTATAAACGGCAAATGTATCTTTGTAATTCATAAGTGCCATTATAATGGGAAGAGGCGGTTTCGATAGCACTAAGCCGAACTGGGTACATAATATATACATACAGTAGTTATATATTTATATATATATATATATGAGCTTTGTTTTACGATATAATATAGAGTAGTCGTCCGTTGCCTGTGAGACGCGTGTGCGGCGTTTTGTGAGGTATTCAAGTGGAAATAAATTTTATTTTTAATTCCAATACTGTTTTTATTGGTTTATATTATACCTGGTTACCCCGGGATCCCATTAGTGGGCCTTGACAAGTTGGGATTGACCTAAGCCGCCGAACGGTGGTCTATGGTCCGGTCGTGGTATTCGAACCGCGGACACCATTCAAGCCTGATCGTCGGTGATACTGGAGAAAGAGCTTGGCCCTCACAAAGTAAGTCAGTAAGGTGCATTTTACAACCTATTGAATTTGTTTGTTAGGCGGTATTGCAGTATCTGTTACCTTCGGGTAAAATGTGACATTTGCCACATACATACAAAATGTTTCAAAATTTAACCCTAATTAACCTTAACTATCCGCGGTTAGAGCCTCCGGAGCGGACATTAGCTGAACAGACAGATTTCTACGCCATTGATGGATATATCCGCACCACTGGTTCAACACCAACGACGGATATATCCGTCATGCATGGTCGACAGCGCAAAATAGACCTGAGTTTCTATGAGTTTAGGTTGACATTAGCTCTAGTTTTTAGTTGTCATTTGTGTGTGAGTAACGTATTTTGTATTAGACATGGCGACGGACAATTATAGATATTAGATAAAATGATGAATACAGTAAAGACAAAAACATATGGCCCAATTAATAAATCTTTTCTGAGATGCCCGTAATTGTCAAGTCTAAATGATACACAGATTTAGGTTCAACATTGTCCCTTCTGTTCCTAAAAGTTAACGACGTGAAAGTTAACTCATATAATTTCGATACAGGCCAAAACTACACCAGACTCCCATTACGCGGATATATCCTAACCAGCAAAATTTGGTTTCAAAGTCCTTAACTTTCTGGAACAGAACTTCTGTTTCTGTGACTGTGTATACATGACCCAAACTCTCATTTTTGACGTATCTTGAGACTGACTTCTCAGCCAATAATCAGTATATTAATAGGGCCCATAATACTTGAAAAATAATGGTGAGTAACAGAACAATAGCGTGATAAAAATCTACCAATTTTTAAATACTGGTAAAACAAGTCTGCTAATGAAGGACTGGATTTAGCATGATTCTTTACAAATGCATAGCGTTCGGGGAGCAGAGGACCTGTGTACGACGCTGTTAGCCTATTTGGTCACTACCAACAGGGTACCCAGCCTACGAAGCTAACGGTCCTGGTTTCGAATCCCTGTAGGTATGGGCTAATATTTGTGTGATGAGCGCGAGTAATTGATTCTGAGTCATGGATGTGTTCTATGTATTTAAGTATGTTTATCGTTGCCTAGTACCTATAGTACAAGCATATAGCTTAGTGTGGACTGTCTCCTGATATTTATTAATTACTTTATTTATAAATTTTTATCATAATCGGATTGGTAATAAAACGGCGCATTAAATATAAAAGTAAGATTTAATAAAAATAAGTTACAATATCTATTATTTACATTCCCTTAAAGCATTACATCTTAAAACTAGCGTTGGATAAGCAGTAATTGACTGGAATAATTAAAATTATAGGTACCTACACTGCTCCCGTTTCCCGAAAGTTCCTTAGAAAATATACCTAACTCTATTTTGATCTACCAATTATAGAGTAGGGGTGTCTTTTTCTAAATTTAATAGAACATTTGAATATACTTAGCGACCACAATTGCAAAAGGATTTTGTATAATAAAAGGTTTTACCAAAAAAAATAAAAATACATGGGCCATTCGATAAGTAAGTGGAAACTGTACTTTAAAACTAAAGAAGAATTATATTTACATCAGTTTTATTGCAATAACATGGCTTATTTTGGCCGTATCACAAAGTAGTGTAATCAGTGGAAACTGCCCTATTGCTGGCTCCGTACCTATTATTGGCACCATGCACATTTCATGCATTTTTTTTGTTATTAGAAGCGACAATTCTACAATCACTAGGTGCCAATAAGTGATATTTTGGATGCCAATAATTGGGTGTTTTAGCTTACCTCTTATTTTCCTTGCCACTACCTCTCTATTATTTACATTTATTTATACTTTATTTATAGGTAGTATTTAGAAAGTTTTATTTGTATTTTAAAATTATACATGCTAATAATAAAATTTTAACAATCAAATGGTATTAAATATCTATATGTAATAAAGCACGAAGAGACAAACCTGAGTTGTTGAATGAAATGTGATTAGATTTAATGGGCGATTGAAATACGTAATGATCACAACTGAAATGGCTGCCATTCAATTCTTACTAGCCACACCATGTTCTTCCAAAAGTCACTTATTTTGTCATTCCTTATTAATCGGTAAACCGTCCAAATCTATTTCAGTGCTTGGAACAAGCGGGGGTTTGAAGCCATACTCTATCCTCAAGTTCGACATCTTGGGCGTCCGATCCGCTCTACGCAACTTGAGCTCAGTCAAGTAATTTCTATTCTCTTGCCAGTGGTTATCATTCTGGACCAAAGGCGGCGGACCGTAGTACTCGTCAGTCCTTTGCTTCTGCTTATTGTAATTAGTTAAATAGTTAATGTAGTTGGCCAGTATCGGCGACTTTTTAAAGTCTTTGATCTCATATTTAGGAGTGTTATTTATGTACTGGTATGAAGATGCGTAAAGATTACCCCAATGGGAGGTTTGGACCGGCTGTGGCGCCTGTTGCCATTCTTTCACGTACTGAGTTTTCTGATCGACATTGTGTACTTCGTTCACGTTTAAATGAGGAGGCGGGATTCCTTGCTTATGTTGTTCCGGCGTATATTTCTGATACTGAGGAATATTCTGAGAATGTTGTGCTACCTGAGAATATCCGTAATTGTAGTAATCTTGAGGCTTTTCGAAATTATATGGCACTTTCATAGGTACGTAGACGGGCCTTTCTACTTTCTTTTCTACCGGGTATGGGACTTTAACCTCTACCGGCACTTCGACGCGGTAGGGCACTCGCTTTTCTACAATCTTTTCTACCGGGTATGGAACTCTTTTCTCCACGGGATAAGGTTTATCCACATATTTAGTCACTACGACAGGTTTTTCCACAATTTTTTCAACTACTCTGTCAACTGGGTATGGGACCTGTACATGTACCTTTTTCTCTACGATTCGGTCAACGTGAACCGGATAAGGCACTTTTTTCTCCACTATGCGTTCAACCGGGTACGGTTGCGGCACGTGTACTGCGTATGGTACCGGTTGAGGGACTGGTACTTCTACACGAACCGGTCTGTCCACTACTTTAGTTACAGTTACCGGTTTTTCAACGATTCTTTCAACTGGAACCGGTACCCTCTTTTCTACCGGATAAGGTACTGGTACTTTAGTCTCGTAATGCACCGGATAAGGCACACGCTTTTCAACTTCGTAAGGCACCGGTACTTCCTTGTGCACTATCTTCTCGACGGTTACGGGCCTCTCAACTTCAACGGGGTAAGGAACGCGGGTTTCTACAGGAACTGGGTACAGAACTTGTTTTTCTACCGGCACTTCAACTGGCACTGCGACTGGTGTAGGTACTGGCACTTGGTGAATCACCTGTTTTTCTACAACCTTTTCAACCGGGTAGGGTACGTGTATCGGACGGTCGATGTACACTTTGTGCTCCACCGGGTATGGTACCTGTACCGGGTAGAGATGCGGTACTTCGACTGGGTAAGGCTTGTCGACAAATCTAGTGACTTCCACCGGTCTATCAACGAATTTTTCGTAAGCAACCGGAACGGCCACAGGCCTGTCAACCGGGACGTGTTTAATGACCTCCACCCTTTCTGGATAAGGAACTTCCTTCTCTATGATTCGGTCCACGAATTGTGTGATAGGAACTTCCTTTTCAATAATAATGGGCTGAATAATTTGCTGATCTTGATCATGATCGATACTATTGTAATAAGGCCTTGCATATTCACGTCTCTCATTACTCGAGTCTTCATTTGGTCTAATCTCAACTTCTGTTTGAACGTTTTCGCTTTGTTCTAATTGTTCTCTGGCGTCATTATGTTGATTTTCAATTTTATTCTTATTTTGAGTATATCTATTATTCTTTTGATATGTCTCATGTGATCTCAAAGCGCTCACGTAAGTGTTATACAAAGACTTTGCCAAATCTAACGGGCCTTTGTCGTTGCTTCTTCCTTCATTTAAATATTCATGCACTTCGACATCATTAATGTGAATAATGTCCAAGGGAATCGATTTTTGTACCTCTACAGTTGTTTTATCCCTTTTAGGGCTCTTGACTGTGTCAGTTACAACTTCGCTGTCCGACACCTCGTGATCATCCACAGTATTGAAGGTTTCCGAGTCGTTTGCATTAAAAAGCCTTAATGCCACTGTAATAGGAGCCAAATACTTTTGACTAATGGGTCTGGGTGTAACGTTAACCAATTCTTCATCAAACTGTTTGTAATTGTCACTATTAGTATAATTCTCATCAATGCTATTTCTAACACCTACAATCTCATAGCCGTCTTGAATATATGGCACCATGGTTGAAACCAAATTGTTAAGTATTTGCTCTTTGTATGTGTCATAGTTTGAGTCTTGGACAACTATAGGAGAAGCAAATGTGTATTGGTTCGAATTTGTTTGCAGGACTTCTTCTTTTTGCTTGTTATTTTCTATATGTTCTATCTCACTGTCAACTATATTCGCTATTTTAGCTTTCACTGTGATCCTGCTTCGTGGCGTGCTTGCTTGCACGGTGTTCGTAATCCTCGCCTGTTCCCCTTTTAAATTAAAGCGGGGTTTGGGTTTGATAATGTCATCGTTATGCACATTACTCAGTTTCTCCACGGCGTGGTTTATTTTAAGTAAATCTTCGTTGGATATTATATCCTGAGTAGAAGCGACTAATCTCGAAATACGCTCGTCTTCTGTCGTTATACTCCGCGCTGTCGAGGAACCCTGATTATAGTAATACCTCTCACTTCTAGCGTTGCCTCGAGGTGCCTCTACTCTAAAATTAACAGCGCCTCGATACGACAGAGGCCTCTCAGTGCCTTCTTTTATACCGAAATTTCCGTTTATGTTATGAATGTCGTAAGCAAAGCGCGTATTATTTAGATTGTTGTTGTATTCTTTAGGCGTTCTATTGTTTTCATCATCGTTTGTGCAATTATGATCTTTGAATACTTGAACCACGTTAGTAGTCAAGTGTTCGTGATCTGGCTCCGTGTTATCCTCTTTGTGGTGAAGAGGAGTCGAGCGCTCCGCACCTTCGTTCGTTTGGTCGTCGTTCGATTGTTTGTAATCATATATTTGTTCGTTTAGTTGGACGGGGTGTAAAGTTTCAATGTTGTACTGGGCCGGGGTTACTAGGACGTTGTTGTTGTAGTAAAAGTTGGGTATTGGGGAGTATTGTACGTCGGGCTGAGGGATTTGGACGAGCTGGTCTTGCGGGGAAGAGAACTGCCGCTGCAGAAGAATTATCTCGACCGGAGACTGGCCTGTTTTTCTTTCTGGCGCTTGTGTTCCAGTTGATGATATTTGGTGCAGTTGTGTTGATAACTGAAACAAAATTTAATTTATTTATTTTTAATCATTCACCAATTACAAATAATTATAAACGTAAAAGTTTGTAAAGATGTTTGAATAGCGGATGTTTGTCTTTCAATCACGCATTAAATACGGAAATGATTTGGTTAAATTTCGGCGTACAAATACTTAGGTAATATATTTTTCTCTTGTAATTTTTTATAGTTCCCCAGGAAATAAATATATGTACAAATGAGTTCTAAGTGGACGAAATCGCGGAGACAGAGTAGTGGAAAATGTAAATCTCACGTTAAAATTTACATACTTATAGGTAGGGTCAGCTGCAGAGAAAAGTCATCACCCCTGCATACAAGTTACTTAGCAGGGGGGGTTTATTTTCTCTGCAGCTGATTGTACATAAAATAGAGCAGGTTAGTAGCAGTACCTACTAGGTCTGTTAGTTTAAATTTTTTATGTAGATTCCGACATTTCTTGGTTGACAATATTAAGCGCAATTTGGCAATTCAATGAAACGAAACTTTGTACCTAATCTAGAAAATTTAAGTGCCGGTAATATTTTATACAAATATCCAATGTTATCCCTAGATTTATTAATTTTGCTGCTCTTTTCTTATGCAGAAATCCCTTACCTATAAATATTCAGTCTTGATTTAAAGATACATATTCTGAATACAATGAACAAGAGATTATTAGATTGACGATCTTACTGTGAATTTATTATGATTATGTGACATAGAATAAATGTATATTTCAACATGAAATAAATGCCTACCATACAAATGAGCTGGCCCTCTGACCGAGCGGTTGGCAGCATATTTTAAGCTGCTGATGTGATCAATAGACTGCAATTGCTTTATCTTTTATTTCTAATTAGCTGCAGCTACGTCGGCCCAGAGACTGCTGTCCCTCGGAAAACTGGCCTTATTTCTAGGATAACACGTGTTCATTTTTGTCCTCGTCTGTATTTGATACAAATTTCAAATCGAACTTTGAACCGTGAAGATAAAACAAACGAACAAATTACTTCGCATTTCACAGTATTTTAAAAATCCATGTCATCGGACATTTTTCCATTGATGCCACCGTTCGATAGGATTTACTATTTTATTTTATCTATTCGGTTTAGTTTTTGAGAAAAAAATATTCAATTTTTGTAATTTTTACGTACATCAAAATCTAAAAAACTGAATATATATTTTTCTCGTGGTCCTTTACAATGGGCCTCATAAGAAAGCTCAAGGTCACCCAAAGGGCAATTGGGAAGGGCTATGCTCGGCGTTCCTCTGCGAGATCAGAAATGCGGAAATCCGCAGGAGAACCAAGATCACCGACATAGCCCAGCGAATTGCGAACCTTAAGTGGCAGTGGGTGGGGCACATTTCCTAATGCTAATAATATATTTTATAATGTTTTTGCTTAAGCTCATTTGACGGTCAATACCTAGTTGAATGCCGCCATTTTTTATACATAAATGTGACGTTCTCAATATAAAGGGACCTTTGGAGGTAGGCAGTTACGCTCTTCTTATACTTGTAACTATACGAATACTATTACTATATTGGCCGTCGTCAACAGCGGCGCCACCATGTGGGTTAGTAATACCTGAGCTGGTGGTGGTGACGCCAGCGGCCGCTCGGCCGGGGCGCCGGCGCCGCCCGCCACGTACCGCACCTGCTGCTCGCTCTGGGGACAAACCAACAGCTGGAGAACACTTTCTAACAACAACCATGTTCAGGCAGATTTGGCGTCAGATGCCACATTTAAATATTAGGGGATAGCACCACCAATGATTCTTTACAAGTATCTAAGTTTTACAGGTGGCCCTAAGACACTTTTCTAGAGAATTTTGTGTTAACCCCATCTATTGGTTGGTACTGTTGGTAGCCTAATGGTTTAAAAGCCGTGGTAGCCTAATGGTTTGACCTGCCGACTCTTAAGCAGAGGGGCGTGGGTTCGAACCCGGGCTTGCACCTCTAAGTTTTTCGGAATTTATGTGCGAAATATAATTTTTAAATTTACCATGAGTTTTTCGGTGAAGGAAAACATCGTGAGGGAACCTGCACACACCTGCAAAGCAATTTGACGGTGTGTGCGAAGTTCCCAATCCGCACTGGGCCCGCGTGGGAGCTATAGCCCAAACCCTCTCATTGTGAGTGGAGGCCTGTGCCCAGCAGTGGGCTAGATTATTATTATTATTTATTGGTTGGTTGGTCAAACCAATGATCCATGGCCCAATGGCCGTTGGAGCGGAAAGGTTCTAGAGTGGCGACCGCGAACCGGGAAACGGAGTGTTGGCAGGCCATCCACAAGGTGGACCGACGATCTGATAAAGATCGCGGGAAACCGCTGGGTGACAGCAGCAGAGGACCGATCATTGTGGAAAACCTTGGGGAAGGCCTTTGTCCAGCAGTGGACGTCTTGCGGCTGATAATGATGATGAATGATGACCACCAATGATTCTTTACAAGTATCTAAGTTTTACAGGTTGCCGTAAGACACTTTTCTAGAGAATTTTGTATTAACCCCATCTATTGGTTGGTATCTAGTCAAACACACACATACACACGACTGCAATCCCATGTCCCCGATATTTCACTAGCCAATGAAACCTA
Source organism: Tortrix viridana (assembly GCA_963241965.1). NCBI lineage: Eukaryota > Metazoa > Arthropoda > Insecta > Lepidoptera > Tortricidae > Tortrix > Tortrix viridana. Next base: position 2,825,144 of record OY725197.1, on the reverse strand, counting down.
CTTGAGGCAGTTTGACGAAGTAGTGTCCCGCGGAGCCGGCGCCCTGCTGCGAGAGCTGCCAGCCCCACTCGTAGCCGCCGCTGGTCTGCTGGAGTTTCTGCAACAGCACCCCGGTTGGTATTGAGAGGGTTACAGGTATAATGGCGCAGTATACTCAAGCGAGAGCGAAAAAATTATACAGTGCAAATAGCTCTCGTGTAATAATTTTGATATGTGATTTTGGTGCCCTCCTGGCCCCCTAGGAAGCAAGAGATAAAATTTGACAGGTGCTAGGGAAATTAATACATCTATTCCATATTCTAATGTAAGACTTAACGCTTAAGGTTGAAAATAAAGTGTGTCTTGATAAAATCTTTATAAAAAAGTGAAAATCGCTATAGTCGCTTAGTAAAGTCAGGACGGTACACTATTATTTTAAACCTTAAGCGTTAAGTCTTACGTTAGAATATGGAATAGATGTATTCATTTCCCTAGCACCTGTCAAATTTTATCTCGTCCATGCATATTTAGCCCGCAGAGGTGCTCCCTGACCCGTGAAGCCCTAAGCTGCTTACTTTAATGGCTAATCCGGCGCTGGACACTGCCTTAACCTCCTAAGCCCCTTGTAAAATAGAATGTACATAATACGGCCGTTGGAATAAAGATCCATTGCAAAGGAGATAGAGTGGAATTTCTTTTGTTTTATGACTGACAATTAAATTAGAAAATATACTCTTTTCTATTCAGAATAGGTTAATATTCCATTGGCAAATTTCGTTGTATGGTAGGCCTTAGGAGGCTAAGACCCACTTCAGGTTGCTGAGCCGGCGAAATAAATAAATACCCTTTTATTACTCATTAGTTAGTTAATAACCCGTCCATTTATAACGCCTTAATGCTTTTCCGGGTGATTGCTAAACTTTCCCGTCACTTGAATAATTGTGCTTTTACGATGGTCATATAACAGCCGGTGTCAAATACTTAGCGCGCTGTAATCAGTTAATACGGATAAGTTATTCAATTCAATTCAATATTTCATTTCAGACTCTGGGTCCATAAGAGAGTAATACCTACATTAATCTTACAATCTAGGTTTTAGTAATGAAGACAAAAAGCAAAACAATTATTACACTAATCCAAACAATAGTGTGGATTGGCTTTGCGCTTTATATTTAGGAGTAGAGAAGCGCTTATACATAAATACATAATAGGTATAAAATGAAGTCGCCCTCCGCGTCTGTCTGTCCCTAAGTAGATATGCTTAGATCTTTAAAACTACGCAACGGATTTTGATGAGGCATTTTCTGGGTAAGCGTGTACCATCTTCGACCTCGTCTTCACAACACTAGGTGAGTCTGAGGTTAAACGCAAACCCATATATGATAAAAAAAAAAAAGGTTTTCACCATCAGTTGGATAATTCTTCACGAAAGGTTTATGTATATAATAGAACCCGGAGCGAAGCGAGGGCGGGTCGCTATAGGCTATATTATAACTTATGTAACCGAAGCGAAGCGAGGGCGGGTCGCTATAGTTGACTTATATATAATATCGCTAATAGCATTTTTAGGGGGCAATTATGAATAAATTCTGTCGGTAAAGTGACAGTCAGCCCTAATTAATAAATATTTTTTTTATATTTTTGTCACCGACAAACAGGCAGACGGCCCAACTGATGGGAAGTGCGTCACCAATACGTTGCCGGTCTCGAAGGGTGACTGGAACCCGGTCTCAAATGTCGGAACACAGCAAGGCTGCTTAGCGACATACTTACTATAATTATGCCGGCGGTAGCCATCCAGTCGGGCTCCAGGCCCACCACCTAGCTTTGGGTTTTTAGTCGCCTCTTACGACATGTCACCCACGCGAGAAAAAATATTCTTTATCCGTTCCCGCACGGATAAAAATCTAAAAACACTATTCAAATTTTTTAACACTCTTAATCAGGGACTGTGTATCGATAACCGAGATATATCGGTATGTTTAAGAAAATATCGATAACAATATCGATACTTTCCGAATATATCGATAATTGTATCGGTAAACTTAAATATCGGTAAACAGATATCGATACTTTTATCTCAATACTTGGTACCGACCCTAATATTTTTTTATTTTGTCAGCAAATCGTGTTGGTAATCAGATACATAATCACCTGGCCAAATATTGCCACTTGTGATGGGTGTATTAGTGCCTTTGACCTACGATTTTTGAAGAGTTCTGTCGGTTCCTCAAGGATTCCATCATCAGAGTATAATTTTTATAAAAATGAGACCAATCTGAACCGGGTATGTTTTATTCGGGTATGTTAAGTATGTTATCTGACTGAATAAAAAATAATTCAAATCTGGTCTTATTGACGGAGTTCTGTCAAAATATCGATATTAAAATGTGCTGAAAATTATTTATCGATACCTATATCGATAAAAAGACACCCTAATTATGGATATTTATATCGATATCCAAATTACACCTGTATTACAGTACCTGCTCTTCCGCGTTCAAAACCATATTGCTATTAATTATACGGCCGCAACTATAAAGTGAATAAGAGCTATCATAACGTTAAAACGTTGTCAAATCAAACAAAAATAAACATTGATCTTACATCACGTTATTATTGACTCACTAACAGTGTCAGTGTTTATTTTTGTTTTAAATAATGACTCACACTAAGTAGTTTAAATTGTAATATGTGACGTTCTCAATATAAAGGGACCTTATGGAGGCAGGCGGTTACGCCGTTTTTAGAACTGTTACCATAGTATTCGAATAGTTACAAGAATAAGAAGAGCGTAACTGACTCCCTCCATAAGGTCCCTTTATATTGAGAACGTCACATATGGTGTCAGATTAAGTGGAAATAAAGGCCTCACTAGACGACGCAGGTAGCCCAGTCGGTAACCCTGCCTACGAAACCAGCGGTCCCAGGTTCGATTCGGTAAGGGCAAATATTTGTGAGATGAGCGCATGTATTTCTTTTTGAGTTTTAGACGTTTACTACAGTGAAAATATTTTTTTCTATATACCTATAAGCATATTTATCGTTATATGGAAGTTCTGGTAAAGCAAATCGTCGAGTAAAGCGTACCTATCTGTCAAATAAATTTAGCCCTTTTTCTTACACTTGAAAATAGACTAGGAAACGGCTATCTTTAACTGACAGATGAACTTACTTTTCAATTCTGAAACAGGCTCATTTGGAGTAACCTTATCTATCCGCGGTTTGAACATTAATAATCAGCCATCCTAACGATAGTTAAGTCAATCCGTTGTCGCCTTTGGAAATTAATGAAATCACGTCAACTGGAGTTATTGGCTTACTAGTTAGACTGCGACAGAGTTCTAAAACTGGCTTAACAATTGAAGTTTTACTTAGATTACTCAACAGGTGGTCTCATTTAAGATTAGCCTAATACATTTTATATAACTGTACAATTCAATACATATCTGTCACTGAGACAATTGGTTGCGTAAAACACACAATGACGCAACTCCGGCCGGAGAGAGTTATTAATAATAATTATTTCGGAGCTCGGAAGCAATCAAGTGCTATTATTTTTCATGTATGGGCGTTAAAAGTGGTTTGCCGCGGAGAAGCGAAAGGACAGGAGATGCAAATTGATTAAAATATTGAAAGTTAATTTTTATAGCCAGCAAATCTGTCCATATTCATTTTAAAAGTTTTTATGTAAGTAACCTACCACATTGTACTAGTTTTTGTGCTATAAAATAATTTGAAAGTAAGTTTATTATTTGGGTGAATCAACTTTTAAGGTACTCCTTTTCTTTTGCGGCACTAAAACTTTCCTGGTGACTTATGATTAATAATAATTTATAAATATTAAAATCAGACCATCAAATTTACAGATCCCACATGTTAGACACCTCAAATATTTCTTAATTTTCGGAAAACCCTGGTAACTCAGGGGAAAATGCACATTTTTCGTACAAACCCTTTCATACAAACATTACCTGCCCTGCCCTGCGTTACCAACTATATTATTATTTAAAATTGTACCATTTTAAAACAACATTTTTTAAATGTTAGCCTATATGTCTGATTTTATAAATGTGTACGCCACGACGTTAGCAAATATATAGTTTTTCTAAAAAAATATAAATTGTTAAACATCTCGAAAAATTGGGAGCACCTTAAAAGTTGATTCACCCATTTATCTTTATTGCAAAAAAATAGTACAAAATGAAGAATCTAATGGCATTAGATTTTGAACACTTCGCATCAAACGTGTTGTTTGACATTTTTCTCTCCTTGAGGACTATCAAGTTTTTACGCCCTAAAAGTAGGTATCCTACCTATGTAATAATTTCATCCAAATACTTTAACCAATCATATGACTAAATCACAAGCATAATTAAACATTATTGAAAACATTAAAAAAATATGTCGTATTGAGGCGTAAGGATAAGAAGGCTCAAGGTCACTCAAAGGGCGATGGAAGAGCTATGCTGGGTGTCTCCTTGCGAGATCGAATCAGGAATGAGGAGATCCGCAGGAAAACTAAAGTAACTGTTATAGCTCACCGAATAGCAAACCTTAAGTGGCAGTGGGCGGGGCACATTGCTCGTAGAACCGATGGCCGTTGGAGCGGAAAGGTTCTAGAGTGGCGACCGCGAACCGGGAGACGAAGTGTCGGCAGGCCTTCCACAAGGTGGACCGACAATCTGATAAAGGTCGCGGGAAACCGCTGGATGACAGCAGCAGAGGACCGGTCGTTGTGGAAAACCTTGGGGAAGGCCTTTGTCCAGCAGTGGACGTCTTGCGGCTGATGATGATGATGATGATTGAGGTGTACAATTCAATTATTAATAATAAATAATAAACCAGAAATAGACACAAAACCGCTCTACAACGTTTGCTAGTACAATGGATCCTATGAACGAATTTACACAAATACCAAGTTATTTTTTTTTATTGGACACAGCATACGCGGGCATCTCCGTCCGATATTACCATGGGTCATAACAGTAATACAAGCATACATCGTATCGAATCTCGACGGCTGTCGAATTACCGGACGAGCAAGGTGTCCAAATCAATTTCAATTTATATCTACTCATATCATGTTTACTAACAGTGCGTGACCCACATCAGCATTACATAACGTCGCTTATTTTGCTTTGCTTATTGTAATAAGAGATTCATTTGAAAAAAGTAAGACTTGAGTTCCTTGCGGCGCACCGAGTACGTCCAAACAAAACGTACGAATAGTTTTTGGTCCGACTGACCACATATCAAAAATTGGTCGAATTCGGTTAACGTTTAGGGGGTGGAAAACGTTATCGCCGTTTGTATGAAAAGGCTAGATTTTGCAGTTGGTTCACAGTCCTCTTAAAAAAACGCGGAAGGGATCGTTCACATTGAAGTTCATTGAACATCCTAGTTCAGGCACAAGTACGTTTGGTATTGAAACGCCATATGTCCACAATATTCTCTGAATAATATTCTTTTGCCTTATTGACCTGCCGACTCTTAAGCAGAGGGTCGTGGGTTCGAACCCGGGCTCGCACCTCTAAGTTTATCGGAATTTATATGCGAAATATAATTTGTAAATTTACCATGAGCTTTTAAGTGAAGGAAAACATCGTGAGGAAACCTGCACACACCTGCAAAAGCAATTTGACGGTGTGTGCGAAGTTCCCAATCCGCACTGGGCCCGCGTGGGAACTATAGCCCAAACCCTCTCATTGTGAGTGGAGGCCTGGTGCTCAGCAGTGGGACGTATATGAATTATTATTGTTTATTATATTCTCAAATAAATATTCTCCTATTCTTTCTAAGTGTGGAATGCCGGTTGATCTCTAGATAGTTCGGCAGCACTTTCCTTGGCGCGCCCTCGGCGGCGTATATGGAGGCGCAGGCGCACCGTCTTCCGCGAGTCTCGCATGAAAGGAAAGCGCGCTATGGCTTCCTGCTCCTGACTCGTTGATTCGCTGGTCCAGTAGCAGAGCGGACTTAGCCAAGATGCATTACGCTTAACGACTTACATTGTACCGACAAGAAACTTGGCATTGTGAAATTTTTCTATAAATTCAAAATTCTTGGTAACTATTATATTAATTTTGGTATGACAAGAAAACGTAGGTACTAAATAAACACGAAAAACAAGGTTCCGAAAGCCGGAATCACGAATTTTAAAATAGCGATTTTTATGAATCCAAAATTTAAAAATGTCTAACGGTTTGGTCAAAATACCGAATTTCAATACACCGAACAATAAAAAGTCCGACTGAATAATAATCCAAAATATCAAAAATACTAATTCTGATTACTAAAATACCGATTTTAAAAATTCCGATTACACCGACCAATAACGCTTTGCATTGTAATTAATAGTAGAAACTGTCTAACTTAATGCTGGACGACAAAGTAGACACGAAGTGGTCGGCTCGGCTGAGACATGACACTGACGCCATCACCACAGTATAAATATTGCTAAAGCAGTATAAAAACTTTTGAAACGTTCGAAACGTCGCACTCACACAGACGCACGTCTCAACGAGACCTCTAATGCCCGGTTCCTATATTCAAACCGCTTTATTCTTCTACTTTATTCGACTCTCGAAGCGACCCCCGCCACTGACAGCACTGCCATGTCCGCTTAAGGGTCTCGTTGAGACGTGCGTCTGTGCGAGTGCGACGTTTTGAACGTTTCAAAAGTTTCTATACTGCTTTAGCTATATTTATACTGTGCCCTCACCATCAATTCTATTTACCTGTCACAATGCGTAACTCGTTTATTTACGGTTTTAAACTGTACCGAAATCTTTACAAACATAGGAAGGCTTTAAGCGTCAGGTACGGTTTAGTCGCTCAATCACAGACGGACAGACAAAGTGAATAGGAAGCTCCTTTCACTAGGAAACGCTGGAGCTTCGAGCTTTATGTAAGCTTTGCGTAACGCTGGCTTTTGGAAATCGGTTATCAGGCCCTTGGGCCGCGAGAAACTAGTACAGTTCGTAGTACATTGAAGATTTAGTATTGTCGCCCGAGGAACTGCGTTTATTGTGCTTTAATGTACCAGGAATCGGTTAACGACATGTAAAGATTAACGATTAATAACGAAATGTTAGATTTGACGTGTAAAAGTGCCCGTGCGGCTTACTTACTGAATAAATATTTGGTGTTCCCTTGTTTTGCAGACACTTATTTCAACGAATATGTCGTTTCACCGAATTTCATTTCATGGATAGCTGATTTCTGGTGAAACCTTATTGTTTTCAGGTTATCTTAAGCATGGTTACGTAGGTTAGGTTAGACCTGTGACCAAAAAATTATAACTCCTGCAAGTGGAAAGGAAATGCATGTCGATGAAATGAAAATTCGGCGAAGTAATACATTCAATGTACCTATAAGTGTCGGTGATTCGTAAACGTAAGGTTTAAAATAAAAGTGTCCCGTCTTGATAAAATCGCTATACTCGCTTAGTAATAAAAGATAATAAAAGTCAGGACGAGACAATTTTATTTTAAACCTTAAGCGTTAATTCTTACGTTAGAATATGGAATAGATGTATTCACTTCCCTAGCATCTGTCAAATTTTACCACGTCCATGCATGTTGAGCCCGCTGTACCCAAATATAATAAAAGCCCTCTAAAAAACTTAACGAAAATATTATCGTAATCAGAGAGTTCTTTAACTCAATCGCTCGACGTTAGAACAATAGATTCCATAACCTCACTAATTAGAGCAAAAAACGGCTGCAGCTGTGCCAAAGATAATAGACAACAAAGAGATTGGATTGTTATTAACGGCGCGTGCGCTGCGTGGCGTAAGTTACAACTTGCACTTTTTATTCGTTTTCTTTTATTAAATACTAGCTTGTTGAAAGAGCCGAGACATTTTTTTTACCCGATTGCCCGAAGGAGGGTTATTCGAAATGAAGAAGGCTTGAGAACCATAGGCATTTGCAATGCTAAGGCTACAATCTCAAGACTGAAATCCTAAGGGCCGTGTAACCTGTTCTAACCTAAAGCTCAAGTCACACAGAGCGCGGGCGCTCAAATGATTTTTTTATTCAGTCAAGTACATACATACCCTAATGAAACATACCCGGTTCAGATTGGTCTCATTTCTATAAAAATACTCTGATGATGGAATCCATGAGGAATTGACGGAACTCCTTAAAAATCGTTGGTGCAGTCGAAGGCACTAATATCTATACACCCATCGCGCATATGTATCTGATACCTAACACGATTTGCTAAAAAAAATGTATTTTTTTTTATTGATAATGGGTTTGCTCTTGACTAACTCTTGCCCTTGGAGGACGAAGATTCAGTCTACGATGTAGCGAGTTCATCCAGAAGATGCCTATTCACCCTAGCTTTAAATGTACCTAATGTAGGTACCTAACTATTAGTATCGGTACCAAGTATTGATAAAAGTATCGATATATGTTTAATGATATTTAAGTTTACCGATACAATTATCGATATATTCGGGAAATATCGATATTGAGAATTGATATCGATATGGAAAAACACCAAAATGGCGTACCTATTTAAAAGTATATAACACGAGCATTTACCCATTTACTTTATACATAGATACATTTAGTTTACATAGACAAGAATTCATATTAATTGAAATTTTAAAGCTTAATTTTTGGTAGACGCGTTTATCGGTAAATCAAGGAGTAATTCTGTGCCTTCGAGCCTCAAAGAATAAACTGGCCTGTGCTTTGTTATGTACATATATATCATCAAGTTCCTGTTATTTGGCTCTTCTTCATTTAACTTGTTTCATTTATTGTCCGTCCGCCGATGGCCTGTCAGTTCATTGTTTTAGAACACACATACTGTCAGTTTCTTTTGAGGTTTCATATACTGCAGTCCTAAGCTAAAAGGCCATATCTCAAATTCAATAGCCAAAGCAGATTCAGTCCTCTCCTCTTAGTAATGAGGTAGCAATTGCTACAGCAGTTTTGTCTCAGACAACAATATCGCATTTTAGCTTAGCTAGGCAGTATATTTCTTCAAAGATTTTGGACCGTAGGCCGCCTGGCAGACTTCGACTGCAAGCCTAACATGCATCACAAGAATAAAAGTTGCTAGAGTAATTAATTAAATATCATGCTTAGCTTAGAAACTGTGCACACTAGCGTTTTAGCCCTTAGAACCTGGTCAAAAACGCTAGTGTGCGGCTCTTGATGGATTTGAACAATTTATTTCATTACTCTAGCAATAACGGATAAAATCGCTTAGTAATAAAAGGTAGTAAAAATCTGGACGAGACACTATTTTAAACCTTAATCGTTAAGTCTTACGTTAGAATATGGAATAGATGTATTAGTTTCCCTTGCACATGTCAAATTTTATCTCGTGCATGCATGCTAAGCCCTCTGCAGGTGGGATTTATTTATTTCGTTTGATCTGCAAGGGCCTTTCTTAAGCCTTAGGCTGTCTAGATATAGATCCACACTACATCCCGTCTTTTGTGCCGATATTACGCAGATTCCATTGTAGAGCAGGAAGCGATACAATCCGCTATATACGAGTACAGGTATGCATGTACATGTACGACATTGTAGCGAGCACTTTCTCCGCGCGGAAACACGGCTTCGGCGAGTTCGATGTCCAACGAAAATGTCTTAAATTTCCTTTAGAATGAATGTAAGAACTAGACTAGATTTTAATTTAATTCATGTTGAAATTATGATAAAGATACGGTTTTTAAGAAGTCCTAAAACTTATTTTATTGAAATACACCTACATATTTTTTTATACTTAGATCTTGTTTAGAAACTGTCATAGACATTATTTTAATGACTTTATTTTATCTCTTTCCTAGTAAATATTTCGCTTTTATATTAAAAACCTAAAAATCGAATAAATGTGTAAAATAAAAATACGAATAACTCAAATAAAAGTAAATTTTATAAATCTGACAACATTATTCCCTGATACGGTTTTTGAAGGACCATCGTGGTACGAGTATATCCTAGTTTTAGTGGCGAAATGCTTAAAAGTTACATTTATATCTCAAAAACCGACCAGTTAAATGACGTTTGGCCACTATAAACTTTTTGCCAACTTTGTTTTTAGTAGTGGTAAGATTGACCTCTTGCGCAGCCTTTAACCTGCTGCCAAGCGGCAATATTCGCATTGATGTTCCAGTGTTGGGGTAATATACCCGGTGAAATACCTAGCATAGAGGCACCCCTTCTAGTCCTTAGGGTTGCCAAATACGTTGCCCTCAAGTCCACGTACAGTCAACCTTATAAGTAGCTGCACACTTTTGTACCTTGTCGCTTTAACGCCTTTGACAGATTAGTGCAGCAGTTCAAACATGACGTTAAAGTGACAAAGTACTGGCGTGTGCAGCTACTTAAAAGGCCGACCGTACCATCAGGTTGCATATACGTTATTGGCAGTTGGTCTTCTCCGTGTCACCAACTACATAGTATAAAACAAAGTCGCTTCCCGCCGTCTGTCCCTGTATGTACGCTTAGATCTTACAAACTACGCAACGGATTTTAATGCGGTTTCCACCATCACTTAGCTAATTTTTCAAGGAAGGTTTATGTAATATTACCCGGAGCGAAGAGAGGGCGGGTCGCTAGTTAAAATATGAATTGTGATGTCGTAGGACACCCGGTTGAAACGAAGTTCCTTATGAAACAGTGAATGAGTGAGTATTATGACGCGCACCCGACATCAGCGCCTAAAAAGCCTCTGAGCAATGAGCAAAAACTTGAACGGGCTCCGAGCACGAACATTTTCACTGGCGGGACTTCGTCACTAGAAGATTTCCAGTATTAAAAAAACTCCCGACAAAATCGGGATCAGAGCTCATAACTTTTAAACGGCTTATCGGATTTCCATCAAACCAAGCTAAGAACACTCTCAATTAAGTTACCTTTCTAGTAAAAAAAATTAAATCAAAATCGGTCCATTCATTTAGGAGCTACGATACCATAGAAACAGATACACACGTCAAACTTATAACACCCCTCTTTTTTGTGTCGGGGGTTAAAAGAACACTAAAGGGATGTACTCACCGTGTGAGCGGTTTGCGAATACGCGCCGGATATGCTCAGCGCCAGCCACACTCGCAGCCACTGCGGACAGACATACAAATTAGTAGAACCAATACATCGTTTAAGAGGATTGTAAGGTGACGGCTTTCCATACAAACGGCGATAACGTTTTCCACCCCCTAAATGTTAACTGATTTCGACCAATTTTTGATACGGTGTCAGTCGGAACAAAAACGATGTCCGTACGTTTCGTTTTTTTCAATAGATATTATTAATAAATTTCGATTTATTCCCGTTTTATTGTTTTCATACAAAAGCAATTTCAGCCATAATCTCTTTATAACTAATCAATATTTTAAAAAACGAAACGTACGGACATAGTTTTTGTTCCAACTGACCACATATCAAAAATTGGTCGAATTCCGTTAACGTTTAGGGGGTGGGAAACGTTATCGCTGTTTGTATGAAAAGGCTAGATTTTGCAGTTGGTTCACAGTCCTCTTAAAATTAACTCGATTTTCGCATAGATGATCATTTAACATCCATTCCTATTCTCATCGAGGACTGATACCACGGCTGTTGCATTCGAATCGTCAAGAAATGTACTACTTATGAGTGTGTCAGTTAGATAAATGAAAAAAAAAAAGGTATTTGGGAGTTACAATAAATGCTTATGTTATTCTACTGCGTAAATTAAAACAATTTATATCCTCTTAAGCTATAATCTGTAACTTGAGTCCACTTCTTAAGCCCTAGAAAGTTACCAGTTTCGACATGCGACAGCCACAATCGACGATTTTCGATCGACGGCGAATCGATTCATTAGTTACTTTAGCTGTGTCGAGAATAGAAACTGTTTGCGGTATCTTTTGGCCTAGTCAAGTGATATTATATTATAGGTAATTTCCGTACAAATCTGTAAAAACGAATAAATAATTCCTTTCACAAATTGAACTAGTCCCAAACTAAGCTCTAAAGCTTGTGTTATGGGTACTTAAGTAACGATAAGCATAATAGGGATGATGACTGGGTAAAGTAAACGACATTCTATTTAGTCCGTCAGTTAGATTATCAAAAAATATTGGACACGTATTTTTTCTTTTGTCAATCAAACAAAAAATGACGAAGATAAAGCGCGTCAAAGTTCGGGAGTGGGGGCTCGTGACGTCACTCTTGTTTAAAAATTGTATTGAGACGTGACGTCATGCGACATTTCAACTCAATATATCTTAGTAATTTTTTGATTATGTGGAAAAAGAAAAAGTACGTGTCCAATACTTTTTGATAATCTACCTGATCGACAAAGAAAAAAAAATAGTCATCATACCTAACCTAATATATAGAAATACATATAAATTATCCAAAGCTCAGAAACAAACATTCGTGCTAATCACAGAAATACTGCGCTTATCAGGATTCGAACCCGGGACCGCTAGTTTTTTAAGCCGGGTCATTACAAACTTGGCTAACCGCCCGACTAGTTTCATCGGTAATACACATGACTTTTTACTAAAACCTGTTTGCGAAAACAAAATAAGTTTACCTACTCATATTTCACGGATTATTTCACCATTTTTAATCCAACCGTGAGAAAACTCGATCGTCAATACAAAGCTTACTCGAGCGTGAAGTAAACATAAATTGGAAAACGCCCTGAATGTGCACGAGGGATCGAAATAACATTTTCACCTTTAACTTTCATTCCAACCGCCCCAGTATTTATTTATAACTCCGCATATCTGAGTACTTACGGTTTCTCTTGTCGAATCCTACGACTAGAAAATTGTAATGTATCGATAACCTGAGCGTTTCCGTTTCTAACCTATATAGTTTACGTCTTAATTTGACGGCATTCCCATTGGGTCCTCCGGGTTGGCAACGCAATTGTAGACTTATGAGGCGTATTAATAAATCGATCTTGGCTGATGCCTTTCTCAAGATGCGTCAAGCAAGTCAATTAATTTTTTTTTTTAAATCGGCTTCGGTCCATGAGGACAATTCTGCCAATGTCAAAGCTTGAGGTTACATGTGATCGGTTCTTGAAAATGTTATTCAAACATTAAAGCTTTCGGCACACCAAACGCGTGTCAGGCGCGTCGCGTGGCGTGAGCGACGCAGCACCTGGCACACCTCAGGCAGGCGGCAGCTTCAACGCGTTTCGAACGCGTGCCAGCGCTGCGCACGCCTCGCGGCTGCGTTCGGTGTGACATGCTGCGCGGCGCGCGCGTACCCCCACCACGCGTTTGTAAAAAAATGCAAAGACTAGTACCCGCGCCGAATGCCGCGCTGACGCGGCGCGTTCGCCCCGCCCCGGTGTGCCGGTAAACATGGCGGCAATATTTAATACAACTTCGCGTGCCAGCGCGCCGGGCACGCGTTACTTTTTGGTGTGCCGGGTTCAATTTGCTTTGTTGTATTACAACATGCGCGGGCCCGCGTTCAAAGCGCGAGGCGCCTGACACGCGTTTGGTGTGCCGAAAGCTTTAGAGTGTTATATTCTCCGAGATCAGAGGCAAGAGTGTCGGCCGCCGCACGCGCCGACCACTTCACCGAGCTCTTCAACACCACTCAGTCACTAAAAAACGCGACAAAACAATCGACACGTGCAGCAATGCGTCAAGTCATAGAAACTGTAATTTCTGGCGCATTGAGATTGACATCTCATCCAAGATCAGAGCCGTCTCTTAAAGTTGAGATTAAAAACGTCTACGGGCCTTAGAGCCACCACGACGTCGTGGCCCGGACTCTTCCCTCCTCTATTGCCGCGATAATCAATTTGTGACGTTCTCAATATAAAGGGACCTTATGGAGGAAGCTAGTTAAGGTCTTCTTATTCTTGTAACTATACGAATACTATGGTAACAGTTCTAAAAACGGCGTAACCGCCTGCCTCCATAAGATCCCTTTATATTGAGAACGTCACATTTTACGGGATAAACAAGACTACCTCTGTCAAAGTACATCTGTTGCTCCATTACTGCGGACAGGGCAAACTTTCCCCATTTATAAAATTAGTAAGAGTCCTATTTATTGCCCTCGCTAGATAATTTCAACAAGTACAATAAATAAAGTGAAGTTGATAATTATGAAATAGTTAGAAACTAGTTAGGTTTTATACCGCGGCTTTCTATGCGGGTATATGACTGATGGCAGTTTATTGCAATTGGTGCATTAATACAATTAGACAATCACCTTTATTATGAGCACGAGGTGTCTTGGAAGTTATCTATATAGCCAGGTATTTATTCCTGTACCTACTAGCTTCTGCCCGCGACCGTCCGCGTAGAAGTCGTTTATCGCTGCTCCCTCGGGAAATTTTAAACTTTACGGGATGAAAAGTAGCCTATGTGTTAATCGAGGGTATAAGCTATCTCCATTTCAAATTTCATCCAAATCCGTCCAGCCGTTGCAGCGTGAAAGAGTAACAAACTAACACACACACACGAACTTTCTTTCACATTTATAATATTATATAGTAGGTTAAGTACAGTGTGACAGCTCTTAAAATAATCTTTAGGTTTTAATTTCTCTCTAATACGCTCTCATTCTCCCTTTTGCCGTACAGTCGAAGTCATAAATATTTACATTTTAGTACCTTGTCACTTTAATCGCTGTGACAATTTCATATGACAGTTTAAACACGACGTTGAATAGACAAGGTACTAAAGTGTAAACATATTTATGACTTCGACTGTACCTTTTGGTCTACCTGAGTTTGCCCGAGCCGTGCCCGAACTCGAATGACTTTTAAAAACGATCGCACTATTTTAACCTCATCTAATTAGCTATAGTAAAAGCCTAGATCTAAGGGCCGTATTAATAAACTCAACTCAATTCTGATCCCCGTCACAAGATGTGTCAAAAATGACAGTTTTCTATGGATTGACGTTGACTTTGACGTATCTTGAAACGGGTATCACAGTTGAGATGACTTTATTAATACGACCCTAAGTTTGTGACTAAGTAGGATGATTCCTGTGAGGTTGTCCCTTGATATTTTCATAATTAACTAGCTTCTGCTCGCGACTTCGTCCGCCTAGAATCAGTAATCAGCCATCCTGTACAGTGGTTTCTTTCGTGATAAAAGGTAACCTGTGTCATATCAAACATTTCAGTATGGAGATAGTTTGAGTCCCGGGGAAGGACGTAGGATACTTTTTATTCCGGAAAATTGGAGTTCCGCAGCGATAAACGACTTCTACGCGGACGGAGTCGAGCGCAAAATATATATAAAGATAAGGGTCCAATTTTTACAACAAGTCTAACAAAAAGGAAGCTTTTAAAACCCTGAGTGGCTGTAGAATACAGAAATTGATCTGCAGCATCAGAACCAAGGAGATGGTACTTTGGAGTTGGTTTAGAGACATCTCTACATGACATCATCAATACACAATTAAAATTAACAAACCCTCACACCCGTTATCATACTGATAACGGTATAAATCTGTGGTGTCCCATAAGTCGCACGTCACAGTGACACCGGAGGTAGACCAGCCTTAGACGGACCGAACCAGCCTAACATGACCTCAGTATCAACGGGCTTCCTAAACTGTATTTTGCTTACCATGATTCCACTTGGCCCAGTGTGCAAGAGGCTTAATTTTCTCTCTTCACCGGTCAAAATATGTCTGAAACAAAGTATGTATGTTATTAAAAAAAACGGTCAAGTGCGAGTCGCGCACCGAGTGTATACCTTTTTATGTACTTAATTGTATGCAATAAGGTCCATTTTGACTTGCCTACATTTTAGTACAGATCTTTAAAGTTGTCAATTTCTCGAAAACTATTAATTTTGAACACTTCGTTTTTAATTTTTCCCGTAAAATATAAGTACCTAATTATCTATAAGTTAGGAATTTTTCATAAACTTCGGAGATAAGGGGGGAAAACCATACATTTTGAACACTTCGCAATACAAGGTGGGCCAAAAGAAGTCATCCGATGTTGTTTGACTCTCTTTTTTTTTCTAAATGAAAAACTTGGATTCTGTTTTTTTATTATATTAATTTAAACCTTTAGAATTTTATTGGTCAAGTCGAGAAGATTATATCGGCCAAATGGGCGCCGTCACAATTGATTGTCATACGGGCTCGTTTTATGGCATTTTTCATCACTTTGGCGAGAACTTCGGGCGACAGATTCTCGCACTCGTGTCGAATGTTGTCCTTGAGGGCTTCCAGAGTCTCGGGCTTGTTCACGTAAACACGGGACTTCAAAAAACCCCACAAAAAAAAGTCTGGAACGCTTAAATCGGGTGATCTTGCGGGCCAGTGCAAATCGCCAAAACGAGAGATGAGGCGACCCGGGAACGCCGCCTTCAGAATATCGGTTGTGGCTCGCGCAGTGTGTGCCGTTGCTCCGTCCTGTTGGAACCACATGTCGTTCGGTCCTAATTCGTCCAATTGCGGCAGAAAAAACTCGGTCAACATGGCCCTATAGCGCGCACCGTCCACTGTTGTCGTCTGGCCAGCGGCATTCTCGAAAAAAAATGGCCCAATGACTCCTCCAGCGTGAACAGCGCACCATGCAGTCACTTTGAGCGGGTGTAATGGCTCCTCGTGCATCACTCGTGGATTTTCGGTGCCCCAGAAGCGATAGTTTTGCTTGTTCACGTACCCGCTGAGGTGGAAATGAGCCTCATCGCTCATTATGATTTTGGTCGAAAAATCGTCCACTTCTTCCTCGAGATTGAGAATGGCTTGGGCGTAGGTTACGCGCGTTTGGCGGTCGGCAGGCAGCTGCTGATGCACGGACTGGACTTTGTATGGGAACATGCGCAGGTCTTTGACCAAAATTCGCCTTAGGGACGTCCGTCTGATGGCTAATTGCGTGGCACGGCGTCTGGTTGATGTTTCCGCCGACAGCTCGACATCCTCGGCAACAGCGGCGATATTCTCGGCAGAACGGGCGCTCCGGGGCCGGCCACTCTTGGCAATGTCTCGTGTGGTCCCATACTCTTCAAGGTTGGTGGCCAAACGGCGCAGTGTTTGCGCAGTCGGTGTCTGACGGCCGGGGAATCGGCGACGGAATTCGCGCTGCGCCAACACCACAGACGAATTGTTACGCAAAAAAATAGACACGATTATTCCGCGTTCTTGGGGAGTGTATCGCTCCATGGCTTGTTCACTTGTATTTTGCATCTGTCAAGTCCACAAATGTCAAAACAGATTTGACATTGGCGACCATTTGCAAAAATGAGAGCATCTTCCAATAGGGTGATTTCTTTTGGCCCACCTTGTATAAGTAATTATCTATAAGTTAGGCATTTTTCAGATTCTTCGGTT
Source organism: Tortrix viridana (assembly GCA_963241965.1). Lineage (NCBI taxonomy): Eukaryota > Metazoa > Arthropoda > Insecta > Lepidoptera > Tortricidae > Tortrix > Tortrix viridana. The sequence goes on along the minus strand of OY725197.1, from coordinate 2,807,878 downwards.
CATAAACTTCTGAGATAAGGGGGGGAACGGTCATTTTTTAAACATTTTTGGTTACAAATCAAAAAGTACGTCACGGAAAATTATAAAAAAATTGAAATGTGCAGATTGAACCCTTTCATATGACACCCCATTTGCCATAATCAAATCACTTACACTTTTCAACCCCCCATTGTGTAGTTGCTGAGAAAAACTGCTGTGACATACAGACAGACAGACGGACAACGAAGTCTCACCGTAAGGGTTCCCTTTTTACTATTTTGGTATGGAACCCTAAAAAGCAACTGTCAATCGATTAAACACTATAGAGTTTTGTTTAACGGAGACTCGAAATTAATAACTGAGCCACTAATGGCCTCATATTTACAAGGAATGTTCTTGATAGGATCGTCTTTATTAGAAAACCGTACAGTTGAGGCCAAAGATATTGTATACAATTTGGCTCCTTATTGCAATTAGATAAGATGCAAAAGTGTATGTTTATCTATTGTCACGTAGCATTTCTTGCGTGAAACGGAACTTGAAGACTGGGTAAATATTTTGGGTGAAATTGGCATTACCGTACTTCAATTTAGCTGTCAAATGTCAACACCATAATTTTATAGGTTGGTGTTGCCGCGTTAGGAGAAATTATCTTTCGATTAGGGTGCTAATAGCTATCAGGAATTATAAAATTAATTAATTAATTATTTATTGTTATTTTTATTTTTAGCCTCGACTGTACATGGTAGCAAATTGGGCAAGTTTTGAACGAAAGAAGTATTTTATTTTTGTTGCCCATGAACTGCTGAACATGTTTTACAAAACACATGAGGACTACCTACTCGTATTTTAAAATCTCTTCCTAACCTCATATGCCAACTAAATCCGTATAAAAATCGTTTATGTAGATGAAATCTCTCTTTAAACCGCAACTCATCGCAGAGAAAATTGCGGTCGAATTACCTATAGACGCCATGAACACTTAAAGCATTTTAAATGACATCATTTGACGATGTTGTTACACATTTTGTCATTACGCAAACTAAACATCTCTAATGGTACCCTAAACACTCCAAAAATTACTCAAGAGAGTGTCGTTAAGTTTTACTTAAAACTGGGCCCTCAGCCAAGATGCATTACGCTAATTAGCGTTTCTATTCGATTCGTTTTTAAACCAATCGCGTCACTGGTAGATCACGTGATCTACAGTGACGCGATTGGTTTAAAAACGAATCGAATAGAAACGCTAATTAGCGTAATGCATCTGGGGTAAGGGCCCAGTTAATTTAAGAAAAAAATATGTATAACCTTGTGGAAAACAGTTATTACTCTACTGAAGAATTTTGGATAAATTTTAGATATTATAAGGGTAATATAATGTAATTTATCGTAATGTAATGTGTTAATTAAAATAATTTTAATTATAGATAGCCATGAACATAATTATTTTAAGAGGCAAGTGTTTCTGGATGTATGTATACTTCTATATTCGAGATTAAAAAATATGTTTCATCCGGTAAACAGATGGGTTCACCTGATGGGACCTTCAAGTCGATCTCTCTTCGCATCTTAGACTATTGACAATACGTATATATGTATTTAATATATTTATTTGTAAAGTACACGCACGAACAAAAATAATATGGATATGTTACGAAAATGTATAAAGTGACCCATTTAGTTCGCCAGTATGATGAGAAGGCTCGACCACTTCGAATCAGTTTAATTTCTTATACAGCCGATTGCTTTCTCTAATTGTTAGATAAATGAGATTAATTATAAAAATAGTTAAGTACGTATCAATCTTAACAATGCTAATAGCGTATTGTTGGAAGTGAATTTGACTGTGAAAATAATAGTTTAACTTAAATTTAATTGTTACTCTATCTTCTTTGAGAAGACAATGGATGGGGAGTGCGGAATGTTCTATTGTTGCGCAAGAGTTGTTTTCGGCTTTTATCGAGATAGTGCAGTTGGGTCTCGTGTGATAGAATAATTGCAACAAGGTAGGTAATTAATACTGCATTTTACGTCTCAATAAAGGACGCCTACCACTGCAGCCTCATATTTGTAAAAAAAAAGTAAACTTATTACACAACCTAAGCAATTATAATTTTAAATGTTATGGATTAATATGATAAATACCATCTAAACTTTTGACAGCACAGATTTTTACGTTCCGCGAACTGTATGAGGACCAAAATAAATTAACCAATATGTATTCAATAAAATTGTAAGTCAGTCCATAGCTATATACAGATTAATCGTGTTTGGACAGAAATGTAATTCACTTGATTTGGATTTGATCTGAAAAGTGTTTTACCTGATTCGCACTTGACCAGAAGACATTACGACAGAAACTCATCGCTCCAAACACTCAGTTGACCATAAACGTTGTACACCATACTCAATTGGTCATATAAGTATTTGGCCAGAACGCATTACGACAGATACTTATATGACCGGTAGGGCGATTACGTTTCTTTTTTCCGTTCTCAATTTTTTCCAATCGTAAATTTTCCCAATAGTAATTACATCGTAATACGTACGTAGGTTAGGTCAGGTTCGTCTTTATATTAGCTATGTAGCTGTTAACGCATTGTTGTTCAGTTCTACTCAGTTGATGAATATAGCCGGAGAATTTACGTCGTCCGTCAAGCTGGTCGTCTGTGAAACCAGCGACTAAATGAATGTGCAGGCAGTTGAATGTCATTTACCCACCTTGACGGACGACGTAAATTCGCCGGCTATTCATCGACTGAGTAGAACTGAACGACGATGCGTTAACAGAATAACATATCAAGCCCGGAGGGCCAAAACACCCAGAAATAGGCTGCGGAGCTCCGTCGACTCTCTCCAATGAGATTTTTAGAGTTGGAAAACATTCTACTAATAAAATAATCTACTGGTAATTTCGGCAGATGTACAGTTGCAGTTGCAGGCAAAGTGCGATTAGGTATGTCAACATGAGAGCTGTCGAATCGCGATAACGGCCAGATGCGAATAAGGTGAATTACGTTTCTGTCCAAATACGATTAATCCATATATACCTACTTGCTTCGGATTTGTATAGTGACCCTGCCTACGAAGCTAGCGGTCCCGGGTTCGAATCCCGGTATGGACAAATATTACTACGCATCTTCAAAACAACTATACATATGTGACGTTCTTAATATACAGGGACCTTATGGAGGAAGGCAGTTAAGCTCTTCTTATTCTTGTAACTATACGAATACTATGGTAACAGTTTTAAAAACGGCGTAACCACCTGCCTCCATAAGGCCCCTTTATATTGAGACCGTCACATATGTATATGAGAGGATCTATGAAGAAACCAGCTAAATTATTGAAATTTATAATAAACTTAACTTAAATTAACCAGATTATCACGTAACAATTAACTCTCCACTTCATTTTCCTCGCGTTACAACTGGCTCTTAAGTTTTTATCGGTTATTAATGTAATCCGGGTATTAGCACTAGTCAATGAATTATTTTCCGGTGGTTTAACTTGTACATAATCGGAAGCAACTATCGGCTAGCTAGGTATATAAGTATCCGGAAGTACAGATTTGAGTATCGTTCAAAAATACCACCTAAATTTACCATATCTTTTTTAATTTCTAGCGTCCGGTTTCATAGTTTATCTATTAAAAGAAATGGAACCTTGTCAGATTTCTTTTTTGTCATGTTCGTCCGTCATATCCACACCTATGTTTTTCCAAATTCCCGGAATACTGCCACCGGAAATATTGCTGGTAACATAGGGAATTTACCGGCAATATTCTCGAGGCCTATGTTTGCCGGCAGTTGCCAATTCTCAGTCTGGGCAATAGTGCCAACGGCACATCATTACTTGTGTTCGGCTTTTATAGAGTTAGTGCAGTTGTCGGACGATAAAATAATATATAGCAGTAAGGTAGGTACAAATTACTGCATTTTAAGTTTCAGTAAACTACGGCTACCACTGCATTTCGTCTCAATTTATGTATAAATAAAAACGGACGACTTGGTGCTCATATCAACAAGTAAATACATGCCGGAAGATACCAAAAAGGAGTTCGTATTATATGGATATCTAGGAAAGAGCTCTTGCCCAGCAGTGGGTCACTCATTTAGGCTAGATAAAAAAAGAGAATTGGCTGGCGTCCCACGGAGATCGACGTTCTGGTGAGGATCGCGGGAAGCCGATGGATGCAAGTAGCCCAATCCAATCCGTGGAGATCCTTGGGGAGGGCAAAAAGGAAAAAAATTGTCACGTCTTTACCTGATAGTAAAAAAATGCGAGTGTTTTAGAGCTTAGAGATGCGGTTATATTCCGAATGCCGCGAAACACTCTCGCTGCTTTTAAACGACACGCTGAAGCGCGCGGGCGCAAGGCAAGAGCGAACAAGTCTACGAACCGCTATTACAAGTCAAAATTGTGGCAAATCAAAAGTCATTTAAAGCTTTTTAGCAAGGAGAAGACAAGCACGCAGGTCACCTGATAGACAATTACAATCTTAAGTTTGGATGGAATGCCCATACATTTTCATGGGAGGCATTGTTTGATAGTGTAGGTAAGTACATACCCGGGGCCGTCATGCAAGTATTTCAAGTCACATCGAAAATTACAAATTCGTCTGCATATAATTAATATGCTACAAGGAAGTATCTATCCAATTTGTTCCGACAAAGGGTTAGTTTCTCCTACCTCACAACAAGCAAAAAAAAATACCTTTGTTACCTTAGTCTCGACTTTAAAAGTACAATTTCTTTTTTTAAGGACGAGGAAACTATGGTGTGTATCTACTTTGTGTTTGTACGTACATACCTCCTTACCTAACGAAACGGTCAAGTGTATCCGCGGCCGCTCGTCGCAAGCGCAGCACTTTTACTCTCGCGCAGGAAAAACGCTGCTGCTGCTACGCTGCTAGTCGCGGGGAAACCAACCGATAGCGAAACCAAACACGACGCGTGAGCAAACCTATACATATCTCATTAATCACGATAAGTGGTCGACACTTGTTTTAAATTATTTGCAGGGCGAGATACTAACCGCCTGTTTTACAATTTTTTTATTTATTTATCTTAAAAACAATCACATTTTACATTAAATAGCATCGTTAAACCACAGAGAGGTTTGTCTCGATGCCGCCGGAGCCAATTATGTTTAAGAAAGAATAACACATGCTACTTAGATCTGGCTAAACTTAGTTACCTACTAGTTAAAAATTACTTGCATAAAAACACGCAATGCAAACAAATTGAGTAGTTGATAATTAATAATCGACCAGTATAACACAGCGGGCTTGACATGCATGCACGAGATAAAATTTGACAGGTGCTAGAGATATGAATACACCTATTCCATATTCTAACATAAGAACGCTTAAGGTTTAAAATAAAAGTGTCTCGTCCTGACCTGACCTTTTATTACTAAGCGACTATAGCGACTTCCACATTTTTATAGCGATTTTATCAACACGGGACACTTATTTTAAGCCAGCGTTAAGTCTTACGTTAGAATATGGAATAAATAGATGTATTCATTTTCCTAGCACCTGTCAAATTGTATCTCGTGCTTACATGCTAGGGGGCCTGGACAAATAAATTTAGCCCTTTCCCTTTCTTACACTTAAAAATATACAATGAGAGGGCTAACTTTAACAGTCAGATAATTTTATCTTTTACAAGTGGTTGTTAATCTTATGTTAAAAATTATACGAAGGCGTAGCAATTCTCTTTAAATAGCTCTAACATCAACTCTCATGTACAGTTCGCCATCAAATATATCTGTACATATCAGAGTGGTCAAAAATATCTGAACATGCACTCTAACGCCTTGACAATAGAGTCGTGTTCAGATATTTGTGAGCACCTTGTTTGCTGCAATATATATGATGGCGACTGTACCTACTGCTTTACGAGTTACGAGATCATTTATCAGTAGCTGCTTACGTCCCATTAGTATGATTTTATTAGCACTGATCTCCATGATTTGCGTTATGTCGGTCAGGCACGACACGAGTCATCGAGCTGGCCACAATGATTGATTTTATCGATCAATTCCACGCAATAAGATAACAGACATTTTTAAAGTGTAAATAAATATTTACTGTCTTTTTATAGCAAAACGAAGTGGTACTGCCAATAAAAAAAACCAGTCAGGTACGAGACGGACTCTAACCCCCATTCTAGACCACTTTTCATTTATTATAAAATTTATTTCATATTTTTTTACTATAAACAGATGCGGGCAAGCAAGTTATACAACAATGCCAAATTTCAAGTTGATTTGATAGCTTACGTACCTAGTAGGTTACGTAGTGACATACTATTTTGGTACGGAACCCTAAAATCAATTTCATGACAACCCTGAGATTTACGATGGAATCTCTCTATACGTAGTTAAAACGTTTTAGGCAAGTTCTCGGCAACACTGCAAGCGAGCACCAAAGCGGTCTGCCCAGTAGAAAAGTTGGATTCTGCGAACGCCAACGACATTAGTGACAGAATGGTGCGGGGTGCAATGGACCGGAATAGATCGCGGCAAAGGATTAACTCCCTGACAACCATCCCCAACCACTATCATCAGGCTTCTTTGAGCGTTTCAACCGCCGTCGTTCCAGTGGCTGCATTAATGTCGAAATTCCTGTAGCTTTGCTATTTTTGGTTATGTTGTGCCCTGACTTCTACAGAATTTAACTGAAAATGATATTCATTTCCTTAGCACCTGTCAAATGTTATCTCGTGCATGCATATTAAGCCCGCTTCTGGGGCCCTTAAGTATGATACACGTATTTACATCTGTTTTATTTGTTAGTGATGGTTAGCATAGAACTAAAAAAAAATTGTGACGGTCTCAATATAAAGGGACCTTATGGAGAAAGGCACTTACGCTCTTCTTATTCTTGTAACTATACGAATACTATGGTAACAGTTTTAAAAACGGCGTAACCGCCTGCCTCCATAAGGTTCCTTTATATTGAGAACGTCACAATTAAACGCTAATAGGTTTCCTGGAGCTACAAATAGGCAGAATTTACGATGCTGCGCATTCAGCCGAAACCGGGGCTCGCCACTAGGTTGATTTATTACCACCAGGAACTGTTGTTTAATGTTCAAATGTACGGGTTTTTGCGAATGGTCTTAGGTTTGTGCGCCACTTCTAGCAAGCGTACGGCAAGCGAGTCAAGCGAGCGTCGCCACTGTCACCCACGCCACACTGAAGGATTGGCTGTTGGCTCTTAGCGATAAGTTACTCGTGAAATACTTCAACAGCATCATGATATATCATGATATATTTCTTTTCTGTGTACATATTAATTTGTCAACCTGTTTTTGTGCAATAAAGAGTTTGACATACATACATAAATATCAGTCGAACACTGGGGCCCGTTTCTTAAAACTTATAGACTACTAATTAGTTCTTGCAGTACATAACAATCGTAGATCGGTTGAAATATTGCGTTGACAGACTAGTCTAGTCAGTTTTGAGAAACGGCCTTTGGTCATTATCAAAAATAAACACTATTATTGTTATTGGTCTAAAACGCTAAAGAGGTAACAGACGCAACTTGGCAATCTGAGACTCTCAAAATTAAGTATAGCAAAATAGTCCTTAAACTGACCAACAATAAAGTCTAAGCAAATGTTGCAAATGTAACTGAAAAATTATGGATTTATTAAACGTGGTAGTCAATATCTTCTATTTCTTCTTTTATCTTTATGAACCCCGCACTAATTTATTCAATTTATCTCGAAATTCTCCAGCAGGATAATGAACAGAATGCCTGTCAAAAGTGTCACTTGCCTAGCCATTTGCATGAGTTTTGTCAATGTGTCAGCACTTAGCTTACTCTATTCTTCTCGATATATTTAGCGTAATAGAAAATGAGGACTCTTGGCTTGCAATTAGCTGTTCGTTTAGATAAACCACGTGATCAACTTGTGATCCCATACATTTTAAGTTGATAGAAAGGAACAGCGTTACCCGCGTTTGCATCACTGCTAGACCTACAGCCATTTAATCCAAATCGTAAGTAGCTTGGGCTAGTAAAACGCGTATCGCTCCGCTCGTAGTGTGGCAGCTGCCTCACTCTCATTGCGTGTGAACATAAATTATGTATATAAACAGTATTTATTAACCAATTTCATTTAATGTGGCTCTGAAGTAGTTCGTGATATGTATACTTACATGTAGGATTACTTCAAGTCACAACATATGTGCCTATAATCGTTAAGCTGACAAATTAATTTACTATAAAGTATTTGGGTGATTTTTAGTGGAAGATGGCGCAATAAAATGTAATAGAAAACGAATTAGAATAATTTATAAATAGTTTAATTACCGTAATAATGCGTTTCTTTTGCTAAAGTCGCAGATTTGGTATTATTGGCAGTGATCAGAAATAAATGCAAATTTTTCGATTGACCGATTGTATTGTAGCGACACATATTCTAACGTAAGACTTAACGCTTAAGGTTTAAAATAAAAGTGTCTCGTCCTGATTTTTTACTAAGCGACTATTGCGATTTTCACTTTTTTATAGCAATTTTATCAAGACGGGACACTTTTATTTTAAACTTTAAGCGTTAAGTCTTACGTTAGAATAGGGAATAGATGTATTCATTTCCCTAGCACCTGTCAAAATTTATCTCGTGCATGCATGTTTAGCCCGCTGTAGAGTCTTCTGTTAATAGTGTAAATTATCTTTATACTCTTCCATTGCGGTGTGCATGTTACTCGTATTGTGAAATACATTAACTGTTTTGCAGACAAACAGTTTTATAGTACTTATCAGCCACGGAATATTACTGCACAATCCCTACCCTATAGTATTATTTCGTGTTAAATCATGGATCCAATGCAAGTAGGGACTCACAGGAGTGAAATTGCTAACAGGTGTCGAGAAATCTGACAAGCCGGATACAACTGCCACTAATTTTCCATCGCAAAGTAAAGGGCCCCCGGAATCTCCACGGAACGGCTGCTGCTTTTTGGCGGAACATTTTGGCGCTACACTTATGGCAGGCTTCCAATTATCATCAGAACACGTGATCACCACCCCCTCACCCACCTGAACAGGTGTAACTTTCTCCATTATAGTATTCTTGTGCATCATACCAAATCCAGCGTACTTGCCCGTTAGTCCATAAAGCGTCTTATAGTCCACAGCCGACAGCCTTGCAAACGATTTCGTCGGCACTTTTTCAGTAAAAATAAGACCAATGTCATTTTTTATTGCCGGCAGTTTATTATTAAAACTCGGGTGTAAAATGAATTTAAGGGATGTCACGTATGATGTAGTTTCATTGGGACTCATTGTAAAATCTGCGTATCGCGTTGTAATTTCGTCAGTCTTATATTCCATCATACAGTGTGCAGCAGTTATTACCCACGAGTCGGTTAGGAGACTCCCTGTGCATACCGAAATGATCAACTTAAAATCCAAGGCAACGATAAACAGGAACTCCATGAGGTGGTCGTCGCTTCCGTGGATGACGCGCAGCCCGCCCCGCGTTTTCCCCGCGCAGGCGCAGTACGCGCCCAACACCAAAATCAGATATGAGAGCAAAAAAAACTTCATGGTGAAAAGCTTCTGCTCCAAGCGACAATCAAAGTATGCTTGAATTTATACTATAGTTTTATGACTGCATTGAAATTGAATTTTGACTATATTTATTGTTCTGCTCGTGAAATTTATTGGTTTTGCAACTAAAGGTGGACATTCGCGGTCAGTTAAACTGATCAGTTGAACTGACGTACATCCAAAAATTGACCGTGAATGTGAAATCTTAAGTTGAAATTATACGAACTCAAGGTCAGCTTCTGGATGTACGTCAGTTAACTGATCAGTTTAACTGACCGTGAATCTCCACCTTAAGTAAGTACTTCTTTTTCTTTTGCCTGAACCAGATATGATAAGATACGAGTCAGAAAGTTTTTATGGTTACTGCCATAAGAGTTGAGCCGCTATTGGTCGTCATTACTTGAGTAGGAAAATTATCCTTAGAGGCCAGTTGTTGTTCCACGATGCGCAGCACGACGTAGCGCGACATTTTTGAATTCATTCAATGAAATGAATGAATGAATGATTTTTTTTGTAGTAAACAAAGTTATGCAGGGTGTCCCGTAAGTAGCACGACAAACTTAAGAGGGAGACAGGTGGACGCGCCACCTACCAAATATTGAAAAATTACCTTTCTTAAAGTGTCACCATTTTCGAAATATTTAGATTTTTCAGATTTTTTGAAAAAAAAATGTAGTACGGGTGTAGTGTATTACATTTTTTTCAAAAAATCTGAAAAATCTGGTTTAATATAAAAGTGTCTCGTCCTGACTTGTAGTACCTTTTGTTGCTAAGCGACTATTACGATTTTCACATTTTTATAGCGATTTTATCAAAACGGAACACTTATTTTAAACCGTAAGCGTTAAGTCTTACGTTAAAATATGGAATAGATGTATTCATTTCCCTAGCACCTGTCAAATTTTATCTCTTGCTTGCATGCCTGGAGAGAGATTCTTTTGTCCTCCCTTTTACAGTAGGTATTTATTTTGTGATTCAGTTTAGAGGTTACCTATCAGATTTATCTTATCTCCAAAGGGCAATATCAGCTAGATGACATAAAAGTAAAATACACAGTCAGCCAGAGTCAATTCAGCTGGACGACATGAAAGTAGAATGAACAAGTAGCAACACGTCTGGAAATGTAATGTGTCATACGTTAACGGACCATTTAGCGTTCGTGTCTGTTTAGTAATTAAAACATTACACAAACCAGACTTTACTTCTGGACCGTTTAGCGGCCATGCTTATTTGGTAATTAAGACATTCTAAGATAAAGACGTTTCGCTGCCGGGCCATTTAGCGTTTATGTCTATTAAGTAATAAAGACATTATAAGATAAAGACGTTTTGCTGCTAGAGTATTTTATACGAGGGCCGGTTCGAAAGTTTTTAGCTGTGCCAGTATTAATCGTAATTTAAATTTATTGTTGAAACATTCATAAAACAAATTTTATTACGAACAACTTTGCCAAAAATAATAGTAAGAAAAAGTTTCCTTATTTTTTGAAATTTAATTTTCACAGAGTTGTTTTCTATGAAATTTTAATTTTTGGTGGAAAAATCAACTTTTTTGGTATTAAAAACCTGACTAAAATTTAAAGTGCCGTCCGATTCTGATAATATTATTATCGGGTAGGTAATATTACCTACCCGTGATTGAATCGTCAGTAGTTTTATTATATTTGAGCAGCTTGTTTTACTCTGTTCCCAAATATTATAGTACTATATACACAAAATGTTTTCATTGAAAGTCACTGAATTTTCCTGGGACTCTAATTTAGACATGTCTTCAAGGCATGTTTATTCCATATTCTAATATCAAATGTTTAAGGAATCATATGGTTTAAAATAGGACTGATAAACCACACGTTTTGTTATATTTATATTGTAAAAAATTAAAAGGTTCTTTTTGTACAAACAAGGGTTCACTAATGTTTCATAAATCATTTCGCAAACTGTTTCGTTTTACGAATTTTCTTTTCGCAAATAGGTAATCCTACCGCAGATTTTAATTTTTGTAAGTGGTCACAAGTCTAACCTAACCTATGTAATAAGCCTATGTAACCTATTCAATATGTAGCGGTTTAAGCATAAATGGGTCATACACAGATTTAAGTTCGACATTGCCCCTTCTGTTCCTAAAAGTTAACGACGTGGGAGTTTTTAACTCATAATTTCGATACAAGCAAAACTACACCAGACTCCCATTACGCGGATATATCCTAACCGGAAAAATTTGGTTCCAAAGACCTTAACTTTCTGGAACAGGAGAGATAACTTTTGTTTCTGTGACTGTGTATGGCCCAAATATGTTTTTACGAAATGAAACTTTGTAAAATGAAACATTTGCTAAACATTGTTTTGGGCAAATAAATGGATACCACAATAGAGTTTAGTTTGGGGCTAAGGTAGATAAATTTTTTCGACAACTTAGTCTGGTTAATAACTCGACGACGAATTGAAAAGTGAACTGTTTGAGAATCACCTGCGCCTGAGCGCGGTCGTTTGCCGCCGCATTCCAATGACTCAACAGTTAGCGCATTTTCTCGATGCACTGATGATAGCCGCGTGCGCAGATTAGTGTAACCACTGAGATAAGTAAGTTACGTGTTGGTTACAAATCGTTGAAACGCATCTTATCGCTCTTTAAAGATGTTCTGCTGCAATTTGTGACCTAATGTCATGTTTCAAGATTTCTAAAATAATTAACCCTCTGATTATGAGAGGTAGATTATAAAATGTTATTGGTTAAAATTGCGAAGGTCCATAAATATTTAACGGCCGCACTCAGAGACGTCAAGTAACTTTTAAGTTTCATTAAAGTTGCTGCTGTCACTTTCTTTGCTATACCTAGCAATAGAATGCAGCAACTTTAATGAAACTTAAAAGTTAATTGACGTCTCCGAGTGCGGCAGTATAACCTTAAGATTGCAAACGCGTCGCTAAAGAAGAAGAAGTAAGAATGCCTTTATGCTAGTCGTTTTATCGGACGAACTACTCACACAGAAACCCATGCTGCGCTGATTGGCGGCAGGTTGGAGGACAAGATGGCGGTGGCATGGCACAATCCTAGCATTGGGACATTTCGGGGTGTACAACGCATTTAAAACATTGGAAGCAGGGGCGGCCTTAGGGGGTCAGAGCAGGGCCACAAGCCCGGGGGCTCGCGCAACAACCCGAGCAGACTTTTTTTCAGGATTTATTAATTTTTTAATTTCGCGCCTCGAAACTTAGCACAAAATACCTCGCAAAGACCTGCCGCCCGGAGCCTCGCAATGGTTAAGGATGGCGCTGATTGGAATTGCAAATGTTCATGAGCCTCAGATGGCATTCCCCCGTTAAGCTCAAGCTCCTAAGCTGTAGGAGCGTCCCTAATGCTGAGCCAGTGTCCACTATCGCAAGAGCAAACATTACGTGTTTTCTGTGTGATTTTGTGCAGAACATCGTAGAACCGATGGCCGTTGGAGCGGAAAGGTTCTACAGTGGCGACCGCGAACCGGGAGACGAAATTTCGGCAGGCCTTCCACAAGGTGGACCGACGATCTGATAAAGGTCGCGGGAAACCGCTAGATGACAGCAGCAGAGGACCGATCGTTGTGGAAAACCTTGGGGAAGGCGTCCAGCGGTGGACGTCTTGCGGCTGATGATGATGATTGTGCAGTTTTACGTTCGTTATTTTTACGTGTATTCTGTGTAGTGAAATGTCTTTCTTTCTTCTTTCTCAACTTATACCCTTAAAATTTATTTCACCTCCACAGGTTGTGCGGTGCACCGTCACATGTAGGTTTTTCACCACGGCGGTGTGTTATGTTTATTGTTTTTTAATTGATTCCCCTCCCGCAGCCTTGGAGCAACGACCGTCGCGTGCTGCAACTCATTAGCGATGCAGCTCATGATAGCGATACAATAGAGATAAAAACCTCTCCGAGATGACTAGCGATTTAGGAGATTCAACAAACTGCCGAGAGTGGTCGAGTTAACATGAGGCAACATTATCAAGTGCGAAGATTAGGAGAAACTGCCGTGTTGCCAGCAATAGAGTAGCAGGGTGCCAACACCCTACCAATAATATGCATGAATTTTTGCTGTTATAAAAAGTCATTCATGTAACAAACAGATAAAAAAATATTTTCGAATAATTATAAAAATAACCAAGATATAAGCCATTAAAGATTTGTTTATCTCTTTCTTCTTAATAGAATTCAACATGGAGTTTATGGCCGTAGTGTACACTGACGTCACAGTTTATGTCGGATCTCTCTGTCTAAATATTAGTTTTTAAATGCTTATATTATCCGTATTTTTAGTACTCATAGTGGGTAAGTCACGAACCCATTTCAGAAAAATATTGCTTGAAGTTGTCAATGTCATTAGAGATGCCAAGTAATTTGTAACTTACAGGAAACTCCACCTTATTACTGTGGAATGTCAGTTTGACTTTGGACCTAAAGTGGGTCCCAAATTAAAGTTCGTGACTGTACAAGTTTAGAGCTTAGTTTGGCGTGAGATAGATAGATAGTCCCCTGATATTTATGAAGAAACGCAAAGCCGCTGATCTGAATTTGCCACCTGTCAAATTTTATCTCCTGAATACATGCTAAGCCGGCAGGTAGCCCGTGTACTAGATTAAATACTTTTTATCACTGCTTTTTTTGTCGTTGATTCGTATTTTTGTTTTAAGTTGGCAGCATCTTCATGAGAGCAACGGGGGATGCGGCCAACCAACAAAAATGCTATACCGTTAAACGAGTTCTACGCGGACGAAATCGGAGGCAAGCACTAGTATTATAACCTAACCGAGTTAAAAACCCTAAAGACCTGTGACCTGTGAGCAATGAGCAAAAACTTCAACGGGCTCCGAGTACGTACATTTTCACTGGAGGGTCTTCGTCACTAGAAGATTTCCAGTATTAAAAAACTCCCGACAAAATCATGATCAGAGCTCATAACTTTTAAACCGCTTAACGGATTTTCATCAAACCAAGCGTTCGATTAAGTCACCTTTCTAATAATAAAAAAACTACTTAGGAGCTACGATGCCACAGACAGATACACAGATACACACGTGAAACTTATAACACCCCTCTTTTTTGCGACGGGGGTTAATAAATAGAGAAAACGACATATTTCTTGTTATTTTCTTGAAATAGAATCATCTAGCGTTTTTGATTAACGATTTCATTGAGACAGGCGGACGCAGCGTCGGGTTTAGAATGTAAGTACCATGACGTTAAATAAATAGAGTAGATACGAGTCCATTGTTAAAGATCGATTCAGGAAGTTACGCAAGAGCACATGTTCAATCTGTTCCGATGTACATGTAGGCCCGGTTTCCTAGTTCCCATTCAAAACTGGCTCGATGGGGAGTCGTTAGCACATAACGTGATCACTAGACCTGTAATTTGACCCCACCGCCACAATCTTAAGTAGGTATTCGCACTTAATCGGAACTATTGAGGAGTTGAACGGTATCCACCCAAGTACTACAAAAGCTGTATAAGAGCTTATACAGCCATTATAACTCTAGTTTTAGCATTTTAAGGGATGTGTAAGCTCTTATACAGCTTGTGTGCTAATTGGGCTGTCATTTTGCTAAAACACGTTTCATAAACAGATTCATTTCACAAACATATCATTTGGCAAACCGCTTTTATTCCGAAACTGTAAATATTTCAGGATTTATTTCAGGACCATCGTGTAGAACGTTAGGTTAAGTTTTATAAAAATCATGAAATATTTACAGTTTCGGAAAAAAGCGGTTTGTGAAACGTTTTTTGGCAAAACATTAGTGAACCGGAGTTCTACGCATGTTCTATTTAAGGTCTAGAAAATATGTGTTCCCGATACTATACTGGGTGTTTTTTTATTCGTCTAAAAAATTTTGGGGGTTAAATCAGTAAGTTATACTGACCAACTTTAAATTTTTAAATCAGTAAGTCAACTGATTTAATCCCCAAAATTTCCTAGACGAATAAAAAAACACCCAGTATAAGTAGGTACGTTTGGGTCAAACACAACCGCAGAAACAAAAGTTGTCTCTCCTGTTCCAGATAGTTATGGACTTTGAAACCAAACTTTTTGGTTTTTAAGTTATATCCGCGTAATGGGAGCCCGGTGTAGTTTTGGCCTGTCTAAATTATTATGAGTTAAAAACTACCAAGTCGTTAACTTTTAAGAACAGAAGGGACAGTGTTGAACCTAAATCTGTGAATAACCCGTTTTGACTCAATTTATTCTCTAAATAAAATAAACATAAAATGTAAAACTTATCATCTATTATCCCAGACAAACTTAACCATATTATATATATTATTATAATAGTTTTTGTGATATGTGTAAATAAGTAGTTTTTGTAGTTTCACACGCGTAGAATAGGTAGTTAGTCGTTTTGGTGATTTTTATGAAGTTCAGACAAGGATAATTTATTATGATGACTTTGTCTTTTAAAAGTTTTTTATATGAATTATAAAGTTGTTCTTAATTGTTAACAATTTGTTTTTCTTTTGCTAACTCTTTAAAACGCACTGTAATGAAACCTGCACGCTTTGCTGCTATTATCTTTTTAAATTTGGTGTTCTATACTTACAAACTACTTTAAGAAATATTTAAGCACGCCTATAAAACAAGTTTTATCAATTAAGAAAGTACGTATTATGTTAATAACATTCATAATACCTATATTGGAGCACTTAGTTCGGCAAACTGCTACTTATCAGTTTTTTACATGCGTACACGTGCAAAGGAAAATCAGCTTACGCACAGTTAATTGAAATAGCAGCCATCTAATTTATTTATTCCACATTTTATAATTACTAATTTCAATATGCACCAAATCCCTAATCCTTACTTAAAATATATAAACACATAAACACATAAACACCTAACCGCAAACAAATATCTAACTAACACTCACCTTTTAAAAACACACTAAATTAAATCCACGATACAATTCACTCACGTCAAATACAACTTTTATTAGAGCGTATTTTTTTTTTAAATTATTATGGCCTGGATACCCACGTAACGTGTTTGAGTAGACCGGCACACACGCGCGCGGCTGTTCGACTGGCAGAATGGGTCGCGCCGCGGCGGAGCTTTAGCTCTTGAAGGGACGGTTGGGGTTTTACTTTCTGTGGACTCTAGGTAGGTAGGGTTTCAGCGATTTTATTTGATTAAGTACTTACTTTACGCTTTAGTCTAATCAGACGGCGGCGGCCACATCGAAATCACGAATTTGCGCAGGAAATCTTTTTGCGTGAAAATGCGTGAATTTTCCCAGATATGACACCTAGCTAGATCGATTTTTCGTCCCCGTAAACCAAAATGCAAATTTCATCGAAATCGTTAGCGCCGTTATCGAGATCGTGAGTATACTTATCTACCGGCGGCGTAAGAGTAGAGCCATAAAACTTTTAACAATAGCATTTTTTGTTTATAATGGTCACAAACTCGCAAGTTGTTCGACATTGAACCTTAGTGCAAACTATTACGTTATCTTTTACAATAGATTAACTAATTAGCTTAGTTTTATGGCTCTTTATATATAATACAAATATATATATACATGTACATATATATATACAAATGTTCCTTGATTAATAGTATAGGATATGAAACTGCCTGTAAAGAAGTCTAAGGGACGTATTAATAAACTCATCTCAACTCTGACCCCCGTCACAAGATGCGACAAAAATGACAGTTTTCTATGGATTGACGTTTACTTTGACGTATCTTGAGACGGGGATCACAGTTGAGATGAGTTTATTAATACGGCCCTACGAGTCTTAGGGCGACTTTTTTTCGTGTCAGGCCCTAGGTCCTATATAAACTAAACCGCAAGGTATTATTTTCACGTCGGATCAAACTTATATGTAAAGTGAAAACTACGTAATCTCATCAGGTCTAGATATGTGAGCGCTAGAAAGGGAAAGTCCTATCCGACTTGTCCCTACCCCGCTGGATCGTGAGTCCGATCACCTCGACGTTTACATATGACTTCCCATCTAGACTCTAGGGGGTAAATTCTGTTTTACAAAGATAGAAACAAATCTTTAATATATAATAATATCTTGGTTATTTTTATAGTTATCCGAAAAATATTTTTTCTCTAATGTTTCTTACATTAATGACTTTTTATTACAGCAAAAACATATATTCGGGTTCGAATCCCGGTATGGGCAAATATTTGTGTGATGAGCGCGAGTATTTGTTCCTGAGTCATGGATGTTTTCTATATATTTAAGTATGTATTTCTCTATTTAAGTATGTATATGGTACCCATAGTACAAGCGTAGAGCTTAGTTTGGGACTGGGTCAATTTGTGTGAGATTGTCCCCGTTGTCCCGTGATATTTATTTATTTATTTATTCATGCACAGGTATATCCTATTGAAAATGCTGAAGGGACATTATAAATGAGTGTATGAAAATGTCGTAAGGTTGGACGACTTGTGAGGTCTCCATCGGGGTGAATTAAATAGTTTATTCAATAAATTTATTGTAAGGTGAGAATTAATAAGCTACGTGCCCGACCATTTTGGTTATAACTTATAAGCGTAAGTGATTCCCGCCAATTGTTGGGACCAGCGACCTTTGTCTTTTTTATTAACCATTCTTTGTGTCTTCTTATTCTGCAATATCTTTAAGTTTTATTAATATAGTTATATTATTATTATCTTTATTCTTATTTATATTTAACTGTGTTCAGTTGTTATCGTTTCTTAGAGCAGCACTATTGAAATACATATGTGACGTTCTCAATATAAAGGGACCTTATGGTGGCAGGCGGTTACGCCGTTTTTAGAACTAACTATAGTATTCGTATAGTTACAAGAATAAGAAGAGCGTAACTGCCTTCCTCCATAAGGTCCCTTTATATTGAGACCGTCACATATGCCAATATGCATCCGACACATCTGTCATTCCGGTAAACTGTCGGTCCGTCTTAATGTGACCTGTTCTTACTGTTAATATGTTTTATGATTTGTTATATACATTTAAAAACGGTACCTGGGAGACCGGGCGTCGTCGCTCGGGTTGAAACCGAATTTTCATCGACTTTCTATACAAAAAAAAAAAAAAAAAAACAATAAAAACTGGTCCACAGCTGGGATTCGAACCCGCAGCCTTTTCTTAGTAGGCCAACGCTCTAACCATCAGTCTATGCAGACGGCGACAGCCGCATCGAAATTACGAACCATAATGCGCGGGAAATCTTTTTGTGTGAAAATATGGGGAAAACGAATTTTCCCAGATATAAGACCTAGCTAGATCGAATTTTACCCGCCGTAAACCCCCGTGTCGCAGTTTTCATCGAAATAGAGCCGTTTTCGAGAACGTGTTTAAATATTTATATACAAATGTTTCCCGTTTAATAAATAAGATTACGCTTTTGTTTGCTTCCTTATTATGGATAAGTATAGTAACTAAAATGGATTAACTTCACGAAGCGAGCTGTCAGTGCCCTGCGTGTCTAGTTTAACAACTCGTACAGGATGCTGATGGGGCTGCCCCGCATTTTGCAGCGCATCGGGGATGTTTGCAGAGCCCCGAGGGATGATTTTACGCCATCATGAAGAAGCGGGCCGCGTCCCTGATGTTTCGCGTACGGGGCAGCGCCAACAGCTTCTTAGCTGCTATCGGGGAAAGAACTTACAACCCTCTTGTTTGGCTAATCTCCACTGCCCCGTATACAATAATCCTAAGTAGTTAAGAACTAATTAACATAGTTACGTAAGCAAAATTGTTACTAACAAATATGTGGACCCATGTTGTCTGAAATAAATGATTTAATAATAATAATAATATTCCTGGAAAATGTACGTAACTTTTTATCAACTTCTAATGAGAAGACATTTGAAACTTTGTTTGTGTGCAATTGTTGACATAAAATAGTGAAATAGAAACATTGAACTGAGCGTTGAAGGTGGTACAGTCAGCATCAAATAGATAGGAGCAGCGAAAGTGGCCAAATATACAACACACCTTTATTACTATAGGAATAAGAATGTGTTGCGATATATTTGGCCGTTTTGACTGCTCCTATCAATTTGAAGCTGACTGTACTTACGTTTTTTTATCTTATTTCATACTCACACAAACGCACCTTTGTCATGTATTTTTCTACATTGTAATTCTTTAAGTGCGAGTGTTCTAAATGTTATCGCGGAAGACAATGTCCGCTTTAACACAATGTGAAATAACAAAATAATATTATATTTTCAGTGTTTGAAACAAAGAACTCTATTGTTGGCAACACTTGCCAGGCTGCGTACGTCAATCTGACAGTTATGAAAAAGGCGGAATTTGTAGAAAATTCATCTGTCATTCGATCATTGGAGCGCGCTCTTTGAAAACTTTAGTTCTTGGAATAGTGGTTTAAGCTGATTTAACTGTTTGGTTTAATTGATAACTTGATTAGTTTTCATCAGAAGTGCTATCCACGCGTCATGGGTAACCATAGTAAATACAGGAAACGTACGCATCGAGCCTACTCACCGTCTAGTACATCCAGCAGCTTAGAGGCAAGGACTCCGTCACCTCTGCCAAAGCGACAGCGAAATGTACTGAAAGCGGAGACTGGAACTGCGAACAACCTTGCCTATACTTTGCGCAGTATCATCCCGGAATTCGACCCTCTTGAAGATAATATCAACGCGTGGTTAAATGTTATCGAATGTTATGCTAAAACATTTAAGTGGTATGACGAAATTGTTCGATACCAAGCGTTAAACAAACTGAAAGGATCAGCGAAACTGTGGTACGATTCGTTGCTGCGTACTGACATGCTATGGCCGTCGTGGAAGTGGAGCGATTGGAGATCAAAACTGTTCGCTAGTTTCCAGATACGCCGCAACATGTTCGAATTGTTAAAAGAAATTATTGATAAACGTCCGGTTGAAAATCAATCTTTGTATGAGTTCTATTTCGAACAGAAGTGTAAGTTAGATCAGTGTGATTTGAATTTTACAGAACAGGATATTATTTCGATTATTATAGGTAATTTAAGTGATGGAAATATAAGTAATTCCATTGAACGTAACTTTCGAACCTGTGATGATTTTGCTAGCTTTTTGCACAGTCGAACTTATAAATCGAAGCATGTGAATTTATTAAATAATGTTCGAGATAATAATCAATCGAGAATAAACTCTTGTGTGCCGCTACCACCGACGACTTCAAGTCCAAACGCTGTGACCGCCGCGACCTCGGTCCAGGAGGCGGTGCAACAAACAACCGTAGACCGATCAAATGCTACACTTGTTGTGGCGATGTTTTATCACTTTAAGCATCTCTATGCATCTCTAATAGTTCACCACATAAATGCAACAGATAGTGATCCCCGGAAACATGTGACTATAATTTACAACAAGGGTTGCCACCCGTACTGTAATATAAAGTATTGTAGGTACTGTATTTTGGCTGTTCGTACTTTATAATTTACAAAACACATAAAGTACGCTAAAATAGGTACTTATTTTCGACATCAATTAAAAAATTCAAACCTAGTTACTACTAATACCTACTAATATTATAAAATAATTTTTCACTTTCTGTACCTACGCTGCCATCACTTCTGCAGCGTAAGACACTTCTGTACGCTGCCATCACTTCTGCAACGTGCGACACTTCTGTACGCTGCCATCACTTCTGCAGCGTACACCACTTCTGTACACTGCCGATGCCTTCTGTTCATGTTGTCATATATAGGCATTGTCTTAGGATCACCATCATCCGACATTAGGGCGAAGATATTTACAAGATAGCATCGCCACAGCATAACAACATTAATTATAGAATATAGAATTGCCGGTCTAGTTGTATACGTACTTAGAAGTCTGGTTCGAAACGACAGTCGAGCGGTAGAAAACGAATCGCAAGCGAAAGTACGTTGCAACCGCGTCCTATCTCAAATATAACGCTTACCGTTTCAATTTGAATTTCGAATGAAACTTTAGAGAACTCTATTTGATAAAATCTAACCGCTGTTTGACTTATTTTAATATCAAGAACTAAAACATGTAACGCGCGGGGGGTAATCCAGCTTTGAGACGGGACGAACATCCGTCTCGTTTTCTCCACAGGAAGATAAAAAAAAAAAGATAAAAGATATTTATTCAGTAAGTAGCGCACGGGCACTTTTACACGTCAAAATCTACCAGCGCTTCCCAAGAGGAGACCACTGCTGAGAAGAAGCGCCGCAAGAAACTCAGAAGAAGAAGGAAAAGGTTTAATATATTTCTGGCAACAAACTCATTTTTGAGAAACCCTTTTGTTGACTAGGTATACTTTTTAGCGTTCCGTAGCCAAAATGGCAAAAACGGAACCCTTATGGTTTCGTCATGTCCATGTCCGTCCGTCCTACCGTGTGTCACAACTCACAGGCATTTTACTCAAAAACTACAAGATGTATATTGATGAAATTTGGAGTATAGGCGTCTTGTATAAGCTGCTACTTACTTAGTTTGGTAGTTAAATAAGAAAAATTCATATTTCTAAGGGGTGCCAGAAATAACATGTAACAGAGTTGAAATAATTTTTTTTAGCAAATATGTGTGTGTGTGGCATATACTTCGATCGTTCTTTTAAAAAAACTTCAAGGTTTGTAAGCATTTTTGATAAAATGAATATTTTCGGAAATAATCGCTCCGAAAGTTGTATAAATTGTATCCCCCCCTTTATCTTTTTAACGTGTACGTCCAAAAACATGAAAAAATTACAAAGGTAACGCTTAATAAATACTTTCAACCAAAATTATTTTCAACATGATCGAATATATTGTTTTTGAGTTATTGCCGAAAAACTGCGCTTCTCGACAAAAGGACGTAAGTGCCATGAAGATACGCTCTTTTGCTGGTGCACTTTATTTGTATTTGTAGTAATGGCGACACTGAGCATGGCCAAACTGACGAATTCAAGCTCTGTGGGTCTACTATATACACATTTAGAACCTTGTCACTTTAATCGCTAGTGACATTCATATATGGCAGTTTATACATGACATTAAATAGACAAGGTAATAAAGTGTACACTATTTATGACCTTCACCGTACACGGTGGTCCTGTTACGTTGCGCTCCATCACCAGGAGTGCCACTAAGAACTTCGAAATACGAATTTCGTCTATTGCTATCCTTTTTTCTCTCGACGCGTAACTAATTCGCAAGAAAGTGACGGTGCGATTCGAAGCTCGAATTTCAAAGTTCATAGTAGTGGCCTAGATCAGCTCTTAGATACCACACTATACTATACTATCGCATATGTATCCCTTTCAGCCCTTTACAATAACTAAAAGTGGTTTAAAGCTTGCAAGACTTGACCAAAACACACTGCCGCACTCAGACGTCAATTAATTTTTAAGTGACATTAAAGTTGTCTTATTCTATTGCTATAGCAAAGAAAGTGACAGCAGCAACTTTAATCAAACTTAAAAGTTAAGCTACAAAAGCTCGTAAAAAAAGATCGAAATGACGTGTCATCTGTAAATGACTATTATTGGAGCTTGGAAGCTCACGACGCATCATTCAGTCACGTTTGCACAACGAATAGAAAGCCACCTGTCGTATTAAAGCTACAGTACTGACCCCGATGCGGTAATCCTCCCCGATCTAACAGTCCACGAAGGATCGCCGCCGGCGCAGCTAATCCATTGCGTTTGGTTCCGGTTTCGATTCCGAATGAGGATCAACGGAGTGCAATCTACACTAGAGGATATATTTGATGAAATAAGAATAAGAATAATTTGGACACACGTACCGTATGATTACATGAAGTTACAGGTGACAGATAAAATTATACAGTAAAAAAAAAAGAAACAACGAACCAGTAAGAAATAACTAAAACTAATCACTTAATAATCTATGTACTTATGAACCTAGTGGTGTCCATAATGGTCACTACTCAGCATGTGTCACAGGATTGCGCAAAAATATGTCCGTACGTTTAGTTTATTCCAATATTTATCAATAAATTTAAATTTATTGTCGTTTATTGTTCATACAAAAATAATTACGTCCATAATTTATTTCTTTCTTTATTTAATAAAAAACTAAACGTACGGACATAGTTTTTGTTCGGACTGACCACTTAACAAAAATTTGTCGAAATCGGTTAACATTTGGTGGAAAACGTTATCGTCGTTTGTATGGAAAACCATCAACTCACATACCTCTTAATTTAAACAATAAATTATTCAATTATGGTATTTAATTATTTATAATTATATATGACGTTCTCAATATAAAGGGACCTTATGGAGGCAGGCGGTTACGCCGTTTTTAGAACTGTTACCATAGTATTTGTATAGTTACAAGAATAACAAGACCGTAACTGCCTTCCTCCATAAGGTCCCTTTATATTGAGAACGTCACATATGTAGGTACTTAGTACAAAATACGTACTTAAAATGAATGCAAGTTTATTATTGACACTGCAGACAACCGGGTATTACAATTGTAAGTTACAATTGTTTGTAAACTTATTTGTAATCAGGAATAAATTACGTAGGACGTATTGATATTCATATAATAGCTAATGTACAGCGAGCCTACATGCATCACAAGAATAAATTGAATATACATATATATCATGGGGATGAAATGGGGAGTGGAACTTTGGAACAGGAGAGACAACTTTTGTTTCTGTGACTGTGTATGACACAAATAGGATTCATAAGAATAAAATGTTCTTCGCACGAATAAACCCGCCCGCGCTCATGTTCCGCCGGCCGCCGATAGATGTCTCTGCGTGTATTTTAACTCGCGGAGTCGTTATGCTGACCCAGTTTACAGATAACTTTTATCATAGATATGTTTAATCAGACGGCTTCATCAGTCAGACGGAAAATGGATAATTTAAGTTTTTGGACACCGCCCTTATGAATTCCAGTAAGGGCGAGCATTTTCAAAATCAGTTCAGGCGGTGTTATCAATAATCACGTCAATTAAACTAGTTATACATATATAACCATCCAATAAACACGACTGCTTGAGATTTAATCCAGTGAGCACCTTCGGATGGAACCCTCCTGGATTAAGTTACATTTTGTTTGTAGGGAGTGAAGAAAGCGCGCGTGAAAAAGAGCCCAAGCAAGTATTGCGCGCATATCCCGAGATTCGGTCTGTTAAGGCTGATTTTCATTGATCCTGTAGCTGGATCCAGCGTCACTGTATCCCAGCGCTGGATTGCCACTGGCACTGGATCGCGCCGTGTACACTTAATCCAGTAGACATTCTTACTTTGTTGGAGTGACAACATGTTTGTAGCAAAAATGAGTGTTTCGCTTGTACGATTACACGGCGGCGACTAGTGCCAGCGGGTTTACACGGATCCAGCGCCGCTGGCGCGGGGTGCGCGGCGTGCGGGGGCGGACACTGGATTGAAACATAGGAACGTGGTCTATTCCGATCCAGTGCTGGATACTGGACGCTGTACTGGATTGAAATATGTTTACATTAATCCAGTGGCAATCCAGCGCTGGAATCTAGTGACGCTGGATCCAACTACTGCAATGGATCAATGAAAATCAGCCTATTGGTGGAGGGACTGGTAGGGCTACGTATACTGTTATTACGTTAGACGTGTTACTGTTAATTAAAGTCAGTGAAGATTAAATGTATCGAGTTTAATGTCCATCAAGGAAATAAACTTACCTTCTTTTAGGTATTTAGTGTTCTCTTTGCTTCGACCCTCACTCAATTAGAGACCAAGATGTTTGGCCATATCCTGAGGATCCCTGCACATCAAGCTCAGCCCTGTTTCCCCGACACATATATGTATATATGTATATCGCCTAGTAATAAAAGAATGAAAGTCAGGACGAGACATTATTAAGCCACCAGTAGGATGCTAGAAAAGATGCATGGCAATTGCAAAATGCATCATTAACGGGTGAATTTCCGGGCATTTCAACCGCCGTCATTAGTGTCACCAATATATTGACGAAATCAATGAAACTACAGCAACTTCTGATGCTGATAGAAACTACATCCCCGGTTCTGCTTCTGTTTACATCAGGAGTTGCTGGTAGGTGTCATTGATTTCGTCAATATTGGTGACACTAATGCCGGCGGTTGAAACGCCCGTAAATTCACCCTAACAATGATTTTCCAAAACTGACAAAATGTATGAATTTATGTCATTTTCTTGGATTTCAAAAATGTATGTAGCCAGCGTTTGGCATTTTGACTATATGTATAGGCCTCCGTATTTAAATTCGATATGTAACATATTGAGTCACGTCCTAGAGTTATTGGGGTAGCTGTACTATTTAACATGCTTGCACGAGATAAAATTTGACAGGTGCCAAGGAAATTAATACATCTATTCCATATTCTAACGTAAGACTGAACGCTTAAAGTTTAAAATAAAAGTGTCCGTCCTGACTATTATTACCTTTTATTACTAAGCGATTTTATCCGGTATTGCTAGAGTAATGAAATAAATCGTTCAAATCTATTACGAGCCTGTGCACACTAGCGTTTTGAGGGGATGTCTAAGGGCTAAAAACGCTAGTGTGCACAGGCTCTAAGCTAAGCATGATATTTAATTATTATAGCAACTTTTTATTCGTGCTGTCACTTTATGCTTGTGATGCATGTTAGGCTCGCAAAAGTAAACTATGCACTGTCAATAGTCTTCAGGGTTAAAAAAGAGGATTCAGTATGTTCGCCTTTATAAGAGAGAAATCTGTTTTAATTTGTGTACTTACTTAAATAAACATTTTACCATGCGACTATTACTGCTGCACTCAGAGACGTCAATTAATTTTTAAGTTTCATTAAAGTCACTGCGTCTTACTGTCGCACTCAGAGACGTCAATTAAGTTTTAATTTAAGTTTCATTAAAGTAGCTGCTGTCACTTTCTTTGCTATAGAAATAGAATAAGACGCAGCAACTTTTTATGAAACTTAAAAATTAATGGACGTCCCTGAGTGCAGCAGTTATTCTATTGCTATTGCAAAGAAAGTGACAGCAGCTACTTTTATGAAACTTAAAACTTAATTGACGTCTCTGAGTGCGGCTGTTAGTACCTCTGCTCAAGTGACTTTACGTAACACAGCAAAGGTCACCAAAACAAGATATTTTACGTAAACTTGACCATCGTTTACACCAATTTACAGCCAAATGTTTCGCTTAAATGTTGATTTTATTTGGCATTTAATGTGTGGTCACACATTCACTTTCCTTGATTGCGTCAAAACGTATTGCGTGGAGATTAACTTTATACTTAGTTTAGATCGTTACAAAATAAACACGTCTTGTTAGTGGTGTCAGAGGTCCACACGATCATATTTTTGACAGCGGACAGTGCTGTCCAACATACACTTACTTATGCAATTACGTCCCAAGCAGCACACAAGCTGTATAAGAGCTTATTTATACAGCTCTTAAAATACTGGAACTAGAGTTATAATGGCTGTACAAACTCTTATACAGCTTTTGTGCTACTGAGGGTCTGTGTAAATAGCTACCCAGGTAGCACACAAGCTGTATGAGCTTACACAGCCTTTAAAATGCTAAAACTAGAGTTATAATGGCTGTAAAAGCTCTTATACAGCTTTCGTGTTATTTGGATACTTACCTAATGCATAGCAGATATCGACACACCCTAAGATAAAGTGTGTATCTACACAAACCAAATTTTACAGGAGAGCAGTTTAAAGTTATTATTTTCTTTGGAGTTTCTTTAGCATTGACAGTTACGCGTTTGGAATAAAATATGTTCTGGTCATTTTTTTTTAATGTACATGATAAAGTCGATACCGTAGATTACGAAAATGCCATAGTAGGTAACTGTATCGGGCAGATAGACACTTTAACTTGAGATGTGACTACTTTCGTCGTTGGGGCTGCTTGTTCATTAATTGTGGAATTAATCTACAGCACCTGGGACCCGGCGCCTGAGACCTTGTTGCTCGGGTCGAAACCGATCCTGAAGGTGACCTTGACAGATTTTTTGACCCGAAAAACAAATATTGCTCGTTTAGGATCATTCTGAGGCAGAGTTACCTTAACATTAAAAAATAAATCATGTTCAAGTTGTACCGTACTTCTTATAACATTTTTTTGCGCGAAAACTTTTAACCGTAACAAACAAGTTAAAGAAAGGGCAGAATGCACCTTACACAGTAAGTCGGTAAGGTGCTTTTTACAACCTATTCAATTTGTTAGTTACGGTATCAGTATTTCAGTTTCACCGACGAAATAGTCATATTAAGTCAGTCTTCTGATTTTCCGCTCACTAAACTAAAACACGCATGACCGCGTGAATTTAGGCATGTACCCAGCCGCTTATAAGAAAATCTATCAGCTTTCTTATATTGTCAAAGACAGTTTAATCTAAAAATTAAATTAAAAACAATTGGCTATTTGACTAATGTCAAAATAAATTATTTTTACACTACCACTAAATCAAGCTTTCAAAAATAACACAGAAAAACCTAGCAATGGTTTATTTTTGGAATTTAAACGATTTTTAATTCAACAAAAACTTTATAAAGGAACACTGAAAAGTGCGACGTCATATTTTACTATTTTCGTACTACCGTCATACTACCGGATCGTTTTGACGTTTCAATAAAAGTTGCTGATTTGACCAGTCAGTCAAATAGCCAATTAAAATAAATAAATAAATATCAGGGACAATCTCACACAAATTGACCTAGTCCCAAACTAAGCTCTAGGCTTGTACTATGGGTACTAGGCAACGATATACATACTTAAATAGAGAAATACATACTTAAATATATAGAAAACATCCATAACTCAGGAACAAATACTCGCGCTCATCACACAACTATTTGCCCATACCGTTTAATAGTTTTAATTTAATATAATATTTTATTTTATTTTAAAATTTATCATTTAACAAACAATGTAACAATATACTGCATTTGGAAGAGCGAGACCTCCTGCTACAGATAAACTTCTATCTACTAGGAGGCCTCAACAACTTTTGTAAAATGAGTGAGTTAAATGAATGAATAAACGATTTTAAACGATTTTCATACCGGGATTCAATTAAGTATTTTATTTTATTTATTAATAGCCGGTTGTGTCCCACCGCTGGGCAAAGGCCTCCTCCCACTTTTTCCATTGTATTTATTAATTTAATTAATAACTGTAAGCAGCCTGGGGATATCTTGTCACATGACCCATTTTTAACATCGTAAGTCCTGTGTTTTTTTTTTAAAGCAGTAGTCCTAACTACCAAATGTACTATACCAAGTAGGTACATACTAATAAAAATGAACCTAAAGGTGAAGTACATTAGCTAAAATGTCGGGTCTGAACTACTATCATTGATTTGTACTTGTGCAAGTACGCGGGGACTTATGAGGATAAAAAAATAACTTCATTATTTCCGGACCTCTTCATCCAGTTTTTGATCACATACTTCGTGTACTCATTACACACTCTTTAATTTACCAATACTCGTATTATACTAACACGTTATTGTATCTATAAATATATCGAACTGAGTCTACCACGACAATTTTTTTTATAGCATGAGGGAGGCAAGGAGATCTGAGAGCACGGCCGCACTCAGAGACGTCAATTAACTTTTAAGTTTTGTTAAAATTGCCGCTGTCACTTTCTTTGCTATAGCAATAGACAGACGTCATAGACTAATGGAATGCCCGGATTTACAGTTTGTACCAATTATAAACGTTCAATAGACAGATCTAAACACAAATTCAGATTACACTACAAATTAAGCTACAAAATCGTTTAAAAACTGCGAGCTTCACCACATTCAGTGTATATTGTAACTTCTATTCAAAATGGACCCGATATGGAGCCCGCGGCGCCGAACGTGCCTCAAGCATGTCCGACAATAACATAATCTGAGCCATCTCACTTCCCTCGCTTTCGTACGAACCAGTTTAATTGGCTCACTATCATACTTCAGCCGTTAATTACATGTTACGCCCGCTAAGTTCCCACGAAACTTATAACTCAAGTTATAAACAAAGTTGCGTAACCGTTGAGTTTGACGGTTAAGTACTAGTTAGCAAGATGGCGCCGCTGTCAAATGTTATTTAAAAAAAACCGGTAGTGCGAGTCGGACTCCGTACTTCAAAAATAAACCTTTTTGTGTACTTTAATTCGTATGCAATCATTTTAAGGTCATTTTCTAGTTGCTTAAATGAAAACAAATTATCAACGTTTTTTAGTTATTGCGCAAAACTGTAAATTTTGAACACTTCATTTTATTTTTCCTGTAAAATTAAAATAATTAGCTATACGTCAGGAATTTTTCAGATTTTTGGTTCATAAACTTTGGAGATAAGGGGGGAACGGTAATTTTTTTGTACATTT
Source organism: Tortrix viridana (assembly GCA_963241965.1). Taxonomy (NCBI): domain Eukaryota; kingdom Metazoa; phylum Arthropoda; class Insecta; order Lepidoptera; family Tortricidae; genus Tortrix; species Tortrix viridana. The sequence goes on along the minus strand of OY725197.1, from coordinate 2,778,024 downwards.
TTGGCTATAAATCAAAAAGTACGTCACGAAATATTACAAAAAAATTGTTTTGAAATGTGCAGAGTAAGCCCTTTTATATGACACCCCATTTGCTATAATCAAATCACTTTCATTTTTCAACCCCCCATTCTAGGCCCCTTTTCAATTATTGATAAAATTAATTTCATTTTTTACTTAAAACAGATGCAGGCAAGCAAGTAATACAACTATACCAAGTTTCAAGTTGATAGCTTGTGTAGTTGCTGAGAAAAACTGCTGTGACGTACAGACAGACGGACAGACAGGAAGTCTCACCACAAGGGTTCCTTTTTTACCATTTTGGTACGGAGCCCTAACAAAATGGAGGTGACGTAGGCTAGACAAGAAGCAAATCTACAAAAAATAAACCTAAAAAAAAATATTTAGGTAGAGAGCTGTCCTTGAAATAACCTGTGAATGCTGATGACCTTATTAACTGCGTGACCCTTGATCTTGGTTTATATTATAATTCGGCAGTTATTATAAACGGTGTTAGCACATTATGCAAATTTAATTTAATTTGGTGCGACTGTCGAGGCGCCGGCGACACATCGCTAAACTCGTGGTGTAGCCGGTTCTTTGGACTTCCGTGCATTATTATTACGCTAGAATGTATCTAGCTTCTTTCTTTGTGCCTATAGCCTTTTTAGGGTTCCGTAGCCAAAATGGCAAAAACGGAACCCTTATAGGATCACTTTGTTGTCCGTCTGTGTCTGTCAAGACCCTTTTTTGAACGTGTAGGTATCAAGTTGAAATTAATATAAAATAATAATTATTTTAAGAAATTTGACGGTGTGTGCGAAGTTCCCAATCCGCACTGGGCCCGCGTGGGAACTATAGCCCAAACCCTCTCATTGTGAGTGGAGGCCTGTGCCCAGCAGTGGGACGTATATAGGCTGGATTATTATTATTATTATTAATTATTTTATATAAAATAATAACCTAACCTAACCTAACCTAATTATTAGGTTTGCAATCCTTTAGCGCTGTAAAAAAATCAGACTTCTAAGTCAACGCAATCAAAAAAAAACAAGGGAATCAAAACCTAGGGTACCTACTTCCTGTTGAGTTAGAATCATGAAATTTGGCAAGAAGCAATGTCTTATAGCACAAGTAAAGGAAAAAATCTGAAAACCGTTAATTTGTAGTTACATCATAAAAAAAACAAGTCCAGTATAAGCTGAAACTCACTAAGTATGAGAGTGTACAGTCACCACACGGGATTGTTGAGCCACCATAGAACCCTGTCATAATGACAACGTCAAGTCACTCAAAAGAAATTACGTCAAAATTTTCCGTCGACTTTCTGAGAGAGGGTTCTATAGTGGCTCAACAATCCCGTGTGGTGACTGTACCTATATACTTACTTAGTGAGGGTTACTAATTTTGAGTGAAAATTCATCATCATCATCTTGTCAATTTGAAATCGTGGGTGTGAAGGTTGGAAGATGTAAATCACCATTTTTGCCAATCTATAATTTGGTCAAGTTGCCAATTTCACTCCGAACGGCACAACTTTTTTTCACTCTTCTCACAAGCTACGTCACCTGAGATTAGTTCAAAGTTAACCCAACTAGGGTTGCCACCCGTACTATAATATAAAGTATTGTACTGGATTTTGGCTGTTCGTACTTTATAATTTACAAAGCACATAAAGTACGCTAAAATACTTTATTTTCGACATCAATTAAAAAAAAAATTAAACTTATAAGTTGGAACTACAAATAATATAAAATACTTTATTTTTGCTATTCGTATTTTATTTTTTGTTCATTTAAATCAACAAATACTTTAATTTAAGAAAAAAAGGTGGCAACCCTAGACCCAACCCAACTAGCATCTTGCTAATCTTGCTACCTACCTACCTAATTTAAATTTCTAATAAGTAATACGCCTGAGTTTCATGAAAGGGATCTAGTGAGCCAATTTGCAGGGCCGGAGAAAGTGTCGGCTCGTGTGAGGCGCCGTAATTGATAGGGCGTGTTAGGTGACCAGCTGTGGTTAAAGCCTTGTATACACGAACCTAGTTCTTGTTACTACTGCCTTTATATCTTTGAATTTTACCCAACTGTATATAAGAAGGACGATAGGTAATGGTTAAATTAAAGTGAGCGATGGCACGCAGCATATTAGCGTGTTCGCATCATTACATTTAGTATAAAACAAAGTAGCTTCTCGCCGTATGTCCCTCTGTATGTACGCTTAGATCTTATAAACTACGCAACGGATTTTAATGCGGTTTTTACCATCAGCTAGATAATTATTCACGGAAGTTTTGTGTATATAATAGTACCCTGAAGCGAGGGAGGGTCGCTAGTAACTAATAAATATAATTAGAAACACTGAACTGCGCTCCAAGACCTGTATCGTGGATATGGGTGTCAAGATCGCTAAGCTCAAGTGGGACATGTCAACCACACAGTGGGGATGATTGTCAACCACGCCTGGAAATGAATGGGGTTCCCCAGTTTGTGACTGTTGCGTCTCACATCGTTGGGTCCCGGCAGAACATCAGCGCTGCCACAGGAATGTGCGCAGCACATGTTGAGTCGGCGCCCTTTCATGACTATGCCGTGACTGTTGAATCGCGCATCCTAACTCATTTTCTTGATGTTATTGTTTTATTATTTTCTTCAATGTATGTCGTGTTTTATTTTGTCATGGCGTAAAATGTGAATAAAGTTTTTATCTATCTATCTCACATGTCTTTCGTATGCATCCTGAACGGTGGGCTAGACTTGTCACCGAACGGATCCCGCGGGAAGGTCACCGGAGCTGAGGCAGACCAAAAAGGAGTTTGCGGGTTGACTTGGACGCGTTCCAGAGCGACTGCTGGGAGTATGCAACCAATAGCCTAGCCTACTTGGTAGTGAGTGACCCTGCCTACGAAGCTAGCGGTTCCGGGTTCGAATCCCGGTATGGGCAATATTTGTGTGATGAGCGCGAGTATTTGTTCCTGAGTCATGGATATTCTCTATATATTTAAGTATGTATTTCTCTATATAGTTGTATATTATGTCGTTGGCCCTAGAGCTTAGTTTGGGAATAGGTCAATTTGTGTGAGACTGTCCCTGATATTTATTTATTTATTTTAGTTATGAATAGAGACGAATGGCGTGGACGTACGTCCAGTCCAGTACAGTCTGCAGAGTGATCTAATTAACGGTAACTTTTACGTTATATGGAACCCTTATTAACCTAACCGAGTTAAAAACCCCCGATATCATAGCGCCTAAAAACCCTCTGAGCAATGAGCAAAACCTTTAACGGGCTCCAAGCACGTACATTTTCACTGGAGGGACTTCGTCACTAGAAGATTTCAAGAATTAAAAATCCCATCCCCTCATCAACTAGAAAAGAGCTGATGATCTTCAAACGGCTGAACAGATTTTCATGAAACATGGCTAAGAATACTTGGGATAAAATTATCCATGACACAAAAAAAAACTTAACGAAAATCGGTCTATCCGTTTGGGAGCTACGATACCACAGACAGATACACAGACAGACACGTTAAACTTATAACACCCCTCTCTTTTTGCGTCGGGGGTTAAAAATACATTGCCGCGCGAAATAGGGTACTTTTTAGCAGAAAATCGAATGTTTCCCTAAGGAATAATGATATAATTTTGACGGAGACGCGGGAAGTAGTAACTTACAACCAAGAAGCTTGAATAGGAAAGAGCAAGATGTTTTTGTTTCTTGTCTTTTGCAAAAGAAGATTCAAACGATCCGTGACATATTGAATTTCTTCTGGCTTCTGAATGTTTGCTCAGCTCGAGTCAGTATTTAATCTTCTCCCTTACAACTGGACGTAGCTTAGGGAAAAGGACCCAATTCAACCATTTCACACTTGTAGAATTTGACATAATACTGACAGCAATAGAATTCAAATTTAAATACATTTACTTTATGGGTTGGATCCTTTTCCCTAAGCTACGTCCACTATAGAAAGTGCACTTCCGTCCACTCCATCAATCTAACCTAAAATATATATTTTAGAATCCATAATATAATAACCACGTGCTATTACTTGACGCGCTGACGTAATGTTGCGTAACTAAGTTTTAACTTTTACTTTCATTAATCTCAGTTAACTTGGGTGTTAATGGTAAACCATTAATGCGTCGGGGCCAAATGGGGCTTGGAACGTGGGGTCTATCATAGAGCTGTTATAATTGTAATTGTTATCACGTGACTTAATTTAATAGATAAAAAAAGGCGTTAACAACTAACTGCATGTTTTCGTCGTCTATATAGTATTCTTCAGTTAATTGTTATCGTTCCAGTAATCCCTAGCTATCTCAGAGATTTTTAGTTACTTTATTACTAATTAATCTTTAGTGTACAAAAACAACAAATGGTGGACTTACTGCCGCACTCAGAGACGTCAATTAAGTTTTAAGTTTCATTAAAGTTGCTGCGTCTTATTCTATTGCTATAACAAAGAAAGTGACAGCAGCTACTTTAATGAAACTTAAATCTTAATTGATGTCTCTGAGTGCGGCAGTTAATGCCTAATGGCATTCTCTACTAGTCGACCAAATAATCAATGAGAGATTACTTGTTTGTGTTGCTTTCAAAATTTTATTTTGTATTCCTCTAAGGGCTTGGTTCACAATCGACAAGTAAACTTATCTGCCGGTTAAAGTTAGCCTTCTGTCTATTTTCAAGTGTAAGAAAGGGAAAGGGTTAAATGTATGTGTCAGATATGTTTTACTTGACTATTGTGCAACAGGCGGTTAGAGTATGTTCGTTGTCTAGCACCCATAGAAGGTACAAGCCTAGAGCTTAGTTCGGGCCTAAGTAATTTTGTGTGAGATTGGGAATCGAAACCGCGACCTGTGCTGTGACCGCTAGACTAGTAGGCAAGCACATCTTGTGTTCTCTCGCTTGCCGGCCTTGCCGCTCGGTGCGTCTCCATCGTAATTCGTAACAGACTTGTTAAAAAGGGATATCCAAGCGACAAACAAGTCGCGAGTAAGTTGTGCTAGCGTGTTCAAAGACTTTGCTGCAACAAACGTACAAAAACGTTTCGATTGATTGATTAAATCCAAGTAATTGTACTCCTGCGTCACGCTACTTATGTGACAGCGGGACATAGCATAGCGGTACCACAGAATAAATATAGCTAAAGCAGTAAAGAAACAACGAACAAACGTTCGAAACGTCGCACTCACACAGACGCACGTCTCATCGAGAAGCGAACATGGCAGTGCCTGTGGCACTGCAGTCAGTGACGGGTGACGCGTCGAGACGAATGGTTGAGCGTGCGTCTGTGTGAATACAAGGTTTCGAACGTTTTGTTCGTAGCGTCTTTACTGCTTTAGCTATATTTATTCTGTGATACCGCTGACCCGCTGTCACATTGCCGCGGTGAGTTGCGTCGGCGCAATGCAGACCATTGCAGTTCCCGGACAAACGCAATTAGGACAATTTGTCACACATACTTACCGTCGAGGTGATGTAAGGTTCTTGTTTTTGTAAGTCTCACGAATCTTGCATAAACAATTACACACAACTTTGTACCTACTTTACTATATCTTTCCTTCGGTAACTATTAATTTTCCCGGGATAAACAGTATCCTACGTGTCAATCCAGGATATGAACTATCTGTGTGCCAAATTTAATCCAAATCCGTTTAGCCGTTTAGGCGTGATTACAATACAAACATCCATATATACATTGTATAATTCATATTATTATTAGGTTATTGTAAGTGCGTTGCAAACCCTATGTAAAAAATAAGTACTTATATTATTGTACTAGCTTATGCCCGCGACTGCGTCCGCGTAGAAGTCGTTTATCAATTTTCCCTTGGGAACTACCAAATTTTACGGGATAAAAAATATCCTATATGTTAAACCAGGGTATAAGCTATCTCCATTCCAAATTTCATCAAAATCTGTCGTGTTGCAGCGTGAAAGAGTAACAAACTAACACACACACACACAAACTTTTGCATTTATACTATTAGTAGGATTAAGTTAAGATTACGGTCAAAGGCTGCATCCGTTGTAGCAATCCTGGCGAAGGATTATGTCCCGGAGAACATTTTACGTATATTAGAATTAAGCACTGTTATTAAGCAATTATCATTATGGTATTATAGTTTTGGCTAGTTTAACTAACAAAGGAAATAGCTACTATACTAGACTATTTAAATCGTTTGATGTAAACATTAGACGGTTTTTCTACCATTATATACAAAAAAATCTGTACAAAAATAAATATGTTAAACTAGCAACACTTATCAGCTGCTTTATCTGTCAATGTCAAACAGTTGCCGTCGTCTTGTGGCTTATTATTGTAGATCGTTTATTTTATTATCGTTCACTTTTGTTTAATGCTTGAGACGGAGTAGCAAGACTACTGATTTAATCATGGAGCGGTCCAAACTCGAGAAAACCAAGATACTTGCGCCTGACTTGGCAGTTGCCGCCGTGCTGCAACCTAGCCAAGAATTGCCCGCTGAAACTCCCATAGTGACGGGATACGACTGGGAACATGGCACAGACTACAACAAGATACTCGAGAGCTACGTGAACTCCGGCTTCCAGGCCACAAACTTCGGAAAAGCCATCGTAGAAATCAATAAAATGCTCAAATGTCGTGCCATCGCTTTAACCGAAGATACGAGCGATCCATACGAGGAAGACGTCTTTATCAAGAAGAAAACCAACTGTACTATATTCTTGGGGTTCACCTCTAACATGATATCGTCAGGGTTAAGAGACACCATTAGATTCCTAGTGAAAAATAAACTTGTTGATTGCATTGTGACAACTGCGGGAGGAGTGGAAGAAGACTTCATTAAATGCCTCGCACCTACATATGTGGGTGATTTCAATTTAAGTGGGAAGTCTTTAAGATTGCGTGGTATTAACAGGATTGGCAATCTACTGGTGCCTAATGACAACTATTGCAAATTTGAGGAGTGGGTGACTCCGTTATTGAATGAAATGCTTGATGAACAAATTCGAGATGGTATGGTTTGGTCTCCATCACGAATCATAGCTAGGTTAGGAGAGAGAATAAATGATGAAAGCTCAGTATGCTATTGGGCTTGGAGGAACAATATTCCTATATTCAGCCCCGCTTTGACAGATGGTTCATTGGGAGATATGATGTACTTCCATTCATACAAACGTCCTGGACTTATTATTGATATTTTAGGAGACTTACGGAGGATTAATACTATGGCAGTGAAGGCAAATAACACAGGCATGGTCATTCTTGGTGGGGGAGTTGTGAAACATCATATTTGTAATGCAAATTTGATGCGGAATGGGGCTGATTACTCAGTGTATGTTAACACGGCAAGCGAATTTGATGGAAGTGATGCAGGTGCAAGGCCAGATGAAGCTGTTTCTTGGGGAAAAATAAAACCTAATGCTACACCTGTTAAATTATATGCTGACGCTACTTTGGTTTTCCCTTTGCTGGTAGCTCAAACATTTGCTAAGTATCACTTTAGTAATAAAAAGAATGTGTAAATAAAATTTTCGTTTGATTTATCTCTTAAAATAATTATCTCTCACTTATACAGGGTGTTTGGCACATGGTTGGACGGAAACAGTGAAGAGGTGGGGCAATTTCGGAATTATTTTGAATATTAAAAAAAAAACTTTTTTCCTAAACCTTAAGGTTTAGGCTAGATTTATAGGGCTACTTAAGCAGCATATAGCCCCACCTCTTCGCTGTTTTCGTTTGTCCAACTATGTGCCAAACACCCTGAAGTGTAAAGAATGCATTTAAATGTAAAGTAAAAGAAACTGGTTTTGTGATTAGCAACACCATCTAGTGTCGAGTAGCAGGAATATATTGTACACTGCCATCTATTGAGCGAGACTTGAGTGGAGTAACGTTCTGAAACCTTATTTCTAACCGCAAGCTGTACTAAAATAAAGTTGAAGTGTAGTTCAGTTCAGTCACGCATAATTCGAGAAATTAAAACCATATCGACATAAAAACAATAAAATACAAATAACATACAAATAAACACATATAAATAATAAAATTATTAATAAAGTAATATTAAATCACCAGCTTTTGTCTATTTTGTCAATGTATGTTTTAGAAAACAATTGAAAATGATTTCCAACAACGCGATATCATGATTCAGAACGAAGCTGGTGTGAATGAACTGTCAAATATTCAATGAAGTTAGCTGCAGTCTGGAGTCCTAAACTACATTAGTGTGTGTGGAGATGCACCACTTTTTACGTTAGTGTGCTGTGTGTGAAAAGCGGGTTTACAAAGCTCACGCTCGGCACGCTCCATCGTTTGATGTGCCGCCCGGCCGGACGGCGGTGTCGTTGGTGCATAATATTTACATTTTGGCTTCCGAAACCCAACATTCCACTTCCAATGTCGTCTTAAATTAAATAATGTTAGTAGCCGATTCAAATATCGAACGTTAACTTTTTAATGTGGCCAGTTTAAGTGATAAGTGTTTTATGATGTGCGTTCTGAGAGCAGTTTTCTTCGTTTCGTTGGTTTTATCCGGTAAGTCGCATCCTGAGTTCCCGAGAGCCCTTTGCGGTGCTATTTTTAAGTTTTATGGTCATTCGCTGCAGATATTAAAGACATTTTCCTTGGTTGTGTGCGTAATTTGTAGCTTAGAGTCGGCGCTTTGATGTTGACAATAATACTTTGTGTAAATGCGTTATGAATACAGAGCGGCTGTTTCTCGCTTGAAGTCGTTTTAGGTATGTAAGTTGCGTTGTGCGAGGTGCTTGTTCGATAAATGAGCTTTTACAATAGGTGCTTTATTAGAAATTGAGTCATGCTAAAATAACTTTCCTACACTCAAGATCGAAATTAGGTAAACAAAGGATCAAAGTAAAAAAATATTTCGAATGTAATTTACGTTTTATTAGTCTATTATAATCAGGTATTTTCTATACATTTAATGAACATAATTATAACAGTTTTGATTAATTGGAATGTAATGTACCTGGGTCATTATACTTTTTAGGGCCTATAAAACATCCCTTACTACGAATGGCTATTTAAAGTCAAAACTGGATAATCTTAGAAATGCACACAATTTTCGAATTCTGATCGACATTCCTAAGTAATGTTGTGGAAGGTCTAAGGGCCGTATTAATAAACTCATCTCAACTGTGATCCCCATCACAAGATGCGTCAAAAATTACAGTTTTCTATGGGTTGACGTTTACTTTGACGTATCTTGAGACGGGGATCACAGTCGAGATGAGTTTATTAATACGGCCCTAAGAGTAAGACTATTACAGTAACGCAGTGGTAATTTGCAAGAGGACATGGAGTCGTGGGGACTGGTAACAGTGGTAATTTTTGCACAAAATTCATGTTTTATATACAAAAAGAACAAAAATAGTGGGTAAATGTATAATAAAAACTGAAACCTGGTTGAGAATTAATGTGGGACTGCTGTAAAATGATCTCAAATTATCTGCAAATTTTTAAAATGGGTCTAAAATTTTTAAGTCTATTTAAGGCATTAAAAAGAGAATGGCCCATCCACCTTACTTAATTAAATCACTTTCAATAACAGTAACAAATACTAGACTATATCTCAGATGATGTACTATCGGCAAAAAAGCTTTCAGTTTTTCTTTAATCTATTTTAAAAAAATTGTCTATGATTTATGTAATTTAGTTAATTGTTAACTTTTATCCCTGATAAAAAACCTACTAAAATTACAGATGAATATTTAATAGAAATAGGTAAGTATATATGGACTAATTCCACAATATACAGGATGATTGGTAATTTAATAAATACCTTTTAGGGGGGTATAGTAAGGCTCATTTACAGCAAAAGAGGGCATAGGTATTCAAAACATTTGAAACTAATTTTCTAATAAACTATTATCTATATCTTGACATTCAAATAAATGAATAATATATCTACCATTAGCTTCAAATTGCCTGTAAAGTGTTCAAATTGTCAAAAATAATTCCTCGCCATAGTGCAAAAATTCACCAAGTCACATATTGGTAATTTTGAGTTACGAGGGTTTAAAAAATTAAAAGTGAAAAAAAAAAAGATTACTTGATTATTGTATGTATTTATGTATGTATGTCAACTCTTTATTGCACAAAAACAGGTTGACAAATAATATGTACACAGAAAAGAAATTAAAATAATGTACAAAGGTGTATTGTAAAAGATAAAGATGATTTTTTACTCTAGTCTTGTAGAAAATGCACTATTCTTTAGGTTGAATTTGATTATATGTTATTTTAGTGTAATATTTTAGAAGATAATGGCAAACAATAATTTTACCCCTCTAATCTTCTACCTATTTAGTGATTTTTACAATGAATTTAGTGATTTTAATTTAGAGCTTAGTTTGGGACTAGGTCAATTTGTGTGAGATTGTCCCCTGATATTTTTTTTTTTTTTTTTTCGCCCACATTTTACATGTTTTGATCTGAACTAAGTCAATTTAGTTAAAGTAGCTGAGGCACTAACAACCGCACTCAGAGACGTTAAGTAACATAGTTTGATTAAAGTTGCTGCTGTCACTTTCTTTGCTATATCAATAGAATAAGTGCGGCAGTAATTTCCGTCAACGGTCTCATGTAGACTTAAGATAATTAAACGTCTTAGGTGATTCTTCACTAACATATTTAAATTAGAAGTCTTTTAATGACTTCTTAAACATTTTTTTAAAATCACTATGATAGCTATTGACATAATAATAAAACTGAAATTTAAAAAACTATATTGATGACATTAATAACTCAATTTCGGCCATTCTGCGACTTGGTGACTTTTCGCTCTACGGCGGCGAAATGTAACCTTGTTATCTAATTCAGTAAATAAATTGACTACAATGCAATTTTAATCTGTAACTTGAAACTGTTCTGTTGCCAACCATCCCACACATTGGCATGTCACTGTAACAAGGCCTTTGTTATGATACGTCTGTGATGTCGCCTGCTATCAGAGAATGTAAATTAAGATGTAAATAAGTACTTTAATGGAGCTTTTACACTTGTTTATCTTATAAGGTGCCGTTTCACTGGGTGATAAGACCAATAATATATCGCAAGTAAGTAGTTAGTACTTAGTGTTGGATACGTTAATAATTTATATTATTTCGTTAGAATTAGACGCTCGCACTCAACGGGAGTGGGAGGAACATTAAGTAACTCATCAGAAGTTAATATTAGAGATTTTAACGAAGTTTCTTAATAATAGGGCAGACTTATTAGAGACCATCGAGTTAAGTAACAACAATAGTAACCATCAACAAGAATCATCATCGAAGGGTAGCAGCAGGCATGTTCGCGGTTTTACGGCGATTACACAAGGCTCTAAAAATACAAATGTCATCTTTGCAAAGCTAAGCATCCTTTATAACTATGCAATCAATTTGTGACGTTCTCAATATAAAGGGACCTTATGGAGGCAGGCGGTTACGCCGTTTTTAGAACTGTTACCATAGTATTCGTTAGTTACAATAATAAGAAGAGCGTAACTGCCTTCCTCCATAAGGTCCCTTTATATTGAGAACGTCACATTTATGCAAATGACAATCAGTGCTAGAGAGCAGTTGATAAAATGAAGCTGTGCAGCAATTGTCTTAGAGCAGGGTATAATATACGCATGTGTAGGCTGGGTCCTTGCCGCCAGTGCGGCGTTTAAGCACAACACCTTGCTGCACAATGACGTAGGCAGCACGGGCACTGCGGCCCCTGGTGCGACGGCAGGATGCTCGTCTGTGTCGCGCGAATCCTCGCTCCCCTCTCAAGCCGGGATTTCTCCTACATTCAGTCAACAAAGTATCGGGAATGGATGATTTGTTTATGGTTCCAAATTCAAATTTTTGTTTTTTTTGTTGTTGTTAGATTGGCACAACTGTTTTCTATTTTGGCGCGGAGTTTGAGTTGCATCTGTTATTTATATTAAATACAGTGCTGTTTTTAGTTATATCATATCTAGTGTGTATTGCGAATTTCATAATGGACAAAAACATTGAACAAAGAGTTTGTCTTAAATTTTGCATCGCCAATGGAATTTCGTGTTCGGAGTCACTGAAAATGTTACAGAAGGCTTACGGTGATTCGACTTTATCAAAAACACGTGTTTATGAGTGTCTGCAACTGAAGTTAACATCGCAAAAGTGAAGGAAATAGTGACTGAAAATCCTCATTCAACTTTGAGAGAGATAGCCGCCGAACTTTCTGTATCTCACGAGTCGATCCGTACTATTTTAACTAATCATTTGGGTATGAAACATGTTACCGCTCGGCTAGTCCCAAAAGACCTGAATTTGCTCCAAAAACTCAATCGCATGAGAGTCGCTGAGGACATGCTAGAACGAGTCAATTCCGACCCAACATTAATGAAACGCATTGTTACTGGTGACGAGACGTGGGTTTACGAGTTTGACATGCAAACTAGTCAACAAGCTTCGGAGTAGCGCCTTCCAACTGAACCGAAACCGAAGAAACCACGCCAAAGTCGATCAAAAGTCAAAGTCATGTTGACTGTTTTCTTTGACTATCGCGGTGTTGTGCACTCGGAATTCTTGCCGGAAGGTCAAACGGTAAATAAAGAATATTATTTGAGCGTTATGCGGCATTTAAGAGAGCAAATTCGACGAAAAAGGCCAGATTTGTGGAATGAAAATTCTTGGATTTTGCACCACGATAATGCGCCTTCGCACAAGGCCATCATTGTGAAAGAATTTTTGACCAAACACTCAACAAATACCATCGAGCAACCACCATATTCACCAGATATGGCTCCTGCCGACTTCTTTCTTTTTCCTAAACTCAAATTACCACTTCGTGGCACCCGTTTTCAATCGGTAGAAGACATAAAGGAGAATTCGCGCCGAGAACTGAATTCAATTCCGGAAACAGCGTTTAAAAAATGTTTTGATGATTGGATTATTCGTTGGCGTAAGTGTATCGTTTCTGAAGGAGCATACTTTGAAGGTGATAAAATAAATTTGGATGATTAACAAACAGTTTGTGTATTATTGATCTTTTCCCGGTACTTTCTTGACAGAGTAGTACTTCTCATATTAAAAACATGTCAGCTGTGAACACAAACCATAATTCGGGTCAGGTTCTTGCAACCGCTTTAATGCAGATTTTAGACGTTCACAATAGACCTCACGAAGTCAGGGCCGTCCTAGATTCAGGGAGTCAGGCTTCCTTTATGACAGTCCACTTCTTTGTACATTAGATTAAATCTTTCTAAATTCTGTGAGGGCTCAGGCCACGTTGCCGGCATTAATAACTTGGTTTCGACAGTTCATAAACGACGTGAAGCTACAATACAGTCCAGAATCAATACGTTTAAAACAAACAACGTTTTTAGTGTTGTCTAACATAACTTCCACCAATAATGAAGTCTTTAATGTAAGCACCCTAAATATTACGCTAAATATTACTCTCGCAGACCCAGAATACTATAATTCATCAAGTTATGATATTTTACCTGGTGCAGACACCTGGGACATGCTGTGCGCGAACCGGCTTCGATTAGGGAATGATTGTCGAGTGCTGCAAGAAAGTTTGGTTATATTGTGTCCGGACCCACTGGAATGCGGATCACAAAAAATATTGCATGCAACATGTCTCAATTTAATGAAATCCTTGGAAGAAATTCCAGATACACAAATTGCTTAGTCACGGAAAGAAAATGGTGGATTTTCGGTAGGAATTCCGATGAACAACGATGAGACGCAATTAGGACATTCATTCGAACGCGCCAAACAAAGCTTTATGTCATTAGATAAAACTCTTCGGAAACAGCCTATTTTAAAATCCATATAGTTACATCAATTTCATGAACGAGTATTTATCATTAGGTCACATGTCTTTATGTGACATAAATATCCGTCATGATAATGCGTATTTTTTGCCACACCACGGTGTGCTGCGCGACCAAGATACGGCTCGTCTTTAATGCTAGCGCGCCCACGACTTCCGGCCTATCATTAAATGATTTACAGATGGTAGTACCGACGATACAAAGCGATCTATTTACAATTCTTCTGCGGTTTCTACAACACCGTTATGTTATGGCAGGAGACATCGAAAAGATGTACCGCCAAGCGCTAGTGAATGAGGATCAGTGCCATTTGCAGCAAATAGTTTGGCGCGACGACCCATCATTGCCCCTTCACAAGTTCATGTTGAATAACACATTATTAAAGCTCTCGCAAAAGGAGTCTTCGAATATGACACTTTAGCAAGAGGCAAACAGCTATCAGCAAAAAAGAGGTTATTGGCTTTGAGTCCTTTTGTTGACGAGGCCTGTCTCATTAGGGTAGGAGGTAGACTAAAAAATGGAAACTTCACGTTCAACAAAACTCACCCAGTTTTAATCTCCGCTAAACATGCATTAACAATGTTAATTTTCCGTTATGAGCATATAAGGTTAATGCACGCAGGGACTCCATTTGTTGCTTTCTTCTATTAGGGAACAGCTGTACCGGCGGTCGTAACTTATCAAAAACTACTGTCCACAAATGCCAACGTTGCTTTCGCCTTAATGCACAAGCATCATGCCCAGCCATGGGCAACTTACCTGAGCAACGCCTCCAGCCTGGCTATCCATTCCAAACGACCGGAATGGAGTACGCCGGTCCTCTCTTAGCACTCAACAGAAGGGGTCGCGGTAAGATAGAGGAAGTCTATGTTGCCATATTTGTCCATCTCGAACTTGTTAGCTCGCTATGTAAAGACTCCATTGCGACGTTTAGAACGTGTAAACGTTGCGTCGCTTCATCGTCAGGCGTTCCAGCCAATTACATTATATTCCGACGACACGGAACGCAATTTGCTGGAGCACGTAATGAACTTTATAGGTTCCTCAAAGCTATGCATCTTCGAGCTTCCAGAGAGGCACCTCACCTCAGCAACCCGGGATGGTCTACGGTCACCCCATACAAAAGTTTTCTTATTTTAATTATAAACCTAATTCCTGATTAAAATTGATTGTTTGCAGTCATCTTATTATCGAAGAGTTGGCCCATCCAGAATGTGTTGCTATATATTTAGCCATTTTGACTGCTCCTATCTATTTGACGCTAACTGTACTGCTTCTAGCATGAACATTATTATAAACTACCTATGGAAAAGAGCTTTAATAGACCTAATTAGTCTAAATGGTTGTAAAGAAATAAATAAAAAATATTGATTGTTGAAGTAAAATGAAATAGGGATGATGACAATTTTTTTTCTTTGTTGAGTTGAAATGTCGCATGACCCCCCTCCCGAGCTTTGACGCGCTTTATCTTTGTCATTTTTTGTTTGATTGACAAAAGAAAAAATACGTGTCCAATATTTTTTGATAATCTAACTGACGGACTAAATAGAATTTCGTTTTCTTTACCCAGTCATCATCCCTTATCTATAATGTAGTCTAAGTAGTATCCCTGTGTATGTGATAGGTACATTCGAGGACAGAAAGATGTTTACATTTCTTCACCTTATTCCATTGTAATAAGGTCCAAAAGTGTATACATCTTTCTGTCCTCGATTGTACCTATTTATAAATGTAAAACGACGCCCGCGACTTCGTACGCGTACAATAAGTTTCCCGCTACTCTCCCTATTCCTGAGTGTGGGGGTCAATTTAGTGCACCCTTAGGACATAGGATACTTTTAGCCCGTAATATCGAATAGTTACCGAGGGAACAGTGATAAACGACTTCAACGTGGACCAAGTAGCAAGTAGTTTCCCCAGTAGCAAAGAGTTAAGAGGACTGTGCCAACTGCATAATCTAGCCTTTTCATACAAACGGCGATAACGTTTTCCTTCCCCTAAACGTTAACCGAATTCGACCAATTTTTGATATGTGGTCAGTCGGAACAAAAACTATGTCCGTACGTTTCGTTTTTTAAAATATTGACTAGTTATAAAGATATTATGGCCGAAATTACTTTCGTATGAAAACAATAAAATGGGAATAAATCGAAATTTATTAATAATATTGAAAAAAACGAAACGTACGGACGTATCAAAAATTGGTCGAAATCGGTTAACATTTAGGGGGTGGAAAACGTTATCGCCGTTTGTATGGAAAGCCGTCACCTCACAATCCTCTTAATTTTCAATGAGCTGCATTTGACAATTCGTTACCTACTAGCTTCTCCCCGCGGCTCCGTCCACATAGAAGTTTAATTATCGTGTATCCCACGGGAACTATCAAATTTTCCAGAATAAAAACTATGTATGTCGTTCCCCGGGACTCACATTATCTCCATACCAAATTTCGTCTAAATCGGTTCAGCAGTTTAAGCGTGAAGAGGTAACAGAGGAAGAGGAAGGCAGTTACGCACTTCTTGTTCTTGTAACTATACGAATACTATGGTAACAGTTCTAAAAACGGCGTAACCGCCTGCCTCCATAAGGTCCCTTTATATTGCGAACGTCACAAATGGCCCAGCGGTTTTTACCAAACAGCTAAGAACACTCTATCAACAACGGTTCGTTTAGGAGCTACGACGCCACAGACAGATACACAGATACACACGTCAAACTTATAACACCCCTCAGCGGGCTTAACATGCATGCACGAGATAAAATTTTACAGGATCTAGGGAAATGATTACATCTATTCCATACTCTAACGTAAGACTTAAGGCTTAAGGTTTCAAATAAGTGTCCCATCTTGATAAAATCGCTATAAAAAATGTGAACATCGCTATAGTCGCTTAGTAATAAAAGGTAATAAATGTCAGAACGAGACACTTTTATTTTAAACCTTAAGTGTTAAGTCTTACTTTAGAATATGTAGATGTATTCATTTTCCTAGCACCTGGCAAATTTTAACTCGTGCATGCATGTTGAGCCCGCTGTTTTGCGTCGAGAGTTAAAAATCTCTAGAAACTGTTATGTGCTGACAACGAATAAGTGAATATGAAGATGAATGAGTAAATGATCATGTTGCTTCCTCGTTAGTGCTATATCATATTTTCCCATCCATTTTCCAATATTCAAGAGCACATCCATCTCCCACCGCTTCCGGGGCTGTTATCGATAAATGGCGACTTCTGTTTCCGCTGCACTGCCGCCAAATTGTTGAATAGTTGCATAATTTATTGCAGTTTGAGAAAGAATTCATAGTGAATTTTTATAGTGTTAGTTTGTGTACAACGTCGGGATAATGTAGTCTTTGATGAAATATCGCGAAATTATGTAATAAGTAAATTTTAACATAATATATAATAACAATAATCCAGCCTATATACGTCCCACTGCTGGGCACAGGCCTCCACTCACAACGAGAGGGTTTGGTCTATAGTTCCCACGTGGGCCCAGTGCGGATTGGGAACTTCGCACACACCGTCAAATTGCTTTGCAGGTGTGTGCAGGTTTCCTCACGATGTTTTCCTTCACCGAAAAGCTCATGGTAAAATTACAAATTATATTTCGCACAGAAATTCCGAAAAACTCCACGACCCTCTGCTTAAGAGTCGGCATGTCAATCCATTAGGCTACCACGGCGTCACTGTTAACATGCATGGAGATATTTGTATTATTTTCTGAAATAAGATAAAGACAAAACTAAAACCAGATTACGACAAAATTACTGTTATACGGCGCCTATTATGGTGTATTCGTTATCAGTCGCAAAGTAATGTTACATTTCTCAATTATGAGTTACTAGCTTTCCGCCCGCGACTTTGTCTGCGGTGAGTCAGTGTCAGTACTTTCGTAAGTTAAAATATAGCCTATGTCCACCCCGAAAGTTAATTCTAAATGTTGGTGAAAGAATTTTTGAAATCGGTCTAGTAGTTTTCGAGTTTATTCGCTACAAACATACAAATCTTTCCTCTTTATAATATTAGTGTAGATTATGAATATTTACGCAATATAATAAAAATAACTTTTTAAATATTCCAAATTCAAAATAACTCTAATCAAAAAAAGATTACTTAGGTACCTACCTACATTGCACATGTTTTATAGTAGGTAGCACCTGCCTGGTTGCATAGGGTATTTTATTCCAATTTCAATTAATTACACTTCAATAACAAACAATAACGAAAAATGCGACGTTTCTCGAGAGGTAGGTATTTAAGATAATAACAGAATCACCTATCTAATGCAAATAAAGCGCAACATTTGACTTTGGCCTCATTTAAATTTAAAAACATGTAATTTTACCCATCCCACCCATTTATGTTATTCATTATAGTGGTTTCCGAGAATTCCAAAATTAATGAAACCTTAAAAAAACGCGGGTCGTTGCAAGTTTTAGGGTTCCGCGGCACTGACGGTAAAACCCTTTTAGGGCTTATTTTCACCCCGGTTCAGTGGAGAAAGATGAAGCTATACGGCAGAGTAAGATGAGTGTTTTTGTGATTATCAAACTCGGTTTGACTTAATAAATTATAATATGCTGCTGTCACCAGGCCAATATATTTTGACAAGAAGTGAAGAAAATCCCACTGTTCCTATGTGTCAACACTGTCAACGTTATGAGGGGCTGTAACGATCGGCCATGACGGGTAAAGGTGCTGGACGCACCTTTGTGACATGAAATCGGACCAGACTGCGTGACATTGCTATAGGACATGTCACACTAAGGGCCTGCGCAAACCGGCGGAGCGCAGCGCAGATCACTTTAAATTTATCAATGTATATTCTTTCCTATTTTAATTACAACTCTGTAAGTCGGTCCTGTTCTTTCGCCAACGGTCATTAATATAAATAAACGGTTGGCAGAAGTTCGTTTAATTTATTTGTCCGTGCTAATGTCCAAATAAAAAAACTGGTCCATAGCTGGTCTGCCGCCCCAGGTAGTTCAACCGCTGCGGGGAGTAAAAACAATTATAATACTGTATAATTAAAGTCCATTTTATTATATTTTTGATCTTAGATACATATTGGGGATTAATAAATTGATTACATATCAGCGTATCACTGAACGAAATTGATTCCTGATCAATACGTAACAGGGCTTTTAGCCAAGATGCACTACGCTAACTAGCGTTTCTATTCGTTTCGTTTTTAAACCAATCGCGTCACTGGTAGATCACGTGATACGAAGAGTCACGTGATCTACCAGTGACGCGATTGGTTTAAAAACGAAACGCTAGTTAGCGTAATGCACCTTGGCTAAGGGTCCAGTTAAAAATCAGATTAGCGTACAACTGTATGGGTCATTCAAAATGTAATAACTCTTGAACTTAGACTTCTTACTGCCTATCTTACTAATATTATAAATAGGAAAGTTTGTATGGACGTTTGTTTTTCAATCAAGCCTAAACAACTAAAGAAATTTAGATCAAATTTGGCACAGATACAGTCCTAATCCTAGATTCACATAATTATAGGATACCTTTTTATCCCGGATAATTTTATAGTTTCAGCGAGCCTAACATGCATCACAAGAATAAAGTGACAGCACGAATAAAAAGTTGCTAGAGTAATTAAATATGATGATTAACTTAGCACCGGTGATGTTGACACGCGCACGCGCAGCGAATGTGTTAATTGTTAAATTTGCATATCATGTGGTAACCGTTAAAATTTACGAACGTAATGGGAGCAATTACCGTTGTTAAATTTAGTCCTTAACTATGCGTACTTTTTTAGGAAAAAGCCTAATTTTCCATTTCCATAAAAAAAGGGAATAAAAAAATCATAAACAGACGGTAGTAGGCGTTAAAAGATAATTAATTTATGAACGGGGATTTCAATAATACTAATTTATTCCATTTCGATGTGTATCAATAACTGAGCCCCCTGTATGTGTAGGGTTGCCACTTACATTCTTGAGCAAAAAACCGGTCAAGTGCGAGTAGGACTCGCGCACCGAGAGTTCCGCACAAACTTGTAGGTATGTAAATAGTTCGTAAATCACGGGAATACAATAGAAACAAATCCCAGTATAAACTGACACGCACTAAGTATGCACTTTAGTACTTAGTGAGTATCAGTTTATACTGGCTATTTTTTAAAAATGTTATTTACCTATCTACAAATTAACGGTTTTCGGATTTTTTCCTTTACTTGTGCTATAAGACATTGCTTCTTGCCAAATTTCATTATTCTAACTCAACGAGAAGTACCCTATAGTTTTTGATTCCCTTGAGATTCCCTTCAATATGCGGCATAAACGACCGTATCTTTTGTTTGCGTTGACTAAGCGCTAATGGATTGCAAACTTGAGTACCTATTTGATACGAATTTCAACTTGATACCTTTACGCGTTCCTGGGAAAAAGGGTCTTGACACACAGACAGACGGACAACAAAGTGATCCTATAAGGGTTCCTTTTTCTTCTTTTGAGGTTCAGAACCCTAAAAAAAATCATGCTAATTCGTCGTCATTCTCCTAGCGCATCTTCCCGGTCCTCGTTGGGGTTAAGCATGCTCCAGGTTCGGCCAGTCTGGTTATCACAGTAGGGACTACCATCTGACCTCCGTAACCCTTGTGACAGGGGAACCAAACCGATTGAATCATGGTTACACATTTTACCACAAATGTGCAGGTTTCCTCACGATGTTTTCTCTCACCGTAAGAGTGACATAAGCTTGAAAAACTCATTGGTACATGGCGACCGCGCGGGAGTTCGAACATGCTAATTCGGCGTAAAATCAAAATCTAGTGTAGCTATTGGATAAGCAATCAAGAAATCACTGGTAGCAATCCTTACAAAGCGAGGGAAATACGAAATCCGTCGACTGGCTACCCCTGCGCGTCGGTAGGGGCGCACAACTATAAAATCCGACATGTTTACGAGCCTGGCTCCCCCTGCCCCTAACGAGGGGGGGCAAGTCACCAGCGAGTGCGGCCAGCTAGATCAAATTCACTGCTCGTTATTTCTTTAAAGCTTTCTAATGATACTTGTCCTTAGTCTTATTGAATGAAAATATAGTGATCGGGTTATCCAATGGAAAACATTCCAATGTCTATACCAAAATAAGCAAATTCGTTAGCGAAACTTTTGTGTCTCAAAAGTCAACTTCAAAACGATGGCGCAAACTCGTATCATGGATTCTATTAAGTTAAATAATAATGCCAACCTCTTGGCTCTCATCTCTTGCATACTACTAAAATCCATAGAAAAATATTTTCTTAGTTCATTGAGAAACTGACTTTATCTTGTCTGAATAAAGCAGACATTCAGAAACAGACCGGCTACAGCAAACTCAAAACGTGTAACTTCAGTTCGCTACAGATTTAAAAAAGACGTGACTTTTCCTTAGTATTCTATGGAACTTATGAAAATATAAATCCCATCAAAAACATTAAACGTACAAAAATGTCAAGTCTCGCAATGCTTCCACCGTAAAAAGTTGTGAGATCTCATATAAAACCAAGCCTACATGTAGTGAATGTATTAATATTAGACATTTTTATTTTTATACTAAGTATAGTGACCTGGCAATCAGTGCAATCGCACAGCACAAATAAAGCGCTGCTGCGTTATAATACCTTTTAAATCGCAAATTAAATTATATTCTATAAGTTATTGCCCAGCTGTGGGACACTCAAGTGGGCCAGGAAAACGAAAAAAGATAACTTATTAACTTATTATAAATGTTGCCGTGCGATTTCCAAGTCAATATACTTATTATAGAAATAAAGATGTCTAATATTAAAATAGCTAATATCATTTCTACCTACGAGTTCTAAGTGGCTCTGCTGCAGAGTATGCTCCCCAGCACAGCCACTTTCAATGCCCATTATTTTATTCCCTAGTACAGGTACAGCAATAAACAGCATACGTACATTATGTACGTTCAACGTACATCATTTTACCATATAATTAATTGATTTCCATTTTGGTGGCGGGGCTAGCAGCACACAATAATTAATTTTGAAGAAGCTTTTAAATACTAATCTGTGATTGTGTAAACAAATTCTCGAGAGTGATATGATATTGCAGAATGTCAAATCTCGCTCTTTAGAAACAAAAGCGCATCTAGAATTTAATGTTCTGTGCGCTTGGTTTGGCTTTAACGATGTAAGAAGTTTCTAGGTATGTAAAGATATTAATGATTTACGAAATTTTCCCATTATAATATTTCCAATATTTAAAAAAAGTTTGCCCATCTGCAAAGATTGCAATTGCCCATCTTTTCCCAAGACTAGGCTGTTTCAACTTCAAGTTAGGCTTCTCGAAGAGGTAATAATATACGGTACACTCTCAGCGTAAACCCAGGTTAACTCGAGTGCAGTGCTGACTACTCGGTAGTTCTTTTGCTCTCGATTAAATTAAAACTGAACGCATCGCGTATTTATTTATGCGACTGACTTTAAATTTAATTGTGTTTTGTTTCGTTGCAGGTTTCCATGCCGCTGTTGGGACCGATGGTAGGTTATACAGCATTTAGCAAATAGTCAACGGTACTAAATTAAATGTCTGCTTTTTAATAATGAATATAAAACTTTTTTATAGACATAAAAAGGTTTTGAAGGTGTATATTTTGGATAATATTAACTCTTTCAGTCTGCATGACGCATACGTCGTCTCATAAATCCATACAAATGACAATTTAGGGTGATGAAAAGGTCAAGTTTAACCTTATCCTTCCGATACGATAGTTCGCAAAGCAATGATTATACAGGGTGTCCCAAAAATCAACCTCAAGCCGGATTGGGGGAGATAGCGGAAGCGGTGACAGTTATCAGAAAAAAAAAATTCAAAGTATTTTTTTTATTTTCTGAAAACTGTCACCGCTTATAATAATAATAAATAATAATTCAGCCTACATACGTCCCACTGCTGGGCACAGGCCTCCACTCACAATGAGAGTGTTTGGGCTATACTGGGTGTTTTTTTATTCGTCTTAAACATTTTGGGGGTTAAATCAGTAAGTCATACTGACCAACTTTCACTATGGGACCAACCACAAAATCGCGAAAAAAAATTGACCATTCCATACATTTTGGCTAGTCAGCTGACGATGTTTTGTATGGGAGGTTCAAATTTTTTTTCGCGATTTTGGGGTTGGACCCATAGTGAAAGTTGGTCAGTATGACTTACTGATTTAACCCCCAAAATGTTCAAGACGAATAAAAAAACACCCAGTAGTTCCCACGCGGGCCCAGTGCGGATTGGGAACTTCACACACACCGTCAAATTTGCTTTGCAGGTGTGTGCAGGTTTCCTCACGATGTTTTCCTTCACCAATGGTAAATTTACAAATTATATTTCGCACATAAATTCCGAAAAACATAGAGGTGCGAGCCCGGGTTCGAACCCACGACCCTCTGCTTAAGAGTCGGCAGGTCAAACTATTAGGCTCCCACGGCTTTTTTACCGCTTGCCCGGAGATAAAGCAAGCGGTGACAGTTATCAGAAAATTAAAAAATTACTTACATTTTTTATTTTTATTTTCTTATATTATAACTGTCACCGCTTGCGCTATCTCCCCCTTCCGGTTTGATAGGTCAAATCAGCTTCTATTTATGATTTTTATGAAGTGTCTATAGCTTGGGAGATTTAATGAATGAATGAGGTTAAATTCTGATAATTTAAAAATCTTAAAGAACACAAAAATAAGTTCTGTCTTGATATATACGTGTGTTCGGGGGGTTGCATTTCGTAGTTAATATAAAATGATTAATCTGTAATACTGTCTGGTATTGATGCACTTGTGTTGATTTAATTATTATTTATAACTGCCCTAGAGTAGCTGCAGTTTATATTATCTTTTAAATCATCGACGTCTATACGTATACAGGGTGGTTATCTTTTATTTGGAAATTTAATTGAAGATAACGTCTATTATTATAAGTGTATGACGGGTTCAAAGCCGATATGGTTTTGACCGTCGGCGACCTTTGTCAGGGTTGCCAAAGGTTGTAATATACATGCCTGGTGTATGACCTTTAATATTACTACGGACAGGCTAGGCGTGTTCAAGCTACATACAACTAGTATGGCAGTGAATGTGTTAAGATATCTCAAGACATTTTGAATATGATAAACAGTTTTTATTTTGTGCGATAACGGATGTGTATGTCATTTATGCATATAACTATTTATTGTCAATTAAACTTATACATTTTGAGTACAAAAGGTGAACTTCTCTACCAGTTGATCTTTGGAAAAAGCAGACATTTGTTATACGTGCTAAAAAGCTGCGCCTGCGTTATCAAATTCATATGCATACCTACACAAATAAATTGTCGAATCCGACTCGGTTGGGCAGCAATGTCTCAAGTCGAAAGTCTTCGACTTTTTGGTTGTACCTAATCCACATCTCGTCTCCGCTTGACTGTTTCCATTGAAGCGGAGCGGAGACGAGATGTGGATTACAACCAATGTGATTGGTCGATTCCTACACGGCTCCTCTCCGCATCACTCATTTCCGCTTCTATAGAAAGGCAGCCTTACGGTACTGAGGGCGATGGGCGTCATAAGAAAGCTGAAGGTCACTCAAAGGGCAATGGAATGGCTATGCTCGAAACATATCTGCGTGATCGAATCAGGAATGAGGAGATCCGCACGAGGACCAAAGTCACCGACATATCCCTAAGAATTGTTAGACTTAAGTGGCAGTGGGCGGGGCACGTCGCTCGCAGAACAGATGGCCGTTGGGGCCGAAGAGCTCTCGAGTGGCGTACCGGAAGACGCAGCGTGGGCAGACCTCGCAACAAGGTGGACCGAAGACGTGGTTAAGATTGCGGGAAACCGATGGATGCAAGCGGCGCAGGACCGGTCCTTGTGGCAAACCTTGGGGGAGGCCTATGTCCAGCAGTGGACGTCTTTTGGTTGAAATGATGATGATAACACGAATAAAATTTGTTAGATTGTTTGTTAATATGTTTAGTTAGTCTTGCAAGTCAATTTTGAACAATAATATCAAGACTGGGTTGAAATTAGGAATATTTAGGAATACATAATGTAAACTCAGTGACAATGTATTATGGCATCAAAGAGCTGATCTGATAGAGTCGGAAGGTGGCTACAAGGTCTCCTGTGCTCATGACTATCTACTGACGACGCGGTTAGCCTAGTTGGTAGTGACCTGCCTACGAAGCTAGCGGTCCCGGGTTCGAATCCCGGTATGGGCAAATATTTTTGTGTAATATTTAAGTATGTATTTCTCTTTAAAAGTATGTATATCGTTGCCTAGTACCCATAGTACAAGCCTAGAGCTTAGTTTAGGACTAGTTCAATCTGTGTGAGATTGTCCCTGATATAGAAAAAATAATCGTAGACACCTACCATGTTAGGACTCGCTAGATTGGTCTTAAAATAAAGTACGGTTGAGGTCAAACGCAACTCATTTCTGATTAAAAAAAATGTCACAATATTTTTATAGAAACTTATTATTTTTTTAATAGTTGTTGAACGGGCAGCCCTAGAGTCGAACCCGCACTTGGCATAATGCACGCTAATGCAGTTAGTTGGCGCAACTGCTCCGATAGTTAGCAAACATTTGTAGGTATCTAATATCTTTTGGAACTATTCAGAGTTCAAATAACGCAGTTGGTCTAATAGTTATCAAAGAATTTAAGTTAAAGTTTTCAAACAGTTATTATATTACTTAGCTTTTGTCTGCGTAAAAACTGTGAATTGTCTAATTTTCCAATTTAGGATGTAGTTGATGTCTTTAGTAAATTAAAGTTTATACCTACCTAGCCACGTGTATATTATTAAGGTATATGCGTGACGGTAATCTTAGTACCGTCCTTAAATCCTGTAAAGTTATTAAATATTTAAAAGGATTTATGGATTAAAAAAAAAACGGCTGAACGTACCTATTTGGATGATATTTGGAACACAACCTGTATCCTGGATTAAACTTTTATCCCGCAACGTTTGATAGGCCCCGAGAGATAAGAAAACTTCACGTACGGAGTCACAAGCAAAACCTTTAACCAATATTTTTTCTTAAATGGTGACGTAGGTTTTTATATCTAAAGATAGTCTATATATCTCTATCGACTGGTACTGGGTGATGACATATATGTATAAAGAATACTGTTTTCTTGTATTTATCACTAGAAAACCAAAACCAAGGTTAATTTGCAAAAATATTGTACATAGTTAAGCGACGTTACGAGCTCAATTAAGGAAACAAATGAATTTCATTTTTGTGTAACGAAAATTAACCATATGAGTGTATGACTAATTTTCGTTATACAAAAATTAAATTCGTTTATTCCTTAATTGAGCACGCTTAACTATGTACAATATCTTTGTAAATCACCCAAGTACATGAAATGAAAGCCTATTTTAACAAAAATAACTCGAATGTACGCACTTAACGCAGTTTCCCTCCCGCATTAGTAAGAAGACTTTATCTGCATTAAAACTTTTTAATGGCTTATTAAGCAAAGTTTCAAGTTTTAAGTTTGCTCAAGCAAACCATACGAGTTGGCTTTACTCTCTGAGTAACGATTATTCCTAGATATTACCTTGCAAAGATTAATTTATGTGGTTGGTTTAAGCGTAAATAATCTTATTTTATGTAAACAAAAACTATCATTAATTATTGATGTCAGTTTCATATATTTTTGTCTATTTAAATGTCCACGGAGTCCACGAAATATATACTAAAATCGGATAGTTCGTTAGTAAATCAGTATAGTAACTTTAATCTTTTCGTTCATATTTATTCAGTTCAACTCCAAAATTTCAATTTTAACTTACTTTTCGGAGTTTGAGTGAGCTCAAAATTGAACCAATCTGTCAGTTGGATTACTATGAAATATGTGACGTTCTCAATATAAAGGGACCTTATGGAGGCAGGCGGTTATTCCGTTTTTAGAACTGTTACCATAGTATTCGTATAGTTACAAGAATAAGAAGAGCTTCACTGCCTTCCTCCATAAGGTCCCTTTATATTGAGAACGTCACATATTATGATGTCTGCCGACGAAGCCGAAAGTTGGCCATCAAAATAATAATAATAATCCAGCCTATATACATCCCACTGCTGGGCACAGGCCTCCACTCACAATGAGAGGGGTTTGGGCTATAGTTCCCACGCGGGCCCAGTGCGGATTGGGAACTTCGCACACACCGTCAAATTGCTTTGCAGGTGTGTGCAGGTTTCCTCACGATGTTTTCCTTCACCGAAAAGCTCATAGTAAATTTATAAATTTTATTTCGCACATAAATTCCGAAAAGCTTAGAGGTGCGAGCCCGGGTTCGAACCCACGACCGACCCTCTGCTTAGGAGTCGGTAGGTCAAACCATTTGGCTACCACGGCTTGATTTGATCTTATATTAAAAAAATATTAAAAAGTCCTCGCGTGCCGAGGGTTCCGAACACAAACATAGACATGTAGGTATTTATAATTAAAAAAATATGTCTACCTATTACCAACTAATTTCACTTATATTGATAATATTTCTTAATTTAACTTAATTCACGAAAAGGTTTTTCGCATTATCTTAAAATAAATTATATAATTAGAATTCATAAACCATGTCGTTTAAAAATCTATCTTAAGTATCGCTTCGACCAAAAAAATATACCGAAATCGATAACTTTACTTTTTTAAGTCGGTTAACAATTAATATGTCGGTCAACAAGGTTTTTGCCCAGTGATAGATAATAGCTATGTCTACACCTGTGGGCTTCACGTTCATCTTGCGCTTTCCTCTGACGCATGCCCCTGCAACCACAGCGCATGCAATAACGCATGCGCTCAAACTGGTTTGATAGCAGCGCATACCCGTAGCGCGCGCTGATCCGTCACCGTTGGGTTGACGTGCAACATTTTGCAAATAAAATGGCGGAAGATAAAGTCAAAACATTGGATTTTATTGAAGATTCAGTGTCACCCTCGTATTGCATGCGCTTGACGCAAGACGAATTGAAATCTTGAAAGCGCAAGTTGCCCATGAAAGCGTTTAGGTGTGAGTTGTAATATCAAGAAGTACGCGGTGACTATTCATCAACCGTAGACGTTTCACAGCTGGCTTAGTTCGATTTTCTGAATTATGCTCATGGTGTGCTTGTTGTAACATGTATTGAGTGTTAACGCCGCGCATACCCACGAACAAAAACCAACCCGAGCTAACTAAGGCATAAAATTATTACCACTGCGAACGGTTTTTAATGTTCTCTTAAAATCAGTTGAATTCCTTTCATGGGTTTACAAAAGTTGTTTTTTTTGTTGACCAGTGTAATTATTAAATTTTATCGATTATAGTACTCGTCCATGTTATTAATAATTTATCGATATATCTGTAACAGTAGTAACGTGTAGCCATGCGCACACGCACACTACTTGGCAGCCAGTTACGATTAAGATTTCGATGTTAACTTTAATTTGTGCGCGTGTTAAAGTCGCCTACGGTGGTTCCGGAGGAAATTACTTTCGATGCCGTCGTATACTCCGTGAGTATAGCTATACTCTACTTCGAATTCGCGCCGCTCGAGCACTAATATGATTTCCGTTTGCGCTTGCTATGGCGGATCCTTTCATCGCCGCCTATTGTTTCCAATTGTGGTTCTACAGGATTCCAGGGGAAATTGTGAACTTTAAAACTGACCTGTTTAAGATAATATTGACAATAATATGCGTTTAAAGGCTCGGGCAGACAAACCGCTAGCGCGCCTGTTTGACCACGCTAGCGGTTTGTATGGTAATATCTCGCCGCGGCGCGCCCGTCGCGCGCAGGCCGCGCGCCCGCGACGGTGCTGTCAGTCAGAGCCTTAATTGATCCTTATTGTCAAGTGAATGGGAGCTGTCATATCGTCAATACGATTACGATATCGAAATAAGATGGGTTAACCCGAAGTAGATAAGGCGACCGTTCTTGACGCGTAAAAGTGCCCGTGCGACCGTGTTACTGAAGAAATGTATTTTTGAGAGTATCATCGATTATGATACCGAGATACTTTATATGATTTGCGGGCAAAACCGTGGGAGAGTTGCAGGTATTATATCCCGGGGAGTTACAGCGATGAGCATAGACAGGTGGATCGGACTTAAAATGTTTTTTTTCATGGAAATGGTATCCGGTGGTAGTGGGCAGAGGCCTTAATCCTACTTTGTAACTGTCTTTATTTAATAAAATATCTTATCTACTGAAATAGGACTAGTATTGCAATTTGCAAATGGCAACAGCGTACAGTCAGCAGAGCAGCGAAAGTGGCCAAATATATCGCAATCGCAACTCATCTTACGTGTTACGTGTTGAGTTTTTTTTTTCTTTTATTTATTTTTGTTCTTTTCATGTCCTGAGCTAAAATGCAGTGTGCCCTAAGGCGTATCCACACATTGGGAAGGAGGTACAGGCTGAAAAACAGCGCTGTGCAGACACCAGTCTCACAGCATATACTGAGTCCTGAGCCTTTTGCCAGTAACTTTATTAGTGTCGAGTTTTGTGTAGTTTATTTTTATTTTTATTTAATTTTTAGTATGTATATTTAACAATTATGTAAACTACTGTGTTGTGAGTTGTGAGTGGCAATAAATGTTTTTTTGTTTTTTTGTTTTTGTTTTATCTTTATCACTATAGAAGTAAGGATGTGTTGCGATATTTTTGCCATTTTGGCTGCTCCCATTTGACGCTGACTGTACATTATCGCCGCAGTTTATTTTAGACCCGTCGCTGCAGGCTCGATACTGGCGCCTAGACTCTAGATCCGAAACAAGTTGCGACTAGTATCAAACAATTTCTGTTACACATATTCAGATAACCGATAGGGCCGATTTTTTAATCTCCAGATACACATAAGTATATTTTAGCTCAGTCCTTTTCTAACATAATTATGGCCAAGAAATGGAAAGTGACAATTTTAACTGTCAGATTATCCCGCTACAACCTGTATTACTGACAGATAACTTTATCTGAAGATTGGAAAATTTGGTTCTAGGGATTTACGCTACGTGTAAAAGAATTGAGATTGTTTTTAGTGCGTTCTACTCTTTTATTTGAAGCAAAAAGTTATATAAAGTATCAAGCAACCATCATTAAACCTATTTATAATTTAGTCAACGTAGGACGATCCTTCTGGCAGCCGATTTCGAAATTTAAAAAAACAGAACTTATAAGTTAAAATTCGAACAACTCCGGGTTTACTTCGCAAATGACGTCGCACTTTATTCGTCGCTCGTCAGGTTTGCACAAACATTTTTCGCCCTAAAATATTTTCCACTCATAACGGGCCGTGTTTCCCGTTTTCAATGCGTGGCGAAGGAGTCATCAAGTGGCAGTGTCTATTTTCTAACTAGTGATGCGAAGCGGTACTAAGTATCGATAAAGTTTTATATACCTAACCTTACCTAAACCGCCTAAAGCCGCAAGCGACACTAACATGGCTAACACAGTCTTTGAGTTAGCTCTCAGCTATCCCTTTTTTTTTTATTGCCTTAGACAAACAAACAGGCAGACGGCCCATCTGATGGGAAGTGGTCTCCGCCGCCTATGGACATTCATCACAACACAACACTCATCATTTCTTTTGTTACAATTAAGAGCTGGTTCCCACTTGTCGGATGCCAGGCCAGGATTTTAATCGGGTGTCGGCGCCCCTGTGTGCCGACCAATGTGAACAGCGTCATACTTATAGGCGAGCGAGACCCGACTCGTTTTTTTAAATCTACAAAATCGATGTCGAGCAAATGCTTCATATAAAATGTTCTGCCACTGGAACATCCGATTACAATCCAGGCCCGACACCCGACAAGCGGGAACCAGCTCGGGCTCAAGTTAGCACTTTAATAGACTGTGAATAGGCAAAAATGATCTAAATAAGTTGTAAAACGAATAGACACTAATTCAGTTGTTATTATTATTTGTGATAAAACGAAAATAACTTGTGTTTTACGAGAGTAGTCTCTGAATGGAGTAAAGTGCTTGCTGAAAATGAACCTACTCCTACCCTTGAAGCATCAACAGATATGTCGTTTCATTGACATGAGTAAAGTACGTATGCGAACGTATAGTGTTAGATCTGGAATTTGCATGCGGGGTTGTTGAACGGATGCTATTTGCATTTTCAATCTAAAATAACAGTTATTCATTTTGTTTCTTTCCTATGGGATTGTTAGTTTCTTATTGAATCACAATTTCCGTATCAATAGATATTGCGTTGGTAAAAAGATCATAACTTAGATTTTTGAATGTATATTTTTGGTTCCACTTTTTACACTGGTCAACTGTTTTATCAGCGCTATTGTCAAGATCATTGGCAGTTAGCGTCCAGCTCTCTT
The DNA here is from genome assembly GCA_963241965.1 of Tortrix viridana. Taxonomy (NCBI): domain Eukaryota; kingdom Metazoa; phylum Arthropoda; class Insecta; order Lepidoptera; family Tortricidae; genus Tortrix; species Tortrix viridana. Next base: position 2,746,894 of record OY725197.1, on the reverse strand, counting down.
ATTTGGATTGGATTGAGAGATTTTGACGTTAAAAACTTGAAAAAATAACGCGATTGGAGAAAAGCGAGAATTATAAGGTAAGTGACGTTTTATTTATTATTATTATTTCAATAAAAAACATCGATATTATTTAATCTCGTGCCCCGTCACTACGTCATCGTCATCGACTAGTCGCCCCGACGCCCCACACACCATGAATACTGGAGCATTCTTTCATACAACTATCTCTTACTTACCTGCGAGTTGCATATCCGTAACAATTTCTATGAAAATATTCCGGACGGGCTTGCATGCCAATGCGATTATTGATTGGTCTGAATTTATTGGATTTGAGTGCCGCGATAGTAATAAAGTTACTTATTCGGATTAAGAGTAGTTGTTATCAATAGAGGTACAATCAATGTATACGGTTCTCATAGTGATTGGATGGCATGGCAGTCACTTTGTTGTCGTATACTATAGTCTCTTCAATCAATCAAAATCAAAAGTCAATCAAAAGTCGCGCCTCACTTCTCAATTTTATGTACATTGACGCAACCGTACTACGTTTCACGTTGACGTTGCAGGATCGCGTAAATGTACGTAAAATTAGGTAGACATTATGCCTGACGAAGTCTTGGAAGGAACGTTACTTTTGTTTTGTAGACATATTTTCAATTATATATGTATTTGAAATTGCGTTTTTTGCATCATGATTGCGGTGCAACGTCAATTTTAATCCGTCGTGGATTTAAAACTCGGTGGACTAAGTTGGAATTTGTAATACTCCCATCAAAACAATTTTTCTAAACAAATTCTAAATTTGAAAATCAAAGATGGCGGGCGCAGCTGGCCGCGCTTTTTCCACGCCCTTTGTTCCCGCCAGAACGTTAGTGTTGCTAGTTTTTTGTCCCGGATTGATGGACCATTGTGTTGCCGTTCGCAAAAATTCCGGCGTCGAATAATTGACAAGCTATGCGACCTTTTTGCTTTTTACTACGTATTGAATCGTTAGCGGATTAGAACTTTTTTAGGCACGTCTGGATTGTTTTACATCGCTATTTGCTGTCTCTGTTTGGTCTTGTTTGAAATGAAATCGTTTGCCGTCGCTTTTAAAAAATCCGAATATGAATTGAGGCACTGACTTGAATCATCTACGAACATAAATGGCGCCTCAATATTCACCTGCTTCACTAGTTATCTATAAGTTACCAGAATTTTTGATACCTACTGTACGTTCTTGCTGCCCGAGACCACCATTGTGACAATCCTTGGGAAAGGGCTATGAGCAGTTTTAAAACGACTTTTGACTGAATGATGATCATGTGTGCTTCTCGGTTGGGTACGCGAGTACCATCAGAGGCTGCCAAAACCTAATAAGTTCTAGTGTAAGGTTACAGATAAATGAGTGCTATAGTTCTGTACTTCAGGAGCTTGGCAAGCACATAATATGGATTTGCAATTGGAGCTTGATTGCCAATGTTGTATATATCCTGGATTGACACAGGATAGGTACTTTATATCGCGGTCAAATTGATAGCTCCCGAGGGAAAATCGATAAACGATTTTTACGCGGACAGAGTCGTGGGCAAAACTAGCGTGAAATAAAAATTTTTCACCTCACCAGCTTGGAAAGGCTTTCTTTGTCGGTCAAAATCTGTGCCCAAAAGTCCACTTTAACCGCTAGCGTGGAAAATAATGTTGGTGTTACGCGCGGAGTGTGGAGGAGGCACTGCGCGACGACGGCCACAACTGATGTGACCCTCGTGCTGTTGTTTTTCCAACACCAGGTATTTTGCTCGCTACGATGGAGTGAAAAAAAGTGTATTTCGCGGCAGCAAAGTTATTCGGGCCTCGAGGCCTTGCTTCCCTCGTTACGGTCAGGATTCTGTTTTTGTACCACTCGCTAGGCTCGTTCTCGCGCCAAATAACAATTTTGCAGCCTTGCATAACAAATATCTATTTATGGTTTGTTCGCGTTATTAGGAATAAACAGCAACGCGCAGAATGGCGTCCCCTGGCAAGCACTGATCTGGAAGCGATCAAAACCTCATTACTGCGGCCCTTAGAGAAATCTGCGCTGAGGCTGTTTCTGGGCACATATCCACGTAGGCGAAATGTTATATTAGAAATCTTATAACTTGACGTGAACGTGCAGTTACATATGTAATTTATTTTTGGTAATTTATAGCCGTTGATCTATGTCTGCCGACCAAATCAAAAAGACAATGCACATATGGATTTAATTTCTTTTTCTTTTTGGATAAATTACCCTTAAGGGGATGAAATGGGGGGTAATGTTTGATCAATTTTGAAGTTAGGAACGTGAAAATTGGTATTGGCTACTGTTTACAAACTGAAAGTATTACTTTCGATGATTTTGGAAATAGTACCCCTAAGGGGATGAAATTGGGGGTGGTAATTTTTAAGAGAGTTTGGTTAAATATATAAAACATGAGTTTTGGCGTTCTTGGAAATTCTACCCCTAGCAGGGTGAAAAGGGTTTAAAAAATCGTATGGTTTAAATTTGGTTCTATCCCATCATGCATGATACGTATGATAATTAAAACTTTATCTGTACTTTTTAACAAAGGTAAGATAGAGTATTAGGTATATTTGTACTCACGTTCCCGAAAACGGCTTTGCCTATTTCGAAGAGCGCATATGAAATTACGTAGCCAAGGCAGATTCAACCCTTTTCTATTGTTGATAGGGTCGCACATGCTAAAGAAGATGTATTAACACGAGCCTTTCTAACAAGATTCTTCGGACAGCCTCACTATAGCCAAGCTTAATGATAGTCGTAAATTTGCTCCAAAAAGATTAACCAAAGACGGTTAAGGTTTACTAGGGATAAGTACCTACGACATATTTTTACAATTTCTATATAGTATTTAATGAAATTTATTAATAGCAATTCAAAAACAATTTCGAGGAATAGGCTCATTGACCTACGGCTACATACAATTGTCAATTTGTTCATTGTAACTCATTTTCTAAGTAGTTTATGTTGTGAGTTAAACATTTGTTTGATCATGTTTTTTTAAACATTACACATAAACGCGCTGCGACTGTGCAATGTTATTACATTATTAAAAACATTATTTTTAAATTAAACAGATTTTCGCATTAAATCGCGTGTAATTATTAAGAAGAACTTTTCACTACTAAGACATGACGAAGATTTTACAGTTGTTACGAAACCAAACCTTAGGCAGTGAGTAAAATGAAATGTGCAGCCTTACCTTCCTACTTTATAACATGGACACTAATAATAAACTAATAACAGTCAAGGAGATAAAACGCCAATTGAAATAAACTCCACTTCATCATTCAATTAGGTACGGGTTAGTTATAACTTATCCTATTAGACAAGTTTTACTTGACGTGATCTGCGAATCAGAAGGAACTCGAGACGATATGACAATTATTTTCTCCCCTCACCAGCTCGGAAGGCATTCGTTGTCAGTCAATATCTGCGCGTAAAAGTCCACTTTAACCGCTAGCGTGGAAAGTAATGGTGGTGCGCGGAGGAGCGCTGTGCGAATAGAAGACGGTCACAACTGATGTGGCCGCTCGTATAATTGTTTTTTAGAGGTTACAGAGGTTAGGGTCAATTTGGAGTTAGGTCCACATACATCCACCAGGTCCTGGTGGCGTAAATACAAACCCAGATGCACCAGTCATGAGCTGATCCTTAACGCAGCCACAATCGAATGAATAAAGTATTACAAACACGACTACACCGCAGACACTCGAAGACTGTCTTAACAAAATCGACTGCAGTACAACCAATACTGCTCTGTGTTACAGCCTGATGATGTATGACAAAGTAGACGTATGATAAAGTATTCCGCGTAGTTACGGCGATTCGCGCCTTCATAAAACTCTAACCTAACCTATCAAGTTGAAGTTGGCTAAGGACCCTGGTATGTGAAAGTTTATATAGTATGATTATTACTGACCAAGTTAGTAAATATTAGGGATGCTATTTATTTCAGTATTTTTATTAGTTACTTTATTTTTACCCGACTTGAAAGCTAAAACAGTTTAACAGTCTTTGTATGTAAAAGACCAAAAATCGGATGTTCTACTCTAGCTCCTAAACTATAAGACCGATTTTAACGAATGGGTGAAAATGAATTTTAAAGGTGTCAGTTGGTAGCCGACACCTATAGAAATACATAGAAACCAGTAGTGTCGCCGCGACACGTCGTCTGCTGCTGCTGCGTGCAGTCGGCTACCAACCGACACCTTAACATTATGATTCATCAAAATTGCAAGGGTGCGACATACTGCTAAGGTTTTAGCTCGCAACATTTCAAGTTATATGCTTAGTTTGGTGATAAATATATCCTAAGAATCGGGCCGTACAGCTTATCCGTAAAATTTGAAATAATAGGGAAGCCGGGAGGCGGGCCGGGCCGGCGCGTGACCGGACTGCCGACCGTGTTATCCCGCCATTATTCCCGGCAGGGCTGCCAACACCCAAAGTGTGTGTAGGCTTGGTATACGATTATACCTTAAGCGAGAGTTACAATGATTCGATTTACTATAGTTTAGAACGAGATGAAAAGGTATGTATATTGCGGGCTCTAATTCCGCCATATTTTTAGGGTGCCGTACATGAAAAAGAAAAAGGAACCCTTATAGGATCACTTCGTTGTCCGTCTGTCTGTCCCTTTTTCTCAGTGGAGGTATCAAGCTGTGAAAAAATCAACCTTCTAAGTCAACGCAATTAAAAAATACGGCCGTTTATGTTGCATATTTTGATACTCGCAAAGGAATCAAAACATAAAGGGTACTTCCTGTTGACCTAGAAACAGGAAATTTGGCAAGAAGTCTTATAGCACAAGTAAAGAAAAAAATTCGAAAACCGTTAATTTGTATTTATATCACATGAAAAATTAACTCCAGTATAAACCGACACTCGCTAAGTACGAGAGTGTATACATAGTATAGTTTGTACCAATTTATACTGGACTTTGTTTCTATTGCATTCCCGTGATTCACGAACTATTTACATACCTACAAGTTTGTGCGGAACCATCGGTGCGCGAGTCCGACTCGCACTTGACCGGCTTGTTCAATGGGCGGCTAGGCCAGGCGGAAGGTAGTCTTTAGCCGTATACAATGTATCACTATATTTCTTTCTCATACTGTAGAAATACCACTCGTAACTTTCTCTCTTACCTCCCCGCAGCGAGCCTAACACGCATCACAAGAATAAAGAATAAAAAGTTGCTAGAGTAATTAAATATCATGCTTAGCTTAGAGCCTGAGCACACTAGCGTTTTTAGCCCTTAAACCCTTGGTCAAAAACGCTAGTGTGCACATTACTCTAGCAATACCAGATAAAATCGCTTAGTAATAAAAGGTAATAAAAGTCAGGACGAGACACTTTTATTTTAAACCTTAAGCGTTCAGTCTTACGTTAGAATATGGAATAGATGTATTAATTTCCCTGGGACCTGTCAAATTTTTCGTGTCTGCATGCTAAGCCCGCTGTAGTCGTGAAAAGCACCATGTTTACTTCGGAGGAAAATACCGCGTAACTAACAAATTCAATAGGTTGTAAAAAGCACTTTACTTTAGTTTGTAAGGTGCATTTTGCTCCTTAAGTTGTTAGTTACGCGGATTGCTCTATCACCGACGATATATGGATTATAATATGTGACGTTCTCAATATAAAGGGACCTTATAGAGGAAGGCAGTTACGCTCTTCTTATTGTTGTAACTATACGAATAGTATGGTAACAGTTCTAAAAATGGCGTAACCGCCTGCCTCCATAAGGTCCCTTTATATTGAGAACGTCACATACTCTTCAACTCGTCTATCTGTTGTCTACATTCTAGATTTTGCAAAAAATTAATGCAAAAATTCAAGCGAGTCAAGTAGTGACAACCCTAAGCTCAGGTATTTCCGTCCCGCCTTGAATGCAATGCCTGTCCCGCTCCAAATTGTTTTTTAATCCCTATGCCTTTGTTCTAAATACCAATAATACTTGTTTATCCGAAAATAGCATGCCGAGTTGGGGAATATTTGTCTTCAGTCTCCGGCGAGAGCATTCGCCCGCGAGCGTTTGCTATCGAGCAATGGAGGGTGCAGAGCATCGAATGCTCTTTACCGAATGCACGCGTTACTTTGTTATGATAGGTATGACTGAAGTTCCTGCTCGAGTGTGAACTCGCGAGAAAGCTAATGTGTTGACTAATTGTGACTAACTGCCGCACTCAGAGACGTCAATTAAGTTTCAAGTTTCATTAAAGTTGCTGCGTCTTATTCTATTGCTATAGCAAAGACAGTGACAGCAGCTACTTTAATGAAACATAAAACTTAATTGACGTCTCTGAGTGCGGCAGATAGTTTTTAATTTAAGATTGTATTGTAGGTTTAGCTGTAAGTAACAATTCTATAATAAATAAATAAATAATAAGAGCATGTCGGACCATGCTCAGTGTAGGGTTCCGTTGCCATTACTACAATACAAATACTTATAAATAAAGTGCACCAGCAAAAGGGCTTCTTCATGGCACTTACGACCTTTTGTTGAGAAGCGTAGTTTTACGGCAATAACTCAAAAACGGTATATCCGATCATGTAGATAATTTTGGTTGAAAGTGTTTATTGCATTTTTAACCGACTTTAAAAAAAGGAGGTAACTAATTATGGTTTGCGAAAAAAATCATAACTCAGTTTTCATTTTTTTTACCGTAACTACTAAACCGATTTACTTGTTATTTGGATATTTTATAAATATATCTAAAATATATTGAATAAAAAAAATTTGATTCCTAACGTTTTAACTAGACAATTTTGGCTATTTAAGTTTTTTTTTACTACTTGCGAGTTAGCGACACCTACCATATTATGATATATTATACGTAATTTTATATTCTATTACATAAAATATTCGTTTGGATCAACATCATGCTTATTACTCATGTAGTTACATACTATGTGTTGGGAACGCGGGCTGGAGAACTCTCTTCACGGGACCTCGTCGCATTCAGACTTTTATTTTAGTATAAATAATTATTCGTCCAAGATGGGACGAGTCCTGTAGAATTTTCTAAATTGAAGTAGAAAATTCTAGTTAACCGACTTCGTATTTTTTTTTATGTATGTTCACCGATTTCCGAGAATATTTTATTTGGGCACAGATTTAGTGAGCAGTCTCCTTAATAATCCTATTACTATATCCTCGAGCACTGATAGAGCGACTTCCAAACCGGATTGTGGGTTTGAATCCCAGCTCTTTTTAATGAATTTCTAAGGACCTCAAATGTCTAACTATGAATCAAAGCTTAAGTAGAACTATGCATAGCTCCTTCATTACACCTCAAATTATTGTAAATTTAAAATAACTTAACAACAACTTCAAATCCACAACAAAAATAACAAAACAGCTTCGAAACCATTAAAAACGCAGGATGTTAAGAGAATTGTGAGGTGACGGCTTTCCATACAAACGGCGATAACGTTTTCCACCCCCTAAATGTTAACCGATTTCGACCAATTTTTGATACGGTGTCAGTCGGAACAATGGCTATGTTCGTACGTTTCGTTTTTTTTTCAATATTATTAATAAATTTCGTCTTATTCCCGTTTTATTGTTTTCATACAAAAGTAATTTCGGCCATAATCTCTTTATAACTAATCGATATTTAAAAAAAAACGAAACGTACGGACATAGTTTTTGTTCCGACTGACCACATATCAAAAATTGATCGAATTCGGTTAACGTTTAGTGGGTGGAAAACGTTATCGCCGTTTGTATGAAAAAGCTAGATTTTGCTGTTGGTTCACAGTCATCTTAAACAGTGTTCTGATTAGATTGACGACTCCGATTATGAAAACGGAATACCTAAGAGGAAGAGGAAGTCGACAGGATGATGCAAAACTGTATTTCCAACTTCCATTTCAGTCAATGGAAAGGGCTATGCTTGGCGCATCTCTGCGAGATCGAATCAGGAATGAGGAAATCCGCAGGAGAACCAAAATCACCGACATAGCCCAGCGAATTGCGAACTTTAAGTGCCAGTGGGCGGGGCACATTGCTCGTAGAACTGATGGCCGTTGAGGAAAGGTTCTAGAGTGGCCGCGGACCGGAAAGCGAAGTGTTGGCAGGCCTTCCACAAGGTGGACCGACGATCTGGTGAAGATCGCGGGATGCCGATGCGAGTAGCACAAAACCGGCCGTCGTGGAGATCCTTGGGGAAGGCCTTTGTCCAATAGTGGACGTCTTTCGGCTGATATAATAATGATGATTTCAGTCAGAATCAGAACTGTTCGGGTGTATCATCGTCGGAGTCTTCATGAACGTTGATTACAATTTCTAACACATGTTCGTTTTTTCGGTACTCGTTTTCGCATTTGATAGCGTGGTCAAAGACTTTTGCCTAAAAATCGGGATCAATCATATTAACCTTTTCCTGTACCAATTGTTTCACAGTCGTCATCATGTCGTCATAGTCATATTTATGTTTCTTTTGGATACGAATTCTTTTATCTGAGACCATATGTTTTCTAACGGGTTGAAATCCGGATGATATGGTGGTAGTCACAGTACGCTGTGGCCATATGTGACGTTCTCAATATAAAGGGACCTTATGGAGGCAGGCGGTTACGCTGTTTTTAGAACTGTTACCATAATATTCGTATAGTTTCAAGAATAAGAAAGAGCGTAACTGCCTTCCTCCATAAGGTCCCTTTATATTGAGAACGTCACTAATTAGTTCATAAGCTTGTCTATAGAGTATTCCACAAAATCTTGTTTGTGCTTGCAAATAATGTATAAAGAAGTTTTATTAATTACGGATCAATTGGAATGTTAAATTATGATTTGCTAACCAGTTTTTTTTTGCTTTTGAGTATTTCAATTAGGCCTTTCCACGTACTTATTGTGATATGCAGCATTATCTACTAGTACTGAATGTGGAGCTAAGTTGTGTGTTGTGTTTTTTCGAAAACGCCCATTTGATATCGCAGGCATTAGAACCAGCGACATTAAAAAATACAAACTTCTGGGAATCAGTAAAAATCTACTTTTTGGTGAACTTTAGTCACCGGATGAAATTCGATTAGCAGATGATTGATTCAGTTGTAAATAATATGAATATAAAAATTAAAACTTGTTGAGAAACAAAAGTGTATAACATCTCGTTGTTCCTGATCACGTCTTTAACGTCAGAAGTCAGCGTCATTTATTAGGTACATCGCTGCAACTGTCTTCCGTCGAAATCTATTCGAGTCACGTCGCCGCCGCCCGCCGCTAGATGTCGCTGGTAATTAACGGCGTGCCCCGGAAACATCGCATTACTGGGAAGTATTCCTGTTTGACATTGTTTATTTGTTTGCGAGATAAAAGGAGTTATTTTTGACTTTTGTTGGCGCCGACTTAGTAAGAGATCAGTTATGTATCCATGTATGTATAAGAAAAGCCAAAATATAATTTGGTCAGATAACGTTAGCGCTAGTTGCTATTATCCTTTTTAGGGTTCCGTAGCTAAAATTTAAAAAAAAAACGGAACCCTTATAGGATCACTTTGTTGTCCGTCAAGACCTTTTTTTTTAATTAATATCAAATACTTAAGTCTAATAAATACTTATTGTGGTGTACAGTAAAAACGTTTATTACATACTAAATTCCGCGAGATTCGGAATGTTAATTAAAATTGTGTTTTGTTAAACAACCTTCAACGTTTTTATGCCTTTTTTGAAATTAGGGAGGGCGTGCCACGTCTTCGGGGTCTAATAATTCCCACATCTACATAATTGTGACGTTCTCAATATAAAGGGACCTTATGGAGGAAGGCAGTTACGCTCTTCTTATTCTTGTAACTATACGAATACTATGGTAACTGTTCTAAAAACGGCGTAACCGCCTGCCTCCATAAGGTCCCTTTATATTGAGAACGTCATAATTGTAAATAAAAGTGCGTTCACAATCGCCATAACTTTTTTACGATTCGAATAACGAACAGCGCCACGCACCCACTGAATATTTAGGAGTGCAAGCTCCATCAACTTGCGACATTCTACGCCTTTCGCGGTTGTTTATGATCTGGGGTGACTTAATTATGGCAAGTGCCACTGTCTAATTAAGTTTTCGAGTTTATTATGGGCTGTTAGAGAGTTTTTCAGCGGTTTCTGGAATAAAAGAGGGCGTGTTCTTTTGAATTTTCGAGTTGACGGGCGCGTGTTAATAGCTACAAAGGCGGCGTATAATTTACGTCTCTTGTACAGCGAGGACAGAAAGATGTTTACACTTTTTTACCTTATTCCATTGTAATAAGGTCCAAAAGTGTAAACATCTTTCTGTCCTCGACTGTACTTGCATAAGTTTTGTAAAGCCTGGTCACACCGACAATTGTATAGTCGATATAAGAATGCCGTGTATACAGGGTCTTAGAACGCTTCAATGGATTCGAAGGTATGGATTTATTCAAAGTGTCGATATTTTGGAATTATCATGTAATTTCTTATTGATATGTTATTGAGGAGTAGATGTCAAGGTAAAAAATAGCTAATTATAGCTATTTTTAGCCGTAGGAACCAAAGCTGTACCACAGTATAAATATAGCGAAAGCAGTAACGAACAAACGTTCGAAACGTCGTACTCACACAGACGCACGTCTCAACGTGGAGAAGAATAAAATAAAATACAAAGCGAAACCATTCGTCTCCACGCGACACCCGCCACTGACAGCACTGCCATGTTCTCTTAGGGGTCTCGTTGAGACGTTCGTCTGTGTGAGTGCGACGTTTAAAACGTTTGTTCGTAGTTTCTTTACTGCTTTAGCTATATTTATACTGTGGCTGTACCATACAAGATTCTTTTGCCATTTGGGTTTTAAATACTAAATATATGATAATATATATTTTAACGTTTTTTTATGATTTTTAGGATTCCGTACCGAAAAGATAAAAAAGGAACCCATAAGGTGCGACTCTGTCCGTCCGTTAGGAAGGAACTAAGTATGTACTTAAGTTATCGATTTAAAAATTAAAATATACACATCAACAGTCTCTAGACACTATTGATGTGGATATTTTAGTTATTCTGAAACAACTAAAAACTACTGAAATAACTTAAAACATGGTTATACCAAAAAAAACCCTAATTTATTATCGACCACATTACGTAATAAAAATAGGTTTTTACATTTTAAAAGAAATAGAACAAAATATAAGTTTTGCCAATAAAAGTATAATATCCCTAGACAGTGATGATTGATGATGTGTATATTTTTATTTTCTATAAAAATGGTCGGACATGCCTTACCCGGCGCCTTACGTTGGGTTTTCAATATCCGTTCACTTTTTACATTCGAATAATATGAATATTTCGATTTCTTGTATTCGAATATTCGGATTTTTCGGATAATTTGAATATTTTATGAAATAAAATGCAATAATGATTTCAAGTTGTATAATCAAAGATATTATGTTTAAAAATGCAGATATTACCCTAATTATAATAATAATAATAAATAAATAATTTTATTTCAGAATTGCATACATTCCATAGTTTGTTAAATTAAGTTAGTCTTATGCTATATTAGTATAAAATTAATAATAAATTAATAATTTAGTCAAATACATTCAATTATTATTAAATTAATCAATAAATTAAATTAAAAGTCATCTCATGTCATTTCAATGTATATCATTCACTTAACGTGTCCCAATGCCACTGCTCCCGAGTGTGACGTGTGGTGCCACAGTCGGGGTGGCTGGCGATCATTTTCAGAATGGTATTGTGGCTGGCGCGCACGCGCTGCAGCAGGGACGCCGCCTTCTTGCGCATGATCGCGTGGAACCCGTCCGTGCGCGCCGCGGCGAACATCGCCGACGCGCTGCAGCGCCGCGGCAGCCCCAGCAGCATTCTGAACGCGTTGTTATATTGGACGCGTAGGGCGCTATAGGCTTGTTTAGTGTACTTCACCCAGAGACTGCTCGTGTAAAAAGAAGTGCAATATGCCTTAAAAAGCGTAATTTTAACATTTACTGAGCATCGAGCAAATCTTCGGGCTAGCACATTACTCCGCACCGCTAACGCCCTACGCTCCCTCTCCACATCGTCATCATCAGACAAATCCTCCGTAATAATATGCCCAAGGTACTTAAACCTGCTAACGACCGTAAGGGCAGAGCCGGCCAGCACAACCGGGGGCACGTAGTAAGGCTTTATTTTTCCCGCCTTAAACACAAGCAACTCACTTTTCTTTCTGTTGTACCTCAACCCATGTCCAGCCGCATACCGCTCACAGATCGCAACAAGCTTCCTGATCGCACGGATCGAGGGTCCCAGCAACACCATGTCGTCAGCATAGCTAATATTATTGACACAAATACCGTCAATATGGCATCCGACATACGTGCTGCTGAGCTCCTCGATCAGCCCATTCACATAAAGGTTGAATAAGACAGGTGATGTTAGTCCCCCCTGTCTCACGCCACATTCCAGCCTGTATTCATCCGACATAGTTTCTGCCCATCTTACCTGGTTTACCTGGTTTCGATACCAGTATCTAAAAAGTGACACGCATTCAGACGGAACACTCGTGCTCCTCAACTTGTCCCAAAGTATATCATAAACGACCAGGTCGAAAGCTTTTGACAAGTCAAGGAAGCACGCATATACTGGCGTTTTTCTGCTCGTATAGAACTTAACGGTTCGCTTAAGACTCAAAATCGCACTCTCCGTGGACAGACCGGCACGGAAACCGAACTGAGCATCGTGCAAACTTAAGTGCTTATTTAAGAGTTCATTAAGCAAACCGTCGAGCACTTTCGCTGTGGTGGTTGCAAGTGAGATGGGGCGATAATTGGCCATATCCGAAACATCACCTGTCTTATTCTTAATAATAGGAACAACCACAGTTCTCATTAACGGCTCGGGCAAATACGAGTGTCCAAGACACAGTGTAAACAGCATTGCCAACACTCTCGGCAAATGAGTACCCGCGTACTTGAAATGCTATGCTGAGGCCATCATGTCTATGCTGAGGCCATCATGTCCGGGAGACTTACCTCTTTGCATTCCTTCTATGATGGTCTTAATCTCTCTTGCTGAGAATGTAATGCTCCGTTCCTTCGTCATCATGGCCTCAGCATTGAACGTCCGACCCGGCAGCAGGTTTAGAGGCGATTGCACAGTAAAGTGATTTTTGAAGTTATTGGCAATCCTATTATGGTCACTAACTCCGCCGACGCTCACTGGAACACTCGTTCTACCATTGAGGCGCTTCGTGTTTTTCCAGAAGTTTTTAAAATTTTTACTGGAGTGATTTGACGCTAGAATATCCATCTTAATTTGTTCTAGGTTATTCTGACACTGCTTAAGATTGGACTTGAACACTTTTCGACTCGCATTCATCTCCTCGTACACTGGACCTTGATTGGGTTTACCCGCCCCTACACAGGCAAGAAACTTTAGCCTTGCCATCCTGTGCGCGGGAGCGACGTGCTTGTCCCAACCTGCTTTGTAACCTCCTTTCCTTGGACATGCTTTCCTTATGAATGTATTCTCCGCGGCAGTACTCAGAATCTTTACTGTTATATTATAAAGTCTATCTAAGACATTTCTGTGCGTGGGGTCATGGCAAATGCCGTCCGCACAGAGTTCCAATTCAGAAGGAAAGTCCACATTCCTTAAATTCTCATGGCAAAGGTTGTGATACGAGTTTACTTGCTCAGCGGTTCTCTCCCCCCACACAACTTTATTATTAACATTTACAACAGCAGGCTGACACTTAACTCGCACCGCACTTAAATCACATTCAACTATCAATGGAGAGTGATCCGACCAATATACGTCATGCTTAACCCAAATGTTACGTATAGTTTCTTGAGCCGCTTCAGAAACGATACAGTGGTCGAGCGATCTCTTACAGCCATGAGCCTCGCTAATAAAGGTATAGGAGTCAGACGCGATGCCTAAAAAATCAATATCCGCACACTTCCAATTTTGTTCTATACAGAAATTATCCAGCTCGTTATAAAATAGTTCTCCCGGGTGAGCATTAAAGTCCCCGAGTATATAAACAACCTCCGTAGATCCCACCTCTTCGATAACCGAACTAATTGTACCTAAGCAATCAGTAAATAACATTAAGTTTTCAGCAATTTTTACGGGCATGTACACACTAAAAATTAGGAACGATCTATCTTTTACTTCTACCTTAATAGCAGACACACGCACATTATTACACTCGATCACCGTTACTAATTTAAAAGCACTTTTGCGCCACAATACAGCAACTCCACCATACGGTCTGCCCGTCAGGAGGCCGGCCGACGTGTCCACCGCTGACGTACCAGTGCACCCGAACTCATCGTCGACAGAATTCAGCAGCGGTAAATCTTCGGGAGTCAGCCAAGTCTCCTGTAGACCCACAATATCTGCTGATCTACACAGCTGCCGTACCCCCTCCATTGATCTTTTCAGTGATTTACAGTTGAAACTGACAATGTTACTAATGTTCGCGTTATGCATTATATTAAATCAACGTTCCTCACTAAAAAATTACAATTCACGTCTAGTGTTGTTTTTGCTATTATCACCTCCCAGGCGCTCTTTAAAATTAACAAAACGGCGAAAAGATATACCCGCCGGCAACATATTATCGTCCATAAACTTGTCCACTTTGTGTTTCGTGACGAAAATCTTGTACGAGTTGTAATCTTTCAAATGTTTCATTTTTATCTTCATTAAGGAAACCCTTTCCGCCGTTTTTTCATATATATAGTCAATTATATCAGTCTCCTGAACATCGACGTGGACGTCTTCAAATAATATATAAAAAACACAATTTATTGTAATTAACAATAATTAGGTATGTAGCAGGCAGCAGGTACCGAGCGACCCCGTTTTGTCACTGGCTTGCTCGATTATAAGTTTTAGGGATCTAAACTTGGTTTTTTGCCAGGGAGTATAATTTAAACAGGAAATGGAAAGTGAGCAAATAGTGTTGATATATTATCTTGATTATTTGTTGAGGATGAGGAAGGATTATCTGGGATAAATATAGTGTATTCATTTGAATTGGAAGCAGATATTTGAGATTGGTTATCGTAATGATAGTTAGAGCTTATAACAATTTGGGAAGCCGAACCTCTTTGTAAACATCTAAAATCATCTGTTACTATCTGTTGCTGATTACAGGGCCACTTTGTTGTTGTGGATTGGTTTGTTGAGAGAGGAGTTGGAAATGTTTGTTCTGATGCAGGTGATGGAGGCTGAGGGGGAGATGTTAATGTAGAATTATGTGGAGGGGAATAATCTGAATATGGGCTGAAATATCGTGCGGTATTTTAGGTCATAGGATCTGTTTGACGAGGTGATGGTGCGTATAGAGGAGTTAGAGATGCTGCTGTTTGTTATGAGTTTGTTATGCCTCCATCACCTGAGGCTGAGGGGGAGATGTCAATGTAGAATTATGTGGGGAGGAATAGTCTAAACATGTACTGTAATTTTGTGCAGTATTGTCGGTCATATGACCTGTCTGATGAGCAGTGATTCCGGGCTTCGTGTGGTTTGATAAAGGACAGTTTTCTGTCATATATCACAGTGATCGGAATTCCCAATGCAATCTGGGGTGATTGACCTTAAACATTATGCTAGGTAATAATGGATATGCCCGGGATCCCGGAATATGTATTGATGTTGGAGGATAATTATTCTATTTTATTTTACATGATATCAATCGAAATTACAGGTCAACGATTGAAATAAATGCTTTTATTATTGAAAAAACATATTTTTTTATACAGACGTGGTCGCGGGATTATAGTCACATCCATACTATGATTACGACTCGAAATCCCGCGAATTGCATCCAAAACCCCGATCACTGCTGATGAGGTAACCGTGAAGGAGGATCATTGATTCTTACAGAATCTCTGTTCAAATTGCCGAGCTCAGCTTCAAATAAAATGTCGTTAATTGCTTTTTTTGCGTAAAGTCGTTGCACCGGGTCGAGTCTGTCTAATGTGTTGGACCATTCCAGTGCGATGGGATTAGGTAAATTGACCTTTTGCCTAGTGTCGGTGTCACTCAAATATCTGCAGGCGCGATCCAGCAACTCTTCGAGATTTATCTTTCTCTTTTTTGTTGAAGATGGCTTAGGAATTATTGGGATTGATGAAAATGTATTTTCTTGAGTATTTCCTCTTGATTGTTGACTACTGCTTGCTGTTTGCTGGTTTCTTTGTTCTGTTTCTGATGCTGTTTGTCTCTGTAAACCATTTTTCAGGCATTAAATATTATGCTTACGTGAGAAGAGGGATGAATGTGGAGGAAGCGATTATGTCAGGTTCTATGGTCTCTGCCTACTCAAATGGGAGATACCTAAGCATGAGCATAAGAATGTATGTAAATATTATAATTTTAATGTAATTTCAGATGCCATCGTCAGAAGAAGAGTGGAAGGTTATTGCAAAAGATTTCGGCGAAAGATATCAGTTTTGGAATTGTATTGGAGCACTTGATGGAAAGCATGTTTCTATTCAGAAGCCACCGCGTTCAGGCTCGTATTATAATTATAAAGGTTATTTTAGCATCGTTCTCATGGCATTGGCAAATGCAAGAAAAGAATTTATAGTGATCGATGTTGGTGCTAATGGCCGAGTTTCTGATGGTGGAGTATTATTCTACACAACATTTTTGGGAATTATATCAACAAAGAAGCCGCTTCTTGCCAGAAGCAACAGCATTACCAAACACAACAGATACTATGCCCTATGTATTCATAACTGATGAAGCTTTTGCATCGGGTGAAAATCTTATGAAGCCCTATCCTTAAAATGCTTGTAATAATGACCGAAGAACATTCAACAACAGACTCTCTCGTGCCCATTCCGTTATAGAATGTGCCTTTGGGATACTGTAGTAGGATTTTAAGTAAGTAAGTACCTGGTGTGCTTGCTCCGGCTCCGATTCTTGTTTTAGCGGCACTGGTTGTTCCAATTTTCTTAAAAAATGTAGGTATGGGAAGTACCATATTTTAGGTGTGTAAATTTCGTTTGCCCCAGCACCAGATCTTTTGGATACTTCAATTTTTTTCAACTCTCTGCGGTAATTTGATCTAATGCTATTAATTTTCTTTTTAACATCTTCTAAAGTAGCATTTGGTTTTATCTTTTTTAAAATTGGTAACAATTTTGCCAAATTTTCGTTCCTGAAGCAAATAATTAACGTGAATTAACCATGTAATATCTCTGTTGTGAACACAATAAAACGTACATGCGTACGTACGATACGTTGGTAATGATTTGATTACAAACGCTGTGTGGGTATTTCCACATTTAAATAAAAAACGCAGTAGGTACTGTAAAGCAACAAGTAGTAGTTTAGTATTAAATATGAAATATAGCTAGAATAATAATGTTGCGTACTGGGGGGGTGAAAGTGCTTAGGTAATTTATTTCATACGAGTATTTTTTTCCTTAGAACCTACTGAGGCCCATTTCGTTAATATAAAACGAGATAACTTATTAGTCAATAAGAATTGACACTTTGACAATTTGTCCCTTTTTTGATATATATTGGGTCTTAGGAGGTTATGGATGATAGATTGATTAGTCAAAGTCGGACCCTTAACATATGCCTATGGGGCATGGACCCATATGTCACTTCTGTGACATGTTAAGGGAATGACGATGACTTGTCAATTCATTGTCAGATGTCTATGGACATAAAAATACCATCTCGCCTCTTTGTAAGCCTATTACACACCACCATGAAACCTAGTTAGGGGTAATTATTTTTACATATGTCATATACTCTTAGTATAGCATGACTAGTTATCTGTGGTGCGTGAAAGGTACGAGATGGGTAGATAGGGAATCCACTGTGATTTTCGTTTTTCGGAGGTTTTTCCGAAAGTCGAAATTTCACTGTACAGTTAAGTGTTGTTCGCGTAAGAAAGTTCCGTTCTATAGTATTATTGACATAACTGTACAGGAAATTATTCCCTAGCTGGGAACAGTGTGGCTTTGTAAGACCTGCAACTCCTCCTTAGGTAGATATAAATTATTAGCTAGGCGTTGCTTTTTTCAAGAGGGGCGAGGGATGTAAAGCAACAAGTAGTTTTGTATGTAGAATTGTAGAACTTGTTGCTTTATGTATGTCAGTTTTATTCTTAATTCTTTTGAAATCGAATAAAGAAATTAAGAATGGAACAATAAAAAAACAATAGTAGTATGTGTAGAGTCGCCTCGCGGCATTCATGGTGCAAACACCTATTCTTGTACATTATTTCAAATAAATTAAACTCAAACAAATAACAGTCTATTGATATATGCGTCACCACCCTTACAGTACCTATTTATAAAAATATTAGTGATACCCTTGATGTAACATCTACTAAAGTTAAGTACCTACTATCACAAAGCTTTTAGCTTTAAAACAAACAATGTTAAAATTCATTTCGTAACGTTGTATAAATATTAACATTATTAGCGACTCATGATAACTCAAAATGATTATAAAAAACTAACATACCGTTTGTATTTATTGGTATATTGTGGATGTGTGGTATCCCACAACTCAGGAGTAGTCTCAAACGATATAATAAAATGTTTCTCTGGCTCTAATATGTTAGTAGTTAGGCTGCGCGAATGCGCGCGCGCGTCTTTGCCGTGATTCGCCGCGTCCGACTCCATCACTGTCCACGCGCTGACTGCGGGTGATTGACGAAATGCCATTACACGTTCACTCAAAAGTCATGACTCATGAGTCTCATGACTGATGGTCGCGTGATGCATAACGATCAATCAATGTCATGCAAACATCAGTCACCGCATTAGACGGTAGGTTATCCGTCAGTCACAGCGGTGACTGTGGCAAAACTGACAGCAAAACCTACCGTGTAATGGGCGCCATAGAGCCCATTCATTTTTAAAGGAGCCGTTTCGGCCTTATCTGTTTTGCTGCAGACCAATAAGTCTTGATATTTTTGAATATTAATACAATAATTTCAAAACAATTACGTGCAGATACCTATGTTTGAAACACCGCCTGCCGCGCGTGTTTTACAAGTGTTTCCAATGAATTCACCCGCCTTGACTTAATCCTATTGTCATTGCTGATGACGGTCTCAAGTGGAAACAAGCCAGGTAACAACGAATGCACTATACTTCCTAGCGACGTTCATTAAAATCAAAATCGTCGTTTTTCGTAATGTATTAAATCTTAAAAAATCTGCCTTTACGCATACCATAAGGATTAAATTTGTTTTCTTTTTAACCCCCGACGCAAAAAGAGAGGGGTGTTATAAGTTTAACGTGTCTGTCTGTGTATCTGTGTATCTGTCTCTGGTATCGTAGCTCCCAAACGGATGAACTGATTTTCGTTTAGTTTTTTTTGTGTCATAGATAATTTTATCCCGAGTGTTCTTAGCCATGTTTCATTAAAATCTGTTCAGCCGTTTGAAGATCATCAGCTCTTTTCTAGTTGATGAGGGGGATCTGATTTTTTAATTCTTGAAATCATCTAGTGACGAAGTCCCTCCAGTGAAAATGTACGTGCTTGGAGCCCGTTAAAGTTTTGCTCATTACTCAAAGGGTTTTTAGGCGCTAATATCGGGGGTTTTTAACTCGGTTAGGTTAGTTTTTTTTTTAAATTGAAAATGCTGCGGCGATAAAATAATATCTAGCCCCAGACCTTTCAATGCGGCTGAAACCACAAAAGTAAAGCGCCTTTAAATCCAACCGAGGCGTAAAATATCGCGCTCGAGTCAATATTTCGCGTAATCGAATAGTTTAAGCGAATGAAGTCGAGCCTAATCGAATAGCGTTCTGTTCGCTCGCGGAGTTACATTTTCAGGGCGTTGGGGGCGCTGGTCGTAAAATTTTATTATCCGTTGCCATAACAACGGGCGCCATTACGGTTTTAGTTCGCGGCCCTGCCGCTAGGGGCGGTGTGGGGTTGAGGTTTTCATGGAAATTTAAGTAATATAATATCCGTTTAAAATAAAATAGTCTTAAAACTGTGAATATCCTTGGATTCTGATGAATGCAGGCAGCGAAGAGAAGTGTAGAACCAGGGGTTTTCGCGAATGGCTTGGCTGATATGATGAGGATAACAAAGATTGCCTTGTTAAGACAAAGGGGGGTTCTGGGAACTCCTTAAGTCGTAGTAGGTACAGTTGCGGCTCCATACAAAAGTAGTTTTTAAACGGCTTCTCGAATTGTGCTACAACTTTGTTATAAAGAAAGGAGCAAAATCTAAGTCGGTAATTCCGTCTCATGGTAAAAAAAGATTTGATAGACGTATATTTTTTATATGACCGATGACGACGTTTATGATTCACATGTATTTGTTTGTAATGTTGTAATGTATTTAGATACATTTCAAATTGGCATCCTTTATCTATGGCTAAATTGCCTATAACTGTCGAAAAACCGCAACCATGGCTTCGTGCTCGTAGTTAATAATAAAGTTCAGTATTTATGACTTTTGTCGCAAATATTACAGACAGCCAGACATTTTATTGACTCCCAAATATCCATTTGTTCTGCTGTCACTGCCGTAGTTTATCGCATTTGGGCGTTTTCCAAAAAAAGTACAAAAACAAACAAACAAACACAAAAAACATGCCCCCATACGCCAATAGGCGGTATCTCAAATTCAACAACCAAGCAGATTCAATCCTCGACCGTTAGTAATAGTAATAGTAATGTTTATTGCGTGGAATTGGGTCGGTTACAGTGTTGTTCTTTAAGTTATTAAGGTTCACCAAATCCTGTCTTTTCAGACGTACACAAATTTAAATACAAAAGTTTAAATACAAAGAATTTAGATTAAGCTAGTGAAACCACAAACAGGAAAGAAGAATCACATCACACATTGGCACATTGTTACTTAAAGGCTATTAAACTATTATCATTCAATTATTATTGTTATAATGTCATTTCAAAATATTTGTTCCATAAATTCTTTTATACTGTAAAATCATTTTTTCGAGAGCCACTGTTTTAGTGTATTATTAAATTTATTTAAATTATTAATTTGTTTAAATGACTCCGGTAATCTATTAAATATATTAATACACATGTTGTAACAATTATTAGTCAATAATTTTAATTTCGTGCGTGGTTTATATAATTTATAGATATATTGCGAGCGTACTCTGCGTGTGGACATGTCCTGCCATTTTTGAAACAATTCTCCATGTTTGTAAACAAATGAACAAACTTCCAGTATATATAGACTGTAGACCGTTAGAATTTTATACTTAACGAAATATGGTCGGCACGAGTCATTTTGTTTAAGAGTAAATATAGCCCTTACACATCGTTTTTGGACTAAAAATATATGTACTGTCTTTATCAGACGAATTTCCCCACAACACAATACCATATCGGAGTGCAGATGCACTTGCTACAGGAGTTTTGTCCAAGATACCACCATTTGTTTTGTTTTGTGTTTTATAATTTTCGTGACGTAATGGAAGCAATTACTTGTTAATTTTTGTCCTTACCTGCGTACTTTTTTTGGAAAACGCCCATTTACAGTCGAGAAAACATTTCGCACGCTTACTAATAAACCGGCTGAAGTCGGAACAAGGCAGTTTGATTTTTTAAAACTGAAGCGCTTAATATTACGGTTGAAAATAGAATCCAGGTTAATTTCGACTTGAGACGGTTTAATTACTAAGCATGCGATTAGCTGCTATAACATATAGCTGAAGTTAGTGTTGGGGAGATCACGCTGTGATAGTTTTATGTGTTTGGCTCTTTCGTTGAACCTTAAATGATGAATACATACAAATACAATTTGTATGAATAAAACTCAGTAGAGGTATGCTTACGTAGCTAATCAGGGTGCCAAGACAGATTCACTAAGCTAACTTAATGGTTTTCGAAAACTATCAAATTGAAGTATTGACGTGAGTCCGCGGTCTATCGCGTCAGCCGCATGATACTATGTGACATTCTCAATATAAAGTGACCTTATGGAGGCAGGCGGTTACGCCGTTTTTAGAACTGTTACCATAGTATTCGTATAGTTACAAGAATAAGAAGAGCGTAACTGCCTTCCTCCATAAGGTCCCTTTATACTGAGGACGTCACCTATGTCAATTCCATACATTTTGGCAATTTTCGAAAATCGTTAATTTAGAGTAGGGCATCTTAGGTAGGCTCGTTGATCAGCGTGCATTCAGTTGCATTGGGCTATGTATGAAATTGACATAGGCCGGTGCACAGAATAAGTACATTAATAGAAACCGGACTATAAGAAAGAGCTAAAGACGTATATTTGACCTTTTTCTACTTAGGGTATTCATAACGAGTTATAAAGAGATGTCCTTATAGGTATTCTTTCGTTTGCCTTCGTGTTGCCAAAAGCAAATTTGACATTTTGATTGATTTGACAGTCAAATTTCAAAGCACATTTCTAATGATAGAAACGAAAACGAATGGTGTGGACTACTCGTTTTTAAATTTTCTATCGCTCGTGTTTAAAAAATACGGCCCGGTGTCACCGTTTTTGCTCACTTTCGAGTGAAACTTTCGAGCGCTCGAAATTCAAAAATCGCCCTCCAGATGTTAAAAGTTACAAACATACAAACATTCAAGACATATATTTTCGTCATAAAATATGTATAGGTATATTTTTGTCATAAAATATGTATCGGTATAGTAGATCCGTAGAGCTTCGTGGAGCTTCGTTTAGTGGAAGTTATATCACTTTTTTCTATGCCAAATATAATTTTCTATGTTACTTTTATTTGTGGTTCTATATACATTTACTTGATCGGAATTCGTTGGCTCATCATAGCATGCTAGTTTGTTTAGGCCTTCGCTATCTAATCTGACGATGTTTACAGAATGCAGTCTGTCTGTCGCACGCGTCGATATTGGAAACTTTATCAATACAACAAACTTGTCTGTGTTCACATTATATATGTCGGGAGGGTGCACAGTGGATCGGTGGGGAACAGTGGCTTACTGCTTATTTTAGGGAAATAATAAACTTATATATTTGGCACCTAGATCAGTTGTAGGAATGCCTAATATGTTATCAGAGAGCGAACGAGACACATTTAAAACTCCTTTTTCTCATAGAAATAGGCAAATAGTTCTGCAGGAAAACATGTCAGAATTATTACGAGAAAACAATAATAATATACTCTTTTATATATATCTACACATACCACACGTGCAACCACGTAAGAGTTTCGACATGTCTTCCTACATATACTATACTAGCTATACATTTCATAAACGCATACCCAAGACTCGACTGCCGGTGTCCTATTGTTCCGATCCCGACTATATAGAGTTGAAGCTATGAAACTATATTAACTTGCAGTAGATAATGGGAAGTTAATTGTTGATAAACACAACCCCGGCATTCAATGAATGAACACACGGAGAAAAAAAACATTTTACAATATTACCAGATTGTATAGTAACTAGTTATGATTCTAGTGTAGGAAAACAGATCTCAGCTATGGTTAACAGATTTTTTTTTATGACACCAAGTCATATTTTTGTTAATACTAGAATATTCTAGTTAAAATATTCTAGTACACGAAAACTGATATAATAAATAAATAAATAAATAATAAATAAATTTGTTTATTAAAAGAAACAGGGTACATCAAACTTCTTAACTAGTGGTCCCACACTAGGCCAGGCCTGTCTCGTGAAGACCAATAACACTATTCGTAGTACAAAATATATTTAATATAGTTTTGGTTACAGAGTAAAATATGCATTTAGCATACAACAGGTATACTACACAAAATTTGTTTCCTTCGATACTAGGTAAGTGGGTAATAGGTACTTACTAGAAATGATTTTGTATTGTACAGAAGTAGAATTTTATATTAATGTGTAAAAAAAAGTATAGTTGTCACATATAATACAATAAAATCAAGTCGAATTTACAATATCTTGTTAAAGGAAACTAGATTTTTTTCTCCGTGCACGGCTAACGAGTCTTATGCATATTATGATGTAAATATTTGGTATGTAGCGAAACTACTTAATTTGAGCTTAGTTGTGAAAGGGTAAGCATTCCGCAGAATTGAAGCCAGAATGAAATGCTTCATCTTCCTACAACTACAGTATTATCCGTCTTGAGTATCTAAAGCTAAAGTCCACACCTGTGCGCTTTCATGTTCATGTTGTTCCTCTAAGTAAAATGAACATGAAAGCGCACAGTCGTGGAACTGTGGACTTAGCTTAATATTTAAGCCGGCAACGCATCACCGATTCTTCTGGTAGCATCTAAGGGCAACGGTATTTACTGACCACCTCGTATTCAGCTTACCGTCCGCCTGCTTCTCATATAAAAACTGGGCAAGAACATGTCGGAACATGCTCAGGGTAGGGTTCCGTCGCCATTACAACAAACAAACAACAATCTCCAAAAATAAACCATAAATGTTAGCTATATTTATATTCAAACTTATCTTAGCTGATTTTCGGTAGGTATAAACATTTTAATCGTCTGTAACTCAAGAACAAATAAAGTCTACTTAGTCGTGATAGTTTTCCTTTTAAATTCATTATATGCGCTTTCATTTAAGATATTTTTCACATTTTTAGTAATTGTAGTTTTGGCTGTAGGGGGGAACGCTCTGCTCTAACAAAAATTAGCACTTTAAAGCTTAATATTTCACAAACGGGCCCCTTAATCAAAAAGTTGTTTTCACAATTCCACTATATTTTTGAAAGACCTATCCAACGACACCCCACACTACGGAGTAGACGAGAAAAAAAAACATCCCCACTGTACGTGTAGAGGAGGTACCCTAAAAATTATTTTACCACTTGGTCGGCGTAACAATATGTATAATAATCCAGCCTATTATACGTCCCACTGCTGGGCATAGGCCTCCACTCACAATGAGAGGGTTTGGGCTATAGTTCCCACGCGGGCCCAGTGCGGATCGGGAACTTCGCACACACCGTCAAATTGCTTTGCAGATGTGTGCAGGTTTCCTCACGATGTTTTCCTTCACCGAAAAGCTCATGGTAAATTTACAAATTATAGTTCGCACATAAATTCCGAAAAACTTAGAGGTGCGAGCCCGGGTTCGAACCCACGACCCTCTACTCAAGAGTCGGCAGGTCAAACCATTAGGCTACCACGGCTTTTTACTAATATGTATATTCGTACCAAATTACAACTTTTTACTACTAAGAGTCTCTGAGCTAAGCCGCCGACGGACGGACGGACAGACATGGCTAAGCTATAAGGGTTCGTAGTTTGACTACGGAACCCTAAAAAACACCATAAATCCCACAGCCCTAACCAAGCTCTGGGTTCCATCAGTCGGCGAGGCGTCCATCGCCGCCTTCACTATTTGTGTACGTCACTCGTCAGTTCCTAGTATTATTTATTTAACATGAGAAACTCAAAGGAATTTTAAAGGAGGCGAGCTTTACAGTATAAATAAATAATTATCAAGGGACAATGACAGATTGACCTAATCCCAAACAAAGCTCAAGCCTCGTATTATGTATAAACAACGAAACGTTAATTTTTCTTCCATATTGTGACGAAAATTAACCATACAAATCATACAATCAATCAACAAAAATAAATCAATATGGTTAACAATAATTCTCGTATTATGTCGGCCTTGTATTCTGTTGGTTAAATGAAGAAAATTAACATTTCTTAATTAAATCCTCAACTACGTAATTTTTTTTTGATAACCACCCCGTAACGAGAGGTTTGGAATATAAATAATATTTAAAGGTAAGGGCGCCATGACGTGTAAATTAGTTCCACTTTTTCCGACATTTTCCGACAGATGGCGTTGTTACCTGAGGAAACATGCTGACGTTAGTTGGTCCTGAAACAAAGTACTGATAAATGCGTCTACACCCGTCACCTGTTTGTGACCGGTTGCAATAATACATCAAGAACACATTAATATATTTTGGAAACCGTTCGCTTTCTTTACAAAGGCACGGTTTATTAAAAATAAGCACAAAAGCTGTATAAGAGCTTATACAATCATTATAACTCTAGTTTCAGCATTTTAAGGCTTGTATAAGCATATACAAAAGAAATATGTACAGTCGAGGACAGAATGATGTATACACTTTTAAATCTTATTGCAATGGAACAAGGTGAAAAAGTGTATACATATTTCTGTCCTCGACTGTACCTATGTACATACAAAGTCATAAGTATATTAAATTCCCAAGATAAATAAGATAAAAAATGCTTTTATTAAAGTGTCTCGTCTCGATAAAATCGCTATAAAAATGTGATAAAAGTCAGGACGAGACTTTAAACCTTGCAAGTTAAGTCTTACGTTAGAATATGGAATAGATGTATTCATGTCCCTAGCACCTGTCAAATTTTATCTCGTTGCATGTTAAGCCCGTTCTACCTGTGATTGAAGTCGACCGTATTTGGTCTGTTTACGCTGCGGGCGCCTGCGGGGCCCTTTGAAGCGGCGTGTTTACGACTCAACTGTAACACTACGTTATTTTAGGAATTGTGTATAAATAGCTTTTTTGTGAAGCCCAACCAACCAGCCACGCTCGAACTAGTTACTATAGGCTCATCAAAATACAGTGTAAACTCCATTTAACCTCAAAATCTCTAAAACGTCGAAATTACTTGACTCTGGTTGGTTTACCTTGTTGTCCATACAATGATATACTCTATGTAGCATCACACCCACTCTAAATAACGACCACAAAATGTCCACAAATTAAGCAATAAACAGTACTTTCTAAGTTGCCGAAATTAACAAGACCTGCAGCTGTGTACGTTATTTTGTTTATTATTTTGTTGTTTTATTGTCTAGCCCATATTTACCTCGACTTTTGGCATCAAACGTACCGAATATTCGGAGAAATTCGTTCTTTTGTTTTTGTGATTACCTTGCACGTGTTTATCTCGGCTGATATACCTGCCGCAAACAAAATTGGCACACCGGGCCATAAAACGTTAGAGCGAGACAGTGCACAGACTGTCGTTAGGTTATTTATAATAGTAAAATAATTTTGATTTTTCTTCTCTCCATTTAACGACAACTCTCAATAACGCCATAAAATCCTTCAGTGTCGCTATATAGAGTTTAAACTGTACTTAATTTTTCGTACAACGACGCAACTGTGTAATGTCAATTTGATCAACGGCGCGCCTTTGTGGATTAAATAATAAATATCAGGGGATAATCTTACACACATTGACATAGTCCCAAACTAAGCTAAGGTAACTAAGCTAAACTAAGTTTTCAAGTTCTTGTATACCTTTTCTGTCTGTCAACCGGCTTACGGGGCCCCAAGATACAAGCACTTAGTTTGGAGTCCATGGGATATTCTCTATATGTATTCTTGGCATGATCTATCAATAAACTTATCTTATCTATAGCTCTGGGCTTGTACTATGGGTACTAGACGTTAAACATACTTATATAGAGAAATACATAGAAAACATCCATGACTCAAAAACAAATACTCGCGCCCATCTATGTAACACTTCTCTTTCTTGTTGTATTTCTTGTTCTTGCTGTATGTGGTGTTCAATAAAGAATTATTGTATTGTATTGTATTGTATTGTATTGTATTGTATTGTATTGTATTGTATTGTATTGTATTGTATTGTATTGTATTGTATATATATAAATATGAATCCCTATTGCCCTTGGTCGGCATCACGCGTGAACGGCAGGACCGACTTCGCTAATTCTTGTTTTGTTGTGTTTGTTATTGTCAGAAGGTTCTTATGAAGAGAGAAATTGGATATTTCAACTTTAAGGGGGAATGGGAGGGGGGACTTTAACTGAAGCGAAGCGAGGGCGGGTCACTATTTACACAAATATCTGCCCTTACCGGGATTCAAACTCGGTTCCGCTACTTCGTAGCCAGGGTTACTACCAAATAGCTAGGCTAACCGCGTCGTCACATTTAAAGTGCCTCTCATTACAAAGATAGAACAGTTACATACATACAT
Organism: Tortrix viridana; assembly: GCA_963241965.1. Taxonomy (NCBI): domain Eukaryota; kingdom Metazoa; phylum Arthropoda; class Insecta; order Lepidoptera; family Tortricidae; genus Tortrix; species Tortrix viridana. The sequence goes on along the minus strand of OY725197.1, from coordinate 2,718,968 downwards.
AAACTAGTAAGAAAACGGCGCAAATCGACATATTTGATCGCCTGAAGGTTACTCCGGCAGTGCGTTCGTTCACCAAGTTGACATTGACAGGCGACATGTGACACATACATTCGGGGTACATACACGACTTTGCTATGTATACCAAATTGTCATAGGATGTCACCTGTCTAGTGAGATAATCCAACCAATCGTGACTCTTCGTATCACGTGATCTACCAGTGACGCGATTGGGTTAAAAACGAAACGAATAGAAACGCTAGCTAGCGTAATGCATCTTGGCTAAGGGCCCTGTCATACTAAAATCGCCTTGTATTCAAAGCAGCAGTATATGCATTTTACGCATCGACATCAAAGCACCGGTTGTTAAGCTGTTCTCAGTAAACAGTCGGATAATATTACAGGTTCTTTGTCAGCATTGTAATAACGTTATTAAGTCACGAAGCACGTTCAGTCGTATAAATTGTAATTATAGATACCTTACTAATAATATCACTATAATGCTAAGGCTTAATGGTTTACAATTTATTTCCAGGATTAAAGTAAAAACAAAAAATGTTTGGTTTAGTTTTCTTTATTTTAGAACGAAGAGACGCAAAACGTATTTGACGTAGAAACTAGAATAAATAGCTTTAATCCATTGTTTGCTTTGCATTCTTCATAGTATATAAACTTTTTGCAACACTTTTTTTGTACTAAAAAAAGAGTTAAGGACCCAACGCAGTGCCTTGTGGGACTCTTTTAATGCGATCCAATAGTAAGGAAACGAAAATAAGGACTTGCAGAAATGCATCCCTTTAACGCATTCACTGCTGGCAAAGCATAAGCGTTCTCGAGAGTTACACACAGTGCCTGAACGCGTATACATGTGCGTTTTTACACTATGCGTGTTTCATTAAAACAAAAGAATCGGCACCAGGCGAAAGTTCGAAAATCATTGCCGGCAGTGAATGCGTTAACTGTTTTATTACCGACTCTACAGTGTCATAAAACATCAAAGAGTTTTATGTTTATTGTCAGCAAAAGCTGAACAATACAACGAAACGAACGGCATTTTTGCGAATGGACTTGGTTCTTATAGTTATTGTTTGGAAAATCTTTTCTAAATGCACTTTGCTAAAATTCAACATACTTATGCTAACAGTATTTATTATTGTTTCAGGTATTAATCATCATTCGGCGCATAAATCCAGACAACACAAGAATAATTATAACAGAAAACATCGGGCTGCTAATGGTAAAATAATTATAAAACGTAATCGTCTTCAGATATAACTATCTGCCAGATAAATTCTAGCTTTGTCTTTTTCTTTCGTTTGGCAAAAAGAAAGAAAGCAATTACTTTAACTGTCGAATAATTTTATCTGGGGATTAGTAAATACGGCCCTAAATAATCTGCGAGCCGCGATCAGCAGTGAGACTAATTTAGATGGCGAGGTATCAAACGCCATCTATGATCGCGTAGCGACATTTTAATGTTTCTATTTGCCAACAGATAGCGCCCTCCACTTCGAGCCTAAGCCCTACAATAAGAATCTCGAGTTGCACAGTCCTGGAAAAATCCATTGTAAAGTGACTGGGGGAGAAGCTCCTACTGTACAATGGTTTTTGGTAAGTTCGCCTAAATAAAAATACCTACGATTTTTTCTTTAAATTCCTCGAATAATGGAGGACGGTTGTCAGTTAGTAGGATTCTATGGTTCAACCTTTTCATCATCATTATTATTTATCTTAACCCTTTAAGTCACAAAAATAAACAAAGTCGGGTGTTAAACCCTCTTTAGATTTTAAAACAGCATAACAAAATAGCAACAGTACTGATTATACATTGCGAAAAAAATTAACAAAATGGGCAATAACGATTTTTATATTAGACATTTTTGATTTAAATTTTATTAAGTACAGTTTTATGATTGTAGCTCTTGGAGGTACAATTTTATTTTCTCGTTGCTAATGTTGCTACGTTTTTACTGTCGATCATACTGACGACTTTATTATAATTATGCACCTAATATAGAGCGAGAAAAGTACAAAACGTTAAAAGTCATTGCACTGTATCTACTTTCACCTAAGTCCATAGCTAAACCAAGCCAAGCATTCCGAATACGAATTGTTACTACTATAAAGTGTCGCTACTCGCCGCTAGATGTCGCTGTTATCAATTATTCCAGAACACATCAGATCCGCTCCCAGAAGGAGTCAGTTCGGCGAACGGGACCCTGCTGGTGGGTTCGGCTGAGAAACGTCATGCTGGTCGGTATACGTGCCTCGCCACCGATAAAGGCTCGACCATTAGCACGGAGATACATGTTAGCGTGGTCGGTGAGTAGTCGAATTAATGCTTGTTAAGGTCATATCGCGGTGGATAATGTGGATGAAGCATTCGTCACTCGCACTTACGTACTAGTCAGAAAGGGAGATGTTTTATCCCTTTTTTCATCCACATAGACTAACACTCCGAACATTTCTTGAAAATGAAAACGTTATAACTTTATCTCATTAACCTAAATAGGGATGATGACTAATTTTTTTGTTTGTCGATCAGGTAGATTATCAAAAAGGTATTGGGCACGTTTTTTTCTTTTATCACATAATCGAAAAATTACTGCGCTATATTGAGTTAAAATGTCGCATGACGTCACGTCTCAATACAATTTTTACATAGAAATGACTTCACGTCACGAGCCCCCACTCCCGAACTTTGACGCGCTTTATCTTCGTAATTTTTTATTTAATTGAAAAAAGAAAAAATACGTGTTCAATATTTTTTGATAATCTAACTGACGGACTAATTATTATATAATTTCGTTTTCTTTACCCATTCATCATCCCTATTAATCAGCTTATTCGACGAGCTTGTTGACTTTCTCATTGTTCGTCCGTATTGACCGGCTTCTCATTTTACGGTCATGTAACTGGTATCCGCCCACATGGACATCGTTCAACTGATAATGATCTAAATTACCGGTACGCGAGTAATAAATAGTAGATTGTACAACAAGTGCACAAAACGCACAACGCAACACTCGACTTTATATCCATCCTCGCTCGCAAGCTCGCTTGGATGGATAAACGTCTCGCGTAAAATGGGTTTTATGGACGAGTTGTACACTCTACTTTTCACTTCGATTGCGAGGAAATGAAACAGCAACATGATAAAAAAAAAAAAAAAATGAACATGTAGTAACAGCACTGAATGTCAATCAGTTTAAAAACCGACTAGATCAACACATTAGAAGTACAAAGAAAACTTGACCAACGAATAGCCGGATACAGGCGTCTATCAGTTGTCACAACTGCCTGCCTGATAAATAATAATAATAAATGCGACGAAATAAAAATTATAAGTTCATTTCATGAAGCTTTATTGTGTAATTTGGCTGTTGGTATCCTTGCCTTAGTCTTAGAATACTAACGAAACGAAATAAAATAAAGAGGTCATTCTATGAAGTTAAAGTTGTTCGTGTGGCTGTTGGACCGATTGCCTAGGTCTTCGACGAAGATTTTACTTTATGCACTAGCGCATAAGAAGCGACTTTATGTCGCCTATGCACGACATAAAGACGAACTTTTAGAGCATGAGAAGTGAAAATGTTTAATTGACCGGCATCGACGCTTGTGTCGGGCAGTGTCGCCGAGGGTCCTGGAGCCGCTGCCGGGCAGCCGCGTGCACGTGGCGGCGCGCGCCGCGCTGCTGCTGGCGTGCCGCGCGGCCGGCGACCCGCCGCCCACCACGCACTGGGACCGCAACCTCACCGTGCTCAACCCGCAGCGTGAGTCTCACTATCGAGGGAGTGTGCCAACTCTGTGACAAGTGCTGCCATCTAGGGAGTGGTGGTTGAACTAAAGCTATACTATAGGTATATACGTACAGTCGAACTTATAAGTGGCTTTACATTTTAGTACCTTAGGTACTACATTTTTCAACTTTTAGGTACTAAAATATACAGCTACTTATGAGTTCGACTGTACCTAGGCGTGTGTCGTACAGTTTACCACCGAAATAGAACCGTTCCATAATAAAGTGACATCCATTTTGTGCTTCTCGGTAAGTCACTTTATTATGACGCGGTTCTGTGGGGTCACAAAAACAAAGTATTAAATAAATACATTTAATAATGAGAGAACTCAGAGAAACGCATTTCCGCAAAGACGACGCTTGACTGACTTTGGACTGACACATGTTTGACAGTTGACGTTTTGTATGTTCAACCAAAACTCCAGAGGTCGCTGTCGTCAATGAAAATGGGACCCATTTTTAGTGTGACCTGGCGTGAGTCCAGCACCTCACCTGTGACACCAGCGACATCTAGTGTCGAGTACTCCATCAGACCCACAGATTGACGACGCGGTTAACTTTGGTAGTGGCGTTGCCTACGAAGCTAACGGTCCCGGGTTCAATTTCCGGTTTGGGCAAATATTTGTCATTCGATTATAACAAGACGGGCCACTTTTATTTTAAACCTTAAGCGTTAAGTCTAACGTTAGGATATGGAATAGATGTATTCATTTCTCTAGTACCTGTCAAGTTTTATCTCGTGCATGCATGTTAGGGGAATGAGAGCGGTTGAGACGCTCGAAAAATTACGAAAAATTGCGCATTCCAAAACATTATTTTTTTATACTAACGTAGTTTTGAGTTCATTTTGATAAAATACCAACCATCCCTATCTCCGACGTTTACTGTCAAAAATCTGATTTAATTATTGTTGATAAAATATTGTATCAATATTACTCGCACGCACGATGTCTCTATCTAGCATAGTTTTTGAGACATCAAACATTTTCTACAGTCAAAATAGACTTTCTTGCGAAGGAACAAGACTTTATTTACCAATCATTTTTGAGAATGATTGAGAAAAGTTATTTATTTTATTTTTAGAGGAAGGCGTTGATGTGGAAGGAGGAGTCAACGCGTCTAATGCCAGGTATGTGAATGTAGTTTGACAAGAGTCAAGAGTATGACATACACACAAAACTTTGTCTAATTTTGGGATATGAGTTTATCTTAATTATACTCTTTTCACAGGTTGGGTGGTTTTCTATTTTGGGGCCAATTTTTTACAGCCCGTGCACACTAGCGGTTTTGGCCGGCGGTTTCTCGGCGGAGCGGGATCGCGACGTGCACGCGGCGTGCACGCGGCGCGCACGACCCGATTTTTAACCGCCAGCCAAAACTGCTAGTGTGCACGGGTTAATCTCATCCGATGACTAAAGCTCAGAAAGTGGCCGATTTTTAGTAATTTAAAGTTCATATTTTTTAATCTTACTTGATCATCGCCGCGTGATTTACTTTTCACTCACTAATCATCTATGAGAATCGAAAATCGATTCTCTGAAAAGAAACAACGGCCTGGCCTGTTAAGTGACTATGCAGGTCGGTGGATAATCTGGATCTGTCCACAGATTGCTGTTGCTGCGAAATGGGTCGCTGTGGCTGCGGTCGGCGCGGCAGAGCGACTCCGACCGGTACGGCTGCACCGCCGGCAGCGTCGCGGGGCTGGCGCGCGCCGAGCTGCTGCTCACTGTGCACCCGGGTCAGTCGCGTCCGCCACCCATCTACAACTGCTCCCTGTACACCATCCATATACGATGGCTCCCTGGGCACCCGGCTCGTTCGCGTCCACCATCCGTCTGTGATGGCCCCCTGGGCACCCGGCTCGTTCGCGTCCACCATCCGTCTATGACGGCCCCCTGGGCACCCGGCTCGTTCGCGTCCACCATCCGTCTGTGATGGCCCCCTGGGCACCCGGCTCGTTCGCGTCCACCATCCGTCTGTGATGGCCCCCTGGGCACCCGGCTCGTTCGCGTCCACCATCCGTCTATGACGGCCCCCTGGGCACCCGGCTTGTTCGCGTCCACCATCCGTCTATGATGGCCCCCTGGGCACCCGGCTCGTTCGCGTCCACCATCCGTCTATGATGGCCCCCTGGGCACCCGGCTTGTTCGCGTCCACAATTCATCTACAATGGCTCCCTGTACACCATCCATCTATAATGGCTCCCAGTGAACTCGGGTCAGTCACGTTCACCGTCTGTCTATAATGGGTGCCCGTGCGCCCGGGCCAGTCGCGTCCACTGTCCATCTATAATGGGTCCATGTGCGCCTGGATCAGCTGCGTCCACCTAATGGGTCTAAATTCTTCATTGCTCAAAATTAGAATTTCATTTCTTGCATAAGCGAGTGTATAAAAATATTACACAGAAATGATATCCCAAGTAGCACACAAGCTGTATAAGAGCTTATACAGCCCTTAAAATGCCGAAACTAGAGTTATAACGGCTGTATAAGCTCTTATACAGCTTTTGTGGTACTTGGGATCGTCGCAGCAGTCAGTATCCCACGGTTGTAATGTGTTGTGTTGGTCGCAGAGGGCTACGGCGGCGAGGGCGGCGGCGAGGGCGGCGGCGCGCGCGCCGTGCTGGTGGCGTGCGGCGTGGCGGCCGCCTACATGGTGCTGGTGCTGGCGCTGACGCTGTACTGCCGCCGGCGCCGCCGCCAGCGCCGCCGCAGAGGTCAGTGCCGCTCCCAGCTAGTGCTTTGAACCCCTTCAGTGAAACCTTGGTGAGACAAGCACGGAAGCTCGTGCGGGCACAGCCCCAGCTAAATGGACGAGGGTGCGGTATGCAATATAATCATTATTACTAACATCGCACTTTTTAGGTACGTGCGCCGTCTAAAACTAGGATAGTTACAATACCCAATGAGAGATATCGCGTGTGAATTCACCGCTAGAGGCGCTAGTGTAGCGTGATGGTCTCCGAAATGTCAAATTAATTAGAATAATGTTGTGAATATTTTTCAATACCTGATATTAATTATGGCGAATATGAATTACGGGACAATGAATGTGAGTGCTTTTTAATGTATATAAAGATTGTAGTTACTTTCTTAAAGAAACATTTAATCTTCACATGAAATAATAATGAATTGTACATACACAAGCACTTTACGATTACATACACAAGGACAGTAGGTATAACATTAATAACGAATATAACAAATGAAGGAAGAGCTGCGGTAGCGTTCGCGACGGCGCGCCCGAGTCGTCTGTTTAAACACCCCGGACTTGCGGCTGGCCCGCGGGTGCAGCGCGGGCGTCGCCGAGGCCGCGCGGTAGCCGTCGCGAGCGTTTAGGTTTCCGCGCGTTATATGTATTAAATATGATTTCAATGTAAACTGTTTTCACGCCGTAAAACAATCTTTGAAAGCTAAACTTCAGGACCTTACTCTACAGTGGTGCCAACTGGTGAGCACTAAAACGTTAACCCTCATTGGGATACACTTTTTATAGAAAGAAGTGTTTTCATATATCTTCGTCTTCTCCAAACAGGGGAAAAGATGGAGCTTGAAATGGCAGAAGGGAGAGAAAAGCTGGTGGAAGAGGGGGAAGACAAACCTCGCGCCAACGGGGCGCCTGCGCACAACGGGAAGCTGCCGCACGACAGGGACAGCGGTAAGATCAACACTAACTGTTGCACTCAGATACGTTAATTAAATTTTCAGCCGTTCTCAAGCGATGCGCTTACACATATTCGACAATTGATTTTCATTTATACTGTCCCGTAAACCAACGTCAAGCCGTTAAAGGCTGATAGAGCAGCTAAAAAGCTATCGATTTAACCCCTAACCCCTATGTATGTTCAGCGAGTTTTTACCAAGAAGGGTTTGTTTCTCACTTAGTATGGGAAAAACAACTTTACGTGATTACTAAGAAATTTGATTAATAAACGGGCAAATGAGTTTAAAAACTTCGCTGATTCGTAATGAATCAAATAATGTAAGATACCAACGAAAAACTTCTGAAATAAAACGTAAAATTAAAGATTTTTCGTGACATGGGCATAAAGGAAAGCTACAAAAATTCAGATTAAAACGATCAATATCTCCGAAACCAGTTAAAATCGCTGAACATACAAGGGGGTTAAATCGAAAGCTTTAGCTGCTCTATCAGCCGTTAGCGACTTGACATTGGTTTATGACACACCCTGTATAGATAAATGAATGCGTGTTTCTCAGGCGCGGACACGTCGGAGGTGTCGGCGCACTCGCGCGCGTCGCGCCGCGTCCTGGAGCAGCTGGCCGTGCCGCGCGCGCTCCTCGCCGACCAGCTCGCCCTGGGTAACCGGCTCTTTACAGCACAGACGTAGCAGACCTGCTATGTTATTCTGTTGACACATCGTCGTTCAGTTCTACTCAGTCGATGAAAAGCCGGCGATTTTACGTCGTCCGTCATAGTGGGTAAATAACATTCAACTGCCTGCACATTCATTTAGTCGCTGGTTTCACAGCTGGTCGTCTGTGAAACCAGCGACTAAATGAATGTGCAGGCAGTTGAATGTCATTTACCCACCTTGACGGACGACGTAAATTCGCCGGCTATTCATCGACTGAGTAGAACTGAACGACGATGCGTTAACAGAATAACATAGCAGCACGCGGGCCACTTGATGGCAAGTGGGCTCCAGGGTAGGGTTGCCATACGTCCCGGTACGGACATGTCCCGTTTTGAAGCGTCGCGTCCCGGCTATAAAGGAAATTGTCCCGGTGTGGACCAGGACTAGGTAAATAGGCATGCGTGTTCGCAGTACGGACGACCGGTCGCGCGCCGCGATCGCCAGAACAAGGCAAGCGCTGAAATACATATTTTAGAGGATACAACGAAACAGTTGTGATGACCTGTCAATAAATAAGTATTTGAGGTATTAAACAAAACAAATTATAAATATGAAAGTCGATAATGAAGGTACTCTTACTTAATACAAGGCAAACAGAGACATTGACAAAGACGATCGTTAATCGAAATTGGCAAGAAATTTAAATGGCAAGAAATTTAAGACATTACAGGTTATTTAAACAAAACATCTGTAGTAATTGATGATTCAACGTACGATCCTCTCTAATAGAAGTTCCTTTTTGATCTCTACCTACTCTACTTTTGCTTCAATAAAATTGTCCGGACGTCCTCATATTTATGGCAACCCTACTCTAGGGCCCCTAGACCATTGTGGGCAGCTGCCTATATAAAAATAATAATAAAATCATAATCCAGCCTATATACGTCCCACCGCTGGGCACAGGCCTCCACTCACTATGAGAGGGTTTGGGCTATAGTTCCCACGCGGGCCCAGTTCGGATTGGGAACTTCGCACACACCGTCAAAGTCAAAGCTCATGGTAAATTTACAAATTGTATTTCGCACATGAATTCCGAGCGGGCCCAATGCGAATTGGGATCTTCGCACACACCGTCAAAGTCAAAGGTGCGAGCCCGGGTTCGAACCCACGACCCTCTGCTTAAGAGTCGGCAGATCAAACCATTAGGCTACCACGGCAGCTGCCTATACAAAACTAAATTGATTCCATAAATAAAATCTACTGGCAGGCCTGTTTCACTCGGTATAGGTAGGTACAATAAATACCTACCCCTGATTAACTACTGTCGATGCAGGACGCGGCGAGTTCGGCGAAGTGTCCCTGGCGCGCGTCGACGTGGCGGCGATCAAGCGGCTGCGCGCGCCCGCTTCCGCGTCCGTTTCTGCTTCCGCTTCCGCTTCCGCTCCAGCTCCCCGCCTCCGCCCTGTACTTGTCAAGGCGCTCTCCACTAAAGACGAGGTATGAAGGACACTGGCATAAATAAGTATTGCTAGCCACACAAAGTTGTTATATTATGATTATAAATAACGTATGCTACTGTCGTAGAGTATTAACTGCCGCACTCAGAGCCATCAATTAATTTTTAAGTATCATTAAAGTTGCTGCTGTCACTTTCTTTGCTATAGCAATAGAAAAGGACGCAGCAACTTTAATGAAACTTAAAAATTAATTGACGTCTCTGTGTGCGGCAGTAAATGTGCAAAGTATAAATATCTTGAAATCTTCAAATGTTTCTCGTTAACGGCAACACCTTTGTTTACATTTTTTCCGTGAGAATAAATTCAGGTATAAGAGAAGGACAGACTAACACACACATTCATGTTTATATGGATTCGGACAATTCTTGTGCTTCCACCATAAACCCACGTCTGTAGGTCCTGTGTGCGGAGTTCCGTCGCATCCTGGAGCTGTTCTCGGGAGTGCGGCACGAGAACGTGGCGCGCCTGCTCGGCACCTGCGCCGGCCAGCCCAGCCTGGCGCTCCTGGAGTACGCCGAATGGGTCCGTACACACACACACTTATATATACACACACAAACACGCACTTGAAAATATTGAAATTATCATGAGAATGTCGTCATTTCGTTCCACCCCAGTCTTGTGTTAAGCACGCCCAATGCATGGCCACAATTTATAACTACCTATTGTACTAACCCTTTTTCTGTGCAAATAAAGATTGATTTTGATTCTTAATGAGTTTGTGGGTCTGTACACTCACGCGCACACACACAAATACACAACGAAAACAAACATACATACATACACTTACTATAGTTCTTTTCACATAGCTTAGGTACGGTGACATCTGTCAATTCAGTACAAAATATGTGTTTGAGGTTATATTTTGTACTGAGTTGACAGCTGTCACTGTACGCCAAGCTATTTGAAAAGAACTATATACAATATAATTTAAGAAGCAGTTAGCGTCATCATTCCAATTGGGTCTTCCAGGGTGACTTGAAGAGCTTCCTGGTGGCGACGCGGTCCGCGGAGGACGCGGCGCAGTTCGCGGGCGCGGCGGGCGGGGGCGGGGGCGGGGGCGCGCCGGCGCCGCTGTCGGCGCAGCACACGGCGCTGCTGGCGGCGCAGCTGGCCGCCGGCGCAGGCGCGCTCGCGCAGGCGCGCCTCACGCACCGGTGACTAATTTACTTTAAAAAGTTTTCTCGCCGGGAGGTAGTTTATGATACACGTCAAGGGAGGGCGGTGCGGTTCGTGGGGGGTACAGTACTGTTAGGCACTTTTTCATTATTAAGAAAAAGTATTAGCTCGCCGGAGGCAGTATAGTTTGAGAGGGGAATAGTATAGTTGAGGGGGGCAGTATAGTTCTAAGGGTGGCAGTATAGTTTTAAAGGAGAACAGTATAGTTACAGGGGAGGAGGGGTAGTATAGATTGAAGAGAAGCAGTATAGTTTGAGGGCGCCAGTATAGTTCGAGGGGGGGGAGGGATATAGTTCAATGGGTGGGGGGAGCAGTATAGTTTGAGAGGGGGCGTGAGAGGATAAACTTAATTAAATCGTGCATATTATCAAGCCTAATAGGTATCTAATGATAACGACTACGTTGCGTCAGGGACATCGCGGCGCGCAACTGCGCCGTCTCGCCGGGGCTGCGGCTCAAGCTGACGCACGCGGCGCTCTCGCGCGGGCCCGACGCCGCGCACTACTACAAGCTGCACGACCAGGTCAGTGCGCACTGCACTCGCCACTACCTACATTTTTGCAAAACTACACCTCCTACCAGGGACCGGACAACCCTTTCATCGGGAAAAGCCTTTCAAAGGGCTTCCCTTTGAAATAGCTAGCCCAGTGGATTTGCTCACCCATTCCAATTGGCAACCCATACGATTGACTTTCCCTTATCGAATGAAGAACCCAAAGATAAGGGTAGCCCTTTGAAATTGGTAACCGGTAACTGATTCACCTTGATATCCCGTATGTAAGGGTTTCCCTAACGTTTAAGCGCTTATTATAAAGCTTTCCCTTTTGGTGGAAGGTATGTACGAGCCAATCACAAACGTTTGCCATAGAAAATCGAACCGTATTAGATCTTTTGCCTCTCCGCGCGGTAACTTCAAACGATACGCCGTCGGTAACGTATAATAAGGGTTTTATAAGGGTATTCGGTTAGCGCTTAGTTGAATGGGCTGTCGTTTACTTGCTTCGAACGGGACGCAAGGTAACGTGTGTTTTATGAAGTCTACAAAAGGTCTTAAATTGCGTATATACTAGTAACCTTTTTTAAACGGTTTAGTAAGGGTATTGGTTAGCGCTTAATAGAATGGGCTATCGTTTGGAAATAGCGCTTTAAAAGCACATTTAAAGGGTTTTGACGGGCAGAGGGTTTGGTAAGTAAATCCTTACGAAAAACCCATACAAAACCCATTGAAAGGGATAGCGGGCCGCTCCCTGCCTCCTACACTACACCTCCTATACTTCACACTACCTACACTATACACTGTCAACACTACACCTCCTATACTTCACACTACCTACCCTACACACTGTCAAAACTACACCTCCTACACATTACACTTCCGACATTATACCTCATACACTTTACACTAACAACACTATACCTACTACACTTCACACTACCTACACTTTACACTATCAACACTGCACCTCGAATACTTTACACCTCCAACATTATTTATACCTCATACACTTTTCATTATCAACAATACACCTACTACACTTAACACTACCTACACTTTACACTATCAACACTACTACACCTCGAATACTTTACACCTCCAACATTATTTATACCTCATACACTTTACATTACCAACAATACACCTACTACACTTCACACTACCTACACTTTACACTATCAACATTACTACACCTCGAACACTTTACACCTCCAACATTATTTATACCTCATACACTTTTCATTACCAACAATACACCTACTACACTTAACACTACCTACACTTTACACTATCAACACTACTACATCTCGAACACTTTACACCTCCAACATTATTTATACCTCATACACTTTTCATTACCAACAATACACCTACTACACTTAACACTACCTACACTTTACACTATCAACATTACTACACCTCGAACACTTTACACCTCCAACATTATTTGTACCTCATACACTTTTCATTACCAACAATACACCTACTACACTTCACACTACCTACACTTTACACTATCAACACTACTACATCTCGAACACTTTACACCTCCAACATTATTTATACCTCATACACTTTTCATTACCAACAATACACCTACTACACTTAACACTACCTACACTTTACACTATCAACATTACTACACCTCGAACACTTTACACCTCCAACATTATTTATACCTCATACACTTTTCATTACCAACAATACACCTACTACACTTAACACTACCTACACTTTACACTATTAACACTACTACACCTCGAACACTTTACACCTCCAACATTATTTATACCTCATACACTTTTCATTACCAACAATACACCTACTACACTTAACACTACCTACACTTTACACTAACCACAGTACATCTCGAACACTTTACACCTCCAACATTATACCTCATACACTTTACATTACCAATAATACACCTACTACACTTAACACTACCTACACTTTACACTAACCACAGTACATCTCGAACACTTTACACCTCCAACATTATACCTCATACACTTTACATTACCAACAATACACCTACTACACATAACACTACCTACACTTTACACTAACCACAGTACATCTCGAACACTTTACACCTCCAACATTATACCTCATACACTTTACATTACCAACAATACACCTACTACACATAACACTACCTACACTTTACACTAACCACAGTACATCTCGAACACTTTACACCTCCAACATTATACCTCATACACTTTACATTACCAACACTACATCTACACTTTCTAAGTCACCACGTATAGGTACAAGTTGTCATGTTTCAGGTGGTCCCGTTGCGCTGGCTGCCGGCCGAGGCCCTGGAGGGAGAGTACTCGGCCAAGTCGGACGCGTACATGTTCGCCGCCACCGTCTGGGAGGTAACCGCCACACATACACTACACACTCACACGCACTAAACAAAACAAAGGTTGCGTTTTTGCCTAGTTGGTAGTGACCCTGCCTACGAAGCTAGCGGTCCCGGGTTAGTAAGTAAGTAAGTAAGGTTCGAATCCCGGTATGGACAAATATTTGTGTGATGAGCGCGAGTATTTGTTTCTGAGTCATGGATGTTTTTTATGTATTTAAGTATGTATTTCTCTATATAAGTATATTTATCGTTGTCTAGTACCCATAGTACAAGCCTAGAGCTTAGTTTGGGACTAGGTCAATTTGTGTGAGATTTTCCCCTGATATATTTTTTATTTAATACATTGTCATTTTCGGTAATCGATATTTAAATCTGTCTTGAGCTACGCAAAAAAAAAATATTATATGTATTTAGTCCGCTAAAAAAACTTTATCTAACCGACCGATTTTTTTTTACTGATCAGTACTTTTATTTTATTTATTTACATTTCGCAAATTACAAGTGTGTTTGCTCATCGCTTCTTCCAGATATACACTAGGGCCGAACTGCCGTTCGCCAAGTTGAGTGACAGCTCGGTGCTGGAGAAACTGCGCGCCGGCACGCTCGAGTGGACGGTGCCCGGTTCGATGCCCGACGCGCTCGCTAGTCTACTTGTGAGTGACCAGTTCTAGTTGTGATTTTAGAGCCGTCGTACAAAACCTAACTATACAGTATTTTTTTTTTTTCAAAATAAATTAAGTGACACCTTATGTATATATATCAAGGGTAACTAATCCAGGGCATGGCGTAAACAGATATAAACTGTATTCTGTAAACGATAAAGATACATTTTCCGTGCGGTATTCCGTAGATTTAGTTGCGTTTGATATGATTTTATTTGCCGGAACGTGGGTATAAGAGCGGCAACGTTGCAATTATAAGGGTTTGTTGCACCTAAGTTTCGTAAAAAGTTTTTTCACAAAAATTGATATATCTCAAAAACTAGACCGAATCGAGCCTACTTTATACGACATTTTTAAATCCAAATTAACTCGGGAACACGCTGTTGGAGTCTGTCGGGTTCCTCGTTCCCACGGTGTATATATAATATTTTTTTTCTCTCGTAGTCATTCTGACAAGTTTTCCTGCAAAACTACGCAGATATTATTTTTAGTTTTATATAATGCTAGAATAAGTAGTATCATTGTTATATTTTCATTTAAAAAATGACTAACTGTTGAGTTTCTTGCGGCGCTTCTTCTCAGCAGTGGTCTCCTCTTGGGAAGCGCTGGTAGATTTTGTCGTGCAAAAGTGCCCGTGCGTCCTACTTACTGAATAAATGTCTTTTATCTTTATATTACTAGCTTTTGCCCGCGACTTTGTCCGCTTAGAAGTCGTTTATCGCTGATCCCTCGGGAACTGTCCAATTTTACGGGATAAAATATGCCTATCCTATATCTATATACAAAGTAAGTATCCCCGGGACTCAAACTATCTCCATACCACGTTTCATCGAAATCGGTTCAGCAGTTTAGCCGTGAGAGCGTAACAGACAATCTAACAATGATTATGCTGTTGGTACTTTTGGTTATTTTGTGTGTTACCAGCACTGAAAGGACAGGTCGCAAATTGGGAATATGCATGAATTTTTTTTTATCGCATTTCTTAACAAAATATGAAAATACCGTAAAAGAGATGGCGAAAACTGAAATTAAAATTTAAATCGGCCTAAAAATACTGATAATATGTGACGTTCTCAATATAAAGGGACCTTATGTATTTTTTGTAGCTAACTTTAAGGGCTAACATTAGGATAAGCTGTTTTTTCTTTTTTTTTTACTAACTTTTAATGTTACAAATCAATAAGGCAATAAACATTTTTTATTCTTTATTCTTTATGGAGGAAGGCAGTTACGCTCTTCTTATTCTTGTAACTATACGAATACTATGGTAACAGTTCTAAAAACGGCGTAACCGCCTGCCTCCATAAGGTGCCTTTATATTGAGAACGTCACATATAAGCATTTAAAACTACTAATTAGACAGAGATCCGACATGTACTGTGACGTCAGTGAGCACTACGACCATATAAACTCCATATTAAATTCTGTTTTGCTAGAAAGAGATACAACAAATCTTTAATATATATAATATATATATATATATTCGAAAAATATTTTTTCTCTACTGTTTGTTACCATACGTGTGCTAACTGGGGGCATGTTCTAGTGATTTGATATCGATAAATAAGATGTCGATATATATTTATACATGAGCTCATTGAAAATCTTCGATTACTATAAAGAGGTTTCATTTTATGCCTGATATCGAGCCTCTTGACGACGCGGTTAGCCTAGTTGGTAGTGACCCTGCCTACGAAGCTAGCGGTCCCGGGTTCGAATCCCGGTATGGACAAATATTTGTGTGATGAGCGCGAGTATTTGTTTCTGAGTCATGGATGTTTTCTATGTATTTAAGTATGTATTTCTCTATATAAGTATGTTTATCGCTGTCTAGTACCAATAGTACAAGCCTAGAGCTTAGTTTGGGACTAGGTCAATTTGTGTGAGATTGTCCCCTGATATTTATTTATTTATTTATTTCTTAAATAATATTTAATTAAAATAAGACAATTTACTGTCAGTGCCATTAATATGCTAGAATAAGAACATTAAGTAATACCCCGCTACGATTGCCACGAAGTTCATAATAATCATGCCGCCCAGGAAAACCCACGTGAATATTATATTAACTCATGGATTAGTGTATATCCTGACATCTATTTAAAAAAAAAAGTTGAAAGTTTATTTTAAAATGAAGTGAGAAAAAAGGATATTTCTTTATCCCTGAATATTATCTATATGTTGACAGTAATATCGATAAAAATTTTGTCCTAAAATATTTTGCTACATCACTTTAGAATTCGTGCCCCGCATTAGCACACGTATGTTTGCTACATGAATTACTTTTTAATAAAGCTAAAAAAAAAACATGCATTTTCCATATTATGTCGGGTGTTTTTATTATATTAATTGTATATTGATCTACAGAAGCGTTGCTGGAGTGCGTCGCCGGCTGCGCGGCCGCAGTTCGACGAGCTCTGCGCCGCCACCGCCGCCATCTTGCAGGCCGCCACGGACGGGGACAAGCCGGGCGAATCTTAAAGCGATATGGCTTCGAAGCTGCCCTGCTGTACGTAATCTGAGTAAATCTAAAACCAAGTATTCAATAGAAACAAGTTTTCGGATACATTGTTTCTGAGCATGGCTGGGCATTAATTCAATTACTTGTATTTGAAATACAAATACGTATTTTGAAATACAAATATGTATTTTGTATTTTGAAATAAAAATACATATTTTGTATTTTGAAATACAAATATGTATTTTGTATTTTGAAATACAAATACGTATTTTGTATTTTGAAATAGGTACTCTGTTTTAAAACATATTTGCACAAAAACACTTCTTTTCCAATTAGTAGTAGTGTAATAATATAACCGCCTGTTTCACAATCGTCAAGTAATGCATATCTGGCAAATAAATTAAGCCCTTTCCTTTTCTTACACTTGAAAATAGACAAAGAGAGGGCTATCTATATTTGACAGATGAATTTACCTGTCGATTGTGAACCAGGCCCTTAGTGTAATTTTCCTTAAATAAAGAAAAAAAACATAAGTGTAATCGTATAACGGAATATTTTACGTAAGTAATATGAAAAATATTTGGCAAATAAATGGGCAAATATTTGTGTGATGAGCGCGAGTATTTGTTCCAGAGTCATGGATGTTTTCTCTATAAAAGTATGTATTTCTCTATATAAGTATGTATATCGTTGCCTGGTACCCGTAGTCCAAGCCTAGAGCTTAGTTTGGGACTAGGTCAAATTGTGTTAAATTGCCCCTGATATTTATTATTTAATGAAAATAGTATCTTTATAATTAGCCAAACAAAAAAAATGTATTTTAAATTCTGTAGTTTGTATTTTGTATTTCAAATACATGGTATTAAATACTGTAATTTGTATTTTGTAATTTAGATACTTGCCATTTTGTATTTAGTATTTCAAATACCTAATTTTTATATATCATAGGTATTTTGCCCGGCCCTGCTACTGAGGACCACGTATGTTTGTTTACAGAGGCAATTGTCAGCCTGAGCCCTTAGCCAAGATGCCCATCGCTAACTAGCGTTTCTATTCGTTTAGTTTTTAAACCAATCGCGTCATTGGTAGATCACGTCATACGGAGAGTCACGTGATCTACCAGTGACGCGATTGGTTTAAAAACGAAACGAATACAAACGCTAGTTATCGATGGACATCTTGGCTAAGGGCTCTGCACGGTGTGGAAGGTCTGAGAAACGATGTTTTGGATACACTGTTCCTGAGACAGTTTTCCTTTATGTAATAAGGATTCGGATTTTCCCACACGTACCTAGAAAAAGAACCGGATACAGCAATTTATTCGTAAATTTTGACTCGAGCCCGTTATGTTATCTCCAGGGATCGGAAATTCGGTAAGATACCTAAAGTTGGCAAAAACCCGGCAAAAGTATGGCAAATATGGAGGCGGCTTCTTAATTAAATTATTTTAATAATATAAGTTCCGGAATTGCATCAAACGATACGAGAAGGTAAAAATACACAAATAATAATGATAATGATAATTCATAATGAAGCTGCTGATACTTCGCTAGTTGAATGAATCGCAGGTAAATTAAATTCAATACGTCCGCATGGAAAATAAATTCAAATAAATAAGCAATAAGTTAAATATACTTAAATATGCATTGTGGAGTCCTAATTACTAAAATTAGAAATTAAATTGGATCCGTCTCCATACCGTTCATGCCGCCAAACTTTAGGTAAATATCTTACCAAATTTCCGATACCTGGTGATCTCACAGTGAGCAAACGTATTATTTTTATTTTCATAATATATTAATGGTCATGTGACAGATTTTACATTTCACGCGAACGTTGCAACCAAACGAGCAGTCAACTAATTTTAAAAAATACGTACCTATCTATAGTAAATTAGTTTCAAACAACAATAGTTATTGTTTTACGCATTCTTAATACAAAATCTGCAAAACTATGCACAAATTTCATGGAAATAAAAACAAAAACTAAAAAACTAAATAAATAAATAAATAATTAAACTACTTTTACACCCCATACGTGAAACGGGCCGTCAATAGTGTTTAACAATGACTTGGTTCTTCGACCGAATCGATTCGCCATTTTGTAAAATAGCGACACTTGCTTCCACGCTGTCAACTGTCAACGTTAGTACAAATGCGACTGCCTTTGTATGTAGTTGTTTTAAAAAAAAAAAATTACAATTCGAATATCGATAATCGAAAAAAAATTATGCGATTTTAATTTAACTAAACTTGCCACATTACTATACTTGCCAAATGACATCTGTCACAGGACCATTAATAAATGAAAATAAAATATAACAAGATTTGTAACTACACTTCAGACTGCCGCACTCAGAGACGTCAATTAATATTTAAGTTTGATTTTAGTTGCTGCGTCTTATTCCATTGTTATAGCAAAGAAAGTGATAGCAGCAACTTTAATCAAACTTAAAAGTTAATTGACGTATCTGAGTGCGGCCGAGAGCTAAGAAAACGGATCAAGGACATGTAATTTAGGAAAATCTTTTACATTAGTAGTTATGTGTGTACATTTTCAACATTTGTGACGTTCTCAATATAAAGGGACCTTATGGAGGAAGGCAGTTAAGCTCTTCTTATTCTTGTAACTATACGAATACTATGGTAACAGTTCTAAAAACGGCGTAACCGTCTGCCTCCATAAAGTCCCTTTATATTGAGAACGTCGTATTTTATCTCGTCTATTGAAATCTCGTACGTAATTTATATTTGTATTTAATGTGATTAGAAAAATTAAGTCATATTGATGCATTTACATTTATTAAATATTTCTGTTTAATCTTTTCGACGCCATGTCAAATATAAAAGACGTTACTTACGCCAATGACAGCTAAAAACTAGAGCTAATGTCAACCTTAACTCATAGACACTCAAGTTTATTATGCGCTGTCACCCATGATGGTAATATCCGTCGTTGGCGTTGAACCAGTGGTGCGGATATATCCTTCGTTGGCGTTGAACCAGTGGTGCGGATATATCCGTCGTTGGCGTTGAACCAGTGGTGCGGATATATCCGTCGTTGGCGTTGAACCAGTGGTGCGGATATATCCATCGTTGGCGTTGAACCAGTGGTGCGGATATATCCGTCGTCGACGTTGAACCAGTGGTGCGGATATATCCGTCGTTGGCGTTGAATCAGTGGTGTGGATATATCCGTCGTTGGCGTTGAACCAGTGGTGCGGATATATCCATCGTTGGCGTTGAACCAGTGGTGCGGATATATCCGTCGTCGACGTTGAACCAGTGGTGCGGATATATCCGTCGTTGGCGTTGAATCAGTGGTGTGGATATATCCGTCGTTGGCGTTGAACCAGTGTTGCGGATATATCCGTCAATGGCGTTGAAAAGGTTAATTAGTCATGTTTGGAGACTGGATACTCGGGCGTTTATTTACTTAGAGTTCCGTATTACCGCTGCAGTTGCATGTTATGCAAGCGAACTTTTGAATTTTAATTTACTAATTCGATCGTCAAATTATCTATACCTATTAAATACATAATCATTTACTTATCGTTATTATTATTATTATAATTACATGCTTGGTATATTTATACCACAAACATTTGTTCCTTAAACATTGTTGTTCTCATAAACATTTGTTTATGAGTTTTCGTATTAACTTCCGCAATGACGTACGTATTGGAAAAACCCTGTTAAATAATGATACTGGGTATATCGGCCAAGTTTAACGTAGATATTAAATAAATCCAGGCATGATACATATATAATCATTTATTTTAAGAACCCAACCTCTAGGTACATCAATTTAGTTTTTATTACTACGCGAAAATATGTAAATAAGCGCCAAGTCAATATTATTTAATTAGTATTAAATATAAGTAAGACAACTAAAGCTAAACTATACTGCCATTGATGTAAATAGAAATTAGTAGTAAGACTGATGTAGCCGTGTTAGATTTAATTAATTAAAATTAAATGAATGCTCGTCCGAAATTAATGTAATTTGCACGTCCCATTTGTAACTTAGTAATAATATTTTTTAAATCTCATAATTTGTGTAGCTTTAGTCAAATAATGGTCTAAAAAGGTAAGACTGCATTTAAAGTAAGAATTATAGTTTAATAATTTATTTTAGTAAGTTTTGGAATTTGATTGGAAGGAAAAGATTTATAAAAGGTTAAAAAATTTAATAAAATTGGTATTATTTTAAATGTTAAAAAATATAAAGATAAAAGATAAAAAGCGCGTCACACACGGAGCTATAATATATATCTTACTTATTAAACGAAAAACATTTGTATGTATATTTGTACTCACGTTCTCAAAAACGACTCTGTTGATTTCGATGAAATTTGCAGTATGGTGGTTTACGGGGGTGAAAATTCGATCTAGCTAGGTCTCATATCTGGGAAAATTCGTTTTCCCTGTATTTTCACGCAAAAAGATTTCCCTCGCAATGTGGTCTGTAATTTCGGTACTGCCGCCGCCGTCTGAATAGACTGATGGTTAGAGCTATGGATCGTTTTTTTTTTGTTTTTGTAAAGAAAATCGATGAAAATTCGGTTTTAACCCGAGTGACGACGCTCGGTCTCCCAGGTTGTGTTAATGTACCAAAATATATATTATAGCAAGCCATCTGACGATATATTTTCGTATATTTTCCGTACTATACTATATATATTATAGCTCTGTCTGTGACGCGCCTTAGGCCGGCCTTACACAATCTGAATTAAGAATCTGAATTCATAACTTGAATTCATAATCTGAATTCCGGTGACTTGCCTCACACTGTCTTAAAAATTCCGATTGATCAGTTGTCTCACGAACGTCAGTAGGTATACTTACTATTGCAATGTCAACTGAATTCATAATCTGAAACCAGAGTGTGTGTATTCGTCCATAGATAATGTATGGAAATAGGTGAGTTCTGAATTCATAATCTGAATTTAATAATCTTAATTCATAACGCATGTCAGTATCATTCTGTCAGATCAATCTGAGAAATTCATAATCTGAAAAAATCAGATTGTGTGTCGATGATAGTTAAATTGTATGCAATTCCGTGCTCTGAATTAATAATATGAATTCAGATTATGAATTCATAATCTGATTCAGACTGTGTAAGGCCGGCCTTATGTGTATGTTTCCAGTGCCCTTTACACGTAGTATTGGCCGATCTTCGATATCGTAATGCTGGTTGATATACGACAGCTATTCACGTGACAGTAACAGTGTGATTACGATATCGCAGCAATATGGGTTAATCCAATGCATGCTTTGCTTTAACTGTGCAGCCCGCTACGCTTTGAACTGTGCAGCTATTAAATTGTATATTATAACTTAATAATTACTGTACATTATTGGTGATACCAGAAAATGCATTTATAGATTTAAGAAGGCGAAACCGGTGTCGTTTAAATTTCGTGAAAGTTTGAAGATGACGTTTGAATCCTTTGTATAACCGATTGCGCGAAACAAAAGAAAGGTAATGTGTCCATGTATAATGTACAGTCGAGGAAAAAAATATGTTTACACTTTTTCACCTTATTCCATTGTAATAAGGTCCAAAAGTGTATACATCTTTCTGTCCTCGACTGTATGTAATATAGAAGGTCATTTTGTTTCGTCAAGTAAGTGTTCTACGTTATAATTATAATTTTAGCATTTGGAAAAAGGTTTCGAATAGAATCGAATGAAGATAATTTGTAAAAATTAAAGTCTTAAAATTAGTCTATTTCGCAAGTCGTTCTTAGCTATAAGGAACCTTAAATAATTCATTATTTAAATGAACTTGGACTGTTTAATGTTTATGTTATCAATTAAATGGACGTGTTGATCTTAAAATCTCATTTTTTATCATATACTGACTGTAGCAGTAGTTTAACTGTATTTATATAGATTTTAAGTCGGTTTAACTGACATAGGATAATTTTTTACGTAGTGCCAGAATAGTTAGAACAGTTAGTTTATAAACAAGGACAAAATATGACCGTCACGATCAAATCACAGCCTCTATTTCATCGGTAACTAACAAATTCAAGAAAGAGCAAAATGGACCTTACAAAGCAAGTCGGTAAGGTGCATTTTACAACCTATCGAATTTGTTATTTCCGCGGTATTACAGTATAACCGACGATTTCACTTTACTACAGCCTATCTTGCTTATAAATCGTAACCATATTGTAAATGGTATGGTAGCTCTTATTCACTGACAGTAAGAGCTGTTATAACTGTTGTAAAATTATAAAATTAACCGCCTGTTTCACATTCGTCAAGTAAAGCATATCTGTCAAATAAATTTAGCCCTTTCCCTTTCTTACCCTTGAAAATAGTCAAGGAGAGGGCTATCTTTTTTGACAGATGAATTTACTTATCGATTGTGAATCAGGCCCTAAGTATTATACAATTTATAGGACATAATTATCTATTATCTATGTCCTAATGGCTCTACATTTTCGGCTAACGTATATTCTCGCTTATCATAATGCGTCTCTATCATTATATACTAGGTAGAGCGGGACTACCAAGCGACAAGTCGTGGAAAAGTTCTAGTTCTTTGTCTAGGTATTAGTATTTAGTAAAAAAAAAACTTTGGCAGCTACAGCACAGTATAAATATAGCTAAAGCAGTAAAGAATCTACGAACAAACGTTCGAAACGTCGCGTCTCAACGAGAACCCTAAGCGGACATGGCAGTGCGTCTGTGTGAGTGCGACGTTTCGAACGTTTGTTCGTAGTTTCTTTACTGCTTTCGCTATGTTTATACTGTGGCTACAGTACTGTGATAATGCCTGACTTAATTACGTATTGAGTGGTATTCATTTATTTGTAACTAGCATGTAAAACTATACAATGGTACTTTTGCATGTGGATTTTTTTAATAAAGCGTCAATTGACAGCTGATCGTTGTTTCATTATAGACTAGCTCCCCCGGTGCATCTCCGCCTGTGTTTTTTGTGGCGGAGCCCTTTGTTCCCCATATCGTCGCCTTACTTTTTCAACCTCGTATCTGCATTTTTTTTGCGGCTGGTAAAATGATTACATCATAAATTATAATTAATGAAATGAAATTACCAACTGGAAGAAAAAAATTACAACTATATATATAGTTTTCAAAGTATTACAACTTGAAGATTTTCAGAAATAGACAAAATGTATAGAATTGACATGCGGCTGACGTGACTGATTGTTAGCTAACGACACTGGGCCCTTATCCAAGATGCCCATCGCTAACTAGCGTTTCTATCAGTTTCGTTTTTAAACCAATCGCGTCACTGGTAGATCACGTCATACGAAGAGTCACGTGATCTACCAGTGACGCGATTGGTATAAAAATGAAACGAATAGAAACGCTAGTTAGCGATGGGCATCTTGGCTAAGGGCTCTGTTCGTTTCGTCTCTAGTTCAATGGCGTCATTGGTAGACCACCTGACTTATCGTATCACGTGATCTAATAGTGACGCGATTGGTTTAAAATCGAAGCGAACAGAAACGCTACGGTGCGTGTGACACTTCGCTAGACCCCGTACATTTGACCAAAGTTAGCGTAAAGAGGCTTCTAAACGGACTACATTTTTCTGCAATTTATAGCCGGCAATTTATAGCTTGTTCTGGCATACGCAATTAGAGAAAGACAGCTATTGTTGCCTCCTACAAATTGCAGAAAAATGTGGCCCTTTTATTCTTCTAGACTAGGCCAGTACCTATATGCACCTGACAAAGATATAAAGGTCAAAATTGGTTGTACAGATAACTGCTGAGAAAAGTAACCCCAACTGCATAGAAGTTACCTAGCAGGTGATTTTTTCTCTGCAGCTGTACATTACGTATCTTGTATAATTTGCAATACTAACCTATATAAACCTATAGTTAAGATACAAGTTTGAATGATGATTAATTTCTAATTTCATCCAAATCCGTCCACAGGATTCTCAGGCCGTACGATAATAATAATAATATTTTAATGCCCTTACTAATAAACGTTGAGTAACAGCTGAGTAGTTATACCATGCTTTGTCCTTATCTGTCATTGTGACATTTGAGTTC
Source organism: Tortrix viridana (assembly GCA_963241965.1). Taxonomy (NCBI): domain Eukaryota; kingdom Metazoa; phylum Arthropoda; class Insecta; order Lepidoptera; family Tortricidae; genus Tortrix; species Tortrix viridana. The sequence goes on along the minus strand of OY725197.1, from coordinate 2,694,115 downwards.
GACAGATAAGGACAAAGCATGGTATAACTACTCAGCGGTTACTCAACGTTTATTAGTAAGGGCATAACACACAAACTTACGCATATATAATATTATATATGCTCGTTATAAGTGATGTACAGGTTAATTACTTTCGAGACGTTTTTGCATTTGTAGTAGTATTTGTATATTTACAGGGATTATACAATTTAAATTTAAATTTCATTCTACAGTCAGAAAAAAACGGTTCGTCACATTTTGAAAAAGAAAATAGGTATATTGACAGTCAGTGAATGTCAAATAAATAATAATTATCTGCATTCTTATGGTTTGTAATATTTATTGTTCAGTGTTATTATTGTAACGTTGTTAATTAAAAATGGGTCCGATGTTGAAACATGGTCGAGGTAAGCCTTTGACTTCCCAAACTAAATATGTTTTGTATAATTTGTACAAATATTTCCAAAATGAATGCAATAGCAATCCGAGCAGTATTGTGACTCCCGCTGAATTAGTTGCTATATCAAGCGAAATATCATTGACTTAGAAGAATATTTGAATTAAATGATTAATATTATTAACTTATTTAATATTGTTTAATATTATTAATTACATGAATGTACCTGATTATAAAAAATATATAAAAGTATTGGTTTATTTCTTTATGTGCTGACCGTACACAACTACAAATGCAAAAACGTCTCGAAAGTAATTTACCTATACATTGGGTGGCAATGTACATAACTTATAACTTTTAAACCGCTTAACGGCTTTTCATCAAACTAAGCTAAGAATCACTCTCGATTAAGTCAACTTTTACTAAATAAAACTAAATCAAAATCGGTCCATCCGTTCAGGAGCTACGACGCCACAGACAGATACACAGATACACACGTCAAACTTATAACACCCCTCTTTTTGCGTCAGGGGTTAAAAGTTAATAAATCTTGGAAGTATTATTTGTTTATTTTCGTGGATATGTTTACAGGAATATGATATTTTTTCTTCCGGCTGGGTGCCGGGGCCGGTTTGCCGGGCCGGCTGACGGCGCGGTCGGAGCTTTATCGTTTGTATTTATTTTTGCTGGAGTCCGGTGTCCCGATGAACACACGGAACAACTTCGCTATCTCCTCGGCGTCACCAGGGCTCTGTAAAAACTCTAGCGGGCTTAACATGCAAGTACGCTTCGATCAACAATAACCAACCAGTTGGTTATTGTTGATCGAAGCAAGTACGAGATAAAATTTTACAGGTGCTAGGGAAATGAATCTATTCCATATTCTAACGTAAGACTTAACGGTTTAAAATAAAAGTGTCTCGTCCTGACTTTTATTACCTTTTATTACTAAACGATTATAGCGATGTTCACTTTTTTATAGCGATTTTATCAAGATTGGACACTTATTTTAAACCTTAAGCGTTAAGTCTTACGTTAGAATATGGAATAGATGTATTCATTTCCCTAGCACCTGTCTAATTTTATCTCGAGTATGCATGCTAAGCGCGCAGATACCTTTATGACGGTTATTTCTAAGATTTAAAATAGGACGTGTAAGACTTGGTTGTCCATCTGTTTCACTGATTGTATGTCTAATCAGCTGGATCAAGTTTTTGGATTTGGAATTTGTTTAGATTTTCAAAGTTTGAATATTATTATTGAGAGGAAAAAAATTGTTTGAAGCTTTATGTGGGATATTCCAAAGCTCTCGAGATGAGACTTATGTTTTTGTTAAATTAAAGGCCGGTTTCACAATGGACAAGTAAATTCATCTGTCAAATAAAGATAGCTATTTGCATATATTGTCTATTTGCAAATGTAAGAAAGGGAAAGGGCTAAATGTATTCGAAGATTGTGAATCAGGCGGTAAATGTAATAATCTCATGCTTGAGAAATTATCGTTTAAAGAAAATTTTTTTTTTAAGAGCTAACATTGACCGGCACAAGAGATGAAAACGTCAACGCGAGGAACTGTCTCACTCTGTATGTGATAAAAAAATGTGTTGTTTCGAACTATAGCCCAAACCCTCTCATTGTGAGTGGAGGCCTGCTATGTTATTCTGTTAACACATCGTCGTTCAGTTCTAATCAGTCGATGAATAGCCGACGAATTAACGTCGTCCGTCAAGGTGGGTAAATTACATTCAACTGCCTGCACATTCATTTAGTCGCTGGTTTCACAGACGACCAGCTGTGAAACCAGCTGTGCCCAGCAGTGGGACGTATATAGGCTGGATTATTATTATTAATATTATTCGATTGATGTGCGGGGGCGAAAAAAGTACCTTTTCCATTCGTAGGCATCTTTCACGTCCTTTCACTGTGATACAGATGCGTTTCCGGTGGGCTTTCACCTGTGAATTTACGTCATATATATTTAAAAAACCGGTCAAGTGCGAGTTGGACTCGCGCACCGAGGGTTCCGTATTTAATATGGTTCGCATCAAAACTATTTCCCTTTTTGAGTCCTTAGTAATATATAAGTATTAATATTCTACGCAACGTGTACGCCATTGATAAATAAGTTTTATTTATTATGTATTAAGGCCCATTTTAGGTTGCCTCAATTTTTCGGCCTGTAAACTTCAGAGATAGAGGTTAAAGATGTAAACAAAACGAAACTAACCAATTTACCATTTTAACATTACTGCTCCATATTCGTGTACTTTTCAAGATCGAGAAAGGTTTTTATACGCTTGATTATTACTTTGATATTAATTTTTAGATTAAATAACCATTTATACGTTTTATTAAATAAAAACAAGATTGATGAAATTTTAGGTTATGTGTCAAACAGTACTAATTTGTTTACTTTGGCCATTTTTATTGACCAGGAATTTACTTACATGTGCTTTAGCGAAAGGAATCTCACTAATACGAGCTTCAACCTAAAAAGTAGACGAAAAGTTAAATAGACAACGATATAATAACTTTAAAAAAGGAGGAGGTCAATACGTCTGTTTTATTTTTGTGTGTATGTAGGTATGCAATGTTTTACAATCACATGACTATAAATACACCAGCACGAGATAAAAATTGACAGGTGCTAGGGAAATGAATATATCTATTCCACATTCTAACGTAAGACTTAACGATTAAGGTTTAAAATAAAAATGCCTCGTCCTAACTTATTACCTTTTATTACAAAGCGACTATACCTAGCGATTTTCACATTTTTATAGCCATTTTATCAAGACGGGACACTTTTATTTTAAACGTTAAACGTTAAGTCTCACGTTAGAATATGGAATAGATGTATTCATTTCCCTAGCACCTGTCAAATTTCATCTCGTGCTTGCATGCTAGGGGGCTTGAGGACTAAGGTGGAATGCATTTGGATTTAGCTTAGGGAAAAGGATCCAACCCACAAAGTAAATGTATTTAAATTTGAATTCTATTGCTGTCAATATTATGTCAAATTCTACAAGTGTGAAATGGTTGGACTGGATCCTTTTCCCTTAGCTACGTCCATTTTGCGTATGCCCTATACTAGGCATTAGAGCGGTTGTCTTTCCTATACAACACTGCTGCTTCGCGTTAGTTTGCAGGCTCTTGTGTATACACTAAACTATGAGGAAAGCATACTAAAATATGATGACTGTCACATGGTCATATGAGGTCCTCCCACAACGGTACGATGACTTTCACCGTACAAGCTTGTTACAAAGCACGAAATCGTGTCTGCTTCCTACTAAAAGCGTGGTGACAGTTCATCATATTATATGGTGAGCCAGTGACAGTAGTTTCATCGTACTTTTTGGTGATATCAGTATGCTCTCTACTTTACACGAATTCATCATAATTTGAACTGAATTCACCTAAATTATTGATGAACAGTTTTCTCAGTGTATGGTCCGTCCGCGTCGGTACCACCATCTTACCCTTTAGAGCGTTTGCGCATGCGCACGCGTCCGATCCGAATCCAAGAAATTACTCGACATAGTTTTAAAGTTACCCCTTTCAGCACTTAAAAATTACTTGAAAAAGTCGTTTATGTCTAAAGCGTAGGAGGGTCGAGGACTATTTAACGGGCAAAAATAAGGCAAACATGTATTCTGCAAAGAAGATTAAATTAATAAACAATATATAGGCAAGTAATGGCTCGTTTACAACATGACAAAATACTTACCAACATAATGTTAATCAAACCAACAAAAATGAAGGCCCAAATACATGCATTCATGGTTGGAAGATATAACACAATGTTACCAATTATCGCTTGAGAAGATACTGTAAGAGAAATCGATTTTCCGGTTTATAATAGAGTTTCTAAGCTATTTGATTTTGCTTCCGAACTGCAAATGAAAACGTTATCATGCCTCAATCTTAACATGCGCATGAGATGAAATTTGTCTGGTACTACAATGAATACATCTATTCCATATTCTAATCTAACGTAAGACTTAACGCTTAATATTTAAAATAATAGTGCCTTGATAAGATTGCTATAAAAATGTGAAAATCGCAATAATCACTTTAGTAACAAAAGTCAGGACGAGACACTTTCATTTTAAAACTTAAGCGTTAAGTCTTACGTTAGAATATGGAATAGGTGTATTCATTTCCCCAGCACCTGTCAAATTTTATCTCGTGCGTGCATGTTAGGGGGCCTGTTTGTATTAGTATACTACTCTGTCAAGAAAGTACCGGGAAAAGATCAATAATACACAAACTGTTTGTTAATCATCCAAATTTATTTTATCACCTTCAAAGTATGCTCCTTCAGAAACGATACACTTACGCCAACGAATAATCCAATCATCAAAACATTTTTTAAACGCTGTTTCCGGAATTGAATTCAGTTCTCGGCGCGAATTCTCCTTTATGTCTTCTACCGATTGAAAACGGGTGCCACGAAGTGGTAATTTGAGTTTAGGAAAAAGAAAGAAGTCGGCAGGAGCCATATCTGGTGAATATGGTGGTTGCTCGATGGTATTTGTTGAGTGTTTGGTCAAAAATTCTTTCACAATGATGGCCTTGTGCGAAGGCGCATTATCGTGGTGCAAAATCCAAGAATTTTCATTCCACAAATCTGGCCTTTTTCGTCGAATTTGCTCTCTTAAATGCCGCATAACGCTCAAATAATATTCTTTATTTACCGTTTGACCTTCCGGCAAGAATTCCGAGTGCACAACACCGCGATAGTCAAAGAAAACAGTCAACATGACTTTGACTTTTGATCGACTTTGGCGTGGTTTCTTCGGTTTCGGTTCAGTTGGAAGGCGCCACTCCGAAGCTTGTTGACTAGTTTGCATGTCAAACTCGTAAACCCACGTCTCGTCACCAGTAACAATGCGTTTCATGAATGTTGGGTCGGAATTGACTCGTTCTAGCATGTCCTCAGCGACTCTCATGCGATTGAGTTTTTGGAGAAAATTCAGGTCTTTTGGGACTAGCCGAGCGGTAACATGTTTCATACCCAAATGATTAGTTAAAATAGTACGGATCGACTCGTGAGATACAGAAAGTTCGGCGGCTATCTCTCTCAAAGTTGAATGAGGATTTTCAGTCACTATTTCCTTCACTTTTGCGATGTTAACTTCAGTTGCAGACGTTGATGGCCTACCAGAGCGAGGCAAATCTTCCATCACATCTCGACCGCTTTTGAACGCTTTGTACCACTCATAAACACGTGTTTTTGATAAAGTCGAATCACCGTAAGCCTTCTGTAACATTTTCAGTGACTCCGAACACGTAATTCCATTGGCGATGCAAAATTTAAGACAAACTCTTTGTTCAATGTTTTTGTCCATTATGAAATTCGCAATACACACTAGATATGATATAACTAAAAACAGCACTGTATTTAATATAAATAACAGATGCAACTCAAACTCCGCGCCAAAATAGAAAACAGTTGTGCCAATCTAACAACAACAAAAAAAACAAAAATTTGAATTTGGAACCATAAACAAATCATCCATTCCCGATACTTTGTTGACTGAATGTATACCTATCTGTTTTTGGTTGGTAGCATTGTTCTCCGTAAAAAAAGCCGTGATAGCCTAATGGTTTGACCTGCCGACCCTTAAGCAGAGGGTCGTGGGTTCGAACCCGGGCTCGCACCTCTAAGTTTTTCGGAATTTATGTGCGAAATATAATTTGTAAATTTACTACGAGCTTTTCGGTGAAGGAAAACATCGTGAGGAAACCTGCACACACCTGCAAAGCAATTTGACGGTGTGTGCGAAATTCCCAATCCGCACTGGGCCCGCGTGGGAACTATAGCCAAAACCCTCTCATTGTGAGTGGAGGCCTGTGCCCAGCAGTGGGACGTATATAGGCTGGATTATTTATATTATTTATTATTGTCCTCCTTACAGAAGTATAAGAGAGGGAGGCAAATGAGCTTGCGGGTTACCTGATAGGGAGTAATCACCAGTGCCCATGAACACCAACAACTCAAGAAGAGTTGTCCATCCATCAGGGAAAAGAAAGCTATTTTATTGAAGGCCCCCATGTCATAACTGGTCGAGAATACAGCTGAAGGCAGTTGGATCCACAGCTTCACCGCACGAGGCACCAAGTGCCTGGTGAAACGCACGGTGGAGGAATGGCATTCATCAAGGTTTTGATGGAATCCAGACTTACAGGATGGTGGAACGGGACTGGACGCAAGTAGTTCTATAATTTCTAGTCCAAAATAACATAACCGAGAGTGACTTAAAATGAATGTTCAGTTAAAACAGCGACTGGCAATGCTGACGGTCATTGGCGACGACCGCTCACCATCAGGTAGTCCGTTATTAGACTCTTATAGCTATAAAAAAACAAATATCGAACACCATTTATTTATTAGCATCTAATTACGATACGCTACGGTTAAATATCACTTAAACGCTGATTAGTTTCATCGAGTTATCGATTAAGTTCGCTAAAGATTATTAGTGACATGCAGCGGCTGTTACCTACCACTGCTTTTGTTGCCACTTTGAACTCTATCCAACAGTAATAAGCATACCACGTTATCAGTGGAGCAAATCTATTGAAAACACAAGGATAACGTGATAATAACAAAAATAAACCCTGTGTAATTAACGTTATAGCACTTATTAACTTGACAACCAAAACGGCCGATTTGTAAATATAATGTGTCCATATTGGCTCACCGAAAAAATTGTAGTCCGAATGTATCGTTATTTACCAGTTAGATTAAAAAAAAATCCTGAAACAATAACGGTTTCAGTTAAAAATACTTTAGGACTTGCGATGATGACTTGAGTGTTACTTTTGTAATTTTTTTTCATATTTTTTAGACTTACTGTTTAAAAGATAGAGGGGGGACATCATTTTTGCAACTTTCGGAGCGATTATTTCTGAAAATATACACTTAATAAACAAAATTGCTAAGAAACCTCAATTTTTTTTTAAAATAACTGTCGAAAAAAGTGACACACGTTGATGTTGGCTGAAAAAATTTTTTTTCAGTTTCTGTTACATGTATAGAGTGCCCCGCTAGAAATATTATTTCTATTATTTAACAACAAAACTAAGTAGCGGCTTATACGAGATACCTATACTCCAAATTTCATCAATATACATTAATGTAGTTTTTGAGTAAAATGTCTGTGACATACGGCCGGACGGACATGACGAAACTACATATAAGGGTTCCACGACAACGCTCGGTCTCCCTATTAGTTATTAATAAATACATTTCACCACTGGTAATCAACTTAAGCAGCTAAAATTGATTGTTCCGGTATTAATTTGACATCGTCTCAATTAGCACACATTGTAGGTTCGTTAGTTAGTTATTAGCTCTCTCGTGCCGTGGAAGGCCGGCTCTGTCATGTTGTTTGTTGTGTATTGCCTGGTATTCAGCATTTGTGATGCGCAATATTACCAAGTTGTACAGCCTGTACAACCTGTACAGCCTGTACAACCTGTACATGTTGTACAACCTGTACAAGTTGTACAGGCTGTACATCAAGCAGCTCGAGTGTCCGGGGTAAGAATAACACTCGCGTGAAACAAATCGGGATTATGTTGTACTAGCTTTCCGCCTCGTCTTCGTCTGCAGAGTCAGTACTTTCGTACGTTAAAATATAGCCTTTGTCCCCTGAAAGATCATTCTAAATGTCTGTGAAAGAATTTTTGAAATCGGTCCAGTAGTTTTTGAGTTTATTCGCTACAAACATACAAAGATCTTTCCTCTTTATAATATTAGTGTAGATGTAGATTGAATACATTCACAATATTATCACACTAATAATATTAGTTACTATGATTGCTACTTCTTCACGGTGGCTGGTACGGCTTGACGGATTTGGGTGTAATTTGGAATGCAGATAGCTTATAAACCCCGGATTAACACATAAGCTACATTTTAAAGAGATATTTTGAACCGTAATAAAACGGCCGTAGTTATAGGCGGATTTTCAACAAATAAAAAAAATCTAATGTAAAATACTGCCGTCCTAAAATAAAATGCAAATGAAATTCAATAGCCAAAGCAGATTCAGTCCTCTCTTGTTAGTAATAAGGTAGCAATTGCTACAGCAGTTTTGTCTGAGATATCGCATTTTAGCTTATATAGCTTATACATCAAACTGTTCGGCGCCCTCGGTTCGCCCAGTTTTTTTTAAATAATTGATATCATGTTTTTTCAGAGTGTACATGGGGCAGTTGGAGCGCATGCGGGGTTTAACGTAAGTTACGGAAAAGTGATCCCGGGCCACACTATGGTTTTTTTTGTATAGTAGCGGGCTTAACATGCATGGACGAGGTAAAATTTGACAGGTGCTGGGGAAACGAATACATTTATTCCATAGTCTAACGTAAGACTGAACGCTTAAGGTTTTTATAACTTTTATTACTAAGCGACTATTGCGATTTTCACATTATTATAGCGATTTTATCAAGACGGGACACTTTTATTTCCCTAGCAACTGTCAAATTTTATCTCGTGCATGCTAGGGGGCCTGCGAAGTGAAGCGCGGCGGAGTGGAGCATGGTGGAATGGTCGGAGCGTGGTGGCGATTGACACTCTCGCCGCAGTTATCCCACTTATAGTCTTATTACACCAACCTTTCCCTGACCCTAACGAGAGGGACGCCGCAATACGTCAGATACGTATAGAGATATCTCCATCTCATTCCAACGTATTGCGGCGTCCCTCTCGTTAGGGTTCGGGAAAGGGTGGTGTGATCGCTGCTTTATCACGACAAGAACCGTACAATGACTGAACTCTGTATTATATTTAAAACATTGACTGCAGTACATTGCCCGAATTATTGTAATTTTCAGGCTCAGGTGAACATAGGGGTAAGTAAAGTATTTTCGTATTTGGACCGTATAAGTTGTAATCAAACCTCTTCGTCTATACTAAATGTACCTGGCTGGTTTTAATACCATTAAAAGTCAACATTCTGAAATACAATAAAATAAAAATAAAACTGGCTCCCGGCATTTTTCAATTGTTTTTGAGCTATCAAAATGGACGTGTGTGACGAAGAAATTCGGTACATTTTAAAGTTTTATTACAAAAAAGGCAAAAATGCGACTAATGCCGCGAATAAAATTTGTACGGTTTATGGACCTAATGCGGTATCAATAAGAGTAGCACAATTGTGGTTTAAGCGTTTTAAGTCTGGAAATTTTAGTGTGAAAGATGAGGTTCGCTCTGGACGCCCTGGTACTGATAAAATCAATGCCATCTATGAAAAAGTGGAGCAAGATCGACATATTAGTAGTTACGATATTGCTGAAGAACTGGATATTGATCACAAAACAGTGTTACGTCATTTACAAAAGTCTGGGTACAAGAAAAAGCTCGATATTTGGGTGCCACACGATCTCACTGAAAGAAACCTTATGCAACGTGTTTCAATTTGCGATTTATTGTTAAAAAGAAATAAATCCGAAACATTTCTAAAACGGTTGATTACGGGTGATGAAAAATGGATTACTTACGATAAGAACGTCCGAAAAAGATCGTGGTTGAAGAATGGACAAGCTCCACAGACAGTGGCAAAGCCCGGCTTAACTCGGAACAAAGTGATGCTGTATGTATGGTAGGATTGGAAAGGAATTGTCCACTATGAGCTTTTGCCGCCGGGTAAAACGATCGATTCTGACCTCTACTGCCAGCAACTCATGAGAATAAAAGAAGCCGTTGAGAAAAACCGGCCGGAGTTAATAAACAGAAAGGGCGTAGTCTTTCATCATGATAACGCCAGACCGCACTCATCTATAGCCACCCAGCCAAAATTGAGAGAGCTTGGCTGGGATGTGTTGATGCATCCACCGTATAGCCCCGACCTTGCTCCATAGGATTTCCACCTGTTTCGGTCCCTTCAGAATTCTTTAGGAAGCATAAAGTTAGTATCAAGAGAACACTGTCATAACTACCTGTCAGATTTTTTTAATCAAAAATCTCTGAATTTCTACAGCAACGGAATCATGGCACTACCCACAATATGGCAACAAGTCATCGATCAAAACGGCATGTACATATTATAAATAAATAAAAAAATATAACTTAAAAAATTGTTTTTCCTTTGTACGAAAAATACGAAAATACTTTTGCCCCGACCTAATATACAAGTTTCAAGATTGATTAAAATTTTCATTAAAATTCCAAGAAACCAATGCGTTATATTATACTAGGCCACTTTAGTCTTTGTTTTTACATACGTTTTTTTCCTCAAGATTATGTATGGGCTTGGCATATTTGTAGCGTAGTAGAGCAGTACATTACCTGAATTATTGTAATTTTCAGGCCTCCTTTTGGGTAAGTATTTAGACACAAGGTTCAAGATTTTTAATATTTTCGTTTCATTAAAATCACAAGAAGTGACACATTTTATTACGGTTGTGTAATTTGGATAACTGTAAGTAATTAAATAATAACAATAATAATAATCATCATCATATCAGACGAAAGACGTCCGTTGCTGGACATAGGCCTTCCCCAAGGATCTCCACGACGGCCGGTTTTGTGCTACTCGCATCCATCGGCTTCCCGCGATCCTCACCAGATCGTCGGTCCACCTTGTGGAAGGCCTGCCAACGCTTCGCTTTCCGGTCCGCGGCCGCCACTCTAGAACCTTTCCGCCCCAACGGCCATCAGTTGTACGAGCAATGTGCCCCGCCCACTGCCATGAGTAACTACATGTATGTATTTATATTATACTAGGCCACTATTGTATTTGTTTTTAAATACGTTTTTTTCCTCAGGGTTATGTATGGGCTGGGCATATTTGTAGTGTAGTCGAGCAGTAAATTACCTCAATTATTGTAATTTTCAGGCCTCCATAGGGGTAAGTATTTAGATACAAGGTTCAAGATTTTTAATATTTTCGTTTCATTGAAATCACAAGAAGTGACACATTTCATTAAAAGTCAACATTCTGAAATACAATAAAATTAAAAAAAAACTGGTTCCCGGCATTTTTCAATTGTTTTTGAGCTATCAAAATGGACGTGTGTGACGAAGAAATTCGGTACATTTTAAAGTTTTATTACAAAAAAGGCAAAAATGCGACTAATGCCGCGAATAAAATTTGTGCGGTTTATGGACCTAATGCGGTATCAATAAGAGTAGCACAATTGTGGTTTAAGCGTTTTAAGTCTGGAAATTTTAGTGTGAAAGATGACGTTCGCTCTGGACGCCCTGGTACTGATAAAATCAATGCCATCTATGAAAAAGTGGAGCAAGATCGACATATTAGTAGTTACGACATTGCTGAAGAACTGGATATTGATCACAAAACAGTGTTACGTCATTTACAAAAGTCTAGGTACAAGAAAAAGCTCGATATTTGGGTGCCACACGATCTCACTGAAAGAAACCTTATGCAACGTGTTTCAATTTGCGATTTATTGTTAAAAAGTAATAAATCCGAAACATTTCTAAAACGGTTGATTACGGGTGATGAAAAATGGATTACTTACGATAAGAACGTCCGAAAAAGATCGTGGTTGAAGAATGGACAAGCTCCACAGACAGTGGCAAAGCCCGGCTTAACTCGGAACAAAGTGATGCTGTGTGTATGGTAGGATTGGAAAGGAATTGTCCACTATGAGCTTTTGCCGCCGGGTAAAACGATCGATTCTGACCTCTACTGCCAGCAACTCATGAGAATAAAAGAAACCGTTGAGAAAAACCGGCCGGAGTTAATAAACAGAAAGGGCGTAGTCTTTCATCATGATAACGCCAGACCGCACTCATCTATAGCCACCCAGCCAAAATTGAGAGAGCTTGGCTGGGATGTGTTGATGCATCCACCGTATAGCCCCGACCTTGCTCCATCGGATTTCCACCTGTTTCGGTCCCTTCAGAATTCTTTAGGAAGCATAAAGTTAGTATCAAGAGAACACTGTCATAACTACCTGTCAGATTTTTTTAATCAAAAATCTCAGAATTTCTACAGCAACGGAATCATGGCACTACCCACAAGATGGCAACAAGTCATCGATCAAAACGGCATGTACATATTATAAATAAATAAAAAAATATAAGTTAAAAAATTGTTTTTCCTTTGTACGAAAAATACGAAAATACTTTTGCCCCGACTTAATATACAAGTTTCAAGATTGATTAAAATTTTCATTAAAATTCCAAGAAACCAATGCGTTATATTATACTAGGCCACTTTAGTCTTTGTTTTTACATACGTTTTTTTCCTCAAGATTATGTATGGGCTTGGCATATTTGTAGCGTAGTAGAGCAGTACATTACCTGAATTATTGTAATTTTCAGGCCTCCTTTTGGGTAAGTATTTAGACACAAGGTTCAAGATTTTTAATATTTTCGTTTCATTAAAATCACAAGAAGTGACACATTTTATTACGGTTGTGTAATTTGGATAACTGTAAGTAATTAAATAATAACAATAATAATAATCATCATCATATCAGACGAAAGACGTCCGTTGCTGGACATAGGCCTTCCCCAAGGATCTCCACGACGGCCGGTTTTGTGCTACTCGCATCCATCGGCTTCCCGCGATCCTCACCAGATCGTCGGTCCACCTTGTGGAAGGCCTGCCAACGCTTCGCTTTCCGGTCCGCGGCCGCCACTCTAGAACCTTTCCGCCCCAACGGCCATCAGTTGTACGAGCAATGTGCCCCGCCCACTGCCATGAGTAACTACATGTATGTATTTATATTATACTAGGCCACTATTGTATTTGTTTTTAAATACGTTTTTTTCCTCAGGGTTATGTATGGGCTGGGCATATTTGTAGTGTAGTCGAGCAGTAAATTACCTCAATTATTGTAATTTTCAGGCCTCCATAGGGGTAAGTATTTAGATACAAGGTTCAAGATTTTTAATATTTTCGTTTCATTGAAATCACAAGAAGTGACACATTTTATTACGGTTGTGTAATTTGGATAACTGTAAGTAATAAAAGATTAATAATAAAGATCATCATATCATGTAGACCATTATTTATGAAACTAAATATCCTGACTCTAGCAAGCATGTATATATACAAACATGCGAAATTTGTAAAAAGTAACCCGGAGATGTTTGCTAAACCGGTTCAGAATCCAATTTTACGTGGGAGAGAATTGTTTCGTGTTAAATTACCTGTTTCAAAATCAGCACTACATAATAGAAATTGTTTTAAAATGTCAGGAAAAAATTATAATAAAATTCCTTTGGAATTGAGGGTCTTGCCCTGTAAACTATTTTTAATAAATTTGCGAACATGGCTCAAGGAAAAATGTTTTTATAATATTAATGAATTTTTGGCTTCATGATTATAGGTAATTATACTATTATAAAGTTCTAATTAATCATACTATTTATTATATCAATATTATTAAATCAATATTTATTAAATCAATATTAGAATATAAGTACCTAATTAAAATGTTTAATATAAAGTGTTCACGTTTTTGCATGCCGTCACCGACGGCTAAATATGACGAACTTATGTAAAATAACTTAAGATCTTTGTACCAACGATATTTATTGCAAATAAAGAATCTGAATCTGAATCAACCGAAAGACGTCCGTTGCTGGACATGGCCTTCCCCACGGATCTCCACGACGGCCGGTTTTGTGCTACTCGCATCCATCGGCTTCCCGCGATCTTCACCAGATCGTCGGTCCACCTTGTGGAAGGCCTGCCAACGCTTCGCTTTCCGGTCCACGGTCGCCACTCTAGAACCTTTCCGCCCCAACGGCCATCAGTTGTACGAGCAATGTGCCCCGCCCACTGCCATGAGTAACTACATGTATGTATTTATATTATACTAGGCCACTATTGTATTTGTTTTTACATACGTTTTTTTCCTCAGGGTTATGTATGGGCTGGGCATATTTGTAGTGTAGTCGAGCAGTAAATTACCTCAATTATTGTAATTTTCAGGCCTCCATAGGGGTAAGTATTTCGGTACAAGGTTCAAGGTTTTTAATATTTTCGTTTCATTAAAATCTCATGAAACCGGTGTGACACATTTTATTACGGTGGTGTTATTTGGATAATTGTAAGTAATAAAATAATAATAATAATCATCATCATATCAGCCGAAAGACGTCCACTGCTGGACATAGGCCTTCCCCAAGGATCTCCACGACGGCCGGTTTTGTGCTACTCGCATCCATCGGCTTCCCGCGATCCTCACCAGATCGTCAGTCCACCTTGTGGAAGGCCTGCCAACACTTCGCTTTCCTGTCCGCGGCCGCCACTCTAGAACCTTTCCGCCCCAACGGCCATCAGTTCTAAGAGCAATGTGCCCCGCCCACTGCCATGAGTAATAACTACATGTATGTATTTATATTATACTAGGTCACTTTTGTCTTTGTTTTTACATACGTTTTTTTTTCTCAGGATATATTATATATATTTGTAGTGTAGTCTAGCAGTACATTACCTGAATTATTGTAATTTTCAGGCCTCCATAGGGGTAAGTATTTAGATACAAGGTTCAAGGTTTTTAATATACCTATTCGTTTCATTAAAATCCCAAGAAACCGGTGTGACACATTTTATTACGGTAATAAAATAATAATAATAATAATCATCATGATATCAGCCGAAAGACGTCCACTGCTGGACATAGGCCTTCCCCAAGGATCTCCACGACGGCCGGTTTTGTGCTACTCGCATCCATCGGCTTCCCGCGATCTTCACCAGATCGTCGGTCTACTTTGTGGAAGGCCTGCCAACACTTCGCTTTCCTGTCCGCGGCCGCCACTCTAGAACCTTTCCGCCCCAACGGCCATCAGTTCTAAGAGCAATGTGCCCCGCCCACTGCCATGAGTAATAACTACATGTATGTATTTATATTATATTAGGTCACTTTTGTCTTTGTTTTTACATACGTTTTTTTTCTCAGGATATATTATATATATTTGTAGTGTAGTCTAGCAGTACATTACCTGAATTATTGTAATTTTCAGGCCTCCATAGGGGTAAGTATTTAGATACAAGGTTCAAGGTTTTTAATATACCTATTCGTTTCATTAAAATCCCAAGAAACCGGTGTGACACATTTTATTACGGTAATAAAATAATAATAATAATAATCATCATCATATCAGCCGAAAGACGTCAACTGCTGGACATAGGCCTTCCCCAAGGATCTCCACGACGGCCGGTTTTGTGCTACTCGCATCCATCGGCTTCCCGCGATCTTGACCAGATCGTCGGTCTACTTTGTGGAAGGCCTGCCAACACTTCGCTTTCCGGTCCGCGGCCGCCACTCTAGAACCTTTCCGCCCCAACGGCCATCAGTTCTACGAGCAATGTGCCCAACCCACTGTCGCTTAAGTTTCGCAATTCGCTGGGCTATGTCGATGATTTTGGTTCTCCTACGGATTACCTCATTTCTGATTCGATCTCGCAGAGATACACCGAGCATAGCTCTTTCCATTGCCCTTTGGGTGACCTTGAGCTTTCTTATGAGGCCCATTGTAAAGGACCACGTCTCTGTTCCATACGTCATCAATGGCAACACACACTGGTCAAAGACTTTTGACTTTAGACACTGCGTTAACTGGGACGAGAATATGCTCCGTCCGTGGCTTACCGTACGCTGCCCAGCCGAGTTGGATTCGGCGGCCTCTTTATCGAAGTTGGATCTACCTAGCTGGATTACTGTCCTAGGTAAACATAATGATCAACAGCTTCGAGCGTAGAGTTTCCAGCTTTTAAAGGAGTGGGTGCGACATGGATATTTGACATAACTTTTGTCTTTTCCATATTTATTTTGAGACCCACTTGTTGAGAAACTCTACTGAGTTCATCGAGCATTGTGTCCAGTAATAAAATAATAAAAGCTGTTATAACCATGCCAGTAATCTATTGGTAAAAGTGATGGTTAAAGATACGACTAAACGCATGAGTAACTACATGTATGTTTTTATATTATACTAGGTCACTATTCTCTTTGTTTTTATATATATACCTTTTTAATACCTTTTTTTCCTCAGGGTTATGGATGGGCTGGGGCTTCATATCAGGTTTTACACTGATTTATTTTTATTTTATAGATTCCCCGGCAACAACATAATAAATAATAAAATATAAATATCAAGGGGACAAGGACACACAAATTACACACAACGATAAACTAACTTATAAATAAATAAACAACTTAGAAATTAAATAGCTAAAAACATCCAAGACTTCGAAACAAATACTAGCGCTCATCACGCAAATATTTGCCTGATCAGAAATCTAACCCGCAACCAATTATTAGTCGCTAGAGTCAAATAATTAGTCACTATAGTCAAATATAATATGTCGCTAGAGTTATTCAACTTGCTCCAGTGACATTTATATTTTATATCAATCGTAATCGAGGATAGGCCGAATTGACCATATCGTATGGAATGTTGATCCCCAGGCGTGACACCCTTCATCTGCTCTTCATTTATTACTATAAAATTTTGTGGTCCAAAATAATGAGTTTTTATTTATTTTATTTATTTATAAATAATGAGTTCCCAAAAATAAATTGTAAAATCTATTTTCCTCAGCCTCTGAATTACCTGGTCCATAAGGTATGTAATATTGGTAGGTAACAAACTCGCCATTATACATGTTTATCCAGGAGTGAAGAATTTTATTATTTCACTCGATCTTTTACGAAGAGTCGGGATCAAGGTCGTTTAAGAGTGAGAGGGTCACACTCTTTCGTTACATATCTCGTATGAGAACAACAATATAAGCGTATACGTCACTTTTTTCAGACTTTTTAAGATAATCATCCAATTTTTATCAAGGATCAAAAGACTCTTTGACAATAGGCTATTTGACTGACTGGTCAAATCAGCAACTTTTATTGAAATGTCAAAACGATCCGGTAGTATGAAGTTAGTATCAAAGTAGTGTTATTTACGAAAGCTTGATTTGTTAAAATAATTTATTTTGACATTAGTCAAATACCTAGCCGATTTTTAATGCTCAAAGATCACTGAAAACAGATTGGCATTAATATATTTTTAATTTAACTACATATTAAATAATAAAATAATAAATATCAGGGACAATCTCACACTAATTGACCTAGCCCCATACTAAGCTCTAGGCTTGTACTATGGGCACCAGGCAACGATATACTTACTTATATAAAGAAATATATACTTAAATACATAGAAAACTTCCATGACTCAGGAAAAAATACTCGCGCTCGTCACACAAATATTTGCCCATACCGGGATTCGAACCCGGTACCGCTAGCTTCGTAGGCAGGGTCACTACCAACTAGGCTAACCACGTCGTCGTATTATATCGGAAAAATATTTTTGTGATTTTACTAGTAAGAACCCTCAACTTGTTTTCAAAAAGCCTTTTGATCCTTCTCGTCTAAAGAAGACCTTTGACCAGCAGCGGTCGTATTTCATATGATAAGTATGATGATAATGTCTAAAGACAGTATTAAGAAGTTATTCTATTTTTTTATTTAGCTTGCGGTAAGTAAATAATGCATTCCTGCTTTGGTTTCCTCTTTTGACACAACGTCGTTAGCCCTAAAGTAATTTGCCATGGAACTTGTATCATAATGGTCGTTTGTCATAATGTTTACTACCCATGATGTACTCGTATCAATTGTCCTAACACATTTTAGTTATAATTTTGGTTGTAAGTTTTCTACGATCCTGAAAATTAGGTACAATTATAATAAGCGTAGCGAGAATAAGTTTTGGGTTGAATTGCGACAATTTACGCCAGGATCGACCTGCTGACATTGTTATAGGATTCTGGCAGCAACTCGTTTTTATGGAACTGCAAGCATTATATCAAGTTATCAGTAGAACAAATGATTATTATTACCATAAACGTTATGCCAAGTGAAATTAGGATTACAAACGTGATGGGAAAACTTAGAAAGCCGTTTTTGTCCCAAAAAATATTAGAACAGAACGCAAAGTTTAAAACAAAAGTAATAGGAACATATTAAGCGATTATGAAGTTTGATAAACTTATTGACATGAGTAGCAAGTATGTTCTTTCATTCAATATGTTAAAAAATACGTTTATTTATTTAAGGGTCAAGGAGCCCCTATGATGGTAAGTATTAAAATGTCGCATACTTAAACCCGATTGACAGGTGCTAGGTAAGTTAATACATTTATTCCATATTCTAACGTAAGACAACGCTTAAGGTTCAAAAAAAGTGTATCGTCCAGACTTTTATTACCTTTCATTACTAAGCGACTATTGAGATTTTCACATTTTTATAGCGATTTTATCAAGACACTTATTTTAAACCTTAAGCGTTAAGTCTTACGTTAGAATACGAGTATGTGATAGATGTATTCATTTCCCTAGCACCTGTCAAATTTTATCTCTTGCATGCATGCTAGGGGGCCAGTATACTACCTGTTTGCTTTGGGCGTGCGTTCTCTTTTGAGCGAGAAAGAGGTTTGATGATAATGATGCCCTAACCTTTATCTGATGATGACCTGATCGTTGTGGTCACGACCAATCTTTGCAGCAGCTGATTTTTTTATGACATGGGAAACAAACGATCTTTTTGGACCGACGATCTGATAGGGTCGCAGGAAACACTATGTGAGGAGCAAAGGATACCGGTAAAGACCTAGCAGTGGACGTGTGTGCTGTCACGATGATGAAATAGTTATTTGTTATACAAGAGTGCAAAGTTGTATTTTAACCGCGAGTGTGGACTTGAAACACGAGCTAGCGAATGAATTCTAGTGTTGAACTACGAGCTAGGGAATGGATTCTATGATTCAAAAATAGAATCCTGAACGTAGCAACACGCGAGACGTAAACTAACTTTGCAACCGTGTGAAACACAAATTTTTTCACCTCACTAAAGCGAGGACAATACTACATAAGAAAATCAATTGAAATATGTGAAATCAGGCTGAGGTGAAAAGATTTTTTACGCGTTGTGAAATTGACGGTTCTTTTACAAAACAGAAACTGACGTCTTCTGGTTCGAGTAAAGTGAACATCGGCGACATCAGGAGTGTGGTTTCAATGGTAAGTAAGCATGAAAAGCATCCGTTGAAGAACAAAACGCTTTAACGCTTCAATTGTTTTTATTTTTTATTTTAGCCTTGTTGGTACCCTGCCTACGAAGCTAGCGGTCCCGGGCTCGAATCCCGGTATGGGCAAATATTTGTGAGATGAGCTTGAGTAGTTCCTGGAGTCATGATGGATGTTTTCAATTTAAGTTTGTATTTCTCTATATAATAAGTGTGTATATCGTTGCCTATACCCATAGTACAAGCCTAGAGCTTAGTTTGGGACTAGGTCGATTTGTGTCAGATGGTCCCCTGATATTAAGTATAATGTAGGTAATTTTTTTATAAAAACGCCCATCGAATATCGTAATGAACTTGGGGCGAAAAGGTTCTGTACGGCCGAGTAAATACCAGATAGGGACGTTGGCAGACTCAAAAAAGCTGCTCCTACAAGATGGACCGACGAAGAGCTGATGATCTGGGGATCTCGTGGAAATCAGCTCGAAGTAGTCAATCATATTCACTTTATGTTTTTGAATTTGCAGCTCAAAAAGGCACGTAAAATTAAAGTTACCTTAATTTTACTAATATATATATATAAATTTACTTATAATTTTTTTTTTTTTACCAAGCTATTACTTACCTAATCTACATATGTATCTACGAGTATACTAATATCATAAATATGAAAGATTAATTTGCTTGTTTGTTTGTAATAGGGAGTGCAATCTTGCAGTAAAATCTTCAATATCTGTATTCGCAAGATTTAAGCGGTCTAATCTTGCAAGATATCTACGAATCATTTTTAATTACTATAAGTATTCTATTGAAACTTGGTAAATACATTGTTGCATGGGCGAAATAATGAAATAATATAATATATATAAAAATACGTATTCTAAAAAAAAGCTCCTAAGAATCCACAATGTTTCATGCCATTTGGCCTGAGTATTTGCCCAGCAGCAGAAAAGGCCCGTTCTGCGTCTACGCTTGTTGGCACCACTGATGATAGCATTGATACGCTAATTGCAGGTTCTGCCCTTTTGTCCCGCTTAATTCGAACAGGTTAATTTCTTGTCAAACAAGTTTATCAAATAATGAACCAGTTACACGTGAAGGGTGTTCGTTCTTGTGGGCGGGTTTTCAAAACCATTTCTAATTCTTCAGAGGTATCTTTGCAGCTACTGCAGATAGAAGCATGTTATCATGCCTGCTGTGCAATCTTGCAAATCTTGCGAGATCGATTTGGGTGCTTGATTAAACTTGCAAAATTGTTGCAAGATCTCGGTATTTCGAGATCTCGGAATACCGAGATTGCACTCCCTAGTTTGTACTCTAAAACTACTGAACCGATTTCAATAATTCTTTCACCATTAGAAAGCAAGATTATCAAGAAAAAACGTAGCAAAATTCGCACGTTTAAATAAAAGTGTTGTCAAAAATAAACATTAAAACCGAGTTACTTCGCACTTCTGATTTTTTTGTTGGTCAAGTAATCAGGGTATGTTTTTGTAACACAATGTCACAACATCACGAAAGGCAAAACATTTTCGGGACGTTGGGGAAATTAAGTTTATTACTGCATAGTTACAAAACCAGACTTATTTTAAAACGCCTATAAATTACAAATATCTTTGATTTTTAGGAAGTTTTAGCTATTGGAGTAAGTTTTTTACAATATGGAGAAGGTAAGCGAAGTAACCGCGACTTGGTAGTAATTACCACTAGTTACTAAGTTGGCATTGAGATATTCGAGTTTAAATCGCGCCTTAACGCGATAAAAACAAACAAAAGATTTACAATACACCAGTAATTAATCCGACGACTTTGACGGAAGGACTCAGTCGGAACAGGAGCTCCGCACAGCGGGGCTCCGTCGACTTTCTCATGCACTTTTTTTGGCATTTTGCTTTCTTTAACAAATGTATATTACGTATATTAAACATATGCTACTACATGATATTATGAATGTTGTTCTTATGCATTTTATTTTTATATTATTAGATATTATACAGATCGAAGTTATGCAATTTGTATTATGAAAATCATAGCACACCCGTTATCATTTATGTAAAAAGTAGTTATGCTTTACTACCTACCTTTAATGCATTCAGTTACTTACCCCGTCGGTATGATTCTTTAAACTAATAATTATTATTATTATTACCTTAATAACTTGTTTTAACCTATTTGCTTAATTTAGGGTGAAGATGCGAAAGCGAGATCAAGATTAATACAGGTATATTTTATTCAGAACACCTGGCGATATAACTTAAAGCGACATTAAATTTATGGAACGTTTGTGCAACCGGGCAACATCAATTCACATTATTGTTCTTTCTGTTTGCTTCTCTAGCAAAATGAACTTACATTGTATGATTTATAATAATGTATTGCAAAATAACGCAGTTTATACACGCTTTTATCAATTTATACTATAGTCAACTGTCAAGTAAATGGAGTTAAAGCAAAATCAGCAACGTCCATAGCAATAAAACGATCAATATATTCATTCGTAAAAGGGCTGATTTTCAATCCCCAGATAATATTATATAATGGTTAAAGTTATCAGTTTTCTTTTCCTTTGTCCTACGATAAAAATCCGGCCAAGTGCGAGTCGGATTCGCACACGAAGGGTTCCGTACCATCGTTTAAGACAAGATACAACTATTGTTAAGGCCGAGCAAAAAATGGCGAAAAAATCTCGTTTCATGTATGGGGACTTCCTTTAATTTTCAAGTTAATTTAATTTTTAACCGATTTCAAAAAAGGAGGAGGTTATCAATTCGACTGTATGTTTTTTTTATGATTGTTACACGATTACTGCGTCAATTGTGGACCGATTTTGAAAATTATTTTTTTGTTCCCATGTGGTCCCATTGTCACGAAATCAGAATCTGATGATGGGATCCATGAGGAATCGAGGGAGCTCCTCAAAAGTTATAGGCACACATACAGCGATTTTGGTATTACCTGCAAGACCTTAAGAAATTGCATCACAAAAGCACCTCGTGGTGAAGAGGAACTGATGATGAAGACCAGAGATGACCACCATGAGATTTCTTTATTAATAACATGAAGCTACTTTTATATTCATTATAATGCATGTGGTAAAAAAACTTTACTAACTAACTGAAAATTAGCTAATATTTATGGTTTTTCCAGATTGTTTTTTGTATTTGATATTTGTGGATAGTTATGGCAACGGAACCCTACACTAAGCATGGCCCGACATGCTCGGTTTTTTTATTTATTTACTTATTAAATTATGAAATGTTTCAGAAACTTGAACAAGACCTGAGCAATAAATCCAAATTGGTAAGAACGTGATATCATGGTTGACAGAGAGTTAATGATGACTGTTGATTAAATATCAGATTGGAAGCTATGTACCTACCTACCTAAAGTTCCATGTTGACGCTGCAGTTGCATGTCATGGAAGCGGACTTTAATTTTTTTATATACGATCGACAAATTATCTGTATTCAATACATATTTAATCAATAGGAAATGTGCATTAACTTTTTTTTTTGCTATTTTAATAAGGATCATGTAACAAACAGTAAATAATTATTTTTCAAATGACTATAAAAAAGATGTTTCAATCTCTTTCTATCAAAACAGAATTCAATATGGAGTTTATAATTGTGGCCGTAGTGCAATCTGACGTCAGGTCGGATCTCTCTCTAATTAGTAGTTTTTAAATGCTTATATTATCCGTATTTTTTGACCGATTTAAATTTTAATTTCACTTTTACAGTATTTTCATATTTTGTTAAGAAATGCGATTAAACATTTCATGCATATACCCTATTAAGGTTAATGCTTGGTATAAATATTTCTGAGATATCGCATCTACTTCCACTATGACTTAGAATATGGAATAGATGTATTCACTACCCTAGCACCTGTCAAATTTTATCTCGGGCATGCATGTTGAGCCCGCTGCATTACTCGTAATTTTTCCACGGAACCATTAATATTGACGTAATATTTAACTGTATGTACCTACTCAGGTATAATAATTTTATTTTAACTAAATAAAACGTTTTTTTATAGAAATTGGAATGGTGGAGTGATTTGGTTCGTATAAGAGTTAATTTCTGCATGGCTGTTTTTTATATTTAACTAGCGTCCCGCCGTCGCTTCGCTCCGGGTACTATTATATATATACATATAAACCTTCCGTGTAATTATATATAGCATACGGCGGGAAGCGACTTCGTTTGATTATGTATTGATAACCTTCCGTTCCTTTTTTGAAGTTTTTCATATAATATATATATTATAATATATATATTTTTAGGGTTCCGTACCAAAATGGTAAAAAAGGAACCCTTATGGTGAGACTTCGTTTGTCTATCTGCATGTCACAGCAGTTTTTCTCAGCAACTACACAAGCTATCAACTTGAAATTTGGCATAGTTGTATAACTTGCTTGCCCGCATCTGTTTTTAGTTAAAACAATTTAAAAGGGGTCTAAAATGGGGGGTTAAAAATGAAAGTGATTTGATTTTAGCAAATGGGGTGTCATATGAAAGGGCTCAATCTGCACATTTAAAAACATTTTTTTTATAATTTTACATAACGTACTTTTTTTTATTTATATCCAAAAATGCACAGAAAATTGTCGTTCTCCCCCTTATCACCGAAGTTTATGAACCTGAAAAATTCCTGACGTATAGCTAATTATTTATATTTTACAGGAAAAATAAAATGAAGTGATCAAAATTTACAGTTTTTGAAAATTAACTAAAAAACTTTAAAAAATCGTGCTAAATTTAGGCAACTCGAAATAGACCTTATTGCATACGAATTAAAATACCAACATAAAAAGGTATATTTTTGAAGTACAGACTTAAATACGGAACCCTCGGTGCGCGAGTCCAAATCGCACTTAACCGGTGTTTTTTCTTCAAAATACTTGTATAATTCAATATTTTCTATTATAAATTGACACTAAATTTTATTTTTATAGTTTAATAAAGCCGTGGATGGCGTGAAAGAAGCATTCTATCGCTTTAAAGACGTAAGTGTTGCGCTTGCGCATCATCGACATTGTACAGTCACCACACGGGATTATTGAGCCACCATAGAACCCTGTCATAATGACAACGTCACGTCACTCAAAAGAAATTACTTCAAAATTTTCCGTCCACTTTCTGTGAGAGGGTTCTATAGTGGCTCAACAATCCCGTGTGGTGACTGTACATACATATTGTGTTAGTTTCACTTAAGGGCAGCACATACCTGCCAGCCGAAGAAATGTGATAAAGGGACCTTATGGAGAAAGGCAGTTACACGGAGAAATTATTATTTTACAATATTACCAGATTTTATTGTAGTTATGATTCTGGTGTACGAAAACAGATTTCAGCTATGGTTAACAGATTTTATTTTAATGACAACAAGTCATATTTTTGTTAATGATAAAATATTCTAGTTAAAATATTCTAGTACACGAAAACTTTGATATTGTAGTGGTTACTATCTAATAGTTACAGAGTAGAATATGCATTTAGCGTCCAACAGGTTTTGTATACTACACAAAATTTGTTTCCTACGATACTAGGTAAATGGTAATAGGTACTAGAAAATAATTTCTAGTACCTATTACCATTTACCCTATTAATTCAACTTCTGTACAACATAAGTTGTACAGAAGTTGAATTTTATATTAATGTGTAAAAATGTGTGTATAGTTGTCACATGTAATACAATATTCTGTTACACGAAACTAGATTTTTTTCTCCGTGTACGCTCTTCTTGTTCTTGTTACTATACGAATACTATAGTAACAGTTCTAAAAACGGCGTAACCACCTGCCTTGATAAGGTCCCTTTATATCCTATATCAAATTTTACGGGATAAGAAGTATTTGTTATGTTAGTCCAGGTAATAAACTGTGTGTGCTAAATTTCGTAAAAATCGGTCGAGCTGTTCTTGAGTTATAAATGGTGTGACTAACCCGACTTAATTTTGTCCAGGGAATAAGGAAAATTGGCTCCTGTATACTGCTATGTTATTCTGTTAACACAAACGTCAACCAGCTCTACTCAGTCGATGAATAGCCGGCGAATTTACATCGTCCGTCAAAGTGGGTAAATGACATTCAACTGCCTGCACATTCATTTAGTCGCTGGTTTCACAGACGACCAGCTGGCAAACTAGCGACTAAATGAAAGTGCAGGCAGTTGAATGTCATTTACCCACCTTGACGGACGATGTAAATTCGCCGGATATTCATCGACTGACTATAACAGAATAACATAGCTGTTACAAATTCTTCCTGTATAGATGTATAGATTCAAGATCTCATCCTTTCATATTATATTAGTCATTTTCTACGCCTTACGTCAAATACAGATAAGTATGTCACTCACGCGCCAAACATGTTTCAAAAGCTAGACAATATTCAACTTGATCCATACAGTTTCTTACGAAAGTTTCTTTAAAGCTGTACCTATGACAACCTTTAGGCTGCCTTTCCAAAGAAGCGGAGACGAACGGTGCGGAGAGGAGCTGTGTAGGAATCGACCAATCACATTGGTTGTAATCCACGTCTCCGCTCCGCTTCAATGGAAACAGTCAAGCGGAGACGAGATGTGGATTACAACCAATGTGATTGGTCGATTCCTACACAGCTCCTCTCCGCTCCGCTCGTCTCCGCTTCTGTGGTGGCCAAGCGTCTGTGACGTGGTAGGCACGCACGACACGACACGTTTTGTTCTTAGCGGTTAAATTTTAAACATATAATGGCTTTTTTTTTTTAAAGAGAAGGGTCGAAGCAGCCTTTATGGCAGTGGAAAAGAAGGTACGTATACACTGAGAAAAATGTCGTTTTGGCTTCATTTTAAAATATCATTACATTGATCTGGAATGTAATTAATTATGCTAAAATAAAGTGACCGTAGATAAATACAATGTGAGAATTCTACCATATAACGAAATAATCGAATTTATAGATGAAGTAGTGCAATAATGTGATGACCTTCCACCATAAGGTTTAGCCACCGAATATAATATTACCATTTTGATACAATATAGTGCTGTCCTGTTAAAACACAACTATATTACAGAAATTCGATGATACTCCGGAGAAAGATTATAATTATATTACATGAGGAAACTGTCACCATATTGTATTAAGAAATTCCTAGTAAAATTGCAGAACATAAATTGAAATACGGTGAAGGCACCGTACTGATGCAAGTTAGAATTAGTATGACTTGTCATATTATTTACGATGCTAGCATTATCTTTTTGAAGATTGGTAATTCTGAAATATCATAACATTCTTATAATATACAAAGCTATTACACAAAAATACATTGAAACGTACAACGAATTATTACGCAATCATAAATTTAGATGAAAGTCTCAAGTTCGGCGAATCCCCATCATTCGCAACAAAGCGCCCGCGCCGCGCCAGTTGTCAGTTGTCATTTATTGCTCAACGCGAGTGCACGTTACAGGTATACCTACATTGTGTGTGATATTAGATTGATAAGTGATGGCAGACGGCAGATCTACTGCACAAATGGAATTTCGACAATTATGTCGAGAAGTTTGCCGGTAAGTTGAACTACCTACCTATGCTATTCGTATTGCTAACCTAACTAATTGCCGTTGTGTTTTTTGTTTGTTTGTGGTTTTGATTTTTGGTTTGATGAGCATGGTTACCCCCTCGTATGCTAGCACGGATCCGTGCCGAGGTCACTGTTTAATTACCTAGCAATTTTTGACACCGCATAGGTACGAGGGGTTACAGGTGTCTGGTGGTAGGTATACTTAGTGCGCGCCATGTAACATGGAATGAACCTGCTCAGAAGTCAATTTCGGGGTGGGTCATAGTCGACTTTCCCGTAGCCATAGTATAAATAGAAAAGTAATTCGTCTCCGGCGGATTCCTTTGACTAGGTACTATTGGCGGCCGCCGTGCGGCTTTCTTTGAGTGAGACTAAGAGCTCAGTGCAGTTTTGACATTTTTATTTATAATAATTATGTAGGTATAGGTACGTATTATAGGAACAATTGCAATTACTGTTCTATTTATACTATGCCGTAGGTTCATGTTATGTGGCGCGCACTATACCTAGGTACTTTTTTTGCTTTTTGAAGTTACAGTTCCTTTTTTTTAACTTGGCTAGACACGCTATAGTTTTTGAGAAATTGTGCCACAAAATTGGCTAAAACGGTGAAGATTGGTTCTATTGCGGGTTGTTCTGATGGGATGGGAACCTTGTACTTTTTGGTACATGGCTGAAACTTGGCACAGTTATTCCTAATTGGTCCTCAGTAAATACATAGAGCGAGTTTTTGTGCTTTTTGAGTTAGTACGAACATCTTTCTACGTGTTCTATTTTTATTTCTCTTAAAAGTTTTAATCAACAAAATCTATACCCAACTTAAATGTTATACCTACTAAATACATTTTTGTTTTAGGTATGAGTCCTATTGGAAACATCTGTCGAGGGCCGCTAAAATCTTGAACTCGGCCTCCAAAGCTTACCAGTCGAAGTGTAATACCTCCGGCTGGCTAGTGAACGCCAGAAGGGCTCGGCGAGCGTATCTAATATCTTTAAACCTATTGGCGAAGCCCAAGTCCCACTCCGGCTCCACATCGAGCTCAAAGTCAGGTGACCCACCTCTGCCTGGGATCGACTTGGGGGCACTTGAAGAAGGTAATTTTGTTGGAATAGAACTTTTAGAACTCGAAAACTATTTTTATTATTAAATTAAATATATATTACATATGCATAATGGTATGTTCTTGTTTGTATATGGCAAACGTACCTATATCAAAATTCGAATAAAACAATCTTATTAATTTGTACAGGGGATATGGATAAGGTGTTGTCGGCCTTGGAGCAGCTCTCAAGTCGCGCAGCTGGACCCTGCAGATGTATTTGAAAAAATACCCCATCCTACAGTCACCTAACGGCTGGCGGCTACTGATTACGACGCACTCTATCCGGATAAAGCTGAGGGACGTAGAGCCTTAGAAGCTTCTACCGGCATGATAATACAGAGTGCCAGAAACAAGCAGATTTCTACTAAAGACAAATTTCCGCATAAGCATATAGCAGATACACTGGCGATTTCTAATGGTAAGCTTACATCACCTTTTTTTACTCGACTACGAACATAGGATAGGGTTTTGTTTTATTTTGTTGTCAGACTTCAGTTTCGGTTACTTTCAATTTAATAAAGTGTTTCAATTTAAAAAAAAAATCTTCCTTTTCAGAAGTGATCCCGGAGACTTCAGTCATAGCAGCTATTCTCCTTATTGGATGCCTGTTTAATATTCCTCCCGCTCGTCGGTCAAAGAAGGAATGGCATGCGTCGCGGGCAGAAATTCTGGATAGCTTTGTATCGACTGTCAATACCGAAGCCGATGTCAACGTTACCATAGAGGAGCGGCGCAAAAAATATGAAGGGCTGTACATGAAGCTCACGAAATCTCCTTTGCAGCCAAAATGTCACTTTTTAACGCATTATCCTACTAAATTGTACAGTCAAGGATAAAAACATAGATTCGCCCAGTCTCAAAATAGGTATATGTATAGACGACCTTATATCAGGCGTAAGCGTAAGCGTGTAAGACGTATTTTTGAGAGTTTGTGCGTATCGTATTTATGTTTTTGTCCTTGACTTGACTACACAGGCGACGTGGCGCGAGCATGAGTTTCCAGTGCCACGTCGCTTGTGTAAAATAATATACTTGTTATAATGCCTATATTTAGTTTAAATTATGACTAATTTTCGTTAATAAAACTTTTTGTTAACAATTTTCTTTTTCCTTTTACAACTGTCTCCTCAATTCAGATCTGGTTTATTGTGATCTTTTCGATTATTCCTGATTTCTGTTAGTAATGAATGGTGAATATTATAATATTCACCAAAAGTACTCTTTTACATGTATGTGTTTTGTATGCTCTTCCTACTATTTATCTACGCTTTCCTTATAATTTTCTATTCTTTTTTGTTATTTTTTCCCACAATTTATCTATCCTTACCTATTATTCTATAAGGGCGCAGTACATCCAGTCGCATCCTCGTTACTTTAATTAGGTATGTTTTCTATTGAACTAAACTATTTTATTAGAAGCGAATATCGAATACAACCTAAATTCTATCTAACGAAGCTTTGTATTCATTACTTTTCCCTATTTTAACTTAACGGAAACTTTTTCCCGTTAAGTTAAAATGAGGAAAAGTAATAAATACCAAGCTTCATTACATAGAATGTAAGTGGTGTTCAATATTCGATTTTAATAAAATAGTTTAATACTTTAAAAACACAATCACAGTGACGAGGAGGCCACTGGACGCACTGGGCGCTTTTAAAATAATAGGAAAGAATAGATAAATAGTGGGAAAAAATAACAAGAAAGAATACAAAAATATAAGGAAAGCGTAGATAAATAGTATGAAGAGCTAATAGGAAAATAACAGTAACGGGAAAAGGTACTGGAATATGAGGAAAGCATAGATAAATAGTAGGAAGAAGTTATAGGAAAATGACGAAAATATGAGGAAAGCACATAAACAGTACTAGGCAAGCATACAAAAATATCAGGAAAGCCTTTATAAGTAGTAGGAGTAAATAATAGGATATTACTGAAATTAAACGACAAAACGTTATATAAAAGTAAGAATTCATACAAAAATACGATGACGGCATTTAAAAACAGTAGGAAGAAATAAAAGGACATATTTGAAGTAAGAGGAAATCAAGTAAAACTATGAGGAAAGCATACTAAAATATGATGACTGTTACATGGTCACATGAGGCCTTCCCACAACGGTTCGATGACTTTCACCGTGAAATTGTGTCTGCTTCCTACTAAAAGCGTAGTAACAGTTCATCATATTATATCGTGAGCAGCCGAGGATAGTAGTTTCATCGTACTTTTTGGTGATATCAGTATGCTCTCTACTTTACGTGAATTCACCTAAATTATTGATGAACAGTTTTCTCAGTGTAAAATTATACAAGTATGTGTATTTTTGTGTTTTGTATTTCGGATAAACTATAACTGAATGTCTAAACTATGACAAAAAATAATCCTTTTTTGATGATAAGAGATCCAATCCACTGACAATCAGCGTTGCAGTTCCAGTGCTGCAACACATGCTGAGTGGACCCCTACTACCTTATTGAAGGTTCATTCGAGCTTTAACCCTTTATAAGGCATAAGCAACCAAGGGTCAATTTTTTTACATTTTTTTATATTTTTAATATGCTTTTTTTAATGTTTTTCACAAAAAAAAATGGTAATAAATATATTCCCTCTCCCTTAATTTCGTAATAACTATTTTATCTTTTATTTCAGTTCGTAAGTATAACTGCATTTTACTAAACTAGAAGATAGCTTGTTAACTAAGAATGTTGCCATTGTAAAGCTTGTTCTTACGATCTAAACATTGATTTAGAGCCCGCGCAGAGTTCCGAGTTCCGCGTTCAGGAGTTCTAATAGATATTATAGTAGGTAATAGAGATATAATGTTCAGTCAAGGTCATAAATATGTATACACTTTAGTACCTCACTTTAATCGCCGTGACATTCATATATGGCAGTTTAAACATGAGATTAAATAGACAAGGTACTAAAGTGTATACATATTTATGACGAACACATTTACATTTAGAGAACGCAGAACTGAACTCCGGACCTCTCTCTGCCTGCGCGGGCTCTTAGAAAGGGGAGCCTCCAAAACTCTTATATGTAGACGACGTCGTAAAAAGTTTGCTAACAACTTATGGAGCGACCACACCGCTGCTTAAAATACGGTGACGCAGTGACACGTGACATATCCGCCACGTTTCTAACGCATACCGTCCTAACCGGATCTCTCTCTCTCTCACTGCGATTCTGTACCGTCACCGTATTTTGAGCAGCGGTGTGGTCACTCCTTTAGTTGATAAAATAAGAGACCGTCTGTTACCGGTCAAAAATGAACAAACTATGCTTGAAAATGAAAACATCGCAAATTATCTATTTGGTTTATCAAAAGAACACATTCAGAAATTCTTAGCACCTACGTAAAAAAAGCAAAAAATTTAGATTTTTATCACGTTTTTAAAACGAATTATTGAACTATGTTTTCAGCTTAAATATATTATGTTTGCTGTGAGTAGTTCATATTAATTATACCCCTTCAGTTTATCGGCAAATTACTATCGATAAACTGAGAACTGCGGGCCTTGCCCTTAGCCAAGATGCCCATAGCTAACTAGCGTTTCTATCCGTTTCGTTTTTAAACCAATCGCGTCACTGGTAGTTCGCGTCATACGAAGAGTCACTGTTTGACAACGCGGTTAGCCTACGGTTCAAATTCTTTGTCGGATGAACGCAAGTACCTATTTGTTCCCGGGTGTTGCAAGTTTTCTCTGTATTTAATTAATATGTATTCATCTCTGATTTACATGCCTATGAGCGCACAGGAACAGTATAAATATGGCTAAAGCAATAACGAAACTTCGAACACACGTTCAACCATTCGTCTCCACGCGACTCCCGCCACTGACAGCATTGCCATGTCCGTTTAGGGGTCTCGTTGTGACGTGCGTCTGTGTGAGTGCGACGTTTCCAACGTTTGTTCGTAGTTTCCTTACTGCTTTAGCTATATTTATACTGTGGCACGTGGCAACATTAGTTCGCCGGTTAATACTTGGTCGACGAATTGAAAAAAACAGTTAATATTACCTAATTATAGGGTTTGTCTGTTTAGGGTTCAGTCGCTAACGTGTACAATGACATGAAAAGTGCGCCAAAGAAATTTTTAGGGGTGAGTATTAGCATATAAAATATTTCACACAATATTACTTTCATGTTGTCCGGCAGCTTAAGCACGTCATGCTCGCTAAAAGGTCTTGCTTACGGCGGCGTCGTTGATCGGGTCGCCACCTTCCCGAACACATGGTTGAGGGAGGCGATGGCTGAGATACGCGTCATACTCGTGAACGGGTGCTGTTTGTGGGGTCCGGTCTGTTCACGTCTGCAAGAACTTGTTGTTCAGTTAATTATTCCAGTTATGGCTTTTGACGAAGAGATCTCGTCGTGTTGTTCTCCTAGTCATTTTATTTAGTTTAGTGTATTTGACCTTACATTTGTAATGTTTTTATTCGTGCTAGTTCTAATAATTAATATTTGTTACTTTATTACCTTGTAATGTAAATTACTTTTTATTATTGTATTTTATGTTTGAAAAAATGACCTTCTGCTGGAGTTTCTTGCGGCGCTTCTTCTCCTCAATGATGGTCTTGTCCGAAGCGCTGGTAGATTCACTCTATATTACCGACGTGTAAAAGAGCCCGTATGTGGCCAATTTACTAAATAAATATTTTGATTTTGATTTTAGAAGCATTTGTAACTTTCGATAGAATAAATATGTTCAAATCGTTCGTGAATAAAAGTACCTACTAAATATTATCCATGATCTATTTTTTTTAATTTCTGCAGACTGACAAGGCCACAAGCCAGGTAATCATATTAATTTTGTGTTTGTGTAAAATAATACTTTAAACAAGGGCAGAAAAGATTTTTTCTGGTTGTCGAAAATATAAACCATAATAAGTTCCAGTAAAAATAAAACTAAATTTTTTGCTGACTGTAGGTACCTTTTTTGCACTTCTTATGGAATCTGCGGCTCCTTGTCAAGTGTAAAGGGCATCACAGTCTAACTAACAGCCGGCCAGCCTAGGAGCCCCAGTCCCGGTGGCGGGACCTGCACACAAACTGACCTGCTAAACCAAAATGGAATGATTTCGAGGGGAGGGGCCCTGAGCAGGCTCCGGCCCTCTAAGCCCGGGCCCGCTGTCAGTTCCGCGTATCAGAACTCAGACTATTAGCTTTCGTACGATTTCATACATTATCTTCACCGATTTGGGCCGGCAGACAGAACCTGATCACGACTTGGCGCGACGGGAAGCGATTTCCTAATACATTGCGTGTTATACCAACTAACCGATGTGCGATTAGCGTCTGGACGGTGCAATGAAGAGAGAATTCGCTCGCCGCTCGTCCCTTGAAGTCGTGGCGTTGAGGCGGAGACGAGCGGAGCGGTGCGAAAAGGACCAATCACCTTGTACAGTACCCACACTAACGCACAGCACACAGAAGCTAGAGGAATCTGATTGGTCCTTTTGGCACCGCTCCGCTCGTCTCCGCCTTAATGGAAAGGCAGCCTAATGTTAGTCTACTGTGTCGACCTTAACAGAGATCCTGCCACATCCTGAATCGAATAGAAAATCTTATGTTAACCGATTATCCCTTTTTCAGCTGGTACGTAAATGTATTTGTTACAATTTATTAAAACTAGCTTCTGCCCGCGTCTCCGTCCGCGTAGAAGTTGTTTATCGCTGCTTCCTCGGGAACTTTTAAGTTTTCCTGAAAAAAAGGTATAAGGGATGGTATCAGCTATCTCCATTCCAAATTTCATCCAAATCCGTCCAGCCGTTGCAGCGTGAAAGAGTAACAAAACTAACACACACACACACACAAACTTTTGCATATACATATAATATTGATAGGATAAAACGATAACTAGAAAAGGTAAACCAATAGAGTTTTTGATAACTTACGTTAAGACGGAATATTTGAAAATCCAATGCAAATAATATTACCGTGTAATATATTGTATCGCGACCCGACCTCGCTTTGCTCTGGATACTATTATATTCATAAACTTTCCCTGAAAAATATCTAATTGATAGTGAACACCACATCAAAATCCGTGACGTGTTTTCTCGTGCTTGCATGTTAAGTGTCTCCACCATGCGTTGGCTGCGTCCTGCTGTTCCGCTGGCATAAGCATAAAAATCCTATATATAAATACAATAAAATAGCTTACCGTAGATAGCGCTTTCTGTATGTTATCTTATCAATTATAATATATTTAAGTAAACAACACAGGTAGGTACGTCTGGTAGGGAAATGGGCTTTATTTGTAGCACTGTAAAAACTACATACACATACTTAAAACAAAGTCGTTCCCGCCGTCTGTCCCTCTGTATGTACGCTTAGATCTTTCAAACTACGCAACGGATTTTAATTGATTTTTCAAGTTAGATGATTTTTCACGGAAGGTATATAATATTACCCGGAGCGAAGCGAAAAGTAAATGTATTCTGAGTAATAATTCATAATATCCGTTATTATTTTAGCTAAGCGAGGTTATAATTACTGTAAGTATTAAAGTTCCTGCACTAGCTAGCTGCAGTTACGGTTTTTAATCGTCTTTAAAGAAATTTGTTCGGCACAAGTTTGTTTTAACGTTTTTCCTTCTCTTTTACACATGGCTGGCTTCTTTTTACACATTTTACTCGTTTTTAAATAAATTCCGAAAATATAATGAAAAAATTTGATATAATTCGGTCACCAATCGCCATTGCCCATATCTGTGATTAGCCCACGGTAATAACATGCTGTAATGCTTATAACAGAACTGTTGTTACCATAATAACGCTCATAAGAGAACCGAGGAAAATTATAATATTTGATTATTATTGACATTTTATCACAGGCTCAAATCAATAAAGGGTACGCCAGGTTAAAAGCCGCAGTTCTGAAGGTTTGTGTTATGTTATTAACAAACTCGCTTTTGCCCGCGACTCCGCACGGCGCAGACGTTCTTTACTACAGAGCCCTTAGCCAAGATGCCCATCGTTAACTCGTTTTTAGACCAATCGCGTCACTGTTAGATCACGTGACTCTCCGTATGACGTGATCTACCAATGACGCGATTGGTTTAAAAACTAAACGAATAGAAACGCTAGTTAGCGATGGGCATCTTGGCTAAGGCTCTGGGCTGTGATTCTGTTCATTGTCTCACCTTCGCATCGACTGAGTCGAAGAAAACCGGTGAATTTACATCGTCCGTCATAGGTGTGCCAATGACATTTGGCTGCCTGCATTTTCATTTACAGCTGCACTCAGAGACGTCAATTAACTTTTTAATTTCATTAAAGTGGCTGCTGTCACTTTCTTTGCTATAGCAATATAATAAGACGCAGCTATACAATACATAGAAAACACTCACAGGAACAAATACTCGCGCTCATCACACAAATATTTGCCCATACCGGGATTTGAACCCGGGACCGCTAGCTTCGTAGGCAGGGTCACTACTAACTAGGCTAAACGCGCGAATAACTGCTATGTTGACTTTGCTATTTCGTTCATGTTATGAAACTTATGAACTGTCGAAACGGACACATTCCGCACAGAATGGGACAGAGATATATAACTCATATAGCTTTATCCCCTTCTGACTGGAATTAGGCAAGTTTTAAAGGCTCATAATACGCGTAAAGTGAAATAACCCTATCACTGGAACAACTCTAACCTTTATCAATTTATATTTATCCTCTCATTCATGTAATTTACGTTTCAACAGGGACGCGAGGTAAATATTTACATAAACTCAATACTTTTATTGTCAAAGAATTTACAATCAAATGTACCTAACATACATGTAACATACGTGCAGGGATGATGACTGGGTAAAGAAAACGAAATTCTATTTAGTCCGTCAGTTAGATTATCAAAAAATATTGGACACGTATTTTTTCTTTTGTCAATCCAACAAAAAATTACAAAGATAAAGCGCGTCAAAGATCGGGAGGGCTCGTGAGGTCACGTCTATGTAAAAATTGTATTGAGACGTGACGTCAGGCGACATTTCAACTCGATATCTCCGTTATAAGTGAAAAAAAAATACGTGTCCAATACGTACTCTTTGGTAATCTACCTGATCGACAAAGAAAAAAATAGTCTTCTTTCATTCATCATCTAATACATTTCGGTCTGTCGGGTTCTAATAATAATAATAATAGTTAATAATAATAGTTATAGTTAATTATTATAGCCCATGTTGCTTTTGGAAAGAAGAGCTGCTAATTACGAGATGTAGAAGCAAAATGAGATTGAAATAGGAATTGTTTTATTTAACGACAGTAGAGTTAAATAACCCTATTACCGGGATAACTCTAACCTTTATCGATTTATATTAACCCTCCAATTAATTTAATTTACGCCACTACAGGGCTCCGAGGTAAATGTTTGTAAACTCTACTTTTTTATCGTCAAATAATTTAACCTAACCGAGTTGAAAACCCCCGACATCAGCGCCTAAAAAACCTCTGAGCAATGAGCAAAAATTTAAACGGGCTCCGAGCACGCACATTTTCACTGGAGGGACTTCGTCACTAGAAGATTTCCAGTATTAATAAACTCCCGAGAAAATCGGGATCAGAGCTCATAACCTTAAAACGGACTAACGCATTTTCATCTAACTAAGCTAAGAACACTCGATTAAGTCACCTTTGTAATAAAAAAAACTAAATCAAAATCAGTCCATCCGTTTAGGAGCTACGACGCCGCAAACAGATACACAGATACACACGTAGTATTAAGAACACCAGATTTTTTTATTAGTCTTAAATATCATTTTAGCGGACTGAAATAATCAACAATTTCTGTTTACTATATGCATAATAATTGTTGTGGCATGTTATAAAGAGTATGTTCTGGTTAGGTACTATACATATTGTAGAGTTCATCGGGTTTTATATTTGTGTTAAATATCATTATTGCAGACTAAAATAATTAATAATTTATATTTAGGTACTATATGCGGTATAGAGGACATGGAATTTTTTTTTTGTTAAAAATAATTACTGTGTCATGAAATAAACAGTGTTACGTCTACTATACATAATGTAGAGTTTAACACGTTTTATATCTGTGTTAAATCATTATTGCGGATTGAAACTATAATACTGTCGAATTAAACAGAATTAGGTAAATTATCTAAGGTGAGTCTTCGCCGCAACGAACGCATGTTAGAAACAGAGCAAATTAAAAACGGGGTCGCGCATCCAGAAGCAGTGGATAACGTTGATGTTGGTAACAGTTTTTTCCTGTTCAGGATCCGTACGGCGGCGTGAAGGGCGCGCCCGGCAAGAAAAAAATACTTTGCCTCTACCGACCTAACCGAGAGTACTGCATCAGCCAGAAGTCGTGAACGTAAGCGAATGATATCGCGCACCACTTTATTCACTAGATGGCGCCTCTGGGAAGTGAGGTCTTTTGACAGTTGATATTAAAAAATATAAATTTAAATATGTTAATATTTAAAATGTGTATGTATTAAGTATAAAAGTAAATTGTCACTCGTTTGGTTTTCTTCTAGGCCTAGGCATAGATTTTAACGTCAACTGTCAAAAGGACCTCACGTCTCAGAGGCGCCATCTAGTGAAAAAAGTGATAGCCCTCATTGGAACTGTTATTATTGGCCAAGTAAAGTTACTGACTTACGGCCGCACTCAGAGACATCAATTTTAAGTTTGATTAAAGTTGCTGCTGTCACTTTCTTTGCTATAGCAATAGAATAAAACGCAGCTACTTTAATTAAACTTGAAAATTAATTGACGTCTCTGTGTGCGGCCGTTAGCTCATTGCATTCATTATTATCATTCATTCATTTATTATATTTCATTTATTTTGTTACAGGTATGTCTCTGGATTGCAGTTTTTATTACAAATAAAGCTTGTAACATACATCGCCTAATAAAAAAGTATATGTAAAATATTTCACTTTAAGTTATTGAAATACCTACTTTAAACCGACGTTTAGTGTCGGAATCTTAAATTATCGTACATTTTTCAAACATATGTAATTAAGAAATGGAATACGCCAATTAAAATTTACATTCTATCTTTAATGTGATTACTGATTAGGCATCCATTAAGAACAAATGTGCCATGAAAAAAAATTCAACAAAAAGTAGCGTTATAGTACAGTCGAAGTCATAAATATGTTTACACTTTAGTACCTTGTCTATTCAACGTCGTGTTTAAACTGTCATATGAAATTATCACAGCGATTAAAGTGACAAGGTAGAGGGTACCGAAGAACACATATTTTTTAACTGCACAAACCGTTCAGTCGCTCGGTACGACATACTCCCTTCCTTCATACCCAGGCCTACTAACTTAAAGACCCTTCTCTTCCTTGCATCCTCTGAATATGAATTTTTTTTAAAACTAACAGAATATATTCATTCCCAAAATATAAAACTGTAATAATCAACCACCGCTTGCTTGTGTTTCCCTCCCAACTTTTTTAATGTTTGTGTTGTCTATATGATGTGTACGTCTTCCACAGGTCTCACAACGAACACCTTAAATTCATAAATATTTTGGACCCATTTTTATAACTGGTCAATCAACCTAAACAAGTGCTGTTGTCAAAACTAGTCTTTGGCAGTAATGGTTGCATGCTAAAGCGACCGATTGCCACAAACAAAAACAATTGAATTGAATTGAAAGTGACAAGGTACTAAAGTTTAAACATATTTATGACTTCGACTGTACAGCACTTTGGTAGACTACTCGACAACTCAAACGACGACCGTGGAAAGACCCTTAACGATTTTAAAGTCAAAGAAAATTTGGTAAGCTAATCAATCGCGTCAGCCGCTTATGTCAATACAATACTTTTGTCGATTTTCCATGATCGTTAAGTTATACCTAATGCGCCCTGGCTACTCCCCAGAAAGTCGATCAAAGTCCGGCGACGTTGCAATTATTCGCTAGACGTCGCGGCGAACTATCACGACGCCCGATGTTGCCAGATGTCGAGCGACGTTTAGCAACGTTGCGCCATATCGTCTGACAATTGCCACATGACATTTGATCTCTATTTAAGATGAGGGTTTCAGTCATATCGGCTCTTTTGGTTTCAGAGTCGCTAATACTGTCTATAGGTCCCTTCTATTTTAGATAATGATAATGCTCGATTTATTTCTATACACTCTTTAATTTACATAATTTATTAACGAGCTTCTTTATACGCTTAGCAGAATGCGTGTCGGGTGTCATATTGGCATGTCTGCGTCAATAATATTAGTTGTGCAGATGACATTGGGTCTGCTGTCTAACGTTAGGTGTGAGTGAGACATACGCTGGTTCCCAATTCCCATGGCCTTAAGAGGACTGTGAACCAACTGCAAAATCTAGCCTTTTCATACAGACGGCGATAACGTTTTCCATCCCCTAAACGTTAACCGAATTCGACCAATTTTTGATATTTTTGATATGGTGTCAGTCGGAGCAAAAACTATGTCCGTACGTTTCGTTTTTTAAAATATAGATTAGTTATAAAAATAATAAGGCCGAAATAACTTTTGTATGATAACAATAAAACGGGAATATATCGAAATTTATTAATAACATTGAAAAAAACGAAACGTACGGATATAGTTTTTGTTCCGACTGACACCATATCAAAAATTGGTCGAAATCGGTTAACATTTAGGGGGTGGAAAACGTTATCGCCGTTTGTATGGAAGGGTCCATATTGGCTCATACAAAATTATTATTCCGATTTTTGGTTTTACTACCGATTTGTATTCCTAATAATCACTCTTCATAATTTTTTTCCTCATACTTTTTTGTTCATAACTTATTATTACTACCAACGGAACTCATAACAGACAGTTATCATATATTTTTTATTAATACTCATTTGTATTCATAATAATCACTCTTCATAATTTTTTCCTTATACTTTTTTTGTTCATACATTTTTATTACTACCAACGGAGCAGGGACTTAGAAATAGAAGGGTGATTCTTCGCTCATCGTCTACTACAAGGTGGGCCAAAAGAAGTCATCCGATGTTGTTTGACTCTCTTTTTTTTTCTAAATGAAAAACTTGGATTCTGTTTTTTTATTATATTAATTTAAACCTTTAGAATTTTATTGGTCAAGTCGAGAAGATTATATCGGCCAAATGGGCGCCGTCACAATTGATTGTCATACGGGCTCGTTTTATGGCATTTTTCATCACTTTGGCGAGAACTTCGGGCGACAGATTCTCGCACTCGTGTCGAATGTTGTCCTTGAGGGCTTCCAGAGTCTCGGGCTTGTTCACGTAAACACGGGACTTCAAAAAACCCCACAAAAAAAAGTCTGGAACGCTTAAATCGGGTGATCTTGCGGGCCAGTGCAAATCGCCAAAACGAGAGATGAGGCGACCCGGGAACGCCGCCTTCAGAATATCGGTTGTGGCTCGCGCAGTGTGTGCCGTTGCTCCGTCCTGTTGGAACCACATGTCGTTCGGTCCTAATTCGTCCAATTGCGGCAGAAAAAACTCGGTCAACATGGCCCTATAGCGCGCACCGTCCACTGTTGTCGTATGGCCAGCGGCATTCTCGAAAAAAAATGGCCCAATGACTCCTCCAGCGTGAACAGCGCACCATGCAGTCACTTTGAGCGGGTGTAATGGCTCCTCGTGCATCACTCGTGGATTTTCGGTGCCCCAGAAGCGATAGTTTTGCTTGTTCACGTACCCGCTGAGGTGGAAATGAGCCTCATCGCTCATTATGATTTTGGTCGAAAAATCGTCCACTTCTTCCTCGAGATTGAGAATGGCTTGGGCGTAGGTTACGCGCGTTTGGCGGTCGGCAGGCAGCTGCTGATGCACGGACTGGACTTTGTATGGGAACATGCGCAGGTCTTTGACCAAAATTCGCCTTAGGGACGTCCGTCTGATGGCTAATTGCGTGGCACGGCGTCTGGTTGATGTTTCCGCCGACAGCTCGACATCCTCGGCAACAGCGGCGATATTCTCGGCAGAACGGGCGCTCCGGGGCCGGCCACTCTTGGCAACGTCTCGTGTGGTCCCATACTCTTCAAGGTTGGTGGCCAAACGGCGCAGTGTTTGCGCAGTCGGTGTCTGACGGCCGGGGAATCGGCGACGGAATTCGCGCTGCGCCAACACCACAGACGAATTGTTACGCAAAAAAATAGACACGATTATTCCGCGTTCTTGGGGAGTGTATCGCTCCATGGCTTGTTCACTTGTATTTTGCATCTGTCAAGTCCACAAATGTCAAAACAGATTTGACATTGGCGACCATTTGCAAAAATGAGAGCATCTTCCAATAGGGTGATTTCTTTTGGCCCACCTTGTATATGTAAGTATTAGTTAAAAATATGTTCATTTCTGGCGCTTCGCCGGCTGCTACCGCGGCACGCTCGCTTCGCTCGCTCGGCTCGCGCGCTGTAGGGTCGCATTTTGTATTGATAATAACTAATAACGGTAATAGAATAAAAATAAATGAACACAGATTTATTTTATGACAAAATCTTTATTTTATCTGTTTTATTTGGCTAATTATACAGGGTGTCCCATGTCGCACGTCACAGTGACGTCGAGTTAGACCGGCCTAAGCGGACCGAACCAGCCTTTTTTATTTCTTCTTTTTTTTTGACGAGTGTAAATGCGTGGAACCGCCTTTTCTGATGCGACTCTGTTGGTCTTTCTGTATGATAAATATGATAATAGATGTTTTAAAAAAATAATTGCATTGTTTTATTTTCAAACATATCGCCTTCTTAGATATTTCCAATCCCAAGATAAAAATATCTGTCGGTTAAAGTTATCAATATCCTTTTCTCTGTCATATGTAAGGACAGTGCTATAATTTACATGTCAGATACTGTCATATGGAGATGGATAAATAAGGCCGAAGGCAAAATCATTGTTACAGAGTAGAAAGAAAATATGACAGTGTGGGTGTATTTATGTGTATTTGTTTGTATCCTGTATATTTGATACAATTATTGTAATACTAGCTTTTGCCCTTGACTCCGTCCGCGTAGAATTCGTTTATCGCTGCTCCCTCGGGAACTCCAATTTTCCGGAATAAAAAGTATCTTTTGTCCTTCCCCGGGACACAAACTATCTCCATACTAAATTGTATATACCTTACTTAAGAAATAATAATTCCCCATACAAATTTCCCCCCTTTCACATATTTAAGGGATGTTCAGGGATAAAAAGTATTGTATGTCCTTCCCCGGGACTCAAACAATCTTCATACCAAATTTAATCTAAATCGGTTCAGCGGTTGAGCGTGAAAAGGTAACAGAGAGACAGAGTTACATCGCATTTATAATATTATTCATATTATTATTATTAATGTTAGTTGGGATTACTTTCCGTACCTTGGGTAAATAGGCTCCCGACGGCAATTCTTTCAGCATGCGCTGAATATTGGGATGTGATCGAACTACAAGCTGAAACATCCACATACTGAACGTGATACACAATCAAAAAAGTACCTTTCAAAAGATAAAGAAGATAAAATATATTTATTCAGTAAGTTGGCCGCACGGGCACTTTTACACAACAAAATCTACCAGCGCTTCCCAATAGGAGACCACTGCTGAGAAGAAGCGCCGCAAGAAACTCAACAGGTAGTCATTTTTTTTTAAAAAGCGTAAGAATCTTATTTATGACAATAATACTACTTATTCTAGCATTATATAAAACTATAAAAATATCTGCGTAGTTCAGCAGGAAAACATGTCAAAATTAGCATGAGAGAAAAATATATACATCCATTAGGTACATAAACTTACACATACATACACACATATATATATACGTGTAAGCACATACAAGTTTCGACATGTTTTCCTACATAAACCGTGTCCCCTAGACAAGGTACAGCGTTTACATCATTTTTGTGAATTATTTATGAGGTAATGTAATTTTCTGGTTTAGGCCAGACATTTTTGTCCGTTAGATAGTCCTCGACCCTATAGGGTCAATACAAAATAAAAAAAAACCCATACAAAACCCTAGGAAAGGGATAGCGGGCCGGTCCCTGCCTTGTCGTCTTTGAGGTCACGATCTCACGACATTAAAGCCCCAAATATTAACATCAACCCTGTCAAGGACCGCCCCGTTAAGCTTGGCACTACGACTGTCCTGTTCCGCTCAAACACCATAGTATTGGCTTTTGGGACTTGTATTTAAGGCCATGGGAATTGGGAACCAGCGTATGTCTCACTCACACCTAACGTTAGACAGCAGACCCAATGTCATCTTCGTAACTAATATTATTGACACAGACATGCCAATATGACACCCGACACGCATTCTGCTAAGCGTATAAAGAAACTCGTTAATAAATTATTTAAGTGAAAGAGTGTATAAAAATAAGCCGGGCATTAACATTATCAAAATAGAAGGGACCTATAGTCAGTATTGGCGACTCTGAAACCAAAAGAGCCGATATGGCAGAAAGCCTCATCTTCAATAGAGATCAAATGTCACAGATGCCACAGATGGCAATTGTTTGACGAAATGGCGCAACGTTGCTAAACGTCGCTCGACATCTGGCAACATCGCGCGTCGTGATAGTTCGCCGCGACGTCTAGCGAATAATCGACTTGTCTTTTTTCTCATTTCTCGAATTTTTTTTCATAGCACATTTGTTGTTAATGGATGTCTAATCAGTAATCACATTAAAGGAATGTATATTTTAATTAGTATTTTCCATTTCTTAATTATTCATGTTTGAAAAATGTACGGACATTTAAGATTCTGATACTAAACGTCGGTTTGAATGTACTTATGTCTCAAGCAGGTACCTATTTCAATAACTTAAAGTAAACAAAATGTCTTTAATATTTGACATATACTTTTTTATTAGGCAATGTATGTTACAAGCTTTATTTGTAATAAAAACTACATTGCAATCCAGGGCCTACAC
Organism: Tortrix viridana; assembly: GCA_963241965.1. Classification (NCBI taxonomy): domain Eukaryota; kingdom Metazoa; phylum Arthropoda; class Insecta; order Lepidoptera; family Tortricidae; genus Tortrix; species Tortrix viridana. Next base: position 2,650,156 of record OY725197.1, on the reverse strand, counting down.
CTGCAACAAAATAAATGCAGTTAGTATCAATATCTCAATTAATGAGCTAATTTAGTAACTTTACTTGGCCAATAACAGAATCCAATCCAATGGGGGCTACCGCTCATCACTTTTTCCACTAGATGGCGCCTCTGAGACGTGAGGTCCTTTTGACAGTTGACGATCAAATCTATGCCTAGAAGAAGACCAGACGAGTGACAATTTACTTTTCACCTTACTAGCTCGGAAAGCCCTTTTTTATTCTTTAACAACAGATAGCAAAACTGCATTTTATCCACAAGAGTGCAAAGAATATTTGAAATCCGAACGTGTTATTAGTTACTTTTTTAAACATAATAACAAAGCCATTTTACTACATGATTTTACCTTAAAACACTTGAAATCTTACAAGAAATTTTATTTTGATCCATCCATTTTAATTATTCTGAACGCACCGCAAGTAACAGTGCAAACTCAAAATTCATGAAAACTCATGAAGATTGATTTTACATATTTCAGTTGTTTTTTATGTAGTTTTTCCTCGCTTTAGTGAGGTGAAAAGATTTGTGTTACACACGGCTGCAAAGTTATCTTACGTTACGTCTCGTGTGTTGCAACTGCAACACTCGCTTCGCTCAGGGTTCTATTTTTGAACCACTCGCTTCGCTTAAAAGAGTGTATTACACGGTAGCAAAATTATTTATATCTCGGGCATGGCAATAGCTACGTTCGGGATTCAACACGCTAACCCTCGATGAAATATTGCATTTTGCTCCCTTGTAATACAATCTTCTATTTTCACTTGATACATACACATTTCAAATTTATAAATATTTTTATAATTTTTAATATCAACTGTCAAAAAGACCTCACTTCCCAGAGGCGCCATCTAGTGATAAGAGTGATGCGCGATATCATTCGCTTACGTTCACGACTCCGATGCAGTACTCTCGGTCAGGTCTGTAGAGGCAAAGCCTTTTTTTCTTGCCGGGCGCACCCTGCGCGCCGCCATACGGATCCTGAACACGACAGAGACTGTTATACCTACTCATTACTGTGCTGCAGCGCCAACAGACTGCGTATTGTTTACAACAAACGTTTGTGTTCTATCACTGAGGTAAGAAGACATAACGTCACTACTTTAAAAAAATCTCTTATCTGATTTTTTCCATTTTTTCGATTATTTACGCATTAAACTAATAAAAATACACCTCGTATGATGCACAAACTCCAACGTCGATAAATCGTCATTATAGTAAGTATTCGTTAGTTCAAAAAAATCGTATCTAAACAAATTATCGTCACTACTTTGAAAAAAACTCTTATCTGATTTATTTTTCATAAAGTATGGGTACCTACCTACTTACTTATTTGGTACTGGTTAAGTCTATACCATCTATTATCTACAGTGATGGTTGTACAGCCCAAAATAGAAATGTAATTCTATCAAATACGCTACAGGACTTTTGTAATTCTAATAATTGTACTGTTTATCAAAAATATCTTATTAAGGGCCACACAGATGGAATGTGACACTGTGCATTCTCATATTGAGAAAAGTAAAAAAAAAAACAGAGAACTTCATGTGCCTGCCGATTTTGTAAAAGTAATAACAGAGGCATGTTTGACTAAAAAGTACAGTGTAAAATATTTACACTGGAGTTTTTTCAAAAACTATGCCACACTTAAGCACTATTATACATCTATTAGACCTGGAAAGAGAGCAGGTGACCCATGTGTGGTAGATTTGAGGGCTTTAAAATATACACCTCACAGTCCGATTGAGTTTAAACTTCGCTTTGATTTTCAGATACGAGTTTTTTTTTAAGTACCTAGTGACGATAAGTCTTAGAGCATTATTTGATAGACCATAATGTTCCAATTTTAAAATAAGGGTCGCATGATCAACGCAATCAAAAGCTTTCGAAAGGTCACAAAATACTCCTACTGCATCACAAGATGTCTCCCAGATGTTATATATATATTTAATAAGAACAGATGCTGCATCAGTAGTGGATCGTCCCTTGGTGAAGCCGAACTGATTACTGTTAAGAAGTTTATTTCTATCGAAGTGACCTAACATATCATTCAACATTAACTTCTCAAAGACTTTACTCAGAACTGGTAGTATAGAAATGGGGCGGAAATTCGTTAAATCACTCTTCTCGCCTGACTTAAAAAGGGGTATGACTTTACTATATTTCATTAGATTTGGAAAGACCCCCTCAGATATGCAATCATACGTATTGTAAATTGGACGTAGTTTAGGGAAAAGGATCCAACCCACAAAGCAAAATGTATTTAAATTTGAACTTTATTGCTGCCAATATTATGTCAAATTCTACAAGTGTGAAATGGTTGAATTGGATCCTTTTCGCTAAACTACGTCCAATTAATGCTAAGTGGGGTGATATTACCTCTATGGTATGATGGATAACTTTAACTGACGTTCCCCATAAATCCTCGGTTTACAAATATTTACCTCGGATCCCTGTAGTGGCATAAATTAAATTAATTAGAGGGTTAATATAAATCGATAAAGGATAGGGTTATTCTGGTGATACGGTTATTTAACACTACTGTCGTTTAATAAAACAATTCCTATTCCAATCTCATTTTGCTTCTACATATCGTAATCATCGTTGACATTAGCAGCTATTCTTTTCAAAAGCAACATGGGCTATAACAAAATGGAATAGAGGTCCTGTAAAATTTGACAGGGTTTTTAGACATGTCAGACCGAACTGTATTTGCGAGAATCGGGAAAATGAGTAATTTTTTTTCTTTGTCGATCAGGTACGTTACCAGTAAGTATTGGACACGGATTTTTTTATTTTTTGCTTATTAAAAAACTACTGAGATATCGAGTTGAAATGTCGCATGACGTCACGTATCAAGCCCTCCCGAACTTTGACGCGCTTTATCTTAGTCATTTTTTGTTTGATTGACAAAAGAAAAAATACGTGTCCAATATTTTTTGATAGGTAATCTAACTCACGGGCTGACTGAATAGAATTTCGTTTTCTTTACCCAGTCATCATCCCTGCACGTATGTTACATATATGTTAGGTACATTTGATTGTAAATTCTTTGACAATAAAAGTATTGAGTTTAAGTAAATATTTACCTCGCGTCCCTGTTGAAACGTAAATTACACGAATGAGAGGATAAATATAAATTGATAAAGGATAGAGTTGTTCCAGTGATAGGGTTATTTCACTTTACACGTATTATGAGCCTTTAAAACTTGCCTAGTTTCAGTCAGAAGGGGATAAAGCTATATGAGTTATATTTATAGCAAGTAGCTCTACAACCCGTGTTTTAAAAAGTGAACTACCAAATAGAAGCAACATGGGCTATAACATAAGTGAAGTTCTGTGAACATTTTATAGGGTTTCTATAAATAACCAGTCACGTCTCAGACCGAAATGTGAGTTCATTCAAAGTGATAACGTATTAATTTTTAACCCCCGACGCAAAAAAGAGGGGTGTTATAAATTTGACGTTTGTATCTGTGTGTGTATCCGTCTGTGGCATCGTAGCTCCTAAATGAATGGACCGATTTTGATTAAGATTTTTTTATTAGAAAGGTGAATTAATCAAGAATTCTTATCACACCGCTTAGTAAGATGAAAATTCGTTAATCCGTTTTAAGGTTATGAGCTCTGATCCCGATTTTGTCGGGAATTTTTTAATACTAAAAATCGTCCATAAAGAAGTACCTCCAGTGAAAATGTACGTACTCGGTGCCCGTTGAGTTTTTGCTCATTGCTCAGAGGTTTTTTAGGCGCTGATGTCGGGGGGTTTTAACTCGGTTAGGTAAGTTTCAGCTTCTTTTTTGTAAATTCTTTGACGATAAGAAAGGAGAGTTTACAAATATTTACCTCGGATCCCTGTAGTGGCGTAAATTAAATTAATTAAAGGGTTAATATAAATCGATAAAGGATAGAGTTATTCCGGTGATAGGGTTATTTAACACTACTGTCGTTTAATAAAACAATTCCTATTCCAATCTCATTTTGCTTCTACATATCGTAATCATCGTTGACATTAGCAGCTATTCTTTTCAAAAGCAACATGGGCTATAACAAAATGGAATAGCGGTCCTGTAAAATTTGACAGGGTTTTTAGACATGTCAGACCGAACTGACGGAGATATCGAGTTGAAATGTCGCATGACGTCACGTATCAAGCCCTCCCGAACTTTGACGCGCTTTATCTTAGTCATTTTTTGTTTGATTGACAAAAGAAAAAATACGTGTCCAATATTTTTTGATAGGTAATCTCACGGGCTGAATTTCGTTTTCTTTACCCAGTCATCATCCCTGCACGTATGTTACATGTATGTTAGGTACATTTGATTGTAAATTCTTTGACAGTAAAAGTATTGAGTTTAAGTAAATATTTACCTCGCGTCCCTGTTGAAACGTAAATTACATGAATGAGAGGATAAATATAAATTGATAAAGGTTAGAGTTGTTCAGTGATAGGGTTATTTCACTTTACACGTATTATGAGCCTTTAAAACTTGCCTAGTTTCAGTCAGAAGGGGATAAAGCTATATGAGTTATATATCTCTGTCCCATTCTGTGCCTGGAACGTGTCCGTTTCGACAGTTCATAACATAATACTCTGAACGAAATAGCAAAGTCAACATACGAGTAGCAGTTATTTCTATCATCGACGCCGCGTTTAGCCTAGCTGGTAGTGACCCTGCCTAAGAAGCTCGCGTATTTTGCGCGAGTATTTTGTTCCTGAGTTATGGTTGTTTTCTATTGTATTGCATTGCTGCATCTTATTCAATTTATATAGCAAAGAAAGTGACAGCAGCCACTTTAATGAAACTTAAAAGTTAATTGACGTCTCTAAATGCGGCCGTAAATAAAAATACAGACACCCGAATGTCATTAACACACCTTGACGGATGACGGATCACCAGTTTTCGGTGACTCAGTCGATGTGAAGATGAGAAGATTAACAGAGTCACACCCCTCGACGCCAGCAATTAATACTACGCTAACTAGATTTTGTCGATTTTACGTTTTTGATGACAAAGTGTTTTCCTGAGGTCTACGAAGGTTTCATAAAATTTCATTGCAACATTTTGAAAAACAAAAAAGTTTTCAAAGTTATAAAACGCCAAGTAGATATACTTTTTGAAATATCCTGAACTATGGGCCGCTAAGTACCTATAGTTAGCGGGTATGTGCGGGGAGCGGGCGGGGTAATGTTTGCTTACATTACGCTAAGTATTAGGTGGACGTAGCTTAGGGAAAAGGATCCAATTCAACCATTTCACACTTGTAGAATTTGACATAATATTGACAGCAATAGAATTCAATTTTAAATACATTTTACTTTGTGGGTTGGATCCTTTTCCCTAAACTACGTCCAGTGGTCGTTGTGTAGCTGGTCGGCATATGTATGGGGATCACAAAAAGTGTATTACAACGTCCAAGTGAGTGATATATAATTAATGTGCAATAACTGCATATAATATTAAGCATTTCGGCAGTTATACATTTTGAAAATGTCACAAAAACGAGCTACCTACAGATGCAGTGCATAATTAGTTTCTATCGTGTTTTATCGGAAAAGATCGTATTTGTCGTGCTCTCTCAATAAGCTTCATAGGGCAGGTCGCATTCAGCAGCCGATATATATATATATATATATATATATATTGTTTTGTTATTGTTACTTAAGTAAGTATCACTAAAATCTACCAAACAAGGCATGCGGAATTTAAAGATACCTTAAATCTACTTTAATAAAATTATAAGTCATATTTAAAAAACTCCTGTAAACTATAAAAGCACATTTCGACTAGCCATCTTTTTAAATATAATTTAAACTTGCAAAAAATTAAGTCTTTTAGTGTGTCCGGTAGTTTATTATAAATCTTTATCATCATCATCATCATCAGCCGCAAGACGTCCACTGCTGGACAAAGGTCTTCCCCAAGGTTTTCCACAACGATCGGTCCTCTGCTGCTATCATCCAGCGGTTTCCCGCGATTTTTATTCACGTATCCACTAGGGGTACCCTGCTAGGCCCTGCTAGGGGTAGATTTTCCAAAAACGTCAAAACTTATATTTTATATTCAGTAGTCTAGAAACCAGTTTCCATATATCTAACTTCAAAAAAATGAGTTCACTCCCATACAAACTTTCACTTCCCATTTCACCCCTTAGGGACAGCTTATCAAAAATCACTAAAAGTGGTGTTTTTTTGTTAACAGTAGCCTATATAACAATTTCTACGTTTCTAACTTGAAAATTTACCGAACTACCGTACAAATCCACCCCCTATTTCACCCACGTAAGGGTAGTTTTTCCAAAATTACCAAAAGTTGTATTTTTTATTTGTTAACAGTAGCCTATATATCAATTTCCACGTTACTAACTTCAAAATTGACCAAACTCCCATACAAACCCTATTAGGGATAGTTTATCTAAATTCGCCGAAAGTAGTTTTTTTTATTTTTTAACAGTAGCATATATACCAGTTTCCACAAACTTCCACTCCCCATTTCACCTACTTAGGGGTAGTTGATTCCAAAATGACTATAAGTTATATTTTTATTTGTTAACAATAGCCTATATTTTATTTCAACGTTTCTAATTTCAAAATTGACCGAACTCCCATACAAATCACCACCCCCATTTCATTCTTTTAGGGGTAGTTTATCCAAAATTGCCGATTTTTATTTTATTTATTAACAGGAGCCTATATACCAATTGTCACGTTTCTAACTTCAAAAACGACCAAACTCCCATACAAAATGTAACCCTCCATTTCATCCTCTTAGGGGTAGTTTTGCCATAATCGCCAAAAGTTATGTTTTTAATTTGTTAATAGTAGCCTATATACCAATTTCCACGTTTCTAACTTGAAAAACGACCAAAGTCCGATACAAACTTTAGCCACCCATTTCTACCCTTTAGGGGTAGTTTATCCAAAATCGCCGAAAGTAGTCTTTTTTTATTTGTTAACAGTTGTAAATATACTAATTTCCACGTTTCTAACTTCAAAAATGACTGACTTTTATACAATATTCCACCCCCCCTTTTAATTAAATGAGTCACTCATAAATAAACCCCGTTATCTATCGCTCAGTTTCGGGGCAAGTGATGGGGCAATTTCGATAATCTTAATCAATAAAAAACGAAGTTGATTTACTCACTCACTAACATATCAAAAGATTTGATTCATACTTAACAGAGCTCTGCTATAGTGATTTTTTAAATTATTATGAAATTAGAAAATAGAAGACATAAAAAAAGTTTTATGATTTTAAAGAAAAAATACTAACTTACTACTTATTTATTCACAAAATTATAAAAACTTAAACTAGTCGAACTAAAGTAGGCACCTACCTAGTACGAGTAAGTAGTATCCATTCTATTCAATAATTGTCGCCCTCTTGTCCGATTAAATGCAATGAAGAGTTATCTCAAGAGCACTCACAAAAGAAGAATTTTATTTTGACAAATAACTCTTTATAAGTAAATATGAATCAACCAATAATGTGAGGCAACATCACTATTTTAGCGTGCCCCCAAACCCACATTTTTGTGCACTTTTGTCATATTGTCCAAATGAAGACACGCGTCATACCTACTCGTGAACGGGTGCTGTTTGTGGGGTCCGGTCTGTTCACGTCTGCAAGGACTTGTTGTTCACTTAATTATTAGATACAGTTATGGCTTTTGACTAAGAGACCTCGTCGTGTTGTTCTCCTAGTCATTATATTTAGTTTAATGTATTTGACCTTACATTTGTCATATTTTTATTTGTGCTAGTTCTAATAATTCATATTTGTTACTTTATTACCTTGTAATGTAATTTACTTTACTGTAACTGTAACTTACTTTTAAGTATTGTTGTATTTTATGATTGAAAAAATGACCTTCTGCTGGAGTTTCTTGCGGCGCTTCTTCTCCGCAATGATGGTCTTGTCCGAAGCGCTGGTAGATTCACTCTATATTACCGACGTGCAAAAGAGCCCGTATGTGGCCAATTTACTGAATAAATATTTTGAATTTGAATTTTGAATAATTTAGGCGCTCATAGAAAATAAGCTTTGATACATAAAAGTTTAATCAATTAATTTATAACTAAAACAATAATTTAATAAAATTAAGAATTGAAAAATTTAGATAAGTTATATTATGTTAAAGAGCAGAATCGGCTCAAAGAAAGTACCTAAAGCCAGAATGCATAATATTCAATTAATAACTAGTAAATTGTTTCACTACACCAAATTCATTTTGAAATAAGACAATTCCATAACTAACTACAAGGACGTCCCGGTTGTCTCAAAGGATGTTCTAAAAAAAGGTAGTGCAGTTAAGTTTCTACGGCCAAAAAGGAACAACAACACAACATTTAGAAATATGACTTACTTAATAAAAATTTAATTGTTCAGAATTTATTGAAAATCAGCTGCTCATATTATGTTTACGACTAATTGGATGTTTTTTTTTTGTTTTTTTTTTATTGATAATGGGTTTGCTCTTGACTAACTCTTGCCCTTGGATGAAGAAGATTCAGATTTTTGTTCAGATATTATTAGCTATTTCTATTGTACAGAACTTATTGAAAATTAAGAATGTTCAGAAATATTTGAGTAGCTCGCCCGCTACGATATATCTGATGGCGACTGGACATTTTTAGCTGACAGGCACCATTAATGGACACTTAACTTTTAATTCAAAGATCACAGGATTATAAATTGATTATTGCAAAAAAAAAAGAATAACCCTTATCTTCTTCAGAATAAGAATAATGTGTCAATCAATGGTCCTTGTCCATTACTTGCAGAACTACGCAGTTATTTTACATTATATTTACAGTTTTATATAATGCTAGAATAAGTCGTATCATTGTCATAAGTTAACTATGTTAAATAAATTACTAACTGTTGAGTTTCTTGCGGCGCTTCTTCTCAGCAGTGGTCTCCCCATGGGAAGCGCTGGTAGTTTTTGACGTGTAAAAGTGCCCTTGCGGCCTACTTACTGAATAAATATCTTTTATATCTATTTTTATCTTTACTGGTGCTATCACTACTTGAAATCAAACATCGCAAATTATTTGTTTGGTTTATCAAAAGAATAGATACATATTCAGAAAGTTTTAGCACCTACGCAAAAAACCCTATCACCCTACCCTATCTTTTCTATTCACATGTGATTTTTTTCACATTTTTAAAACGGATTATTGAACTTGCTTTCAGTTTGAACATATGGAGTTTGCTGTAAGTTCATATTTATTATACCCCTTCAGTTTATCGGCCTGTTGTGGTCCACTTCATCGATGAGTATAAACATGGATAAAACATCTCTCACTGTATATCTGACCAGTATGTAAGTGCAAGAGTGATGGCTGCTTTATCCACATTTACCCGCGATAAAGACGATCATAATAAGAGGGAAGGGCCCATGCTACGGCCGCCTTTATCACGGTGGATAAGAACGGATAAAGCATCCGTCACTCTCGCACTTACGGTCAGAAAGTGACAAATGTTTTATCCACGATTAACCACGTGATAAACAAGCCCAGTAAACCCGCAGATCACATTAACAGACTACCCCCTTATTCGTAAACGCACAACAAACCTATTTTTCACTTCTCATGCTCTTAAAATGCTACTTTAGTCTGTGCATATCGGGACTAAAGTTTCTTTTTAATCTCTAGGAATTAAAGTATTTTTTTTATATTTACTTTGGAAACCCCTAAACAGCCAATCACGGTTTAAGTGAATGGAGAATTATTACAGAATAAGTACTTGCATAGAAACCGGAATATAAGAAAGAACAAATGACGTAGGTTTGACCTATTTATATTTATGGCATTCATAACGAGTTAGAAAGAGATGTTCTTATAGGTATTCTTTCGTTTTCCATCATGTTGCCAAAAGGTTTTAGACGTCAAATTTGAATGGACCGCGATGAGCCCGCCATTGGACCCTTACACGAACCTACAGTACTACAAAATTAAAAATTCGATATGCGAATAGTTAATTTTGTGTCAGGGTGACTTCTTCATTTAGTAGCTTTATTAGTTTGACGGTGTTGTGAATATATATCGATATTTTCAGATTTTCAAAACATGAAAACTTGATACTAGAATTTTGTCGACTCAGCAGCAACACTGGCGTTGACAGATCCTTGTGACAACATGATGGAAAACAAAAGAATACCTTTAAGGACATCTCTTTCTAACTCGATATGAATGCCATGCCATAAATAGAAAAAATTCAGTAAGTGGGTATTTTGGAGCGGATTTTACAGTCGTTTTTGTTTGAGATTACTCTTCCTTACTTATTATATTTCGATGGGCTAAATATACTATGCATTTCAAAGTTTATTTGAATAAAATATATTTGTATCTATTTAAATAAAAATTAATGTTTATTCTAGGTATGCTTATTTGCTGATATTTTTTATATGTTACTCAACATAAATGTTAAAAAAACACAATTAAGTGCATATTGGAAGCATCGAGATGGTACCCGACTATACAACGCTAACTTCATTAAAACCGTGAAGATGAACACTTTCGCATTGTTTCTCAATTTAAGTTTATTTATTTATTTATTTATTTATTAATCCATGGAAAACCAACAGCTTCATACAAATTTAGATAACTTAGTTAACCACAAATAGCCAATTATAGGTTCTCACATTTAACAACTAAGTAAAAAAGAAAAAGCCTAACTTACAACGATTATACAGGGTCAGTAATTAACAATGAATAGGCCACCAAGTAATAGTAGACATTAAATACCGAGCCCACCCAGCACGCAAACCCGCCCGCACCCGAAAAGCAGTTATCTTACATTAAGATTGTTCGTAAAGTTATACAAATAATTTTATTGTTTTGATTTATAATGGTTTTCTGTACAAGTAATTATTAAAAAACATATACTCCGTATTACAGTACGCTAAGTACCTATGAGTTAGCATAATCTGATTCAGTATTGTTGAATTAATTTTCGAGATAAAATCTGCTAAGTAAATCTAAATTCAAAATTAAGAAAATAATACAAAAAGTAGAAATAACTTGTTCTATAATCTGTAACGAATAATTTTCAGTAGAAAAATCACGAATGTAGCGCGCAGAGTTAAAAAGTTATCGCATATTTCCCTTTTATTCGTCCTGCTGTAAAGTTGTCATTTTCAAGTTAGCGTAGTATTAGTTAATTGCTGGTGTCGCCCTGTACTAAAGAGCGACTGCGCCGTGCGGAGTCGCGGGCAAAAGCCAGTCGGTGTATAACATAACACAAACCTTCAGAACTGCGGCTTTTAAACTGGCGTACCCTTTATTGATTTGAGCCTGTGAATGAAAATGTCAATAAGCATTATTATAATTTTGCTCGCTTCCCTTATGAGCGTTATCATGGTAACAACAGTTCTGTTATAGCCATTACAGCATTGTTATTACCGTGGTTACGCTAATTACAGATATCAGCAACGGCGATTGGTGGCCGAATTATATCCAATTTTTTCATTATATTTTCAGAACTTATTTAAAAACTCGTAAAATGTGTAAAAAGAAGCCAGCTTTGTGTTAATTTGACATTGACAAGGAAAAAAGTAAAAACAAGCTGTGTGACGACCATTTTTTTTTTTAAGTCAGGGGAACACAGACGGAAGTCCAACAAAAATAAATTCAATCGAATAGATAAGCTCCTTTTTTTGAACCGTACCTACTGCAGTTTAGCTAGTGCAGTTATTTTAATACTTACAGAAATTATAACCTCGCTTAGCTAAAATAATAATGGATATTATACATTTATTATTTATAGCGACCCGCCCTCACTTCCCTCCGGGTACTATTATACACATAAACCTTCCTTGAAAAACTGATGGTAAAAACCGCATTAAAATCGGCGTGGTTTAGGGAGAAGTTAGCGGACATACAGACAGACGCGGAAAGCAAATTATTTTATACTATGTGAGGATTAGGCGACGATCTGATAAAGGTCGCGGGAAACCGCTGGATGACAGCAGCAGAGGACCGACCTTTGTGGAAAACCTTGGGGAAGGCCTTTGTCCAGCAGTGGACGTCTTGCGGCTGATAATGATGATGATGAGGATTAGGCTCGCTGTCGCCACTGCTAAATTACCACCACTGCTCAATTATGAAATGGACATAGCTTATACCCTGGATAGCTTATACATAGGCTACTTTTCATCCCGCAAATTTAAAAGTACCCGAGGGAGCAGCGATAAACGACCTCTACGCGGACAGAGTCACGGGCAGAAACTAGTATTTAATAAATTGTAACAAATAAATATACGTACCAGCTGAAAATTTATTATCGGTTAACATGAGATTTTCTATTCAATTCGGGATGTGGCAGGAGATAAAATTTGACAGGTGCCAGGGAAATGAATACATCTATTCCATATTCTAACGTACTAAGACTAAACGCTTAAGGTTTAAAATAAAAGTGTCCCTTCTTGATAGAATCGCTATAAAAAATGTGAAAATCGCAATAGTCGCTCAGTTAATAAAAGGTAATAAAACTCAGGACAAGACAGTTTTATTTTAAACCTTAAGCGTAAAGTCTTACGTTAGTATATGGAATAGATGTGTTCATTTCCCTAGCACCTGTCAATTTTTATCTCGTTCATGCATGTTAAAAAACCCGCAAGCCCGGACTTAGAAGGCCAGGGATTTAGGGCCCCCTCCCCCATCTCGGAATCATTCCATTATGGTTTAGCTGGTCAGTTTTGTGTGCAAGTCCCGCCACTGGGACTGGGATCTCTAGGCTGGCTGGGCCTAGGCCGGGGCCCTGTAGGCCTAGGTGAAAATCCGGCACTGACTGACGGGCCGAGATCAGTCGGTGGACTGTTGCCCTTTACACTTGACAAATAGCCGCAGAGTTCGAATTCGATAATAAGTGCAAATAAGGTACCTACAGTCGGCAAAAACAGTTCGTCTTATTTATTTTACTGAAACTTATTAAAGAAAGAAAGTAAAAAAGACAACAACAACACACTAAATTAATAATTAAAAATAACACAATAAGGAAAGATATTAAAGAGATAGTGGCAAATTGTTCCGAAACGGACCCAGCTCAGCATGTGCTGGCTGTGAAGCCAACGCTGGTCTTCCGCTGGTTCCGCTATTATGGTTTATACTTTCGATGATAAGAAAAAAAATATCCCTTGTTTAAGTATTATTCTATACAAACGCCATATTAAGATTGTTACCTCGCTAGCGGTCTTATCCATCTGTAAAAAGTTGTAAAAAAATAATTCAAATAATTAATTAATTTTAATTTCATTCAAAGCGATATTAGTTTTATTCACGAACGATTTGAACATTTTCATTTGAACGCGACTTATGAGTAAATGCTTTATTTAACAAAATTCTATGTATTATTTTATTTATTATGTATTCCATTCCTCACCCCTGAAAGTTTCTTTGGCGCACTTTTCAATTCATTGTACACGTGAGCCAATGAACCCTAAAACAGACAAACCCTATTAGTAGTAATAAGGTAATATTAACTGGTTTTTTTCAATGCGTCGAGTAAGCAGTAACCGGCGGACTAATGGTGCCTTGTGCCGTCTTGGGCTCGTAATTCAGAGATGAATGCATATTAATTAAACTGCCTGGGAGAAGGTGGAGCGTCGTCGCTCGGGTCGAAACCAAACGTTTAATCTGTTTCTATACAAAAACAAAAAAAAACTGATTCATAGCTGGGGTTCAAACCCGTAGTCTTTGCATAGTAGGCCAACGCTCTAATCATCAGGCTATTCAGACGGCGGCAGCCGGCCCGAAATTACGAACAATATAGCGCGTGTAATCTTTTTGCGTGAAAATACGGGGAAACTGAATTTTCCCTGATATGAGACCTAGCTAGATCGAACTTCCTCCCCCGTCGCGTATCGCCAATATACAAATGTTTCTCGTTTAATACGAGTAGTATAGGATAGGATACAGAGAAAACTTGCAACACTCGGGGCCAAATACTTGCGCTCAACACACATATGTGAACCGTAGGCTAACCGCGTTGTCAAACAGTGACAGATCAGGGCCCTTAGCCAGTGATACGAAGAGTCACGTGATCTACCAGTGACAATTTCTAGTCAGTTGACAGTTACAGTTCAAAAACGAAACGAATAGAAACGCTAGTTAGCGATGGGCATCTTGGCTAAGGGCTCAGGTTAAATATAGTCACTCCCTCTTATTCACAATCGCACAATAACTAAAGTATGCTTAAAACATACTGTGTATTATGACATATTTTGAATCTGACAGAAAGTGACAACGCATACTTTTATTAATAGTAGATTGTTCAACAAGGGACTAAAGTAAGCCATTATGACACGAGATATTTATACACCCGAGCAAAGCGAGGGTGGATGAAGTTCGAGTGTCATTATGGCTTTTTAGTCTCGAGTTAAACGCTCTACTTTTCACTTCGAATGCAAGGAAAAATAACGACGTTCTATACAAAATGACAATAGCAAAAAAATATGTTCCGCGGTTTTTAATTTTCTTTTCTTTTGTAAAGTGACGCTTTAAATGCTTGCATAATTAGCCAAAAGATTAAAACTTGAAAACTATTTTTTCAAAACTAATCAAAATTTATTGTGCATGGTCCATCCATAATAAATTAAATTCATCCTTAATATAATTAAATTGATTCATTTTCGTAATCATTAATCTTGTTTCACGAAATTAAATGTTTTTTTTTAAATATTTTTGCACAGTTTGAGGTTATTTCCACGCCCTAAAATGGTCTATACCACAGAATAAGTGCTTTCATAAAAACCGAACTATAAGAAACAGCAAAAGACATATATGACCTTTTTCTATTTATGGCATGGCATTCATATCGAGTTAGAAAGAGATGTCCTTAAAGGTATTCTTTTGTTTTCTATCATGTTGTCACAAGGATCTGTCAACGCCAGTGTTGCTGCTGAGTCGACAAAATTCTAGTATCAAGTGTTCATGTTTTGAAAATCTGAAAATATCGATATATATTCACAACACCGTCAAACTAATAAAGCTACTAAATGAAGAAGTCACCCTGACACAAAATTAACTATTCGCATATCGACTTTTTAATTTTGTAGTACGTAGGTTCGTGTAAGGGTCCCATGGCGGGCTCATCACGGTCCATTCAAATTTGACGTCTAAAACCTTTTGGCAACATGATGGAAAACGAAAGAATACCTATAAGAACATCTCTTTCTAACTCGTTATGAATGCCATAAATATAAATAGGTCAAACCTACGTCATTTGTTCTTTCTTATATTCCGGTTTCTATGCAAGTACTTATTCTGTAATAATTCTCCATTCACTTAAACCGTGATTGGCTGTTTAGGGGTTTCCAAAGTAAATATAAAAAAAATTACTTTAATTCCTAGAGATTAAAAAGGAACTTTAGTCCCGATATGCAGAGACTAAAGTAGCATTTTAAGAGCATGAGAAGTGAAAAATAGGTTTGTTGTGCGTTTACGAATAAGGGGGTAGTCTTTTAATGTGATCTGCGGGTTACTGGGCATGTTTATCACGTGGATAATCGTGGATAAAACATTTGTCACTTTCTGACCGTAAGTGCGAGAGTGACGGATGCTTTATCCGTCCTTATCCACCGTGATAAAGGCGGCCGTAGCATGGGTCCTTCCCTCTTATTATGATCGCCTTTATCGCGGGTAAACGTGGATAAAGCAACCATCACTCTTGCACTTACATACTGGTCAGATATACAGTGACAGATGTTTTATCCATGTTTATACACATCGATGAAGTGGACCGCAACAGGCCGATAAACTGAAGGGGTATAATAAATATGAACTTACAGCAAACGCCATATGTTCAATCTGAAAGCAAGTTCAATATTCCGTTTTAAAAATGTGAAAAAAATCACATTTTTTGATAGAATAGAATAGATAGGGTAGGGTGATAGGATTTATTGCGTAGGTGCTAAGGCTTTCTGAATATGTATCTATTCTTTTGATAAACCAAACAAATAATTTGTGATGTTTGATTTCAAGTAGTGATGGCACCAGTAAAGATAAAAAAGATATCTATCTATATATATAAAAATGAATTGCTGTTCGTTAGTCTCGCTAAAACTCAAAAACGGCTTGACCGATTTGAATATATTTTTTTTAGTTTTGTTCGCTTTAATACAGGGGTGGTTTACATTTACAATTGGACCCGGTAGGTGGCTCTGCGATCGGGCAGGACGACGTCTGCCGGGTCCACTAGTAAAAGATATTTATTCAGTAAGCCTACTTACTGAATAAATATCGTTTTTGACGTGTAAAAGTGCCCTTGCGGCCTACCGCAAGGGCACTTTTACACGTCAAAAACTACCAGCGCTTCCCATGAGGAGACCACTGCTGAGAAGAAGCGCCGCAAGAAACTCAACAGTTAGTCATTTATTAAACATAGTTAACTTATGAGAATGATACGACTTGTTGTAGCATTATATAAAACTGTAAATATAATGTAAAATATCTGCGTAGTTCTGCAAGTAATGGACAAGGACCATTGATTGACACATTATTCTTATTCTGAAGAAGATAAGTGTTATTCATTTTTTTGCAATAATCAATTTATAATCCTATGATCTTTGAATTAAAAGTTAAGTGTCCATTAATGGTGCCTGTCAGCTAAAAATGTCCAGTCGCCATCAGATATATCGTAGCGGGCGAGCTACTCAAATATTTCTGAACATCCTTAATTTTCAATAAGTTCTGTACAATAGAAATAGCTAATAATATCTGAACAAAAATCTGAATCATCGTCCTCCAAGGGCAAGAGTTAGTCAAGAGCAAACCCATTATCAATAAAAAAAAAAAAACAAAAAAAAACATCAATTAGTCGTAAACATAATATGAGCAGCTGATTTTCAATAAATTCTGAACAATGAAATTTTTATTAAGTCATATTTCTACATTTTGTGTTGTTGTTCCTTTTTGGCCGTAGAAACTAAACTGCACTACCTTTTTAGAACACCCTTTGAGACAATGTTCGTAGTTTAACAACCGGGACGTCCTCGTAGTTAGTTATGGAATTGTCTTATTTCAAAATTAATTTGGTGTAGTGAAACAATTTACTAGTTATTAATTGAATATTATGCATTCTGGCTTTAGGTACTTTCTTTGAGCCGATTCTGCTCTTTAACACAATATAACTTATCTAAATTTTCAATTCTTAATTTTATTAAATTATTGTTTTAGTTATAAATTAATTGATTAAACTTTTATGTATCAAAGCTTATTTTCTTTGAGCGCCTAAATATTTTGACTTCATGTAATTTGGAAAAAAATATTGTTAATTTATTATGAAACATAGAATCTCTGTTAAGTATGAATCAAATCTTTTGATATGTTAGTGAGTGAGTAAATCAACTTAATTTTTTATTGATTCAGATTATCGAAATTGCCCCATCACTTGCCCCGAAACTGAGCGATAGATAACGGGGTTTATTTATGAGTGACTCATTTAATTAAAAGGGGGGGTGGAATATTGTATAAAAGTCATTCATTTTTGAAGTTAGAAACGTGGAAATTAGTATATTTACTACTGTTAACAAATTAAAAAAGACTACTTTAGGCGATTTTGGATAAACTACCCCTAAAGGGTAGAAATGGGTGGCTTAAGTTTGTATCGGACTTTGGTCGTTTTTCAAGTTAGAAACGTGGAAATTGGTATATAGGCTACTATTAACAAATAAAAAACATAACTTTTGGCGATTATGGCCAAACTTAGGGGTCTAAGAAGATGAAATTGAGGGTTAAATTTTGTATGGGAGTTTGGTCGTTTTTGAAGTTAGAAACGTGACAATTGGTATATAGGCTACTGTTAATAAATAAAATAAAATCGGCAATTTTGGATAAACTACCCCTAAAGGAATGAAATGGGGGTGGTGATTTGTATGGGAGCAATTTCATCAATCATCATCAATTGGGTCAATTTTGAAATTAGAAACGTTGAAATAAAATATAGGCTAGTTAACAAATAAAAATATAACTTATAGTAATTTCGAATAAACTACCCCTAAGTAGGTGAAATGGGGAGTGGAAGTTTGTGGAAACTGGTATATATGCTACTGTAAAAAATAAAAAAACTACTTTCGGCGAATTTAGATAAACTATCCCTAATAAGGTTTGTATGGGAGTTTGGTCAATTTTGAAGTTAGTAATGTGGAAATTGATATATAAGCTACTGTTAACAAATACAAAATACAACTTTTGGTAATTTTGGAAAAACTACCCTTAAGAGGTTGAAATAGGGGGTGGATATTTGTATGGTAGTTCAGTAAATTCTCAAGTTAGAAACGTAGTACTGTTAACAAAAAAACACCACTTTGAGTGATTTTTGATAAGCTGTCCCTAAGGGGTGAAATGGGAAGTGAAAGTTTGTATGGGAGTGAACTCTTTTTTTGAAGTTAGATATATGGAAACTGGTTTCTAGACTACTGAATATAAAATATAAGTTTTGACGTTTTTGGAAAATCTACCCCTAGCAGGGCAAAAAGGGTTTTAAAATTTGTATGGTTTAAAGTTTTTATCCCTTCATGATACGTAACGAAAACATTATCTGCATTTTTTAACGAAAATACTGACTATCCGCAGACGAAGTCGCGGGCGGAAAGCTAGTTGAAAATAATTTCTAAAAAATCACGCCTAACACATTTTTCCCTCCAAAGCTCTCCAAAATATGTACATATTTAATAATGCAGATTTTTTTTGTATATTTAGTATATTAACTACCTAAACTTTTTAAACACCCTGGGTGCAAAAAGACAGGGTAATCCTACGATGGGTCCCAGGGCATGCGGGCATCGTCGGCAACGAGAAAGCAGACGAACTCGCACGAGTAGGAGCTAAGGGAACACAGTTTGGACCGGAGCCATTCTGTGGCATCCCCAATAGCCTAACAAAACTCACCCTGCGGATATATTGCTATAATGCAACTATTCAACATTGGAGGTCAACTCCAGGTTTAAACCATTCCAAGGCCCTGATAAGAGCATTTAGCAAAAAGGCTGCTACGGAGGCCTTAGCGCTAAGTAGGAACCAACTTCGCAACCTGGTTAGAGTGCTTACAGGGCACTGTTGCCTAAACAAGCACATGCAGACGATTGGGAAATGTGACACAGGGTTGTGCAGGCTCTGCCATCTGGCGGAGGAAACACCTCTGCACATTTTCACCGTCTGCCCGACCATGATGCGTCATCGTAGCTCCTCATTGGGAAAGCACATAATGTGCCCAGAGGAGATCAAGTATCTCGGCGCCAAAAAAGTCCTGCAATTCATAGAATTAACAGGGCTTAGCGGAGAACTGTAGGTTGTGGCGATCACAATAGATCAACTCTGGTCGCAGTATACTAGGTTATCTTAGCCTTGAATAGCCGCTCCCTGAATAATAATAATAATAATATTAACTAACTATGCTCTTGGTATAAACAATAAAACTTAAACAAAAAAATGTAAAGCGGATCTGAAATTACTTCATCGCAAAATTATAACCCCAAAATAATTTAAATAAAAGAAAAAGTTTAAAAACTAAAACCCGACTAGTACAAAAAAGTACTAAATAAAAAATAAGTTTAAAAACTTAAACTCGCACTGTAAAAAGAACGAAATAAGTTTGGACCTTTGTAATGTTTTACACATACCTACCCCCATTATGGTATTCCCTATCTGATTTACAATAGAACCACTCTTAGTCCTCGTATGATGACGTAGAGTCCAAATTTAGGAAAATCCAAGACATTGGCAGCAGGCATCACCTGTGAGTGGAACTTCATCCATTGCGATCGTAATCCTGCCTGCTAGGAAGCTATTCAAAATATTGTTCGTATTCGAAGGCCAGGAATTATTATAGCAATGTGCATTGCAGTTTGGCCCTCGACTACGAACAAGACATATAAGAGTTTTGGAGGCTTAAGACCGCCCGCGTAGACAGAGAGCTGAGTCCGGAGTTCCGAGTTTCACGTTCAGAGTTCTGCGTTCTCTAAGGGCCTGCGCAAACCGGCGGAGCGCAGCGCAGATCACTTTAAATTTATCAATGTATATTCGTCCCTATTTTAATTACAATAAGGTATAAATTTGAATGCTCTGAGACCGACCTCGGAGCATCACGGGGGATTTCTACTCTGCGGTTGCGGCTCTAAATTTATACCTTATTGTAATTTAAATAGAAAGGAATATACATTGATAAATTTAAAGTGATCTGCGCTGCGCTCCGCCGGTTTGCGCAGGCCCTAAATGTATACGTACCGGCCCGTGGCACGGTCCGACTGCCCGCTGTGTACGTTAACCGCGTGCTACACGGTTTCAAATAACGGTTTAAAACCGTGTAGGCAGTGGTTTTAAACCAAATATCGTATGACCTTTAAACGCCAAATGAGCTTGTTTGAAACCGTGTAGCAGCTCGCTTCTACCAAGGTAAAACCGTGGTTAACTTTATTGTTGGGACACTGTACATAATAGAGAACGCAGATCTCGGAACTGAACGCGGAACTCGGAACTCCAGACCGTTTTTTTTTTTGGACGGGTCCTTCGTAGTTAGCCTCTGACGGCTTTGACTACTTCACCGGAGAGAGGGCGAGCTCCTGAGGGGAGCTCAGACCGGACCGCTCTCTGTATGCGCGGGCGCTTAAATCAATGTTTGGGTCGCAAGGATAAATTTTACAATAGAAAATTTCTTACTTATCAAGCTATCATCTAGTTTAGTAAAATGCAGTACGAGTACTTACGACCTGAAATAAAAGATAACATAGTTAAATCCTTCCATGAAATGCTTTAAAGAAATTATTGAGTGTCTAACAATACCAAATCCAGCTAACAAGAAGTACGCTTTCTGAAATATTTGTGGTGGTTATTATTCGACTTATTATGACTTGTCAAGACCTGCCGAACCCATAGTACAAGCCTAGAGCTTAGTTTGGGACTAGGTCAATTTGTGTGAGATTGTCCTCTTAAAAAAAAGCCGGTCAAGTGCGAGTCGGATTCGCGCACCGAGGGTTCCGCACAAACTTGTAGGTATGTAAATAGTTCGTAAATCACGGGAATACAATATAAACTGACACGCAATAAGTATGCACTTTCGTACTTAGTGAGTGTCAGTTTATACGGGACTTATTTTTTATGTGATGTAACTACAAATTAACGGTTTTTGGATTTTTTCCTTTACTTGTGCTATAAGACATTGCTTCTTGCCAAATTTCATGATTCTAAGTCTACGGGAAATATGCGGCATAACGGCCGTATCTTTTGATTGCGTTGACTTAGATGTTTGATTTTTTCACTGATCCAAGGGATTGCAGACCTTAGTATTTGATATTAATTTCAACTAGATAACTTCACGCGTTCCTGAGAAAAAGGATCTTGACAGACACACTTACAGACAGACTGACAGACAGACGGACAACAAAGTGATCCTATAAGGGTTCAGTTTTTTTCATTTTAGGTACGGAACCCTAAAAGTTGTATTTTTCGGATAAACTATAACTGAATGTCTAAACTATTACAATTTTGTAATAAACATACCAAAACCTTATAAACCAAAGGGATCCGATCCACTGGCAATCAGCGTTGCAGCTCAAGTGCCGCAACACATGCTGAGTGGACCCCTACTGGCGTCAGGGAGCAGCACCCTATGGTTCCCGTACTATAATGACCGGACACGTATGCTTCGGTCATTACCTACACAAATTTGGGAGGGAGCCTGGCCCGCAGTGCCATGAGAAGGCGTCGTGACAATGCTAAAGAGGCACCACGGTGACTTTCAAACCGGCAAGAGGGTACGCCAGAGTGGTTTTAAGTGGGTTGCGCTCCTCTCTCCCTCCTCGCTCTGAGGAGGGGAGGAGTGAGTCCCACATATCCCCCCCGCCACTCCCATGGTGAGGGGAATGCATAAAGCATTTTCCACCCTGTCATAAAAAAAAGGGAGCAGCACCACCAATAGATATGTTGAGTTTGTTATGTTTAAGCTTAAAGACACGCTCGGGGTGCCAGACGTAGCGCAATCCACCATATCCTCGGAGTCATCCATCTTAAGTTAACACGACGTGGGCCACGTGGGTAATCGGGCGAGGAGTTAATTAGATAATCACAGAATATGAAAATTACAATTTAATGTCACTAGATAACGAAATACAATTGTCACTACTATCTTTAACCACCGTAACAATAATTATCTAAGACGTTCTACAGAATAGGTACGTGATGCATTGCCGTGATTCAGAGTGGATTGTCATTACTATGGCGGTTGCTTGCAAAATGCCATGACAATGCTCGGTCCGAATTACACCAGTGTTCTGCATTACGCCAGAGTATGCGAACATCACGCACACTCTTAAAAAAATCATCAATTTAATCGACGCGCCGTCAAGCTAATTGAGTTGGTGGAGAAGCTCTTTTGATTATAATAAAATAGTTTTCTTTCGTCTTCTTTATAATCAATAAATAAATATCAGGGGACAATCTCACACAAATGTACCTATAGTACGCTGAGAAAAATTCGTTTTGGCTTCACTTTAAAATATGATAACATGGATCTAGAATGTGATTAATTATACTAAAATAAAGTGATCGTAGTTAAATACAACGCCAGAATTCCACCATATAACGAAATTAATAATCAAATTTATAGATGAAGTAATGCAATAATGTGATGACCTTTCACCATAAGATTTAGTCACGGATTTAGTCATTTTGATATACAATACAGTGCTGTCCTGTTAAATAGTAGTATGTGACTGGTGCAATGAGAGGCGTTAAAACACGAGTATGTGTTTATAAACGAGCCGACAGGCGAGTTTCATAATAACATTACACGAGTGTTTAATGCCTAATTATGTACAGTTGCATACACTATTTTATCTACATACATATTATAAGCTCTCTATGATGCGTTCAGGAACCGCATGTTACGACACTTACGACCGGCATAGCGGCATTGATCAATTATTAGAACGTCAAAATTGGCGGCAACCGTAGTTTTTTTTAATTCAGAGACACTTATATTGAGAAATACATACTTAATTACACAGAAAACATCCATGACTCAGGAACAAATACTCGCGATCACACACAAATATTTGCCCATACTGCTTTGCCCGTGCCGCTGGTGCTCACAGAATAAACTGTCCGTCAACCCGAAAAAGACGGAGATGGTAATGTTCACAAAAAAACGCAACCTAGGCACTACAAACTCCCCAAACTCTTCGGGACCGAGCTCCAACTCTCAACCGAGGTAAAGTATCTTGGGGTAACGCTAGATAGCAAACTAAAGTGGAGCAATCACCTAAACAACAAAATCGACAAGGCAACAATCTCATTCTGGCAGTGTCGCAGAATGATAGGTAAAACCTGGGGACCGAACCCCAAGATCATCCTATGGCTGTACACGTCAGTAATAAGACCAATTATCAGCTACGGCGCGGTGGTCTGGTGGCCACGCACTAGACTATCCACAGTTGAGGCCAAACTAAAATACTGGTTGAGGGCTTAGTTCCCAGGTAAATGGTTCTACCCTAATACTACTTCTTAGGCCTAATCAAAACCGGAGGCTTACCATCCTCACCCCAAAATAAACTGTTAAGTTCAGCTGTGTCTGCTGATGGTGCAACCTATCACTCGTGTGAATACCTCCTCTTTACGAACCGGAGTTCAAGTTGTAAAGAGTCAGCCCCATATTATGTATATAACATATAAATATGTACTGGTTTTATGGGAACCAATCCTCAAACCCCCCAGGAGCCGTAGCAAGCTAGGACACAGATAAAATTTGACAGGTGTTAGGTTGGTGTGTAGGTGACTAAATGTAACGTAAAAGTCACCTTGACACAAAATGAACTATTCGTGTATCGACTTTTCAATATGGTAGTACTGGAGGTTCGTGTAGGAGTCCAATGGCGGGCTCATAGCGGTCCATTCAAATTTGACGTCTAAAACCTTTTGTCAACACGAAGGAAAACGAAAGAATAGGGACATCTCTTTCTAACTCGTTATGAATGCTATAAGTAGAAAAAGGTCAAATATATGTCATTTGCTGTTTCTTATAGTCCGGTTTCTATGCAGGGTACTTATTTTGTGGTGAAACCAAAAGGTGAAAATAAAAACTCGTCGATTTTTTTTATGCATTTTCACGCATAAATTTTCATGTTGTAAGTAAACCGATTTCAATGTAATGAGCGATTTTGGTATATTCAGCAAGAACTTAGGCATTTGCATTCCAATAAAACTGATGATGAAGATCAGAAATGACCACCGGAACTCCTTCATAATAAGTATAAATTACATTTAATAATTTACTGCCGCATTCAGCGACGTCAATTAATTTTCAAGTTTGATTAAAGTTGCTGCGTCTTATTCTATTGCTACAGCAAAGAAAGTGACAGCAGCAACTTAAATCAAACTTAAAAGTTAATTGACGTTTTTTAAAAGAAAGATATTGGAGATTATAGAGAACAGAAGAGGAGGAATGATTGGCCATTTATTGCGGCACGAGGGCACGACAAGCTTATCAAAAACATTATAGAGGGAAAGATTGAAGGCAGGAGAGGGAGAGGAAGACCAAGAAGAAGCTACATGGACCAAAATAAGGAGAAGGTGCAGGTCGTGTCGTCTAAAGAGGTCAAGGAGCTGGCAGAGAGGAGAGAGGAATGGAAATTGCTCCACCGACAAGAGCAGAGCTCTTAAATTAAGAGAGAGAATATAGAAGTAAAGGATCTGACTATTGGTAGACTGTCCAGCATAGCTACTTTACCTTTGAAGATATTACCAAAGTATTAATATGTACTAATACATAAATCCTCAGATGACATCAGACCACATCTTGTATTTTCTCGCTTGTCACTCAAGCTTTCGGCACACCAAACGCGTGTCTGGCGCGTCGCGCTTTGAACGCGGGCCCGCGCTTGTTGTAAAACAACAAATCAAATTGAACCCAGCACACCAAAAAGTAACGCGTGCCTGCGCAGGGCACGCGTTCGAGCTGCTTCGCGCACGCGACGCGCCGCAGTCGCCGCAGACAACTCGGGCAGCGCGTCGCGTGGCGTGCGCGTAGCAGGCGCGTCGCGCGCGCTGGCACGCGTCGCGTCAGCGCGGCGTTGGCGCAGGTACAAGTCGTTGTGTTTTTTACAAACGCGTGGTGGGGGTACGCGCGCGCCGCGCAGCATGTCTCACCGAACGCAGCAGCGAGGCGTGCGCAGCGCTGGCACGCGTTGAAGCTGCCGCCTGCCTGCGGTGTGCCGGGTGTTGCGTCGCTCACGCCACGCGACGCGACACGACGCGCTTGACACGCGTTTGGTGTGCCGAAAGCTTTAGTGTGTCTTTACTGTTACAGACCAGTTTAAGAGAGAGATCCAAGGATCAAACAAGTTACAAATAACTTGTACTTGCTGTCCAGAGTCCTTAAAAATCCTGCAAGAAGTCATAGGTATCATATGTAGAAACCCTTGTGTGTAATATAAAAATCTCATACTGTGTGTACAATTTATTTCAATTAAACAAAAAAGATCGTTTTGGACAGTTTTATTTATAATAATAAAGAGAGGATAAATTGATGACACATGAATTTTCTTCCGCACTACATACTGTATATTTTCTTTTAGAAAAATATATAGTGGCTGCTGCGCGCGACTAGGCCGAGCGAACCATACTGTGCAAAACAGCCATCCGCACTGCACGCAGCAAACATACTGAGGCACCATGGAGCTCTCTATGGACAAAAATCCACTGCTCCAATCCAATGCTCGCTCGGGGCGCGGCGCGTGCGTTTGCTTCGGCCGAGGCACGTCCGCACTAACCGAGCATTTGCTGAGCTAGGCAGCCTCGGCGAGGCTGCTCTCCAAGTGTGGAACTGTAGACCCAGCTAACGTCTCCGCACGGAGGCGCGGTACCGTGTCAACGCTCTCGGCGGATTATCGTCATACAAATTTTCAATCCGCTCGACCGCGCTCCGTCGCGCCGCTCCCGTGTGTTCGTCGCCATAGTGACATTATGCTTGTGGCAAACTTGTTCTGGGCATATTTTACACTTCGTGGCACAATTATTGTAGGTACATACATAGCTATTGATAACGCCTCCGCCCGTATGTTTCGCTAGCACATCTGAAAAAACGATGTATATACTAGATAAAAAGCTAAAGTTTTGTATAAACATAACCTCAAAAAAAAATTATTGCAACAAAAATGATTAGCTTATTAAATTGTTTTGAAACTTAAAAGAATTTTTTGATTAGTTTGTTAAATTGTATTGCCTTTTATGAAATTATAATCACCTGGAAAGTTTCACATTCTGAACTCGGCCGAACAAAAATCGTGATTCACCGCTTAGGTACTGTACTTAATTTCGGCAAATTTTAAATGCCTGCCTTAAAAGGTTGTCTTCACGCTGGATCTTTGAATATTCATTTGCTGACGTAGTTTGTAAATTATGTATAAAAAACGCAAGTGTAATCAAGTTCAATTCTTTGTTTACTTTTCAATTCAATTTTTTGTTAAAATGGCGTCTGTCCATGAGGACAATTCTGCCAATGTCAAAGTTTGAGGTTACATATGATCGGTTCTTGAAAATGTTATTAAAACATTTAGAGTGTTATATTCTCCGAGATCAGAGGCAAGAGTGTCGGCCGCCGCTCGCGCTGACCACTCCACCAAGCTCTTCAACACCACTGAGGCACTAAAAAACGCGACAAAATAATCGACTCGTGCAGCAACCAACACTCTTGTCACAGAACTCCTTTGTTTACTTTCTCCGTTTCTCGAGGAACAATAACACTGACAGTGACATTAGTTCTCTATGGTTATTTGCTCACTTCAAGCGCGTCACACACGGAGCTATAATTTATATTTTGGTATATTAATATATATTATAGCCAGGCATCTTAAGATATATTTTCGTATAGTTTAGGTGTATTTTCCGTACTAGTTGACAGAGTCATAGCTGCGTGTGTGGACTCTGTCAACTAGTACGGAAAATATATCGTAATATACCGACCTATAATATATATTATAGCTCCATGTGTGACGCGCTTTACGCGATCCGCTTGATCGTCTCCGAACATCATAATATGTTGGAAGAAAAATAATATTTAATTACTCTAGCAACGTTTTATTCGTGCTGTCATTTTATCTGTGACCTAGCTTGCTACGGCCGCAGCTTTTGCAGGTTGCTTAGCTGCTCAACCTGTGAGCCCTGCTACGACCGAGGATGACAAATGAGAATGGTGGGCGTTATACAGATGTCTATGTTTGTAAAAAGATCATCTGGGCTTGCCCAAAGCTCTTTTAGACTCTAATAGCTCCAAGCTAGACCCGGTTGTCACCATTAGGTTAGGTATAACTTGTCAGACTTTCGGTGAGTCTGGTCACCGCTCTGGTACGAACAATGCTAATCTAGCTTAATTCAACCCACAAAATTTCCCCAAAACAAATCTGCAGTATAATCCCCAACTAAATTTTAATAAATAAGCAACACGCCAGACACACATGACAACTAATAAAACAATCCTTACATCCTGAAAATGTACACAGAACAATACACACAATAAATTAAATCAATAAAGTCAAAAGATATAAGAAACCCATCCATAAATATACATTATGAAAAACGAACCCAATGTGTAGATGCACGAAGAATACAAGAAGAAATATCCAGATGTTTCCTATGAGTTCCCCTTTATGCTTTTTCTCTCTACTTTTTCCACCATGCGAATCACGCCACTCTTACAAATACAAGCAATTTTAACCTTTATATCCTTTATCCAACGTACATTCCTTTATACATACTTTTTCCACAAAATGCCAATTCCCGCCAAATTAGACCAATAAAATTTCTGATTCTAAACCAATCAACGTCGCTAATCAATATGCATTGCAACCAATACCAAGCCACGAAACATCGATAATAACAAACCATAGTGTGATAAACTTATTGACCAATGGCAATCGCTAAATCACTGTATTTTAACCAATTACTTGTATTAGTCCGATAAACGTTTCGTTTAGAAATGTAACAAAATGTAAAAAAATAGCAATAATATTTTATAAAAATGATTATGCTTAGACACATGAAAGAGTACAAGTAATTTTTCCTAAATTCAAAATATAACTTTATTTTCAGGCGATAATGATAAACATTTCAGAAATCAGAATGTTGGTATTCACATCAATGTTACAGGTATACTACCTTCAAACATTGATTGGTTTGTTTGTTCAGAAATTAAACTAAGTCGTTTAGAAATTATATTGTACTGATATAAAATCAAGTAATTGTTAATAATTTCAATGTATAGGTATGTTATAATAAAAATGGAAGGATAATCAAATATTGTTTCATGTTAAAAAGTTCCGTTTACAGTTAAGTGGTACCTACGCATACCTTCCTTCTCTGTGTTATTACTATTAACCAATTAACAGACGCTTTAGCTTTAAAGCTTAAAACTATTAAGTTTGTTGTTTAATCTCTCGTTAGAGCCTAAACTGGAGCTGAAATATGTTTGTGAATTGTACGGGCATATCCAGACCGTTTTACACCATCCAGCCCTGTAACGGCCACTATCTCCCGGACATTCTGTACATATTTGTATATTTTTATACGTACCTTCTTTTCTACCGCCGTTAACTTTTTTTTGGATATCCACTGTAAAAAAAAATAATGCATGTTTGAAATGTAACCCTTAGAACGCTAAGAATGAAAGTTGTCGTGTGTCGTGCCTACCACGCCACAGACGCTTATAGCTATAATTCGTATGAATCAAGTTGAATTTTGCCTAGCTTTTGAAACATGTTTGGTATCTGTATTTGACGTAGGCGTCGAAAATGACTAACATGAAAGGATGAGATTTTGAATCCATCTATCTATACAAATAATACAATCGTTAAGACCAAAAAGTCTGTACATTGAAGATTTAAAAAAAAACCGATCAGGGCGACTTAATAATAAGTAACTAAACATATTAAAAATACTTTTAAAATTTTTGTTTGTTTGTTAGTTTGTTTGTTTGTTTGTTAGTTAGTTTGTTTGTTTGTTCGTTCGTTTGTTTATTTTTTTTTGTTTGACTGGGCATCACGTAAAAACTACTAAACGGATATTGATGAAATATTCATATTTCACTCCTCCATTCACTCCTCCGAGATTGTGTATATGCGGTTTTTTCAAAAAATAGAATCTTTTATTGACTCAATTGGTGTTGTCATAATTGTCGGGGACCTAAATCTGAATCCTAGGTATACTTCTTCTGGTATCTTAAGTTACTATTGTTACTTTACTACTGTGTGTGATTTGATAGAGATGAATGAGGTATTAAATGCGCATGGAGGAGTGTTAGATGTGGTGTTGGTGCGAGAACGCGCACGGGATGTTCTGGTCAGTGAGGCTACGGAGGGTAGCCTAGTTCCATATCCCGACACTTATCACCCTCCCCTGGAAATCTCTATCCCGCTCACAAATGCCGTAAGTCACTCTGCAAAAATTGAACCTAGTAATGTAGATACAAAGCGTGACTGGAATTTCTCCAAAGGTAATTACGAGCTTCTTTACAAACTGATCGCCGACGTGTCCTGGAAGGATGTCCTTGAGGCCCGTAATGTCAATATCGCCGTAGATAGCTTTTATGACATAATTTATGGTATTTTTGACGCGTGTATTCCTAGGAAGAGAAGGTCTTGTAAGCCCTGCAGATGTTATCCGGTCTGGTTTACAGCGGATCTTATTAAGGACATTAAGCGGAAAGCTTTTCTTCATCGTGAGTGGAAACGCTCCGGTAACAGGGAGGTTTATACAAAATTTTCTAATCTCAGAGCAAACATTAAACTTAAAACATCCAGAGCTTACGATGATTATATTAGCTATATTCAGACAAAAATTACAACTAACCCTCGAGCTTTTTGGCAACATATAAGCAGTCTAAAATCCAAAGGAGGGTTCGAGAATCAGGTGTCATACAATGGAGAGCTACATGAAGGCATAGATGCGGCTCAAGCTTTCGCAGACTTTTTCTCAAGCGTCTTTCTTCCCTACGTACCTCTCCTCGATCACGCAAGGATTGTTCAGGAAGACATGTCTAGGACTGCAAACTATGTTCATATCGACACGATTTCTCCTCAGGATGTAAAAATTGGCATAGCTCGTCTAAAGCCTCAAAGCTCGCCGGGTCCTGATGAATTTCCTGCGTACGTCTTGAAGGGGTGTAAGGATTGGCTAGTACTGCCATTATCGCATATTTTCAACCTATCCCTAAGCACCGGGGAGTATCCTAATCAGTGGAAGGTCACACGAGTGCGTCCTATTCCCAAGTCAAGTGGTGGAGCTAATGTTGAAGATCATCGTCCTATAGCCATTCTCTCCTCGATTGCCAAGTTGTTTGAATCAATCATCAACAGACTCATAGCCTCTCAAATAAAACCAAATCTCTGTGACTCACAGCATGGTTTAAGGCCGAAGCGATCAGTTGAAACTAATCTTTTAACCCTTGTTGACTCTATCTCTGAGCATTTGGACCATGGTATACAAGTTGATGTGTTGTACTTTGACTTTAAAAAAGCATTTGATCGTGTGGATAATGATATACTTTTAAGTAAGTTATGTAATATCGGCTTCTCGCCCAAACTGCTCCGCTTCTTTGCCAGTTATCTGCGTGACAGGCATCAGTACGTTCAACATGGATGCTTCGTTTCCAATTCCTACCGCACTCGTTCGGGAGTCAGCCAGGGTTCGATTCTTGGCCCGCTTCTATTCGGCATTATGATAAACGACTTGGCTTCTGTCCCTAGATATGCCAGGTGCCTACTCTATGCGGACGACTTGAAGCTTGTTTATGGCGTGCAACAACTCTCTGATTGCGAATCGCTTCAAGAGGACATCAACCGGATCTATCAATGGAGCATTGACAATAAACTTCTTTTCAACGCCGGAAAGCGTTCCGTGATGTCTTTTAGCCGTTCTCATGGTTTCCTATCTGCAAAATACCTGCTAAGAACGGAACCTATTATACGCGTTGACACTATCAGAGACTTAGGTGTAATTTTTGATACACACCTCAACTTTCATGTCCATATGAAGACTCTAGCTTCCGAGTGCTACCGGCGGTTGGGATTTGTTATCCGCAATGCCCGTGACTTTCACAACCTCAGGGCCATTAAGCTTGTTTATACCGCTCTAGTGAGGAGCAAACTTGAGGCAGCGTCCATCGTGTGGAACCCTCACGAGGTCACTTACGCCTTGCTTCTGGAGAAAATCCAAAAGGCGTTTCTGCGATTTTTATACAAGAAAACTTACGGGTACTACCCATTTCTTTACCCAACCAAGTTTCTGCTTGGCAGCTTGGGATTTAGTTCTCTGGAAGCGAGGCGTAATTATGGGCTTTTGACCTGTGCGTGCCGAATATTACGTGGAGACTCCGACTGCCCGGAATTAGTGGCGCAACTGGTACGTATATTCGTGCCCTCACTGTCTCAATCCAAATTTAACTTTCGACCGCGCAGCCGCGATCTATTGGCAGTTCCAAAAGCGCGCACTGTGTCGTACAGGACCTCAGCACTTGTTCGCGTTCTGCAATATCTGAATGCGCTTCTCGCCTCAGCACCTGACTGCGACATTTTTGCAAGTAACTGGAAGATTGTATGTGGTGAATGTATGAGGTTCTGTGAGGCGATGGATGACCGTCCTTCTTCAGCTCATTGATCATAAACGCAAATGTTGTTATCTGTAGTGCTGTGCTACGTGTAAATGATTGTGTTTTTGTTATTTCGTATGAATTTCACAGTGCCTTGGTGTATAACTGTAATACTGTGTAATTATTTAAATAAATAAATAAATAAAATAAATAAATATTAATAAGTCTATTTAAATAAAATCAGAATAACATTTAGGCTATAGAAATTTTGGAAAATGTTAGAAGAAGGGGGTAAAAAGAGGGGATAAAGTTTGTATGGAAAAACCAATTTAGATTGTTCTAGGATCATGAAACTCAGAATAAATATTTAATAATAAAAATAAAGAAATACCTGTTTCAGAGTTCTTTTTTATCTCATCCAAAAATGCAAAAAGGGTTTTATGTTTAAAATTACTGGAATTCATACAATTACAAAATAAAAACCAATGAAGTTTGACCTTTGAAACTTGCTACATAATAATATACTTAAAATAACAAATAAAAAAACTACTTTCGGCGATTTTGGATAAACTACCCCTAAGGGATGGAAATGGGGGGTTAAAGTTTGTATGGGAGTTTGGTCGTCTTTCAACTGTTTTTCATACATTCGCTGCGGGGTCCTTTACTTAGTATTCATACTGAGTAATTTTATCGCAATTTGTTTTTGTCTTAGCGTAGTAACAAAATTTTAACGTGTTAAAGTTTCATTTTAGCAATATTTTCAGTACTTTTTGTACTAAATAAAATTGTGTTCGTCATTTCGGTGTCGCTGCGTGATTTCGGTGGGTAAAATCACCATCGAAATGACGCCACCGAAATGACGACAATCGAGTATTTTGACGATTAGTGCTAAACCAATCATGCTATAAATGTACAGACTTTATCTAGAAATAATAATAACATGTGATTTTACGTGTCAAAAGATAAACTTGAATAAAAACATTTTTAACCCTCAAATAGTATCCCACGG
The DNA here is from genome assembly GCA_963241965.1 of Tortrix viridana. Lineage (NCBI taxonomy): Eukaryota > Metazoa > Arthropoda > Insecta > Lepidoptera > Tortricidae > Tortrix > Tortrix viridana. Next base: position 2,617,553 of record OY725197.1, on the reverse strand, counting down.
GAATGACGTTTAAGAGAACCAAACTACGTCGCGTAAAAGACTTACCTCTCCAGATGCTTAATAATCCGTTGTAACGCGTCCACTCCGCTTGACAGCTGAAGTACAACTAACGTACTTGCCTAGAGTAACGCAAACATGGCGGTACAACTGTCGAGTAAAGAGTTATTCGCGGGTGTTTGAGCGTTATGATTTTAGTTGCTAAGCGTGGGACAAGATTACATTAGCCTGTATCTTTTTATATCAATATGCATTTCTAATAAACAAAACAGAGTGAAATGCGTCTTTTATTCTAGTTTCTAATGATGTATAATACTCATTAATACGTTTCTTAGACATGCAGTTATGCTAAATTGTTTGAAGTAAACCGCAAGTGGGACAAGGCTCACAGACTTAGTGCACCATGGAACCTGAAACTTTTTTTTTTTGGTCTTTTTTTGTATTATGACAATGTCAAAAATGTAATGTCTGAATGTATTTTAGTGTTCTTAATGTGTAAAAAAAATACTGTGGTGTTTATTTTATTCGTTTTCTTTTAATGAGCTTGGGACGTCTAAAAATTCGCTCTAAAAATACACCCATATAGTATGCACTTACCTTGGAGGTTCTAACTACAGGATCCTAAATTGAAACACGGGTGCCTGTCTAACAATTTTATTATAGGGTATGAAATAATTAACGCAAGTACACTAAAAATTATAATATAATTTTCATATTTATTACACTTATATTAGAACACTTCAACATCACAAATCATAAAAATTATTTCATGTAACAGCACGTTGATCTTGCCTCGGGATTCTTCAAAATTGTTCTTGCCACGGTTCTTCAAGTTAATAAATCACGACAAAATATTGCACATCACGAAACAAAAAACGTTTTTATTTCAGCACTAAATCGCCAAATAATATCACACGATCACCGAAAAAATATGTGACACAATATTTAAAAAAAGAACACTAAATTCACTCCACTATTGGTCAAGTTTGACCAATTCCACCTACTTCCACAAACAAAAAAAAATAAAATGTAATGTATATCACACGCGAGACGTAATCGATTGTTAACGAACGCAACGACGTTTCGAAAAAAAGATGGTTTATCAAAAGGTAACGTACAACACTACACTACAGGTATTGAAATAGGCTTGAACACGAAATGATTTATTTGGATAAGGATTAATACAAAAGTATGGATAACAGGTCTGATTTTGGTCGGCATTTCTATCAACTTTTAAAATGTAAAAAAGTTGTTATAGTGATATAACTACAATGGTTGGACATATGGTATTACGATGTTTTTTGTAGATATTGATAATGTTCTTTAATATTGTTGAACCTTTTTTTGTTTTATCATCAATAGTTTCCGCGGCGCATGCGATGAAATACATTTTACGGCAATTTTATTTACACCTTTGGTTATTGAAGTTTTAGTAGGGACCCCTATTTTTTTCTAGTAATAACTATCGCCTATGTTACTCACGGATAATGTAGCATTCTAATGGTGAAAAATTGTTTGTAATCGGTCCAGTAGTTTTTGAGTTTATTCGTTACATACAAAATACAAAAATACAAATCTTTCCTCTTTATAATATTAGTGTAGATAAATAAATACAAACGTATGTCGTTTAATAAGTAGGATAAATAGCGTAAAGGGCAACACAGACTCAGCGCCGGCCGACCTCGGCCCGTCAGCTCTTCGTATTAGAACACAGAGTAGTCAGTTTCTTGCACGATTTCATACATTTCCTCATAGATGTCGGCCGGCAGCTCGCCTGACGGACTGGCACTATCACAATATGTATGTACAATGTCGATCATGCGCGAGCACCTAAACTACCACTTACCTCCAAGGTTTTTTCGAGCATTTTTCCCTGAAAATATTGAATTAATACAAGTAATTTGGAAAAGATACCGGTCCAGTGCGAGTCGGTCGGACTCGCGCACCGAGGGTTTCGTATTTAAGTCCGTACTTCAAAAATACACCTTTTTATATACTTTAATTCGTATGCAATAAGGTCTATTTTGAGTACACAAATTTTCAAACGTTTTTGTCAATTACTCGAAAACTATAAATCCCATCAAAAACATAACATGTACAAAAATGCCCAAGTCTCGCAATGCATCCACCGTAAAAAGTTGGGAGATCGAATGTAAACCAAGTCGGTTAATTCAGTACCTACCTATCTATGGGAGCAGCTATCCAACCACTTTGTTATAAATAGATACCTTGTTAGGTAACTAACAACATTTTATAGTAACCATAATATCAATATATTTTTTTTATTTCTTTAATAAATAGAATGACTTGGGAATTGCACACAGCAAAAGAATCTACATAAAACAATATCTATCTAATATTAGTGCACTTCGTGCATTTATTTGTTTTGTTTGTTTGGAGGATTATTTAAATTACTTAGTAGATTTTGTTGCTGTGTGCAATTGCCAAGTCACTCTATTTATTAAAGAAATAAAAAAAATAATTGATATTATGGTTACTATAAAATGTTGTTAGTTAACTAACAAGGTATCTATTTATAACAAAGTGGTTGGATAGCTGCTCCCATAGATAGGTAGGTACTGAATTAACCGACTTGGTTTACATTCGATCTCCCAACTTTTTACGGAGGTAGCATTGCGAGACTTGGGCATTTTTGTACATGTTATGTTTTTGATGGGATCTCATTTCTTTTTGTAGGTCGGGGCTTTTCTCAGAGGCTTTGATGTACTGATTTTTGACAAGTCTGGACGGTAAATGCATCTAAGTCTATTATATTCAGAAATAGCAGAGAAAGTTGATATTGATTAGACGTAAACCGCCTAGACTTGTCACACTCGAAATTGTCACATATGCTTGACCGCATGTAAATACTGAAGAACGAATGTCCATCAATATACTATTAAGACTTACTGCCGCACTCAAGAGCCGTCAATTATTTTTTTAGTTTGATTAAAGTTGCTACGTCTTATTCTATTGCTATAGCAAAGAAAGTGACAGCAGCAACTTTAATGAAACTTAAAAGTTAATTGACGTCTCTGAGTGCGGCCGTTAGCCCTTGACGTATCGTAATAGCATAGGCTATACATATTGGAAACTGTTCGCGATGAGCATAAGCTTTATTAATAATTTCAAATTTTGTTTTGACCGGACCAAGCTCGTACACATGTTCATTATTAAATTTAATACGTATTTTTTAATTATGTATGTATTTTCATGATCAAGCTTTAATCCTTGTACTATACCGATAGAACCGTTAACAAGGCCTAGACTTACGTCAATATTACGTCTTAACATTACTTTTTGGGGCAATCTATGCTATCTACGGCTGTAAGTTTTATTATTTCGGAATATGGAAGAGATTTAAGCATTGCGCTGTTTAATTGTTGACACAAGTTTTTAGATCTCTAGCAAATAATATCAGTAAACAAACTATTAGGACATTCAATCATCGAACAAATAATATCAAGCGAAATTATAGACACTTATTTGTAATGAGTTTAAGAAGTTCAATATGTATATAATAAGTGTATATACACTGCATCCTAAAAAATATATATACATTGCATTCCTCGGAAGATGCTTCCTAGTATCGGCAGCTCAATAGGCAGATTTCAAAGTCTCTTACTCGCGATATACGCGCCTCTACAATACTAGCCGTATTGAGGAGGCTATCGAGCGAAACAAGGGCTCGAAAGTGTTCGCACGAGATCTGTCTATTGGGCAGAGTGTGCTGGCAAAGCTGAAGACCGAGGACGGCAGAATCGGATCGTTGAAGCCCGAGCTTTTGGGAGAGATCGAAAGGTTTTACGGACAGCTATACTCGACACATTCACCTGTCAGCAACCGAGCAAAAGACCCGAGAGCTAGGTTGACCCGACACTTTACCGAAAACATCTCGGACATCAGCCTGTACGAGATTAGTATGGCTCTGAAACAGCTTAAGAATGGCAAGGCACCTGGTGATGACGGAATTACGGCTGAGCTTTTGAAAGTGGGTGCCGGGTGGTACACCAGTACTGCGAGCTCTTCAGAAGTTATTTAATTCCGTCATACTCGAGGCCAAGACGCTACGACCATGGCATAGAGGTGTGGTGGTGCTGTTCTTCAAGAAGGGTATAACCCACCCCACCCACCCAATTGAAGAACTAAAGACACATCACACTTCTGAGCCATGCCTATAAGCTGTTCTCAAGTCATCACGAACCGTCTCGCGGGCAGGTTTGATGATTTTCAGCCTATCGAACAAGCTGGTTTCCGAAAAGGCTTTAGTACCGTAGACCACATCCACACGCTGCGGTAGGTTACACAGAAGACAGAATAACATAACCAGCCACTATGCTTAGCGTTTGTTGACTATGAGAAAGCCTTTGATTCAGTCGAAACCTGGGCCGTGCTACAGTCTCTCCAGAGGTGCCAAATTGATTACCGGTACATCGAAGTGTAGAAGTGTTTGTATAAAAACGCCACCTTCTGGACCAGAACTCGAAACCCATTCAATTTTTTATTTTTTTTATAAGAGAGGGAGGTAAACGAGCATGCGGGTTACCTGATGGGAAGTAATCACCACCGCCCATGAACACCGACAACTCAAGAAGAGAATTACAGCGTGGACGAGGAGTGAGACAGGGAGATGTTATACCGAAACTGTTCACTGCTGCGTTGAAAGACGTTTTCAAGCTTCTGGACTAGAAAGGACTTGGCATCAACGTCAACGGCGAATACCTCACCTTCGATTTGCTGACGATATTGTAGTCATGGCTGAGACCCTGGAGGAACTGGGCACAATGCTCGATTACCTCAGTAGAGTTTCTCAACAAGTTTAGTGGGTCTCAAAATGAATAATGGAGAAGACAAAAGTTATGTCAAATATCCATGTTGCCCCTTTAAAAGTTGGAAACTCTAGGCTCGAAGTTGTTGATAATTATGTTTACCTAAGACAAGCAATCCAGCTAGGTAGATCCAACTTCGAGAAAGAGGTCAATCGCCGAATCCTACACGGCTAGGCAGCGTTCGGTAAGCTACGGAGCATATTCTCGTCCCAGTGACCGCAGTGTCTTAAGTCAAAAGTATTTGACCAGTGTGTGTTGCCAATCTAATCGCTCGTGCTAATGAGCGCGGTTGTCGTTGCCACTCACTGCGGAACATAACATCGACTCCCCCCGCACCTCACTTGCTGCGAAACATCGCGTGCCCCGCGCGGTCCCTTGCAAACATAGGTCAATGACGAGTGCGCTCACGAAATCTCATTTCTTTTTGTAGGTAGTCCACCATTATATCCACTACCTAGTCTTATAAATACGATTACAAAGTTACTTGGTCAGTTCGCAAAATTATTTTTTCATGGACTTTATATGGATACGTGAATTTACCAACCGCAAAGGAAACGGGACTGAAATTTCAGGATGTTTAAGTTTTTCCTTTCTATGTGGGCTAAACACTACCTGAATGCAAAATTTGAAGTTTGTGTGTCTGCTAGAAGTACCTTAGAATTTTGATGATCGGTGAGTCAGTCAGTGACAAAATTAAGGAACTTTGACTTGCAATAATTCTTAAACTACTGGTTCAAATTGAATGTAATTTGGAAATATATATAGCTATGTAATGTTCTCATGGTCACTGAAAATTTAGGCTTCTAGTTATTTCCACAACGAAGTTACAGGGGGTTGAAAATGGCCCGAATGGCTTCGGGAAAAGGATGGTACGGCCGTGCCTTTTTTTGCTCGACTTGGCGGGGGCACTGCCGTGCCCCCAGATTTTGATTATCTATAAGTTAATGTTGCAATTAATTATCTATAAGTTAGGAATTTTTCAGATTTTTCGGTTCATAAACTTCGGAGATAAGGGACAACGGTCATTTTTTTGAAAATTTTTGGTTATAAATCAAAAAGTACGTCACGGAAATTTCTAAAAAAATAGTTTTGAATCTTGGAGATTGAGCACTTTCACATGACACTTGCTAGAATCAAATCACTTTCATTTATCAACCCCCCTTTCTAGACCCCTTTTCAATTATTCATAAATTAATCTCATATTTTCAGGGTTCCGTACCTCAAATGAAAAAAACTGAACCCTTATATGTCGGCGTTTTTAATAATAACGCCATCTGGTGGCGATTGATTAAAATATCAACCTCGCAGGCAGCAATACTACGCCATCTATGATTATAATGCAATCCGTGGATCAGGTGACGTGCGGACAGGCACCATGTTGGTTTTTTTAGAAATGAAGGCGAGGAAATCAGTAAGTCTCCTATCTTACCACACTCAAATTCCCACACCAGAAGAGGGGATGAATTGCCCTGTGCTACTAATAGTTCGCAAATTCCTGACCTAACAAATAACAATGAGTCTGGCCAAATTTTGGCATCATTGGCATATTAGAGAAACTATCGAATCAACAACAAGCTAATTTGAATGCAAATAACGAACTTTTAGCAGGAATATTATCAAAGGCCACGGCCTCAACACAACGTCCTAGATTAAGTGATATCTATATAGCACCGTTTAATCCTGACGGTGAAGTAACCGTTCGAGACTGGTGTGAACACGTAGATCGCGCTAAACAACACTGGAACCTTACCGATTATGAGATTTGTACCAAAATTGCAGGGTTGTTACAAGGTCGAGCCAAAACCCTCGGAGACACCTGGCTGGTTAAGTCCTCGTTATGGAATGATAAGCGCGATGCTTTAGTGCAAACTTTTGAACCCGAAGCCCGGTACTCGAATGACATTCTTAAGTTGCGTAATTTTAGGTTTGATATGTCAAATCCCGCGGAATCTATTACTAAAGCTTGGAATATTTGGAAAAGAGTAATAAGCGGTGATAATGAACGAGACGCAGTTGAAGCTGTTATAGGTTGTGTCGATAATGAGTATTTACGGCTGCGATTAAATATCTAGTAAATGTTCAACTGTCCCCGAATTAATTTCCGTGGCTTCAACTACAAAGCCCCGAGATACTAGGAGTGGCGAACCCCCTTCGAAACGACCTAGACTACGAAATAACCGCGAGGAGACACTTTCCTGCTTCAGTTACGGCAAGTTAGGTCACATCCAAAAAAATTGTCCAACTAGTAGATGACAGAACCAAAATCGTTACTCACTGCCATTGAGCCTAGTACAGATTCTAAATCCGGAAAATCCTCACAAAAGTGCACTTATTGTAGTAAAATAGGCCATACAGAAAACGTTTGTTTAAAAAAATTGAGAGATCACGGTGATAAAATAGCTTTAGCCCAAGAACAGCCTAATGTGTCCACCCCAATGGAAGTAGTAGTAAACAATAAAACAATAGTGGCATTATTTGACAGTGGGGCAGACCGCTCTCTTGTACGCAAATCATTAAGTTTTTCACTGCCCGGTAAGCGAAAGGACTATACTCTGTTACTTCAAGGATTAGGTACTGGAACGCCGGTCCTTTCATGCCAGTGTATTACAGTTTTGTGTGAGATAAACAGCATTTTTGTTGAAATAATCTTTCATGTAGTAGAAGACCACGAGATCCCTTGTGAGCTTTTAATTGGATCAAATTTGGTAAGAATGCCTGGACTAGCTGTAAATATAAGTGCTAATGGCGCCACTTTGATGTGAACTTCTCAGATCTTAACTGTGTTAGCTAATGATGACATGACTGAGAAATTAGATACGGATTTAACCAATATGGACGAAATTCGGGAGCTTAAGGCAATTCTAGAAAAGAACGCAGAGGTTTTTGCGACGGGAATACCGAAAACAAGAGTAACTACAGGCCATTTAGATATTCAGCTCAAGGATCCCACAAAAGTCGTCTCCCGTAGACCATATCGAATGGCACCCATTGAGCGTCAAAAGATAAAATCTATTGTAGGTGACCTAATTGCTAATGGAATAGTGCGTGAGAGTACTTCAGAGTTTGCCAGCCCGGTCATTCTCGTTAAAAAGAAAAATGACGATGACCGTATGTGCACGGGTTACAGGGAACTGAATAGTAATACTGTTCCGATCAAATTTCCGTTGCCCATAATTTCCGACCAGATAGATAGGTTGGCAGATGCAGCATATTTTATCTGTCTTGATATGATGCAGGGGTTTTACCAGATACCTATAAAGGAGGAGTCTATATCAAAAACAGCATTTATTACTCCGGACGGTTTGTTTGAGTACGTGATGATGCCTTTTGGCCTAATGAATGCCCCTGCTGTGTTTCAGCGATCTATAATGGCGGCATTGCGCCCATTTTTGGATGATATTCTTGTTTACATGGATGATGTCATAATTAAATGTAAAACTTTTAAAGAGGGCCTTGACATGTTGGACAAAGTCCTGAACGCCCTTCGAAATGCTGGTTTCTCTGTAAATCCAAAAAAGTGCGTATTTTTCAAGCGCTCAGTTGAATATCTTGGCAATATTATCTCGCAAGGTACGGTTCGACCAAGCCCCAAGAAAGTGGAAGCGTTAGAAAAGTCTCCAGTGCCGTGTTCAGTTAAACAAGTTCGACAATTTTGCGGGTTGGCGGGTTACTTTAGGCGGTTTATACCGTCTTTTTCAGAACGAATGATTCCACTGTACAACTTGACGAAAAAGGATGCCAAATTTATTTGCACGGCGGAATGTGAGAGTGCTCGGCTGGATATTATCCGACGTTTGACTTCAATTCCAGTGCTAAGGATATTTTCGAAAGAACTACCCATCGAGCTCCATACAGATGCCAGTAGTTCAGGATTCGGCGCAATTCTCATTCAAATAAAGACATATTAATGAAACATGAGATATTAATGAAACAAAAATATTAAAAACCTTAAAACTTGTATCTAAATACTTACCGCTACGTGCCCCTGAAAATTACAATAATTCAGGTGATGTATGCTGGAGTACACTACAAATATGTAAATAACATTACAGTAGATATCTAAAGGATAAACTAGTATTTCACATTTTCTTTTTACAAGGGTTGCAACCATGATGATGTGCGCCGAATTGGTCTCCACTCAGCAAAATGGTTGACATTAGTTTGGTGTCAGCCTAGCTGGTTTGATATCGAAATATTGTTGACGGTATAATATTAAATTCAATTTTATTTAATAATGACGTCTGTCTATATGCGGACAATATTGCCAATGTCAATGTTTAAAATATAATACAGAGTTCAGTTATTGTACGGTTCTTGTCTTGATAAGTGAGAGAACTGTGGCGAGAGTATCAATCGCCACACGCTCCGACCATTCCGCCGCGCTCCGCTCCGCCGCGCTTCACTACGCGGGCCCCCTAGCATGCAAGCACGAGATAAAATTTGACAGGTGCTAGGGAAATTAATACATCTATTCCATATTCTAACGTAAGACTTAACACTTACGGTTTAAAATAAAAGTGTCCCGTCTTGATAAAATCGCTATAATAATGTGAACATCGCAATAGTCGCTTAGTAGATAATAAAGGTAATATTAGTCAGGAAGAAGCACTTTTATTTTAAACCTTACGCGTATAATCTTACGTTAGAATATGGAATAGATGTATTCATTTCCCTAGCAAATTCCCTGTCAAATTTTATCTCGTGCATGCATGTTAAGCCAGCAGAGAAGCCAACCAACATTTAGAATGTACCTACTTTCAGAGTGGACATAGGCTATATTTTAGCTTACGAAAGTACTGACTCCGCAGACAAAATCGCGGGCGTATAGCTAGTACAGCATAATCCCGATAATGTTGCACGCGAGTGTAATTCTTACCCTGGGCCTATAACCACCTCCGTAATATTGCGCATCGCAAATGCTGACTAGCAGGCAACACACGACAAACAACATGACTGAGCCGGCACGAGAAAGCTAATAACTAACTATCACGCAAAATAGGCGCTTAGTCGTCGAGTTGCGGAAAACTAGCCCGCTATAACCTATAACCTATATGGTGTTATGTTCGGTTATGGTGCGAATGAATACATATTATTAATAACTAACTAACGAACCTTACACTGCACAATGTATGCTAATAGAGACGATGTCGTATTTATACCGGAATAATCAATTTTAGCTGCTTAAGTTGATTACCAGTAGTGAAATGTATTTATTAATTACTAATGGGCATTTCTCCGAGCACGCAATTTCGCACGGCCCCGCACTTAAAGCCTTCTTCTAATGCAAGATAAAATATACAAAAATGCAGTGGATTCATTACGTTATCATCTAACTGGAGAACATATACATTTTATTAATTATATGATTCATTCCTACCTAAAAAAAAATCTTAAGCCGTTAAATCTGACATCGTGTCTCCAAACCAGAATTCAAGAAATGGTTGCAAATTACTTGAAAATTAATCAACATTTAACAACCTATGTATATTCACATATACACACTGTATGTTATAAGTTGTTTGAACATATATGACAGGATTTTATCAAGAAATATAACTTAAATATAACTAAAAGTATTTTCTTTTACTTGTGCTCGAGTCGCGCCTGAGAAGAGAACTCGCCAAAGAATTGTAGCAGCGGTATCTCTATTCGCTCACGCAAAAGCGTCAGTCGCGTTGTATCAGCCGAACAGAAAACACTTTGTCTCCACGTTGGATTTTTTGGAGCCAGATTCTTTGGAGAAGTTCGCCAATATTTCGATTTGGGCTCACGCAAAAGCGTCAATCGCGTTGTATCAGCTGAACAGAAAACACTTTGTCTCCACGTTGGATTTTTTGGAGCTAGATTCTTTGGAGAAGTTCGCCAATATTTCGATTTAGTCCAAGCTTATTTCTGAATCTTGTGGTCGCGATATTTCTCAAATGTCATAGCCATTGTCTGTATAAAAATTACTAAGTACAATATAATCAAATGGCTTATTTAAAGTAGCCTTAAACTAATTTAAAAAAGTCTTAATGTTTTAGAGTTATTTTTAAATATGTTATTTTTTCTGATTACCGTGTATTTCATTTCCAAGTATTTCCATAGACTTTTGTTGCATGGAAATCAGAAAACATACTGTAAGAAAATACCCGCACACCTACGCAGCCTCACGCACACAAGGATACCGCGCGGCGTCGTGGTGGGAGATGGATCATATCGAAACACTCGGTCATTTGCCCGGCGGCCGCCTTACTAACTACCCTCGCTTCAAGCATACTATTGAGCTCGTTAAATTGTGTTAAAAAAGAGAAATTAAAGATAATAATTATAATCATCTGGTGTCTTTTCATAATACATAGAATTCAGAAAATTGTGCCCGGAAGTCGTATTTCCTCGGAAATTTATGAATTTTATTATTTTTCAAGCATTTTCAACTTGCCATGTAAGTAAGCATGTAGGTATGTACGCTTGTGTGGGTCAAATCTTTCAACCGGATTTACTTTACACTAGCTTTTGCCCGCGACTCCGCCCGCTATGTTATATCGTATATGTTAAAGTAAACACACACTGATGTACGTAAGAAATAATCCCAGTGAATTTAAAAGGATTGGTGATGGCAGTGAGCGTCCGAGTAGCTATCCCGATAACTTGAGACCTATTCAATGTAAACTTAATTTAGCCAAGAAAAGCCCTAGAGCAATGGGCCAGAAATTATATAATAAACTGCCAAAATCTATTAAAGCTGTGGCTAATATAAACGCGTTTCGTCGGCAAGCCAGAGAGCTACTCATTAGAAAAATACTGTACAGCATCAATGAGTACCTCGGCAATGAATACTAGTATAATATAGGCGTAAGTAGTGATGTGCCGGCGGTAACTTACTCGTTACCAGTATAATACCGTTTGGTAAAATACCAGTAAGTTTCCAATGTTACCGGTAACATTACCAGAAGTTATAAGCATAGCGATCAAGATTGTTGTTTGTTATTTACATTTCTTGTCATTTTTACTTGTCGAACATATTGGAAATGTACACGCACATACTCTTATTACCAGTGATCGGAATAGGTAGAGCTAATTTACCTAAAGTTCGCGAAAGGACATAATATAGAATAGTTACAACCGGGTCAAATATTAATTTATTTTTATTGAATTCCGGATTACCGGTATTTTTCTTGTACTAGTCTAGTGGTAGTCGTAATGCTAAATATATGTATATTTACTCACAGAACGGGATATTTCATGTTAATTTGTGGTAAAAGGGGCCTGTAACTCATTTTCTTTTGTCGAAAGGGTGTTATTTTGACACCTGTTTTAAATTACTTATTTCATCTTTTGCCATACGATTACAGGAGCGTCTTAAATTAAAAAAAAACTTTTCTCTAAAACCTTATTTTACCGAGACTATCGAATCAACAACAAGCTAATTTGAATGCAAATAACGAACTTTTAGCAGGAATATTATCAAAGGCCACGGCCTCAACACGACGTCCTAGATTAAGTGATATCTATATAGCACCGTTTAATCCTGACGGTGAAGTAACCGTTCGAGACTGGTGTGAACACGTAGATCGCGCTAAACAACACTGGAACCTTACCGATTATGAGATTTGTACCAAAATTGCAGGGTTGTTACAAGGTCGAGCCAAAACCCTCGGAGACACCTGGCTGGTTAAGTCCTCGTTATGGAATGATAAGCGCGATGCTTTAGTGCAAACTTTTGAACCCGAAGCCCGGTACTCGAATGACATTCTTAAGTTGCGTAATTTTAGGTTTGATATGTCAAATCCCGCGGAATCTATTACTAAAGCTTGGAATATTTGGAAAAGAGTAATAAGCGGTGATAATGAACGAGACGCAGTTGAAGCTGTTATAGGTTGTGTCGATAATGAGTATTTACGGCTGCGATTAATATCTAGTAAATGTTCAACTGTCCCCGAATTAATTTCCGTGGCTTCAACTACAAAGCCCCGAGATACTAGGAGTGGCGAACCCCCTTCGAAACGACCTAGACTACGAAATAACCGCGAGGAGACACTTTCCTGCTTCAGTTACGGCAAGTTAGGTCACATCCAAAAAAATTGTCCAACTAGTAGATGACAGAACCAAAATCGTTACTCACTGCCATTGAGCCTAGTACAGATTCTAAATCCGGAAAATCCTCACAAAAGTGCACTTATTGTAGTAAAATAGGCCATACAGAAAACGTTTGTTTAAAAAAATTGAGAGATCACGGTGATAAAATAGCTTTAGCCCAAGAACAGCCTAATGTGTCCACCCCAATGGAAGTAGTAGTAAACAATAAAACAATAGTGGCATTATTTGACAGTGGGGCAGACCGCTCTCTTGTACGCAAATCATTAAGTTTTTCACTGCCCGGTAAGCGAAAGGACTATACTCTGTTACTTCAAGGATTAGGTACTGGAACGCCGGTCCTTTCATGCCAGTGTATTACAGTTTTGTGTGAGATAAACAGCATTTTTGTTGAAATAATCTTTCATGTAGTAGAAGACCACGAGATCCCTTGTGAGCTTTTAATTGGATCAAATTTGGTAAGAATGCCTGGACTAGCTGTAAATATAAGTGCTAATGGCGCCACTTTGATGTGAACTTCTCAGATCTTAACTGTGTTAGCTAATGATGACATGACTGAGAAATTAGATACGGATTTAACCAATATGGACGAAATTCGGGAGCTTAAGGCAATTCTAGAAAAGAACGCAGAGGTTTTTGCGACGGGAATACCGAAAACAAGAGTAACTACAGGCCATTTAGATATTGCCGTGCCGTGTGGTGCCGTGTGGTGCCGGCTAAGAATGCACCACCCCATGTCTTCCCGTGGGTGTCGTAAGAGGCGACAGAGGGATAAACCGAGGGACGGGCAGCAGCGTCCCCCGAGTACTACACCATCTAACTGCGGTCGCCAACCCGCATGCCAAGCGTGGCGACTATGGCAAATCCCCCCCAAGGGGAAAACACAATGGTGAGAAAGAATCGGCCCAGACCCCTAGTCCCCGGCGGCCCCGCTATTCCTGCTTCCGGTAGCGGTCATGGTTACGGCGGGGCAGGGGGTGCTTTAGTTAATCTCCGGCAGAGGCCTAGCTACCAACAAAAACGAACACTGGCCCTGGCAACATACAACTGCCGGACGCTGCGGACAGACGAGAAGATCACAGAACTGGAGGAAGAATTGAGCAAGCTACAATGGGACATCATAGGGTTATCGGAAGTCCGAAGAGAGGGGGAGGACAAAATAACCTTGAGGTCAGGTAACTTGCTCTATTTCCGGGAGGGCGAACAACAGTCCCAGGGAGGTGTCGGGTTTATCGTCCACAAGTCCCTTGTAAACAACGTTGTGGAGATAGAGTGTGTCGACCAGGGTAGCGTACCTTGTACTCAGAATGACCCGACGGTATTCGTTGAAGGTCATACAGGTATACGCTCCGACCTCGACGCACTCCGACGATGGGGTAGAGGCTATGTATGAGGACATCTCCAGAGCCATGCATAGGTCCAGAACTCACTTCACAGTTGTTATGGGGGACTTCAACGCAAAACTGGGTAAACGAGACGGTGAAGAGTTGAAAATGGGGCAATTTGGAGTGGGGTTTCGGAATCACCGGGGCCATCTACTGGCCGGCTTCATGGAGAAGGAGGGACTCTTTATGATGAACTCCTTCTTCAGGAAGCGTGAGCATAGGAAGTGGACCTGGATGAGCCCTGACGGTGTTACGAGGAATGAGATAGACTTCATCATGTCGACAAGGAAGCACATATTCAATGATGTCTCAGTGATCAACGCGGTGAAAACCGGGAGTGATCACCGTATGGTACGAGGCATATTGAATATCAAGGTCAAGCTTGAAAGGTCTAAACTGATGAAGTCTACGCTCCGCCCAGCACCTATCCAACTCCAAAACCTCGAAAGCTTTCAACTGGAACTCCAGAACCGTTTCGAATGCCTGCAGGGTGACGTGGACGGATACAACGACGGGTTCGTGGAAACTGTGCATACGGTCGGATCTAAGTTTTTTAAAACCCGCCGTACAAACAGAACCAAAAAGCTCTCAGATTCGACTCTAAAGCTCATGGAGGAGAGGCGTGGGATGATTCTGCGGTCTTCAGGTGATGCTTATCAGTACCGGCGGCTCAACAGACAGATCTCTAAATCTCTGAAACGCGACATACGCCGATTTAAAACAAATCGTATTCAAGAGGCGATTGAGCGCAACAAGGGCTCTAAAGTGTTCGCAAGAGATCTGTCTATTGGGCAAAGCCAGCTGGCGAAGTTGAAAACCGAGGACGGCAGAGTCGTTACATCCAAACCGGAGATATTGAGAGAGGTTGAGAAGTTCTATGGGCAGTTATACACGTCGACCCGGCAACCCGTTACCGATCTAGCTGATGACCCGAGAGCTAGATTGACCCGGCACTATACCGAAGACATCCCGGACGTCAGCTTGTGCGAGATTAGTATGGCTCTCAAACAGCTTAAGAACAGCAAAGCCCCAGGTGATGACGGAATTACGGCTGAACTTCTGAAGGCGGGTGGTAAACCGGTCCTTAAAGCCCTCCAGACCCTGTTTAATTCCGTCATTCACGAAGGGAAAACCCCGCAGGCATGGAACAGAAGTGTGGTGGTGCTCTTCTTCAAGAAGGGTGACAATACCCTGCTGAAGAATTATAGGCCCATCTCACTTCTGAGTCATGTTTACAAGCTGTTCTCGAGAGTCATTACGAACCGTCTAGCGCGCAGGTTTGATGACTTCCAGCCTCCCGAACAGGCCGGTTTCCGTAAAGGCTTTAGTACCGTAGACCACATACATGTGCTGCGGCAGGTTATACAGAAGACCGAAGAGTATAACCTCCCCCTTTGTTTAGCATTTGTGGACTACGAGAAAGCCTTCGATTCGATCGAGACATGGGCTGTGCTGCAGTCTCTCCAACGGTGCCAAATCGACTACAGGTACATCGAGGTGTTAAAGTGTTTGTACGAAAATGCCACCATGTCAGTCCGACTTCAGGACCGGGACTCTGAGCATATTCCGCTGCAGCGGGGAGTCAGACAAGGAGATGTAATCTCTCCGAAGCTGTTCACCGCTGCGCTGGAAGATGTGTTCAGGGTTCTGGACTGGGAAGGACGTGGCATCAATATAAACGGCGAGTACATCACCCACCTTCGGTTTGCCGATGACATAGTAGTCATGGCTGAGACCATGGAAGACCTAAACGCAATGCTCGATGACCTCAGCAGAGCCTCTGAACAAGTTGGTCTGAGGATGAACATGGACAAGACAAAGATCATGTCGAACACCCATGTAATACCAACTCCCGTGGTAATCGGAGGCTCTGCACTCGAAGTTGTTGACGATTATGTTTACCTGGGACATACAGTCCAGTTAGGTAGGTCCAACTTCGAGAAAGAGGTCAATCGTCGAATCCGACTCGGTTGGGCAGCATTCGGGAAGCTACGCGATATCTTCTCGTCCAATATACCGCAATGTCTCAAGTCGAAAGTCTTCGACCAGTGTGTGTTGCCAGTGATGACTTACGGTACTGAGACGTGGGCGCTGGCGATGGGCGTCATAAGAAGGCTCAAGGTCACCCAAAGGGCGATGGAGAGGGCTATGCTCGGAATATCTCTGCGTGATCGAATCAGGAATGAGGAGATCCGCACGAGAACCAAAGTCACCGACATAGCCCTAAGAATTGCTAGACTTAAGTGGCAGTGGGCGGGACACATCGCTCGCAGAACAGATGGCCGCTGGGGCCGAAGAGTTCTCGAATGGCGTCCGCGTACTGGAAGGCGCAGCGTGGGCAGACCTCCATCAAGGTGGACCGACGACGTGGTTAAGATTGCGGGAAACCGATGGATGCAAGTGGCGCAGGACCGGTCCTTGTGGCAAACCTTGGGGGAGGCCTATGTCCAGCAGTGGACGTCTTTCGGCTGAGATGATGATGATGATGATTTAGATATTCAGCTCAAGGATCCCACAAAAGTCGTCTCCCGTAGACCATATCGAATGGCACCCATTGAGCGTCAAAAGATAAAATCTATTGTAGGTGACCTAATTGCTAATGGAATAGTGCGTGAGAGTACTTCAGAGTTTGCCAGCCCGGTCATTCTCGTTAAAAAGAAAAATGACGATGACCGTATGTGCACGGGTTACAGGGAACTGAATAGTAATACTGTTCCGATCAAATTTCCGTTGCCCATAATTTCCGACCAGATAGATAGGTTGGCAGATGCAGCATATTTTATCTGTCTTGATATGATGCAGGGGTTTTACCAGATACCTATAAAGGAGGAGTCTATATCAAAAACAGCATTTATTACTCCGGACGGTTTGTTTGAGTACGTGATGATGCCTTTTGGCCTAATGAATGCCCCTGCTGTGTTTCAGCGATCTATAATGGCGGCATTGCGCCCATTTTTGGATGACATTCTTGTTTACATGGATGATGTCCTAATTAAATGTAAAACTTTTAAAGAGGGCCTTGACATGTTGGACAAAGTCCTGAACGCCCTTCGAAATGCTGGTTTCTCTGTAAATCCAAAAAAGTGCGTATTTTTCAAGCGCTCAGTTGAATATCTTGGCAATATTATCTCGCAAGGTACGGTTCGACCAAGCCCCAAGAAAGTGGAAGCGTTAGAAAAGTCTCCAGTGCCGTGTTCAGTTAAACAAGTTCGACAATTTTGCGGGTTGGCGGGTTACTTTAGGCGGTTTATACCGTCTTTTTCAGAACGAATGATTCCACTGTACAACTTGACGAAAAAGGATGCCAAATTTATTTGCACGGCGGAATGTGAGAGTGCTCGGCTGGATATTATCCGACGTTTGACTTCAATTCCAGTGCTAAGGATATTTCGGAAGAACTACCCATCGAGCTCCATACAGATGCCAGTAGTTCAGGATTAGGCGCAATTCTCATTCAAATAAAGGATGGGCGACAACACGTCATAGCGTACATGAGTATGAGAACAACTGAACCTGAAAGCCATTACCACTCGTACGAATTAGAGACATTGGCCATCGTCCGAGCAGTTAAGCACTTTAGGCAGTATCTCTATGGTAGGACTTTTACGATCGTCACGGACTGCAACGCAATTAAAGCTTCCATGCAAAAACACGAGTTGCTACCAAGAATTCATCGCTGGTTAGCTTTTCTCCAACATTACGATTTTAAGATCAAATACAGGCAGGGTAGTCGTATGAAGCACGCCGATTTCTTCAGCCGCAACCCAACAGCATGTATTAATCTAGCTTGTAACGCGGATTCTTGGCTTGTGGTTGAGCAACGGCGTGATGTGGAACTAGCCGCGATCATCAAGAATATAGAACGCGGTGAAGAAGTCGACAAGTACCGATTACGTGATAACATCTTGCAACGCCATAGCCCTGAACAAGAACCTGGAGGCAATATTTGGAAAAAGATTATCCCAAAAACGTATCAATGGAGCATAATAAATGCTTACCATACAGCGCTCAAACACTTCGGGTGGGAGAAAACTCTTGCAAAACTACGAGAAGTTTATTGGTTCCCAGACATGTCCAGCACTGTTAGACAATTTATAGACACTTGCGTCATTTGCAAAACAAGTAAAGGAGCTTCTGGAGCAAAACAGGTACAAATGTACCCGATTCAGAAAGAGCCAATTCCGTTTCACACGGTACATATTGATATGACGGGAAGGTTGACCAAACGGAACGACAAACATAAATATGTTGTAGTAATAATTGACGCTTACACTAAGTACACAACATTTACCTACGCCACAAACAAGACTTCTATATCAATGCTTAATGCACTAAAAACGTTGGTGTCTCTATTTGGAGCACCGAAACAAATCATCAGCGATCAAGACACGGCTTTCAAAGCCGAGTTCGAGGCTTATTGTAAAGAGCATGGCATCCATCAACATTTTATAGCACCTGGCGTGAGTCGATCAAATGGCCAAGTGGAACGTATGATGGCTGTCGTAAAAAATTGATTAAAAATCATTCGTAATTACGAAACCAATGACTGGAAAAAGGGCCTTGATGCATTGCAGTTAGCCATAAACTGTACTAAGAACAAAACAACCAATGTAAGTCCACTGAAAGCTTTAACAGGCAAAACATGCGCTGTCCCGGCTGAACTTATATCCTTGATAGACGAAGCAGAGGGCACGGTTGATCGTGACCAACTTAACAACTACATAAAATAAAAGACCGTGGACTTGCAAATAAGCAAAGATTTGACAAAGGTAAGGCACACGTTAATAGATTTCAGAAAGGCGATTTTAAAGCACAATTTCGCCTTTCTGTTCGCCAATTTTTTCTAATTGGACTAGATTTAAAGTACCCAGACGCATATGAAATTTGGAAAATATTGCCCCGTGACCGTTACCAAGTTAGAAGAGTAACAGGTAAAGGAAGACCGAAAATAGTTGCCCATGACCAGCTTCGCCTCGCACCGAAACCTGGGAACTGTGCGGGTCAGGTATAATAAAGGTGAGACGAACAGAAGTTACAACTAAAACCGTCATCGTCTGTGTCGATTTTACTGTCAAATCCTCAATATCCTCTATATTATGAAGAGATTAAGAACTGTAATCTGTGCTGAACTGTGTCTGTAAAATCGACGTGTTTCAGTCAATTTTATTTATATACCGCCGTAAAAAGCTGCATAAGGAATTTTATAAAGCCCTGAAAGATAGAAAAATAAAGCCAGAATTAGAGCAATGTGCGACAAGCTTTAGCCCGCCCTTGGGATCGCCCGTGAAATGTCAAATGATCGACCGTGAAATGTCAAATAGATTAAAATGACACTTCAAGGGCGATCTCTGGGGCGATCGCTGGGACGATCCAATTTGACATCTCATCGACGAACTGTGTTTTAACAGAATCACACTGCTGTTATTTTCCTATTAAGCAATTGTTCGTGTTTTATAATTATACTAACTTGTAACGTATTTTGATGGTAACTACGCAGTGCTTATTAATGTCTTTATATTGGACAATTTATTCAATTGAAATTACTATTAGTATCCTATTGTTTTCTACGCGGCTGTATACTAGCGGCAGGGCTGGTTAGTTACGATAGAAAACTATTATTCGTATTATTTAGTAAGAAAATTAACTGTTGAATAAGGGAACAACGCTACACAAAACTACATAACCTTCCTTATGCATATTTATATGCAGATGATAAACGCAATGTTTTGTAGAAAGTTTTTGTAAATAGTTTAGTTTTGTAATATAGTTTTGACGACGCGGTTGGCATGGTTGGTGGTGACCCTGCCTGCGGAGCTGGCGGTCCCGGGTTCGAGTCCCGGTGTGGGCGTTTACTTGTGTGATGGGCCCGAGTGTTTGTTCCTGAGTCATGGATGTTTTCTGAATGTTGGGGTATGTATTTCTCTATATAAGTGTGTAAACAAAAAAAATGCAACATCACATATCACATGACATCTTTAAATCAAATTGTTATCTACATAAAACTCTTCTACTGTTTTGATGACGATGTTTTTGTATTTGGTTGAGGACAGGGGCCACCCATTTGCAAAAAATGATTGTTAGTCTTATACTGTGGAATAAGTTGAGGACAGGGGCCTCCTTTTGGTCAAGTAATGAAAAACAAAGTCGAGGACTGGGGCCTCCTTTGCGACGTTGTGGACAAAACGTTGAGGACAGAGGCCTCCTTTTTTGACAGTGGAATAAGTTGAGGACAGGGGTCTCCTTGCGTGACGTAGTGAAATAAATTGAGGACAGGGGCCTCTTTGTAGATGCTCAGATTTACTGTCAGATTAGCCGAATGGTTGAATTGTATACAGTTTATTGGGCATGGGTGTTTTCTTTTTCCAGAGCATGTCGAGCACGACCTGCAGCAGAAGGGCCGTGTCGGCGTTTTTAATAATAACGCCATCTGGTGGCGATTGATTAAAATATCAACCTCGCAGGCAGCAATACTACGCCATCTATGATTATAATGCTATCCGTGGATCAGGTGACGTGCGGACAGGCACCATGTTGGTTTTTTTTAGAAATGAAGGCGTTCGTTACTTCTTACGCGCAAAAACTGAGTATCCTGTCCTCACGTCTAAATGGAGAGATATTTCCACCTGAATCACCCTAATCAATACTAAGAATAATTTGTTAGTTATTTTCGTTAATTGATCTTAGTCTGTTCTTAAGTTGTGAATAAATATAGTGATTTGCAATCTACTGTTTGATTATGGATGACCATGAAGAAGCCTCCGAGGAAATCAGTAAGTCTCCTATCTTACCACACTCAAATTCCCACATATATGATCACTTTGTTGTCCGTCTGTCTGTCTGTGTGTCTGTCAAGACCCTTTTTTCTTTCAGGAATGCGTGGAGGTATCAAGTTGAAATTAATATCAAATATTTAGGTCTGCAATCCCTTGGATCAGTGAAAAATCAAACATCTAAGTCAACGAAGATACGGCCGTTTATGCCGCATATTGAAGGGAATCTCAAGGGAATCAAAACCCATAGGGTACTTCCCGTTGACTTAGAATCATGAAATTGGGTAAGAAGCAATGTCTTACAGCACAAGTAAAGGAAAAAATCCGAAAACCATTAATTTGTAGTTACATCACTTGAAAAATTTGTCCAGTATAAACTTACACTAACTTAGTACCAAAGTGCATACTTATCGCGTGTCAGTTTAAACTGAACTATGTTTATATTGTATTCGCGTGATTTACGAACTATTTATATAGTTACAAGTTTGTACGGAACCCTCGGTGCGCGACTCGCACTTTACCGGATTTTTTTACAAAAAACAGATGCGGGCAAGCAAGTTATACAACTTAAGGATCTGCTGCTATGTTATTCTGTTAACGCATCGTCGTTCAGTTCTACTCACCTTCATTTAGTTTCGTCTGTGAAACCAGCGACTAAATGAATGTGCAGGCAGTTGAATGTCATTTACCCACCTTGACGGACGACGTAAATTCGCCGGCTATTCATCGACTGAGTAGAACTGAGCGAGAGTGGCGATAACTTTCCGAAAATCAAATTTTACTGCAAGCGATTTTTCCATTCGCATAATTTCCCGTCCTGACTTTTATAACGTCCTTTCCCGAGTAGGTTATGTCCTTTCCCGAGACTATC
The DNA here is from genome assembly GCA_963241965.1 of Tortrix viridana. Taxonomy (NCBI): domain Eukaryota; kingdom Metazoa; phylum Arthropoda; class Insecta; order Lepidoptera; family Tortricidae; genus Tortrix; species Tortrix viridana. The sequence continues at coordinate 2,595,625 of OY725197.1, read as the reverse complement.
TATCTCTATCTCCATACCAAATTTCATCTAAATCGGTTCAGCGGTTTAAGCGTGAAGAGGTAACAGACGGACAGAGCAAAAGTGAAAGTATTCACTTTTATAATATTAGTAGGGATTTACCATAATGTTAAACTTGGCCGATAAACCCAATATTTTTGATATGTTTTTCCGCTCCGTAGGTACTTAGTCAACGTCAAAAGTAGATACTTACTTTTGTACTTTATCGCATTAACATAATTTGACAATCTTGTTTGACATTGCGAACGTGGTTGTACTTATAGCGACAAGGAAAAGTGTATCTACTTTTGATGTTGACTGTACCTACTAAGTCATTTTGGAATGCGAAATCTCATAAACATTTATACCTTAATTAAGTAAATATGTATTTAATACAGATAATTCGTCGACCGTAGGTATATACATAAGTATATAAAAATTTAAAAGTCCGCTTCCATAACATGCGACGGCAGCGGCAACACGGTTCTTTAAGTAAGTAGGTTCATAAGCTTCCAAATATCTGATCTTTGGTCACCAGTCATCATTAACTGTCTGTAACAACCATGATTACTATACCAGAGGGCTTATTGCCTAACGCACTCGCGATCGCGATCGCTTTCATATTTGACAGTTCAAGTCAAATCTGCCTACAAAATGAAAGCAATTGTGTCACTTTCAAGTCGATCGCGATCGCGAGTGCGTTAGGCAATAAGCCCCCAGTTCTTACCCAAAAACCCCTCCGGCCTTGTTTAACTTTCTGAAACAATAAGTAAATAAATAAAACCGGGCAAGAGCATGTCGGGCCGTGCGCAGTGTAGGGTTCCGTCGCCATTACTACAGATACAAATAAACGGCACTAGCAACAGAGCGGCACTTACGTCCTTTTGTGGAGAAGCGCAGTTTTTCGGTTTATCCGGTTTACGGTTTATCCGATCATGTTGAAAATAATTTTGGTTGAAAGTATTTATTAAGCGTTACCTTTTTTCATATTTTGGACATGCTTTTTAAAAGATAAAGGGGGGGACACAATTTATGTAACTTTCGGAGCGACTAAAAATATTTAAAAGATAAAAAAAAGATAAAAGATATCAGTAAGTAGGCCGCACGGGCACTTTTACACGTCAGAATCTACCAGCGCTTCCCAAGAGGAGACCACTGCTGAGAAGAAGCGCCGCAAGAAACTCAACAGTTAGTCATTTTTTTTAATAAAAATATAACAATGTCACTACTTATTCTAGCATTATATAAAACTGTAAAAATAATATTAAATATCTGCGTAGTTTTGCAGGAAAACATGTCAGAATGACTACGAGAAAATTTATATGTATATATCACACAAAATAGTTTTGACATGTCTTCCTACATAGACCGTGTCCCCTAGACAAGATACAGCGTTTACATGATTTTTATGAGGTATGTACGAGTAGTAGGTAAGCTATTGAACATTAAACATTAGTTAATTTTCTGGTTTAGGCCAAGCATTTTTGTCCGTTAGATAGTCCTCGACCCTATAGTACGCCTTTGACATCAACGACTTTTTCAAGTAATTTTTAAGTGCTGGAAGGGGTAACTCTAAAACTACGTCGGGTAATTTAATGCCTAAGAAAAGTGCCTTATCTACCATTTCTAAACGCTCGCCATTAAGAAAAATACTAGAATTTACAGGTTTAACATTAGGCAAAACGAACCTAACACATTTAGTTTTCTTAGCATTGAGTAGTAAGTTGTTACTCGTAAACCAATTAAGTACTTTAACAAGCGCGGCGTTTATTCTACTGTAGTCGACGGATTTTCGGTCTACCTTGAAAATGAGTGATGTATCATTAGCAAATAGTACAATATCACAAAGTGTATCTACTATGGGTGGTAAGTCGTTTATATAAACTAAAAATAAGAAAGGACCTAATATAGAGCCCTGGGGCACACCTAATTTAACTGCAGCGCCAGCAGACTGCGTATTGTTTACAACAACCATTTGTGTTATATCACTGAGGTAAGAAGACATAAGTCTTAGAGCATTATTTGATAGACTATAATGTTCCAATTTTAAAATAAGGATCGCATGATCAACGCAATCAAAAGCTTTCGAAAGGTCACAAAATATTCCTACTGCATCACAAGATGTCTCCCAGATATTATATATATATTTAATAAGAACAGATGCTGCATCAGTAGTGGATCGTCCCTTGGTGAAGCCGAACTGATTACTGTTAAGCAGTTTATTTCTATTGAAGTGACCTAACATATCATTCAACATTAACTTCTCGAAGACTTTACTTAGAACTGGTAGTATAGAAATGGGGCGGAAATTCGTTAAATCACTCTTCTCGCCCGACTTAAAAAGGGGTATGACTTTACTATATTTCATTAGATTTGGAAAGACCCCCTCAGATATGCAATTATTGTAAATTAATGCTAAGTGGGGTGCAATTACCTCTATGATATGATGGATAACTTTAACTGACGTTCCCCATAAATCCTCGGTTTTTTTTAAACTGAGAGATTTAAATGCCTTTACAATAGCAACAGAATCTACTTGACTAAATTCAAAGTTTATATAATATTACATTTACTGATATTATTACAAAGTAAAGATTGAGCGTCAATCGCGGATGATTGAAGACATTTAGCTGTTGTATTAATTGCTATGTTAGAAAAAAAAATCTTCGAAAGCTAAGGCTACGTCTGTATTTGACGTGATTTGTTTGTCTCCCGTGTTTAGTATGATTTGATTATCACGAGTTTTAGATTTACCCGTTTCCCGATTTATAATATTCCATACAGTTTTTACCTTATCGTCAGAAGCTTTGAGTTTTAAACTAAGGAAATTTGCCTTAGCAGTTAAGCAAACTTGCTTGAAGGTCCTCGAATATTTCTTAACGTAATCTAGGAAATCAGCGTTCTTCTTCTCCTCCCTCTCTCTATACAACTCATAAAGTCTATTCCTATTCCTATGAATGCCTAAAGTAGCCCATTCACTAAACTTGGTTTTCGACCCAGAAATAGTTTTCATTTTGAAATTGGTATTAAATTGATGAAGAATTACGCCAAACAGTTCTTTATAAATACTATTAGAATCATTCTGTGAGAACGGTAACGCACAGAGATCCCTCTGAACTTTATTTTTGAATAATTCTAAACGATTACTAGTTATGGGTCTGTATTTTTTTTTGTTATTTAACTACCAAACTAAGTAGCGGCTTATACAAGAAATCTATACTCCAAATTTCATCCATAGTAGCCTGCTCTCCCAGTGTCAGCCCCACATAGCCAATACACAGCACGCGTTCCTGCCAAGGAGGTCGGTGACTACTAACCTCCTTACCTTAACTCAGATAGTGTCCCGGGAGTTGGATAGGCAGGGTCAAGTCGATGTCATCTATCTGGATTTCCAGAAGGCGTTCGACCGAGTGGACAACGACATTCTCTTACTGAAGCTAGGTGCGATGGGATGTACACCCAGACTCCTAAAGCTGTTTGCTAGTTACGTGTCTGATCGAAAGCAGTACGTAAAGTATGGCCCTTATGTGTCCGAGTGTTACCGCACGCGATCCGGTATTAGCCAGGGATCTAACCTCGGCCCACTTCTTTTCGTGCTGCTCATTAATGATTTACCTTTAGTGGTGCATGATTCCTCGTTGCTGTTGTTTGCTGACGATGTGAAGGTAATTAAGCCGATCCAAAGCCAAAAGCATTGTGAGGAATTGCAAAGAGACATAGACGCAGTGTACCACTGGAGCCTCGCTATTATTAGCACTTACTGGCATTGAAATGGAGTTTATACTCCATTTCAATGCCAGTAAGTGCCAGATGATGAGCTTCACGTGGTCACACGTCCCTCATGAGTTTGAGTACACTATCGCCGGAGTTGCTATAACTCGTTCAGCTCAGGTACGCGACTTGGGTGTGCTATTTGATCCCGGACTTACATTCCGCGATCACGTTCAGGCTGTGACTGACGCCGCGTACAAAAGACTAGGCTTCGTCCTGCGTAACTCCGCGCCCCTAAGTGTGAGCGCCACTCGTGTGCTGTACGCTGCCCTTGTGCGCAGCATACTCGAAACGAATGCAGCGGTTTGGAGTCCGTAGAGAGTAAATATACTCTTATGTTGGAACAAATCCAAAAGAAATTTTTAAGGGCTTTGTATAAGAGGTTATACCGGTACTACCCCTATATGTATCCGACCTTATTTTTACAGGGGCACTTAGGATACGACTCCTTGCAATTGCGTAGGTTACTCTCTTTGGCAAAGTTTGCCCTAGGTATAATCAGGAACAAAATAGATTGTGCAGGTCTTGTTGAGGCATTTGTGCATCTTTTCGTGCCTGATCGATACACCCGAGCCAGAAGGCACCCGCTACTAGCGGTGCCGGCGGCGCGCACGCGAAAGCACGCGCAGGCGCCTATCGCGCGCGCGCTTGCGCTGCTCAATTCCATGCTCGAGGTAGTGCCGCAGTGTGATCTGTTTGCGAATCCGATTGGGCGTCTTATGATAGAGTGCAAGAGAGCGATAGAAGGGAGATGCCTGAGAGCACGATAGAGTAAAAGTAACCATCATGTTTGTAAGTTTGTGCTGTGTTGGCTTTAGCTGTTAAGGTACAAATGTAATTAAATAAATAAATAAATAAATTAATTAAAGAGTTACATGATAATTGTTGGGAACCGGATTGCCCATACGCGCGGGAGGAGACGCGAGGGAGGACGAGACGACTACGTCACGGCGAGCCGTAGCAACGCGCGCCTCACTCGCTTCATGGGACCCCGTCGCATTCGCACGACATTCATTTTATTATAAATTAATTTTATTATTTTGACCGGGTTATTGTTTTAACGGCGATTATACCAGCCCTATTTATACAGTCCGCTATTTTATTTAACGTCCCAGGACCCTAACAATAATAAATTATGCTACTTAGGTAATTGAGTAAGTAAGGCGAACTTAATGCATGAAGGTGAGTCACTCTAGGCACCCATCGCTGGTCGGGCGAACCGGCAGAACTTCGAAGGGAGGAATTTCGACGGCTTCTAAACGCACAGCTGCGAGGGTCCAATCGGAACGGCTGGCATACGGTCAAATGTGCCGCCCGGGGGAAACCGCTGAAATCAAAAGTACGAATAAACTACCAAGCCTAAATACCACAACCTAGCGAATCGACCGAAGTCTAGAATACATACCCGCTTAATCCAGGAAACAAGCGGCCTTCTGAGAGATATTCAGGTAACGATGGTGATCACAACTGCTCACATAAAAACGGATGTGTGTTTCAACACGTAGAAATATTGTCTCGTCGAGACGTTGAACGGTAATGACAAGAACCATTCACGAACCGAACCACCAAAATTCAAATTTCAAACCAATACGATGAGTATAACCAGCCTTGTATTTGGCTAAACGGTCTAGACAACAAGTATCAAACCCAAAAGGTTTATTTCACAGACGAAAAATAAAACTAAACGCTGCGATAAAATGTAACGATAAATATCGCGGCGCATGCGGCGGTAACGCTACAATATATATAAATACATTTTTAGGAGGTCAATCATTTTAGTGAATTTTCATGAATGAATGATACATAATTAGATAATTGGAGTATCTTTCATTAAATAAATAACTAAATGTTACTTAGCATCAAAAACATTGTAAATTAGGTTTTATTTATATTTACTTCTTACCTCCTTACTTTGTTTAGTTAAAATTGGAACAAATTTATTAAAGATATGTACTAAAAAAACATAACCTAAACTATAACCTCAAATTCATAATAAGAAGCCCCTAAATACCGAGTATCCAAGTATTGAGCGCGATCGGAACAATTTTGTAGTTCACCCCACTTGGGAGGCAACCCTGACGATATAATTTGAAATGTGATTTATTTAAAATTTACGCGGAGTTAGAGAATACTACTTTGGTAGCTAATTGCTAGCATATTGTGGCAAGTATTTGTTTAGGAGAGACCTTCTACTTCGGACTTAAAAAAATATAATTAAATAAAAAGTGAAATTAGATAAAAATCATCTTAGCTTCGCTTCTATAAAACTTTTAGCGAAGTTCGAAAAGGGAATATATGCTGTCTATGTACCTAATCGTAGCTCAATCGAATAAGATAAATAGACGAATTCTGTTGTGAACAGATTTCCATTAAAATAATATTTTATGTTTATTTTCCGTTTTGGGGTCAAATTAAAAAAAATGTTTAATCTCAAAAACTACTTGGACTTGACGCGCGGGAGTTTCGGTCATACATGTGAAGTAAAAAGCTTTGTCGAACCATGCAATAAAAAGAGGATGTCACTTTTTTAGGGCAAAAAAAAAACACTGTGCTTTGGTTTATAAGGTTTAGGTATGTTTATTACAAAATAGTAATAGTTAAGACATTCAGTTATAGTTTATCCGAAAAAAAACACATTTTTTTTAAGAGGACAATCTCACACAAATTGACCTAGTCCCAAACTAAGCTCTAGGCTTATACCACAGTGTAACTATAAAGCAGTGACTCAACTTCGAACAAACGCTCGAATCGGCGCACTCACACATTGACGCGCCGCTACACGGTGCCTAAGAGGAGTTCGGTAGACGGTCAGTTGCGGCTGTCGTCTCGTCGTGTCGACACTCGTAGTTTTGTTTTGTGCGATATTATTATTATTTATTTATTTATTTATTAAACCAATCAACAAAATTATAAATAAACAAAAGCCCTGCAAAACTGTTTTATGACAGTTTGTCTGCGGGAAGACTTTAAGAGTACAGTATATATTTTACATGGTTTTGTTCGACACTATATACGCAATAGGTACCATTATACTATAATATAAATCTATGGCAGTGTATCTAAAAAATGTTTCTTCAGTTTTCTTTTAAATATCCGTTTATTTAGCTCGAGACGGATGTCCTCGGGTAAGCTGTTGAGAATATATGGCACGCGTTTTTTTAACGTTCTGTCTCCATAATAGTTTATAACTCTAGGCACATCGAACTTACCCGCGGACACCGATCTCGTGCCGTGGGCGTGAGTAGTTCTGTGCAGGTCATGCTCCCAATTGTCATGGTTGTTAATAGCCAAAAGGTATTTATGTTTTAAAGTGACGGGTAGTATTTTACATAATAATAATAACAATAATCCAGCCTATATACGTCCCACTGCTGGGCACAGGCCTCCACTCACAATGAGAGGGGTTTGGGCTATAGTTCCCACGCGGGCCCAGTGCGTATTGGGAACTTCGCACACACCGTCAAATTGCTTTGCAGGTGTGTGCAGGTTTCCTCACGATGTTTTCCTTCACCGAAAAGCTCATGGTAAATTTACAAATTATATTTCGCACATAAATTCCGAAAAACTTAGAGGTGCGAGCCCGGGTTCGAACCCACGACCCTCTACTTAAAAGTCGACAGGTTAAACCATTAGGCTACCACGGCTAACTTATTCCCGCCATCCACGGATTTAGGCCCACAACTCCTCCCCCACTCCCCTGATAACCCTGAAACATTTTATCCCTTAAACGCGAGCAAAGCAGCGGGAACGCTCCGATGAAGCATAGGTATTTATTTCAGATAAAGGGCGGAGTTGAGTTACTGCTTTAGCTATTATTATTCTGTGCTTATACTATGGGTACTAGACATCGATAAACATACGGGAAACGGGTAAATCTAAAACTCGTGATAATCAAATCATACTAAACACGGGAGGCAAACAAATCGCGTCAAATACAGACGTAGCCTTAGCTTTCGAAGATTTTTTTTCTAACATAGCAATTAATACAACTAAATGTCTTCAATCATCCGCGATTGACGCTCAATCTTTACTTTGTAATAATGTCAGTAAATGTAATATAAACTTTGAATTTAGTCAAGTAGATTCTATTGCTATTGTAAAGGCATTTAAATCTCTCAGTTTAAAAAAAACCGAGGATTTATGGGGAACGTCAGTTAAAGTTATCCATCATATCATAGAGGTAATTGCACCCCACTTAGCATTAATTTACAATAATTGCATATCTGAGGGGGTCTTTCCAAATCTAATGAAATATAGTAAAGTCATACCCCTTTTTAAGTCGGGCGAGAAGAGTGATTTAACGAATTTCCGCCCCATTTCTATACTACCAGTTCTAAGTAAAGTCTTTGAGAAGTTAATGTTGAATGATATGTTAGGTCACTTCAATAGAAATAAACTGCTTAACAGTAATCAGTTCGGCTTCACGAAGGGACGATCCACTACTGATGCAGCATCTGTTCTCATTAAATATATATATAATATCTGGGAGACATCTTGTGATGCAGTAGGAATATTTTGTGACCTTTCGAAAGCTTTTGATTGCGTTGATCATGCGACCCTTATTTTAAAATTGGAACATTATAGTCTATCAAATAATGCTCTAAGACTTATGTCTTCTTACCTCAGTGATAGAACACAAACGGTTGTTGTAAACAATACGCTGTCTGCTGGCGCTGCAGTTAAATTAGGTGTGCCCCAGGGCTCTATATTAGGTCCTTTCTTATTTTTGGTTTATATAAATGACTTACCACCCATAGTAGATACACTTTGTGATATTGTACTATTTGCTGATGATACATCACTCATTTTCAAGGTAGACCGAAAATCCGTCGACTACAGTAGGATAAACGCCGCGCTTGTTAAAGTACTTAATTGGTTTACGAGTAACAACTTACTACTCAATGCTAAGAAAACTAAATGTGTTAGGTTCGTTTTGCCTAATGTTAAACCGATAAATTCTAGTATTTTTCTTAATGGCGAGTGTTTAGAAATGGTAGATAAGGCACTTTTCTTAGACAATAATTTGCAATAGAGTCCCCATATAGCAGTTCTAGCAGGCAAATTAAGTAAGGCCGCTTACGCCGTTAGGAAAATTAGACAACTTACCAATGTTGAGACAGCTCGCTTAGTTTATCATAGTTGTTTTCATAGTGTTATGTCATACGGTATTCTGGTTTGGGGAAAAGCAGCTGACATACAAACTATATTTGTGTTACAAAAAAGGGCCATTCGCTCTATATATAACTTAAATTCCCGTGATTCATTAAGAGAACTCTTTAAACAAATTAATATTTTAACAGTAGCATCCCAATATATTTATGAAAATATTATGTATGTTATTAAGAACCTAGACTCTTTCGTTAAAAATTCTGATATACATAATATAAATACTAGGAATAAAAATAAAATTGCCATATAAAAGTTTCGTGTCCGTAAAGTATATAAATCATTTGTAGGTCAATGCATTCATTTTTATAATAAATTACCCGACGTAGTTTTAGAGTTACCCCTTCCAGCACTTAAAAATTACTTGAAAAAGTCGTTGATGTCAAAGGCGTACTATAGGGTCGAGGACTATCTAACGGACAAAAATGCTTGGCCTAAACCAGAAAATTAACTAATGTTTAATTGTCAATAGCTTACCTACTACTCGTACATACCTCATAAAAATCATGTAAACGCTGTATCTTGTCTAGGGGACACGGTTTATGTAGGAAGACATGTCAAAACTGTTTTGTGTGATATATATATAAATTTTCTCGTAGTCATTCTGACATGTTTTCCTGCAAAACTACGCAGATATTTAATATTATTTTTACAGTTTTATATAATGCTAGAATAAGTAGTGACATTGTTATATTTTCATTTAAAAAATGACTAACTGTTGAGTTTCTTGCGGCGCTTCTTCTCAGCAGTGGTCTCCTCTTGGGAAGCGCTGGTAGATTTTGACGTGTAAAAGTGCCCGTGCGGCCTACTTACTGAATAAATATCTTTTATCTTATCTTTTTATACTTATATTGAGAAATACATGCTTAATTACACAGAAAACATAATTTCCAAAATTTTTAAAAGTTGAGGTATCTCCTTTTCGGTGCGAATTTTACTAAACATGATTTATCATATTTTGGACACTCCTGAATTGAGCCGTCCAGCCCTGTAAGGTTGGCCACTATCTCCCGGACACCCTGTACATACTTGTATATTTTATACGTACCTTCTTTTCTACCGCCGTTAACTTTTCTCCGAACACTACCTGTAAAAAAAATTTATGCCAAAATATGTTTGAAATTTAACCCTTTGAACGCTAAGAATGAAAGGGGTCGTGTGTCGTGCCTACCACGCCACAGACGCTTATAGCTGTAAAGAGAAAGTCTAGTTTTTGAAACATGTTTTGCATCTGTATTTGACGTAAGGCGTCGAAAATGACTAACATGAAAGGATGAGATTTTGAATCCATCTAAGTATCCATATATAAAAGTGAATCCCTATTTCCCCTGGGCACGGCATCACGCGTGAACAACTGGACCGATTTCGCTTATTCATGTTTTGTTGTGTTTGTTATTGTCAGGAGAAGGTTCTTATGCAGAGAAAAATTGGATATTTCAACTTTAAGGGGGGGAAATGGGAGGGGGAACTTTAATTGAAGCGAAACGAGGGCGGGTCACTAGTCACGCCATAACTTAAGAACGGCTTCGAATTCGGCTAATTTTATTTCAAATATTGAAGTCCGAGGAAGGTTTATTATGAAGAGAAAAATTGGACATCTCAACTTTAAGGCGGGGAAATGAACCCTTTTATCTCCCGCCCCCCTTAAAGTTTAACCAAAGAACTGGAACTTTAACCGAAGCGAAGCGAGGGCGGGTCGCTTATTTTTGCTAAAAGTGAGTAAGTAGTAGCCGTTTTTAGCGTTATAATATAACTAGCTGTCCGCCCGCGACTTCGTCTGCGGAGAAACATTATTTTCGTTAAAAAGCAAGATAAAGTTTTCGTTACGTATCATGAAGGGATAGAAACTTTGAATCATACAAATTTTCAAACCCTTTTCGCCCTGCTAAGGGTAGATTTTCAAAAACGCCGTAACTCACATTTTATATATTCAGTAGTCTAAAAAACAATTTCCATATAACTAACTTCAAAAATGTCAAAAATTACTTCACTACCATACAAACATCCAGTCCCCATTTCATACCCTTAGGGGTAGCTTATCCGAAATCAGTGAAAGCTGTATTTTTAATTTGTTAGTAGCCTATAATACCAAAAAAAGCCGTGGTAGCCTAATGGTTTGACCTGCCGACTCTTAAGCAGAGGGTCGTGGGTTCGAACCCGGGCTCGCACCTCTAAGTTTTTCGGAATTTATGTGCGAAATGTAATTTGTAAATTTACCATGTGCTTTTCGGTGAAGGAAAACATCGTGAGGAAACCTGCAACACACCTGCAAAGCAATTTGACGGTGTGTGCGAAGTTAGAACAAACCGAATTATTCGACGTTCATGCCAATATCGTTTCTTCCTATTCGTAATTATGCACAATCTGAATTCTACACAATAGTAATTCACCACATTCGCTACTGTGCACAGTCATTATTTGTGTACAGTAGCGATTCTTCCTATTCGCAATTCTGCACAATCTGAATTCCACACAATAGTAAGTCACCACATTCGCTACTGTGCACAGTCATTATTTGGGCACAGTAGCGGTTCTCCAAGGCAATAATTTTACTGACTTGAAATAAGAAAGTATGGGTCAATTTATATTATTATTTAGGTTTGTTGTTACGCCTAATTTTTCACAAACAAGTAGGTTTTATTCGTTTCTTTATATGGTATCACAAAAGTTCCAAATATTATACAAAAAAAAATCCTATTATTTTATTCATGGTATAATGAGCCTTTATTGATATGTAGGTAATAAAAAGTGGCAAGGAATTTTATTAGTACGCGAAGCTTAGTGTCTCTAACCTATGTAATTATTTTTATAAACAGTTCAACAATTTTATTAAAAAAATGTGTATTTGTTTTGTTAATATTCATCTTGAATTAATAAAATTTTGTAAAAATAAAACTAGAAAAATCTTTCATTATCACATTTACGTCCTACTACTAAATAATATAAGTATCTTTCAAGTATAGCTATTAAATATCCTATCAAGGCATAAAAGTAAAAAAGGGGCCAAATTCAAATAATTACAGGTGCAAGATTGTCGGCTTTGTCGAAAAAATAATTGAGATCTAAATCCGTGGCCAGTTTCTCTTCGTTTTTGAGACTAGTTTGAAAAGAAAGATAGGTTCCTAAAAGTAAATGTATAACCTGGCAAGTTTTTTCAGCTATAATTTAAACAGTCGCGAAATAATTGAATTCTGAAGCTTGCCGATTTGTTTAATTAGTGACAAGAAACCTGACCATCTTTTTTCAAACAAGTTTCAAAACTGAAATGAAACTTGGTACGCATTTAGGTCTAAATTACTTTTACTAGACAAAAAAGCAACCTATACAATACTATGCAACGGAAATTGCATAGTTGTATATAGGTTGAATAGGGTTGAAAGTGGGTTGAAGTTATGGGTTGAAAGTGTCCCGAGTTGGTTCATGTAATACAACCCTAGACGCGAACTTGGCTGACACACTACTCTGCAAAATAAATGTTTGGCACCAAGATCCTCCCGGAGAGTGACGCAAAAACGTGTGTCAAAGAAGTCAAATTATGCTTTATTTTGTTTTTTATTTGCTTTATTTTAATTTTTCATAAAACGCAAAATACATGGGTTTGCTTCTCTAGACTGCTAATTGTAAAATTAATATCACAAATCCCAGTAGGCACAGAGGCATTCTCTATCTTAGGCCCTTTGCACACGGCGTCGTATCGTAAGCGTATCGTAACACGCACGTAGTACGAGAGCAATACGACCCCGTATATGTATCGTATGAGGTTTTTATTGTCACTACGATAGTCGTAGCGTATTGACGTAAAAAAGCAAGCGTATAAAACTTTTGACAAAATATTTTTTCTCTAATTAATGTAATAAGTAATTTTTACACTTTTCGATATAACTGAAAAAGTGATTGAAGTCGTAAAATAAAATAAAAAAAGATAAATCAATAAAAAAAAAGCAAAATCATTAAAAAATAATAAAATAATGAGAAAGTAAAATCATCAATACTGTAATATTTGACAAAAGAGGTAGTAATAAGGGGCTGGACGACGAGGGTGCGTGGAGGCGTGAGGAGACAAGTTAAACTAGTAACTATAATATCAGTATTAGAAGACCTTTATTACTTCGATGTAAGGTTATTTATACATTGGGATTGTCGCTGAGACAAGCAATATGCGTTTATGTAGCAGTAAACTATTGTGTTACTGCTAAACACTTAAAGTGGCCAATCGCCATACTACAATACATCCACCGAAAACATTTGACGCCAGTGACGTCACAGTTTCATCTGAGATTTCACACAAAACGATACGTCTACGTGACGATTCTTTCGTACAACTCTGCGGGTCTCGTACTCGTTGCGTCTTTACGATACGCTTACGAGACGACTACGCGTACGATCCATGTGCGAAGGGCCTTAGTTTGTTGGGTATGCAACACGTCTGCGACCCCCTCGGTGTTTCATATGTATAGGGCAGTGGTGATTGCTTATTATCAGGTGACCCACTTGGTCGTTTACCTTCTTTTAGTATAAAAAAATAAGATTTTTAAGTAAAAAGCCGGTCAAGTGCGAGTCGGACTCGCGCACCGAGGGTTCCGCACAAACTTATAGGCATCTAAATAGTTCGTAAATCACGGGAATACAATATAAACAAGTCCAGTATAAACTGACACGCAATAAGTATGCACTTTAGTACTTAGTGAGTGTCAGCTTATACCGGGCTCATTTTTTACGTGATGTAACTACAAATTAACGGTTTTCGGATTTTTTCCTTTACTTGTGCTTCTTGCAAAATTTCATGATTCTAAGTCAACGGGAAGTACCCTATAGGTTTTGATTCCCTTGAGATTCCCTTCAATATGCGGCATAAACGGCCGTATCTTTTGATTGCGTTGACTTAGATGTTTGATTTTTTCACTGATCCAAGGGACTGCAGACTTATGTATTTGATATTAATTTCAACTTGATACCTCCACGCGTTCCTGAGAAAAAGGGTCTTGACAGACACACAGACAGACAGACAGACAGACAGACAGACGGACAACAAAGTGATCCTATAAGGGTTCCGTTTTTTCTTAGAGGTACGGAACCCTAAAAATGACCATGATCGTGTGGATACAAGGATTGTAACTATGAAATAGCGAATGTGATGAAATATTCTTGTGTGGAATTCAGATTGTGCAGAATTACGAATTGGAAGAATCGCTACTGTACACAAATAAGGACTGTGCACAGTAGCGAATGTGGTGAATTACTATTGTGTGGAATTCAGATTGTGCAGAATTGCGAATAGGAAGAATCGCTACTGTACACAAATAATGACTGTGCACAGTAGCGAATGTGGTGAATTACTATTGTGTGGAATTCAGATTGTGAAGAATTGCGAACAGGAAGAATCGCTACTGTACACAAATAATGACTGTGCACAGTAGCGAATGTGGTGAATTACTATTGTGTGGAATTCAGATTGTGCATAATTACGAATAGGAAGAAACGATATTGGCATGAACGTCGAATAATTCGTCTAGGGGAAATTATATGTTAAATGAGTATATAGAACTTGACATGTAAATAATATTGACATTTAATGTATTTTGTGTTGACTTTTATTGTTGCTATATGTTATTATTGCCGGTTTCTTTACTGACCACATATTTATATCATTTTGTTATGACGATCCTTAATGGATCCTTAATGGACGATACTTATAAGATGACATTAACACGTAATTTAAATAATTCAAATTTTATATTGTTGTAATTTCATTCATGTGTAATTTCTATTTCTGACGATCTCAATGTAATAACTTGTAATTTGACATGAAGTGCAAGTTATACTGTAATTTATGTTGAGTAATAAAATCTGAATCTGAATCTGAAAATAGCACAAATGTATATTGGTCACAGCTTCTCCCCCCTGGTCACATTTATTGAATCCGCGTTAAAATCTGTAAACCAACTGATACATGCATGAAGACCTTTATCAAATATCGACGCTGTTATTGAAGCGTGTCAGCGATGACGATTTTCCTGAATATCAAAAGCTAAGTCCTCGTCAGATCCTCGTCGACGTCTCGTCATGATGGAGCTCAACAGATATTTATTTTCTCTTTCTAATCTTATTTGATTTATTAATTTGAGTTTAACCAGGACGTAGATACATTGAACCAAAATAGTGTTTTTATCCCTAAGTAGTTTTTTATGTATGTAATTAAGATACAATAGGTTAATCTTAAGGCGTATAAACCATATTGCCTGGTTCAAGGTATATCTCTGCCACTAGGTCAAATTCAAATTAAATTATTAAACTTTCCAAATTATACTTTCGCTTAAGCATTATTTCTGTCTGAAAAACCTCCAAATTTTAAAAGTGTGGTAACCAGGAAATTATAGGTAATACCTTTTTTATTTTTTTTACGACCTGTATTTTTATACAGAATTTTATAATATGCGTTATAAATATAAAATGTAACGTTGATAATATAAATAGAGCTATATTTATTTCGTACGACAAAATTTCACGTAAGCACACCAAGCGGTAGTGCAAGTTAGTGTGAACAGTCGTCGGATTTGACCGATCTAAACGATTTTTTACACTTAGTGTAGATAAATAAATACAAACGTATGTCGTTTAATAAGTAGGATAAATAGCGTAAAGGGCAACACAGACTCACCGCCGGCCGACCTCGGCCCGTCAGCTCTTCGTATTAGAACACAGAGTAGTCAGTTTCTTCCACGAATTCATACATTTCCTCATAGATGTCGGCCGGCAGCTCGCCTGACGGACTGGCACTAACACAATATGTATGTACAATGTCGATCATGCGCGAGCACCTAAACTACCACTTACATCTTCAAATTTATCCGCGGCTTTGTCTACGCCTCTCTCAATCACTTTTTCTTTGATTATATCCTGAAAATATTGAATTAATACAAGTCATTTGAAAAAAAAAACCGGTCCAGCGCGAGTCTGACTCGCGCAACTTCGGAGATAAGGGGGGAACGGTCATATTTTTGAAAATTTTTGGTTATAAACCAAAAAGTAATTCACGGAAAATTATAAAAATATTATAGTTTTGAAATGTGCAGATTGAAGCCTTTCATATGACACCCCACTCGCTATAATCAAATTAATTTCATTTCTCAACCCCCCTTATTAGACACCTTTTCAATTATTTATAAATTAATTTCATATTTTTAGGGTTCCGTACCTCAAATGAAAAAAATTGAATCCTTATATGATCACTTTGTTGTCCGTCTGTCTGTCTGTGTGTCTGTCAATACCCTTTTTCTCAGGAAAGCGTGGCGGTATCAAGTTAAAATTAATATCAAAAACTTAGGTCTGCAATCCCTTGGATCAGTGAAAAAATCAAACATCTAAGTCAACGAAGATACGGCCGTTTATGCCGCATATTGAAGGGAATCTCAAGGGAATCAAAACCTATAGGGTACTTCCCGTTGACTTAGAATCATGAAGTTAGGCAAGAAGCAATGTCTTATAGCACAAGTAAAGGAAAAAATCCGAAAACTATTAATTTGTAGTACTGCGATCCTTAATAACAGTAGGTATATTAAGTTAGCTTAGGTTGTAAGATGTTAGGTTAACTTCAACAGGGTAGGTTTGGTTAAGTTAGAACTCCGATCCTTTTCATCTAACACGCAGATCACAAATCCTTTAGCAATATTCAAAATAATCAAATGTACAAGAAACAATCTAATAATATCTTATCTCTAACTATCTCCATACCAAATTTCATCTAAATCGGTTCAGCGGTTTAAGCGTGAAGAGGTAACAGACGGACAGAGCTACTTTCACTTTTATAATATTAGTAGGGATTTACCATAATGTTAAACTTGGCCGATTAACCCAATATTTTTATATTTTTCCGCTCCGTATGTACTTTATCAACGTCAAATGTATATACTTACTTCCTTTTGTACTTTATCGCATTAACATAATTTGACAATATTGTTTGACATTGCGAACGTGGTTGTACTTATAGCGACAAGGAAATGTGTATCTACTTTTGATGTTGACTGTACCTACTAAGTCATTGTGCAAGTAAATGCGAAATCTCGTAAACATTTATGCCAATCGTAATAAATATGTATTTAATACAGATAATTCGTCGATCGTATATACATTATATAAATAATTAAAAGTCCGCTTCCATAACATGCGACGGCAGCGGCAACACGGTTCTTTAAGTAGGTAGGTTCATAAGCTTCCAAATATCTGATCTTTGGTCACCAGTCATCATTAACTGTCTGTAACAACCATGATTACTATACCAGTTCTTACCCATATGGTTCTTTTCTTCAGGCCTTGTTTAACTTTCTGAAACAGTAGGTAAATATAAATCCGGGCAAGAGCATGTCGGGCCGTGCGCAGTGTAGGGTTCCGTCGCCATTACTATAGTACTCTATAGTAATCTAACTATCTGTATACAGATACAAATAAACGGCACTAGTTACAGAGCGGCCATTACGTCCTTTTGTGGGGAAGCGCAGTTTTTCGGTTTATTTATTTAGGTAGGTACATACAACAGACCGTAATCAAAATTTACAACTATGTGATGCACAGATGGATTTTATGATCTAGATTACAGTCCAAAAATATATGTACACAGCATGACACAATTTTACGTAAATAATACTAAATTAAAGTAAAGAAAAACATTCCAAATAGCTCCGGTTTACGGTTTATCCGATCATGTTGACAATAATTTTGGTTGAAAGTATTTATTAAGCGTTACCTTTATAGTTAAGTACTATTTTTTGGACATCCTTTTTAAAAGATAAAGAGGGGGGACAAAATTTATGCAACTTTCGGAGCGACTAGAAATATTTATTTTTGCTATTTAACTACCAAACTAAGCAGCTTATACAAGACACCTATAGACCACATTTCATCCATCTTGTAGTTTTTTAATAAAATGTCTGTGACACACGGATGGACGGACGGACGGACGTTTTTGACTGGCCGGTTTTTTATCGCAGGACAAACCAAAGACAACTGATAACTTTAACCATTAGATAATATTATCTGGGGATTGAAAATCAGCCCTTATACAAGTGAAGCTAGAGAAGCAAACAGAAAGAACAATAATGTGAATTGTTGTTGGCCGGTTGCAAAAACGTTCCTTAAATTTAATGTTGCCTTAAGTCATATCGCCAGGTGTCCTGAATAAAACATACCTGTATTATTCTTAATATTGCTTCCGCATCTTCACCCTAAATTAAGAAACAAGTTAAAAAAAAGTTTTTAAAGTAATAATAATTATTATTATTTGTTTAAACAATCATGCCGACGGGGTAAGTAACTGAACGCATTAAAGATAATGGCATACCTACTTTTTACATAAATGATTACGGGTGTGCTATGCCTTTCATAATACAAATTGCATAACTTCGATCTGTATAATATCTAATACCTTATACATATAAAAATAAAAGCATAAGAAAAACATTCACATATTATGTAGTAGCATATGTTCTATTGAACATTATTACGTAATATACATTTGTTAAAGAAAGCAAAATGCCAGAAAAAGGGCATGAAAAAGTCGACGGAGCCCCGCTGTGCGGAGCTCCTGTTCCCCGTACACGCTAACGTTTCGACTGAGTCCTTCCGTCAAAGTTGTTGGATTAATTACTGGTACATTGTACCTATATCTTTTGTTTGTTTTTATCGCGTTAAGACTCGATTTAATCTCGAATATCCCAATGCAAACTCAGTAACTGGTTGTAGGTAATTACTACCAAGTCGCGGTTACCTACTTCGTTTATCTTCTCCTAACCGTAAAAAACTTACCCCAATAGCTAAAACTTCCTAAAAATCAAAGACAATAATATTTTTAGTTTATAGGCGTTTTAAAAAAAGTCTGGTTTTGTAACTATGCAGTAATTTCCCAACGTCCCGAAAATGTTTTGCCGATCGTGATGGTCGTGACATTTTATTACCCTGATTACCTGACCAACAAAAAATGAGAAGTGCGGAGTAACTCGGTTTTATTGTTTTATTTTTGGACAACACCCTTTTACGTAGGTCACGGCATAAGTCTTGTCGTATGAAAAAAGTATTTACTGTTTCTCGAAATATTTTCCACCACTCTTAATACACTTTCTCATACGCAAGAACCAGTCACTAAACCAATGCTCCCATTTTTCTTTCTTAGGTGTGATTTTGCAAACGGAAAAAGACCAGTCGCATGGTGCCAAGTCAGGACTGTAAGGTGGATGGTCCAATACTCGGATTCCAGTTTCTTGAAAAGTCTGTTGAGTTAGCTGGGCACGATGCGCTGGAGCGTTGTCGATATGAAGATACCACGAGCGCATAGGGGATTTTGGTCTGAGATTTTTCAACGCTCTAAATAACTGTGGCAAACAAACTTCAGTATACCAACGAGCTGTGACTGTCTTCTGCTTATCTAGCACAACATTGGCCACTAGAACCCGTTTTACGAAAAAAAGACACAATCATTCTTCTTCCGACCGAACGTGATTTTTTCACTTGTATTGGTTGATCTTCATCTTCGAAGACCCATACCTTGTTCTGTGATTTAGACGGTACATCAAAAAAATACAGCCAGCTTTCGTCACCTGTGATGATTGAATTTACAGCACCGTGTTCTCCCGATTCGAAGTCTTTCAACATTTTTTTGCACAAAATTACGCGTGCCTCCCGTTGAGCGTCGGTTAGCTCGTGGGGTATCCACAGGGTACAAAGTTTTCTAACATTTAAATGGTTTGATATAATTCTTCCAATACTTCGTTCAGAGATCTTCAGGGTTTCAGCTAATTGTTTATAAGTTATTCGTCTATCTTTGGTTATAGCTTCTCTCACAAGTTCAATGTTTTTTTCGGTCATGATTTCTGTCGGCCGGCCTGAACGAGGATCGTCTTCTAAATTAAACAGCCCACGCTTAAAATTTAAATACCATCTCTCAATGGTTCTCAAGGACGGGCAATCCTTATCAAACACTTTCTTCATTTCTTCTTCACACCACACTGTTTAGTAGATAATCCGCGGCGAAAGTTGTAGAAAATAATAGCGCGATATCCGACAGCTGGGAACGACTCCTTAGCGACGTATTCAAAAAATCACTGAATAAATTGAGTCAATAGTTAACAGTCTATATTTTGTACTTAGACTAAACAAAGAGGGTACTTTGTAATAACGTAAACAAATCAACGCTGCGGTATGTTTAAGTGCTTAACGACAAGACTTATGCCGTGACCTACGTATTTAAACTTGCGATTTTCGCTGTTTCTTCTGGATAATGTTGCTTTATGAAAGAATTATTGAAATCGGTTCTGAGCCCTTAGCCAAGATGCCCATCGATAACTAGCGTTTCTATTCGTTTCGTTTTTAAACCAATCGCGTCACTGGTAGATCACGTGACTCTCCGTATGACGTGATCTACCGATCTACCAATCTTGGCTAAGGGCTCCAGAATGTCAGAGTTTATCGATTACAAACAAATAAATCTTTCCTCTTTATAATATTAGTAGGTATACTCGTAGATGTAGATTAGGTAAGTACTAGCTTGGTAAAAACATGTTTTAGTTTATAGTTTTATCAAAATTTAGGTAACTTTAATTTTACGTGCCTTTTTGAGCTGCAAATTTAAAAACATAAAGTGAATATGATTTACTACTTCGAGCTGATTTCCACGAGATCACCAGATCATCAATTCATCAGCTCGTCGGTCCATCTTGTGGGAGGAGCTTTTCCTGTCTGAGTCTGCCAACGTCCCTGTCTGGTATTTACTCGGCCGTCCAGAACCTTTTCGCCCCAACTTCATTACGATATTATGGGCGTTTTTATAAAAAAAAATGTACCTACCTACATTATAATGACAGTATCGATAAATAAAAAATAAAAAAATATCAAGGGACAATCTCACACAAATTGACCTAGTCCCAAACTAAGCTCTACTACTTACTATGGGTACTAGGCAACGATATACACACTTATATAGAGAAATACATACTTAAATATATAGAAAACATCCATGACTCAGGAACAAATACTCGCGCTCATCACACAAATATTTGCCCATACCGGGATTCCAGCCCGGAACCGCTAGCTTCGTAGGCAGGGTACCAACTAGGCTAAAATAAATAACAAAAAATAAAACCGTCTTCAAAAACCTACTAAGAAGCGTTAAGTAAAAACCAGCCTCCTAGGAGTCCTAGGAATAGCCTATTTAGTGCCGAATAGGTACAGTCGAAGTCATAAATATGTTTACACTTTAGTACCTTGTCTGTTTAAACTGTCATATGAAATTGTCACAGCGATTAAAGTGACAAGGTACTAAAGTGTAAACATATTTATGACTTCGACTGTACATACATAGAATATATCCAAGCCGGTGTCAAGTAGGTATACACAGTAGCAATGACACCATGATTCTTGCTACCGACTTCGATATATTCTATGTCCTATTAGGCACTAAATAGGCTATTCCTAGGACTCCTAGGAGGCTGGTTTTTAATTACGCTTTTTAGTAGGTTATTGAACCCGGTTTTATTTTTTTGTAAACATTGTTTTTTCGCTTTTTTTGATGCACCTAATAATATTATATGATAAACTAAAGCACATAAACACCACATTAAGGGCCGTATTAATAAACTCATCTCAACTCTGATCCCCGTCACAAGATGCGTCAAAAATGACAGTTTTCTATGGATTGACGTTTACTTTGACGTATCTTGAGACGGGGATCTCAGTTGAGATGAGTTTATTAATACGGCCCTAAGAAACAATAGCCTAATACCAATCTCTCATCACTCTTAACAAAATGTCGCTGCCCAAGATGCAGGGCCGTTAATCATTGAGGAGTTCTCCCGGTACATCACCATCAGTGTTATAATGAGTATAATCACTTACGACTAAGCAGTTCTGATCTTCATCATTAGTTCCTCTTCGCCAAGAGGTGCTCTTGTAATGCAATTTCTTAAGGTCTTGCAGGTAATACCAAAATCGCTGTATGTGTGCCTATAACTTTTGAGGAGTTCCCTCGATTTCTCACGGATTTCAACATCAGATTCTGACTTGGTGACAATGGGACTACCTCGGAAGTATACCCATTCAAAAAAAAATTTTTTTTTTAATTGGTTCACAATTGACGGAGTAATCGCGTAACAAACATACAAAAAAAAAAAAGCTACATACAGTCGAATTGAGAACCTCCTCCTTTTTTGAAGTCGGTTAAAAAATAAAAACCCTTGAAGCGTTTTGTTCTTCGACAGATAATTTTCATGCTCACTTACCATTGAAACCGCACTCCTTACTTCGCCGATGTTCACTTCACTCGACCCGGAAGACGTCAGTTTCTGTTTTATAAAAGAACCGTCAAATCACAACGCGTAAAAAATCTTTTCACCTCAGGCTAATTTTACATACCTATTTCAGTTGTTTTTGTTATATAGTATTTTCCTAGCTTTAGTGAGGTGAAAAGATTTTTGTTACACACGTCTCATCTCGTGTGTTGCAACACTCGCTTCGCTCAGGCTTCTATTTTCGAACCACCGCTTCAATCGTGGTTCAACCCTATGCGCTAGCTCGTGTTTCAATTCCACACTCGTGGTTAAAATACAACTTTGCACTCTTGTACAACAAATAACTATTTCATCATCATGACAGCACACACGTCCACTGCTAGGCATATTCTTCCCCGAAAATCTTTACCGTTCTCCTTTGCTACTCACATAAAGGTTAAAGTTGCAAAGATTGGTCGGTCGTGACCACAACGATCAGGTATAGTTGTGTCACGATGTTGTAGTAGTAGGTAGGTAGCGGTGACCTCACCATCAGATAAAGGTTAGGGCATCATCATCATCGTCTCAAACCTCTTTCTCGCTCAAAAGAGAACGCACACGCCCAAAGCAAAAAGGCAGTATACTGGCCCCTAGCATGCATGCAAGAGATAAAATTTGACAGGTTCTAGGGAAATTAATACCTACATCTATTACATTATCTAACGTAAGACTTAACGCTTAAGGTTTAAAATTGGTGTCCGGTCTTGATAAAATCGCTATAACCTCGTAAGTCCCGCGTAAGTTGCACAAGTACAAATCAATGATCGTAGTTCAGACCTGACATTTTAACTACATAGCACGGATAACTGCCGAATCTACTTCACCTTTAGGTACACTTTTAATAGTAGGTATGTATAGTTCGCCATCAAATATATCTGTACATATCAGAGTGGTCAAAAATATCTGAACATGCACTCTAACGCCTTGACAATAGAGTCGTGTTCAGATATTTGTGAGCACCTTGTTTGCTGCCGTATATATGATGGCGACTTTACTTGGTATAGTACATTTGGTAGTTAGGAGTACTGCTTAAAAAACACAGGACTTACGAGGATAAAAATGTGAAAAAACAAAAGGTAATAAAAGTCAGGACGAGACACTTTTCTTTTAAACCTTAAGCGTTAAGTCTTACGTTAGAATATGGAATAGATGTATTCATTTCCCTAGCACTATCAAATTGTATCTTGTGCATGCATGCTAAGCCAGCAGCCGGGTTAAAGTTTCCGACTTTTTAATACTTACATTTATAGCGACTTGTTGAGCCTTAAATCAAAGTTTTAATAAATAAACGTATTATTTACATATTATAGTAAACAACATACTTGCTCCTCATGTCAATAAGTTTATGAAATAAAATAAAATAAAAATAATTTATCCATAGTATGTTAGTAACAAAAGAATCTTAATGTTACTAGTAAATTTATCTATACATATAAAACATTAGGCACTATTTGGCTGCTCCAATTACCACCGTGACCCAGTATTTGGTGAGAGGGCAGTCGAGGCGCTCCGCCAGCATCCTCAGAAGGCCGTGCTGCTGCCACGTACGTGCTTCAGCAATGAGGCTATTCTCTTCCACCTAATGCCATACAAACCGTCTACTCTCGCTCAGCGAACATGCCGGACGCACTACAATGCCTCGGCAGCCCCAACAGCCTCCTCAGGATGTTATTATATTGAACGCGCAATGTATTGTACGCTCGCTGCGTAAGGTCGGAGTTCACCAACAGTTAAACAGGCGATTAGAGGTCTGACGGCTGTCAAAATGTATTGACTAACAGCCGATTAGGACTTAACAGTCCGTTAAATTGGTTGGTGAAATCCGACATAAATCCTACACACAGACCTCTGACAGTATGGGTAAGTATCACCATGTCCAGGAAGACGAGATCATAGGTGATGGAATAAATAAATCTCTTAAACTTTTACTTGAATTTTAATTATTTTTATATTCCAATAGGTTAATACTCTAATACAACAATCTCATTTTTAATAAAATATCGATCCGCGAATCGATCATAATAATTTTGAATTTTGAAGAATTTAAATCCATAAAAGAAACGTAAGAGTGGCCAGAAATAAAATCAATAGATAAAGGAGGTTGTAACCACCTTGTTACAGACCGAACGTGTAAAATGTCTGACAGTATGCTTTAAACAGCGTTATTTTGACTTGTTCATTACATCGTGCGAATCTGCGGGCAAGCATATTGCCTCTCACTGCCATTGCCCTTCTTTCCCTCTCTAAGTCCAGGTCGTTCTTCAAGTCCTCCGTGAGCACATGCTTGAAGCTGTCGTTCACTTTGAGGGGTACTCCGCACAGCATGATTTTAGGCACTTATTATGTTGGGTTGTATTTACGGGCCTTGAATCAACTCACTTTTGCTTGCATTAAACCTAAGACCATGCTGCTCAGCGTAACCCTCACATACAGCCACCAGTTGTCTTATCGAGTCAACTGAAGGGCCCAGCAGCACCATGTCGTCCGCGTAACTTATGTTGTTAGAACACGGTCCGCCTATATGGCAACCGACATGCATGCCGCTGAGATGTTCAATCAACTCGTTGTCATATAAATTAAAAGCTATGTCCACACCAGCGCGCTTTCATGTTCATCTTGCGTCTTCAAATTTCAATTCGTATTGCGCATGCAATATTGATTGCCTTTAAGACGCATGCAGCTTATCGTCTACACCTGTGCGCTTGTTGCATGCAGCGTACACATGCGCCTCGGTTAGCCGTCAAGATTGACGCGGAAATAGTAGCTATCAGTGCGGCATATTTAGTGTTAAGTGCAAGGAAAAAAACGAAGAAAAGGAGAATCTGGACAGTTTTTACAACATAATTATGTTTTTGGCTCAGAGAAATCAACGCATCGTTTCGTTTTATTTTATTTGTTTAATCTTTGGGCTTGTGGGGACCACAAAACTCGATATGTTCGATAATCTTCAATAAAATCCAATGTTATAACTTTATCTTCCACCATTTTATTTGCTAAAAGGCACAAAATGTTGCACGTCAACCCAACGGTGACGGATCAGCGTGCGCTACGGGCATGCGCTGCCGTCAAACCAGTTTGAACGCATGTGTTATTGCATGGCTATGGTTGCAGAGGCATGCGTCAGAGGAAAACGCTAGCTGAACATGAAAGAGCACTGGTGTGGACATAGCTAAACAGTATATGCGATGACAGCCCACTCTGTCTAACCCCACGCTGTAACCTATAGGTACTCATCAGACTCCTCCCCAGCCCATCTCACGCGATTAATCTGGTTGTTGTACCAGTAATTTAACAAAGCGATACATTCGTTTGGTAAGCCAGTTTTACTTAGTTTGTCCCACAGGACCACAACCAGATCAATCGCTTTTGACAAGTCCAGAAAACATGCGTATATAGGCGTGCTTCTGTCCTTGTAGAACCTGACAACCTGCATAAGGCACAAAATTGAACTCTCCGTCGACAGTCCCGGCCGTCTAAATCCGAATTGAGCGTTTGCAGCTTAATGTAATTACTAAGTTGTGCATTAAGCAAGCCGTCAAGCACTTTCGCGAGTACAGTCGCCAGTGAGATGGGCCTATAATTTCATATAATCACCTGTCCTACTTTTAATGCTGAGGCCGTCATGCCCCAGCGAATTGCCCCTTTGCATATTTTAAATTACTTCATGTACTTGTTTCGTTGTAAATGTGTTTTGGCGAGGACTCGGCGTTACAGTAAACACATTTTTAAAGTGATTGGCAATATTTTTTTCTGTCACAATCGATGCATTATAGATAGTAAACATTGACTATCGACCATTATAAGTCCTGTGGCAAATGACTTTAGGGCTAACGACGTTGTGTCAAAAGAAGGAATGAATTGTTTACTTACCGCAACCTAAATAAAAAAATATAATAACTTCTTAATACTGTCTTTAGACATCATCATCATACTTATCACCTGAAAGACGACCTGCTGGTCAAAGGTCTTCTTTAGACCTAAAAGGCTTTTTGAAAACAAGTTGAGGGTACTAGTAAAATCACAAAAATATATTTGCCATATACCTAATATGTCGTTAAATAAAAAATATCTTTATGCCAATCTGTTTTCAGTGATCTTTGAGAAGTAAAAAATGTGAGAGTTAAATTGGTCTCAAAGAGACTTTTGATCCTTGATAACAATGGGATTATTTTCTTAAAAAGTCTGAAAAAAGTGACGTACTTTACGCTTATATTCTGTTTTTCACAGACGAGAGAAGTAACGATATAGTGTGACCCTCTCACACTTAAACGACCTTGATCCCGACTCTTCGTAAAAGATCGAGTGAAACTAAGAGTTTTCTTCACTCCTGGATATACATGTATACCTAATGGCGAGTTTGTTACCTACCAATATTACTTACCTTATGGACCAGGTAATTTAGAGGCTGAGGAAAATACATTTTACAATTTATTTTTGGGAACTCATTATTTATAAATAAATAAAATAAATAAAAGTTCATTATTTCGGACCACAAAATTTTATAGTAACGACTGATGCCCAAATCTAATCAAAATACGGGATATTTCCGATATACAGGGTTCTAAACTAGAACTAATAAAGGCTACTTGCTAATAACTGACACGCACACACACTCGTGCAGGCACACACACACGCACACACAAATACACACACACACACACACACACACACACACACACACACACACACACACACACACACACACACACACACACACACACACACACACACACACACACACACACACACACACGCATACACACACAGGCGCTCACTCTCACACACACAACTTGAACTAGATCTTGCTCGCTTATAACAACTTTTTAAATAACTCTATAAATTATAAATATATTATTTTTTTCTACTCTTTTTGCATGGACATAGTCCTTCCTACCTGTTAATCGTTAAAATTGTTAGCCACGATACAGGCCAAGCCTAGTGTGGCTATCGTTGTATGCATGGATATGTTTATATTGGACTTGAATAATAAAATTTCTTATTTCTTATTTCTTATTTTTAGTGAGTGCGCTAATTTTGAGGGTTAAATCAGTAAGTCAAACTGATTAACTTTCACAATGGGACCAACCCCGAAATCGCGAAAAAAATCGACCCTCCCATACAAAACATAGTCTGACTAGCTAATAATAACCCTGTATTCAAATGAATTTGAAATGATTATGTCAATGATGTAATTTATCAAGTAGGCATTTTATTTAATTGTGTGTTTAATAATTGTAATAATTTTATTTTTAATGTATATTTTGACGTGCTCTATACATATACAATAAATATTAATTAAATATTAAATGACTGACTGAATTCTTTTACAAAATTACCTCTGTTACAGAGATTATATAGGAGTTGTATGTTGTGAACTGGCACAGTGAGGGTCGTGTGTTTGAATCGAGTGGATCCAGTAAAGGCAATACTGTAGCAAGACAAGTAGTAACGCACCAAGGCACCCATGGTAGCACCGCGCATTAAGCCTCACTAGTGACGTCGTTGCACGGATGCACACATGCACGCAGACGCAGAGTATAAAACCGGCGCCGGCGCGAGTTAGATTCATTCTCCCTCCGGTGAAGTAATCAAAGCCGTCAGAGGCTAACTACGTAGGTCCATCCAAAAAAAAAAAAAAAAGTTAGATTCATTCAATCGCTAGACGGCGACGAGTGCGATAGCCCCGCGGTCCGCTCGTAGCCTACAGTACTTGCCCTGTGCGATAGCCACGCGGTCCTCAGGTGTCAAGTTAGCTAGGACGGATATAAGGTGCGACAGCCACGCGGTCCACCTTATGATCCTCTCATAGGGTTTGGTTTCGTATGATACAACATTGTCTGTAACTAATGTATGCAAAGTTATCACCAATAAAAAATCATCAAGACCTTGGGCTTTCACTCAACTAGCAACCCTACATCTGGCGCCCAACGTAAATACGAGTATATAGCCAGCATTTTGGAACATAATAAGAAGAGACTACCATCAAGAAAGAAAAAATCTACAAGATGGGAGTAACATTGACAGATGATCAGTTTGCAAAATTGATCGAATCATTGTCTATTCAAACATCTACTATGAAAAGGAAAAGTTTAAGTTCCTGTACTGCACGCTTTTCTGGAGAAAGAGATTACGATACCGTTAATGAGTTTAAGAAGATTGAACATATATCAGACGAAAATGCTATCGAAGGCCTTCCACTGTTACTTAAAGGTACCCCTCATCTTGGTGGCAAGGTGTGAAAAATGAAGCAAAATCATGGGATGCAGCCATTAAATTGATAAAAATGGCATTCGCACCACAGAAGTTACCTCACGAAATCTACCTACAACTATTTGTGAGCACACAGAAACATACGCTGATTGACGAATTTATTCGTGAGAAGCGAGCCCTCTTGGCTCAGCTGCCAGCAAAACGCCACAAGGAGGTGGAGCAAATAGATCAGGTTTACTTTCTTCTTAATATAAGAATTAAAAAAGACCTCCCCCGCTCGGAAATAAAAACTTTCGCGGAACTTCTAGAAAAAGGCCGTTACATCGAAACTTTAGACATAACGTCCAGTGAAGATCCCATATCAGAAGAAAAACCTAAATTGAAGCGCTGTTATTATTGCGAGAAGAAGGGTCATACAAGCGAAGAGTGTCGCCAACGAAAAACAGCGCAGCAGTCATATACTTCGCAACCAAAGGATATATATTGCTATGGATGTGGAGCCCCAGGAATCTATCGCGCCAACTGTATAAATTGCAGAAATAAAGAAGCCCCACCGAAGCCAGCTCAATTCTACTCAATAGAAGAAAACAGTACAAAAATACCAACTATCGAGATGCAGAGAGACGGCAACTCAGGCTTGGCCTACGTTGATACAGCTGCGCGCACCAGTATCGCTGGGAAAACATTGTATGACATCTTAGTACAAAGAGGAACATTGTTCACGGAAAGGAAAGCAGAGATTTGCTTGGCAGACGGAAGTCGTAAACACCATAAATTGCAAACGACCACTATAACAGTGAAGATTGGAAATCGGGAGCTGCCTCTTACCATAACGGCAATACCAGACGCAAATGATAATCGCACTCTTGGGGATAGATTTTTTGGAAACAGCAGGAATAGTTTTGAATCTGCCACAGAAGGCATGGTACTTTCAGCCGCGGGTGGTTGAGCATTGGATTTTTAATTAAAATATTGTACCCAGTACCCAGCCCCCCCAATTTATAAAGAAAATAATTGGTAAATCTTAGTATTTAAGTGGATAATATCAGATTAATGTATAAATATTACAAATGTGATAAAACCATGTAACTTCTAATAATAAAACCAAGCCTTTCTAACCTGAGAAGAAAACACCTTGAGTAAACAAAAAATGGCGGACATGGCACAACTTCAATGGTCAACTGACAGCACTTGTTTGAACGAGCGTACTGTCCCCCCTGACCTCTCACCGCACCAATCGCGTGATAATGTGACCAATAAGGAATCAAGGCGTGTATTAATTTACAAGTGATTCGCTAATTTGAAATAGACCGTTATTTATAAGCAAAAAAAGACGCAAAAGGCTGACTTCAGGATCCTGGCTGACCACTGGTGACTTTACCCTATTTATTAAGTTAGTTTATCGTTGAACGGTATCCGTAGTACAAGCCTGAACTTTGGGACTAGGTCAATTTGTGTATCATGGCCCCTTGATATTTATATTATATTATTACGATATTATGTTGTTGCCAGGCGAATCTATAAAATAAAAATAAATCAGTTACCTTATATGGATACACGGGCCACAAACGCTGAGGAAACAAAAGGTACATAAAAGTGACCTAGTATAATATAAATACATACATGTAGTTACTCATGTGTTAAGTCGTATCTTTAACCATCACTTTTACCAATAGATTACGGGCATGGTTATAACAGCTTTTATCTAACTAAGGGTTATACCTAACTTACAGTTATCCAAATTACACAACCTTAATAAAATGTGTCACGCCAATTTCTTGGGATTTTAATGAAACAAAAATATTAAAAACCTTGAACCTTGTATCTTAATACTTTTTTTTTTTTGTTTAATTTATTTTCATAAGAAAATTACATTAAGTACCCTTAATAAAACTCGCCAAACTGTTACGTTTGATGGCGAGAAACGCTCTTTTTTTATGCTTTTTTAAACTTAACCTATTTACTTAACTCTAACAAATGTTTATGAGATTTACTTAAATCAAACCACAGACAGCTAAACATGCTCGCAAATAAAGGTAGTCCCTATCCGCTAATGTACTATTGTTAATATTAGCTAATTGATGGCAACATGTTATTAAGGAGGAAGCCCTTTAACTTTGATTTTAATACATTTTTGTGTAATCTGGGAGTTTGTCTTAGTATACTAATTCTATTAAATATTTTCGGTACAATATATTTCGACGTTCTTTTTCCGTAATAGTTTCTTGTTCTTTGTTGTATTAGTTTATTTTCTCTGACTCTTCTTGTATTATATTTATTGGCAATTTTTATTTTGTGATCATCACTATAATAATGCTCTAATCCTATTAAATATTCTACTTTTTTATCTATTGGTAAGATCTTACATAGCGGAAATAACTTGTCATATTGTTTATTGCAGTTTTTCCTAACCTTTTTGCTGACAAGGAACTTTATTAGTCTAACTTGAAGTTTTTTGATATCATTAATGTATGTTATAAATGTTCGGCCATAAATAATAAGACCATAAGTGATCAGAGAATCGGCAAGGGCGTAGTACACAACGCGCAAGGTATTTTTATCAATAATACAAGTTAATTGGTAGAATTTGGCCAATACAGATCTTAGTCTATTACAAACATCGTTTACATGCGGTTTCCAGTTAAAGTTCTTATCAATAGTTAGACCCAGGTATTTAAACGTTTCTACATACTCCAACTTATCACATCTACAGTTGCACTTATTAGCATGTAAACAATCAAATGTGTGCCCTATGATATCCAAACTTTGTGCGCTAACAGTTTTAGCTACCGGATTGTATGGCGAGTGTATATGCATGCATCTAGTTTTCGATAGATTCAGGATGATCCCGTTGTCATGTGCCCACTTTGTGACACTTTCGAAATCTTCTTGAACACACTTCTGTATCTCCAGAGCGTCCTTCGAGGCACACAGTAGACACATGTCATCAGCATACATATACACCCGACAATTACTGACTACATTGGATACACTGTTAACATGCATGGCATATCCCACGGGACCGTACACCGAGCCGGTGGGCACCCCGAGCTCCACGAGCGCGGGGTCCCCGGTCACTCCCGCTACGCTAGTGCTTATCCTCCTATTGGTCAAAAACTCTTTGAACCACGTGTTTGTAGGGCCGCGTATTCCACATTCATCCATCGCTTGTAACAAAATGTTGTGATCCAAAGTATCAAAAGCTTTTTTATAGTATATAAAAAGAGCTATCAATTGCTGACCGGAGTCTAAGCACTCATTTACATAATCGGCAAACCCCAGTAAGGCCGAAACAGTGCTTCGCCCCTTCCTAAACCCATGTTGAACATCTGAGAGTATTTCGTGGCGCTCCAGGAACGAACTAATTTGTTTAACAATTATTTTTTCTATGATCTTATCTATAGCAGACAGTATAGCAATAGGTCTATAGTTGACATACTCTAAGTGGCTCCCGGACTTGAATATAGGCCTAATAATTGCTTCTTTTAGCTGGTCAGGGTAGATACCACTAGTTAGGCAGGAATTCATTAGGTTAGCTATAACGGGACTTAACTGTTTTAGAAGATACTTTATGTCCTTAACACGTATCCCGTCCGCTCCAGCTGCCTTGTTACAGGATAGTGCGCTAATGACCTTTTCTACGTCGGCGGGGCTCACCTTACTGTACCTAAAGCTAACGTCACACGGAGTAACATACTGCTCCCTTTTAAGAAACTTTATCCCACAGACGTGCTTGATCTGTCGTATCTCCTGCGTAAATGTTTTTGTAAAATTTGTACAAATTTGCCTAGTATTTTCAATTTTGCCTAAGTATTTAAGTACAACATCATCGAGACCGATTTTACCCCTCCCCAGCCAAGAGTTTATATTCGAACAAATTTTCCTAAAGTCCCCATTACAATTAATAATTTCAGATTGTCTATACCTATTTTTAGCCTCTAATACCAATTTGTTTACTTTGTTCCTAAACTTAGTATACTCCAGTCTCTTAGTCATACACTTTGGTTGCGATTTCCATACTCTAAATAAATAATCCCTACGTATTAATAATTTATATAAGTAATGGTCTATCCATGGCCGTGTGCTCCTCTTTCGGTTGTTTTGCACTTTAACTACAATGGTAATTTCCTTATAGATAAGGTTAAATACTAAGCATAATGTCCGAAACAAAACAAGCGGGCATGTAATTATAAGTAACTGAGACCAGTCGTAATCATCTAACTTTTGTTTAACCAGTTTTTCGCTTATCACTTCGCGGGAGGTACTACGGCTTACTTGCAGTCCTGTGTTCTCACTCTCGCGCAGGTCCAACACAATACCGACGGCATGATGGTCTGAGATACGAGTCTCCAGCACGTATGAGGAGAGTGCGCTGACGCCCCGTCCCGCTCGCACCCACACATGGTCCAGGCATGACGCATCATACCGGCCGTCCACTATCGCTTCTCGTGTTATCTCCGCGCTAGGTATCGCACACTGCAGGCCGCATCCACACAGGGTGTTTTTGTATGTTGAAGTGGTAGGATTTACTACATCATTCAAAATGTCTATATTTGTGTCCCCGATTACTATGATTCGATCTGATGACGGGATAGGTTTTATGAGGGCTTCCAGCTTGTTTATAAACTGTATTTTGTTTTTATTCGGAGGTCTATATATACTAAATATATGAAGTGTAGTTGTTCCTAAGCTAAGGTCATACTGAAGCGTTTCTACAGATCGCGTGTTAACTTTCTGAGTGATGACATTCAGGCTCTCTTTTGCATATATAATTACTTACCCCTATGCGCCCCTGAAAATTACAATAATTCAGGTGATGTATGCTGGAGTACACTACAAATATGTAAATAACATTACAGTAGATATCTAAAGGATAAACTAGTATTTCACTTTTTCTTTTTACAAGGATTGCAACCATGATGATGTGCGCCGAATTGGTCTCCACTCAGCAATATGGTTGACATTAGTTTGGTGTCAGCCTAGCTGGTTTGATATCGAAATATTGTTGACGGTATAATATTAAATTCAATTTTATTTAATAATGACGTCTGTCTATATGCGGACAATATTGCCAATGTCAATGTTTAAAATATAATACAGAGTTCAGTTATTGTACGGTTCTTGTCTTGATAAGTGAGAGAACTGTGGCAAGAGTATCAATCGCCTCACGCTCCGACCATTCCGCCGCGCTCCGCTCCGCCGCGCTTCACTACGCGGGCCCCCTAGCATGCAAGCACGAGATAAAATTTGACAGGTGCTAGGGAAATTAATACATCTATTCCATATTCTAACGTAAGACTTAACACTTAAGGTTTAAAATAAAAGTGTCCCGTCTTGATAAAATCGCTATAATAATGTGAACATCGCAATAGTCGCTTAGTAGATAATAAAGGTAATATTAGTCAGGAAGAAGCACTTTTATTTTAAACCTTACGCGTATAATCTTACGTTAGAATATGGAATAGATGTATTCATTTCCCTAGCAAATTCCCTGTCAAATTTTATCTCGTGCATGCATGTTAAGCCAGCAGAGAAGCCAACCAACATTTAGAATGTACCTACTTTCAGAGTGGACATAGGCTATATTTAGCTTACGAAAGTACTGACTCCGCAGACAAAGTCGCGGGCGTATAGCTAGTACAGCATAATCCCGATAATGTTGCACGCGAGTGTAATTCTTACCCTGGGCCTATAACCACCTCCGTAATATTGCGCATCGCAAATGCTGACTAGCAGGCAACACACGACAAACAACATGACTGAGCCGGCACGAGAAAGCTAATAACTAACTAACGAACCTTACACTGCACAATGTATGCTAATAGAGACGATGTCGTATTTATACCGGAATAATCAATTTTAGCTGCTTAAGTTGATTACCAGTAGTGAAATGTATTTATTAATTACTAATGGGCATTTCTCCGAGCGCGCAATTTCGCACGGCCCCGCACTTAAAGCCTTCTTCTAATGCAAAATAAAATATACAAAAATGCAGTGGATTCATTACGTTATCATCTAACTGGAGAACATATACATTTTATTAATTATATGATTCATTCCTACCTAAAAAAAAACTTAAGCCGTTAAATCTGACATCGTGTCTCCAAACCAGAATTCAAGAAATGGTTGCAAATTACTTGAAAATTAATCAACATTTAACAACCTATGTATATTCACATATACACACTGTATGTTATAAGTTGTTTGAACATATATGACAGGATTTTATCAAGAAATATAACTTAAATATAACTAAAAGTATTTTCTTTTACTTGTGCTCGAGTCGCGCCTGAGAAGAGAACTCGCCAAAGAATTGTAGCAGCGGTATCTCTATTCGCTCACGCAAAAGCGTCAGTCGCGTTGTATCAGCCGAACAGAAAACACTTTGTCTCCACGTTGGATTTTTTGGAGCCAGATTCTTTGGAGAAGTTCGCCAATATTTCGATTTGGGCTCACGCAAAAGCGTCAATCGCGTTGTATCAGCCGAACAGAAAACACTTTGTCTCCACGTTGGATTTTTTGGAGCCAGATTCTTTGGAGAAGTTCGCCAATATTTCGATTTAGTCCAAGCTTATTTCTAAATCTTGTGGTCGCGATATTTCTCAAATGTCATAGCCATTGTCTGTATAAAAATTACTAAGTACAATATAATCAAATGGCTTATTTAAAGTAGCCTTAAACTAATTTAAAAAAGTCTTAATGTTTTAGAGTTATTTTTAAATATGTTATTTTTTCTGATTACCGTGTATTTGATTTCCAAGTATTTCCATAGAGTTTGTTGCATGGAAATCAGAAAACATACTGTAAGAAAATACCCGCACACCTACGCAGCCTCACGCACACAAGGATACCGCGCGGCGTCGTGGTGGGAGATGGATCATATCGAAACACTCGGCCATTTGCCCGGCGGCCGCCTGACTAACTACCCTCGCTTCAAGCATACTATTGAGCTCGTTAAATTGTGTTAAAAAAGAGAAATTAACGATAGTAATTATAATCATCTGGTGTCTTTTCATAATACATAGAATTCAGAAAATTGTGCCCGGAAGTCGTATTTCCTCGGAAATTTATGAATTTTATTATTTTTCAAGCATTTTCAACTTGCCATGTAAGTAAGTATGTAGGTATGTACGCTTGTGTGGGTCAAATCTTTCAACCGGATTTACTTTACACTAGCTTTTGCCCGCGACTCCGTCCGCTATGTTATATCGTATATGTTAAAGTAAAGACACACTGATGTACGTAAGAAATAATCCCAGTGAATTTATAAGGATTGGTGATGACAGTGAGCGTCCGAGTAGCTATCCCGATAACTTGAGACCTATTCAATGTAAACTTAATTTAGCCAAGAAAAGCCCTTGTGCAATGGGCCAGAAATTATATAATAAACTGCCAAAATCTATTAAAGCTGTGGCTAATATAAACGCGTTTCGTCGGCAAGCCAGAGAGCTACTCATTAGAAAAATACTGTACAGCATCAAAGAGTACCTCGGCAATGAATACTAGTATAATATAGGCGTAAGTATTGACATCTTGACAATAATTGACTAACTCAATCTTATAATCATATCTTATTTTATTAGTCAAAGACTACATATTTTTATAGTTATTTACAGGCAGGGACCGGCCCGCTATCGCTTTCAATGGGTTTTGTATGGGTTTTTCGTAAGGATTTACTTACCAAACCCTCTGCCCGTCAAAACCCTTTAAATGTGCTTTTAAAGCGCTATTTCCAAACGATAGCCCATTTTATTAAGCGCTAACCAATACCCTTACAAAACCCTTTAAAAAAGGTTGCTAGTGTATACGCAATTTTAGACCTTTTGTAGACTTCATAAAACACACGTTACCTTGCGTCCCTTTCGAAGCAAGTAAACCGCCCATTCAACTAAGCGCTAACCCAATACCCTTATAAAACCCTTATTAGTATACGTTACCGACGGCGTATCGTTTGAAGTTACCGCGCGGAGCGGCAAAAGATTTAATACGGTTCGATTTCCTATGGCACACGTTTGTGATTGGCTCGTACAAAAGGAAAAGCTTTATAATAAGCGCTTAAATCGTTAGGGAAACCCTTTTTTAGGGACATCAAGATGAATCAGTTACCAGTTACCTATTTCAAAGGGCTACCCTTATCGTTGGGTTCTTCATTCGATAAGGGAAAGTCAATCGTATCGGTTGCCAATTGGAATGGGTGAGCAAATCAAGGGGCTAGCTATATCAAAGGGAAGCCCTTTGAAAGGCTTTTCCCGATGAAAGGGTTGTCCGGTCCCTGTTTACAGGTAATTTATTTTGACGACCTCAATTTGTTGTATGTACACCTAAACAATATGTGACGTTCTTTATGTAAAGGGACCTTATGGATGAAACTAGTTTCCGAGATACTAACTTTAGTGAAATCGAACAAAATTTACGTTTTCTTTTTATTGTACAATATTAAAGTTTAGAAACCGAAGTTCACTTAAGATTTTTATATAATTTAAAAAACACGATTTTTTAGTGAGATATCTGCCTTCAAAATTTAGTGATAAAGGTACCTTATGGATTGATTGTTGGTAACAGATGTAGTGTTCTACACACGAACAGACCATGATTTTGGCAATGAGATGTAACATAAGGCGTAGTGGGGTGGTGGGTGAAGTGGGGAGGTACTCCCCCCCCCCCCCCCCCCCTCTCAGAATAAAAAGTACCATAATATGTAGGTCTCGCTTTTGCAAAGGGATTTGTTCCTTTCGGCCGCGTTACCGGCTCCTCCGAAGCGAAAAGCGCCTACTTGTTCCTATTGTGGCCTCGTAGGTCAAGGAACAAAACAATAAATGGAAAACACTTCTGTAAGAAAAGACAGCAAATTGAGAGCGGGAAAAATAATAATTAAGGCAATGATCAAATGAATAAAATTTAAAACAAAAAAAACTTTTAAAACCTAAAATCATATTTTGCATGCTGTTGCGCACTGAGGGTTCCGCACGAACATGTAGGAATGTAAATAGTTCGTAAATCACGGGAATACAACATAACAAGTCCAGTATAAACTGACACGCAATAAGTTAGAACATTGTTACTTAGTGAGTGTCAGTTTATGTATGTGATGTAACTACAAATTAACGGTTTTCGGGTTTTTTCCTTTACTTGTGCTATAAGACATTGCTTCTTGCCAAATTTCATGATTCCAAGTCAACGGGAAGTACCCTATAAGTTTTGATTCCCTTGAGATTCCCTTAAATATGCGGCATAAACGGCCGTATCTTTTGATTGCGTTGACTTAGGTGTTTGATTGTTTCACTGATCCAAGTGATTGCAGACCTAAGTACTTGATATTAATTTCAACTTGATACCCCTACGCGTTCCTGAGAAAAAGGGTCTTGACAGACAGACAGACAGACGGACAACAAAGTGATCCTATATAATAAGGGTTCCGTTTTTTTCATTGATTTTTTTCATTTCAGTGGTTGATGTTATAATTATCGTTTTTTTTAGCTATAAGATGAATTGTTCCGTTTGTTACCGTAATAAACATTAAATTCGATAGTTTGATAGAATTCAGTCTTTGTTGGACAAACTTAATAATAACTTCGCTGCTATAATCAATAAAGCCAATTGTTATATCATTTTAGAATCTCCATTAAACAGGAATTTTTTTAAGAAAGCAGCACTACAGATTTTCATACATTTTTTACACCGTGCGATGTCAAACATGCCGGAAGAAAAACTCAGATTCCTAAATTTTAAATTTGACTTGAAAAATTTGAAAAAACTGCTAATTATTTATTAATTTCGTTACAAGGGTCATAAATCAAATTTAATCAGCTTACTTTCACAGCAAACGAAACTGAAAAATTCTAATAACTGTGGTTGTGGTATCGAAAATGGTAAACCCGGGTACCGCATTTCCAAAATTTTGAAAAGTTGAGTTATTTCGTTTTCGGTGCGACTTTTACTTAACATGGTTTATCATATTTTGGATACTCCTGAGTAGAGCTATCCAGCCCTGTAAGGTTGGCCACTACCTCCCGGACACCCTGTAACCTGTGTCCTGGACTCACATTCTCGAAAACGGCTAACGATTTCGGTAAAAATTGCGACATGGGAGTTTACGAGGGCGAAAATTCGTTCTAGCTAGGTCTCATATTTGGGAAAACGTCCCCGTTTTTTCACGCAAAATGTTTTGCCGCGCAATTTGGTTCCTAATTTCGGAGCGGCTGCCGCCGTCTGAATAGACTGATGGTTAGAGCGTTGGCCTACTACGCAAAGACTGCGGGTTCGAACCCCAGCTATGGATCGGTTTTCCTTCTGCACGATAAAATCGCCCGTCTTGATAAAATCGCTATAAAAATATGAAAATCGCCACAATCGCTTAGTAATAAAAGGTAATAAAAGTCAGAACGAGACACTTTTATTTTAAACCTTACGCGTTAAGTCTTACGTTAGAATATGGAATAGATGTACATATCTCGTGCATGCATGTTAAAGCCCGCTGAGGACCAAGACGGAGGGCCTCTACGTCATCGGGAAATACCTTATTTCCCGATGACGTAGAGCCTTAAAATTTGGCATCAAGGCAAGTCTAACAGTAACGGAAAAAAGCTGAAAACTGCAAAAAAACTGCCAAGTAAGGGGTCAAAATGCATTAGTCGCAATTAATTGTTGACTATCAACAATCTAGTAGCGAACTTGGCATCTTTATCCACAAGAACTTGGCCAATTTTTTACATTTGTTTTTGGTGGGATTGTTACTGCCGGTAATTATCACGGGTTCGTAGCCAATTGCAGAATTAACAAACAATAGGTGAGTGTCGCTAATTACTAACAATAATTGAATTATCGTTGGTTCGTAGCCAATTGCAGAATTAACAAACAATAGGTGAGTGTACCTAATTACTAACAATAATTGAATAATCAATCAATTATTGTATTTAATTGATTTTTGTCGCTCTCGGATGAATTGGCTGGTACATAAGGCTGGCAGGTGGCGCGCGCGTCGATTCCGCCATGTTCGCCGCGTGGCCGCTGTTGCTCGGCGCCTGCGCTGTGCTCGTCTCCGGCCAGGTACCTTACTGAAATTGATGGTTTAAAACTAGCATTATATCCTTCCATAATTTAAGTCAACTAACTGCCGCACTCAGTGGTCAATTAATATTTAAGTTTGATTAAATTTGCTGCGTCTTACTGCCGCACTCAGAGACGTCAATTAAGTTTTAAGGTTGATTAAAGTTATTGATTAACTTATTCTATCGCTATAGCAAAGAAAGTGACAGCAGGAAAACGTAAAAGTTAATTGACGTCTCTAAGTGCGGCCGTTATTCTATTGCTATAGCAAAGAAAGTGACAGCAGCAACTTTGATCAAACTTTAAAGTTAATTGACGACTGAGTGCGGCCGTTACAGGGATTCTTTTTTAATCCTAATCAGCCCGCCATTAGGATTACCAGATCCAAATATAACCTGACATTTTCAGTTAATGTTACATTTGGTGAAAGAGGAGGAGCGATTTGATTATCCTTTCATATAGGTAGGTAAAACAAAATCCTGAAAATTCGTTTTCTACTTTTTTCTATAATTATAAGCATTTAAATCAAATTAGACAGAGATATCCGACATGTCCTGTGACGTCAGCGGGTACTACGGCCATATAAACTCCATATTAAATTATGTTTTGCAAGAAAGAGATAGGTACAACTCTTTAATGGCTTATATCTTGGTTATTTTTATAGATATATGAAAAATATTTTCTTATATCTATAAAAGTCTTTTCTCTACTGTTTGTTACATGAATGACTTTTTAATAAAGCTCTGTAAACGCGCAAAATTTGATCTACCTCGGCAAAGGGGAATATCTGCAGGGTTCTTCAGGTATACATGCTCACAGTCCACCTCCTTCTTGCACTGGAGAAGCGATTGCGTATAGAGACGACGCCACAATCGAAGTAGCTCTTTCAGATGTGCAGCGTAGATGGCCAGCTCCATGTCCTGAAGAAGCCTCCTGAAGCTTGAGAGTAGTTTTTTGTTTGAGCTCCTTAGATGTGTTTTCGTCAACGTCTGGATAACGAATGACTGACATTTACCAGACTTTTTATACCCCTGGAACAGGGCGCAACGCGACCCTTCAAACGCGAATTTTGGCGATTTTTTTTGGAAACTCTGATTCAGAAACCATTTTGTTTAAAATAAACATTGTTAATATAAAACACATTTAACGTGCTTTCAATTGCAACTAATATTAATTAGGTCGCATAATTTTGCTAAGGACTAGATTAGCTTGAATCTGATTTTCAACGAGGTGCGATATTTTTGACGCTCGCGTATATCGTCACCATATTGCTGACGTTTTGGAGTAATTCTTCGAGCGTTTCAACCGCTCTCATTCCCCTGGTCGCATTAATGTCGAATTTCTTGTAGATTAGGATAGCATTTTCAGTTATTTTATAGAAGTCAGGGCACTCTACAAGATAACCGAAAATAACATCCAAAGCTACAGGAATTTCAACATTAATGCGCCCAGGGGAATGAGAGCGGTCGAAACGCTCGAAAAAATTACCCTTTGACAGCTCTTATTCGCTTGAAAACATACTATACCTACAACGGCAAAAATATAGTAGATACAAAAGCGAGACAGCCTGAAACAAATTGGAACAAAGCCTCTATACGAGTATAGTACCTACTTACCTAAAAAAATATGTCGGCGTTATTTGTCCCGTAGTAAGACATTTCGTGTGTACATTTCAATATTTTGGAAATATTAAAAGCACTAATATCTTCTTTGCAGGAGCCCGAGTACCTAAGCATAAACAAGCCTGCGTTAGACGTAGAAGACTGGGAGGTACTATCACATACTATTTCTGCTAGTTGGGATCAGAGTTGGGCGTTATTTAGATAATTTCTTATCTAGATAATTATTTCGAATAAAATCATTTCAAATAAATTTATTCGAAGATAAATTCAATCACAAATAGTGCGTTGACAACTTTTTTATTTAGATAAATTATCTAGATGAAGATAACCGACCTCGTTTGTTATTGAAGTAAGCTTATAATAATAAATGTATACAGAATGTCACGTCGGGCCAAACCGTCGCACTGACATTGCTCACATAATCAGAAAATAATTGTTGCAACATAAACGCTTAATTTGTTCTTCTTTTTTCAACATGCAATAAAATAATCACAAGCCAAAACAGGCTGTATACCAATTACATCTCAGTATCGACACGATCAGTCAACAGTGTATGTTTCTGAAAGAATATAGTAGCTACTACAGGAGAAAAAGGTCCCATATATTTATATTTCATATATTTAAGTATGTACAAAACATTCATTACTTTTGTTGTAGGTTATTTTCATTTCATCATGCCCGACCACTTCTAGTTCTACATGACTGTACTGACATTCAACTTTTATTTCAAAAACCCAACTAATTTATCTAGATAAAAATGAAACTGATCTAGATAAATTCAAAATAACAAATGACGGATTATTTAGTTACTTCAAATAAAAGATGATTTAGTTATCTTTCCGGTTTTTCGTAAATAGATAATTTTTGCCCAACTCTGGTTGGGATATAAGTCCCTCTTTGTAACTTTAGCCTTGTATTCACTATGAGACAAAATATTAATGTCCCGCGACACGTCGGCAGCGACATAAGACAAAGAGGCACAACATCGCGCGATATTGACGACGCGGTTAGCGACAGGGTCACTCCCTGCCTACGAAGCTAGCGGTCCCGGGTGCGAATCCCGGTATGGGCAGATATTTTTGTGATGACTGATGAGCGCGAGTATTTGTTTTTGAGTAATGGATGTTTTCTATTTCTTTTATAAGTATGTCTAACGTTGTTTAGTAGCCATAGTACACGCTTAGAGCTTAGTTTGGGACTCAATACCTTGCAATGAATTGCCACGTGGCCGGACTCCGCTTAATATGTTGGGAAATATTACGCATGTCGTCCAACGTCGTCTGACGACGTCTCGACTGATGGCTTGTCGAGTCTGGCAAAGTAGTGTAGCTTCGTCAGAAGTCGCTGCCACACGTATTGCGCGATGTTGCCCGAAAAGGCAAGCAAAGTCACGTGGTTTTGTTTAACGATGCTGGTGCCTACACGCGTCGGGAAATGTATCCCTTAATTAAACTATAACAATTTGATTCGCCAAAAAAAAATCGCTCACTTTCTCAATAAAGAAAA
This sequence comes from Tortrix viridana, assembly GCA_963241965.1. Classification (NCBI taxonomy): domain Eukaryota; kingdom Metazoa; phylum Arthropoda; class Insecta; order Lepidoptera; family Tortricidae; genus Tortrix; species Tortrix viridana. The sequence goes on along the minus strand of OY725197.1, from coordinate 2,552,997 downwards.
GAAATTAACTAGCTTAAAAATTATTATCAGACATCGGAATATTGGGGGCGAAATCGAATGACAGGTGGGAAGTTCTAATGTCGATAAATCCACTTATCGATGCTTTTTCTATCTTGTAGCATTATAGCTACATGAAGCGGCATTTCTATGCCTATGTTATTTCTTTGTCAATGACAACCTTTCTAAGGTTGTAATTGTAACATAGTCTTTGACCGTTTTGCCTATTTGTTACATGGCTGGTTATTTGTTTTCTTTTCATTTCAAATTCAAATTTGATGATGTATTCGTTAGGATAATTGAATTGTGTCATTATCCTTCTGGTTGCAAACAGTCTATACCAAATAAAATCTGATATTTTTTCTTGAAGACTATATAATCTGTATGAGTGGTGATCAGTATTCTGTTTACATTCAGTGTTTTATACTATTTATAAAAAATGCCGACATATAGAGGATGTCGGGTAAGTCTTACTAATATTTTTCGCTGATGTGTTAGGTTTTGTCCACCTTCATGATATTTAGGTTTTATTTCATTGTTTTTAGCAAAACCCTACGGTACAGTAAACCGGATATTTGGCATAAAATTTCATCTTTGACCAACGTTTGAAGTCCTACAGTTTTTCTCTGTACGGCGTCTTGAGCGAATCGACTGTAGCGGTGTTCCGGACAGTTTGTAGAAGAGGACTCTTCGTATCATCGCGCCAAGACGTTCCCAGATAACCCTTTTATTATTTTTAGAAAATTAGACTTTGCTTGCTTCAATGAATTTTTCCGTTAATTGAATATTTAGATAGTGAATATTTATATTTGACTTAGGGAGGATCACAATCTGACATAAGCTTTTGGTACAGAGAAATCCGACTCAGGTTGAGTATTTTACCCTAAGGTTTTCAAGCCAAGTTACCTGATAATTTTAGCGGCTAAGCTAACAAAATTTTAGGTATGATTTTAAAGAACAATTCGTTTAGATTAATTAACCGCGAAATTTTATGTAATGCGTTACTGTGACCAGATGGATAGTTACCTTTTTAATTTTTTTTTAACGTGCAAATTTTTTTATATTGAATTTGTTTTTACGTTCTAATTATTTAATTAAACCTTTGACGATTTGTTTTAAAAAGCCCTTTTTTCCTACGCCTAAATTTTACGTCTGCACTCGTTACTGAAAGTGCTCAATAATGTGATTAGCTGGTAATTTCCTTTGTTATCAGTTCATTACATTACAATATATACTAGTGATCGCTCCCAGCTTTGTTGGTAAGTGTGTATTTATTTGTAAGTATTATTTTGGAGACGATGAATAAGTCTAAGAATAATTGTAAAAATAAGTAGGTTACACAAAGCAGTAACAGTAATTCTGAATTACACACTGAAGAAAAACACGACGATGAGTGTAGTTTCAAAAATAAAAATGAGAATAAAGTTATTATTTTGTTTAATTATCATACTTTCAATAAAAATATATTTTTACAAACAAAACTTGGAGCGATCACTAGTATAGGGAAAAGCATCGATAAGTGAGTTTATCGATATAGGAACTCCCTACCTGTCATTCAATTTCGCCCCCAATATTTTGATGTGTGATATTATTGTTTCCTTTTGTCACAGGCCCTGCAAACCATACACGAGGTACCTATACAGCGGTTTACAAGTTTTTTCATGGGGGTGGATGAGTCCTACACTCACCCATTGGGCAAGTTGCAGAACATTTCCAGAAGTTAGAAATCTTCACAAGACATTAGCTACTGATGAATAAAATTTTCATAACCTCAACCTTCTGTACTGAAGCAAGAACACTGCATCCAGCTATCCTCCAGTCATAGCGGTCTGCGTTCCACTGGCTGGACCTAGGGGGTGCATCTGCGGATGCGACCCACTTAGGGTGCTTTTCCACCAGAGATGTGCTATGCAGCTGTGCTGCTGCGAGGATGTGAAAGCTACGCTACGAAACTATGTGACCGTTTCCACTAATGCTAAGCTATGTAGCCGTTCGAGGAAGATGCGCTATGAAGACGCGCAGCCTCGAGGTAGCTGTGCGAGGAAGATGCGCAGCGGGAGCTACACCACTCGCGACCATCCAGAGCACGCATCCACAGCGCGCATCCAGAGCACGGATCCAGAGCACGCATCCACAACGCGCATCCACAGCGCGCATCCACAGCGCGCATCCAGAGCACGCATCCAGAGCACGCATCCACAGCGCGCATCCACAGCGCGCATCCAGAGCACGCATCTTTCCATGCATATAAAAAAACATAGCTTAGTTGAACTCGTTTCCACCAGTGCTATGCTATGTGGACCAATGAATATGATTGGTGGATATCAAACGCATCCGTAGCAACGTAGTATAGCACATCTCCTGGCGGAAAGGCACCCTTATGCACTAAAACATCTCACGGGCATCTTACATTTTACAAGTAGAGTAACCAGGCGGTGCGTTAAATCTGCAACGCTCCAGTTTCAAGTTCTTTTTTTTTATTATTAGTCTGTTTGGGTGTAAACTGTAATATTTTATATGCCTGTGCAGGTTTCGGTAAGTAAATCATTACACATTTTAACATTAATTCAGATATGCTAGTGAAGAACGCTCAAATAGCTGAAATCATACCTACTGCCGCACTCAGAGACGTCAATTAATTTTCAAGTTTGATTAAAGTTGCTGCGTCTTATTCTATTGTTATAGCAAAGAAAGTGACAGCAGCAACTTTAATGAAACTTGAAAGACGTCTCTGAGTACGGCCATTAATGTATTAAAATATGAATTCCAAATAATAAAATCGAAATTTAAACTTCAATTTATTGCCCGTAGACCATAAAAATGGACTCAGAGGTGAGAACACAAATAAGTTAAGCGACAGTTTTTTTTTCTTTAATAATTGCCTAATTTTATTAGCAAATATTATGACGACGCGGTAATTTAAATGTTTAAATTTATAAATTGGTTTTAGGTTTCAGAGCTCACGGCTCCGGTAAACACTTTTTAAATATTGCGATAATTAATTGAGCCATTATAGAACTCCGTCCCAGAAAACCAATGAAAAATGGTGACGTATTCTCTTTGTCGTGACAAAGCGCTGTCATTTCGACAAAGTTCTATGGTGGCTCAATGATTATGCGGGTTTTAGACGGGTGACTATAGCCTATTGTCAAAACGGAAATAGGGATGATGACTGGGTAAAGAAAACGAAATTCTATTTAGTCCGTCGGTTAGGTCATTTCTTTTGTCAATCAAACAAAAAATTACAAAGATAAAGCGCGTCAAAGTTCTGGAGTGGGGGCTCGTGACTAGTTATGTGCCGTTACCGGGAATATACCCAAAGTGGGAATATTCCCAGTAACGTTACCAGTAATATTCCCAAGAATCAGTAATTTCCGGCAATATTACATTTTTGTAAATGTAAACATATGTTGGTTTTACATTAAACCGTTACTTGTGGACTAATGCATTGTATGAACAAAGTAGAAAAATCAACAAAGGTTTACTTTTTAAGTTAATTCCCAATATTACTGGGAATATTCCCAATGATACCCGGTAACTTTCCGATAAGGAATTTGAGTGAAAGAGATATCTGATGCAACGAGTGAAAGAGACGTAAAGATAATTGAGCCATTTCTACCGGTTTCCAATTAAATAAACTAAATATAACGTAAGATCTATAATGAATCACAGTTATTGTATATTACCTGCTTTTGGGAATATTACCGGGAACAATGGGAATTTACTAGCGGCACAACACTACTCGTGACGTCACTTCTATGTAAAAATTGTATTGAGACGTGACGTCATGCGAGATTTCACTCATTATATCTCCGTAATTTTTTGATTATGCGAAAAATGAAAAAATACGCGTCCAATACTTTTTGATAATCTACCTGATCGATAACGAAAAAATAATTAGTCATCATCCCTGTTCAGCTAGGCCGCAGGTAACTAAAATCTCGAGTTCCAAAGTAGACTAGCATCCGACTTTGGCCGTGTGCGACCGCCGCATGCGACTAATACCAACCGGCGAACGCTCGTCAAATGCTCAGTGCGACTGGTGGTCTGAAGTTAGTCTACGTCGGACTACTACCTATATTACCAATGATAATCCTAAAAACATCATAGTATTGTTAGTAATTGTATACTTTACTTCGTTACTTTCAGCTTTTTCTAAAGCATTTCGGAGATTTTTACCGGGTAAGTTTTAGTACCTAGTAGCGACCCGCCCCGGCGTCGCACAGGTAGCAGAGCCTTAATGAATACACCTGAAGCTTCCTCATGAATCGCTCCGTCCATTGGTGAAGACCGTATGACAATCCGTTCAGTAGTTTTTGAGTTTATTCAAACAGACACGGCCTTTGTTACCCGACTGCGGCGAAGCAAAAAGGAGGGTTATGATTTTGACCGGTATGTATGTATGTATGTATGTATCTTCATCTGTTCCCTCATAACTTCTAAACTACTTATCATAATCTGACAAATGGGGTATCGTTGGAAGCATGTTGATGGTTCGCTAACCAGCGGACCATCAAAACCCCCTCACCCCTGCGTCGTAGGCGACTATCCCCGTCACGGTATGATTAAAAGAAAATATAAGGGCGCTATATTCAATTAACTAAGTTAAACGATGACTCATCTTTACAAAATAACTGTTTTGCTGCTACCCGCACGTTTTGTTTTTATGTACAAAATAAGGGTACTTTTTAAACTTAGTTCACTAGACCTAATACAAATTAATAACGATAAATCACAATGAATTGGCAGATAATCACAAATCAACAATATCATAATTATAACTTAACAATAGTCGCGCTATCATATATTTAAAGAAAATATTTTTTTAGTTCATGACTTTAAGTCCTCTAGAGGGCGCTATATTCAATTTAATGTGACGACACATAGCCTATAACCAGCGGACCATCAAAATGCTTCCAACGATACCCCATTTGTCAGATTATGATAAGTAGTTTAGAAGTTATGAGGGAACAGATGAACATACATACATACATTCATACATACCGGTCAAAATCATAACCCTCCTTTTTGCTTCGCCATAGTCGGGTAAAAATGGGTCTAACTCTAGTCTTGACAGACAGACAGACAGCGAAAGGGTTATAAGGGTTCCTGTTTTCCTTTTGCGGTACGGAACCCTAAAAAGGAAGGAAGTTTATAGCTAAAATTGATGAGCGAAGCATCAAGTTTAGGTAAATTAGCACGACCCATATCGACCTTGGTATGTTATTCTGTTACCGCATCGTCCTTCACTTCTACTGAGTCAAAGAATAACCTGAGAATTTACGTCATCCGTCATTTATATGTAAATGACATTTAAGACCGGCCTTACTCAATCTGAATTTTAAGAATCTGAATTCATATTATTAATTCAGAAAGCACGGAATTGCATACAAAGTAACTATTATCCACACGCAATCAGATTTTTTCAGATTATGAATTTCTCAGATTGATCTGACAGAACGCACCTCTTTCCAAACATTATCTATGGACGAGCACACACACTCTGGATTCAGATTATGAATTCATAATCTGATTCAGACTGTGTAAGGCCGGCCTAACTGCCTGCAATTTCATTTAGTCGCCGGATTTAAGCGACTAAATGAAAATGCAGGCCTTATGTCATTAACACACCTTGACGGACGACGCAAATTCGCCGGTTTTCTTCGAATCACTCGATGTGAAGGTGAGACGATTAATGGTGCTCACAAGTTGCAGTCGGGCGTTTTCCAAAAAAAGTACGCGTAGTTATGGACGATAATTAACAATGGTATTTTTTCCATTACGTCACGAAAATTAGTCATACATTTATACACCGCCCTCATACGCCAATAGGAGGCGGTATATCAAATTCAATAACCGAAGCAGATTCAATCCTCGCTCGTTAGTAATATGGTTGCACTTGCTACAGGAGTTTTGACTGACATACCACCACAGCGCTGCGATTGTCAAATCGTGGCACAGGCTGAGCCTGAGCCTTTTGCCACCTCAATGTTTGTTTTGTCTGTATCTGTGCTGTATCGTCTTCTTTGAATGTCTGGAATGCCTGATTGTGAGATGGGTGGATTTGAGATGCTTGTATGGTGTAATTTTTAGTTTAATTTTTCATTTTATTTTATTTTTATTTTAGTTTGTGTTGTACTAATGTGTAATTGTGGCAATAAATGATTTTGAAATTGAAATTGAAATTGAAATTTGTCTTGTTTCGTGTTTGTTAATTTCGTGACATAATGGAAGCAATTACCGTTGTTAATTTTACAGGCGCACTCAGAGACGTCAATTAACTTTTAAGTTTGATTAAAGTGGCTGCTGTCACTTTCTTTGCTATAGCAATAGATTCAGACGCAGCAACTTTAATGAAACTTAAAAATTAATTGACGTCTCTGAGTGCGACAGTTAGTCCTTAACTATGCGTACTTATTTTGGAAAACGCCTAGTTCATTTACAATTGTTTGTTGTAGATGCAAATCATACCCAATATTATTAAACCAGAGGTAAGACACTCGTTAATTTAACTATAGACTTAGGTATACCATACACGGTCCGCGGTTTATGAAAACCGCGGACAGGTGAGGTGAGGATACCTCGAGTTAAAGGGTGAATTTCAGGGCGTTTCAACCGCCGTCATTAGTGCCACCAAATATATTGACGAAATCAATGACACCTACCAGCAACTCCTGAAGTAAACAGAAGCAGAACCGGGGATGTAGTTTCTATCAGCATCAGAAGTTGTTGTAGTATCATTGATTTCGTCAATATATTTGTGTCAACAAATTTGGTGACACTAATGACGGCGGTAGAAACGCCATGAAATTCACCATTTGCCGTGCACAAAATGTGTCATATTTAAATATATAAATATCAAGGGACAATCTGACACAAACTGACCTAGTCCCAAACTAAGCTCTATGCTTGTACTATGGGTACATACATAAATATATAGAAAACATCCATGACTCAGGAACAAATACTCATCATTACACAAATATTTGCCCATTCCGGCTATCAAACCTCTACCAACTAATTAGACTAACTGCGTCGTCAAAACTATACATTTTCTCGAATTAACAATTATGTTTTAATAAACAACAACAAAAATACAAAAACTGAACAAATCTAGGTTATTTTAATCATTGATTGTGTGCATGTGTCAGTTATTAATGAGCTATTTCGCGAATTAACTTTCATTTGTTTCATATGCGAGCGCAAACTACCTATAAGCAGTTTAAACATTTTCGGTAAAGTTAGACTTAAAAACTAGGACACTCTTTTTGGACAAAAATTGGCAACGATACAATATTGACAACGCGGTAGGCCGAGTTTGTTAGTATTGATCCTGCCTGTGGAGCTAGCGGACCACGGTTCAATTCCCGGCATGGGTAAATATTTGTGGAGGGAAAGAGGGAGGAAATCCGATCAATGAATTCTACAAAGTCACGGGCCAAATCCAGTCTTGAAACTTATTCATATCATATATATATTCCTGTAAATGTATTTTTTAGGGAATTTGGAAGAGGATTCGGGATCACCACAGAAAGAACCCTCATAAGGTATTGCCTTAACATCCTATTTAGTCCCCAAGAAATATGAACTCTGAAGAAAGAGGCTGCATGTGTCAAGTCTAACCTTTTGATCAGAATTGTCCACCTGCGCGACTTAATATACAAGCACGAGATAAAATTTGACAGGTGTTAGGAAAATGAATACATCTATTCCATATTCTAAAATAAGACTTGTCAAATGTTTGCTCGTGTTTGCATGCTAAGCCCGCCGGGGTCTCACCCGAGTCTTGCTCGATGGCGCTTTGAGCAAATAATGTTCATAATAATCAATTTATTAAGTTGATTCAAATAATTACATTTTAACGATTCCAGATTAAGAAGTCTTTGTTATCTTTAAAATAACAAAAGTTTTTGAAGGATGCGTAACGATCGGTATAAAAATATTTTATATAATGATAGTCGCTATAGCGCTCATTTAATATAATTATTGAATCATATAACAACATTTAATATATTTAAATATGATATAATTACCATTTTAAAAATTTAGGGTAAATGGGGGATGGGGGGCGAAGCCCCCCCACGAGAGGGGCTCGGGGGGCGTGACCCTCCGCATTAAAAAAACTGCATACGGACTCGTACAACCACTTGGGTAGGTTCGTTAGTTACCTTGTGACCCCACAGAGCGGAAATAGTCGACTCGCCCTTGAACACATTGCCCGTGCACAAAACTAAGTGCTACCAGAAATATACATTAAAAAAATTATACCACGTCATAACAGTTATACAATATGATTTTTATTTCAAATGATGATTATACCAAATAATGTTTATAATAAATAAGTGATATGCCAAATGATAATTATATATAATAAAAATATATATTCAAAATTATACCAATCGTTTATTATATACAATGAGTGATTATATCCTTTGAAAATATGTCAAATGTTATTATATCAAATGAAAATATATTAAATATTTTATACCATTCATAACACACCCATTTTTGATTGAAAAATACGCGACTGTCGCAGTTGCCTTACTGTTTCCCTTGAAAATGTAATTAAATATAATAGCATTATGACTAGTTGCACAAACATTAATTATGTTTTAATATATACGTTAGCGAATTATAAAGTGAAAAAAGATGTCCTAATGGGACATTATAGCTAATGAAAGTTTCTACAACTGGGTGATAGTTAAGATAAGTGAGATTGATTTTTGTGTATCATTTTCAGTTAAAGGTAGGTTTACGTTGGATTAGTACTTGTTATTATTATTATAACGGGCCTTACCTAAATATGGTCGTCCACATCAAAAGGAACCTTATTGCGGCAGGCGGTTACGCCTTTATTCACACGGTTATTATAGGGGAAAAGGGGGTAATTGGGGTCACTTAAGCGAGAATTGAAATAATAAAATATTTAATAATAAAATCTTTATTGCAACCGCACTATACCAAATTCTACTTAATTGGTTATTATTTGAGATCAATTATAGTCGCTTTAGTAATCAACTTTCGTAAATATAAGCATTAAAAAAAAAAACAGACTTGACTCCCATTGCACTGAGGTGAGGATAATTGTAGTCACCCTGTGGGCAATGAGGGTCAGATAAAATATAGCACATATCGCAGACATAACCTTTGGCCTACCCCTAACCTTTACCACATTTCATTATTTCCACCAAATTTGCCGCAGACTAAGCATCTATTTCCGTCGTCGTCATCATCATCATTCTCATCGTCCTGGCATAGATCAGTTCCCACGTCTGATACAGAGGTTCGGTTGATTCTTGAAGAACTTGTCGTATTACTCTTTCGGGTCCCTTCTTCTGCAATTTTGTCTTCTTTCCCTTGCCCTTAACTTTCACTTTATTTTTCCTTTCCCTTTTCCCTTGTCTGGCTGACCTGGGCAATGGGGGTCAACCGACTCTCATTACCCACAAGGATACTAATGAGAAAAAAAAAAAAAAAAAAAACAATAGTTACACACGGGATTTAGGATTCCCATCACCATTTTGAATGTCCGGCTCAACACTTATAAAAGTCTTATACATATAGAACAACAAATGTGATGCTTACTGTTTATTTTGTATCAGTGAAAACTTAGATCGGCGAGTTGCAAAAGTAAAACACGTTCGTCATTCCTGCGGGCCTAATATGGTCGCGTTTGTCGCGTGACAAAACGTGGATAAATCCATCCGTGCATCCGTCACTTTCTGACACGTATATAAGCGCGAGAGTGACGGATGCTTTATCCACGCTTTGTCACGCGATAAACACGGCCATATTAGGCCCGCTTGTGTGGCGGTCATAGTGGCGCGCGCGGCTCACAACAATCGCGAGGGGTACAGAGCGGGGCGTAGAGACCGTTTACGCGTCTCTAGTGTTTGTGGTTTTGTAGATATGTGGGTGACTCCCATTGCCTGCTGACTCCCATTACCCGGTTTTCCCCTACTAATGACAAGGCAATGAAAACTAAAACAGCGTAAGCGCCCGCCGCCAAAAGGACGATGTCTTGTTACACAATAAAAAGCATTTATAAAAAAATATAGGTAGTTAAAAAACTAAAACCGTACAAATTATAATGAAACAAACCTTTTTAATGTTTTACCCTATATACTACCACGTCCTACCCTATCCTCTATCTGATGCAGAATAAACCCACTTCTGTTGCTCATGACCCTTTATGAACAGTCAAGGTCATAAATATGTGGACACGTTTAGTACCTTGTCACTTTAATCGCTGTGATATTCATATCAGTTTAAACATGACATTAAATAGACAAGAAACTAAAATGCACACAGTTTATGACCTTGACTGTACCTAGCTGTTTAAAAAAAACTAGTCCTAACCTACCTAAGTTATATATGTAAACATATATTATTATTTTACTTTGGTTATTATATTGTTTTTATTTATCATATTAATAATAACTTAAAATCGAGGCAAATGGTAAGGGAAAATGGTAGTTAATCGACATTAGTCGATTTAAAAGGTCTGGCCCAAATGGAAATAATAATTATATAATTAATAATTTGTCATGCTGTACAATTTATGCTGTAATATTACATCGATCCAACCATAATAATTTTGTTTTTAACTGATTTAAATTAAAGGGGATTCCAAACATCAATGGAATGGGAGTGAGTATTTACTTAATTATGTTTTCTTTACTTATTTGCGCTAGAGCTCATAAGCAGGCTTTTATGTACAAACGGCAAGATGGATCCCCGACGCGCCACAGCAGCCCTAGATCACAATAATAGACAATAGGAAATAAATATCAGCGGGCTTAACATATTCTAACGTAAGACTTAACGCTTAACGTTTAAAAGAAAAGTGTCCCGTCTTGATAAAATCGCTATAAAATATGAAAATCGCAATAGTCGACTAGCAATAAAAGGTAATAAAAGTCAGGACGAGACACTTATTTTAAAGTCAAAGTCAAAGTCAAATTAGTTTATTTCACTGAATTTTAGGTACATAAGATGACATAATTTAATTTTGGTATCACTATAATCTGCCATACAAGGCATGCGAAATTAAATGCTTAATTCTATTTATATCCTAATTATAATTTAAATATTCGTGTATGCTATTAAAGCATTTCTCTGCTAGCCATTTTTTTTTATTGTATTTTAAACCTAGTGAGATATTAGTTTATAGAAAATCCTAATGCACATCATATAACTGTTTTTTGCAACCAGTGCTGACTTGGTTGGCGGTATATAATTATAATTTATTTCTATATTGTGACCTGATGGGATTTTTATACTTTGCCTTTGCTTAGAAAACAAGTCGCCATTTTATTAACAAAGATACAACTCCATTATCCAAAATATAAATACAGGGTAGTGTGAGAATAGAGTATTTTTAAAAAACAGGTCTGCATGAATCTAGCCGCTTAAGCTCGAAGATGGCTCTAATAGATTGCTTTTGCAACAGGAAAACCTTATCGACGTTAGATGATCTGCATCACAATGTTATTCCGTATCGCAACATTGAAAGGATGTAGCCGTAGGTAATATGCTGTAAGAGCCGCTTCTCTGGACACTACTTGGCTTACTTTCCTCAACGCGAATATGAATCAGTTGACTCTGGATGACAGATTTGTTACGTGTTCCTCCCATTCTCAATAACAATCAAGTGTCACGCCTAAAAAATGTATGCTATTGCCTTGATCGATTTTTGCACCGTCAAAGTTAACGCCAAGTGACATTTGTTTACTTTTGCGATAATGAAATTGCACCAATTTAATTTTAGTTTTGTGTTTGTTGACTTTCGTGAGATACCTATATGAAAGCAATTACCGTTTTTGATTTACCGGCCACAGTTAGAGACGTCAATTAACTTTTAAGTTTGATTAAAGTTGCTTCTGTCACTTTCTTTGCTATAGCAATAGAATAAGATGCAGCAACTTTAATGAAACTTAAAAATTAATTGACGTCTCTGAGTGCGACAGGTCCTTAACTATGCGTACTTATTTTGGAAAACGCCCAGTTCATTCACAGTTGTTTGTTGTAGAGACTAGGCATACCCGATATAGCAGAGGTAAGACACTCGTTAATTTAACTATAGACTTAGGTATACCATACACGGTCCGCGGTTTATGAAAACCGCGGCCAGGTGCGGATACCTCGAGTTGAAGGGTGAATTTCAGGGCGTTACAACCGCCGTCATTAGTGCCACCAAATATATTGACGAAATCAATGACACCTACCAGCAACTCCTTATGTAAACAGAAGCAGAACCGGGGATGTAGTTTCTATCAGCATCAGAAGTTGCTGTAGTGTCATTGATTTCGTCAATATATTTGGTGACACTAATGACTGCGGTAGAAACGCCCTAAAATTTGACATTTGCCGTGCACAAAATGTGTCATATTTAAATAAATAAATATCAGGGGACCATCTGACACACTGACCTAGTCCCAAACTAAGTTCTAGGCTTGTACTATGGGTACATACTTAAATATATAGAAAACATCCATGACTCAGGAACAAATACTCATCATTACACAAATATTTGCCCATTCTGGCTATCAAACTTCTACCAACTAATTAGACTAACTGCGTCGTCAAAACTATACATTTTCTCGAATTAACGTAATTATATTTGAATAAACAACAACAAAATACAAAAACTGAACAAATCTAGGTTTTTTTAATCATTGATTGTGTGCATGTGTCAGTTATTAATGAGCTATTTCGCGAATTAACTTTCATTTGTTTCATATGCGAGCGCAAACTATAAGCAGTTTAAACATTTTCGGTAAAGTTAGACTTAAAAACTAGGACACTCTTTTTGGACAAAAATTGGCAACGATACAATATTGACAACGCGGTAAGCCGAGTTTGTTAGTATTGCGATCCTGCCTGTGGAGCTAGCGGACCACGGTTCAATTCCCGGCATGGGTAAATATTTGTGGAGGGAAAGAGGGAGGAAATCCGATCAATGAATTCTTATTAATATATAATTATATATATTCCTGTAAATGTATTTTTTTAGGTAATTGCGAAGTCGGCTTTGGATCACGTCAAAAAGAACACTACTAAGGTATTGCCTTAACTGAAAACCTTACCTTAAATGAAAAAAAATGAAATTAACATCCTATTTAGTCACCAAGAAATATGAACTCTGAAGGAAGAGGCTGGGTCAAGTCTAACCTTTTGATCAGTGTTGTCCACCATGCATGCATTAATACGCATACATTTTGACAGGTGCTAGAGAAATGCATACATCTATTCCATATTCTAACGTAAGACTTAACGCTAGAGATTTAAAATAAGTGTCTTGTCCTGACTCTTATTACCTTTTATTACTAAGCGACTATAGCGATTTTCACATTTTTATAGCGATGTTATCGAGACGGGACACTTTTATTTTAAACCTTAAGCGTTAAGTCTTACGTCAGAATATGGAATAGATGTATTCATTTCCCTAGCACCTGTCAAATGTTTGCTCGTGTTTGCATGCTGAGCCCGCCGGGGTCTCACTCGAATCTTGCTCGATATCGCTTTGAGCGAATAATGTTCATAACAATCAATTTATTAAGTTTACTTATTCAAATAATTAAATATTAACGATTCCAGATTAAGAAGTCTTTGTTATCTTTAAAATAACGAAGATTTTTGTAAAAGGAAAAATACGCGACTGTCGCAGTTGCCTTACTGTTTCCCTTGAAAATTTAATTAAATATAACAGCATTACGTCTGGTTGCACAAACTTTAATTAAGTTTTAATTTATACGTTAGCGAATTACAAAGTGACAAAAGATGTCCTAATGGGACATTACAGCTAATGAATGTTTCTACAATTGGGTGATAGTTAAGATAAGTGAGACTGATTTTTGTGTATCATTTTCAGTTAAAGGTAGGTTACGTTGGATTATAGTACTTGTTATTATTATTATAACGGGCCTTACCTAAATATGGTCGTCCAAATCAAAAGGAACCTTATTGCGGCAGGCGGTTACGCCTTTATTCACACGGTTATTATACTAATGACAAGGCAATTAAAACTAAAACAGCGTAAGCGCCCGCCGCCAAATGACGATGTCTTGTTACACAATAAAAAGCATTTATAAAAAAATATAGGTAGTTGAAAAACTAAAACCCTACAAATTATAATGAAACAAACCTTTTTAATGTTTTATACAACGTATTTACTACCATGTCCTATCCTATCCTCTACCTGATGCAGAATAAAGCCACTTCCGTTACTCATATGATGAACAGTATTTTAGAAACATCCAAAACATTGGCAGCAAGAATCACCTGTGAAAATAAGGTTCGCCAGGGAGGAGTTTTATGAGAAATTGTGAGTCACCCCCTAGCGGTGTTTGACTGCAGCCAGACCCGGGTTTGAGTCCCAGCCAGAGCCGATTCTAATATGATAAAACATATTTAATGATCCTCGTTTTTAGGGTTCCGAAGCCAAAATGGCTAAAACGGAACCCTTATTGTTTCGTCATGTCCGTCCGTCCGTGTGTCACAGGCATTTACTCAAAAACTACATAATGTATATTGATGAAATTTGGAGTATAGGTGTCTCGTATAAGCCGCTACTTAGTTTTGTAGTTAAATAATAGAAATACATATTTCTAGGGGGGGGCACTCTATACATGTAACAGAAACTGAAAAAAAATATTTCAGCCAACAACGCGTGGCACTTTTTTCGACAGTTCTTTTAAAAACATTTTGATTCTTTGCAATTTTTTTTATTAAGTGTATATTTTCAGAAATAATCGCTCCGAAAGTTGCAAAAATCGTGTCCCCCCTCTATCTTTTAAACTGTAAGTCTAAAAAATATGAAAAAAATACAAAGGTAACACTTAATAAACACTTTCAACGAGAATTATTTTCAACATTATCGGATATACCGTTTTTGAGTTATTGCCGAAAAACTGCGCTTCTCAACAAAAGGACGTAAGTGCCATGAAGAAACGCTCTTTTGCTGGTGTACTTTTTTACACATCGTATTTTTTGGAGATTGTTGTTTGTGTTTGTAAAAATGGCGACGGAACCCTGCACTGAGCGTGGCCGACATGCTCTTGTTCGGATTTTTTAAGTTACGTTTGTATAACGAACCGCTGATTAACCAATCGTTATAATAATTTTTCAGGAGGTATGTATATTCTTCTGCTGACCTAGCTGACCAATATTTGACCAATAGCGAGCGGCATTGCTGGTGGTGTTATTAGTGTTATTACGGCCCTGGCGCGTATGTTTTTAGGGTTCCGTACCTCAAAGAAAAAAACGGAACCCTTATAGGATCACTTTGTTGTCCGTCTGTCTGTCTGTCTGTCTGTCTGTCTGTGTGTCTGTCAAGACCCTTTTTCTCAGGAACGCGTGGAGGTATCAAGTTGAAATTTATATCAAATACATAAGTCTGCAGTCCCTTGGATCAGTGAAAAAATCAAACATCTAAGTCAACGCAATCAAAAGATACGGCCGTTTATGCCGCATATTGAAGGGAATCTCAAGGGAATCAAAACCTATAGGGTATTTCCCGTTGACTTAGAATCATGAAATTTTGCAAGAAGCTATGTCTTATAGCACAAGTAAAGGAAATAATCCGAAAACCGTTAATTTGTAGTTACATCACATAAAAAATATGCCCAGTATACGCTGACACTCACTAAGTACTAAAGTGCATACTTATTGTGTGTCAGTTTATACTGGACTTTGTTTATATTGTATTCCCGCGATTTACGAACTATTTACATGCCTACAAGTTTGTGCGGAACCCTCGGTGCGCAAGTCCGACTCGCACTTGACCGGATTTTTTTTATTGCCTTAGACAGACAAACAGGCAGACGGCCCATATGATGGGAAGTGGTCACCACCGCCTATGGACATTCGCAACGCCAGAGGAGTCACTGTCGCCGCGCCGGTAGCACATCTCCGCCGCGGAACTGTAGTAGCGAAACTCTGGCAACGAAATAAAGTTCAATTTCGTATTAAATATCACGATTCCGCCACAGTTTCGCGGTTTCGCGGCGGAGGTGTGCTACCGGCATGTCCGTTGCTGGTCTCGAAGAAATTTAATGACACCCTATTATATACAGTCAAGGTCATAAATATGTGTACACGTTTAGTACCTTGTCACTTTAATCGCTGTGATATTCATATCAGTTTAAACATGACATTAAATAGACAAGATACTAAAATGCACACAATTTATGACCTCTGTATCAAAAAAACTAGTCCTAACCTACCTAAGTTATATATGTAAACATATATTGTTATTTTGCTTTGGTTATTATATTGTTTTTATTTATAATATTAATAATAACTTAAAATCGAGGCAATTGGCTAAAGTACGGGTAAATGGTAGTTAATCGACATTAGTCGATTTAAAAGGACTGGCCCAAATGAAAATAATAATTATTTAATTAATAATTTGTACTGCTGTACAATTTATGCTGTAATACATCGAGCCAACCATAATCGTTTTGTTTTTAACTGATTAAAATTAAAGGTGATTGAAAACATCAATAAAAAGGGGGTGAGTATTTACTTAATTATATTTTCTATACTTATTTGCACTAGAGCTCATAAATAGTCTTATATTTACAAACGGCAAGATGGATGCCGAGCTACCACAGAACTAGTCACAATAATAATAAACAATAAGTTAATAAATCGCGGGCATATCGCGGGCTTAAAATGCAAGCACGAGATAAAATTTGACAGGTGTTGGGGAAATGAATACATCTATTACATATTCTAACGTAAGACTTCACGCTTAAGGTTTAAAATAAAAGTTTCCCGTCTTGATAAAATTGCTATAAAAATATGAAAATCGCAAATCGCTTCGCAATAAAAGGTAATAAAATTCAGGACGAGACACTTATTTTAAACCTTAGCATTAAGTCTCACGTTAGAATATGGAATAGATGTATTAATTTCCCTATGTATCCCTATTCCCAGATAAAAGTGGTATCTGACTGTTAAAGTTGTCACTTTGATTTGATTTTCTTCGCCATAATCAAGTTCAGGACAGAACCAAAAATTCACCAGACGCATACCATACACAGTAAGAGCGCCATCGCTCGGGTCGAAAACGAATTTTCATCGATTTTCTATACAAAAACAAAACAAAAAAAGCGATCCATAGCTGGGGTTCGAACCCGCATTCTTTGCGTACATAGTAGACCAACGCTCTAACCATCATTCTATTCAGACGGCGGCAGCCACCCCGAAATTACGAACCGTATTGCGCGGGATTTCTTTTTGCGTGAAAACCCGGGGAAATCCAATTTTCCCAGATATAAGACCTAGCTAGATCGAATTTTCGCCTTCGTAAACCCCCATACTGCAAATTTCATCGAAATCGTTTGAGCTGTTTTAGAGAACATGAGTCCAAATATATACACGTATATACAAATATTTCACGTTTAATATTTATTACTAAGATACTACTGTTATCTGGAAAAAAATTCAGCCCTAAAGGCCTGGCCACGACTTTGCGCGACCGGCTGAGCGGCGAGCGAATTTTCTAATACATTGCGTGTAATGTAAACGAACCGCTGCGCGGTGAGCGTCTCGACTGAGCAATGAAGAGAGAATTCCCGCCGCCGCCGCCGGGGTAGCACAAGCGGCTTGCTTGGCGCCTGGACCTTAGCGTGTCTCCCTGCGAGTAGCCGTGAAACGAACTTTCTAGAATGCTAGCTCTAGGCGCTCAGCAAAAAAGCCCCCTGTGCGAACGTAGCCTAAGGGAGCAAAAAAAACTGTTAATTGAGAAATAAATTAATTGTATGTTCTAGCATATTGTTATAGATAGAGTTGTGAACATACTTAAAAAAATTGCAGTAAGTATTTGCTAGCATTTAGTTATTTACGAGCGTTAAGGCTTCCGCTTCCATAGTAAAACGAATAACTATATGGTTTTTACGTTAACTATGGTATTTTTAGGGTTCTGTACCTCAAAAGAAAGAAAGGAACCCTTATAGGATCACTTTGTTGTTCGTCTGTCTGTGTGTTTATCAAGACCCTTTTTCTCAGGAACGCGTGGATGTATCAAGTTAAAATTTATATCAAATACTCAGGTCTGCATTCTGCAATCCCTTAGCGCTGTAAAAAACTCGGACTTCTAAGTGAATGCAATCAAAAGATACGGCCGTTTACGCCGCATATTCAAGGGAATCTCAAGGGAATCAAAACCTATGGGGTACTTCTAGTTGAGTTAGAATCATGAAATTTGGCAAGAAGCAATGTCTTATAGCACAAGTAAAGGAAAAAAATCTGAAAACCGTTAATTTGTAGTTACATCACATAAAAAAATAAAAGCCAGTATAAACTGATACTAAGTACGAGAGTGCTAACTCAGTGGGTGTCAGTTTATGCTGGAATTTGTTTCTATTGTATTCCCGTGATTTATGAACTATTACATACCTCTACAATACTGTGCGGAACCCTCGGTGCGCGAGTCCGACTCGCACTCGACCGGCTTTTTTAATTAAAAATGGAACTTATCTTAAACTAGAAGGCATGAGGTGACGTGGTATTCCTAAATTCAAATCAAAATACTCGATGAAGAGAGTGTTTAAATACTCGATGAAGAGAGTGTTTAAATACTCGATGAAGAGAGTGTTTAAATACTCGATGAAGAGAGTGTTTAAATACTCGATGAAGAGAGTGTTTAAATACTCGATGAAGAGAGTGTTTAAATACTCGATGAAGAGAGTGTTTAAATTCACCCTTATTTCTCTCAAGTTATATTGTAACCAAACGGCGATAACATTTTTCACCCCCTAAATGTTAACCGAATTCGACCAATTTTTGATATAATAATAAGAATAAGAATGATTTATTTGGACACACGTACCATATGATTACATGAAATAACAGGTGGAAGATAAAATTAAACAGTATACAAAGAAACAACAATAATTAAAACTAATCACTTAATAATCTATGTAGTGGTGTCCAAAATGGTCACTACTCAGCATGTGTCACAGGATATGATGCTTGAATGATATCCATCAGCACAGACTCGCGTTTCATCTATTTAATTTGTTAACCATGATCGGCAGAGCCCAACAAGCCTCCGCAGTGAAAATTTTGCGGTGAGTATTTTGCGAAAACATTGCAAATGGTGTAAACGGGACGTAAATATACAACAGTGATCGGAATAGTTCGTATGTCTCTTGCGTTCTCAGACTGCTTCAAGATAATTGAGATAGTAAGAGGTACAAAAAGGCTCTAGCATGCAAGCACGAGATAAAATTTGACAGGTGCTAGGGAAATGAATAATAGGTACATCTATTCCATATTATAACGTAAGATTTAACTGTCATCAAATGGCTAGCTAGGGAGTAAAGTGTCACTTTAGTCCCTAGGGATTAAATGTATCATTTTAGTCCGCCTATACATGGCCACTGATTGATTTTAGAGCATGAGAAGTGAAAAGTAATTATTGCAGTTCCATACCAGCACTCAGTGCAATAATAAATTGCTTTCAGCTTGGTGCAACAATCTACTGTTATTATCATATGACAGACAATTTTATAGTTCTTAGTTATTACTTACCGTTGCATTTATGTGTAGGTTATAACTACCTAAATGTTTGATTTTTATGTATGAAATTTTTCAGCGGGTAAGTAGCTCCATTAAATCGTTAGTTTAATTGTTGTTGCAGCTCCTCGCTCAACGCATTAGCATTTCAATATGATTTCAATTCAGTACCTAATTAATGCTGTCAGCCTTTTCAGCATTAAAAGATAAAAAAGATAAGATAAAAAATATTTATTCAGTAAGTTGGCCGCACGGGCACTTTTACATGTTAAAATCTACCAGCGCTTCCCAAGAGGAGACCACTGCTGAGAAGAAGCGCCGCAAGAAACTCAACAGTTAGACATTTTTAGGGTTCCGTACCGCAAATGAAAAAAACGGAACCCGAGGTGCGAGCCCGGGTTCGAACCCACGACCCTCTGCTTAAGAGTCGGCAGGTCAACCATTAGGCTACCACGGCTTTTTTATTTTATAAAATAAATGTTAATTTTTTTCAGACATTGAAAACATTTTCTCTTGTAAGTCCGTTACACGTAAATCCCGTGTTATTTTAGTATAATTTTATTTTGTTTTGTTTATTGTTTGATATCTTTTTTGCGTAGGTGTGTAGTGCAAGTGCGTGGCACTTAAGAGTTTAATTTAACTTGATATTCTTACTTTGTTGTTATACGTGAAATCCTATAATTGGTTTTATGTTTCATATACTTTTTTTACGTTGATGTTATAACTGTTGGGTTTCCTAAATATAATAAAAAAAAAAAAAAAAAAAACGGTTGAGTAGTCTAAGACTTCCGATATTATTTCCTTTCATCTTGCCAACCAAAGGTTTTCATTTTATTTTTAAACTATGCTACTCATCATGATATTTATGTGTCCGTTAAGTTTAAAAGGGCGATTCTTTATAAAGTCCGCATAGAAGTCGTTTATTTATAGTTATTACCTCCTCGGGATTTAACCTTTTCAACGGCATTGACGGATATATCCGCATCACTGGTTCAACGCCAACGACGAATATATCCGTCACGGTTGACAGCGAAAAATAAGCGTTCAAGAAATTAGTACGAGCACACATTTCCACACAGAACTGACATCTTACAGTTTTCCTTTTATTGCAATGTATGTATGTATATATATAATATATATTTATATATATTGTATTTATGTATTAGTATATATTCTTTGTACGTTAATGTATATATATATATGTATTTATCTATAATGTATGTTTATCTATTTTAATCGCATTATATGTTTTCTATTTTCTCTTAATGCTTTTGCTCGTACAATATTGCACCGCCTACAACAATTTTCTGCTTGCCCAAAGGTCAACTGGTAGAGAATGCCATTAGGCATTAAGTTCACCTTTTGTATTCAAATTTGTTTTTTTTTGTGCAATAAAAATTAAATAAATAAATAAATAAAAATAGACCTGAGTGCCTTTGACGTAAGGTTGAAACTAGTTCTGGTTTTCAAAATCGGTGGTTTAGCTGTGAACGCGTAACGAACAAACAAACAGCTCCTTTTGCATTTGTAATATATGTATACATATATATGATTGATAACTACTGGTCTTTAACTTATTGGATGAATCGTTTTTCTCATAGTAGAAGTGAAAAGAAGAGTGTATTACACGGTAGCAAAATTATTTCTATCTCGGGCGTGGCGGTTTGAATCGCTCACTACGCTCAGGATTCCATATTAGAATCCCTCGTTACGCTCGGGATTCTATTCTGGAATCCATCGCTTCGTTCGGGGTTCAACACTCTAACCCTCGATGAAATATTGCATTTTGCTCCCTTGTAATACAATCTCATATTACCATTAATGTAGGTATGTATATCCAAAAAGAAATAAATAGTTTAGGGATGTATAAAAAGCCTTGATTTGTTTAAGGGAGGAATGGCCAAAGTCTACGGTAAAACGAAGCACGCTATTATCCAATCGTTGGTGAGTATAATATGTATATTATTACTGGTCTCTGTACAGTCAGCATCAAATGTATAGGAGCAGCGAATGTGGCCAAATATATCGCAACAAATCTTTATTACTATAGGAATAAGAATGTGTTGCTATATATTTGGCTATTTTGACTGCTCCAATCTATTTGATTCTGACTGTACATATTTGCGTCGCCTTCCAATTAACATTAACAATTTATTTTGACTAACTGCGGATTTTAAATACTTACCAATATTTCAGGGAAATTCCAGTGAACCGGCACTACAGGTTATTATTATAAGTTATCGTAGTTATCTTTGTTAATATCATATCATTACGAGTACGCTCGCTTCGATCGTGTACTTAATGTTTCATTGATTATTAATTTATCGACACCCCTGAAATTTGACACTTGTACAGTCACCACACGGGATTGTTGAGCCACCATAGAACCCTGTCATAATGACAACGCCAAGTCACTCAAAAGAAATTACGTCAAAATTTTCCGTCGACTTTCTGTGAGAGGGTTCTATAGTGGCTCAACAATCCCGTGTGGTGACTGTACGATAACAATGCGACAGCTCTCGAAACAGCCTTCGAGTTTGTACCTCTCTCACTCGCACTCATGCCCTTATGCGAGTCTAATAAACTGTACCTGAAACCGAAATAAATAATATAAATTATATTTTATATAAATTTCTTACAGATGGTAAGTCTGGCATTTTATATTATTAATTTTATAACGTAAAGGGCGATTGTTCCATTTTTAAAATAATCTGACAATTAAAGTTACTGCTTTCCTTATGAATACGGTATTTGACTATATGTCAAAATGAAATATTTTACACTATCACTAAATCAAGCTTCCGAAAATACACGGAAATACAAAGCATTCACTTAGTTTTGGAATGTCGGCGATTTTTAATTTAAAAAAAAATATTAAAAGGAAGTAGTTTGATCACTGAAAATTGTGACGTCACAAGCTAGTATCTCCTTACAAACTTCATACTAGCGGATCGTTTTTGAAGTTTCAATAAAAGTTGCTGCATAGATATCAGTCAAATACTATGATTGTCATATGAATGAAATGATTGGAGCCACAATTTATCTGACCGATAGTGGTGTCTACTGTAAGTTCGTTAAGAGTTTATACAGCCCTTAAAATGCTGAAACTAGAGTTTTGTGCTACTTGGGCTATTATGTTTTTGTTGTGCCTACGTATGACAATCGTATGTGTGTGATTGAAGCATCCAATAAACGTTTTATCTATCTGAAGATTGAAAAATCAGCCCTTAATTTTGTAATTTCAGAACTAGCCAAGTTTAAAACCTAACAAACGGTTTTTTCTATTTAGTAAAAGCGATAAGCAGGAAGCAATAACCTGTATGTTCGACATCGTTTCAAGGCAATTTCACTTTATATGCCGGCATCACTACATACCTTTTTTTTTTTTGACGGAGTGGAAATGCGTTACGCATCATCCCCCGGCCTAGGGTTGACCATATACGGGGGGGTATGACGGACTCTCTCCTCCCCCCACTCTCACATGAGAGTAGAGGGAGGAGCCTACCGTCTAAAACCACTCCGGCGTTTACCCTCGCTGCTGTTAATGGGGGGCGCCATGGGTTGCACGAGGATGCTACCTTTGGGCGTTCCCCAGCGGCCCCAGCCTAATGCCGGGGCTCCCGCGCCAAAGGAGGGGTCGGCAAACGCACTGATCCCTCCCCCAGACGTGTAGGACCATCACCAGTGGGCCCCTAACCCACTGGTCCTACTGGGGGTTCAGGCTAGCAGCGTACTGCCTGCGCCTTCGCCCCCTTCGTCTGCGCCGGAGCGGGTGTGCGTCGACATCGTCTTCGCGTTCCCGCTCCGCAGCCTCCTTCTGCGAGATGACGTTCTCGCAGAAGGAGGCAACATCACTACATACCTAACCTAACCTTTTATTATAAATAAAAGTCCACCAAATGTTTTGTACGGGCTAATCTCGGAAATTACTGAATGAATTTTC
Organism: Tortrix viridana; assembly: GCA_963241965.1. Lineage (NCBI taxonomy): Eukaryota > Metazoa > Arthropoda > Insecta > Lepidoptera > Tortricidae > Tortrix > Tortrix viridana. The sequence continues at coordinate 2,529,530 of OY725197.1, read as the reverse complement.
AAACGGTTTTCACCAATAGAAAGAGAGACCATCTATCTAGGAATGTCAGGTGGACCGGATTTATATAACTACGGGTTTATTGTAACTTACACATATTTTACCAAAGAGTACAGCCATCAGCAATAATTATTAAAGGCCTAAAAGCGTGTCAGATATTTTTGAGCGCAATGTTGGATAGGTATATATTATTGCTGATGGCTGTTTTCTCTGGTAAAATATATGTCAGTTACTATAACCCCTACCGCCTTAAATAATATTTTGATGTGTAGTTAGATTGACAATCATTTGTTTTGCAGATATCGGCGTTTCTTCACAGGGTCAGTATCCCTTGACATTTAAATGGGATGTGTGCTGCCAGCGTCAGATCTAATCCTATTCCAACTCTTTTAATTTTCGAACTTGGCTTGACAAACGGCTTTCTGATTTTAATATTTAGAATGGCCTTTGGATGGATGCATATAGGCTGTAGTTTTACTTATATAAACCGATGCTAGTTAATAAATAAATATCTGGAGACAATCTCATACAAAATGGCATACTCTCAAAATACATAGTCCAAAAGTGTATCCATATTTCTGCCCTCGACACTTCTAAGACTCAGGAACAAACTCGCACTCATCATACAAATATTTTTTCACCTCACCAGCTCGGAAAGGCTTTCTTTGTCGATCAAAAATTTGCGCGCAAAAGTCCACTTTAACCGCTAGCGTGGAAAGTAATGGCGCGGTGCTGTGCGCGGAACTGATGTGGCGGCGGAGGGGGCGCTGCCACAACTGATGTGGCGCTCGTGTAATTGTTTTTTTTTTCCAACGCCAAGTGTTTTCCTTGCTGCATTGAGGTGAAAAAATGTGTGTTTCGCACGGCAGCAGAATTATTTGGGTCTCGATGCCTTGAATCCCTCGTTACGCTCAGGATTCTATTTTTGATCCACCCTAGGCTCGTGGTTCAATTTCAGAATCCTTCGCTAACTCGCGTTCCAATACTGGCTCTCGCGCCAAATGACAACTTTGTAGCCTTGCATAACAAATAACTATTACCGGTATTCCGGTATTCGATCCCGGGACCGCTAGCTCCGTAGGCAGGGTCACTATCAACTAGGCTACTTACTTACTAGGCTAACCGCATCGTCTTTGGGCAATTCTTCGAGCGTTTCAACCGCTCTCATTCTCCTGGTCGCATTTATGTCGAATTCCTTATAGATTAGGATAGCTTTCAGTTATTTTGTAGAAGTCAGGGCACTCTACGAGATAACTCAAAATAGCATCCAAAGCTACAGCAATTTCGACATTAATGCGACCAGAGGAATGAGAGCGGTTGAAACGCTCGAATAATTACCACTTTACGTGGCCAGCGGGCTTAACACGCATGCGCGAGATAAAATTTGACAGGTGCTAGGGAAGTGAATATCTATTCCATATTCTAACGTAAGACTTAACGCTTAAGGTTTAAAATAAATGTCTCGTCCTGACTTTTATTTCCTTTTATTACTACCTAAGCAATTTTCACATTTTTATAGCGAGTTTTACGTTAGAATATGGAATAGATGTATTCATTTCCGTAGCACCTACCTTAAATCAAACTTCAGACTTTTCTAAAATTAGGCAGTGTTTTAAAATCCCTTTGTCTGTTGCAGGCGGCCATGAATATTTTTTTCAAGAAGATGAATAGAAATATATGGGAACATTTCAGAAATCACTTCAAACACTGTGCAGAGGACGAAGTGCGTATTTGTGACGTTCTCAACATAAAGGGACCTTATGGAGGCAGGCGGTTACGCTGTTTTTAGAACTGTTACCATAGTATTCGTATAGTTACAAGAACAAGAAGAGCGTAACTGCCTTCCTCAATAAGGTCCCTTTATACTGAGAACGTCACATTTTATTTATCTGACCCTATAGCGGGACTGGGTCTGCGTGGAGCTCGTTTATCATTACTGCTTCGGGCCCTATAAAATTTTCCGGGAGAAAAAGTCCTACCAACAACTTCTGATGTAAACAGGCGGAACGGGGTGTGTAGTTTCTACTAGCATCAGAAGTTGCTGTTGTGTCATTGATTTCGTCAATATATTGAAAACGTCCATATTGGGTTGCATACATATTATTGTTAGTCATAATTTTCGCAAGTTATAATGCGTTTTTTTCACGATATCGTTATTTAATTAACCTAACCTAACTATTCTACACGATGTTTATTCAATCCTTTAATCAGCTTAATACTTAACTAATACCCTTTGGTGTATGACTAAAAAAAAATTATGACTAAAATTTAATTATGCCAATATGTATGTTACTAGACCCGCTCCCATTGAAAAAATAGTGGCGGCGGTTGAAACGCCCAGAAATCGACACACCGCCTGCTATAGGTAATTAACATTTTTTTATTTTCCGCGGTTTAGGACTCGGACCCCGCAAACTTCCCCGACGGCTTTTTGGAGGGCTGCCCGAAGAGCCAAGAAGTCGCCAACCGCGTCTCTAAACTCAGTCTTTTACCATCTTGCTCTTGCCAATGGTTCAACCGAAAATATTGCGACAACTATTCCGCGTTTGTAAGTTTTTTTTTATTATTATTATAGCGACCCGCCCTCGCTTCGCTTAAAGTCCCCCCTCCCATTCCCCTTAAAGTTAAAACATCAAATTTTTCTCTTCATAAGAACCTTCTGACAATAACAAACACAACAAAACAAGAATTAGCGGAGTCGGTCCTGCCGTTCACGCGTGATGCCGACCAAGGGCAATAGAGATTCATTTTTAACCGACTTCAAAAAAAGGAGGAGGTTTTCAATTCAACTATTTATGTTGCTTTTTTTGTATGTTTGTTACGCGATTACTCCGTCAATTGTGGACCGATTTTAAAAAAAAATTACCTGATAATTCTTTGTCACCAAGATGAGGGGATCCGTGAGGAATTGAGGGAACTCCTCAAATATTATAGGCATACACATAGCGATTTTGGTATTTTCAGTAACAAATCCAGCATTTGCATTTAGAAAGTATCATTTGGTGAAGTGGAATTGATGATGAAGACCATAGATGGCCACCGGAACTCCTTAGTCGTAAGTGATTGACGCCAGCAACGAGATTTCTTTATTAAGAATACGAAGCTACTTTTTACTCATTATAATGCATGTGGTGAAGTGAGAAACTATCTCCATACCAAATAAAAATTATCCTATGGGATAATGTTTATCCCGTAAAATTTGATAGTTCCGTGGGATACACAATAAACGACATCTACGCAGACGGAGTCGAGGGCAAAAGGTAGTTGGGTCGATCAACTTTTTCTTGTTTGTTATTCTGTCCCGTTGTCCAAGAGACAACAGTGACCGAGTTTCTCAAAGAAAACTGTTATAATATATGCTACTAATATGCTTAGGAAATAGTCCATAAAATAATGGGCTTATAACTACGACAAAAATGTACGTTTGATGAACTATAACCATAGAAAACGTATAGAGAATCATGGTGTTAAAGAGTTGTCCAGCGGACGTAACCATGACAACGAGGTACAAGAAAAAGTTGATCAACCCAGTTATTTATATTTTACGGGAAAAATAGTGTTCAAAAATGCATACGAATTAAGAAAACGCAAATCTATACTTACCAACCATATTATCGTAAATACAGAACCCTCGGTGCGCGAGCCTGACCCGCACTTGACCTTGACACATCTTGTGACAGGCATCTCTACCAAGATCAGGTTTATTTACTTACACGGCCCTAAATGTGCTTTTATTTCGCAGAGTTGTTTTATGCGCGTCTGAAAATTCAAGGACTGAAAATTTTATGGAATTATAAATAAATACATGAGGAAAAATAGATAATTTTTTTTTCACCTTACCAGTTCGAAAAAGCGTCCACTTAACCGCTAGCGTGGTAAGTAATGCTGGTGCTGCGCGGGGGGCGCTGCGCGAGCGCGGCCACAGCAGATGTAACGCTCGTGTAAATGTTTTTCCAACACAAAGTGTTTTCATCGCCACGGTGACGTGAAATATTGTGTTTCGCACGGCAGCAAAGTTATTTGGGTCTAGAGGCCTTGAATCTTTCGTTACGCTCAGAATCCTATTTTAAAGAGGATTGTGAGGTGACGGCTTTCCATACAAACGGCGATAACGTTTTCCACCTCCTAAATGTTAACCGATTTCGACCATTTTTGATACGGTGTCAGTCGGTACAAAAACTATGTCCGTACGTTTCGTTCTTTTCAATATTATTAATAAATTTCGATTTATTCCTGTTTTATTGTTTTCATACAAAAGTAATTTCGGCCATAATCTCTTTATAACTAATCAATATTTAAAAAACGAAACGTACGAACATAGTTTTTGTTCCGACTGACCACGTATCAAAAATTGGTCGAATTCGGTTAACGTTTAGGGGGTGGAAAAGTTATCGTCTTTTGTATGAAAAGGCTAGATTTTGCAGCTGGTTCACAGTCCTCTTATACTCCAGGAAATTTACGGACGCTAGTATGGTGAAAAGGAAATAATTTATAATAGCTGATTTTTCTTGTGTATCGGATATATTATAATTCTAGTAATTAGGTAAAAACATAATCAAAACTAACCAATTAAATAAACATATTATTATGCTTAGACACAAAAATTACAATTACGATTTTTAATTTAAAAGAAAAAGGCATTTTTTGACAGTATATTTATACCTAGGTACTTCCGGGTGGAAAGGTTGTTGGATTCATGAATATAGTGTCTTAGAATGTCTTATAAAAATGAAGTAAAAAAAATCAGGCTATTATAAATTAATGTTTTTAAAACCGTAAATTTCCTGGAGTAGTTGTTTAGGGGATGGAAAACGTTATCGTTGTTTGTATGAAAAGGTTAGATTTTGCAGTTGGTTCACAGTCCTCTTAATTTTAGAATCCTTCGCTGACTAAAGTCAAACTTTGCATCTGTGCATAACAACTATTTCACTGTGCTTACAAAAATAAATAGACAATATACATAAAAAACATCCAATTCAGGAATAAATGGGGAGTTTCAAAAAAATTGCACACCTTTCACTTTTTCTTCAGATTTGGGAAAAAAATTGTACGCTGGTTTGGACCACCATTCTGAACAAGAAAAACAGAATTTCCTGGTATGTCCCCAAAAAGATGTATGGAATTGTCCGCTTTGTTACCAAAAAATGTATTGAATTTAGGTAACGAAACGGACAATTCCATACATCTTTTTGGGGACATACCAGGAAATTCTGTTTTTCTTGTTCAGAACGGTGGTCCAAACCAGCGTACAATTTTTTTCCCAATTCTGAAGAAAAAGTGAAAGGTGTGCTATTTTTTGAAACTCTCCAAATACACGTGTTCCTTATCGGTAATTGAACCCAGGATCGTTAGTTCCAAACGTCTACCAATAAAACAACATTTTTGATATTCGTTTATTATGAATATTGGTACAAAGTACAATATTAAATTGACCTATTAGTTAGTTGTACACATTATACCAGACTTCTACGTCATTTAGGTACTAATGCACATGCCTTACAAATCTCGCTTAGACAACAAAACGAACAATATTGTATTAGTTAAATTCCCTGAAAGAGAAAATAGTAAGATACTGCAGCCTCGCCTGGTAGCCCTGTATCCTGTCATTTACCAAACGTTTCACAAACCGATTCATTTAACAAACAAATCATTTGGCAAACCGCTTTTTTTCTGAAACTGTAAATATTTCAGGATTTATTTCAGGACCATCATGTAGAAGTTGTAGAACCCTACAGATTAGGTTAGGTTAGTTTTATATCAATCCTGAAATATTTGTGACGTTCTCAATATAAAGGGACCTTATGGACGCAGACGGCTACGCCGTTTTTAGAACTGTTACCATAGTATTCGTATAGTTACAAGAATAAGAAGAGCGCAACTGCCTTCCTCCGTAAGGTCCCTTTATATTGAGAACGTCACATTTACAGATTCGGAAAAAAGCGGTTTACCCAATGCTTCTTTCCATTACTAAAGTAATTACCACGATTAAAGTTTATTGATGCATATTATATAATAATTTATGTATGAATCGTTTCTAAGGACAAATTTTGTTTCTAGCATAAAATAATTTTAATTTATTTAAGATACAAGGCGAAGTGAAATGCATAACAATCACGTATTATAAGCGGCGCATAAGTACACGCAAGATATATAAATATCAGGGGACAATCTCATACAAATCGACTTAGCCCCAAACTAATTAAGCTTGCTACGAGGACTAGGCAACGATAAAAAATACATACTTAAATATATAGAAAACATAGAATCGGAAACAAATACTTTGTCCATACTAGGAATTGATCTCGGGGCCGCTAGCTTTATAAACAGGGTCACTACCAACTAGGCTAACCGCGTCGTCATACAGGGTCAATCGACCCTCTCATACATTTTGGCTAGTCAGCTGTCGATGTTTTGTATGGGAGGATCGAATTTTTTTCGCGATTTCCGGGTTGGTCCTATAGTGAAAGTTGGTCAGTATGACTTACTGATTTAACCCCCAAAATTTAGTTAAGGCGAAAACAAATTGAAATAAGGCCCCTGACTGATACGAGCTAGAATATTTTTAAGGAATGTGCAAAAGTAAATACTACAGTTCCAACTAAGTTCTAATTAGCCACCATAATTAATTAATTAATTACAAAACTATAAATTGAATTTTTCTTCTAAATATAGCGATAATTTTCCGTAATAATAAAAGTTTGAATATAATCAACATTCATTATATTATTTATAAGACATTTTTTTAAATATATTAATGGCAATATGGCAGTAAGGTATACAAATATATTTATTTACATATAGCACATTTGTTGGTTTCTTTTAGTATATTCCTTATTTCAACGCTGTTGACGTGAACATGTGTGACCCCTTAAGGTTCAAATTCGCGTTATTTATTATTGGCGGGTGAGTGAAGACTATTATAAATTTATCTTAGCGTTGTAAAGGTTAATAGAGCCCTTAGGCAAGATGCATTACGCTAACTAGCGTTTCTATTCGTTTCGTTTTTAAACCAATCGCGTCACTGGCTGATCACGTGATAAGAAGAGTCACGTGATCTACCAGTGACGCGATTGGTTTAAAAACGAAACGAATAGAAACGCCAGTTAGCGTAATGCATCTTAGCTAAGGGCCCAACGAGTTTAAAAAATTGGGGCCGCTATTTTCTTTTCTTTCTTTGGTGGTGACCATTGTTCGAGATAATAAAAAAAAGGATTCCCGATAAGTCCCAAAAAAAGTTGTTCCTTGTTGTCATTTTAGTAACCAAGATCCAAAAAAAATCGGTAACAAAACGATTATTAGAAAAAAAATAGTACCTATATTTTTTTAACTCCGCTAACAGTTACTTGTAGTTCGGCGGTTTTAAAAAAAGTGTACATAAATAAGGAACGAAAATTAAGAAATGGTATTTCAATTGCGTCACGAAAATTAGTCATACATTTATATTACTGCCATCATACGCCAATAGGCGGTATCTCAAATTCAGTAACCGAAGCAGATTCAATCCTCGCCCGTTAGTAATATGGCTGCACTTGCTACACGAGTTTTGTCTGAAACATGACCATGTGTCATCATAGAAGAATAGTTAATTTTCGTGACGCAATGGAAAAGTTAACGTTTCTTAATTATTGTGCTTAACTATGTTTACTTTTTTTAAAACCTCCCAGTTAACAGGACTTAGATAATTGCTTAATTTAATAAATAGTCCTAAAGAGGTTTCAACCGCATTGCAACAGGCTAAATAATAAATACCGACTCATTCATAACCTCTAAATTGCTATAAATGTCACGAACACATTGGAGTGCAGTACCGTGATTAGTGATCAATTAGCCATACTGCTTGACGTCTATACACGTCGCCGCCATTCAAAATGTCATTAAACTACTTCTCACTATCTTATACGTAATAATCGAATTTTAAAGTAAATCACAAAACATTTTTATCTAAAATAGTTTATGAATTCTGATATTAGCCTACACGTAGCCAATACAATATTTATATACAGCCTTGGTCAAAAGTATTCAGCACCCCACTGTTTCCTCTGTAACTTACAAATAAAGTATATATTATTTTCCAATTTCAAAAATACACACAGACGTAAAATATAATAAGTGTTTTAACATGTGCAAATCATAATTAGATATCATTTCGAAGTAGCTATTTGCGTATGAAAACTGAAGCTAATTGTATTTTTTTCCACGGAATTTCCCTTAACGTCCATCAATATTTTAAACATTTTTCCGATAGATAGGTATACAACTTTCTATAATAAAAGATATAAATGCCCTTTTAATATTTGACTTTTAGGTATATGAAAAACGCTCGAAATGGATGCTCAATACTATTGGCCAAGGCTGTACAGTGCACAATGTCATACATAGTCTTTCGAAATCGGGTTAAGTCTAGACTAGCATAGAAATGGGGTAGGTCTCATTTGTTCTATAGAACTACGCATTTTGTATAGAGCTATGACGTAATGGAGTTCTGCCAGGGACTGTAATAGGTACCAGTATAATTTGAATATCGATATAAATGTCGATAATTAGGTATCTTTTTATCGATATATGTATCGATAAATATCGGTACTTTAATATCGATATTTAGACAGAACTCCGTCATTTATGACCCGGTTTGAATTTTTTTTATTCAGTCAGGTAACATACTTACATACCCGAATGTAACATACCCGGTTCAGATTGGTCTCATTTCTATAAGAATGATAAACTGATGATGAAATCCATGAGGAACCGACGGAACTCTCCAAAAATCGTAGGTACAGTCAAAGGCACTATTATCTATACACCCATCGCGTCATAAGTGGCAATATTTGGCCAGGCGATTATGTATCTGATTACTAACACGGTTTGCTAAAAAATTTGTACCTATTAGTATCGGTACCAAGTACTGATAAAAGTATCGATATCTATTTACCGATACAATTATCGATATATCCGGAAAGTGACGATATTGTTATCGATATTTTCTTAAAATCACTGATATATCTCGGTTATCGATACAGTCCCTAGCTCTGACGTTACCTAATGCTCAATATAAAATTCGTAGTTCTATACAACACATGGAATGTACTTTAAAATGTATGAGAGCGATTAAATGAGAAGTATAAACCCGTTATAAAGAGCTATTGCGCTGTATATATAAGTATACGTAATTAAACTCCTCATCCCCAACGGTAGATCCTTCATGAAACTATGTTTATATCCTAAAGCAGTTTCACATGAAACCTGTACAGTTACATACCCTGTTATTGTTATTGACCAACTTTGGCTAGCTATATCAAAAAATCAATTTTCTTTCGCAGACCGCTTACGCATTAACTATTAAATAGTAATACGATTTTAAAAACAAACGTAAAATTTGAGAAAAAGGTGTGTGTATGGCGATGGATGGAGCGCAATTGGCAATATGATCCAATTTGTATACAAAATCTTGGTTCAAATATTGTAGTTTTATCAGCGACAAACTATTTGTGGTTGTCCAAATCAAAAGGGACCTTATCGCGGCAGGCGGTTACGCCTTTTCTCACACGGCTTTTATAATAATGACAAGGCAATGAAAACTATAACAGTGTAAGCGCCCGCCGCCACAAGGGCCCTTTTGATTTGGACGACGACATTTTGCCACGTTATGGGACAAACAGACGTTGACCACTCCGCGCTCAGCATAATAACTCCGTAACTCCAGTGCAAAAGTTGATTTAGCTCGTATTAAAAAAGGAATAAATCATATACAGAGTATACTGATCTTATACTTTTTTTCACTAGAACCTCAGAACTTATGCTCATTTAAACTGGCGCTACAGAACCGATATGGTTGACGCTATATTACAAATCGATTATAACGAAACCCCAAGTAGCACAAAAGCTGTATAAGAGCTTATACAGTCATTATAACTCTAGTTTCCGCATTTTAAGGGCTGTATAAGCCCTTATACAGCTTGTGTGCTTGGGTAAGCACGGCATTGGCCACTGGTTACTTTACATTACACACATCGCATTTGAGGAGTTTTAAAAAGTAGAACAGTTTTTTTTTTTACTTCAGATTGGGAAAATACTGTTAAAATCATTTTTTGACTTCACTCTGGTTTAAGAATTGTAGGTACGTTAGTTTGGATCATCATTCTGGGCAATAAAAATATTGCTGTAATATAATAACCCCAAAAAAATGGATGGAGATGTCCGTTGTGTTACCAAAATACTCGGTAACACAACAGAACAGACATCTCTAAATTTTTTTTTAGAAAAACCTTTTCCCAAATCTGGAGAGTAAACATCGGTTCTATTATTTAGAAACTTCCCATTTAACACATTTAAAAACGAGAATCTATCGTAACATAAATCCCAAATTATTCTTTAAAATTATTATAACAAAACAATAAATGTCTGCTTAAATGAAATAAGATTTAACTTTTGTAAAATTTAGAGTGAACGACAATCCTCGGTAACGTCATCCGCAACCTGTAAGTAAATAAATAAATAAATATAAATGTAAATAAAAATATGAGGGGGGACAATCTCACACAAATTGACCAAGTCCCAAACTAAGCTCTAGGCTTGTACTATGGGTACTTATATAGAGGAATGCATACTAAAATATATAGAAAACTTCCATGACTCAGGAACAAATACTCGCGCTCATCACACAAATATTTGCCCATACCGGAATTCGAACCCGGGACCGCTAGCTTCCTAGGCAGGGTCACTACCGCGTCGTCAGGGGACAGTCATCTGATCATCTCACGCAATTTGATCTCGTGCCAAACTAACATTTACCACTTTTTAACTCTAATTGTAGAAGATAAAGAAGATCCAAAAGTGGTAAACAGATGCAACAATAAACATACTTACGAGTATAGAGAAATACATACTTAAATACATAGAAAACCAGGGACTGTAATACCGGTATAATTTGGACATCGATATCGGATATCGATAGTCGATATCGATATCGGATATCGATAGTCGATATCGATAATTAGGTATCTTTTTATCGATATAGGTATCGATAAATGACATAGCTAATATAAACCTTCCACTACGCTACACTTAGGTCTATTTTACGCTGTCAACCATGACGGCTATAGCCGTCAATGGCGTCAATAGATTGTGGGGAGACCCTTAGCGGAGGTTACACGCTCAGTATTTCATCAGTTCAGTCCGGGAGCCTGCTGTTTCGCCAAAATATGATAGGTCAAATGTATAATTTCCCAAATTTTAATTTCCCAAAAAGCTATTTGTATTATTTTTATTTTATTTTCAGGATAACAAAAAGCAATTTAGATGCTATTTAGAAAATGCTCATTTTTGAGGCGGAAAATACCTTTTTGGCCAATGAAAATTTGGGAAATGATACATTTGACCAAACATATTTTGGCCAAACGGCAGAAACCCGTTCAGTCCATCAGTTTGGTCAGAATGACCGAAGAATGGTCGTCTAACCCACGGAATTACGGACTGATTCCCTTCAATCCAGTAAATAATGAAATACTGATGGGAAACTGATCGTGTAACCCACTCGTATCATTCTCACGTCAGTCACCTAAACGGCGACTGGCGTACGTTATATCAGTCTGGTGTCAGTCTTGGATTGATCGTCTAACCGTTCTAATCATCCATCATTCTGGCGTCAGTCAGAGTTCGACCAGACTGACTGAACTGATGAAATACTGAGCGTGTAACCTCCGTCTAACACTTTCATTCACTCGTTCGGTGCATTCGCGGCAGCTCTAATGAAACGACCTTTACCGTGCGGGTCAGTTGACGGGGGCGGGCTCGAAGTCCCCCTTGTCCCGGCGCTGTGGCGCCTTGGCCGGCTCGTATAACATGGACACGCGTTCGGGGCTCGTCTTGTTGCGCATATCTGCAAGAACAAAGAAATATAAAGCTAAGTCCACACCCGTGCGCTTTCATGTTCATCTTGCGTCTTCCTCTAAGTAAAAATAGCGCATTATGCAGACGCAATACTTAGCTTAAAAGCCATGTCAAAGTCAAAGTCAAATATTTATTCAGTAAATTGGCCACATACGGGCAAATTGGCCACAATCGTGACCAATATGGGGCAATATGGGGGGGGGGGCTGAGCCGGCGCCGGTGCGCCGTGGAGAGCTCGAGCTGGCGCCGCAGCAGCTGCGAGGCGGGGCCGGCAGCGTGTCAGTGTCCCTGGTCTGTGTATAGTGGCGGTCTCACAGCGCAGGCTGAGCCGGCGCCGGTGCGCCGTGGAGAGCTCGAGCTGGCGCCGCACCAGCTGCGAGGCGGGGCCGGCAGCGTGTCAGTGTCCCTGGTCTGTGTATAGTGGCGGTCTCACAGCGCAGGCTGAGCCGGCGCCGGTGCGCCGTGGAGAGCTCGAGCTGGCGCCGCAGCAGCTGCGAGGCGGGGCCGGCAGCGTGTCAGTGTCCCTGGTCTGTGTATAGTGGCGGTCTCACAGCGCAGGCTGAGCCGGCGCCGGTGCGCCGTGGAGAGCTCGAGCTGGCGCCGCACGAGCTGCGAGGCGGAGGCCGGCCGCGCGGGCAGCGGCAGCGTCAGCGACTCGCGCGCTGGCATCACGTCCGATGACGCCGTCTTGCTGTTCTCTGAAAGGAACACTTCCATCGTGATCGTTTTAAAACATTTCAAAACCTTAGTTCAAAAGAGGTAAGTTTTCAGAAGGAGAAAACTACACTAAACTTTAGTTCTTCCTGCTAATGGCATCTTTACGCTCTCTAGAACACCCTCCTTCCACTTGGCTCCCATACCTATAATCCCATAGGATTGCATTGTAATATTTTGGTCTCTTCGCTCCCATGGTATCGAAGAATATATTTTTATGTCTTTTGAATCCTATAAAATCCACTAGCAATTAACCATTTTTCCTCTTGGCTCCCAGGCGGCCGGTGCTTGGGATCCAGAAATAATAAAAAAATATATGATAACATTTTGGTTCAAACACGACGTTGTCAAAAAAATTTGGACAACGTTCGGTGAACGCCACCGCACCAACAATTGCTTGGAGGGGTGGCATACAAAACTAAACAGGAAGCTGGGAAAGAAAAACAGAAATATTTTAAACTTTTTACGTATCATAAAAAATGATTCTATATACAACAACATGCGTTTAAAAAAACAAATAAAAAATACTCGAAAAATACAACACGTAGAAAATGACGATTTTATTATGGAGTCCCAGATGGAGCTTATCAACCAAGAAATTACAATCGGGCACTTTCTGGAACAAGTTAAATAAATACATTTTGTGAGAACTTCGCGGCTGCTGGTTTGTAATATTATAAGAAGTTATTTTTTGTTCTGAAACAATACATTTATAATTATTTGATTTCTACAAAGTGTTTGTCAAGCTACTCCGATTTATTTAGGTACCTCCCCCGCCACGACATACCTGAAAGTTGTAATTTGGCATGAAGATACCGATCACGCCGACAAGTGGTAAAATAAAGGGTGTCGTCTTGGGCGACCGATTGGTTTTTTGGCAAGTTTTTAATTTCGTCACATTCTCCTTTCGTCATCCATTCTTCATTTGTATGTATGTATGTATGTAAACACTTTATTGTAAATAAAAACGAAATTAACAAACATTATAAACATAAATTAGATTTGTACAAAGGTGAACTTTATCCCTTTAAGCGATTTATTCCAGTTGACCTTTGAGCAAATGAGACTGAATAAATAAACTAAGAAGTCAGACAAATCAACATGTTAATATGCACAGAGACACTAAAAATATTTTTCCAATTTGTCACTTTTGCTGGTCTCTATCTCTGTCATCTTTAAGTAGTTACATTTTGTTGTTTGTCTTTTTCTTATTCTGGCTCTGTTAGGATCTTCTGTTTGGGAAAACTATTATAGAATCCCTTAAGATCCTCATAGGATTAAAGTTGCTATATGCATGTTTGAAATGCCTTAGTATACTTCAATCCCAGAAACATGGGAACCAAAAGGATATAAAATTATACCGTAGTCCCATGGGATTTAAGGCATGGGAGCCAAGTGGAAGGAGGGCTAGAACAGATGTATCGCCTTTAGACCTAGGATAAACCTAATGCCATTCCTCAAATGATAGAGCAAAAGAAATACCCTAGAATGAAATGGGAGCAAGTTCTGACCTGAGGAGAGTTAAGTTTCGAGGTCAAAAGCCTTTACCGCCCCTAAAAATAAAATCCTGGATACTCCACCTCCACCGCCATGGCGTCTGCACTGATGGTTTGTTAGCTCAGACACCAGGGTTACGAGCCCGGTGGTGCGATCTTGTTGTCGCATTGTCATAGCCTCCCAATGATGATGACATCAGACCACATTAGGTGCCTACATTCTAACTCCTTAACAAACTAATCTACGACACGATCTATCCTCCCGTTTTTTAATGATTTCGACTTTCTGATCTACTTGAGCAGCGCGTGCTCATCTTTGAGCAGCTCGCGCTTCGGCTCCTGGAAACCATCATGCAACGATAATCTAACTCCCAATATCTTCAACTCTCGCCGCAAAAACTGACATCTGGTGCTAGAACTATCAGCTCCTAAAGTAGGGATCGCGCTATCTGTTGGATAACTTTTGTAGGTATCAGACCTCGGTCGGCGCAGAGCTCCTTGGGCAAGGAATACTCGCCGTCCTTCAACAGCACGCGCTGGCGGCGCTCCACATCACCCGCGCGTCCATCCAGCAGTACTGTAAGGTCGCGCGCGGTTATTTTCAGCTCCTGCGAGCCGTCCTGCGAGTAGCCCTGGCTTAGAGGCTCGCCCTAAAACAAAACAAAAGTACTGTCGGGGACCGGATCGCACATACGCGCGGGTTGAGACGCGAGGACGACACGACTACGTCACGGCGAGCCGCAGCGTCGCGCCTTCCACTTCATGGGACCACGTCGCATTCGGGCGACATTTTGTTTTATTATAAATTAATTTTATTACCTGACCGTGTTATTGTTTTAACAGCGATTATACCGGCCCTATTTTATACGGGTCTCTGCCGTTTGGCCAAAATATGTTTGGTCAAATGTCAATCATTTCCCAAATTTTCATTTGCCAAAAAGTTATTTCCCGCCGCAAACATTTTGCATTTCATGGCGCTCACAACTCTAACCTAACCTAACCGATCTAAATAGCTGTTTTGGTATCCTGAAAATAAAACAAAAATAATACAAATAGGTTTTTGGGAAATGAAAATTTGGGAAATGATACATTTGACCAAACATATTTTGGCGAAACAAGAGGCTCCCATTTTATACAGTCCGCTATTTTATTTAAAGTACCAGGACCCTAAAAATACCAATCAAGTGCAATTCGGGCTTCAAACGTTTTTGTATGGTATGGAGAAGGCAATCTTGCGTACAGACCTGTTGATTGTAATTAGAGAAATGAGGATCAGTCACGATTTTTGTTAAGTATGTAGATCGATGACAGTAAAAAAAACATGACTTATGGTGAAAAAAATATCCAAATCGGACAAGAAATGACGAAGGTACAGCAATTTAACTGTAGCAGTTCAAATAACGCCCGCCAGTACCAGCCGCGAGCGCGTGACGTCATCCCACACACACCCGGGGCGCGACCCCGCGCGCGCTCTTCAGTTCTGTAGGTGTACTCCGTTTCCCGCGCACTTTTTGAGCTGTGCTTGTCCCGGTCGCTTTGTTATAGATTTATTGTTGTGTATCAATATCCTTAAAAATGTCTTACAAATATTGTATCGTGCCAAAGTGCAAGAGTACAAGTAGTAGTACAAGTAGTTGCCTTGTGTGGTCATGGGACATTTTATTTCTATGACATATTCTTGTGTTAAGCCATCAGGAGACGCACCTAAAATAGGCCAATCACTTTTCAAAAACAGCCCACCATTTTCGATTACTAATTTTCTCAATTTTGCTACTTTTGCCCTAACATCAGGTTCCAGTACTTTGCCTCTTCGCATTGCAGGAGTTTCTGGTATGGTTGCACCGAATATTTGCTCAACTAATGAACCGTCAGGGGTTTTGCAATGGGCGGCGTCGTGTATTTTTGACGCGGTTATTCTGCAATATCGCATCTCATGCCATAAAGGAGACTGAGCTTGAGATAGAGTTTCTTGTTCTATTTTTGAACACTTTTCTGGTGTTTGTTTTGTTGTACAATAATCGATGAAGCCTTGTGCACTGTTCGTGTCGTTACCTTCTTTTTTATAATCATTTATCAAGTTATGCAATGATATTTTTTTAAGTTCATTCTGTGTAACGTAACTTGCTAACTGAATCCTAATAGAATTTAACTGTATATTTTGCACCAGTTTGCTAAAAAATTGTTCACTTCTTACATTAGCGTTATCATCAATATCTCCAGCGCTGGAACCGATATCTTTGGCTTTTATAAATTTCAAGGTTGTGCCCACTGTGGCCAGTTTTGGCTTGGCCCAATAACATTTTTTTTCAGTTGGAGAAGGCTCTTCACTGCGTCTGTGTATCCACATAAGAAAAGCTACACTATGTTTGCAACCTCCTTTTTGTGCAGCACAATCATGACAAGTAACATCAATAATGGTTTTATCATTTTCTTCACATTTGAGAGTGCAGCTATAACCTTTAGTTTTTACTTTATGCTCCGGTGTTATTCTTGCCTTTACTGTGCACACATTTCCATTTCTTTGGACTTGGACATACCCTACGGCATCGTCGCCATATGACTCTCGTACAGACCTGTAATAATCATACAACATTAAATACCTACATCACATCACCTGATGCGGCTGCACCATTTAAGTGCATCGAAACAAAAAACATGGTAGGTATCCGCTTATGTTAGTTAATCTACGGCGCGCTCCCGGTCTATAATGTTTAGGTGAACTTGAAACCGGCACTTACTAAATCGCAATAAATCATGCCTGCAGTTGCCTGCTTACAAAAACATCAACTCGAACTCCGTAGGAAGAAATAATGTAGGTACTTGACTTGACTAACGTTTTTATGATGGAGTGTGTTATGCTGTTCATGTACCTTTTTACCTAGGTTATTTTATTATTTTCACATTACCTACTGCAACGGCCATGTAAAAAAGTACCTAGGCCTAAACTCACTAATTAACACATTAAATTTGGTATGGACTTACCGTTGAAGCTTCCAACCTCGGATTTCAGCGCTGGTATACTTCACATGATTGTTTAAGTATTCAAAAACCATGAAAGAATCCACTTTAGGTAGATTATCTGACTGTCCTTTTTCGAATCCATCTTCCAATTTGTTGCTCATTATTACAGAACACCGAAACAATAAACCGATAATGCATAAAACTTGAAAAAAAAACCGAGTGTTCGCTACTAATCACGAATGTGCGTACTGGACGACTGCGATCGCGCGGGGTCTGTGTGTGATGACGTCATCGGTATCCACGGGCGGGAGGCGCGCGTTTTAAAATCAAGCCCGATAAAATATTAAATAACTTTGCCATTTATGGACGGATTTCAAAAAATCAAAAAGTAGTGTACTCAGAAAATCATAACACATGCAATGTAATAGTCAAAATTGGATTCTCCCGTTATGTGACTGATCCTCATTAGATTAATACAGCCCCAAGAATGCAAATGCCGAGAACTAAAATATAATATCTATGCTTGTCATTTTATGACAAATTCCCTGTAGAATATCAGATGGAATAAAAAAGACCAATTAAGATACCTTCCGCTGTACTGTGCAGCGGAAGGTATCTTAATTTAGGTAAAGCCACAGGTAAGACACAGGTACACCACTCAAACGCACGATGCAAACCACAAGTAGGTAATTACGAAGTGTCAAGCCCGCTCGTAGACTTAGGACGCCGCTAAAATTGGACCTAACGTTTCCTAAAGTCAAATCCTACCTTAACCTTCTTCGAAGGACTAGACTGCGGTCTGTTCAAGAAGTCGATATGGTTAGCGCCGCTCTTGGTCCGAACTATAGGCGAGAGCTTCCGGAACTCTGCACGAGGCTCCAACTCTATCCGAGTCTCGTCGATGGTGGTTCGGCTGGCACGTCCGAACAGTGGAGACAGCTTAGGCTTGACGCTGGTACCCTCGGAGTCCACGCTCTCTATGGTCACTGTGGTATCCACGCTGTTAGGCTTGTGCGAGACCGGCTTGACCACTATCAGACCCCGTTCTGTGTCGTTTCGTTCCATGAAGTTGGGGTTTTCAAAACCTGTAAAAATACATGGTTATTTTTTATTCAGTGCGCAAATTTTGGGGGTTAAATCAGTAAGTCATACTGACCAACTTTCACTACGGGACCAACCCCGAAATCGCGAAAAAAAGCGAGCCTCCCATACATTTTGGCTAGTCAGCTAATGATGTTTTGAATGGGAGGGTCGATATTTTTTTTAAATAATCACAATTATTCACAATGTCATCTTTAGAGGGTTCACAATTCCGAAAATAACTATTTCAGTTTATATGATATATTATTTAATATGCTGTGTACGTGAATGACAATCAGTCAAAGTCAATCAAAGACGTTTTGTATTTTATTTTCGCTGCAGCGTGACGTGACTTTTACGTCAGTAGCACCAAATGGGGATCTGATTATGGGGTATTTTTAGAACCAAGCAAACACCAACCTGTTTGCGTGTTCTCGTCGCTGATGGCCGTGAAGGTCTGCGAGGCTGTGTTAGCTGCATTGATGCGCAGGCGCCGGCGCTCCAGGTCCGCGTGTATGTCCGTCTGGACGCGCAGGTTGATGTCGCCGTAGCGCCGCACTATGTAGTTGAGTAGCCAATGGTAGCCCTTTTTCAGCCCGGGGTCGATTTTGGCCCTCTTACCCTTGCTCTCCGGCTTGGCTGTGTATGATTCAACCAGGGTCGGGCAGCGGTATCTGTTACGGAAGTAAGTGTGCTGATGGAATTGTATCATTTGGTCCCAAAAAAAAACGCAGGGCAATTTCTTTTCTAACCCCCGACGCAAAAAGAGAGGGGTGTTATAAGTTCAACGTGTCTGTCTATCTGTCTGTGGTATCGTAGCTCCCAAACGGATGAACCGATTTCCGTTTTTTTTTTTTTGTGTCATAGATAATTTTATCCCGAGTGTTCTTAGCCATGTTTCATCAAAATCTGTTCAGCCGTTTGAAGATCATCAGCTCTTTTCTAGTTGATGAGGGATCTGATTTTTTAATTCTTGAAGTCTTCTAGTGACGAAGTCCCTTCAGTGAGAATGTACGTGCTTGGAGCCCGTTAAAGGTTTTGCTCATTGCTAGGTTTTTAGGCGCTGATATCGGGGGTTTTTAACTCGGTTAGGTTATTTTAAAGATTGTCCGAATATAAACGGTTTTGTTGGCTCTAGAATTAAATCAGGGGGCGGTTTGCGTGACGCGTCATCCATCACGCTAAAAAGCAAAAACGACACGATAGCTATTGATGTTTTTTTTTGTATTTACCTAGTCGTAAATCCACGTGTGAAGTCATATGCTCCAAAATTTTCATTGGCTTACTGTACAGTCAAGGTCATAACATAAATATGTGTACATTTTAAATTGAAATTATGAATGTTACAGCGATTAAAGTAACAAGGTGCTAACCGTGTACACATATTTAACGTATAACCTTGCCTTAGAGTGTTTCATTTTCCAAACTTTGTATTTTCTAATGACTTCGCTCGAATCCTTGGTTCTACTTATCTAAAAGACCATTGTTCAAAAATTTCAATCAAATCAGTTAGTACTTAGAGGTAGCACATTTTGACAACTTTTTTAATCCGTTTTCACATTTATGCAATTCACCGAAGCCTTAACATACCGAAATACCGGTTATTCATGATGGTCGAGAGCATTAGTGTTTAACATACGTTGAGAGAAAAGTTAGTTACGGTTTCAACATTGAAAATTTGCTATTGCCAAAGTTTTGTGCAACCTCTAAATATTGTCCAATTACCTACCTTTAAATTTGACATTTAATTTTTTTACATTGTATAGACTCGGGGCGTAAGCAAAAAATATGACATTTATTTGTTTCCATACAAATATGAAACACCCTACCTTGCCTGTACCTATAGTTATAGAATTCGGTTAGGCAACCAACTGCATCGTATACATGCAGCTTACTGCCAGCGGATCTGTAATTGTCGTGTTTGTCGTACAGCATCTGTCCCTCTCGCACTTACGTACTGGTTAGAATGTGACAGATCCACGCCATAAACACAACCGCAATACGCCCGCAGGTCACACTTTGCGCGACGGCGGCAGCGGAGGCGATTCATTTCTGAGTTTGTTGGTTACAAACATACAAATTTTTCCTCTTTATAATATTAGTGTAGAATATCATTTTATTAGAGGTCGGAGTAAGGCGTCACAGGGTAAATTTCCGGGCATTTCAACCGCCGTCATTAGTGTCTTCATATTGACGAAATCAATGACACTACAGCAACTTCTGATCCTGATAGAAACTACACCCCCGGTTCTGCTTCTATTTACATCAGGAGTTGCTTGCAGGTGTCAATGATTTCGTCAATATATTGAAGACACTAATGACGGCGGTCGAAACGCCCGGAAATTTACCCCACGCTCGCACAGCAGAGTCCGCCTAGCTCGTAGTCCTGCCTGTGGCACCTCCCTGAGAAGCGCTGGGGTTCACCGCTGGGTTTTAGTGGGTATTCCGGCCGCCCTCGGTCGGCGAATCCCACATAATCATCCCGGGTCCCCCCGGACCTGGGTGGTATGCGTAAATGCATTTTCCCAGCGCAAAAAAAAGTTTTAAAAAAAACATTGGATCCAGGGTTCACATGAGGGTTACCTGTTGACGAGCGGCTCAATGTTCAGTTTCTCAACTACGTCGATGTCGTCCAGAGCGCCGCTCTTGTCCTGCTTGTTGGCCAGCACGAGGACCGGTTTACCTTGGAAAAAACGAGGATAAGGTAGCGCTTCTACCAAAGCAACAGATCACTGGGCGTGGAAATAATCCACCAACAGCTCCGTTGTGAGAGGCTAGGAAAATGAGGTCTATTCCCACCCCCATTGCTGGAACTAGTTGGACAGTTTTTGGGGGTTAAATCAGTAAGTCATACTGACCAACTTTCACTCCAACCCGGAATCACGAAAAAAAAATCGACCCTCCCATACAAAACATCGTCAGCTGACTAGCCAAAATGGGAGGTTCGATATTTTTCGCGATTTCGGGGTTGGTCCCATAGTGAAAGTTGGTCAGTATAACTTACTGATTTGACCCCCAAAAAATTGTCCAACTAGTTCCATCAATGGAACTAATAACTGAACTAGTAGGAATAGACCGAAAATGAAGCATTATTGAGCTATACGTATAGGTATATTGGTGGATTTTTTCTTGCGCATCGCTGAGCTGCCTCGCACAGCTTTCGTGGAATGGAATCGCAGCTTTTAGCTTGACATCGCTGAATCGAGGTTTTTAAAAATTAGCTTTCCGCCCGCGACTTCGCCTGCGGAGTGTCATTACTTTCGTAAATTAAAATATAGCCTATGTCCACCCTGAAAGTTCATTCTAAATGTTGGTGAAAGAATTTTTGAAATCGGTCCAGTAGTTTTTAAGTGTATTCGTTACAAAGATACAAATCATTCCTCTTTATAAAAAGTATTAATTATTAATGTAGATACCTCGTCGCTCACGGTCCGGACGCAGTTATTTAAGAATGGTAAAGGGAGCTAATGATTGCGATTCGATTCGACGACGCAGTCAGCCTAGTTTGTGGCGACCGTTCCTACGAAGCTAGCGGCCCCAGATTCGATCCCCGGCAAGTTTACATACGTACTTGTTTTTTGACTTGCACTTGCACTTTATTGCACTTGTTTTTTGACTTTACATAAATACTACATTGTTACAAACCTTCCCACGACTCTCAGTAATTTTAATCACTTCTTTTTAACCGAATTAAAAAAAGGAGGAGGTTCTCAATTCGGTTGAATGTTTTTGGTTATAGGTATGAGTTGATTGCAATTTTAAATATGATCAAACGAACTTTGAAGTGAAGTTCGGTCATTATTATACGAGTAAGCTTCATTCGAAGATATAAGTAAATGTTTAAAATTGCGAATTACGGCTGTGCGATTTTTAGCAGGCACCTTTGCACTCGGTACCACTTTAAATAATTTCTTGGGTAAAAACTCAGCACAACCTATAAAAACAAACATTTAAAACACGATTTTAAGCGCTAATGGTACAATTGGCTGAAAGCATATTTTATAAATTATAGCAGGAAACAATTAATATGGCCAACTTCGAGAAAGAGGTCAATCGCCGAATCCGACTCGGTTGGGCAGCATTCGGGAAGCTACGCGATATCTTCTCGTCCAATATACCGCAATGTGTCAAGTCTCAAGTCTTCGACCAGTGTATTGTCAGTGATGACTTACGGTACTGGGCGCTGGCGATGGGCGTCATAAGAAACCTCGAGGTCACTCAAAGAGCAATGGAGAGGGCTCGGCTCGGAATATCTCTGCGTGATCGAATCAGGAATGAGGAGATCCGCACGAGAACCAAAGTCACCGACATATCCCTAAGAATTGCTAGACTTAAGTGGCAGTGGGCGGGGCACATCGCTCGCAGAACAGATGGGCGTTGGGGCCGAAGAGTTCTCGAGTGGCTCCCGCGTACCGGAAGACGCAGCGTGGGCAGACCTCGCCACAAGGTGGACCGACGACGTGGTTAAGATTGCCGGGAAACCGATGGATGCAAGCGTCGCAGGACCAGTCCTTATGGCAAACCTTGGGGGAGGCCTATGTCTTTCAGCTGAAATGATGATGATGATGATGATATTGCTGGTGCAGGTCACTACTTTTCACAAAAACACCAGAGATCTTGCAGGTATGTTAAGGATAAGTTGGAATATATTTTAAAATGGCAAGGCAAAAAAGCTGTCCAGATGATGGTATGGCTCTGAGGTCATTTGCAATCTAAAGATTTAAAAGGATAAAAATAGATGGCCTGGCTTTAGAAACGCTTGTCATTAGAAAGCAGGGCAGAAAGGAGTGGGGAAGAGAGGGATTAGGGCAATTTGGATGAGGCGATACAACAATAACAAGTAGTTATAATAAAGCCAGGCTTGCCTATTAAAGAAAATAAGAAGAATATAACTATGGATTAAGTTTATCACCATTTATATGATAAAGGATTAAAATTAATTAAAGTTATTTAATAATAATAAAAAAGACATTTTAGTCCTCCCAGCCCCTGCTTTAAAATGATTAAGTGTTTGCCTAGCAACAAGCTGTATAAAGACTGTAGAATAATATTTCTGATGAGATATGTATCACCAATCTGAACCACAAACACAAATTTACCACAACTCAAAAGTAAATATGTGAATTTTTAATTATTACATGTCATGTGTGTAGGGTAGTACTTCACCCTGAAAGTATACAATCACACTGTCAAAAGGGTCAACACTAGTAAGTAGGTACTTATACCTAAAAATAGGTACAATAAAGGGTTGTCAGGTCGAGTAATAATCCATGACATTTAAAGAAAAGGAAGCTCCCTAAAAAGGTCACTGAGGCTACGCAATAGAACAAATGGGGGAGTCAGGTGTTCATGATGTACTATAATTAAACAGGACTAGTTTATAGGGAAGAACACACAATAAACATTTAAAACTATCCTCCATGTGACAACCGCGGACCCGAAGTTTTAAAAAGTTGTGTTGTAAGTACTTGGGTAACTAAGTTATATTATAAAGAATCAATGGCCATGTTTCGCTTCAAATCATCTACTATCTAAACATTAATACAATATTTTCTAATTAGTTCCAATCCAACTCACAGCATACCTGATATTTTGTTGTGCGATAACACCTCTTCGAGCACCGTACGGCATTCGTCCAGCCGTGAAAAATCGCTTGAATCGATAACAAAAATTACACCGTGTACCTCGCTGTAATATTGCGACCAAATCTGCCTGAAATGGGGCCCCCCGCCCAAATCGAAGATAGTCACAGGCGTGTCCTTATGAATCAAATTAACGGCCTTAAAACCAACAGTGGGCAAAACACCCTCATCCCTCTCCCCGGCTAGATTATTCACGGTTTTCGTTTTTCCCGCGTTGTCTAAACCTATTAATATTAACACTATACGTCGCCGCACGTTTCGGCGACCGCAAATCGCCCAGCAATTACCCATCACTATAAATTATTTTCGAACTAAAATGACACTTTCACATGGCAAATGCGTGGAGCAACTTTGAATTTGTCGCCAGTGGCCATTTGTAAACAAAAGTTCTGTTGACACAACGGTTACCAATGGCGATCGAGGTAAATGTGGCCAGTATCAAAATGAGTTTGTTCGCATTGCTCTATTAGCGATAGCCCGTGCGAAACCAGGCGATAACTAATTTACATAACGTTCACTTATTTTTAATATAACGATTTGATATTACTATAAGAAAATACGGCCAAGATAGACTGAGTTCTTCGATGACATTGCAAACGGAGGGTGTATACAAGGTTACAGCTGTTTCTTTTATTTCTTGAATATTTACTGTGTAATGAAATATCGCGTAAGCAATGACAAGTGTTTTAATTTCAAGGGTTGACCTTGGATGGGCATTGGGTAGGCTAATAATCTGAATCGTAAATCGACAAATACGGTGAATTTTAAGTACCTAAACAACTTATTTTGGATTTAAACAAAAGATAACCCAAAGCCAATCTTGTCGTAACTATCATCATTTTGTCTTGTTACTACTTTAAAAAACGCAAGCAATTTCCATATCGCCTGCGTGATCGGTAAGGCGGCCCCATACATGTCAATATTGTGCAATATGATTGTAGGTGTATGGGCCGCCTAGCCTAAGGGGCCTTACGCACTAGACGATCACGACCACTGGCCGCGATCGTTAATAAAGAAACCAAATGAAACGTCGCGCACTTGGCGGCATACGCATGCGGCCAAGTTTCTGTGTTAACTTGGTCGCTGCGGCCATTGGGATCACCTGAGATCATTTCCCAGGAGCTCGGATATAAATACTTAAACAATTAAATTAATACCTACCTGACAAGTTCCACAACAATAATAGGGTGACATTAGAACCGTATTACTAAACTTATTATGTCTATGAATAAACTCATGGTCAAGGATCTTATTCTAAAAAAAGGTCCTTGCTCATGGTACAATACAACAATATTTTATTAGACCATGAATAAGCTATAAACTAATCTTGAAGATGCTCTGCCATGGAATTATTTAAGTACTTTATACCTATCACTTAAATTCGCACTGCTGTAAATAAAACGTTCCGGGTGATATATCAACTAGAGGCGCTTGTATCTCACTCTGCTAGGGTGACCAATCGTTATGCAAACCACTTTTATTAGATCAGGTCCAGATGAGGCGTTTTACGCCCGAGTCGAGACTATTATGCATCAGGAATTGGAAAAAAAACGACCCAGTCCAGGCAAAAGCCCCGGATCCTATGTAGTCAATGCAGGGTCAATATCAAGTGATTGTTCATACGGCCCGGATTGAATCCGGGCTTATCCAAGGTAGTTTTTTTCGGACCCGACCCATTCCGGATGCGTATAGTCTGAGCCTATGGGATATGGGGCTGGCCTTTCTGTCAGTTGGACATATGTAACATAACGTACATCCCCCTGAAGGAAAATTAAGTGGTAGGAAAAGTCGGTAATAAAAATACAATGTTTTTATTTGTGAACATAATCGTAGTAAACACAGGTACAATTTTGACATATTATTTACAAAGCCTGATTAAATAAAGAATAAATAAATGCGGGCCAATGATAGCTTTAATTTAGTGATGCTATAACAATGATGGCGGAGAAATTTATCTGAATCTCACGAGGATATTATCGCCGTTCTTTACGGAAAAAAACGCAAGATCTTTCATATTATTGTCTAGGCAGATTTCCGCTCCTTGCATTTGATCGTCGAGTAAATATAGCTTCGGGATACCAGTGTTGCCAGCCTTTGAAAATAGTCTATGAGCCAGTGTGACCAATTTTTGGACCGCCATTGTGTTAGGGAATTTCTTCTTGAGGATTTTTCCATCTTCACCCTGGAGTGTTATTTCGAGCAGTTGCGAGGTCAAAGTTGTAGTTTTCGGTTGTTTTACTAAAAGACTATCCTCCGGAACACCGTATCCTGAAAATTAGAAATGATATGTAATACACCAGTTTTTAGGGTTCCGTAGACAAAATGGCAAAAACGGAACCCTTATAGTTTCATCATGTCCGTCTGTCCGTCCGTGTGTCACAGGCATTTTACTCAAGAACTACAAGATGTATATTGATGAAATTTGGAATATAGGTGTCTTGTATAAGCCGCTACTTAGTGGGATAGTTAAATCACATGTCGTCGTCGTCGAAAAATATGAAAAAAATTACAAAGTCAACCAACATTATTTTCAACACGATCGGATGTACCATTTTTGAGTTATTGCCCAAAAACTGCGCTTTTCAACAAAAGGACGTAAGTACCATGAAGATAAGCTCTTTTGCCGGTGCACTTTATTTGTATTTGTAGTAATGGCGACGGAACCCTACAATGAGCATGGCCCGACATGCTCTTGCCCGTTTTTTTTTAACTTGGGATATGACTAAAAATATTTTTTTATAATTTGTGTCTCAATCACGCATGTGTGTGTAAGCACTATGCAGTTCTCGCTCAGGCTATTGGATGTTTCTGCGATTTAGAAAGGGACGGCAGCGACTCACTGTCAACCAGCTCGGGGAACCTGCAGTGGTCTCTGCCGAAGACGCGCTGGTCGGAGCTGTCCTCCTGGGCCAGTTTCCATTCGGCGCCGTAACGTTTCAAGTAGTCGTACTCGGCACCACGCCGCAGCTCGCTGGTTATAAACGATCCGTTCAGCTCCTGGAAACACCGGAATGGTCAGGAGTCATCAAGTAATAAATATCAGGGGACAATCTCACACAATTTGACCTAGCCCCTGACTAAGCTCTAGGCTTGTTCTATCATCATCATCGTCATCATCATTTCAGCCGAAAGACGTCCACTGCTGGACATAGGCCTCCAAGGTCTGCCACACGTCGTCGGTCCACCTTGTTGGAGGTCTGTCTTCAGGTACGCGGACGCCACTACAGAACGGCTTGTTCTATGGTACTAGGCAATATATAAGATAAATACATACTTAATAATAGAAAACATCCAAGACTTAGGAACCAATTATTTGCCCATACCGGGATTCAAACCCGGGACCGCTAGCTTCGTAGGCAGGGTCACTACCAACTAGGCTAAGCGCGTCGTCAAAATTAATATCTCTAGTTCCTCACGCCGCGCTAGTTGGAACTTGTCTGGTAGGTATTGACAGTTCATTAGT
Organism: Tortrix viridana; assembly: GCA_963241965.1. Classification (NCBI taxonomy): domain Eukaryota; kingdom Metazoa; phylum Arthropoda; class Insecta; order Lepidoptera; family Tortricidae; genus Tortrix; species Tortrix viridana. Next base: position 2,502,291 of record OY725197.1, on the reverse strand, counting down.
TCAACTCCTGGCAACACCAAACCAGTTTAGAAGCGAGAGGGCTATACGAGTCGTCGGGTCTCTGTACCGTTCAGTCAGTCTGAAACTTGAGCTTTTGACATTTGATTAGTTTAGCTCCTGGCAACACCAGACCTGTCAGTGAAACGAAGAGAGGAGAAGTATTCGCATCGCGTCCAAGAGCTGTATGTGTATCTCCGAGGTTATAGATAGTGAATTTTGGTGATAAAAAAAAAAACAAGAACTATCTAAACAACAATCCCAAGAAAAAAAAAATATTTTAAACTATCCAATAAGCATTATAATCTCCTAAGACCTGCTGTTAATAATATAATTGTGTACTTATTTTTTTCCCTTTTTTTGTGTTTATAAGGTTTTTTTTTTATTGTATCGTATACTAAAGACCTTATTACCTGGAGTGTGCCAATTTTCGCTATAATCAGTTGTGAGCCGGTGTCGTAATCCTCTGCAGCCTGGACTGGGTTCTTGAGGAAGTACAGCTTCTTCAGGTGGTTCAATTTGTCCAGTTCACTCACAGACCGCCACTGCAAACAAACATTTAAAACTATTAAACAGTCATGTATATTAAAAAACTGGTCAAGTGCGAGTCGGACTCGCGCACCGAGGGTTCCGTGTTTAAGTCCTTACTTCAAAAATATACCTTTTTAAATTTATAGACAACTGTTATCTATGAAGTAAGGCCCGGCTGCTGAGTAAGCAAAAATGTATGAAAGCCGTGCCGATGCCGCGCCGGCAAGTGGAAAAACGAGTGGGCTTACACGTGATCAGTTTATTATTATGGCTCATACACACGCACTCATTCATTAATAATTAATTAATTAAGTAGAACTTGCCCAACTGAACAATTCAGTTTCAAACCTAATAAATAAATAAATATCAGGGGACAATTTCACACAAATTGACCTAGTCCCAAACTAAGCTCTAGGCTTGTACTATGGGTACTAGACAACGATAAACATACTTATATAGAGAAATACATACTTAAATATATAGACAACATCCATGACTCAGGAACATATACTCGCGCTCATCACACAAATATTTGTCCATACCGGGATTCAAACCCAGGACCGCTAGCTTCGTAGGCAGAGTCACTACCAACTAGGCTAACTGCGTCGTCAACCTAAAAAGTATACAGCTTTCCAAAAAGAAACCAACTGTTCCATATTGTCGAATTAGTTATTTGATCTGGTAGCATTAATCGAACTGTCAGATTTAACTAACAGTACCGTGATAGGCCGGCCTTACACAATCTGAATTAAGAATCTGAATTCATAATTTGAATTCATAATCTGAATCCAGAGTGTGTGTGCTCGTCCATAGATAATGTATGGAAAGAGGTGCGTTCTGTCAGATCAATCTGAGAAATTCATAATCTGAAAAAATCAGATTGTGTGTGGATAATAGTAGTATGCAATTCCGTGCTTTCTGAATTAATAATATGAATTCAAATTATGAATTCAGATTCTTAATTCAGATTGTGTAAGGATAGAGTGGCAACTCTGACACTCAACACACTTCCGTTTCAGCTTCGAAACGTCGCTGTCGTTCTAGAAATAAAATCTCGTAGCAAAGCAACTTCAGCTATACACGGACCTCTTATTCAAAATCAACTATTATCGAAATCGCGATCCGGCTTGCGCGAGTGGAAATAGCGTCCTACGTGTAGCAGCGTAGGGACGAGCCTATCTGGATCCAGCGCTGGGCTAATCCACGACCTGGCTGTCGCTAATGGTGCGAAGCGGTCACTCCGGATATCCTAGGTAAGCCAGAACGCAATAATTGTCTTTTTCCTTTTTCACTTAACCGACCTACCGCATGGTGCAAAACCGAGTCAATGTTACCATCTTAGTAGAATGTTAATAAATTGATGACAATCAAAGGTATTTTTACATGCTTAATAGAGAATAGTACTCCTTGAAATTCGCTACAAAACTGCCTAACAAATGATCTACTTGTCATTTATAGTTAATTAGTAATCTTGAACCAAAAACTGTAAAATTTTACATTATTTATTTTTACAATAATTTTACTTTTCTCTATGGCAAACCCAAATAAGGAAACTAAATAGAGAATTACATCCTTTTTATAATGAGACTGCTTGAATCAGGGACGTAGTTTTGTTGTTATTGCAAAATTTTACTCCACTGCAATAGTGAACTAATAACCAGTTTGTTCGGCTATTTTCCCTCAGTACTAATGTGAACCTATGCACTGAACAATGTCGCCAATAACTACCTCCAAAAATAAGGCTGATTTAAATAATTTTCTAGTCATTTTAAAGAGGCTGGATTTCCTTAGTTTTGTCAGGTCCTTATTTGGGGATGCCATAGAGAGAATTAAAATTATTAGAAAAATAAAAAAAAGTTAAATTCAACAGTTTTTGCGTTAAAATGACTGAAAAACTGTAAATGACTTGTAAATTATTTGATTAGGTACTAAGCATTATAGGTACTAAGTATTAAGCATTTAAAAATACCTTTGATTGTCATCAACTTATTCGCGTTCTACTAAGATGCTATTATTGACTCACTTTTGCACCTAACTGTATTTAACTTCACGAACTTGATGGAGTCGCGAGACAAAGTTAGGTAAGTAGTCAAAGTTATACAGTCCACTAGTTTTCGTTTTTGCCGCGTCATTTCTCGATTCAATAAGTAATAAAAACTACTCACATCATTAATTTTATTCCTGTTTAAAAATAGAACCTCCAAATTTTCAAAAACATCCACCTTCGCGTTGCTTGGATTGTCATTGAACCTTATCTGTTCGATCTGGCAGTCGTTCAAACTGAGCACTTTCAGGTTCGTCAACCATCCCAAATTCATGACTTCATACCAAGAGTCTATGGGGTTTCCATCCAGACGCAAGATGGTAAGTGTTCTTAGAGTGACCACGGGTGGTGTGATGACTTTGATCCTGTTGAAGGCCGCCATTATCTCGTTTATTTTCGGCCAGAGGTGGGACAGAGAGAGAATATCAGTCCATTCGTAGTCGCAGGCTGAGACGTTGAGTTTCTCCAGCTTCGCGAAGTTGATCGAGAGCTGAGCGAGAGTCTCGTCCGACATATCGATCGCCATTCGGTTCTTGCTGTAATAAAAATTTAATTATCATTAGGGGGTCAACGAAGTGTGACATTGTGTAACAAGGGGTGGGAGTGACAAGCTTCGTGACGTCACATGTCAAAATTAAAAAAAATTTGAACTACTGTTTTAATCATTCTTAGATGGACAATTGCGACAAAATAACGAAGACACCAGAGGGGGGGGGCGGTCTCACAAATGTGACCACCTGTGACGAATAAAAAACCTCTGAGCAATGAGCAAAAACTTCAACGGGCTCCGAGCACCTACATTTTCACTGGCGGGACTTCGTCACTAGAAGATTTCAACTATTAAGAGCTCATAAATTTTAAATGGCTTAACGGATTTTCATCAAACCAAGGCCCTTAGTATGCCATGTTCCATATCTGTACCATGACATATACATACATATAAATGGAAAAAAAAATGATATTTCAATACATATGTATATGTCACGGCATACTAGAGGTTAAGAAAACTCTCGATTAAGTAACCTTTTTAATTAAAAAATACTAAATCAAAATCAGTCCATCCGTTTAGGAGATACGACGCCACGTCAAACTTATAACACCCCTCTTTTTTGCGTCGGGGGTTAAAAATTAAGGCTGGAAAGTAAGGTAAGTGATATTTTGCCTAAATCTGGAAGCTACAAGTATATTTTATTTGCATACACACCCTGAAGGCTCTAGACTTTAACTTTGGAAGTCTAGAGTGTTTAGGGCCAGTCTATATACACTAGACTCTAGACTCTTCTCTCGTTCTCACCTGACATCTAGCTCCTTCAGGTCAGGCAGCTGAGCACCGAGCGAGATAACCTCGCGCCAGTTACTGAACAGGTTGCGTGCCACGTCGAGAGCGCGCACGTGGGGGCACAGCGCCGCCACGTCGCCGGCGCGCGCCACGCACTGGTCCCGCACGCTAACATCTAGCAGACGGTCGAACTTTCTGGAAACATCATCACAGCTCATTAGAACACCTGTTAAGGCGTAGCAAAAAGTGGGAATCAAACAAGCAGCTGATCAGACCCACTCCCACGTGGTAAATCAAAAGTCAAAAGTCAAAATATTTATTCAGTAAATTGGCCACATACGGGCTCTTTTACACGTCGGTAATATAGAGTGAATCTACCAGCGCTTCGGACAAGACCATCATTGCGGAGAAGAAGCGCCGCAAGAAAAAAATGGTTGCCCATTTCACTGTTTTCCCGGAGAAAACTGGCTGAAACACCTGGACATTGACGTTTGATCCATGCAGGATGATTGCCATATGCAATGATGAACAAGCAGTCTTTAGGGTTCCGTACCAAAATGGTAAAAAAGGAACCCTTAAGGTGAGACCTTGTTGTCTGTCTGTCTGGCTGTGTGTCACAGCAGTTTTTCTCAGCAACTACACAATCTATCAACTTTAAATTTGGCATAGTTGTATAACTTGCATGCCCGCATATGTTTTTAGTAAAAAAAAATACGAAATTAATTTTATAAATAATTGAAAAGGGGTCTAGAATGGGGGGTTGAAAAATTAAAGTGATTTGATTATAGCAAATGGAGTGTCATATGAAATGACTTAATCTGCACATTTCAAAACGATTTTTTTTTATAGTATTCCGTGACGTACTTTTTGATTTATAACCAAAAATGTTCAAAAAAATTACCGTTCCGTTATGAACCGAAAAATGAGAAAAATTATTAACTTATAAAGATCTTACTAAAATGTAGGCAAATCAAAATGGACCTTATTGCATACAATTAAAGTACATAAAAAGGTATATTTTTGAAGTACGGATTTAAATACGGAACCCTCGGTGCGCGGGTCAGAATCGCACTTGACCGGTTTTTATTTGTGTAATTAAAAATCTTGGAAACCGAGACAATAATCTACCACTAAAGCTACTCCCTTGGCAGTGCAGCAGCCGTGTGATATCAGTACACTTGATAGCGCAGCACAGATTCTTTATGGGGTGCCAATAATCAATTATTTTTTCTTCATCAGGGCAGTTAATGAATGCCTATGTATTTTAAATTTCACTGCAATAATGACTTGTATATTATCACTTTTAAAGTAAAAATAAGACCGACCATTGCTGGCATGTCAACATAATTTTTAGGGTTTCATACCCAAAGGGTGTCAAATGGGACACTATTACTAAGCCTACCCTGTCCGTCCGTCCTTCCGTCCATCTGTCCTAACTATAAAGAACTGTATCTTTTGAACCGTAATAGGAATACAACGGATTTTGCAACAAATAAAAAAAATTAAGAAAGTTAAATAATAAAGTGGGTCCCCATACAAGAAACATTTATTTTCAACGTATCGTAAATACGGTAAAAAATACAAGCGTCAAATTTGGTACAATTATAAAACAAACAAATGAAAAAAATCAGCCAAATGTGTACGGAAGCCTCAGTGCGCGAGTCTGACTCTCACTTGACTGGTTCTTTTATTATCATAAGGTCTTACTGCTTCTGATGGATTTTCTCAAAGCCGACCATTTCAATGAACGGAGCACCCATCTCTCTCTTCCATTCGTTAATCACAGTCCTGCGGTGCGCTGCTACAGTCTCATCCTGAAAACCATTATATACTGTTAGACTGTTACAGATATTTTACTTAGCACAATGATTGCCTAATAAATGAATTGAGAAGATAACAGTGGTTAAATCATAATGAAACTGAAACAAATAAAGGCTTCATGAAACTGCTCCCGGCGCTGTGCGGCAGTCTCACTGCAGAAAAACGTCGCGATGTGTTGTCTCGCAAACTCGATCCAAGTTAACACATTTTTGTAGCTTTTATGGCCCAAATCATAAAGAACTGGACGTTCTCTAACACAATCTATAAATTTTTCTACATCCACAAATGCACAGGAAATTTGTAAACAAATACTCTGCGTAACTATGTGTGATGGCCTGCATACAACTACTTGTGAAGGGTCTATTAGACTACTTGATATTCAGACAGTTTAAATAGAGAGGGGAGTTAAAGTTTCTCACTCTGTGAAGCGAGAGGCATTAACTCCCCTCTCCATTTAGACTGCCTGAATATCGAGTAGTCTAATAGGCCCATTAATTTCCATGCTAAGAACGCGCCACTCTACTGTCGCGCCAAGCCAAGCCGAAGCCTAATAACCACTGTAATATTTAGTACCTACTGAAGAGATTTTACCATCTGTCAATGACATAATTATGAACAACTTTGGGTGTAAGTGTAGTTGACACACTATAAGTATAAGATGGATTGACACTTGAAATTCTCAACTATTTATGTTATTACTTCCTTAACTTTACTTTTTATCTTTTACAGTTCTACATGAGTTTTTTTTAATTTTTTGATAAACAAGAGGATTATTTGGATTTAGCTCTGCAACCATTTGTTTTATTAAAACAAAATCAATAACATCCTGTAATTCTTAGCTCCTTATATTATAAGATAACAAAATAGTGCATATTAAACTTGCTTTGTTTGTAGTGACTAAGCTACAACACTTAACTTGTGTGGGTGGATGCCCTAATTCAAATACGACAGAGAGTTGTAGGCAAGAATAAAACGTATTTTAAGGTCACAAGGAGCTAAAATAAATGGAATTTATTCAGTACCTCAGGGTCTCCGTAATACTTCTTGATCGCTTCAGCGCAGGTAGTGTAAGGCGCAATTTTGTTCGGACGAATGAACGACCCAGCGCTAGGTTTGGACGTCTTAAAATACGGAATGTCGTCCACAGAACCATCGTGCTTCCCCCTCGCCGGGTCGTCCCATTCCACCCCGTACCAAATCCCTTTATACCCTTGCACTTCGCCAATGTATTTTGCCGTAGCAAAGTCGTCATTACACTTCACACGGCTACCGATTCTCACTTGTATCTCGCCCTCCTCGGTACCATTCCGGCTGTCCATGGTACCGTTGCAAAATTTTGGTATCAAATTAACAGGCATTGCGCCCACCATTCTCTTTGAATTTTCGAAAAAAGAACTGTTTATTAAAAGAGAAGCAGACTGAATTTTCTCCGAACACAAACTGTCATAATCACAAACGTTTGCTGTCAGGCAAAACACTGGTGTTGCCATGTGATACAAGCTCGGTAGCATTTTGTCCAATAAATTGCGCACAACTGGGGTTATTTAGGTTAAAAATATAATAACAAATGTTTATTCATGCTTATAATTGGGTTATTTATGATTAGACTACGTTTTCAAAATAATTGGAATAACCGAAAGTTACCAGTTGCAAAAAACGGTGAGTCATTTCAGGAACGCATAAAACAGTTAATAGATGGCGGTAGCAGTGCCAAAGATAGTGCTCCAACGAAAATGAGAATGACAGGTCCGAAACGTACGTAAAAAATCATAGTTGCTTTTTTTTGTTGATGAATATATCAGTAAAGTTCAAAGTTAAACCTCTCAGTCGTCTCTCAGTAGGCAAAAACAAAATTCACCAGATTAGTTCGGGCTCAGCTTGAGCTGTCAGTTGCCGGTTCAATGATCCATTTACTTTAATTCGTTCGTCGTGTCGGTGCGGTGCTAGCGTCCTCTCGCTCTCCTCTTTCCGAAATGGGGATCGGGACGTATAAGTAAAAAAAATTGCTTTTTGACAAAAATGGCTACCCAATGTAGTGTTCCGGACGTGTGCATTTGTCGATAATAGGGAAATGTTTTGTTGTGTCTGTGAAAATATGCAGTTTTTAAGTGAACAATTGTTGCGTGCTGTGCATTAGTGTATACGGATTGGTCCCTACAAAGGATCGAGCATCAAAATGAGGTATGTACAGAGTTCATCGCTCGAGCTTTCCTTAGCAAAACAAATAAATACACGGTTAGTCTAGCAGGCGTCGTACTATTTTTAAACGGCGATAATTTACTGCATCGATGAGCTTTTGATCGGTGCCCGTGCCGTGCATGGCTGATATAAGAAACGTAAACACGGGCGTGCGGACGTCACGGGTGATCGATTATTTGATTACCGACGTAAATTTAGCATTTTATGAATGACAATGTTTCGAAGACTGTAGTAAACTTGGACTCGATAGCCTAGGCTACACGAAAGTTGCATTTTAATGAATATTCTTGAATGCTATATTGATTTTTCTTCGCGTAAAGCGCGGCCCCCACACGACGTTAACTCTAGGTGTGTTACCCTTATTGATATTAGAATAAAATTAGAATGTGGATCGACCTTGCGGTAGGTTTAGGAGTAATTTATTAAATGGGTAAATTGGGGACATTTTCTATATGGGGGTGCGTAATGTTTCGTAGAAGTAGGGTGGCAGAATGCCCCATGGGAACGTGGACGTCCATGTACACATTACTAATCAACACACCCTTTTAATTTCGCGATTGCAGTTATCTAGTTTGTTACCTGATTATACTTGGTAGGTATCAGGTGTTTGATTAACTTTATCTTTACATTACTGAGTAATCTAATAATAATAACATGACTGACATTATTTATGTCATAATAATAAAAAAACATGTTATTTTGTGCTAGGAATATGTTCTAATATTATTTCTTTTCATTATTAATTTAATACAACAATATTGACTAGAACATGCTTTCAAAAATATGTAAAAAGGTTAGGTTCTTGAAAAGAAAATTGCGGAGACTTGTGAGGTCTGTCCCTTTTACTTGGTAAACACCATTTTCAAAATGGCAATGTGCAATAAAAAATATGTATAAGTACACATTATGAGCGTTCAAATAAAACAATAGAAGAATAATAGTTTCAGACACATGTTTTCATAATGGGTAATTTATAAAAATATGTTTAAAGTTAGAATCTGGTTATACCTACATATTAATGTGATTAATTTACTAGATCCAAAACTATATTTTAAGTATTATTACTAGGTATGGTGTCTACAATATTAATTGTCACTAACTGGATCCTCTAAACTAGGTAGTAATTGAGAATTTACCTGAGTCAGTGATGATAGATGTTATAGGTATATACCTATAACATCTATAATCATCTGTGACTAATAGATGATACCTACAATATATAATTCTAGTCAATTGGCGCACGATTTGCCATGCACCCTGTATATACTTGCAGCACCATTGTCATAAGTAAGTTTTATTTAAAAAAATAACTAACTGTTGAGTTTCCTGCGGCGCTTCTCCTCAGCAGTGGTCTCCTCTTGGGAAGTGCTGGTAAATTTTGACATGTAAAAGTGCCCGTGCGACCAACATACTGAATAAATATCTTTTAACTTTTATACTCCATTTGATTAGGTACTTAACTAAATGTAAGCAATAAACCATGTGATTTAATTTGTAAGCCTATAGAAGCAGAACACACATCAAAGCTCAACAAAACAGTTTTTATTCGCTGTTTAACAGAGCTATGTTGGTTTGTTTACTTTTAGTGTACCTACCTAACCTAATGAAGTATAGCCTCCTAAGTCCTAGGCCAAAATTTGTTACTTTAAAAAAAATCTTGTACCTATCTGTCAACTATAGTTAAAAGTCACTGTCAAAAGTCCTGCATGTAGGCCATTGGGTCTTATGAGGATAGTACGACTTTGAAAAATTTTTATTATAAAACCATAAACCACCTTTATTCTTTACCCGCAGTTGTTTAAAGACATATAAGCTTCAAAATTAACATCCCACCTGGTAGTTAAGTCACCACCTGTCAATACATTTTACAAAACTGGTTTGAAAATGCAAGTAAAAAGTTGCCCTAACATCTGCTCCAAACAGCCAGGTTTAACAACAGTTTGTAGAAGCTTTTATAAGATTTTATGAAGGATGATGATTTAGGTCGACCTGGTTTTTTATGTGTTCTATGCCTTAATGAATAGGGATGATGACCGGGTAAAGAAAATGAAATTCTATTAAGTTCGTCAATTAGATTATCAAAAAATATTGGACGCGTATTTTTTTTTTTTGTCAATCAAAAAAAAAAGCGCGTCAAAGTTCGGGAGTGGGGCACGTGACTAGGGAGTCCAATCCCGCATCAAAATCGCGATCCCGCAAACCTCCGGGATTGAGATGTTTTAAATATTTTTTGGTTTTAAGTATGTAGTAATTTAAAAACAAAATGAAATAAAGACAAATAAGTAAATTAACAACTTTTTTAAAGTGAAGTCATTACTCATTTCTAATTATCAATTGAATATAATGATGTTTCAGACTAAAATTTAGAGACCAGGTATAAATAATCAGCTTCCTTTAAGGAATGATATAATAGGTAGGTAGGTATAATATAATATTTGACGTTTCATCTTTTAGATTTGTATTGAGTTGACAATTGAACAAATCATAAATATTTATTGGTTTTAGAGGCTTAGAAAATCAGCTTATTTTTTCTGAAAATACTTCCGAAGAAATGGTAAAGTATGGTATGTTTCATCTTTAGGCTTTCTATAGAAAAGTCACGAGTTCCATGGGAAAGTTGTTAATTCACTTATTAATGAGTAATAATGAGGCCGTGCTGGAGGTTTTTCAATCCCGCAAACATGCTGGATCCCGCATGAGTAATCCCGCATTTCTGATCCCGCAAAAAACGTGCGGGGGATCCCGTCGATCCGAGCGGTTTCGCCGATATTCCGCGAGAAAGAGATAGAAGCATGGGCAATTTAACACGATAGATCAGGCAGTTTCGCTAATGTTTCGCCCGTCATACAGAGGACAAACGGTGGCGGAACGTCAGCGGTTCCGCTGCATCGATTTCGCGGCGGAGATTTGCTACCGGTCTTAGGGTCTCCCCAAACTAGCCGACGCCGTTTCGGCAAATCGCGTACGGAAAAAGCTTTATGTCAACGCAATAAGAGCGAATAAGACGTCAATCGGCTCGGCTGACGCGAAACGATGTCTTTCGACGGGAAAACGGCGTTTTGCCGTAAAGCTGTTCGCATCTGAACGACGCTGTTAGCAGCCTACCGCACACGTTCGCATTCATAAATCTCCGAGTACCGCCGTTCGGTGCCGGCGAGAGTTGAACAGTTCCGATCACGGCCGAGTACCTACGATAAGGACCGGTCAGAGCTGGCGGAAGCCGTTCAGCGTCTTCGACGGCCGAACAGAGCCGATGACGGCCGAAGTAGCTACTGATGCGTTTGTATTTGTCTATTTGAATTATTACATTAAAATCTGCATTCGATCTGTTGCCTACATCTGTTCATCCGACTCAACGGCTGTACGCGTGCTGTCTGATGTCTCGACGGCAGTACGGAGCACGGGAGAGCCGACCGTCGCTTTACAACTGTTGTGATAGCAAATCGCAGGCGATCGGGCGTCTCTACGGCCGCAAGGAGGACGATACTGCTGAACGCAGGTGTCCAACCGCGGAGACTGCCGATCTGCTAAATGCGAATAGTGTGGTGTAAAACACACGGCAAAAGCCGACTCCGCGTCGACTGGTTTGGGGAGACCCTAGCCACCAAGTGAATGCAATAAGTTTATAACTGAGTCTGGACGATTTCTATGTATTTAAGTATGTATTTCTCTATATGTTTCTATCTAAGTATGTTTATCATTGTCTAGTACCCTAGTACAATTCTAGAGCTTAAGTTTGGGACTAGTTCAATTTGTGTGAGATTGTCCCTGATACCTACCTATTTATATTATATTTTATTTTATTATCAAAGAGAAAACGCCAATTAGGGTAGGGCTTTGCCCAACAGTCTATAGGACCCATAAAGAATGCATACCTACCTACCTAGGCACTTCAATTATCTTATCTATCAACACATAGTATAAAATGAAGTCGCCCTCCGCGTCTGTCTTTAAAACTACGCAACAGATTCTGATGCAGTTTTCACCATCAGTTAGATAATTCTTCACGGAAGCTTTATGTATTTAATAGAACCCGGAGCGAAGCGAGGGCGGGTCGCTATAGGCTCCGAAGCGAATCGAGGGCGGGTCGCTAGTTTATTATAATATAGGATGCCCATAGGATAGCCCTTGGTGTCACTATTTCCCAACTACCTTGATTGCGAGTAAACATTTTTAATTTCGGTTGGATAGGGGTAATTTAATCATCTACACAAATGTGTATTTTTAATTAACTCACTTCCCCTCTAATTTAGTAATGAAAGGACGCAATTGGTCGTAATTAACAATTGTTTTACTCAATGCTGTTTCTGTGACCCCTATGCATGAGGTACCTATTTGGTATTGCGACCATTTTTAATTGTATTAATATTTTAATACGTAAATGGGCGGGGCACATTGCTCGTAGAACCGATGGCCGTTGGAGCGGAAAGGTTCTAAAGTGGCGGCCGCGAACCGAAAGACGAAGTGTCGGTAGGCCTTCCACAAGGTGGACCGACGATCTGATAAAGGTCGCGGGAAACCGCTGGATGACAGCAGCAGAGGACCGGTCGTTGTGGAAAACCTTGGGGAAGGCCTTTGTCCAGCAGTGGACGTCTTGCGGCTGATAATGATGAATGATGATGATGCCGTAAATGCAGATAAAGTCGACTTTGAAATTCAATGGTTTTTTTACAGCAATAACGTTTTTTTTTTAACTGTGTTTTGTGTTCTAAAGAGCATTAGAAGTGCGAAACGTAAAAAACCGGTCAAGTGCGAGTCGGACTCGCGCACTGAGGGTTCCATACACATTTGGCCAGTTTTTAATCATTTATCCCAGGTAAACTATGTCGTACCTATACACGAATTGCCGTGCGATCCTTACGCGTGCACGAGTGTTATGTGGTGTTATTCTCTTAACCAACTCTCTTCTCAATTCGTCGACGAATTAAATGCGTGCGCTCGTAGGCACGTATGGCAGAGCTTGCAGTTCGCAAAATGTTCTTGACCTGAACCTTTATGTTTGTTTTTCTTTAAAATTGTTCGTTTTATTTAACCACGTAACCAAAAAAAAGCCGTGGTAGCCTAGTGATTTGACCTGCCGACTCTTAAGCAGAGGGTCGTGGGTTCGAACCCGGGCTCGCACCTTTAAGTTTTTCGGAATTTATGTGCGAAATATAATTTGTAAATTCACCATGAGCTTTTCGGTGAAGGAAAACATCGTGAGGAAACCTGCACACACCTGCAAAGCAATTTGACAGTGGAACGTATATAGGCTGGATTATTATTTAACGATGTCCCTATAAACATAGCTTAACCTTAGCTCTTTGTACAAAACAACGGTTGATTTGAAAGGTACCTAGCTAGGTACTTTCTCTTTTAGTGCAGACCAGACTAATTTGCAATACCTACCTACCTGTGTAGAACAAGGTCACAATCGCGAAATAACAATTGAGAAATTATTTACATGTTTCTCTTTAGGGTAGGTAAACCTTGACATGTTTAACTCCTTGTTTCTTTGTCTTTATATTAAAGGTCTTACGTCTACATACGTACAGAACCTAACCTACCTAGGTACCACATTTGAACGCCATTGCCGGCTATATGGTTGATAGCGTAAAATAGACCTAAGTGTATTTGAGGAAGGTTGACATTAGCTATGGTTTGGTGTCTTATACAAATCAGACTACGGCGATCAAAAGGTTAGATTAAACTGAAGATAGAATGACAAGTAAGATTACTGAGGTGAGATAACTGAGGTCAGTTTCCGAGGGAACAACTATAAACGACTTAATTCTACGCGGACAGCGTCGCGGGCGGAAGCTGGCATATATCTTATCTCGAAAACGGCTCTAACGATTTCGGTGAAAATGGCGACATGGGAGTTTACGGGGCGAAAATTCGATCTAGCCAGGACTCATATCTGGGAAAATTCGTTTTCCCCGTATTTTCACGCAAAAAGATTTCCAGCGCAATATGGTTCGTAATTTCGGCGCGGCTGCCACCGTCTGAATAGACTGATGGTTAGAGCGTTGGCCTACTACGCAAAGACTGCGGGTTCGACTCCCCAGTTATGGATCGGTTTTATTTTGTCGATGAAAATTCGGTTTCGACCCGAGCGACGACGCTCGGTCTCCCAGGTAGGTACTAAGCTACTGCTACATATATGTGACGTTCTCAATATAAAGGGACCTTATGGAGGAAGGCAGTTACGCTCTTCTTATTCTTGTAACTATACGAATACTATGGTAACAGTTCTAAAAACGGCGTAAACGTCTGCCTCCATAAGGTCCCTTTATATTGAGAACGTCACATATAAAGTAATGGACGGTTAATATCATATGTTTTAAATATATCTAAATTATAGTAAGGAACAGGTAAATAGATATGTACCTGCACTATCCCTGGGTTAAAGTTACTAAATTTTGATGTTAAATTTTTAACAAACTTTTTTAAATATCAATTCGAACAAATCTCATATTATGGCAACAGTTGTATTGAGTTGACAATCTGATCCGTCGAATTACAGCTATTCTAGTATGTTGTACAAGCCGACGATGCAGCAAACTGCAATTTTATAGGTAGAGGTATGTAGCGGAGGTGTCATCTGTTGCTATAACTAGAGCACCGCAACTAGATAATATTCTGCCTACAGAGGCTCGGGACATTCGCCGACAAAAGTGCTTTTGTGAAATAATTGGAATATAACCTATTTAAAATGTGTATAATGTGTGTGTAGTGTGTTAGGTGTATTTAGAAATAGAAATAGAAATAGAAAATATTTATTTCGCATAAATTTTTACATACATGTTATGTTTTATTTAACACATTCGGCGCCGGTGTGTCGAAACCACATACGTACATTTGGAGGCCAGGCGCCAGCGAATGTGTCAATGCAAAATGTACTTAAATCTAACAAGATGAGAGTTGAAACATAAGAGTTCAATAACAATAACATTGCTGCGAAAATGGTGTCCACTCAGCTATGTGCCGCACCACCTATTGGGAGTACGACGCTGGTTTTCTGTGGACCCATGGACTGACTAGCTAGACAGCGTACATTACATTCGCTTCTTCCTCTAGTTAAACAACAAAAAGAAAAAATATATTATGAAACTAGGTTGCAATAGGTGTACTTGATTCCTACAATAAGTACTTATAATGTATTATTTTTATTTTTCTGTTTATAGAAGTATAATAATGGGTTTACAATTTAACAGAAACTGTCGACATTTCCATACCTATATCTATGCCTCGACACGAAGCTGTTTACATTAAAAGTTGAATCGATAGTTCCAAAATTTCAAATTCCAATAGGCTATTTGATTTGACTAATGTCAAAATAAATTATTTTTACACTACCACTAAAGCAAGCTTTCGAAAATAACACGGATAAACCTAGCTATCGCTTATTATTGGAGTTTAAACGTTTTTTTATTCAACAAAAACATTATAAGGGAACACTGAAAATTGTGACGTCACAGGTTCCTATTTTCATACTAACTTCCGGATCGTTTTGACGTTCCAATAAAAGTAGCTGATTTTACCAGCAGTCAAATAGCCTATTATTGTATTTAATGTTGATATTAATTTCGCACGCGCCTGTCCATTAAATTGTGTTACGGCGAGGATGTCATTCTTACTAAGTATTATGTTCGCCGGTTATGCAACCGTAACAACGGATACTATATTATAATGTATTATAGTTGCATTGTCTTGGAAAGCGTTTGTGGGATGATATACGTTTATATTATTAACATAATAACGTACGATTTTATACCTACTATCCCACTAAACCAGTTACCTCTAAGTGCACCAGTGGTTGCATCAGCTCAACGGTACTGTCAACTGTCAGTGTATTTCCCACTTCTTTAAACTTGGGTTTTATGACAATTGGCTATTTGACTAATGTCAATATATATTATTTTTAAGGTACCACTAAAACGAGCTTTCGAAAATAATACGGAAACACCTGGCTATCGTTTATTTTTGGAATTTAAACGATTTTTAATTCAATACAAACTTTATAAAGAAACACTGAAAATGGTGCATTACGTCACATTATACTAACTTCATACTACCGGATCGTTTAGACGTTTCAATAAAATTTGCTGATTTGACCAATCAGGGCAATCAGTCAAATAGCCAATTAATTGTAGCAAATATTTGGTCAAACCCCGTGTTGTCTTTTGTTGGCGTATTTTTTCAGGGAACAACGGTAAACATACTTATATGTATAGAAAAGTATATATACATAGAAAAAAAAAATGCGTCAGGAATAAAATACTCGCGGTCATCACACTGTGATCACACGAATAATTGGGTAGGTAAAGTTTTTGGAAGAGGTGTAAATTATATTTTTTTTCGATAGTCGTTATCCTAAAGATCAAGGAACTACGGCTCTTTTATTTTTATTTCCTCTAATATTTTAGAAATATTTTTTTTAGTTATTAAGTTGACATTTGTACACTTTATTGGCCGACAAGCTTGTTGCCTTCGTACTTAATGAAAAAGAAAAAAAAACTGTCACTTCTATAACTGTCATTGTCAATCAAAGTAAACAAACGATTCAATTCTTTCAAGCATCTGAGTAAATCTTTGTAATACTCCATTTCCAAAGTCCGTGTGGGATTGCTTGAATTCATTGCGTGTATACGATTCAAACGTGCTCTCGTCGCTATCGAAAAGGAGGGCAAGAGTCGTCGTGAAAGGAAGAAATCGGTGTCCAAGAAGCAGTGCCAATGGGGTCGAAAATAAATCGTACTCCAAATATCGTGCAAAGGTCAAAGCGAGCAAAGCTGGAGGAAAGCGGCAAAATCGAAAGTCCGGAGTTCGTTCTGAGGTCGTTAAAAATATTTCTAAAAAGACTGATCACATGAAACGAAGGCAAACAGAAAAGAGTCGTTGAATTGAATCGTTTGTTTACTTTGATTGACAATGACAGTTATAGAAGTGACAGTTTTTTTTTTCTTTTTCATTAAGTACGAAGGCAACAAGCTTGTCGGCCAATAAAGTGTACAAATGTCAACTTAATAACTAAAAAAAATATTTCTAAAATATTAGAGGAAATAAAAATAAAAGGGCCGCCGTTCCTTGATCTTTAGGATGACGACTATCGAAAAAAAATATAATTTACCCCTCTTCCAAAAACTTTACCTACCCAATTGCCCATACCGGAATTCGATCCCGGGCCCGCTAGCTTCGTTGGTAGGGTCACTACCAACTAGGCTAACCGCGTCGTCTTTTAAATCCTGAACGTAATAATATAACCCCTGTCGTATCGTATGATGTCTTGCTCCGTTTAGTTATTTCACGGAAGATGACCATAAGAATTTGATAAATTACAGTCGCTTAGTACGTTTAGTGCCTAAAACTAACAAACGGGCACACTTTATATGGAAATATTCCGACGTTAAGAGTTAACGAGATGTATCGTTAAAGTGTGGTAAGTGAAGTCATTATAAGATCTTTATAGAGTCTTAGACGGAGGTTACACGCTCAGTATTTCATCAGTTCAGTCAGTCTGGTCAAGCTTTGACTGACGCCAGAATTATGGATGATTAGAACGGTTACATGATCAATCCAAAAAGTACGCCAGTCGCGGTTTAGGTGACTGACGCGAGAACGATACGAGTGTGTTACTCGAACAGTTTCCCATCAGTATTTTATTATTCACTGGATTGAAGGGAAGTATTTAAAATATTTAATTTTCAGTCCGTCATTCCGTGGGTTAGCCGATCATTCTCCGGTCATTCTGACCAAACTGATGGACTGAATTGATGAAATACTGTGCGTGTAACCTCTGTCTTATGACTATTAAGTAACTTATAAACGAATTAAGGTTGCCTAAGGTAACAAATTCAAATTAATTTATTTTCAAGCTACTAGGCCCATAGTTAATATCTTACTGACTAAAATACATATATTTATAAACATAACCATATCCTAAATTATTTTGGCTACAAAACAGCGTGGATCTGTTGAATCGCAGCGTTCGATTTGAGTCGTGCTCGCTGGCAGCCCGCCCCGGAACCGCCGGAACACGACGTCTTTCGGCCAGACACGGCAGGCGACTCGACCGTCCCCAGCAGCGGCTCTGCGGCATTCACACGTGTTATTATATTAACCTTACGAGCGCCGTAGTCTGAAATATAAGACACCATACCATAGGTAGCTAATGTCAACCTTTCTCAAATACGCTTTGTCTTAGGTTCCGTGATGTTTAAAAGGTAACATGAAGTAAAAATCGTGTAGTACAAATAAGATACATTTTTGGGACTCCGTTCGGTACGTTCTTTTTGCTTCTGTTTCAACTGTTTCAACGAAGCCTTGAAAGAAGAAAGAGGAATAGGTAACCGTCTTTTCTGTACTCATCCTGAGACGGAAATTACACGCTCAGTATTTCATCAGTTTAGTCAGCCCACGGACTGATGAAAATTAATTATTTGAAATAATTCCCTTCAATCCAGTGAATGATGAAATTCTGATGGGAAACTGATCGTGACCCACTCGTATCATTCTCGTGTCAGTCACCTAGACGGCGACTGGCGTACGTTTTATCAATCTGATGTCAGACTTAGATTAACCTTGTAACCGTTCAAATCATCCACCATTCTGGCGTTAGTCAGAGTTTGACCAGACTGACTGAACTGATGAAATACTGAGCGTGTAACCTCCGTCTAACGCCTTGTTTGATGCTATTTGTCCAATGGACGTTCTGCCCTAAGCCAAGTCATCATTGTTGAGATTTTAAAGTGATTGATGATGCCAGTTGCCGCTCCGGACCGCCGCGTCTAAGCAGGTATTCTAAGGACATTAACCTATATGTATATATGTACTTTGTTCCATAGCTAATCTTGAAAGGCTACGAAAAATACTAAAGTAACAGTAAAGAGTAGTATTTGGGATATGCCATTTCGTTGGTTAGTTATCTATTGAAACCTTTGTTTTAAGAAGACTGTGAACCAACTGCAAAATCTAGCCTTTTCATACAAACGGCGATAACGTTTTCCACGTTAACCGAATAACGTTAAACGAAACGCACGGACACAGTTTTTGTTCCGATTGACACCGTATCAAAAATTGGTCGAAATCGGTTAACATTTAGGGGGTGGAAAACTTTATCGCCGTTTGTATGGAAAGCCCTCACCTCACAATCCTCTTAATGCTAGGCAGACAATAAAGCAAGGGCCCTACAATTGCTTGTTTTGTAGCCCTGCTCTAAACCTCACTAATAGTAATAGATGCGGTTCAGGTCTTTCACCAATTACCCGGCACAATAGCTAATGCACCGATAGTCTCCGCCTAATTTGGCCCGAACAATTGGCGCTTCCTCTGACATTTGGCTTTGGCTTCCGGTTGGGTTATGGCATAATGGGCGTGGGTTTTGTTTTCAATTTGCATAATATCATGCATGTCTAATTTGGCCCAGGAATAATATACATAATTAAGGTGTAACTGGTTTTTAAACTAAGGCCGTTACGTAATCTCTGTTGGTTCAAGCTATCTTATTATTATCTTATTGTTTACCACCAAGTGCAGCTTTAACCTAGGTAGTAAGTAATTAAAAAGCCATGGTAGCCTAATGGTTTAACCTGCCAACTCTTAAGCAGAGGGTCGTGGGCTCGCACCTCTAAGTTTTTCGGAATTTATGTGCGAAATATAATTTGTAAATTTACCATGATCTTTTTGATGAAAGAAAACATCGTGAGGAAACCTGCACACAGCTGCAAAGCAATTTGACGGTGTATGCGAAGTTCCCAATCCGCACTGGGCTCGCGTGGGAAGTATAGCCCAAACCCTCTCATTGTGAGTGGAGGCCTGTGCCCACCAGTGGGACGTATATAGGCTGGATTATTATTATTTTTATTATTATAAGTAATTAATCCCTAATTAAGCTGCTACGTTATTATTAACTATGACTCAATGTTTACTCTCGCGTCTTGACTGCGCTTCAAAGGAATGCTGTGACTAAGTTACCGACTTTAAACGGAACGCAAAAACGGATAAAATGAGAAACGTGACTCGCTGTCTGTAAATAGGTCACAATGTTATTGGATTCCGTTAAAAATAAGTAGAAATTAAATAAGTAAACAAGCTTAAGTTACGCCTTATTTGAACGAGGCATACGAGAACAATTTGTATGGGCATCATCACCATCATATCATCCGAAAGACGTCCGCTGCTGGACATAGGCCTTCCCCAAGGATCTCCACGACGGCCGGTTTTGTGCTACTCGCATCGGCATCCCGCGATCTTCACCAGATCGTCGGTCCACCTTGTGGAAGGCCTGCCAACGCTTCGCTTTCCGGTCCGCGGCCACTCTAGAACCTTTTCTCAACGGCCATCAGTTCTACGAGCAATGTGCCCCGCCCACTGCCACTTAAGGTTCGCAATTCGCTGGGCTATGTCGGTGATTTTGGTTCTCCTGCGGATTTCCTCATTCCATAAAACCGATCATCTCGTGGAGATATTTGGAGAAAGCCTATGTCCTGCAGTGGATGATTTTTGACTGATATGATGAAAGGCAAGTGAGAAAGAAAGAAACAAAAGAAAGAAAGAAAGGGCGCACAAGCCACTTTGTTGTAGTTTAGTGGAGTTTTAGGCCTACGGAGATTTGAAAGTTGAAGATTGCAAGTTGCAAAGATTTTTTGGAAAGTGCGGTCACTTTATTTGGACTTAAAAAAAGTACCGTTACGTAAACTGTACGTGTAGTGGCTCGTTTTTATTGCTCTTGTGTGTATGTATGGTACACCGGTATTAAGAATACTTAAGTGTACCGTTATCATACTTGAGGTTGTGGGATTTTACACAATTAAAGGATTAAAAGAACTTTATGGATTCAGATAATGTTTTGATCGTTTTACATATTTTCTCACAATTAGAAGCAAGGAGTATGAGAGGATAAGAAAATATGGAGGGGCATGATACCTACCTAGATCATAATTTGTTTCAAGAGCTAGGTACGCAATGGCCTATATTAGTCAGCTTCCTATTAATGAAATAATATTTGAAGTTGGTTTATAAGTTCCAGAGACTACCCGCTATCTACAAACAAACAAACATACAATTTTACCTCTTCATAATATGAATATACCTAGTATAATATACGTTCTAGTATTCCATAAATTGCCTACTACTCCCTGAAAGAACTAGCTTCTGCCAAGTATAAGTAATATGTTTAACATACCTTTTACGGCTTTGCGTGAAGCTTTCATAAGAATTTCTAACTAACCCGTCTTCCCTTTGCCGTTTTAGTTTCACTTCTATAGTTTTTCCCAGTGTTTAGGTTTCTAGCTGCAATAAACTTTCATTTGAAGGGTTTAAATCGGTAGCTTAGTCTCTAAAAGGTATAAAGAGCCTGTGTTTTTCTGAGACCTAATGAAATTAAGATGAAATAGGTCATGCCAAAATAAATAAAAATATCTTACGTCAGATGATGAATGTATTTGTTTTTTTTTTAAGTCACGCAAATAGCAAACGAGCACAGAGCATGGACTCTGGACCCCACGGACATTTGCAAGAATGCAAAAGGATTGGCTCCCCTGACAACAAAGATGAAATGCCTCTGCTAATAATTTCACCTGTTGTGGTACGTTACAAATTGCTTTTGCCTATCATACGAATAATGTAAAGGCAACAGCAATAAAATAAAAGGCAAAGCGGCAATTAAGGCGGCTTGCCTTTAAGCCGCCACAGATTACAGTAAATCAGCAGCATTTCGCCGGTCAGTAAAGCCGGGAATACACATGTAGCTGGCACACTTGCATAACAGCTCCTTGCACGTGCTACCTATTGTCATGTGTTGTGTATACACTAACTGGCATGTCTGTATCTGGCAAGCAAGTGGATCGCAATCAATTTGATTTACTGGCATGTAATTTGAGGGAGGGGCCGTGGGGATGCAAAACCGGCACGTGTGAACGCCCGCGACAGCTGCAGGCATGCCAGTAGTAGACGAGATGAGACAGTAGCATGCAAGTTTAACTTGCAAATGTATTCACTGTGTGCCAGTTACTGGTACATACCGTTAACTAGCATGCAAGCTACTGCTCCGTTTTACAGGCATGTGTATTCCCGGCTTAATGTCATAAAATTTGAACTAGATCTAGGAACAAAAGGTACTGGAAATATTCTAAAATTTGTTAATTTAAGTACCTACTTGTCAATTGTAATAACTGCGAAACCTATTCAATGAATTTAAAGCAAATTTTATGGTCAAATATACAGGGTGTCCCAATATCGGTAGGCCACATGACACTAGAGGTAGACCAGCCTAAGACGGACCGAACTAGACACTTTTTTTTTTGTAACGGAGTGGAAATGCGTTACGCATTGTCCCCACACCGAACCAGCCTAACATGACAGTAAAAATCGCATGGTTTTCAAGATTTGCCAGTTTTAAGTACTAACTTTAAACTGGCATATCTCGAAAACCATGCGACTTTTACTGAGGTCATGTTAGGCTGGTTCGGTACCTTTTAAGCTGACCTCCGGTGTCAATGTGGCCTACCGATTTTGGGACACTGTAATTAATAATATTGTTGTTAGGGCAATTTTACTCGCCAATTTGCAATTTGCTTAGAAATATAACTAGAAATGTTTCATCTTTTCATTTGCCGCTCTCGATGTTATTACAAAGATAGGAAGCGTTATCTAATATGGGCTAATTAAGAAGTTCCGTAAAGCACGGTGCGTCCATCACGCTCTGCCAATTTTTTTGCTACCACCATCTTTGTTCGTGGCCCTCGTGGGACTGCAATTTAGTTTGGTCCAATTCAAAAGCGGCACGTAGGCTTGTTTTAGGCGTAATCGAGTGCCACTTCAGCTTTACATAAAGCTGCGTATGTTCGAGGGTCGGAGCGCGCAGTCGAGCGGCTTTACTGTCAGTGTGGCTTGCGCAACTTGAATTTCTCGAAGACGGGGAAGAGGAGGGGGATTACCGAGAGACAAAGAGGACACGCATTAGCCGCCGTGCTTGCTATAGAGGTACAGCATACATGCACCTTAAAAATACAAGTACAGAAGGCACTTTTCCTAACAAATCAGCGTTTTTTTAGGTCGAACGTGCCTTTGTGCTTCCTTTTCTATCGTAATCGTAACCTATAATTCGTATTCGCACGCAACCCAGCCCATACAAAAGTCACACCCAGAGATGCAAGTCGACACCTTGTAGCTTCGAGACTAGTACGGTGTGCGTGGGCCTAGAGCTTGTCACTTGGACCAGCCTCGAACATTTACAGTTAATGCCCCTGACCACACCACATGATTTAATAGACTCATCCGCCCGACATTATAGTCGGCGCGCGCGCATTACTGCCGGGTACGAATGAACTCTTTGCACTCCCAAACTCTACAAGAGCTTTGTCACTTTAAGAGCGTAACTGCCTTCCTCCATAAGGTCTCTTTATATTGAGAACGTGACGTTTTACTTTAGCTCTTCGGTTTTGTTCTAAAGGCACCTGTGAAATTTACGATCCTGCTGATTTGTGTATAGTTTGACGATTTAAAAACTGGTTTTAAGTTTGTTGACCGCGTTTTATCCAAGAGCTCCAAGACATTTGGCGTACCGCTTCCTGCTTTCCGGATTCAGCGTCTTTTAAAGGTTTTACTTTATTTACGACATAAATCCACCCCGAAACTTCGCCATTGGAGTGGTATATCATCAATCAGATGACGTCACGGAATGATGCGTCATAGCTGGTGAAAGGGTGAAGTTGACCAATCGCGTGTTTCCATTTTCCATTTGTTTACGAGTCAGCGCCAAGAACTCTATATATAGTCAGTTTTGTGTTGAAATCAGTAATCGAGGCACTTAAGGTTAACTTTCCATTCGATGATGATAGGTATGTTGCCACTAAACTTAAAGTCATATGTGACGTTCTCAATATAAAGGGACCTTATGGAAGCAGGCGGTTACGCCGTTTTTAGAACTGTTATCATAGTATTCGTATAGTTACAAGAATAAGAAGAGCTTAACTGCCTTTCTCCATAAGGTCTCTTTATATTGAGAACATACACATATATTTTACTTGCTATTTTGAGCCTAATACATTGCGTTGACGAGAGAAAAAGTCACACTTTAGGAAATGTAAATTGCGAAATAGAGTAGGTACCTGATAAGCAATAAAATTTAAGTTTGATCTTGTACAGTCAGCATCAAATAGGAGCAGCGAAAGTGGCCAAATATATTGCAACACATCTTTATTACTACAGGAATTATTTATTTATATTTGGCCATTTTGGCTGCTCCTATCTATTTGACGCTGACTGTACATTGAACCTGACCTATCTGTTTTGCTTTAAGTAGCTTAAATGTTACTATGACAGCTAGTGAGATTATTTGCTATGTATTTAACGCTTAAGGCTTTAATATTTTATTCAGTTATTATCACTAATTCCATTTAAAATAGTTAAAAAACAGACTGAATTAGATCTGTTGCCTCGCGTCATAAAATATACCCGTATAGTGGCGCGACCGGCTGTTTATATCATTATGTCAACAGCCTGCAGCTGCGCGCGAGTGGATTCCACGGATAGTGGCGCATGGCGCCATCTATTGCCATTGTCCGGAACTAAATAGATAGTTGTACCGCTTATTAGTTCGGGAGTTTGACAAAAAAGCGCTCTTTGCGGGGCGTTTGTTTTGTGACGTTGGACTGTTAGAAAGAATAACATTTCTACTTAATGATCATGTCCTCCCGTAAGTGTACGTTTCCGTCGACACCCTGTCAAATTAGTGTCGATATTAATTAAACTTCTGCTTGTGTATGTTAATAGTAGATTGTATACAAGGGAGCAAAATGCAATACTCCATCGAGCGAGGGGGTCTAATTTGGAATCCTGAGCGTAGTGAGGGATTCAATCCGCCACGCCCGAGATAGAAATATATTTTGTTACCGTGTAATACACTCTTCCTTTCACTTCTCCTATGAGAAAATCTATTCATCCAATAAGTAAGTAAAATACCAGTAGTTTTCAATCATACATTTAATTAAGGAAAACAAATAATTCCATAAAATAAACAAAAAGTTAAAAAATTATAGTGGTCTGGTGTGTAGAACGCTTACTATGTCATATTTTAAGTTTTCTTATATCTGTGGTTTTACTAAATGAGGAACTTGACATTAGGGAGCAAAATCGATTTTAAAAAGTATTAAGAGGGAGTTTTGCTCCCTCTAAACGGGCTAGAAAAGCCTTTTTTCGAATAGGAGAAGTGAAAAGCTTGTTTTGCCTGCGTCGGCGTAGTTTTCGTAAGATTTAAAGGTTCGAGACGGCTGGGTAACATACTCAATAGCCCTTATAAATAAAGAAAAGTACAAAGTAAGTATTTGTTTTACTTCAGAATTAAGAAGTAAACGCTTATATTTTTCTTTATTCATACGGCCCAATAACTATCGCATTTGAAACAATATCGTACGAAGTCATAACTAGTATGAATTGTCATGTTGCAAAAACCTTGTTTGTTGTTTGTTTGTTGGTCCAAAGGCCTAATTCAGCACATGTGCCGGAAACTCGATCCGTTCCCACAT
Source organism: Tortrix viridana (assembly GCA_963241965.1). Taxonomy (NCBI): domain Eukaryota; kingdom Metazoa; phylum Arthropoda; class Insecta; order Lepidoptera; family Tortricidae; genus Tortrix; species Tortrix viridana. The sequence continues at coordinate 2,476,913 of OY725197.1, read as the reverse complement.
GACGCCTGGGACGGGTTGAGTCATGCGGAAAATTATTATTGAAGCCTTATTCGTACTGCGTTGCCAACCTGCTGTGTACTTACGACAGGGTGTAGACCCGAGTGAAAACTTTTTAACAGGGCCATATTAATCAATAAACTGAGGGCTGAACTGTCTAGGTAAGATGCATAACGCTAATTGTGACGTTCTCAATATAAAGGGACCTTATGGAGGAAGGCATTTACGCTCTTCTTATTCTTGTAACTATACGAATACTATGGTAACAGTTCTAAAAACGGCGTAAACGCCTGCCTCCATAAGGTCCCTTTATACTGAGAACGTCACGCTTTAACGATTTACGACGACGCGGTTAGCCTAGTTGGTAGTGACCCTGCCTACGAAGCTAGCGGTCCCGGTTTCGAATCCCGGTATGGACAAATATTTGTGTGATGAGCGCGAGTATTTGTTTCTGAGTCATGGATGTTTTCTATGTATTTAAGTATATATTTCTCTATATAAGTATGTTTATCGTTGTCTAGTACCCATAGTACAAGCCTAGAGCTTAGTTTGGGACTAGGTCAATTTTTGTGAGATTGTCCCCTGATATTTATTTATTATTATTATTTATTTATTACGAAATCAAAGAAAATGTTGACGATTTACGCGTTGTTTTCGAAAAAAAATATTGTCTAGGTTCCTGATCTTGATTGAAATGCTTTTGTAAAGGTGCGTCCAGAAATGACAGGTTTCTCTAACTTCCCAAGCAGCATACCTACAGGCTGTATAAGAGCTTATACAGCCCTAAAAATGCTGAAACTTATAGTGGCTGTATAAGCCGTATTCTGTAATTTTACAAAAACATTTCACAAACTGATCCATTTCACAAACATATCATTTGGCAAACTGCATTTTTTTCCGATACTATAGATGTTTCAGGACCATAACGTAGAACCGTATAGGTTAGATTAGGTTAGTATTATAAAAAAAAAACATACAGACGAATTGAGAACCTCCTCCTTTTTTTTAAGTCGGTTAAAAATACTGAAATATTTACAGTTAAAAGTAAAATTCTAATCGGTACCTACATTAAACGTTTCGCAGCGGAAATTAAAGGAAACCGGGACGGAACGATGCCCTAGATACGTCTAGAGTTCAGCAGCACGCCAGAAGTATTATAATATGTACCTATGTACAGTCAAGGTCATAAATATGTGTACACGTTTAGCACCTTGTCACTTTAATCGCTGTGACAATTGATATAACGGCAGTTTATACATGACGTTAAATAGACAAGGTACTAAAATGTACAACATATTTATGACCTTGACTGTACAAGTCTTGTAGTTGTAGGTAGTTATCGTTTTGAAGGATGTGGTATTTACGTGTGGCCACCAACTGATCCAGTGTATAGGTACTATATATCTATTTATACTAATATAAAATTTTTGTCTGTCTGTTTGTCACGCTTTCACCGGCAGTACCGATTTCGATGAGATTTGGTATGGAGATAGTTTGAGTCCCGGGAAAGGACATAGGACGCAGATATTATACATTATTTTTATAGTTTTATATAATGCTAGAATAATTAGTGTTATTGTCATAAGATTCATAAGCTTTATTTAAACAATTACTAACTGTTGAGTTTCTTGCGGCGCTTCTTCTCAGCAGGTCTCCTCTTGGGAAGCGCTGGTGCTGCCTGCTTACTGAATAAATAGGTATCTTTTATCTTTATCTTTTTGTCCCGGAAAATTGGACAGTTCCCGAGGGAGCAGCGATAAACTACTTCTACGATAAGTCGCGGGCAAAAGCTAGTTAACATGATAAATTTGAAAGTTCGTATAGACGTGTGGATGTTTGTGTTTGAATCAAGCCTGAATGGCTGGATGGATTTGGATAAGATATGGATTAGATTCGATGGATTGACGCTACTTTTTATTCTGGAGAATTTGATAGTTCCCATGGGTAAAGTGTTAAACGACTTCTACGCGGATGGAGCCGCGAGCAAAAGTTGGTTAAATATGAATAATTCGAGAGTTGGCTCTCAGGAACTCTCTCTCTCTCTCTAGGAACTCTCAGGTTTTTATTTTCGCTATAGATACCTACAACTTTAAGGGTCCGTTCACGCATACCGGCTCGGAGAGGAGAGCAAATTTCATTTCAAGAGTCATTGTAATAAGGTTTATTTTTGCATGTGCACTTCATTTGTCATTAAGAATGCTTGAACACGCTTCGTGTGAAATAATAAGAGGAGCCGACCGGCTGCTTGACGTGCTATTTCAATTCCGTGCGCGGCCAATGCCAAGCGTATACGAGCCGGCCTGTGTGAAAAGAAGAGCGCGGGCCGATACTCTCCGAGCCGGTCTGTGTGAACGGACCCTAAGAGTCCGTCCATTCATACAAACTTTCACAATTATAATATGTACCTATAAGGCCGAATTCGACCAAACTTCTTATACTGGGTATAACGCTTACTCTGAGATTAAAATGAGAGATTCATGACAGATTACTATTGCATTTTGACATTTAAACCCCAGAGTAAGCGTTACCCCCGTGTAAAAAGTTTGGTCGAACCGGGCCTTAGTAGGATAGGGTAGGGCGGTAGCTGCTTGCAGGTACTGCAGTAACAAACTTTACCAACTCTCGCAGTGTGACCTAGATATTGTTAGTTTTCTGCTGCCTAGTTTTAAGTTTATCTGTATTAGTAACCTTAAATCCGAGCGGTAATTGGTGTCGCGGGGTTGAATGAATTCTTCACAATTTTTACTTTGCTACAAAAAAGAGCTTTTTGTAATTAAACAGCCATATTACTTTCAACTATTCCGTCTTAGTCATAAGGTCGCAAAATCGTATAGTTCAGGTGAAGATGTGCCCTTTTAAAACGGCTAGAACTGAATGGGAGCGCTGGGAGGTAGTAATATCCGGGGACATTGATGCTTGGTGTGCAAGCTTCAAAAGATGTGAAGAAGATTGTTATAAATACATAGGCTTAACTAATATTTTCGAAGATGCCGTTAGCATATAGATTTTTTGGTTATGTGAAAAAATAAAAAATATGTGTCCAATACTTTTTGATCTACCTGCGGGCCTAATATGGCCGTGTTTATCGCGTGACAAAGCGTGGATAAAGCATCCGTCACTCTCGCGCTTATATACGTGTCAGAAAGTGACGGATGCTTTATCCACGTTTTGTCACGCGATAAACGTGACCATATTAGGCCCGCTGATCGACAAACAAAAATAGTCGTCATCCCTATTCTAGATTGAAAGCAGCAGGTTTTGGGTTAATTAAGTACCTATGTTAAATATTGAAACAGCAAATGAATCAACCCATTTAGTGCAGTGCCACAGAATAAATATAGCTAAAGCAGTAAAGAAACTACGAAAAAACGTTCGACGGTGATTCTTTGAGCGTTTCAACCTCATTCCAGAGGCCGCATTAATGTCGAAATTCCTGTAACTTCTACAAACGTAACTGAAAATGCTTCCAAAGCTACAGGAATTTCGACATTTATGCAGCCACGGGAATAAGGCACCCTGCCACCTAACAGCACTGCCATGTCCGCTTAGAGGTCTCGTCGAGACGTGCGTCTGTGTGAGTGCGACGTTTGGACCGTTTTTTCATAGTTTCTTTACTGTTTTAGCTATATTTGTTCTGTGGCTGTGCTGAGGTTGAGTTTCAGTGACACGCGTTAGATAAAACTGAATCACGCGTTTATTAACATCAATCAAAAACCAGATGCGGAGCTGTGTACGATAGATAGTACGATGTAGTTTTGGCGGTGAACATGTGAAGGGTTAATTTAAACATTCACTAGCTTTTGCCCGTGTCTCTGTCCGTGCAAAATTTGTTTTTTTGTTTAGATACGTCTTAGAATTAACAAAACGGCGGATTTAAAAATATACGTGTTTTTTTTTTAACATACATAGATGACAATATCGAACAAACTATGCAGTGGGGTTTTTAAAGCTAGCTTTTTGGGGTTCCGTACCCGAAGGGCGCCCAACGGGACCCTATTAATATGGCTACGCTGTCCGTCTGTCTGTCTGTCCTAACTATAAAGAGCTGTATCTTTTGAACCGTAATAGATAGCGGGTAGATTTTTTCTTTCAGAATATGTGTTATTACGGCGGATTTACTAACAAATAAAAAAAGGTAAAATAATAAAAGGGGTCCCCATACATGAAACGTTTTTTTATTTATTTTTCAATGTATTTCTATTTTTGTTGTATCGTAAAAACGGTAAAACATACAAGCGTCAAATTTGGTATGATTATATAACAAACCCTATAGAATAACAACAAACACTAAAAACCAGCTAAATGTGTACGGAACGTTTTTAATTAATTACTAGTTTTGGTCCGCGACTTCGTCCGCTTATCGCTGCCCCCTCGGGACCTGCCCATTTTTCGGAATAAAATGAGCCTATGTGCTGATTATCTATATACCTAATCTATATCTGCGACTGTGGCGTAATTGAGCAACAAACATCCATCCATCTAAACTTTCGCATTTATAATAGTAGTAAGCTTGTACCCATATGTGACGTTCTCAATATAAAGGGACCTTAGGAGGAAGGCAGTTTACGCTCTTATTCTTGTAACTATACGAATACTATGGCAACAGTTCTAAAAACGGCATAACTGCCTGCCTCCATAAGGTTTTATGTTGAGAACGTCACATATTGACTGGCTATTTGTAATTTTGTATACTTACATTGGTCCAATTGTGTTCATTTTAATTATTTGGTTTACAGGTAAAGTCGCCAATGATGGACGCTGTAAGCTGTAAGTCCAACTCGATCCGCGGCGGAATGAGGCATTAAGGAAAGTTCTGGTAAGCTCCCAAGTTGAGCTGAGGGCATTAAGCTGTTAGCTTAATGTGTAGCTTTTTGTTGAATGGGATTCAGGTTGGATTTATAGACGTAACTGTGCTTGAAAAGGGGACGATGACTATTTTCTTTTTCTTTGTCGATTATCAAAAAATATTGGACACGTATTTTTTCTTTTGTCAATTAAACAAAAAATTACAAAGATAAAACGCCTCAAAGTTTGGGAGTGGGGGGGCTTGTGACGTCACAACGTGGTAAAAAGTGTGACGTCACACGAAACTTCAACGCACTATAGGTATCTTCCGTAATTTTTTGTTTAGTTGACAAAAGACAAAATACGTGTTCAATATTTTTGATAATGTAAATGATGGACTAAATAGATTTTTTCAGGACACTATATAGCCTATTAAAAAACGTCATTGACTGCCGCACTCAGAGACTTAGTTTCATTAAAGTTGCTCCGTCTTATTCTATTGCTATAGCAAAGAAAGTGACAGCAGCAGCTTTAATCAAACTTTAAAGTTAATTGACGTCTCTGAGTGCGGCCGATAGTAGGCAAGTTAGAAGCTTTATCATGTTAAAAGGACAACGTCTGACCGAAGTGATAGGGTAATACGTTTCAAAGTTGCTTCTTAATTATCGTATAATTGTTTCTAAAGTGACAGCTCTGCGATAGCTTGTTATCTATAGTTGAAAGCAAACTGTATATTTTTTTCGCTGTCCTAAATTGTGTCCTACTACTCGCGTAACACGATGTTATTTTAAACGGCAAGAAAAATGTATATAGGTAGTGTTAATCTTTTTTTGCCGTTGCTTTAACCTTTACGGCAGGTGTTTAAGTTTACATTGTCAGTTGAGCTTACATACGTTGTATTCTTTAGGATTCCGTACCCAAAGGGTGCCAACGGAACCCTTTTACCAAGCCTCCGCTGCCCGTCCGTCTGTCAGCGGGCTGTGTCTCATGAACCGTAATAAGTAGACAGTTGATTGTTTTTTTATTAACTTTTCTTGGTAAAATTCATATATGTGACGTTCTCAATATAAAGGGACCTTATGGAGGCAGGCGGTTACGCCGTTTTTAGAACTGTTACCATATTATTCGTATAGTTACAAGAGTAAGAAGAGCGTAACTGCCTTCCTCCATAAGGTCCCTTTATATTGAGAACGTCACATATTTTATTTAACAAAATTAAAACTAGAAGTCTTCACATATGACGCCATCACTCCGATTTCGGCAACATCGACACTTCATGGACTCCCAAAAGGGGCAGGGTCAGATCGTGCAGCTCTCTGATGTGCCCTCCAGTGGCTTGCCTAGCCAATCTTTTCTGTGAACGTACGTTAGGACTCCATTGCTGTATGTATATGTGACGTTCTCAATATAAAGGGACCTTATGGAGGAAGGCAATTACGCTCTTCTTATTCTTGTAACTATACGAATACGATGGTAACATTTCTAAAAACGGCGTAACCACCTGCCTCCATAAGGTCCCTTTATATTGAGAACGTCACATAGGGTATGGCTGCTGGCGGGTGGATCTTGAGGTCATCCCTTTTCTTATTCAGCTCAGACTTCCGATCTTGCTCAAAGTCGTTTACTTTTTTTATGAATAAGGTTTCGCCTCTCAGTGCGCCGAGCTGCCAAATCTTCCCATAGAGAGGGCTCTATTTGCTTATAAGCTTGACATAACTCTTAGTACCTACTAAGGTACTTTTCTTAAACTCCTGATGAATTAAGCGCGTGTTACACGGTTTCAAACAACGGTTTAAAACAGGCGGTTTAATACCGTGGTTTTAAACCAAATTTCGTGTGACCTTCAAACGCCATTGGTAGATGTCAATATGGGCTTGTTTGAAACCGTGTAGCAGCTCGCTTCTACCAAGGTCACTTGGTTCAAAACTCCGTAGCACACGCTTTATTCCTCTAATTTCAAAAGGGTGACGGGTCGTATTACAATCAATCTCGGGTATCGCTTGCTCCGGCGCAGATTCATCTCAATAAAAACGTCACGGTCTCGTATAAACACCGTCGTGATGAGACACGGTACAGACTGTGCGTTGTCTCACTGACAACTCGCCGATGACGAATAAATCCGCGAGCTTTATAGCCTCGCAAGGCCCACCATACAACGAAATTTACCGAGCGATCACTAGTATAGGGCACAAGTGTCAATATATGATTTATCGATATACGAACTCCCTATCTGTCATTTGATTTTGCCCCGAAATTTCGATGTCTATCTATTCATAACCGACGGGCTTTAGTAATCTTGCGTGCTCTTTCACCGAGGTCCTGTGATGACGCAACATGCCAAATCAACATTCTTATTTTGGTCGGGTTGTCAAATCTTACAAATTCCAATAGTAATATTACCATGCTTGATTTGACAACGCGGTCGAATTAAAAATGTTAGCAAGTGGCTCAACATTCCCGTGGTGTGACTGGTACATACGAAAATCTGATGTACTTAAATGAATTTAATATACATCATACATTGATGGTAAATAAACGTTAATCTCGCGGCCGAGCCTCACAGAGTCCAGCTATTTTTATCCACAATATATCCCTCATGTTGACACTCTACGATTTACGTACTCTACATAAACATCGCATTGCTTTACAAGCATTGTCCCTTTCCCGAGCCATAGCTCCATCTCGTTTCAACGCTATGTTTACAATTTTACCGCAAACAGATCTAGTTGCAGGTCCGTCGTGCGCGCGGGCACTCGCGCATCGACCGGTGATCTATAGCGATCTATAGATCTTGTTTTATTAGTGATATCAATAACAAAGGGCTATTGTGTTACTTTAAAGAATGTGGATGCATTTGTGACGTGCTTAATGTTTTTATTGTTTTATTTTATCGATGGATTCTTTGCCAATTAATTTGTGATTGAGGTATAATTTAATAATTAATTTTAAATCTATTCATATTTCATACTACGTATGTAGTTGAAATGTTCATTTATACGATCGAAAATGTTACTTTAATTATAACAATTCGCTATATCATATATTTTTTTTAAATACTTACAGTTTTCTTGGTGGCGATCATCCCGATACAATACCATTACAATATATCGAAAATTACTTTAAAAAAAATTCTAGCAATATGTAAACCATCATCGATCGATCGTGATCAGTTTGCAGACAAGTCCGCGTCCGAATGTTATTTCCACTCCACAAATAATAATAATAGAATAAATAAATATCAGGGGACATCTCACACAAATTGATTTAGTCCCAAACTAAGCTCTAGGCTTGTACTATGGGTACTAGACAACTATAAACATACTTATATAGAGAAATACATACTTAAATACATAGAAAACATCCATGACTCAGGAACAAATACTCGCGCTTGTCACACAAATCTTTGCCCATACCGGGATTCGAACCCGGGACCGCTAGCTTCGTAGGCAGGGTCACTACCAACTAGGCTAAACGCGTCTTCAAATGAGTGAATGAGTTAGAGTTATAACAGAGTTATACTCTATCCCTTTCTCTGCCTGGAACTTGGCAGCTTGGCTTGAAATATTACACCTTCTAATGACTGTAATACATAATAATCTAAATAGCACAGATTTGTCTGACAGCGGTGAAGTAGCTCGTTTGACCGAATAGCCTGCGCAATGCCATCACGGAATGAAACCACTGTATAATTATACACACAAGCGCTAAAGTATACGCGTTCTCATCGACCGACGGTGCATTGTTCTCATGATACTAATGGGATTTTTAATATTAGATTGCATCAGATTTTAATAGAGCTCGTAACCACGGTGCAGGCGATTTTGGGGTCCATGACCTGTCTGGCAGTATCAAAAACTATACATTTGTGACGTCACGCGCCTATAGTTGCACTTGCATTTATTTCAAGACACTTAGCCCTATATTCGTAAATAATTAGATCCCATCCAGCAATGATAATTATGATTAAAATGAGGAGATAGGTTAGGAGTGGAAGCAAAAAACAAACAAATAAAAAATCTAATCTTTCCTCTTTATAATATTAGTATACATAGATACACCCGAAAAATATTACTCTCAGGCAGGGACTGTAATACCAGTATAATTTGGATATCGATATAAATATCGATAATTAGGTATCTTTTTATCGATATAGGTATCGATAAATAATTTTTGATACATTAATATCGATATTTTGACAGAACTCCGTCATTTATGACCCGAATTGATTTTTTTTTATCCAGTCAGGTAACATACTAACATGCCCGAATGAAACACACCCGGTTCAGATTGGTCTCATTTCGATAAAAATTATAAAATGTCGATGAAATCCATGAGGAATCGACGGAACTCTTCAAAAATCGTAGGTACAGTCAAAGCCACTAATATCTATACACCCATCGCGTCATAAGTAATTATGTATCTGATCACTAACACGATTTGCTAAAAAAATATGTACCTATTAGTATCGGTCAACGAAACAAAACAATAAGGCCTACATTTACAAGTGCTTTTGCGAGCGATGGTACACTAAATTGTTTATCATTCGCAATTAATTGACGTTGGATATTCGACCCAAATATCCCGTGTGGAGCGGACCGTTGCTTGTTCGAACCCGATCTAGATATGCATTTTTTTATGTATAGACTAAGAGCAAGGCAAGTTTTTAAGGCGACCAGTGACGAGCCAACTAAACCATGTGTGAAGCGATTGTTATTGTTAAGCCGGATGTTCACGCGCCTGCATCTAGGGGCATGTATCGCGTCCTCAATCAATCTCAATCTCCGCCACTCAGCGTGCTGGTAGGTAAAAGTGCGACGCGAAAATTCACGCTATGATGTTATGATTATGATGATAATAATAACTATATAGACGGCGCAACTCTTCAGCAACTCGAGTTACTTTTGAGTTTCTTATGCCTATATGTGACGTTCTCAATATAAAGGGACCTTATGGAGGAAGGCAGTTACGCTCTTCCTATTCTTGTAACTATACTATACTTGTAACAGTTCTAAAAACGGCATAACCGCCTGCCTCCATAAGGTCCCTTTATATTGAGAACGTCACATTTTATTCCACGTGGTTTGACCCCCGGCGGATCATTGTGTATAACACATATCATTCCAATCCAACGTGATATAATGTTCAGCATCGCATTACAATAAGGTATATATTGCGAGAATAAAGTAAACGAACGCTTAGTAGTGTTTGTAAATATTCCTCCCGGCCGAGCGATAACAGCTTCCTCTATTATGCTAATGTACCTACATTGTAAATTTACTTTATAACTCAATTAGGTCGATTTGATAACAAGCGTTATTTATTTTGGTGTAATACATTGCGTTTTAATGTTTTGATAGTTGCAATATTGTATTTGGAATGTTTGTAAACATTGATTAAACACATGAGGACTGAAGCAAATGAAACACAGTAGGTCAGCTACATACAATGGTTTACGTGCGGCTTGTATGTGTGCGCGCTTGTACGCACACGCTACAAGCAAAATGTCGGAGACTAAGCTAGTTAGGGCTGTGCCGTAGCCGCGTTTGGCGGCATAACCAAAGGAACAGGAAGGAGGAAGGAAGGTCACAGATATTTCTCTTCTATTCAAAATGACAATGTACGTCCGATCAATTCCTACATATATTAAATGCATGTATAATGCGGCCCTAACGGTCCCTCAACAAACCTTATTAACTCCTACCGAGATTTCCTTGATTTATTTGTACATCCCAATGTACGCCGCGAGGCGGTGATTATCGCATGGACCTAGCGCAGTAAAATACGCCTGACTCGACTGTTGATTATATTGTCTCTACGTAGACCTATCGCGTTTATTTCACTAATTTGCGTTTATTATGGATTCTTTTAAGCGATGTGAATGCTTCCGAGTATTTTACGGTCAGTATAGACATTATTTAACATGCCACGACATGTCAGACAGCTTGGTAAATAACTAAAAAATATCATTCGTTAATCGTATACACACGCTACACATACAGAAATCATCCAATTTTTTTATGCCTCATATGATGATGATCATTATTTCCCTAAAGATCTCCATGACGGTCGGTTTTGTGCAACTCTCGTCTATCAGTCCAGCGATTCAAATTCAAATTCAAATTCAAATATTTATTCAGTAAATTGGCCACATACGGGCTCTTTTACACGTCAGTAATATAGAGTGAATCTACCAGCGCTTCGGACAAGACCATCATTGCGGAGAAGAAGCGCCGCAAGAAACTCCAGCAGAAGGTCATTTTTTCCAATATAAAATACAATAATACATAATAAGTAAGTTACATTACAAGGTAATAAAGTAACAAATATCTTCGCCAGATAGTCGGTCCACCTTGTAGCTGTCTACCATTGTGATCACATCACCAGCAAATAAATCCGAAACCACCTCAAATCCAAACGACTCGTTCACTAAACCAGTCAGGCCATCGAGTCACGGATCTATCTTCTTTCATAGCCCGAGAGCTGACCATTGCCAACCCTACTACATTAAATATCTGGCACCTTGGTTGTAATAGATACAATGTAAAACCCAAGCATTGAATAAATGGTTACTAGGTGATCCTATGTCAGTTTGGTGTAGTTTAAGATACAAATTTAAAAGCAGAAGTGTAACATAGAGTAAACAATTCTACTAGTAGATGTTAAGTTGCATTTTTTTTTAAGGGTCCTACATAGTTAGCTTCTGACGGCTTTGACTACTTCACCGGAGAGAGGGAGAACTCCTGAGGGAAGCTCAGCGCAAAAGTGGGGTTTTCACTAGCATGCCTAAGGGCGCTTATATTGAGACAACTTCGGACTTAGGACGCTAGGGGAGAAATTCAAAACAATCTATTTTGAGAAGTTGCATTACAAGGCATTTGTACATTATATCGTTATTGCAAGTAACTTTCCTTCTGCTGATCCGAGAATTGAAGAGCAGTAGAACCACTAAAGATTTGAATCTTTGGATGAGATCATCAAATAAATAAAGCATAAAACGGGATATATCTATCCCGTGTTATGCTTTATATATATTTTTTTAAACTCGTGAAAGAAAGATCCCTATCTCTGTCCAATCTTGGTAGCCGACAACTTAGGATTGTTGGCGTCCCGCTCCTAGGCTCTATTTTATACCCCGTGGGAATGTAGCAATTATTTACCGTTTTTAACATTGTTTGTCCAGTACCCACGCCGTTAATGTAGCTCATATAAACACTTCTAGGATTAACACTCTCTTTCCCACCGCCCAAGCTAAAGGAGACAGAACTATGTTCTCTAGACTTGACAATATGTTACGTTCTCAATATAAAGGGACCTTATGGAGGCAGGCGGTCACGCCGTTTTTAGAACTGTTACCATAGTATTTGTATAGTTACAAGAATAAGAAGAGCTTAACTGCCTTCCTCCATAAGGTCCCTTTATATTGAGAACGTCACATATTAGCGATACCAGGTCAATACAAATGTGATGTTTGAACAACTTCTTCTCGTACAGGCGTGTTTACAAAGCTTTGTTTATTATGAGGAAGGTATTTGAATAGTACAAAGTTATCATTTTTGTCACCATTCTTGTATGGAATGTTGCGCATGACGTTTTATCTTATTTTACATGACTGTGCACGAATGATAAATGTATGTTTTCAGGGTACATGTTGTCTATTACTTAGTTAATGTTGATTAAGTTATTTCACTATAACATCTGAATATATTTGCTTTATTACCTACTGGTGTTATCGATAACTATGTGAAAGTAAAAAGTAAAAGTAAAGTAAAAAGTAAAGTCTTATGTAAATGCAAAAACTGCAGTTTTCAGTTTTTGCATGAGTGCCCTAAACGGTCGGTTTAGTAATAAATTAATAAAAATTTCCGATAATTAACTTGGAATGAAAGAGCGGAGTGTTTAATTAGGCGATGCTTTGTCTCATTATAATATTTTAATTATAAGACAAAATGACGTCCATTAGCTGACGTCGCCTGCTTCTTAGAAAAATCTAAATAGTCGAATTCATAAATGTATACGTTCCCAAGACGGCAGAAATATCTACACGCTTCTATGCCAATTGCGTATATGTATGTATTTAACGCACTTATTTATTCGTATATAAATGCAAAAAATAAAACAAAATAAATAATAAATATCAGGGACAATCTCACACAAACTGACCTAGTCCCAAACTAAGCTCTAGCCTTGTACGATGGGTACCAGGCAACGATATACATACCTACTTATATAGTGAAATACATACTTAAATATATAGAAAACATCCACGACTCAGGAACAAATACTCGCGCTCATCACACAAATATTTGCCCATACCGGGATTCGAAGGACACGATAGCCGAATATTCGTGATTTTGACTGTGCCCTAATTATAATAATACTCCGGCTGGAAAAATACTAAGCCGGTTTAAACACACTGTTATTTGTAATATAGCATTTCTGTTTGCATTTGATCGCTACAACGTAATCGCGGTTGGCGACCACAAACAGGATACTCCCTTTGACAGAGACCTACATGTCACAGATGCTCTGTTTCTGTTGATTTACGTAAACAATGAATACTAGTAGTTATGTAAAAGTCCACTAGTTAGTTTGTCGCCCTAAACCATTGGGTTGCATGTTGTTGTTCCATTTTGAGGTCGATAATGCGTCTACGGAAAATTCGACTAAAACAATTCGTCTAAAACAATTGGACTAAAATTAGTTTTCGTTCCGTTTCGTAATGTTTTATACGAGCTGTTACCAGTCGAATTGTTTTTAGACGAATTGTTTTAGACGAATTGTTCTAGTCGAATTCTCCGCAAATCCGATAATGTCTCACTCATCACCAGTGATCGGAATAGGTAGAGCTAATTTACCTAAACTTGATGCATGTTCATTCAATAATGTGTTCCCATCTCACTCACGCATGAATGAACATGCGTCAAGTTTAGGTAAATTAGCTCTACCTATTCCGACCACTGCTCATCACTCATTGAAACAACTTATCCTGGTGGTTTCACAACACAAAGTAGATCTTGATCTTTTGTGCCATTGCGAGCTACACACAAAAGTAATGTACTTAAGAACAATTTATATTATGTAAATAAACTTTATTATTATTTTTTATTATATATTATCGGTAATCGACAAAGCGTTTAACCGAAGGTATAATTTGGATCGTTTGAAAGTCTGTGGTAGAACTTTTCAAAATACTTGCTTTTGCCATAAACTGCGCGAATAACATCATCCTGCCCACGCGCATCATCAATCCTCTCTATGTGGGTAGTTGTAATTTGTAGAATAAATTTGAAACGGTGAAAGTGGTAGTGCGTTGGCGGTCGATCAAAGTGCACGCTCTCTATGCCTCTATTTTCTTATCCCACTAATCCCACTTCGCACTAATCATATAAATATTATAATAGTGAAACTTGGCATGGATGCCTAAACGGCTGAAAGAATTTTGATGACATTTGGCACACAGATAGTGACATGGGATCCTTTTTAGGCTGCCTTTTCATAGAAGCGGAGACGAGCGGAGCGGAGAGAAGCTGTGTAGGAATCGACCAATCGCATTGGTTGTAATCCACATCTCATCTCCGCTCCGCTTCAATGGAAACAGTCGAGCTGAGACGAGCGGTGCGGAGAGGAGCCGTGTAGGAATCGACCAATCGCATAGGTTGTAATCCACATCTCGTCTCCGCTCTGCTTCAATGGAAACAGTCAAGCTGAGACGACTGTATCAAATTTGTATAGTACGCCACTCATCCCCGCTCGTCTCCGCCTCAGTGGAATCACATACCTCTTTTCACAGCTCCGCTTCTATGGAAAGGCAGCTTTATTGAGGAAAATGGGGTACCTTACATCAAAGCGATAAAAGACTTCTTCGCAGACGGAGTCGCAGGAAAATGCTAGAGTAAGGACTAAGGACCTGTCTCACAATCGACAAGTTTTATCTGCCGCTTAAAGTTAGCCATCTCCTTGTCTACTTTCAAGTGTACGAAAGGGAAAGGGCTTAATTTATGTGACAGATATGTTTTATTTGACAATTGTGAGACAGGCGATAAAAAAGTTAATTCAAATTCATATTAGTTATTGAGTAAACTCGTCACAATCCTCGGTACTTTATACATGACGGCAATCTGAAGAGATAGGTACCCACCTTTGATTATCCATCGAATAAAAAAATAATCAGTCCACATTTGGCGAAGTTATTAACATACACACAATAAGAGCCATATTGAGAACCTCCTCCTCTTTTGAAGTCGGTTAAAAATGGCACTATATTATAGTCATTATAGACTAGCTTTTGCCCGCGACTCCGTCCGCGTAGTAGTCGTTTATCGCGTTTCCATTAATTTCCCGGGATGAAAAGTAGCCTATGTGTTAATCCAGGGTATAAGCTATCTCCGTTCCAAATTTCATCCAAATCCGTCCAGCGTGAAAGAGTAACAAACTGCACGCACGCGCACACAAACACACACACATGCACGCACACTCAAACTTTCGCATTTATGATATTAGTAGGATTGTCTATGATTACTAGAGTCATTTGTGACGTTCTCAATATAAAGGGACCTTATGGAGGAAGGCAGTTACGCTCTTCTTATTCTTGTAACTATACGAATACTATGGTAACAGTTCTAAAAACGGCGTAACCGCCTACCTCCATAAGGTCCCTTTATATTGAGAACGTCACATTTGCCGAAGCCGTGCTGACAAACGATGGTAATCTGTAATATCCTCCGAACATTCCCAGCATTTCTCCGCGGACACGACGTCCACCGCGACCGATTGGCTATGGTGTTGGGAGTTAGTTTTTATCACGAACTCGAGTTCAAGATGTGAGATGAGAGCGTTTTCTCAAAATCAAAATCAAAATATTTATTCAGTAAATTGGCCACATACGGGCTCTTTTACACGTCGGTAATATAGAGTGAATCTACCAGCGCTTCAGACAAGACCATTGCGGAGAAGAAGCGCCGCAAGAAACTCCAGCAGAAGGTCATTCTATCTACCTGTACGTTTAAAAAGCACGTTAATTTACCATTCTTTCATTGTCCTTTTAGTGGTGATCGGCACCTTCAGGCAAATCTGACTATTACCTACTTATGCCGATTTATCCTCTT
This sequence comes from Tortrix viridana, assembly GCA_963241965.1. Lineage (NCBI taxonomy): Eukaryota > Metazoa > Arthropoda > Insecta > Lepidoptera > Tortricidae > Tortrix > Tortrix viridana. The sequence goes on along the minus strand of OY725197.1, from coordinate 2,461,026 downwards.
TCATGTCTAAATATCTAGTTTTTATATTAGATGGGTTTTGCTCTTGATCCTGGTCGAAACCATGTAGTCGGGACGGAGCGAGCTCACCCAGAAGGCACCTGTTAATCCTGATTTTACGGTATTTTCTAGATGTTGATATTTTGACTTTGGATTGACTGATAATTCAATGTACTATGTATAGTGTACAACGACAATATTATTTATTATTATTATTATTATTCAGGGAGCGGCTATTCAAGGCTTAGATATCCTAGTATCACTGCGACCAGAGTTGATCTATTGTGATCGCCACAACCTACAGTTCTCCGCTAAGCCCTGTTAATTCTAGGAATTGCAGGACTTTTTTGGCGCCGAGATACTTGATCTCCTCTGGGCACATTATGTGCTTTCCCAATGAAGAGCTACGATGACGCATCATGGTCGGGCAGACGGTGAGAATGTGCAGGGATGTTTCCTCCGCCAGATGGCAGAGTCTGCACAACCCTGTGTCACATTTCCCAATCGTCTGCATGTGCTTGTTTAGGCAACAGTGCCCTGTAAGCACTCTAACCAGGTTGCGAAGTTTGTTCCTACTTAGCGCTAAGGCCTCCGTACTAAACTACAATATTAGTTGCCACCGTTATTCGTAGAGCAAATAATGGTTTGATCGGCGAACCGCACCACAACGAAGTTAAATGGTTTTGTGGTTGAGGCACTTGTCCCACCGCGGACGATGAGCGAGAAGCGAGTAGAACTAGAAACTAACTAGAACGTGTTAGCGAGAAGCGAGTGTGTAGTTCCGATAGTTTTGTCGCTGGGCTGTAAGCGAGTGTTCGAGTGCGACGGGCGATTACTCGCAACACTCGCTCGGGGCGGCCGAGAAATAACTCCTGCGCAAACCTGCACGTTCCCAACGAAAAAAGAGGGGTGTTATAGATAAAATAAATGAATAGGTGATCATTTGGCAACTCGTAGAATAGTTTGAACTCAGTGTATTCTTCGCATACAATTTCTTCTATTTTTCCTTTACAAAATATCCCTTTCTTAGAGTTCCGTAGTCAACAAGGATCCCTTATAGTTTCGCCTGTCCTTCTGTCCTTCCGTCCGTCCGTCCGTCTGTCTGTCCGAGATTTAACTCAGGGACTCTTGGTACTACAAAGCTATATATGGCAGTGTGAATAGCCAGCGAGCAACTATTAATAAATGTGTCTCTTTTATTGACACGGGATCTATATCTTTTGTCAGTTTCTTGAGCGAGAAAATAGTCGATAGCTAATCGCTTCCTCGCCGGCGGTGGGACAAGTGCCTGAGCTTAAAGACTTGACATTATTTAAAAACATTATTAACTAAGGCCGTATTACGAGTGACTGACAAGTTCCAGGCAGTTAAAGAGACGGAGATATATGTGACGTTCGCGCGGTTTAACTCAGGGACTGCAGTAATTTGGCATAATTATACATTAAATGTATAATAAATCATATAATATAAAGGGACCTTATGTAGGAAGGCAGTTACGCTCTTCTTATTCTTGTAACTATATGGTAACAGTTCTAAAAACGGCGCAACCGCCTGCCTCCATAAGGTCCCTTTATATTAGAACATATCAACTCTATGCCTCTTATATGATCCGTTTCACTGAAAGTGGCAAGCTTTATCAGTTCATACAATCTTTGCATTATATCTTCGGATAACTGGTCTACGGTGTAAAAGGGGTTTACAATGTTTTTGTACCTTTCCCGTCTGTAACTTCGACCATAACCCAAACGATACGCATCACTGCACCAGATATCTCAGCGCGGTCACGTTGCAGATGTCGCAAGACCAACTTCACCCTCCAACACATCTATGCCCAACAGCTTAAAGCTCAGATCCCGATGAATCTTGACCACGGAACTTTGTTAGATCGCTATTGTTAATGCTCCAGAGGCCTCGTCTTTGTGATTCTGAGGATTTGTTAACTATTGTTGCTTGCTTGATCCCTTCCGTTGTTAGTTGTATTGTAATTGATCTTAAGAAACGCGTTGAGAAACGGATTACATTTTCAATAAAACCCACCCCCTGTTTACTGGCTTATAAACAAAGGAATCCGAGTGGCTAGCGCATCTTCGTGTTGTCTCGCGTCTCTCTCTATCGTTCTAAACCAGCTAGATAATGATTGTTTAAGAGTTATCCAATGATACCTCACTCGAAGTTATATAATGTAAAAAAATTACCTTTCCTTTACATGTATGGGAGGTACCCGAAAAAACATTTTTTTCAAGAATATATTTTACTACATTATCAGCGTAATTTAAATGTGACGTTCTCAATATAAAGGGACCTTATGGAGGCAGGCGGTTACGCCGTTTTTAGAACTGTTACCATAGTACTCGTATAGTTACAAGAATAAGAAGAGCGTAACTGCCTTCCTACATAAGGTCCCTTTATATTATATGATTTATTATACATTTAATGTATAATTATGCCAAATTACTGCAGTCCCTGAGTTAAACCGCGGACAGACAGACAGACAGAAGCTATAAGGGTTCCTCGTTGACTTTTTTTTCTAAGCTAAGTTAACTTCAGCTTGGTATTAAGTAACTTGAAATACCATGAGCGAGGGACAGAAAATAATATTCCTGTTCTAAAAGATTCCTGTACTTACGTCCGTTTTCTTTCATCACCTTGCCTGACCTTTTTGATGTCATTATTTAAACGTGCACCTTGGACTATTTTCGTAATACCTACCCCCATTTTTCACCACAGCTATGAGCTTACCACCGTGGTGACACCGGATGTATGCTATTAAGTTAATTTCCGGTCTTTTTAAAAGCGCTAAAACGTTCGTAATTCTCTTTGTAAGCAAAGTTTTTTTCACTACATTGTCAAAGTTACCGTGTTTTAATTAGTCTCGGTTAGTTTTTTTTGTGACATTCAAGGCTTTTGAAAAGTTTGAGCGACACTGACTTGCCGCGCCATTTGTCAAATTTTAAATTTATCTGTCAAACGAACCAATGGCGTTCCATCACTTTTAAACGGTCCAGTGGTTCTCAAGTCTTTACTGTTCACGTGATTCTTCATAATTAATTGTTGTTAGTTTACTCATTATCCCTGTCTCTAGGCTGTTAATTTAATTATCATATTATATATCTCGGATTAATTTCTCTATCGAGAGTGGCCGCGGTTCGTTTGGCATATAAGCTTTCTTTATCGGCACGCTCTCCAGTAACAGTTAATTCTTGTTTATGACGTAACCGTATTGTTTAATGGCACAAGACTGGCAGGTATTCGTTAACAAAGGACCGGGGATTTTACAGTGAATTGGTTCCGATCTTATTTAGAGTTTCCATTGAATTTCTATTCTTATCCATTAACTTAGAATTCACTGACCATTTGTTGTTTTTTAAGACTGGTTGAAAAAATATTTTTATTTATTATTATTATTACTTATTTGGGCAATAGGACACGGCAGCCGAGTCTTTGGCTTATGTATGAAATCTATAGCTAGTTTAGTATGACTCAGCTCCCGTGTTCTCGGCATGTCGGGAATATCATAGAAAACACATTAGCCGTGTTCTTGGTCGTGAAAGTGATTTATAATAGAAATATCGTTTGCTTATTTCCATTATTATTTAGTTTAAGATTCAATGCTAATAACCGGAATATTTCTTCAGTTACACATGCCTGTAAAACGGAGCAGTAGCTTGCATGCCAGTTAACGGCATGTGCAAGTAACTGGCACGCAGTGAATACATTTGCAAGTTAAACTTGCATGCTACTGTCTCGTCTCGTCTGCTACTGGCATGCCTGTAGCTGCCGCGTGCGTTCACGTGCCGGTTTTGCAGCCCCCCGCGACCCCTCCCTCATATTGCATGCCTGTAAATCAAATTGCTTGCGATCTACGTGTTTGCCAGATACAGGCATGCCAGTTAGTGTATACCTTCACATGAAAGTAGCTGGCACGTGCAAGGAACTGGTATGCAAGTGTGCCAGCTACAGGCATGTGTATTCCCGGCTTAAGAGCGTAACCAAAGATTGCGTTTGATAAAGCATTTGGTATTAAATTTGATTTAATTTCTATGTGAGATTAAATCTTCTGTTTTATTAGGCTCTGAATTCTCTCTCGCGCTATCGTCGATTGCAATCAATGACTTATTATATTACAAAGAAAATTCGTTGCAAATTGCCTCATTCTATATTCTAACCCCCATTATTCAAACCAGTGTTGAAGTAGCAGATTCCGAGTGCTAATTTCCGTGTCTGTGTAAAGTTGCAATACCGCCCTTTTCAGAAAAAAACACGGTCTGTCAGCTATAGAACTAATATTGCATTAGCGACCTTGTTTAAAATAGTGCAAGGTTTAATCTTCTTTGGCTGTTCAATAGCAGATGTACCGTTTTTACTTGTTAAGGTGGAATATGTCACTCGGCATGCGTTTGCGCTTATCTGCGGTAGTTACGACATAGGACTTCCGCCATTGACGGTTCACATTCACAGTGATAACAAAAAATAACCTCACCAACGCACTTGACTTGTTTAATTGGGCGTTAGTAGTTTATAGTGCGCTCCTTTGTTTTTATTATGGTTTTGTTGTTAAAATTATAAATAATATAACTGACCGTTTATAACATGCTAACGTCGAGCCGGCTCGAGCATGCAGTGTCATACAGGCTTCAGTTGACAACTCACCTATAATATAATAAATATGTAATCGTCAGTTTGTCTTTGTTTCTAATTATCGCATAGTTAACCACCGAAGCAAAAAAGAGGGGTGTTAGTTTGACGTGTGTATATGTGTGTATCTGTGTATCTGTCTGTGGCATCGTAGCTCCTAAACGGATGGACCGATTTTGATATAGTTTTTTTTTATATTAGGAAAGGTGACTTAATCAAGAATGTTAAGAACACTTGGTTTGATGAAAATCCGTTAAGCCGTTTAAAAGTTAAGCTCTGATCCCGATTTTGTTGGGAGTTTTTTAATACTTGAAATCTTCTAGTGACGACGCCCCTCCAGTGAAAATGTACGTGCTCGGAGCCCGTTGAAGTTTTTGCTCATTGCTCAGAGGTTTTTTTAAGCGCTGTCGGGGGTTTTTAACTCTGTTAGGTTAGTGTGCTAACAGTTTAGTTCTTTCGTTTTTTTCCGGGTCGTAAATTTACGAAGTTACAGTATGTTCGTTACGGAACATTGCCAGGATAATAAATATCGTATCGGTAATTTATATACCACCTATATTCAATAGCCATTAATTATTGAAGCTGTTAGTGTGCTGTTAGCCTAGTTGACAATGACCCTGACGAAGCTAGCGGTCCGGGATTCGATTCCTGGTAAGAGCAAATGTTTGTGTGACTAACGCAAGTTACCTATTTACCGCAGTCTTCGATGTTGACTATGTTTTTCTCGTGCCATAATCATTGTTTGGTCGAAAACGTTTTTTCAGTTGAAAGGTTTTTTTTTTTAGAATTATTATAAAACTAACCTAACTAATCTACACAACAGATATTTATTAAATCCTGAAATTTCAGTCTAAAAGGGTGGTAGGCAAAAATATATTCGTCCAAACAATACATTAGGCCAAACATTTTTATGCGTGTCAACGGGTTCCCGTTTTTTTTTTCTGTTCGTCGTGTACTGTACTACTGTGTTTATTGTTGTCTAGTAAGTACCCATAGTACCTACTACCTCAGACCTTAGTTTAGGCCTAGGTCAATTTGTGTGAAAGTGTCCTCTGATTTTTATTTATGTATTAATTTATTAGTTTAAAACAAATAATAAATAAAATAAATAAATAAATATCAGGGACAATCTCACACAAATTGACCTAGTCCCAAACTAAGCTTTAGGCTTGTACTATGGGTACCAGGCAACGATATACTTACTTATATAAAGAATTACATACTTAAATATATAGAAAACATCCATGACTCAGGAACAAATACTCGCGCTCATCACACAAATATTTGCCCATACCGGGATTCGAACCCGGGACCGCTAGCTTCGTAGGCAGGGTCACTACCAACTAGGCTAACCGCGTCGTCGGCGTAATTGTGACGTTCTCAATATAAAGGGACCGTATGGAGGCAGGCGGTTACGCTGTTTTGAGAACTGTTACCATAGTATTCGTATAGTTACAAGAATAAGAAGAGCGCAACTGCCTTCCTCCATAAGGTCCCTTTATATTGAGAACGTCACAGATTTTACCCACGTTCATTCAATTTGGGATGTCATAACACTCTTAACACTGCGCTGATTGTAACCACGAAGGGACAATTACAGTCCGGATGCGCTAGGCCGACGGGAAGCCGCCAATCTTGCGCCCGCGCCGGCCATTGGCCGCCAATTAACGTTGTTCGCGCGGTAGCGGGACTGCCGCAAAATTAGCCGGAGCTTTGGCTTGTGCTGTGCAGTGGTTCATAAAGATTAATCACGACAGACCTGACAAAGTTTGAAAACTAAAACCCGACTAGTGTAGTACCTTATAGTTTTTATAGGCTACTACCGACCCGCCCTCTCTTCGCTTCGGTTGAAGTTCCCCCTCCCATTTCCCCCCTTTAAAGTTGAAATATCCAATTTTTCTCTTCATAAGAACCTTCCTCAGACTTTAAGGAATATTAAAAAAAATTGCGAAATCGGTCCAGCCGCGTGATTATTATATTTTTATATAGATGACTTGCACGTTTTTGACGAATCATATGCCATCTAATTTATTAAAATCGTTTATATCTCATTTGTTAAATAGTTTTCTAACCCTACGTAACTCCGTAAATTCCTCATTATTTTTGATGAACATAATTATTTAATGAACTTTTTATTTAACATGTTTCAATAGATATGGCTTAATTGCAATCAATTGGGTTCACCCATTAAATTCACAAAATTTGTATTATAATTTAGTTATTGCCTACCAATCGATTAGGGCAGAGGCCTTAAAGATAATTGCGTCAAAATAATGACATAATTAATAATATTCAGTTATAAGAACGAGTCATTTACGTGACTAATCAAATGTGATAAATCACCAATTATTATAATACTAATGACCTGTTCATTTCATTTGTTTTTTTTTATACATCCAAATGATTCACCAAATACATAGGTAATATGCATGGAATTTTTTGCCATATTGAAACTTCATTAACAGTAACAGTAGAGAAAAATTAATTTTTCGAATAACTGAAACCTGAATACTGAAAACTGAATAACCAAGATATATAAGCCATTAAAGATTTGTTTCTATCTTTTTCTAGCAAAACAGAATTTAACATGAAGTATATAATGGCTGACGTCACAGTACATGTCAGATCTCTGTCGAAGGGTGTATATACTGAAGGCGTTGCGTGGTAAATTGTGACTTAACACCTTCGTTTATGTCATAAAAATGTAGATCGAAAAAAGTGACATAGGTACCCCTTTCATGCACTCACGTCTTCATTTGTTTGTATGTATATTCTGCCTCAACGGATCCATGTGAAATTGCGATAGTTTATTGTCTGGACATAGGGTACTTTTTACTTTATCCAGGAAAATCTGACAGTTCCCAATCGAAATACGATAAACGATTTCTACGCGGAAAGAGTTTGTTTTGTTGAATCAAACACAGCGTCTGAACAGCCTCGTAGACTCGTACGCACAAGCGTAGATAGATAGAGATAGATAAATACTGCCTAGCAATCTGCCGGCAGTTCCAAGTTTGTCAGGCCAAAATGTATGAAGAGAATGTATAAAATCGTAAGAGAAACTGTTCTACTGGGTAAATTTCAGGGCTTCAACCGCCGTCATTAATGTCACCAATATATTGACGAAATCAATGACACTACAGCAACTTCTGATCCTGATAAACTACATCCCCGGTTCTGTTTCTGTTTACATCAGGAGTTGCTGGTACATGTTATTGATTTCGTCAATATATTGGTGACACGATAGACGCCGGTTAAAACGCCCGGAAATTTACTATAATACGATGAACTGAGAGGCCAATATTGCTCTTAAAGATCGAATAAATCGATACAATGACTGAAGACAACTCTCGTGCTAAGAGCATTCGATAAATGCGGAACTTCCTGGAGCTTCAGAAACACGGTGCTGAAGTGAACACATAGTTTTCCAAGTAGCGCTTGTAGGTATGCTATGGTATAATTATCAGATTAGATCAAGCTATAATGTTAATTATATGTCACGTTAATATACAGTTATGGGTATTAAAAGGTTCGCTTTTAATTGTACATTGAAATACTGTCCACGTCCGTTCTTTCCGAAAATAAAGATAAAAATAGAAGAGCAACATAAATAAAATAATTTCATTAGTAATTAAATTACACATGGGACAACTACCATTAAATGACAGGGTATGTCCATGTTATGCAAACTCTCAAAACAGCTGACTCTTTCCAAGCTCTGGTTATATCCAAAGATTAGGTACATTTAATTCATGAATGTACCAGGCCATGGACAAATGCGTTTGTTTCGTATAGGGAACCTGTTAATCAATGCAATACTGGTGTATTTACTATATTTTTATTTGTTTTAGCCCATCTTGGTTATACATCGTAATCGTCTTTCTGTTTTGGATCGATCTGATAAAATTAGGAATATAAACGTAAACGGGTGATTCGAGTCGAATCGAATCGAGAACTCGAGATCTTTCGAAGTATTGTAACGCGAGCTGATTCGTTTAGAATGTAACTCGAGTTGCTCGAATTCGAATTGAAACTCTACTCGTCCAACGACAACCGTTGACAATGCTATAATATGAGCTAAGAGCTGATCTGATCCACCGCTGCAAAATAAAGAGCAGTCTGCATCAGAACTTCAAGAAGTATAATAAAAGCGGGCATTCTATCGAAACGGATTACCTGAATTGGTAAAACATGCAAATCCTCAAATCAATACAAACTACATTGGGAACCAGTCGGCATCAGAAATGTTATGTTTTGGAACGCATTCCCGGCTCGACCGACACTCGCGTTCGTAATTACCGTTCGCAAATTACCTCCAATCCGCCTGATAGAATTATTGCTCCAACAAATCTAAGCCAATTAAGGCGGTTGCTATAATTGCCTGTCAACTAGTTAATGACGTCATGGGGTTACATTTAGCTTTTATTAACGTGATCATTACCTATAACGCCACAGTCTGAAATTTTCCTGTGATGTAATTAAATATTTGAATGAGTAGTAGAAGTTTCGCACTTAGATTCCCATCCGCTTATGTTTTCACATTAGAGCAGAATCGGAAAAAAGTTCAAACGTGTCGTAAAACAATATTAAATTGTATAAATCGGACAATGTGTCAGCGCTTGGTATTCAATTCATAATAAACGTGTTATGTCAGGTGTTATCTCGTTGGATAGGTATACATGTTAGATAGATTCGATAGTTACTGACAACTCTAGTTATATAAAACAGAAGACAGTGCCAATAATATAAGTATTATTTGAGTTGGTTGAAATAACGAGAAGACCTCGACTGTAGCTGGTTTTAACTGATAAAGTGGAAGACCTGGCTCCCTGGACAATGACGGGTGCCAATTCGGCATACACTGCGTAGTTAAAATAGAGCATCGTGTTGTAAGAACTTGTTTAATTTGCAATGTATATAGAAATCGTCATTGTCACATTGTCGTTTGTCTCTGTAATATTTGTTAAATAAGGGCCTAGGCTGAAAAAAATTGGTTTATTTATTAGGTAGATTGGTTATGGGGTTTCTGTGTCAAATACGTTAGTTACAAAGAAGCTCGCTAGATGAGCCAGATTTCTAACACCCATATAAGTTTGTGCGAAGTTTTCACTCCTGCCTACTTTCCCGTAAGTTTTACAACTTATTGCTAAGTAATATCCGCCGTTGACGCAGTGTAGTAAAGCACGCTTGGATTTGAAAAACACGGAGGTTCTAGTTCATATCCGGCTCGAAGGACCAAATTTTGAGTGTAGATAGTTTGGGGCTACTTATAGATGAATATAGAAAACCTCACCATTGCGAAAAACATGTGAACAATCATTTCCATCGTAACACGTACAGAATATATAAGTATTAGAAGCACAATTCGAGTTTTTTTTTATCCCAATGTTCAAGTTTTATTTGCTATATTTCCACCGGGGTCGCGGGAGACAGAAAATAATAACTCTTGCCAATATAAAGTTCGAAGTGGAAAATTGTTATAACGATGTAGTGAATTTGAGAGTTGGTAATGATATCATATCTGTATCGGATGTCATGATAACGGGTGATGCGCGTCGAGGTTAGCGTGTCGCTGGAAGGCTGAGACCCGTTGGCTGAGTGACGATACTATCATGTGACTAGTAACACTGCAACTCGAGTTACTTTTGAGTTTCATTCGAGTTTATACTATAGATTCCTATATGAAACCACACACGTCGCAACTAGTTTGAAACGAGTTTTGCACGTTGGAACTCAAAAGTAACAAGAGTTTCGTCACTAAAGAGTTAGGCCCAAAACAGACGGCGTAAGAGTTAGGCCGTCTGTTTTGGGCCTACCAAAACTAATAGATGTATGGGCAGAATGTGGCCTTTAACAGCTATATGTTTTTTCATTCTTCCATTTCTTAATTGGTTCAGTAATATATACAATTAAATAGTTGTCCAATGAAGTACTATTATTAATTAGTTCTTGTTATGGTATAACAAAGTGAATGAAACAGTAATGCAGGCAAAAATATAAAAAAATGCGTTGTAACTTGTAACCTTTCATACCGTATTTTTTTTGTGCCGTTCGACTTAGTATACATATGTATTTAAGTCAAAGTTCGGGTTCGCGAGTCACTCAAGAGCATACTCAAGAAGACCATAAGGTCGCCGTTGTCGGAAACGATAAGGTCTATATATATAAACATTCCATTTATTCTAACACAGCACGAGTTTTTTTTATTAGAGAAATGTTTAAGACGTCATACATATTTTTATTGATACTTCCTAATTAAGAGTACTTTTAAGGCGGTTTCACGTTGCATCGTTAAATTAATCACTAAAGCTGCGCAAGCGGCGGTCCCGTACGTGCAGCCTTGCCCTTAATGTCTGTCAATCATCCGGCAAATCAGTAGTACTTGAGACGCCGGCGCTCGCGCACGCACGGCTCCCCGCGTCACCGAGAAAATGTAGTGAATCCAAACGGCGCATAATCCATCGATATTATTTAAACAAAATTTCAGTGCAAGTGTAAACTGTGATATTTAAAACGGAACATTCCGATAGTGATAATGCGGAGGGTTAAAATGAACATAGACCCCGACTTGGGGGATCTAGAGGAAATGCTGGCTCACGTTCAGACTCAATTGGAGAACGAGATTGACCTGGAAAAGGAGAGCAAGATTACCTCGTTGATTAACGTGCAGGAGTCGCCTAAAATGGTTAAGAGGACCAATTCTTTTAACAGAGGTGACAGGGACGTCTTTGAATACAGACGCCCTGCTCCACGGCCACCGCTATCCAGAGTGAACAGTGAGATAAATTCCGGTAGTAATTCATTAAATGGAGAATATGGAGATCTCGAAAACTACCACAATCAGAACGGCAAGCTGAGGGGCTCCCAGACCAGTTTGAGGTCAGATGAAATGGGATCTCAAAGCTCGTTCCTGTCTTTTCGCTCCGAGCCTCAGCAACGGCATTCTGTGCTTAGTCTGCCGGAGAAAAGAGGGTCGACCAACTCCCTCAATGGAACAGGGAAGACTGCGACTTTGCCACGAGGATACGGATCCAACAAGGAGAAGAACTGGGAGGAGTACTGGGCATAGTGAGTGTTTTCTTTTTTTTATTCAAAGGTGTAATATAAAGTAGATATGATCGGTAGCAGTTGCAAATGATGGTTGACTTGGCTATTACTAGAAAGTAACTATTAAGGTTGTTACTTTCTTTTTAAAGTAACTCGGACAGATGTGTTCCCTTAGTGTAGTTAACTCGGTAGTGTGGGGAAAGTTGTTACTTCCCATTGTGAGTGGAGGCCTGTGCCCAGCAGTGGGACGTACATAGGCTGGATTATTATTATTATTATTATTACTTCCCAAAATCAACACGTGAGCGACCCAATTGGCCGGTGTGGACGTCATACAATACGTCCCTTTTCTGCGTAACTTTGGTTCTCGGAAACAAATAAGATAGGGCACTAATATCGCTGAAAAAACGTGACTCAATTCTGCAGCTAACTGCGACATTAGTCATAATAAAATTCACCCTGTTTTCGAAGTAATGACGTCAGTATCCTGATATGGTTTACCATCAAAACAGATTGAACGGAAGCAACTGTGGATTTTTACCTATTCAGTACCTAAACGTAGTTCCGAATGCAACTTTCTTTACTTTTACAGACGGAGCTGTAATATATGTATTATTATAGCACGGTATATTACGATATATTTTCCGTACTAGTTGACAGAGTCCACACACGCAGCTATATTATAGCTCCGTGTGTGGACTCTGTCAACTAGTACGGATAATACACGAAAATATATCGTAAGATGTCTTGCTATAATATATATTAATACATCGAAATATATATCCGTGTGTGACGCGCTGTAAACGTTCTGAACAAAGCTAAAGTAGCATTTTACTCAAACGGTATAAAATACGATACGTTGAGGATAATATAAGTTATAGGCACCTATTTAACATTTAGTGCAACAATTACTCAGATGTTGATTCCCATTTCAACATTTTACCGGCACAAATGTACCTATCTACCTACCTGTATGTTATTTTTTTTTTACAGTGCACTGTTTCTGTCGTAATACAGTCAGCATCAAATAGATAGGAGCAGCGAAAGTGGCCAAATATATCACAACACTTTATTACTATAGGAATACGAGTAAGAATGTGTTGCGATATATTTATCCATTTTGACTGCTCTATTTGTTGCTGACTGTACATAATTTGGTTATTAAACATTTTCCTCGCGTGGAGGATGTTAGTTTTGTTTATAATTGCCAATTACAGTTTTAAGTAATACTTCGCGTTATACCAGTACAAAAAGTAAACATATTAGTGACCTCGATAGATAAGACTGAGATAGATTTGGCGCGAAAGTTTGGTTGAAGCGTAGATTTTAGCGATTACATCCCAGTGGGACATGGTACTGTCGATGTATAACATTCCTAACTTGTTAAAGTAGCTATGCCACTGGGATACTTTATTGATAAGTATCTTGAGAATGCAATCTTAAGATTGCAAATGTCCAAAGACCAAAGAGTTCACTTACATCACATGGCCTGTGCGCACGATCGCCTTCTCCATGTTAATTATCTATAAGTTAGGAATTCTTCAGATTTTTCGGTTCATAAACTTCGGAGATAAGGGGGAACGGTCATTTTTTGAACATTTTTTTGGTTATTAATCAAAAATACGTCACGGAAAATTATAAAAAAAATTGTTTTAAAATGTGCAGATTGAGCCCTTTCATATGACACCACTTGCTATAATCAGATAACTTTCGTTTTTCAACCCTCCATTCTGGACCCCTTTTCAATTATTTATATTATTAATTTCATATATTTTTTACTAAAAACAAATGTCAAATTTCAAATTGATAGCTTGTGTAGTTGCTGAGAAAAATTGCTGTGACATACAGACAAACAGACAGATAAACAACGAAGTCTCACCATAAGGGTTCCTTTTTTATTTTATTTATTTTATTTCCATTTTGGTACGGAACCCTAAAAAATGTAGTTCTGCGATCAAGCTCAGTAAACCACCAACCAACTAATATTGATCCTTGATTTTAAAAAGTAGCCACAAGTTAGAGGGTCAAAATGGAATGGTGGTACTAGGAATTGTGCGTCATGTTGCGTACGTTAGCTTAACACTACTGTTATCAAACCGTTTCTTGGTGTTTACAGGGGCATTACTCTGAACTTCGAAATTCGAACTTCGGATCGCCCCGTCACTATCTTGCGAATTAGCAACACGTCGAGAGCAAAAGGGACAGCAATAGACGAAGTTCGAATTTCGAAGTTCAGAGTAATATATGCCCCAGAACACCTGCCAATAGTAAACGTCTAACGTAAGCCTTCAAGAATGCTTGCAAACAAGGGTACAGCCATGTTTTGCAAGCATTCTTGAAGCAGACGCACGTCTCAACCATTCGTCTCCACGCGACTCCCGCCACTGACAGCACTGCCATGTCCGCTTAGGGGTCTCGTTGAGACGTGCGACTGTGTTAGTGCGACTTTTCGAAAGTTTTTTACTGTGGCTGTACTATTTAGTTATATTTATACTACTGCTTTTCGGTGAAGGAAAACATCGTGAGGAAACCTGCACACACCTGCAAAGCAATTTGTCGATGTGTGCAAAGTTCCCAATCCGCACTGGGCCCGCGTGGGAGCTATAGCCCGAACCCTCTCATTGTGAGTGGAGGCCTGTGCCCAGCAGTGGCACGTATATAGGCTGGATTTTTTTTGTACTATTTATTTATATGCTACATGCCGTCCGTTCGCTAGGGTAACTATAAGTAATATATTTTATTTGTACGGTATGAAACTACTATTATTTGGACTTTATACTTTTTACTATACCCGACCCAAAAAAGGGTGTTTTGTTTTTGAAGTCTACCGGTCTGTATCGTTCTATTTATTTTCATTGTCTATGACCCGATCAGATAACCCTATTTTAATATAGTTATTGTTTTATTTGAAAGCTGATGATTCTTAGCTAGTTTTCATTCAAATCTGACAAAACAATATCGGATTTATTATTAGTATCTTTTGTACAGTTATTCACCTTATGGCGTCAGTCACACGAGAATAAATGCGTACGCAACACCGTACCTTAATTACCCCGTAAGAAAGATCAATGGGCTGTAGGGCCTTTTGCGACACACGTTGCGGAACCAAAGTTGGTGCCACTATCGCTCATTGTTAAAGGCCACGGTGTGGGCCCGCAGCCCGCGGGGCCGTGGCGAAACCCGCAACGGAACCTAGATGCGGGACACGTGTGGGACGCAAACAAACAATACAAACGCTAATAGGGATGTGGGTAATCATTGCTTAATTCTTAGGGTTCCGTAGGCACCTCAATAGGCAAAAAAGCCGGTCAAGTGCGAGTCGGACTCGCGCACCGAGGGTTCCGCACAAACGAGCTAAAAGGATCGAGTCCTTTGGAACACTACTTGTAGGTATGTAAATAGTTCGTAAATCACGGGAATACAATATGAACAAAATCCAGTATAAACTGACACGCAATAAGTATGCACTTTAGTACTTAGTGAGTATCACTTTATACTGGACTTATTTTTTACGTGATCTAACTACAAATTAACGGTTTTCGGATTTTTTCCTGTAGGTACTTGTGTTATAAGACATTGCTTCTTGCAAAATTTCATGATTCTAAGTCAACGGGAAGTACCCTATAGGTTTTGATTCCCTTGCGATTCCCTTCAATATGCGGCATAAACGGCCGTATCTTTTGAATGCGTTGAGTTAGATGTTTGATTTTTTCACTGATCCAAGGGATTGCAGACTTAAGTATTTAATATTAATTTCAACTTGATACCTCCACGCGTTCCTGAGAAAAAGGGTCTTGACAGACACACAGACAGACAGACAGACATACAGACGGACAACAAAGTGAACCTATAAGGGTTCCGTTGTTTCTTTGAGGTACGGAACCCTAAAAACGGAAGACTTGTAGAATCACTCGTGTCTATCTGTCCGTCTGTCACAGCTTTTGCACCGAAACTACTGGACAGATCAAGTTGAAATGTGGTACACATATGTAAGTCGGTGACCTGAACACGGACGTGTCATCATCATCATCATCATCATCATCAGCCTATAGTAGTCCACTGCTGGACATAGGCCTCCCCCAATGAGCGGACGTGTAACGTAAATTAATTAATTTTAAATATGGAAGCCACTATTGGGGGGTAAATGGGTCAGTTAGGTTCAAAATTGTCCCTTCTGTTCCTAAAAGTTAATGACGTGGTAGTTTTTAACTCATATAATTTAGATTCAGGCCAAAACTACACCAGACCCCCATTACGCGGATATATCCTAATCCGAAAAATTTTGTTTCAGTCAGCTTTCAGTTAATTTTCTGGAACAGGAGAGACAACTTTTGTTTCTGTGACTGTGTATGACCCAAATTAGAAAATTTGAAAAAAAAAATTTGCAAACTATTCCGTGTGACATATCATATGAAACGGCTCTTTGTTAGAATCTCAAAAATATATTTTTTATAATTTTAAGATAAATAGTTTTGAAGTTATTTTAGAAAATAGACGAAAATTGACCTCCCTTATCTCCAAAACTACTAGGCCTAGCATTTAAAAAAAATACAGAAAATAGTTCTTTACCTATAAGTTACAGGAAAACCTATAAAGAGTCTATAGTATTTAGTTACCACAAAAAATTTTGGGTCAGATTTAAAAAAAAGTTATGGAACTTAGTTAATTATGACATGTCATGTCATGTATGGAACTTAGTCAAAAAAAAATATGTACGGAACCCTCACTACGCGAGTTTAACTCGCACTTGTCCGGTTTTTCAAAGAATATGTACTGACGTGTTCTTGGATCATACTGAAATACCTAATTTTTCGGTCAGTGAGATCGAAAATGAATTAGAAATAGGACGCAAATTGAGAAAGAATAGAGGTATAGACGCGGTTAGACTAACCTAGCGGTCCCGGGTTTGAATCCCGATATGGGCAAATATTTGTGTGATGAGCGCGTGTATTTGTTCCTGAGTCATGGATGTTTTCTATATATTTAAGTATGTATTTCTCTATATAAGTATGTGTATCGTTTCCTACAGTCTGTACCAATCAACTTGTCTTATTTGGTAAACAACTTTCTAACCTCAAAATGCAATTTTTTTAGCTGAAACAGCTATTTTAAATAAAATAAAGCAATCCCAGACGATATATTGGCTAAGCGATCCCCAAATTTCTCAATTTGCATTATTTACGATAAAAGAGCTGTTTCGGCCAAAAAAGATGCATTTTGAGGTTAGAAAGTTGTTTACCAAATAAGACAAGTTGATTGGAACAGACTATAACCCATATTAGTACAAGCCTAGAGCTTAGTTGGGGACTAGGTCAATTTGTGTGAGACTGTCCCTGATGTTTATTTATTTGTTTTATTTTTATAGTAGACAGAAAGTTATTATGTAGTAAAAAAGAGGTCGCGGGAAACCGCTGGATGACAGCAGCAGAGGACCGGTCGTTGTGGAAAACCTTGGGGAAGGCCTTTGTCCAGCAGTGGACGTCTTGCGGCTGATGATGATGATGATGATGATGATAAAAGAGGACTAGTTGTAAGACCCGGTAGATTTCATTCTTTTTGTCATTAATGGGTGGAGTTCATAATTTTTGTATGAAACTCTGTTGTGCGACGAAAATTAGCCGTTTTTTCGCCTTCGTTGTTTGTATGGTTAATTACGCTCAACTGTTTGCTAATTGGATCCAACTTTTTGAACCGTACCCTAATCTTGTGTACTAATAATAGAAATCGAATTTGAGTTCGTATGTCACTGTTGTATCTGTTATACAAGGTGGGCCAAAAGAAATCACCCTATTGGAAGATGCTCTCATTTTTGCAAATGGTCGCCAATGTCAAATCTGTTTTGACATTTGTGGACTTGACAGATGCAAAATACAAGTGAACAAGCCATGGAGCGATACACTCCCCAAGAACGCGGAATAATCGTGTCTATTTTTTTGCGTAACAATTCGTCTGTGGTGTTGGCGCAGCGCGAATTCCGTCGCCGATTCCCCGGCCGTCAGACACCGACTGCGCAAACACTGCGCCGTTTGGCCACCAACCTTGAAGAGTATGGGACCACACGAGACGTTGCCAAGAGTGGCCGGCCCCGGAGCGCCCGTTCTGCCGAGAATATCGCCGCTGTTGCCGAGGATGTCGAGCTGTCGGCGGAAACATCAACCAGACGCCGTGCCACGCAATTAGCCATCAGACGGACGTCCCTAAGGCGAATTTTGGTCAAAGACCTGCGCATGTTCCCATACAAAGTCCAGTCCGTGCATCAGCAGCTGCCTGCCGACCGCCAAACGCGCGTAACCTACGCCCAAGCCATTCTCAATCTCGAGGAAGAAGTGGACGATTTTTCGACCAAAATCATAATGAGCGATGAGGCTCATTTCCACCTCAGCGGGTACGTGAACAAGCAAAACTATCGCTTCTGGGGCACCGAAAATCCACGAGTGATGCACGAGGAGCCATTACACCCGCTCAAAGTGACTGCATGGTGCGCTGTTCACGCTGGAGGAGTCATTGGGCCATTTTTTTTCGAGAATGCCGCTGGCCATACGACAACAGTGGACGGTGCGCGTTATAGGGCCATGTTGACCGAGTTTTTTCTGCCGCAATTGGACGAATTAGGACCGAACGACATGTGGTTCCAACAGGACGGAGCAACGGCACACACTGCGCGAGCCACAACCGATATTCTGAAGGCGGCGTTCCCGGGTCGCCTCATCTCTCGTTTTGGCGATTTGCACTGGCCCGCAAGATCACCCGATTTAAGCGTTCCAGACTTTTTTTTGTGGGGTTTTTTGAAGTCCCGTGTTTACGTGAACAAGCCCGAGACTCTGGAAGCCCTCAAGGACAACATTCGACACGAGTGCGAGAATCTGTCGCCCGAAGTTCTCGCCAAAGTGATGAAAAATGCCATAAAACGAGCCCGTATGACAATCAATTGTGACGGCGCCCATTTGGCCGATATAATCTTCTCGACTTGACCAATAAAATTCTAAAGGTTTAAATTAATATAATAAAAAAACAGAATCCAAGTTTTTCATTTAGAAAAAAAAAGAGAGTCAAACAACATCGGATGACTTCTTTTGGCCCACCTTGTATGTTCGCAGCCTAACCGCTGAAATTTGATGAAATTTGGTATGGAAATGTGACGTTCTCAATATAAAGGGACCTTATGGAGGAAGGCAGTTACGCTCTTCTTATTCTTGTAACTATACGAATACTATAGTAACAGTTCTAAAAACGGCGTAACCGCCTGCCTCCATAAGGTATCTTTATGTTGAGAACGTCACAAATTGTATTAGTCCCAAAGAGAGATGAAATTTGATATTTCCGCAAATACTATACCTAAACTATTTTAACGCAGTCACGAGCAAAATCTTTAAAGTTTTAAATGCTCGGTATGGCAACCCTAGGATTGAGTGAGAGTAACGACCGCCTACGAGTTCGAAACTGGGCTAAATCTATAGCCTTTTTTACGCTTTGTTAGTAAATGTGTGGCGTAGGACGACGCTCACGTTATCTACGGCGCCCGAAAAGATATGCGACGGTCTCAATATAAAGGGACCTTATGGAGGAAGGCAGTTACGCTCTTCTTGTTCTTGTAACTATACGAATACTATGGTAACAGTTCTAAAAACGGCGTAACCGCCTGCCTCCATAAGGTCCTTTTATATTGAGAACGTCACATAATGGTTGCATTAGTAGGTTGGTTATGAAATACGAAAAATATGGAATTGTTATTTGTTATGCAAGGCTGCAAAGATGTTATTTGGCGCGAGAGCCAGTATTGATTCCCGAGTCAGCGAAGGATTCTAAAATTGAACCACGAGTGCAGCTAGTGGTTCAAAAATAGAATCCTGAGCGTAACGAGGGATTCAAGGCCTCGAGAATCAAATAACTTTGCTGCCGTGCGATACGCAAAATTTTTCACCTCGCCGTAGCTAGGAAAACACTTGGTGTTGGAAAAACATTTACACATTTTTGTTGTGGCTAGCGGTTAAAGTGGACTTTACGCAGAATGGTTAAAGGATCGCAACTAAAATAAATAAAAAAATTAACTGGAAGTAAAAGCTTTTGAATTGAAATGGTTTTCGCACTGTTTATATACGCAATCTTTTTCAAATAGTTGAATCATGGAGCGTTTCTTCTGGCATAATTGTGTTACATTAATAAAAAGAAGATTTCATATATATATATATATATATATATATATATATATATATATATATATATATATATATATATATATATATATATATATATATATATATATACGAAATAAATTAAAGATAGTTGAATGTAAAGGTATAATACTTCTACCATTATCGCCCTATTTACGGAATTTTAAAAGGTTTATTTAAATTTTGTTTTTACCGTCGCAAAACAGAATTCTGAAATTTCATTGAGAGTGAAGCGGTATAATGAAATCGAATTTAACTCTATTTGGATCCATGCCACCGCAAGCCGGTGCATAATTGAATTGAAACGATGGCGCCGATCGCGGTTTCAGAACCAATTGATGTATTCGTAATGAAAGAGAATTTAATATAACGCTTCATTCGGAAACTAGCTGGTAACTGTGCCATAGGTTCATATATTTATAACATTCATTGCCAGTAATTTGATCTTGAATCTATAATTAGCTAGAGCTGAAGTTAGAAAACTTAACCGCGCTGTTACCTTATTTTATGCGCTAAACGCATTGTCGTTGACGCGCACTATTTTATTACGTATAAAGTGAATCGTTATGCATTGTTTTTTACGTTGAACGCAACAACAATCGCAGCGTTTGCCGCAGGGCGTCTTTCGCAGCGCTTTAATCTATGGTTGATAATGAATGGAAAAACTCCCACATGATTGGTAAAAAGTGGCAAGAGCAAGAGCTTATTATATACAAGCTTCTGCCCACAATATCGTCCGCACACAGTCACGGAAACAAAAGTTGTCTCTCCTGTTCCAGAAAGTTAAGGACTTAAACCAAATTTTTCGGGTTAAGGTATATCCGCGTAATGGGAGTCTGGTGTAGTTTTGGCCTGTATCGAAATTATATGAGTTAACTCCCACGTCGTTAACTTTTAGGAACAGAAGGGACAATGTTGAACCTAACTCTGTGTATGACACATCCCGTGACCCATCCATGTGGTAATCCGGGGTATAGCTCCGTGCCGCCGTTTCAGCGTGAAAGAGTACAAACATATTAGCATACATAGACACATACACACACACTCGCATTTATAATAGAAGTGGGATAATGGTCGTAATGTCAAGCGGCAAATAGATTAAAAACAGAAACTATTCTAGTGCACCTAAGTGCATCCTCGTCTTGAAATCTTGGAAGGAGAAACTTGCATCGTTTCGCTCTAAATCTATTGAAAATTTATAACGGAACGCTGTTCATTTCGCGTTCCAACGTCAACGGTTTAGCGTTGCACGTTTTGTTCGAGTGGTGTGCGATCTATTAACCAAATCCACGTCTCCGAGTAGACTCGAGAATATGAATACGTCTGTGCCGTTGAAATTCATTTGTAAAGTGTTCTCACATTACAAAACTCTCTTGGCCATAATGCTATGCATTTAAATCATCGGACAGTTATTTTTTTTTATTAATGAACGGCGAAAGTAAACGAGCACTCATGCTTCCTGATGGTAAGTAGGATCTGAGACACCTTCATTTGCAAGGCTTCAAAGACTTCAAAACTTCAAATCCGCTTCCCACCCTGAGGACAGATAGTGGCACATTTGGCAGCATTTGCCAAATATTGATCTTACATCTCTCTCATTTGACATGCCGAGTGACAGAAGCAACGAGAATATTTGACAAATAATAGCCAAGTGAAGTGCCACCATAAGGGCCTGTACACAAAACTGCGATGCGACGTCGCAGGTTTTTGCGACCTACCACTTTCTGCGCACTTTATTATACATTTCATTACATTTGCGTCGCAGGTTTTTGCGATGCGACGTCGCATCGCAGTTTTGTGTACAGGCCCAAAATCTAGGAGCTTTCTGCGCAGTTTACTATACATTTCATTACATTTGCGTCGCAAGTTTTTGCGATGCGACGTCGCATCGCAGTTTTGTGTACAGGCCCTAAGAAGAAACGCCTCTATGCTAACCTTGTAAATATTGTTGTTTTCAAGAGTCAGTTCACTATTACGAAACCGTAACGTAATGTGTTTAAATAATTCAACAGAATACGCAACATATATACCATAATGCTAATGACAAAGTTTCTTCACAATTCACCGGTTTCATAACTGTCTAGAATATAATATTGTCTAGATTCGATGCTCCGATCTGCTGCTGGTTGCTGTCCGACTATTTCTCGATCATGCTTTTGCATAATTTTATTTGAATATATTTTAATGTCGCTTTGAATTAGAATATTTTGAAGAGTCGCGAGTATGAATGGAAATACATTAAATTTGAATACGTCGTGAAATAGTTTATTTTAATTTGAAATGTATATAAGTCGTTTCAAAACTACCAAGAATGAACCGAATGTGCTTGTAATAAATTCAGGTTTTTGGTTGAAATCGAACTACCTTTAAAAGGACTGCACTGCCACAATCATAGGTAGCTTTTATGAAACGACCTTTATACATGATTAATGAATTTCAGCTAGACTAAAACTGTCTCGTTACATTTTTAGAAGGACGGATTTTAGACTGAGCCTATTCTTTGTTTCTATAATGCATAACAATAAAACCCTTTTGTTTATTTTATGACTTTTATGACTTAAGGTACAATGACTGTGTTTCCCTGACCCTCCCATTCAGGTTATAATGAGGAGTGTACATTTACGGTATAATTGAGGTAAAGCTGCCTTCGCGTCTTTATATATCACCGAAATAACTACGTGGTACCTACAAGCAACCTGCTTTATAAGCATTTATTGGGTCATAAAATGCCTTTTTTAAATTGCATTGCTCATTTCTTATTGGTATTTGTTGTGGAGTTATGTTGAATAATTTATTATTCGCTAACGTTTAACGCCCGGCTTCGTCCATAGTTTTGTGCCTTTTCCAGTTTTTGAAGTTCCCTTATGATTTTAGATTAAGCCGATTTAGAATGCTATAACCCGTCGATTTCAAAATAATATCAATTTATTTTACAAATACAATATATTTAAACTAATTTAACTAAAAATCAAAAATCAAACTAAAACTACAATAAGTATTTAGATAATATTTATGCCGACCAATAAATAGAAACAATTCCTCAATCTATAATATGTTGGGTTGCTTTTATTCTTTTATATAAAAAAGAATTTAGTACGACAAATTTTTTTTTGGACGGACCTACGTAGTTAGCCTCTGACGGCTTTGACTACTTCACCGGAGGGGGGTACGACATCGTATTTCCCTACACAATATATCAATCTTTTATCTCTGAATTTCCATAAGATAAAATAAATCACTGCTACATATGGCGCTGTTCATGTTATCAATAAATCGACCCACGAGAACCAATACGCCGACGCTTTCAAAATGTTCCAAATTGAACCTACACCAATTGAAATTTGTCGTGTTTATCAATATTTAGCCCACTCATGTGCCCAATAGTTGGTAATAACCTGACCTTCTGAGGCAATCGGGCCGCGTCCGCCCGAGTGTCGGGGTTACGCAACTGACTGTACCTCTGCCTTGGTATTGGGTTGTGGCGGGGAGGAGCAGAGGGACTGCGTCACAATCCCAAGCTCAGCTCAGAATCGAAATTCATAGATACTTTGGCAGCGTAATACTTTCTCTTGACTTTATCCCAAATGTAGTGCACAGGAGATCTGAAGGTTCAATTAAAAAATCTAAAAGGGTAAATAAACGTAAAGGGCAATGGAAAGAGATATGCTTGGAGTTCCTCTGCGAGATCGAATCATGACTAAGAAGATCCGCAAGACTACTAAAGTTACTGAGACGTATCTCTGAGAGATGCAAACCTTAAGTGGCAATGGGCTGGGCACTTGCTCATAAATCCGATGGCCGCCGTTGAATGACGATGAGGGTCGCAGGAAACAGCTGGTTGCGAGTAGGAAAGGACCGATCACAGTAGACATGGGTAAGGTCTATATCCAGTAGTGGACGTGTTTTGGTTGAAATGATGATGATGAAACCTAAAGGTAAAGCTAGGTAGGAGACTGGTGAAAGAGAGGCAAGATAAAACTGTCGCTTAATATCTTTGTATTGGATTAATCGAAGTATTTATTTCGTGTGCGAGATGAGACGAGAGACCAAGATGCGTATACTCATATGTAAAGTGACGGTAATCCTGTATTGGTTTCTTAGATAGTTATGAGTTAGGCTGGGTCGGTCCGTCTTAGGCTGGTCTACCTCCGGTGGTGTCAATGTGACGTACCGTTTTGTGGGACCCTGTAAGTCGAGACGTTATGCAAAGCAAACCTATCTAGACTGATCTCTGTTCCGATTTAGGAATGCATTCCTCGCTTATCTAGCTCGTTTGAAAACGAATGCGAGGAAGCTGTTACTAATTGCTTGTGACTTAGTCACTCACTTGTTGAAGAGAGACGCACTTGGTCACAAGCGATAGCTTAATAAGCTGTCATAGTTTTGTTACCAGTGTTACCAGTTGCCATATGCAGATTTCTAAACAACCTACTGTTTTAACAGAGATCAGATTGAAATTAAACAAAGCTGTGACATTGGTTTCCATCGAGTGCTAGTATGTCGTTGGAAGTCGTTATTCAATGTGTATGTCTGAATTATTTTAATATTTTTAACAGAATAGCTGCGATAATCTCATTGTGTTTTTAAAAGAAAAAGGGGGTTTTCAGTAAACTTCATAAATTCCCGAGTTTGGGATCTTTACATTGGCTGGTTTCGTTATTATTTAGTATCCATTGTAGAATCGAACACGCCATTTGCATTATTTTTCCTGTGTGTAAGGTGTAATATTGTACCTCCGATACTTGGTTCCGTGTTCCTTTTCTTTTGATTTGTAGCTTATTTTCATCTTTTTACGTATGTCTTGATCATCTTGCGGGCGCGATCTTCAGCCGCCGCGCATGATTTTTCTTATTAACGGTTATTTAGATTCAGCTCGTAGTCAATTTATTCCTAAAATTGGGTCTTTACATTAAACCGTTTGGTAAATATAACATACTAAATAAAACCGACCGACTTCGGGAGCTTCTATTTCTCTTAAGAAATAAAATTGCGCGATGAAGCAGGCTTCTAGAATACTTACGTACTTTTTCCTCTTGGATTCTTGTTATTATAATATTATTTCCTCGTTTACGTCTGATATTTTGCACTTTTTGTTTATTTTCATACATTTGATAATATTGTTATTTTCGTTGTCAAGACAGCGGGCAGAGACAATATATTAGTTTTCATGCTGTACCATGGAGTAAATATTATTGTTTTGCTATAGAAATGCTACCTGGCATCTGTAATTTTGTAATTTTATGAATTTAGAATTAGTCATTAAAAAAAGCTAGATCACCAGGGTATATAAACGCTGGCTCTGACTAGAGCGATCAGTTCTCTCTTCGGTTCCTGAAAAGGAAGTTTGAAATCGGCCTTGTGCGGGGCCAAGTAAGGCCCCGCACCCTAAGAAGCCCTACGTTAAGAAGTCTCTACGTCCTGCTCTTCGAAAAAGTATCACTACGCTCCGTACCTACTCCTAGTCATTCTACGTGTACTCTCACTTCGGTTGGCATCTCTGGAAGACTCCACTCCTGCCTACTCCTGTGCCTGAGCTCCAAGTCGCGGGCTCCTATCTTCGTGCTGCTTCATTGGTGTTCATCCTGGGCACCCCTACGGACACTCTCCCACCTACGTGACACTACCTTATCCTACCTACCTACTCCCTTCTCCTTCTTACTTCCGGCTAATCTTTTACCCTGGTGATTTCTCGTGTTAGGTTATTTTAGTTAATATTCTACCGGTAATTCTGTGAAACATAGTCATACATACTAAGTGTTAAATAAATTTCCTTTTCCTATTATTTTGCTTACTTTCTTTTTCTCTAAAGTTTTCTTCAACGTCTGTTATCTGATCTTCTGAGCCTTCGGAAGATCACGTAACACGACAGTTTTGGCGCCCAACGAAATCAAATTATTTAGCACTTTTTCAAAATTCTAAAACCACACTTCCACTAGTGTATAAAGTTTTTATTTTCTTTAATCTTGTATTCCGGCCTTAACGTTACCTTTTGCTTCTTAGTTTCACAGAGTTACCATATCTCGCCCTAACCAAATACGTAATTGTCTAGAAGCCCTTTTCCTACAATTTAATTTCTTTAAAAAAAAAAACCTTATATTTAATTTATAACTTTAATACTTTTTAGTGTAAGTTTTCACTATCGCGTTTCATCTCTATCTCCTTTCCTCCTTCCTGTGTTCATTCTTGTATATAACTTCAATTTCTAGAGCGGTTGGCCAACTCTGTAAAAAAGCCATATGGTCAAATTTATCTTTCTCTTGTAGTAGGTCTACCCCTACCACAAATTCTTTTTCACTTGTGATAGGTCTACCCCTATCACAAATTTCTTTCTCTAGTCGCCTCTAAATCGACTAGGCCTGTAAATAATAATTATCATCTTTGAATATAAACTTTTTTTCCCTTTCCTTGTGGAGCGGCTGACTACTCCCTCATAAAAAAGCCTTAGGTCATAGCGAGGAATTCCATAGGAGTGTGCATCAATGTATTTGAATCACATCCCCTTCCTTTGAAAGAGACGAATAGATGCGTGATTATGTTAGTGATGTATGATAGGTTGGAAGTTCCTCGATGTATATACCTTTTTTCCCTTTCACTTCTTCCTCATACCATTTCTCATTTTAAAGTCATTGTCTACTCTACTCACTCTACTTTTTATTCATCTACATTTATCTTAAAAAAAAAAAACTTTCCGTTTACAGCACGATAAAGTTTTTTTTTCCTGGGGTTTTGGGGTAATGTAATATTGTACCTCCGATACTTGGTTCCGTGTTCCTTTTCTTTTGATTTGTAGCTTATTTTCATCTTTTTACGTATGTCTTGATCATCTTGCGGGCGCGATCTTCAGCCGCCGCGCATGATTTTTCTTATTAACGGTTATTTAGATTCAGCTCGTAGTCAATTTATTCCTAAAATTGGGTCTTTACATTAAACCGTTTGGTAAATATAACATACTAAATAAAACCGACCGACTTCGGGAGCTTCTATTTCTCTTAAGAAATAAAATTGCGCAATGAAGCAGGCTTCTAGAATACTTACGTACTTTTTCCTCTTGGATTCTTGTTATTATAATATTATTTCCTCGTTTACGTCTGATATTTTGCACTTTTTGTTTATTTTCATACATTTGATAATATTGTTATTTTCGTTGTCAAGACAGCGGGCAGAGACAATATATTAGTTTTCATGCTGTACCATGGAGTAAATATTATTGTTTTGCTATAGAAATGCTACCTGGCATCTGTAATTTTGTAATTTTATGAATTTAGAATTAGTCATTAAAAAAAGCTAGATCACCAGGGTATATAAACGCTGGCTCTGACTAGAGCGATCAGTTCTCTCTTCGGTTCCTGAAAAGGAAGTTTGAAATCGGCCTTGTGCGGGGCCAAGTAAGGCCCCGCACCCTAAGAAGCCCTACGTTAAGAAGTCTCTACGTCCTGCTCTTCGAAAAAAGTATCACTACGCTCCGTACCTACTCCTAGTCATTCTACGTGTACTCTCACTTCGGTTGGCATCTCTGGAAGACTCCACTCCTGCCTACTCCTGTGCCTGAGCTCCAAGTCGCGGGCTCCTATCTTCGTGCTGCTTCATTGGTGTTCATCCTGGGCACCCCTACGGACACTCTCCCACCTACGTGACACTACCTTATCCTACCTACCTACTCCCTTCGCCTTCTTACTTCCGGCTAATCTTTTACCCTGGTGATTTCTCGTGTTAGGTTATTTTAGTTAATATTCTACCGGTAATTCTGTGAAACATAGTCATACATACTAAGTGTTAAATAAATTTCCTTTTCCTATTATTTTGCTTACTTTCTTTTTCTCTAAAGTTTTCTTCAACGTCTGTTATCTGATCTTCTGAGCCTTCGGAAGATCACGTAACACGACAAAGGTTGTCTGCATTTATCCTTGTAGATCGTCAATGATATGCATGTCTAATCCATAAGTGTCCTTAGTTACATCACGTATGTATTCGCAATGAGGTTCATTATTCTTCTAAATCTTTTCCTCGTTTCTTTGGTGTATGATTTAACCATGATCCTTCCAATTCCGAAGGTCTGTAGAGCTGACAACGTTTTTGTGGCTCGGTAATGCTAAACTGGTCTGTAACGAATGAGATGCATTGATGGACAAGAGATCTTTATACTTGCTGGTGTAACAATGACACGGAAGATGAGCATTGTGAAAACATTTAAACTGTGTTATGTCATTGGTTTGATATTTAAATAGGGCATATTTATTTTGGTACTTTTATAAACCTCTCAACTTCCTCTCAAAAGAATGCAATAACACCTATATCAGTAGGGTATGACGAAGATTTGAAAGAGTTAATTGGTCTGAGTTATTCCGTTTCCAAAATTGATTCGCTTATTTCTATAATGACATTAGTATATATATAATCAATATACACTTGTTGTTTTCGAATTAGCAAGAGTAGTTCATTTCTCAATGAAGGCATTTGCACGGGGTACTAATCATAAAATTGCCGCCGGGATGAAACACGCGCACGCTAGATGGTTAAACAATGACTTCTGTACATATTAGGTTCGCTATTCTTCTATTATATTGGACTAAATTCTTCCCATGATAATTGTTTTGATTAATTATGTGTTTTTGGGTTCATAGTTATCATCAATTTCTCAAATTGTCAAAAGAAAACGATTAACATTGCTTTGGACCGAAATTTGGATCTTAAATAATGGTTACTTAACACTGCTGCCCGTTGAGTATTTGTTTATCACTCAATCATTTGTCTGGCCGTCGACTGAACAGAAAAGTTTGATTTCAAAGACACTACTTTTTTCTGAAGAATGAAAGTGACTGTTGACGATTGTTGGAATTTAAAAAGATCCAAAGATGAGATACTAATGTTATTTTGTAATAAACTGAATAATGATGCGGTTGTTGAAAGTTATTAGCCTTTTTAGATGTCAGATGCTGACATACCGATGAGTATTGTATAGAAGTGCTAAGTTTCAAAGAACGCAGATTTCTAAAATGACTGATACGTTAAAGTACTGGGGTTTGGTAGTCTTGTGGGTAGGATATGAATTATGGTAATTTGTTAGTAAATGTGTAAGTTTTAAATTTAACATTTTTAATCATTAATAATGTAGTTACACAAACCATTTAAAGTGCTAATAATAATTTACTACCATGAAGGAAGTGCATTCCTACTTTTAGAAATAAAATCCGTTTTCCTGAACAAACTTATAATTTATACAATACATAATGTTGACCTAGTTGTTATATGACTGTTTGCTCTGGATTCGCCGCTTTTCAGTTTCTTTCGAAACCGTATAATGCAGCAAAATGCTGAAATGGAAAAAGTTATTCAGGTGTTCGATGATATTGTGCAAGAAAAATATATGCGAAAAACTTTACATTATATGGGAGTTTTTTATGAAGTCACCGTATAATAATGGTTTTTATTTACATTCAAAAATTACTTTATATTGATGGTTTATGCGTGGGCCACACCGGATGCGTTGCGTAGACGTGCACGTGCGCGTTCGCGTTCCACTGCGTTGTATAGCTGCGTCCTCATGTGAGGATTCATACTATACAACGCAGTGTAACGCGAACGCGCACGTGCACGTCTACGCAACGCATCCGGTGTGGCCCAGGCTTTAATGGTTTTACTTTGGAACCTTATGCTAGGACCATTTCGAAACGCTTCCACCATTTTACCTAAAAAGCAACGGTGTTCACACTGTTCTGGTGTAAAGGAAAAGACAGCCGAGCCCAGGGTTAGCAATAAATTTTAAAGTTAAAGTTAATCTGGCTATTTGTTTTGCAAACCATTTTACATAAAACATACATCAAACACAGCTGTAGATGTGCCCAGCAGTACTTTTAGCCCATCTTGTATCTATATCGTAATCACATTGTTGACGTTATGACGACTCTTATTTACTTGACAGTAAGAGCTACTATGACGTGAACAATATAATTACAATATAAAGGACTTAAAACATATAATGGCCCCTCTCCACGATGACCCATCATGGGCCACCGTAAGGAACAAGAACACTGTTTCTCGTCCTAACGTATAAATGCATCCCTTACTTTGACCCATGATGGGTCATCGTGGAGAGGAGCCATAATAGCTATAAAATGGAACGATTTTTTTTTTTTTTGTTTGGTTTGGGGAAAACTTTTACCTATTATAATTTTGCAGTTCTTGGATACTGGGTGTGTCATAAGCATTTACATAGTGAATAATATATTATGACTTGTTGTTATTAAGTGAATATGGATACGTGTACCAGTCTGTCATAACATAATCCACGGGTACCAGTACAGTCACGGGTCTATATCGGTGGCATAATCGTTGTTTGACCTAATGTATCGTTCGGTCGAAAACTATTTTTTTTCCAATTGAAAGGTTTTTTTTGCAGAATTGTTATAAAACTAACCTAACCTAACTAATCTACACAACAGATATTTATTTAATCCTGAAATTTGAGCCTAAAGGGGTGGTAGGCAAAAATATTTTCGACCGAACAATACATTAGGTCAAACAATTTTATGCGTGTCGACGGGATTCCGTACAACGATACTTGAGTCTTATGCTAAATAAAAATATTTCATTCATTAATTTAATTCATTCATTCATCATCATCATCATCATCAGCCGCAAGACGTCCACTGCTGGACAAAGGCCCTTCCCCAAGGTTTTCCACAACGACCGGTCCTCTGCTGCTGTCATCTAGCGGTTTCAAGCGACCTTTATCAGATCGTCGGTCCTTGATTCATTCATATTCCTTTTTATTCATAATACTGTATTAATTTGTCTATGTCTTCTAACTCGTCTGTAAATAACAATATAAAAAATAAATTATATACATTGGTATCCTTATTTGTGATGCCATTTTATCTAATTATCTACAAGCGTGAACCTTAGACCTTCCACACGAAAATAAAGCGCGAGACGTCGATTTGCGGAAACCCAGCCCGCTATAAAAAGAATACAAAAATAACATAGACCTTTTCTTTCGCAGCGAACAATCAATAAGCAGCGCTCGCGCCTCCGTGATGGTGTACGACGACAGCTTGAAGCGATGGGTGCCGTCGGGCAGCAGCTCGGGGCTGTCCAAGGTCCACATATACCACCACACGCAGCACAACACCTTCCGCGTCGTCGGGAGGAAGCTCAACGACCACGAGGTAAGCGCATTTCTCTTACTGCAAGATCTGCGATATTGGTAACATGATCCAATAATTACCCAAAAACTCCCGCCTAGTGTGGTTGCCGCTTGAGAACATTGTAGTCCTAGCTGTCGCGTCTAAAAAGTTTTGAAAATCTATAGACGCGGTAGCGGTACGCAAAGGTATGGAATCTAAGGAGCTAGGGTTTCTTGTATAGTACAAATTGATTACAATAGCATAAACTTCCAACTGCGTTTAGTTGCATCACGACCGTTCTTTGCCCGTGTTCACCAGTAGGATATAAAAATAATACTGTTTCCGCTTCGCTTTTGCGTTGCGTTCCTCCTTGCCCCTCCTTCCTTGCAACTTTAAGGCTGTCGAAAGAAAGTTTGGCTATCTACA
Organism: Tortrix viridana; assembly: GCA_963241965.1. Lineage (NCBI taxonomy): Eukaryota > Metazoa > Arthropoda > Insecta > Lepidoptera > Tortricidae > Tortrix > Tortrix viridana. Next base: position 2,429,627 of record OY725197.1, on the reverse strand, counting down.
TAATAGGAAGAGATTATGTGCCCCTTTGGATCTGTTTTGTGGAAGCTTAATTAACGAATAGTTCTAACCTTTTCTAGAATTACATTAGCAACAGACTACTGCTAATGCTACACTTAAAATACTACAAGCACCCAAGATGGCTTCTTTGTTTTACTATTATTGTCAATTCTTAGGTATTCCGCGTTCACATAGTGTTCATCTCACTTGTTCAAGTCTTTGTTATACGACTGTCAATCGCATCTCCTGTCACTTGTTTCGCAATTAATCACTACAGTACAGTCCAATCCGAATTTTCATCGATTTTCTATACAAAAACAAAAAAAAATAACGATCTATAGCTGGGGTTCGAACCCGCAGTCTTTGCGTAGTAGGACAACGCTCTAACCATCAGTCTATTTAGACGGCGGCCGCACCGAACATACGAACACGAACCAAATTGCGCGGGATTTTTTATTGCGTATATAGAACTTGAGCCGTGGTAGCCTAATGGCTTGATCTGCCAACTCTTAAGAAGAGGGTCGTGGGTTCGAACCCGGGCTCGCACCTCTAAGTTTTTCGGAATTTATGTGCGAAATGCAATTTGTAAATTTACCATGAGCTTTTCGGTGAAGGAAAACATCGTGAGGAAACCTTCACACACCTGCAAAGCAATTTGGCGGTGTGTGCGAAGTTCCCAATCCGCACTGGGCCCGCGTGGGAACTATAGCCCAAACTCTCTCATTGTGAGTGGAGGCCTGTGCCCAGCAGTGGAACGTATATAGGCTGGATTATTATTATTATAGATGTTTATCGTTATAAGTAGGATATATAGTACTTCATTTCACTAGCTTATTATATCCCTGTGATTCTAGGTGGTGATAAACTGCGGCATCGTCCGCGGGCTCAAGTACAACCAGGCCACGGCGACGTTCCACCAGTGGCGCGACGCGCGGCACGTCTACGGGCTCAACTTCTCCTGCCGCGAGGACGCCGACAGCTTCGCGCGCGCCATGATGCACACCCTCGAGGTACTGCACTCTGGTCTCTAGCGGGAGATTGCGATGTTCGCGAGATCAGAACAACAAGGACTTATAAAATCTGAAAAATATCTTAAACGAAAGCACATATAACGAATTTAAAAGGAACACTATTACGATTAAGTAGACTTTATTGGTTCTTGAGTTAAAGATGATTAAAAATCTTATACCTATCGAAAATCTGCTAAGATTTATCTATAACTTTAGTCTTTTTGGAGATTGTTGTTTGTGTTTAAGAATGGCGACGGAATGTAGGGACATGAGCATGGTCCGACATGCTCTTGCCCAGTTTTTAACCCCCGACGCAAAAAGAGAGGGGTGTTATAAGTTTAACGTGTCTGTCTGTGTATCTGTGTATCTGTCTGTGGTATCGTAGCTCCCAAACGGATGAACCGATTTTCGTTTACTTTTTTTTGTGTCATAGATAATTTTATCCCGAGTGTTCTTAGCCACGTTTCATGAAAATCTGTTCAGCCGTTTGAAGATCATCAGCTCTTTTCTAGTTGATGGGGGGATCTGATTTTTTTTATTCTTGAAATCTTCTAGTGACGAAGTCCCTCCAGTGAAAATGTATGTGCTTGGAGCCCGTTCAAGGTTTTGCTCATTGCTCAGAGGGTTTTTAGGCGCTGATATCGGGGGTTTTTAACTTGGTTAGGTTATTTAATTTAAGTCTGCAACGATAAAGGTACACTGAGCGACAAGCGTCAAAATACAAGATGTGGTCTGGCCTCGGCGACTCAACATGTTCATCTCTCAATGACTCAGGGATTTTACACGGTGAAGTGCGGTACCGTATTTAGAGTGTCAATTGGCCATACCAACTACTTGACATCCATCGAGGCCACCGCCGCTTGAAGGGGGACCGTAGCTTTTTCTGTATTTATCTGAAATGGTTTTATACATTTGTTAAGAAAATCTCGTTAAAATAAGTAGGAAGGAACAGGTACAGACTTCGACACTCCAATATTTTTATCTCCAGCTTATTTTGTAGAACTGGTCAACTGTAGTAACTCGATTTAAACTGACCTATTTCCGCTAATTACGTACGTGCTATAAACTTGTCGTTGCACTCGTGAAAATAACGGGGAGAAAGATTTTTCTACTTCTATTTCAACAATGTTTGCACGAAAGTAATGAAAATTACCTGGAATGAGATCCGTTCTCGTGCCTAGATCGCATAATCCAGTATCCAGTATCCGTTTTAATTAATGACTAACGAATTCGATATCTATAAATTCACAACATTTTCCATTGATTTGTTTATAAAGTGTCTAATTTCGGTCACTATCGCACGTGCCGTGGCTTCTATTACGTGTTCGTGTTCGCTACTTATTTTCTGTTAGTACGAAATATGAAATGAATTTTTTTAACCATAAATGAGATACAGGGTTAACATTATCTAATGCAGGTAGGTAACTACAAGGTGGGCCAAAAGAAATCACCCTATTGGAAGATGCTCTCATTTTTGCAAATTCGCCAATGTCAAATCTGTTTTGACATTTGTGGACTTGACAGATGCAAAATACAAGTGAACAAGCCATGGAGCGATACACTCCCCAAGAACGCGGAATAATCGTGTCTATTTTTTTGCGTAACAATTCAAAAAAAGAGAGTCAAACAACATCGGATGACTTCTTTTGGCCCACCTTGTATTTAGAAAATATAGGTGTAAGGTGCGACGCATGCGGTTCTGGGATAGGAGTCAATACTCGCCCTAATTTCTGTAGCCCGAAAGTGTGCAGTTTTATGTCGTCATTAGAAAGAAGTGGTTTGTCTACATTAATATTATAAAGAGGATGATGAAGATAATTTCCGGAACTGCTCATCCGATTTCACAAATTGTTAGAATGGATGTTCAGGGCATACTTTAACTTAACTAACTAAACTGAGGCGAAGCGAAAGTGGGTTGCTAGTATTCAGTAAAGAGCTATTCTGCAAGACTGTATGTGACGTTCTCAATATAAAGGGACAGGAGGCAGAGGAGCAGGAGGTTACGCCATTTTTAGAACTGTTACCATAGTATTCGTATAGTTACAAGAATAAGAAGAGCGTAACTGCCTTCCTCCATAAGGTCCCTTTATATTGAGAACGTCACATATTGTAATTGTCTCATATTAATTGTTGCAGATCCTAGCAAACAAACCCAGTGGCAACTCGGCTCCCCCTCCCCCGCAGCCCCCCAATCCGCCCGTTCCTTTTAACGGACACAACAATAACCAGCACTACGATGAAGATATGGGATACAGGTATGAACTTTATTTACATCTGGGGGCAAGGCAGGCGCTGCGTAAACAAGGCCTCTTATTTACGTCTTACTTTGCATAAAGGAATAAACCTGTCATCTTTCGTCGATATAATGCACTTAACAAGATTTCTGTTGCATACATTTTGCATTCCATTTATTATACAGGGAGAATTTGTAATAGTGTCATTAGTGTCACTAAATATATTGACGAAATCAATGACACTACAGCAACTTCTGATGCTGCTAGAAACTATATCCCCGGTTCTGCTTCTGTTTACACCAGGAGTTGCTGGTAGCTGTGTCATTGATTTCGTCAATATATTTGGTGACACTAATGACGGCGGTTGAAACGCCCTGAAATTCACCCATTCTTGAATTATTTAATTAATAATAAAAAGTTAATAAATAACACTAACTAACCTCATGGTCACCATACACTTGAGGTGCATGCGTCAGTTACATTTGACAAGTTGGCATAGAGTAAAAAATTGTAGTAAGGTTGTGATGATGTATTGTTTCTGATGATGCTGATCATGGTTGTCCCAGAACGATGACGCGCGAGGACGCGGCGATCCTCCAGCAGCCGCAGTACCACGCGCCGCAGCCGCACGTCAACTACCCGCCGGCCCAGTACCACGCGCCGCACCATCAGGTACCACCAGTTTTTTTTTTAAATCAGAAATGGGTTTGCGTTTGAGCTCAGTCTCACCTGTTTTCGGATACTGAAAGAAACACATTGAAAGTAATTTCATCGTCATATCAATTGACTTTCGGCTGATACGATGATGATGATGATGTATGTTTTGAATTATCGCAGTTCCCGAGGGAGTAGCGATAAACGACTTATACGCGGACGAAACCGCGGGCAAATGCCAATATACATAGTTTCGATTCATTATGCTAAGTGTTTATTTAATTCAGTTGTTATGAGGACTATCACTTAATTAATTGTAGTAGCTCATACTTAACGAACGAACTGTATTCAAGCATTTCGTATATGGCTACAGTTAGTAATCATTTAGACATCGGCAGTGCATTACAGTACAGTCAGTAGAGTTCAGTATAAAAAACGATTGCTATTGTAAGTACTAGAAAGTTTAAATTCGTCTTTCAGTCTTTATAAATAGTACCATCACCGACATGCGTTTGTCCGCAGCACCAGCAGCCGATCCCCGGGGCGTGTGCGCCGGCGCCGCCGCCGCACGCCGCGCACACGCACACGCTGCCGCACACGCCCAGCCAGCCGGCGCACACGCACCACCGCACCTCCAGGTACACACAGACACACACGTACACTCACACGCAACGCACACGCACACTCACGCGAACACGCACACACGGCATGTAAGGAACATGTAGGGGCATATCCTTGGATTAATATCAATCCAACGTTACCATTGCAGAAAGTTCGCCAAAGTAACTAGCAGCATAGAAAGCAAACATAATTATCTATACCCGAAAAAACATTAATTGGAGTGCGCTTGTTTTGCAGACACTCATTTCATCGAATGTTTCGTTTCGCCGAATTTCAGTTCATCGAAAGCTAAAACCTCATTGTTTTCAGGTTATCTTAAGCATGGGTTACGTAGGTTAGGTTAGACCTGTGACCACCAAAAAATTATAACTCCTTTACGTGGAAATGCCTGTCGATGAAATGAAAATTCGGCGAAGTAAAACATTCTATACGTATGAAATGAGTGTCGGTGATTCAAGGGTAGTTAAACCACATTAATTGGCAAGCACGGAAATTTTCGTGACTCTTTTGAACTAAAAGATAAAAGATATTTATTCAGTAAGTAGGCCGCACGGGCATTTTTACACGTCAAAATCTACCAGCGCTTCCCAAGGTGAGACCGCTGCTGAGAAGAAGCGCCGCAAGAAATTCAACAGTTAGACATTTTTTAAACAGTTAACTTATGACTAGTTATGACAATGATACTAAATACTTATTCTAGCATTATATGAAACTGTAATAATAAAAAATATCTGCGTAGTTCTGCAGGAAAACATGTCAGAATTATTACGGAAAAAATAAAAACTATATATATGAGTATACATATATATATCTAAGCATATGTAACCACATAAAAGAGTTTCGACATGTCTTTTTACATAAACCGTGTCCCCTAGACAAGATACAGCGTTTACATGATTTTTGTGAGGTAGTAAGCTATTAGTTAAATTTCTGGTTTAGGCCAATCATTTTTGTCCGTTAGATAGTCCTCGACCCTATAGTACCTACGCTTTAGACATCAACGACTTTTTCAAGAAATTTTTAAGCGGTGAAAGAGGTAACTCTAAAACTACGTCAGATAATTTATTATAAAAATGAATGCATTGACGTACAAATGATTTATGATTTGAATGATGATTGACGACGCGGTTAGCCTAGTCGGTAGTGACCCTGCCTACGAAGCTAGCGGTCCCGGGTTCGAATCCCGGTATGGGCAAATATTTGTGTGATGAGCGCGAGTATTTGTTCCTGAGTCATGGAATTTTTCTATATATTTAAGTATGTATTTATCTATATAAGTATGTATATCGTTGCCTAGTACCCATAGTACAAGCCTAGAGCTTAGTTTGGGACTAGGTCAATTTGTGTGAGATTGTCCCTGATATTTATTTATTTATTATTTATGATATTTATACTTTACTATGTGAATTCATTGAGTTCCGATGTACTTGGTTGGTGGTGGACAGGAAGTTAGTTGTATGTTTGTCCGGTCCGCAGCGCCCCGATGCCGCCCAACATGTCCCTAACGGCGGCGGGAGGCGCGCCCCCCGCGCCGCCCCCCGTGCCCCCGCACCAGAACCTGCCCGCCCCGGCCAATGTGAGTCCTAATTTCGATTTCTTTTTCCGAATATTAATTTTGTTGTCTATGTCGTGAAGTTATTTTTGAAGTTACGAGTGTTTTGGTTTTATTGATATTAATTTTAAGGCCAAAGTCATTGAAAGTGGTATCCGTATGTGTAACTAGATCTTCCAAATCTTTTGATTTGATTTGATCACGAAAATCAATAAACACAAAACAAGACAAATGTGACGTTCTTAATATAAAGGGAACTTATGAAGGAAGGCAGTTACGCTCTTCTTATTCTTGTAACTATACGAATACTATAGTAACAGTTCTAAAAACGGCGTAACAGCCTGCCTCCATAAGGTCCCTTTATATTGAGAACGTCACAAATAGTGGTATCTCAGACAAAACTCCTGTAGCAAGTGCAGCCATATTACTAACGGGCGAGGATTGAATCTGCTTCGGTTATTGAATTTGAGATACCGCCTATTGGCGTATGAGGGCGGTGTATAAATGTATGACTCATTTTCGTGATGTAATGGAAATAATTACCGTTGTTAATGCAGTAATTTTTGGCAACAGGTCAATTTGTGTTAGATTGTCACCTGATATTTATTATTATTATATTTTTATGCATGTTAAGAAGGCCATCTCATCTCAGCGAAGATGTTTATAAATACGGTCCTTGTTAAACTTTTTAACTCCCGACGCGAAAAAGAGGGGTGTTATAGGTTTGACGTGTGTATCTGTCTGTGGCGTCGTAGCTCCTATACGGATGGTCTGATTTTGATTTAGTTTTTTTTATTAAAAAAGGTGACTTAATCGAGAGTGTTTTTAACTTGGTTTGATGAAAATCCGTTAAGCCCTTTAAAAGTTATAAGCTCCGATCACGATTTTGTCGGGAGTTTTTTGAAATCTTCTAGTGACGACGTCCCGCCAGTGAAAATGTACGTGCTCGGAGCCCGTTGAAGTTTTTGTTCGTTGCTCAGAGGTTTTTTATTTGGGTACTGATCTCGGGGGTTTTTAACCTCGGTTAGGTTATTAATGTTATTATAGTTGGTTATTGTAATTGGTCCGTTTGCAGGGTCCCGTGGCGCCGCCCACGCCGCCTGCGGCCCCGCAGCCACCGCCCATGGTAAGTGTCTAACGATTGATTTTATCAAGTTATCGTCTAGGTTATTGCTACATGCATTGATTTAAAATTAAAGTAAATCGTTTACCGTTGTTGTCGTCCTTTAAGGTAAATGAAAAAATGGGCAATTCGTGCTAGGTGCCCAGTATGTATCTGTCGTTACACATTAGTTAGAAAGGGATATCCAAGCGACAAACACGTTGCGAGCCGTCCGGGAAGTGAAGTAAGCTTTGTCCTCCCAGCAAGCCACCCCGCCGGCGCCGGCGCCGTGCGCGCCGCCGGGCCCGCCGCCGCCGCCGCCGCCGCCCGCGCCCCCCGCGCCCGCCGCGCCCGACCTGGCCGGCCTCGCCGCGCAGCTGCAGCAGGCGCGCCTCAAGCGGCAGGCCAAGGTACTGCACCTGCCACACTCTTACACTCACCGTACCATCTACCAAGCTCAAATACTTATTTATGCGACTGGCACATAATCAAGTCGCTAAAGGTACGATGCTGAGGTTAAATAAAAATTAAAATAAGAATTTCCTTCAGTTCACTCCGCCATACGATTAAATAAATAATGACAGGTACGAGTATCTTTAAAGCTAATTAAATACCGTTGCATACATAAGGTTTTCTACAAGCTTAAAATGATAATTTGAAACATAAACAATGGCTTACATTTCTTATATACCTTCCTTGATTTTTCTGCTAACAAATTACTTGTCAGCAAAGTAATTTTCATTATTTCGATTGGCGTTAATAGTTTGTGAGTTTTACTGTTAAATGTTTACAATATTCATGCAAATTTCAATAGTTACTAAAACAATTCTAACAATTTATCATACAAAATAAAATGCCAAACGAAACGCTATTGTTGATATCCATATTGAGCGTAACCATGGTAACCAAATATGTAACAAGTCGATGATTGCTGATAATTGATATTAAGCTTATCCATGGTAACCAATAACAAGTCGATGTAATTTTAAAGACTATTAGTCTCGAAATTAATTTGTTTTTAATCTACGCCATTTCAATTGTTATTAAAACATTTCTAACGATTAAACGCCAAGACTGATATCCAAAATGACCATAACCATGGTAACAACAATGCTATAATGGTTATAAAAGAACAGTTATTACCAGTGATCGGAATAGGTAGAGTATATTTACCTAAACTTGAAGCATATTCATTCGATAATGTGTTCCCATCTCACTCACGCATGAATGAAGAAGCGTCAAGTTTAGGTAAATATACTCTATCTATTCCGATCGCTGGTTATTACTATGGCAACGCTCATTATACATAGAACAGTATTCACGCTTTGGTTACACTGATAACGATAACGACGTATATATTAGGCAAATTGAATGAATGTAAAACGATGAATGATCGATTGTTTGTGTATTTGTTTTCAGCAAGCGAGCGCCGTGGGCGGGCCGGCGGCAGACGCGTCGCCGCCGGGCGGCGCGGAGCACTCGGGCTCGTCGTCGTCGTCGGGCGGCAGCGCGCGCGGCAACATGCACTGCATGATGCACGAGATGCAGCGCACGCTCGCGCGCCGCCGCGCGCACCTCGACAAGGCCGTGGTGCGTGCCCGCGCTCCGGCCCAAACTTGTCGCCCCGCGTTGCATCATTCTAAGCTTCTACAGTCTTGCCCAAAACTATTGAGCATTTATATTGGGCGTTTATATCTTTTATTGTAGAAAGTTGTATATCTATCAGAAATTAGTCATATTTATTGACGTTAAAGGAAATTCTGTGGAAATAAGTACAATTAATTATTTTATTATAAAACCTGACTTTTTCTATCTTCAGTTTTCACTTATGATTTGCACATGTTAAAACACTTGTTATATTTTACGTGTGTATTTTTGAAATTGAAATATAATACTTTATTTGTAAGTTGCAGAGGAAAAAGTGGGGTGCTCAGTACTTTTGGCCAAGGCAATTCGTAAATATTAACGAGAAAAAGCAATGGACCGACGACACTGCCTTGGGGAACTCCGGATCAAGTGTATTAATAACCTGATCTGTGTCTGTGTTAGCATCTTCATAGTATCTCCGTAAATTACAATCTGTAACGATGTTTTCCTTCACCGAAAAGTGTCATAGTAAATTTACAAATTATATTTTGCACATAAATTCCGAAAAACTTAGAGGTGCGAGCCCGGGTTCGAACCCGCGACCCTCTGCTTAAGAGTCGGCAAATCAAACCATTAGGCTACCACGGCTTTTTTAACATCATACATTTCGTATCGTTAATTTTCGTGAAGCAACGGAAATGTTACAGTTTCTTAATTTTTGTCATTAACTGTATACACTTTTTTTTTATGTCCATATATTTTGTCTGTCAACCGGCTCACGGGACCCCAAGATACAGGCTCAGCCCAGTTTGGAGTCTGGAGTATTATTGTGCTTGGTCTATCAATAAAATGTGACGTTATGGAGGATGGCAGTTACGCTCTTCTTATTCGTGTAACTATACAAATACTATGGTAACAGTTTTTAAAATGGCGTAACCGTCTGCCTCCATAAGGTCCCTTTACATTGAGAACGTCACAAATGATCTTATCTTATAATTCCGTGCCTTCCAATAAATGACTAGATATATTCGTATAGTAGAAAAAGGCTAATGTTTCCCCCCGTGTCCAGGAGTCGGTGGACAACCCGAGCGGCGCGTCGACGCCGCTGAAGACGTGGGAGCGCGCCGCCACGCTGCCGCACCGCATGCCCAACGCGTGCAACGGCACCGCAGGTCAGTCGGTGTGCTCTGTTGCTGCTCTTTATTTTCAACTAGTTTTTGACTGCGACTTTATCTCTTTTCCCTGAACTATCCAAGATAAAGTCTATTTGTATGAAAAATGTTGTCAAAAGTCGTTTAACTGTTATGGCGTGATTGAAATACAAACATCCAATCATCCATACAAACTTTCACTTCATATTATGCGAAAGTTTGTGTGAGTTAGTATGTTTATTAATCTTTCACGGTTTACCCTTGAGACAACGACATTTATTTCATAAAATGTTTTACTTCGCCGAATTTTCATTTCATCGACAGGCACTTCCACGTGCAGGAGTTATAATTTTTTTGTGGTCACAGGTCTAACCTAACCTAACCTACGTAACCCATGCTTAAGATAACCTGAAAACAAGCAGAAATAAGCTATCGATGAAATTGAATTCGGTGAAATGACACATTCGACAAAACAAGGGGACACCCACTTTCATGCGCATACTCTGAATTAACACCTAAGCTATAGTTGGTTCAAAATACCTTTTATCCCGAAAATATCACTGAGATGTCCGTTTCAAGATACCTCAAAGGAAACATCAGTCATGGAAAACTGATTTCTGTTGTCTTGAGACGGACGTCTCAGCCAAGTTCAGTTTAATCACACGACTTAAATGATGATGAATGCGTGCGCGCAGCCACGGCGGAGTCGCCGGCGGCGCAGCAGCCGCAATCGCCGCGCTCGGTGCGCAAGCGGTTCGGGTCCGCCAGCGAAGAAACCATACTTAAAGTTAGTATATTTTGCGAATTAAAATATTGTGTCAGTTTTGAAGAGTTTATTGTTTGAGGAAAGGGTTTGTAATGGGAGATGTAGGTGCAGGGGGACTTTAAACTCATTCATAAATTAAGAATAAATATATAATAAAAATCGGATGTTGAGCTGGAGTGCTCTTTTTTGTTGTAGCGAAAAACAATAATAATTTGGACATAACGGTGATTCCACGAGCGTTTCAACCGCCGTCAGTCCCTTGATCGCATTAAAGTCGAAATTGATGTAGCTTTGGATGCCATTTTCGGTTATTTTGTAGAAGTCGGGGCATTTTATAAAATAATCAGTTACAGTTACAGGTACAGTTTTTCTTGGAATGTTATTGCTAAAAAAAATTAAAACTTTTGAATAGGGATGATGAATTTTTATTTCTTTGTCGATCAGGTAGATTATCAAAAAGTATTGGCCACGTATTTTTTCTTTTTTTCACATAATCAAAAAATTACGGAGATATATTGAGTTGAAATGTCGCATGACGTCACGTCTTGGTACAATTTGGTACAATTTTTACACAGAAGTGACGTCACGAGCCCCCACTACCGAACTTTGACGCGCTTTATCTTTTGTCACTTTTTGTTTGATTGACAAAAGAAAAAAAAACATTGTCCAATATTTTTTGATAATCTAACTGACGGACTAAATGCAATTTCGTTTTCTTTACCCAGTCATCGTCTCTATTGTTTGTCGTAAAGGTTGTAGTGGATGCAGTCCCATTGTTGGCACCGTCAACTTTATTTCAAGTTCATAGAGGTGCTACTAGTACACTAGACGTGTCAAATAATCGGTATATATTTTTTTTTAATTATAGCAAGTGAACGGCGGTAGCGAGAGCGGCGGCTGCGTGACCGCGGCCGAGTGGGACGCCTTCAAGCAGGAGATGATGCGCGAAATGCGCGCGCAGCTCGCGCAGGTCAAGCGCGAGATCGTCGACGGTGCGTGCAGTACGAACACACACACGAACACACAGAGAGACGCATACGCACGCAGATACACACGCACACACAATTTTGATCCTTCGAAACCACCAATAGGGGGGTGTAGACGATTTTTTTTATATTTTTATTTTATAGATATACATGATATACATATATCTAAAAAAAAAATTTTAAAAAATCACTCGCATATTAATGCTAACTTCTGTCATGGCGTCGCTATGACGTCACGATCCTCTAAACACTAGGTTAAACTAAAGTACTCTGTGGGTTCACGCGAATCTTGTTTCTTGGCAAATGTCAAAATGTTGTTTGTTTAGAGGAACGTGACGTCACGCGCTGTTTGCGGTCACGTGATAATGAGGATGAAATGTTTGTTTTTGTATAATTAATTTAAAATATATTATGAATATAATAAGCATAAAAGTGTGATTTTCGGTAATTGTATATTAAAAAATACCGGAAAAAATATAATATGTATTTATTTTCGTTTAGTGTCTACACACCAATTAATTGTGAACCTTTATGTCCACAGCTATGAAGGCGGAATTCGCGCGCAGGTAAACCATGCCGCGCGCTCCGAGTGTTGAGTGTTAACTAGTCCATCGCAGCCGTATACTGGTGAACAACTTGTTTTATCTCCCTCACACTGCACACCGACGACAAGGACAGAACATTATATATCACAAACGAAACGAATAAAAATAAATACAGCGCATGAGGTCCTAGAAAGTATTTCGGGTTTCCGTAAATTCGGTTAGACTAGCGCGAGAGCTGACGAGAATAGTACAAACCCGAAGATTTTGTTTTTCTTTATGACTTATAGGCAAGCAGACCTCGATCTCAACTGAAGGAAAATGATGATGGAGCCGAAGATGTAGCATGCTTGACTAGATCACTCTCTGTTCACTCTCGATGTGAAAAGGTCCAAGTTATACTTTTCAGGAGAAAGGTCAGCTGGAAGAGAGTTCCACTCCTTAGCGGTCCTGAACAGAAACGTAGAGGCGAATAGTTGGCATATCGACCACGTATAGGTGAAACCCTAGTCCGCGCCTAGTCCCATGATAGCGGAATGGAGCTGGCGGAATTAGGTCATGCAACCCTAACGCACACTCCCCAAGGTGTATCCTATGAAACAACGACAAGCAGGCGACCTTTTCACAGGGTTCAAGGCTCAGCAGCTTTGCGTCCACCAGATCCGTGTCACCTGAGCCTCTCGGCGCGTCTGGCGAGCGAATCCCAGGCAGCCAGCTGGCACACCACCGGACCTGTTCCTGGTACAGTTGGAGAAGCTGCCTGGGTGTGAAATACCGTGTAACCTTGGACTTGATCCCTAGCTTTAGCTACAGTTTTGGCCAAGGATTCATTTTACGCGCCACTGTCTACGTCAAAACCGTTTTCTTGTGATGTTACGTGCTTTTGTATGTAAATTTTAATTGCTGGTAAAAAATGGTTCAGTTTCTGTTTTTAATAATTGGTTTGAGTATATGGTATACTATAGTGACTGGGAAACGTGCACTGAAATTCCGTGGCGCCAGTGTGAAATGGCTTAAGTCTCCTGAGGTTCAAATGAGAAAGGACACAAGTCTAGTATACTCTGTATATGATTTACCCTTTCTTATTACGAGCTAAGTCGACATAAACCCTTTTACACGAGTCACAGAATTATCTATTGATATTCTGCCGTCCGAAAGAAAAAGGGTAGTAGACGCGGTTAGTCTAGTGGGCAGTGCCCCGACGAAGCTGGCGGTCCCGGGTTCGAATCCATGGGAAAATATTTGTGATTAGCGCGAGTATTTGTTCCTGAGTCGTGGATGTTTTCTATGTATTTAATGTACTTCACTATATAAGTATTTATATCGTTGCCTAGTACCCATAGTATACAAGCCTATTATTTTGGGACTGGGTAAATTTATGTGATATTGTCCCCGGATATTTCTTTTTTAAGTTGTCAAATTTTTATGCTCTTTACTAGCATTTTTGTTTTGGTCGGCAATATTGACAAGATATCAGTAGATACTCAACCAACAAGTCTAGGTTCCTTTTAGGACTCTAGTCTATCTATACAGATTGATGGGCCTCACCCCAGATAACTTTTTTGATCAAATTACATTACTCATTTTCATAACTGTTTTAAACTCAAGGTAGTTTTGTACGTTTATTGAGTTTCTAATGTCCTGTCGTATACAATCAAATCTTGTGAATACGTTTGCAGTAACAGTGTGTAGTGTGCTACCACACCAATCGATGGTTTATCGATCAATCATCGATCAAATTTCACTCGATAGTCTATCGATTGGTATGGTGCACTAATATTTTACCAAAAAACGTTTTACAATCTGATTCATTTCATGAACGTATAATTTTTTTTTAGAACTAAATATTTCAAGATATTTCAAAAACTAACCAAACCTAACCTATAGGGTTCCACACGATGGTCCTACAATAAATCCTGAAATATTTACAACTTCGGAAAATGGTTTGCTAAATGATTTGTTTGTATAACGTTAATTGGTAAAATGACAACCGATAGCACCCTAAGAATGTCTTGGACGAGAAAAAAATAATGATTTCGACACATGCTAAGATAAAGTGTGTATCTACAAAAACAAAATTTTACAGGAGAGCAGTTTAAAGTTACTATTTTCTTAGAAGTTTATTTAGTATTGTCAGTTATACGTTTGGAAAAAAATATGTTCTGGTCAACTTTTTTTTTTAATGTACATGATAAAGTCGATAGCGTAGATTACGAAAATGCCATAGTAGTATAACTGTGTATCGGGCAGATATACACTTTAACTTAGGATGTGTCGATTTTTTATATTAAATAATAACCATTTTTAAGTAATTAAAATACTAAGTCCTTACTAGGTTTTACTATAATTGGCCTCGTTTTACAAGTTTAACCGGTCTAGCTTGTTTAGCGCTGCGTTGCTAACAATTGCAACCTCATTACTGGGTAATAAGGTTGCAACTTCTACAAAGAACTGCGTTTGCGCAGTGCGGTCGGTTAGTTCATTAGTAACTACGGTACACTGTGATTATATTGACGTGCGCGTGCATCGGCGCCCGCGCAGCCGGCTCCAGTCGCCCGCTGGACGGTTTATTATAACCATTTCGTGTGATTTTATTGTGTAACAATATCTAATAATGGATCGATATTTTCCAAAAAATATCGATTTCCTGTTATATGATAAAATCGTAGTATCCTATCGATTATGAGCGAGTAATAATTGATGTAGTATTAGCGCACGAATATCGAAGCATAAAGCAAGTTGTGTTTTTTTTTAATTTTATACTTAAATAAATATTTATTCGGATACGTATAATGTACGTAGTTGTAAGGGTTCGAGAATTGTAGCTGTTGCAGTGTTTACTATTCCTTTTTTAAACTTAACACGTGTCTACTTCATTTTATTTAAAAAAAAATCCGAAGTGTCCGTTATGCTTTATATAATACAATTATTAAAAATGAAAAATACGCACATAGTGTTCAAGCCAAGTTCTTCAGATATTACTTCTTGTGAACAAAGGAACAGATAAAAAAACCACAGGTTTCCGCTTTGCAGCGAAACGTTATTCATGCGGAGATAATCCTTAATTTTCATCCTTATCTCCCGTATGTACATCTGTTGTTAATAATAATTGAAAATGTAATAGTAAATAATGCAAAGAGCTTGATACGTGTAATATTCATCTAGCGTCGAGTTAAAACTAGTATTATTCGATATTTATTGACTATAAATGCGTATTTTGTACGCGTCACTAGCGTAAGTACTTTATACATATTGTAATGAATGTATGTCAGCCTCTTCCCTCTATTGCCGGGGCTATAAAGTTATCAAGGGCGCTCGTATCTTCCCATAATAGTGTTAAGTCTTCCATAAAACATAAGTTTCTTCATGTTGGCTATAGTTGTAAGATGATTGAGTCAGCCACGGTCGCGTATTTATTTGTTTAGCTTTTTCTATTCCATCGAAAATTTATACTATGTAGACGACGCTTAGGTGACACTTCTAAACCGTGGTAAAAGATTTCGAAACTAGCGGTCCTGGGTTCGAATTCCGGTATGGGCAAATATTTGTGTGATTAGCGCGAGTATTTGTTCCTGAGTTATGCATGTATAAGTGTGTTTATCGTTGCATTGTACCCACAGTACAAGCTTAGAGCTTAGTTTTGGAATAGGTCAATTGACCAATTGACATTATTGACCAATTGGTGTGAGATTGTCCTAAGCTATTTATTATTTTATTTTATTTATGCATTCATAATGACGGTGCTGGTTTACACGCGTACTTAGAACATTTATGGCACTTGAGTAGTAACTTTAATTCTGCCGGTTTTTTTTTTGTAGCTTCCTACACCCAAAACTGTCTGCTTGTAAAGGCTTGTGATTTGTTTAAAGGTTATCTCTACCGGGCGCCCGTTTGTAGTGCTAACCCTGTAATAGGCCAAACTAGACTAAGTGCTTCATATATCCCCTAGACGTTAATCCCCTGTGCTCTTTAAAATATGGAAAAAAGTTGCTCGGAGTGTGGTATACGATCTTGGCCTGCGATTTAGCGGCACTACTGTGCCCCCAGATAACTAAAAAAAAAATTTTTTAAAGTGGCTTAGAAAAATGTTTGAGACTTGGCGGATGCACTACCATGCCCCTAGATAACATTGAGAAATAAAATAACTTTCTGTATTTTAAAGAGTATCATCATCACGATCCCGGCAATAGGTGGAAGGGCTATATTAACGAAAATGTATCACATATTATTAAAAGAGACGACGAAAAAAGTACATCGCGGTACAGATTTTTTTTTAAATCTAGCGACACATCCGGCTTGGGGAAGCACCACTTTTAGTTTTTAAGATTTGGGTCGGTTGTTTCATGTCTGCGGTGAAAAAAAAAAAAAAACAGGTAATTTTAACATGGACTGACAGGAACTCAATATAATATATATTATGTCACTTTTATTATTATCTAATTAAGTTGGGAATAAATACAGTGTTGCTTTCCATATAAATTGAGATTTAAATTTATAAATGAATATTCAACATTTGTAACTAAATCAACTTTTTGTTTGTCAATCTTTTATACCGTCTTCCTGCCAGACGTATGAAGACAAATTAAAAAAAAATTAATTAACACAACTTTTTACATGAAACATTGGTTTTGGGCCCTGTGTTACAGGATATATGAATATATTTTTGCATAATATTACATTGAAATAATGTATTAGTAAATTCATCAGCTCAGCCGGTCGCGCAGTCGTGGCCCGGCATCCACAATTAACAGCTATTCTAGACAGACAATTCTTGCCTCAGATAAATAAAAAGTTGATTTAACAAAATAATCTACTATTCTAACAGACGAACAACCCGCCCTTAGGCTGCTTATCCATTGACGCGGAGACGAGCGGAGCGGTGCGAAAAGGACCAATCACGTTGAACAGTACCCGGGCGGATTTCAAAAAGATTGTCGCAGTTAAGAAACGCTAACTTATTCCATTACGTCACGAAAATTAACCCATATAAGTGTATGACTAAATTTCGTTACGTAATGGAATAAAATTAGCGTTTTTTAATTAGGTTCTTACCTGCGACAATCTTTCTGAAATCCGCCCACCCACACTAACGCATAGCACACGGAAACTTGAGAAATCTGATTGGTCCTTTTCGCACCGCTCCGCTCGTTTCCGCGTCAATGGAAAGGCAGCCTTATAGTATAAATTTGACTGATACATCATTCCAACTCCAACATGCCTGGTCGCATCGGCCTATAATCCGTACAATACGTTATATAACATAGACATTTTACACGTTGTGTTTCTATATACACTTTTGGTATGAAAATTTTAACTGGTGCTTGCAGATTTGAGGTTGAAAAAAGGTGTTGATATATGAAATTTTGAGGTGGTGACCGTTGGGAGATAGGGAAGCATTTCATTATGTAATTATATGTTAACCTTTTCAACGCCATGTCAAATACAAAAGTTGTCACTCACACGCCAATGACAGCTGAAAACCAGAACTTATTTCAACCTTACGTCATTGTCACTCAGGTCTATTTTTCGCTGTCAACCGTGACGGATATATCCGTCGTTGGCGTTGAACCAGTGGTGCGGATATATCCGTCAATGGCGTTGAAAAGGTTAATAACGAATAATGAAAATTTAATATATTTATCGATTGATTGTAATATTTATACGTTTGATACTGTAGATTATTCTGGGTATAGTGAAAAGGGTATAAGTCTACTCCATTGGTTAAGTTACAGATGTAGTGCAAAATTATTTTCCTTCGTACTTTATCGGAAAAGTTCGTATTTATCGTGCTCTCACAATTAGCTTCAGTACCCATCTTACAGCCGTAGGGGTAAGTCGCATCAGCAGACCAATATATATATAGAGTGGCTAACAAGCAATTCAAATATTCGCTATAGTTTTGATTATATTCACAGTTTACTTATAAAAAGGTTGTATTACCATGCCGAAACCTCGAAAACGGTTATTTTGCTGCATTTTATTTTGAAGTAAGGAGAGTGTTTCGTTTACGAATGACAATAAAAGTACTACTTACCTATGAGTGTAGTTCTAAGTTTCTTAAAATGGTTATAACATCTCTATATTATACAGTACAATATGCTGTCTTTTTCATTTTGACATTTGACACTAAACAATAAAGTTCCATATTTAATGGATATGAAAACGTCACTCAATGAATACAATCATTGATTGACAGTTCGGGTGCCATCGTATTCCGATTGAGATCCGAGTTTTCCCGAACGAAAATCATTTTGCACTACATCTGTAAGACCCTTTAAATCACGTGGCTACTGTCTGATAAACGGCCAATGAAAATTGTTTCGTCGAACGTTGACGTATCAGTGTTCTGCTTCTATTGGCTGCGGACTATCACGTGGTTTTGTTTGTTGACATTTGTGACGTTCTCAACATAAAGGGACCTTATGGAGGCAGGTGGTTACGCCGTTTTTAGAACTGTTACCATAGTATTCGTATAGTTACAAGAATAAGAAGAGCGTAACTGCCTTTATCCATAAGGTCCCTTTATATTGAGAACGTCACATTTAGTTTACCTAAACAGATGGAGTATAGTTCGCTGTGTATTTGATACCTTTTTTTATTGCGATTTTATTCTAGCTATGCCCGTTTTCATTAGGATCTTAGAATAGCAATGATGACTGGGTATAGAAAATGAAATTCTGTTTAGTCTGAAGAAAAAATAAATCATCATCTCTATTATAATGCTGACTTCAACCTTAAACCTCTACTTTTATTTTGTGCCTAGGCGTTGGTATATGGCGACCTAAGGCCGAAGGTCAAAAGGTTAAAGATGTCTCCCTTGAATCCTTCGGTGCCCGCCTCGTCTGACCTCTTTACAATTCCATTTAACAATGACTGAAAAAACATTTACAATTTTCCGATGCGATACTGTCTACTAAATATCAACCTTCTCTCGAAGTGATTTCACTTTAGTGATATTTATATTGTACTGTAAGATAGTGTTAATTTTTTTTGTTGAAGAAAAAAAAACTAACCAAATTTAGTTGGATTATTTGTTCTTTGAACTTATTCTATATTGGTCTCAATATGTCAAAGATGTGTATTAATATTTATTGTATTTCATATGTGGGCGTTTGTTTGCCATTTCGATGAAAATATAGTGAATTATATGCCTCATTGCGCCTAGGTAATCTAACCATATGTATAACTCTTGTATAATTGTGACTGAATGTGCATACAATTACTTTTCTCCGTATTTTTTTTTAAATATGTTAATGATTTATTACAATAGTTCTGTAGTTAGGTCATCTAATCCAAAAAAAAAAGACGCTGCGTCATTTCTTGCAAAATGTCAAACATTTTATAATAGAAAATATTAGTATGACACCGTCTTATACCAAATGATAAACGATCATATGATTGATTCATAAGCATACATTTTATTATTCTTTTGTGGGCCGGCCTTGTACTAGATAATAACAAATATCTATTGTAATAATTTCTTAACTTCTAGTTTCTTCCATGTACATTAACTCAGTATTTTTTTCCATACTTTTTTGTTTGCATTTTTTGGTGCAACCCGTCTACCGCTCCGCTGTTAACCCTAACATGCCGGCGGTGGTCGACGGGTTAGTTAGCAAGTTGTATGGGGTTGAGTGAGCGTAGTGTTACCACGCGAGTAGTAATGTCCTATTATTTTTGTAGTCGCGTATGTGTTGTAAATAGATTTTGGTAACAAATTATATTTTTTTGTGATCGTACCTCTTTGTTTTTTTCTTTTCTTAACCCTTTAACCCTTGGACTGCAAGTATCGGTCGTATAGGTAATATTCAGTAATATTTCCATTTTCAAATAGTTCCTTTATTCTTAATCGGTTTTGTGTACAGTACCGATTGGCCTAAATGTCTTACAGGACAGCTAGCACAAGTCCGCGACTTGTTTGCCGCTCGGATCTCTCTTTCTAACTAGTCTGTAACTATAGAGACGCACTGAGCGACAAGCGAAAAAATACAAGAAGACCATTGCAAGAAGTTCTAGAGGTACAGATTGAGGCAGTTAAAGGGTTAACCCACACTTTTGTCCTTACTATTCCCAATAGCACTGCCAACTATCGATTTTACTTTTCTTACTGTAAAAAAGTGAATTATCATGAAAATGACTGTTGAAAATTAATGGAATAAAAACTACTATTTTAGTAGAAATTGCCCGATGTAAACTCCTTCGTGGACTTAACATTGTAATATCAACCCTAATGTTATCTGCAGTAGGGTTCAGTTGGTTAAATCAGCGTTTGAATTAACTATTGTAATGTTTTACATACGCTGAAATCAATAAATCGATAAGTGAAATGTAACTGTAATTTTATTTATTAGGTACCCAATTAATACTTATAAAGACGCTATTGGCACAGTATAAATATAGCTAAAGCAGTAAAGAAACTACGAACAATCGTTCGAAACGTCGCACTCACAGACGCACGTCTTAACGAGACCTCTAAACAGACATGGCAGGGCTGTCAGTGACGGGTGTCGCGTTGAGACGAATGGTTTCGCTTTGTATTTTATTCTTCTCCACGAAACCACGCGACTCCCGCCACTGACAGCACTGCCATGTCCGCTTAGGAGTCTCGTTGAGACGTGCGTCAGTGTGAGTGCGGCGTTTCGAACGTTTGTTCGTAGGTTCTTTACTGTTTTAGCTATATTTATACTGTGTTGTTGGGCATTTATATAAAAAAAACTGTACAAGAAACGGTAACTTTTCCATTCCGTTACGAAAATTAGTCACACATTTATAAACTCTCATACGCCAATAGCCGGTATCTCAATTTTGCTAGAGGAGTGTCTGAGATACTACAATTATTTTGTCTTATAGCACCTGCCGATAAAAAATTGGCACCATGAGTTATATCAAGGTAATAGATGCGATAATTTTGCAGTAACTAGGTGCCAATAACTGGTATTTTGGATGCTAAGTGCTTGGAAATGCCACAGTTTGTTTAGGGGATTTTCAATAGATATTTAGGATCACAATGAAAAACTAAAGTTTAAAAAGGCATGTTTTTATTAAAAAAGAGGAAAATAATATTACAGAAAAAAAACACATTGCGCAACATTTATAAATAATATCTATTACCACGAAATTATGCGTCAACATTTATTAATTGAAACTCACATTTACATGTCGTGATTAATATTTTATAATAAACACAAGTTCTATTTACTGGATACCGCAATATTTAAATATGTAACTGTTTATTGTCATGTGCCATCTTATCTAGAAAAAAAATAGTGGGAAAACTGCCCTGTAGTTGATACCCTACCGATTATAGGCACCTTGAGCTATATTTCCATTTCATAGAGGCTTTAATTGTAGCTAGGTGCCAATAACTGATATTTAGGATACCAAAAGTCGAGTGGCCTACCTACATTATATTTTTTTGTTAATTTAATATCTCCCTTTTTGAAAGGTTTCAATAAAATAGAAAAATATAAATACAAAATAATAGACAACCTGCTTTTTTTAAACGTCATGTATTTTATAAACGCAGTATCCAGCAAACATCTTGTTTTATAGTCTTAAATAATGAGGCCGCGTCATGAATAATATGGTGGCATCTCCTATCATACAGTTTATACGCCCGTAGTTCCATAACTTCAAAGGGCAAAGATCAAAATAATAATCAAAAATATACAGCACGTATTTACGGCTGATTGACACGATGAAATTTACGCTTGACAATCTAGGATGATCCTTTTGACAACTTTTAACATCATTACACTACTGATTTAAACTTTTCAAATACCACATTGCTATAAATCTTCCAACGACATTCAGTAGGTAATTTTAGGGCCGATTTTTCCAAACTCCAGATAAAAATATCAGACGAAAGCTTATTTGACAAGGAGTGCACGGATTAAACATTCTTACCAACTGATGGGCATATTTCAGAAAGGTTATCGCAGTTAAGAACCTAATTAAAAAACGCTAACTTTATTCCATTACGTAACGAAATTTCGTCGTGCACTTATATGGTTAATTTTCGTGACGTAATGGAAAAAGTTAGCGTTTCTTAAATCGGGTTCTTAATTGGGCATATTTTAGAAAGATTGTCGCAGTTAAGAAACGCTAACTTTTTCCATTACGTCACGAAAATTAACCATATAAGTATGACTAAATTTCGTGACATAATGGAAAAAGTTAGCGTTTCTTAAATCAGGTTCTTAACTGCGACAATCTTTCTGAAATATGCCCAACTGCGACAATCTTTCTGAAATATCGCACCCCCAGTACAACACTGTATTATGTCGAAAAATTTCAACATCATTTTTTTATATTGCAATCACTTTGATATAACACGAGATAAAGATTTTTCGTCGATTCTGAAAACATGGAATTTTTTGACTTAGTACAGTGTTGTACTGGGGGTGCGATAGGTATGTCCTGATAATTGTTTCACTTACTAAAATCGCATCGTGTCATCCAACCTTGTCGCAGTCATTTGCAGCAGTATTATCTGACAGTCAAGTAGTTCAGGTTTTTAAATTTAAAATTAAGAAATAAGTAGATACCTACATTAGGAAAGGCCATCCATTTTTAAATTATTCGAGTGTGGTCACGGCCTAGTCTTAGAATATCAAATAATGTCAGAAGCCGAAGCGATAGTGAATTATTTAAGTATAGTTATTGCATATAAACCATATCAGATCACATTTAGTGCGACGTAGCACTTGGTACACTAAGTTTAAGGTTTAAATTATCACTTCTCGCAATTCCTCCATAGGACCTTATTTAAGTTAGATAACAATATAAATTAACAAAAAATGGTGTAAATATTTTGGTAACTAAATTGGATAAAATTTAGGTATTGTAACTTTGAAGTTGAGGTAAAAAAAAAAAATTTTTATTTAAGCTGGCTTTAGGAGCTATTTCCACTGCAACTGGCACGGTATAGCATCGCTTGCAGTGTAAACGGCCACATAAAGGGTTGTTATGATTTTATTTTTAATTTAGCTTTAGGGTGGGTTCTAGCGATACCTAAACTAATTCTACCTTGACCAATATAGAAGCATTCTCTAAGTCAGCGCCGTACCGGACCTAAGCTCTTCTTATAAACTAGATTTCATAACATTAATATTGTAAATATATTTGTAAAAAAAAGCCTATACATATACAACGTATACAGAAGCGTACATATTATTGTGTTGTACTTAGAGAGAACTGTTTCGGTCAAATGTATTATTGGTATAAACAATAATTGCACAGATGTGACACTCGACAATCAGGCGCCTATTTAGCACCTACATTTCGGCGAGTTTCCGCGGTACAGTCTTCCAGGGTTGTCACTGAGCTCATGTATCTATGGTTGTCACATTATTTCTTTGTTACTTTTATTTCATTCTGGTATAACTTATATTTGTGCATTCGAAGCGTTAAAGTCTGTAAAATCACAACATCTTTATATTCTTATCAGCATACGGAGATGAGATGTAAGACCTGCGAAAGAAATAAAATTTTAGTGAAAATTAAACAATAAAGCATATACTCGCATACTGAGAATAAATAGCAGCACAAATACATACCATTTAGATTATGTATAAAATGAAATATAAATGCAATAATGTAAAAAAATTGAATTGATTCAACGAAGTTTTGAATCATGTACTTAGAATTTGTAAAACGATTGATTATTGGGTTTCATAATGCAAACTGATTAATGTTATAATTGGGTAAATTGGAACTTCAAAAATGAAATAAACTAGAAAATTAAAATACAACGTGTGTAAAGTGCCATGCAACGTGCCTAACTGTGCAAATAGGTAGGTACCTACAACAAAACAAACATCATATTCAATGTAATAAAAATAAAACAGTTGGATTTAAACCTTGAACAAACAACCATAACAATCAATAAGGTGCCACTAATTTCGTTTAAAACTGGCTTGTCTTAAAATGAATTTGTTCGGCAAAAGAATTTGAAATAAAAAAAAACGCAGCTCGGAGTGAAATTGGCATCATGATCCAATTTGTCACGTCACCGCTTCAAACTATTTTGCCAAGTTCTAAATTACTCTTTAAATATTTTCAAACAGAATTATTGCACAACCTTTATCATAGCTGCAGTCTGGGCAAAATAATTTTACCGGTGTGAAGTTAGCGGGGAATGTTAATCCGACTAAATTATTGAGTCGTATTTATTACAAAAATACTATGAATAAATACGACTCCCTAAATTGGTCCGGTTAGCATAGGCCGCTAACTTTAGGCCAGTATAATGAGAATTTAGGAAATGATACATTTGCCAAAAAAATATTTTGTTAAACGGCAGAGAACTCAGAGCTGTACAGATTATGAACTATAAAAAAAAACACAACAAAAGCCAAATCACACAGCGCACAAAATGTCATCATTTTCAAAGAACCTGAGTTGATTTTAATCCTTTTTTTCTTGCAGTCTTCTCATGCGGCCCCTATTCGTTTAGCACTGGGAGCATGGATCTAAAATAATAATGTTAGTATGTTTAAACACCGTTTTCCCATTTTTTAATTATAACAATAATAACATAAATCAACGACCATTCGAAAAAAACCCGGTTCGAAGGACCATTTTTTTCCAATACAGTTATAGTCTAACCAGCGGCGTAAGGGTGAAGAGTCATAAAACTAAGCTAATTAGTTAATCTATTATAAAAGATAACGTAATAGTTTGTACTAAGGTTCAATGTCAAATAACGTCTTATAAATACAACTTATGAGTTTATGACCATTCTGAACAAAAATGCTATTGTTAAAAGTTTTATGGCTCTACTCTTACACCGCCGGTTGGACTATATACATATAAATATATATTTATCATAATTATCATATAATAAAGTACTGATACATGATTTTAAAGTCAGAATTTAAATATGAAAGATATTAATTTTAGCATGAAAGCATGGATAGTCCCACCAACTTATTTATAAAATGACAACCTTAGTACGCAAAAGCCAATATCCTTATAATCTCGTTTGAATAATAACTATTTATATGATTTTTAAAATCCACATTAATCTTCTATTTTTGAAATATTGAAGTTATTGGATAATACCGCCTTAAAACAACAATGTAACTTGGCAACAAAAGTTTGGAAAAAATGAGGTGTTGTTGGCACCATGATCCAATTTTTTGGCAAAAACTGATCCTGCCAAGTCATAGGTTATTTAATAAAAATAAGTTGGTTGTCGATGCGATGCACTAGCATCTAACAAACACAATGACAATAATAATAATAAACAACAAATAGTACCTGCCGTTTCCAAAGCTATGGGAATGGGACCTGGCCGCGTAGAAAATAAAGATACATATAAGCGAGACGGCTATAGTATAGTCAGTTCACGAGATGGTACACACAACGGCATTAGCACCGATAAATAAAGAACCAACTGTTTACAGTCGCCGGTACCTCGTAGTTCCACTTATTATAATAGATGGCGTTACTATACAAGCTCCAATGTGAAGCACCTAGCGCCATCTATCGAATAGTTCATCATTTAAAATTTTAATGACATAGCTGTTATTGACAGATTTGCATCATCTCGTGAACTTTTGTAAGTCTATAAATAAGCCTGCTTTTTAGCTTAATTAATTAAGCTAAGATTTCTATGTACCTAATATGCAAGACAAGGCAAGCGATTATTTATGCGCATTCCGTACAGGTTGAGCCAAATCAAATCCTAAAAATAATTGAAAACGAAACTTATTTAATTATATTGATTATTAGATAATTATGTTATTCTAGAAATTAATCAGAATTCACTGGGTACATAAAAATCTTCGCTACGTAATTTAAAATATTTAAATTAAGTGTAAAGCAGGCTATACATTCAATTTAAATAGTATGTTAGTAAAAGTAGCTGTAAAAATACAAAATGTACATGAAATACTGTGATGAAGTACAATTAAATACAAAATGTTCAGAAGTAGTGTGAGCTGAAAGCATGAGCCAAATCGTCGCTTTTCTAGCACCGCTCAAGTCAAAAGTTAGCGGTTTTTACATTTAAATGTCATTGGACAGAGCTACTCATTGACAACACCAGTGCGCTTTCATGTTCATTTGCGTTTTCCTCTGACGCATGCCTCTGCAACCATAGCGCATGCAATAACGCATATCCGTCACCGTTGGGTTGACGTGCAACATTTTGTGCCTTTTAGCAAATAAAATGGCGGAAGATAAAGTTAAAACATTGGATTTTATTGAAGATTATCGAACATATCAAGTTTTGCGGGACCACACGCCCAAAGATTACACAAATAAAATAAAACGAAACGACGCGTTGATTTCTCTGAGCCAAAAACATAATTACGTTGTAAAAACAGTCCAGATTTTCCTTTTTTTCGTTTTTTCCTTGCACTTAACACTAAATATGCCGCACTGATAGCTACTAGTTCCGCGTCCATCATGACGGCTAACCGAGGCGCGTGTGTACGCTGCATGCAACAAGCGCACAGGTGTAGACGATAAGCTGCAGGCGTCTTAAAGGCATTCAATATTGCATGCGCTTGACGCAAGACGAATCGAAGGTTGAAGACGCCAGATGAACATGAAAGCGAACTGGTGTGGACATAGCTAATCAATTTCTAAACATTTCAGCCAATAAGAGATCAGTATTCAAAATGAAGTGACAGCGCGCAAGTCGGTTGGCCTCTGTGGTTGGCCTTCCAACACCGCACAAGTCGTTATTAGGCCATACTAAATTTACAACCGATCAGAGCCCCAAAAATCTGTTTTCTCGCTCTCCTGTAAACTTGGTCAAAATGAATTGAGCGGTGTTGTTAGATAAACGACGAAATTAAAAATGTTATTAACTTTAACATACAAATAAATAATTGTTATTTAATGTTAATTGACGAATCAGGTTAGTTTTAATATAGCTTACATGTGAATATATCATGGCTTGCATGTTATATAATTTGAATTCCGCAAACGTTAACGATTGCAGATTTCAAATAAGTATTATTATGAGACTGATGTATAAGTAAGATGTGCAGAATGCAGCTTGAATTAAAAAAAAAGGACTCGCCCGTGACCTAGACACCATCGAGTTTAGGTGGTCCCTTCAGTGCAATTACATTACATTTTCTTACGTGTCTTAAGGGGCTACCACCCTATGCAAATGACCTTCGACTCTCCACTTTCTTTTGTTGTTAAAACCAATTTGCATTAAAACTGCTGTTCTAAACTAGCTGCCAGCTCAATTTTTCTTTTACAAGTGGAGATTTATGCTATCAAATTTTTATATTTTTACTGCAAAAAGGTTTTTGGCCTTTATTTCCATATTTTTCACTTAAAAAAACCTTTGATAATTTAATAGATATATTAATGAAGAATTAGATGTAGTTTCCAAATTGATGCCAAGATGAAAAAGTTTTGTGTTTTCTTTACGCATGTCCTTAAAAATGTATAAAAAAACAACTATGGGTTATTTAAAGATTCTGTTAGACAGAAATAAATATGAATATTTGGATATTTATTATAGATCTTTTCATAAATTTACATTCAGTTTCGACTGAGTTTATAGAACCTAAACTTCATCAAAAAGTTCCGTTTTGGCCAGGTAGCCCCTTAAGACTTTGGTCGCAAATGTCGTAAAAGCGACAAGTATAGTCAACGTCAAAAGCAGATACTCACTTTTGCACTATCGCATTAACATATTTGACAATCTTGTTTGCCATTGCTAACGTGGCTGTATAGCGACAAGGTATAAAAGTGTGTAACTTTTGATGTTGACTGTACATCAGCTTGTATCACCGGGGGTGACTTGTATGGGCTGGATTGCGGGCGAATGAATACGAATTGTGCGATAGAAAGGGAAGCACAGATTGTTATGCTAGGAAGAGCGCCTTCGTACTTGTACATAAGTATTATTCGCCTACTGACAACTAAAGTTCTCTGGTTGATAATTCGCCGTCGAGCTCACGAGCGATATGCGATTTGTTTTAATGAATTAACGTTATAATAATTGCCCCGAAACATTTTTGGCCTACTCCGCAAAATGTTAGAACCAGACAGGAATCCACGGGGCAAAATTTCATGACAGGTAGGGATGTCCTATATCGATAAACTCAATTATCGATGCTTGTTCCATGTACTAGTGATCAAGTTGTGTTTGTAAAAATATGTTTTTATTAAAAGTGTAAAAATGAAATGATATAATAACGTAATTCTCTTCTTTATTTTTCGAAACGATTGAGTGTCTAAGTAGGTAAGCTACTTCTATCTAGTTAACTAAAGAGGTTTGATAAAGAGATAATATTAACTATTTCTTAGTGCAATGTTACACCCTAGATAACCTAGGGATTGTTGTTGGTGTACCTTATTAAATAAATTAATCATTTAAAATACGCTTTGTGTGAACTTCATACTCGTCATCAGAAAAATACTTAAAATAAAATACACACAATGCTGGGGAAGATCACTAGTATTATAGAACAAGCATCGATAATTGAGTTTATCGATATAGGAACTCCCTGCCTGTCGTAAATTTTGCCCCGTGGATTCCTATGTTAGAACATAAATGACCTCCCATTTCATGCATCACTAACCCTGTATGTGTAAGAGGGATAGTTATACTCACAACTCCATATTGTGCACGGAGGAGAAGGGACAGACGTTGGCCGCGCGGATGTGGCAGTGTTTGTGACACACCAGTGCGCAGTCGCGGCACTCGTAGCCCTGCTTGCCGAGGCGGCGCGCGATCATCTTGTTGCACACCGCGCACATCGAGCCGCTGTGGGAGAAATGGTAGGTTTGGTAGAAAAATTCTACTATTTAAGCAAGGTGCAGAGGTTATGGGCCCTTTTAGTCAATTTATTCAATTGATAAGTTTGCTTAGGGCCCGTTGTTTGATCAGTATAGATAACTCAACTAATAGTTAAAATTCGAAAATCGAATCGAAAATATGACACACGAAGTGGTTCAGATTCAATTTGTTACGATTTGTACATCATTATGTAGGATTTCACCAACTACTTAACAGACGATTAGCGTGTTAACAGCTGTCAAAATGTATGAACTAACAGTCGATTAACATTTAACATCGTATGGTGGTATTGGTACTATTCGTAAAATATAGTTATTTGTTATGCAACGCGGCAAATTTGTTATTTGGCGCGAGTGCCAGTATTGAATCCCGAGTTAGCGAAGGATTCTAAAATTGAACCGCGACCCGGGTTCAAAAATGGAATCCTGAGCGTAACGAGGGATTCAAGGCCTTAAGACCCAAATTGCTGCCGTGCGAAACAATTTTTCACCTCACCGTAGCGAGGAAAACACTTTGTTTTGGAAAAACAATTACACGAGCGTCACATCAGCTGTGGCCGTGCTCGCGCAGCACCACCATTACTTTCCACGCTAGCGGTTAAAGTGGACTTTTGTGCGCAGATATTGACCGACAAAGAAAGCCTTTCCGAGCTGGGCCCTTAGCCGAGATGCATTACGCTAACTAGCGTTTCTATTCGTTTCATTTTTAAACCAATCGCGTCACTGGTAGATCACGTCATACGAAGAGCCACGTGATCTACCAGTGACGCGATTGGTTTAAAAACGAAACGAATAGAAACGCTAGTTAGCGTAGTGCATCTTGGCTAAGGGCCCTGGTGAGGTGAAATTATATTTCTAACGCGTCCAGGACGAACATGAACTCGAGATCAGCTGATTAATACGACCAATCAGTAATACTGACCCGCTAAGATGCTTTGCGATGAAGGTATGCTCGTTGTATATATGCAGTTTCACCCCCTTCCGCCTCCAGCGCGACCGCTGCGCCACGGCCAGCGGCACCAGGTAGTGCTTCTTGATGCCGGCCTCGAGGGTCTCCAGCACCAGGGTCGACGCTTCGTGGATGAACGTCCTCGCGGACGCCGTACTGATGCCCGACATCTCACTGAGAGAGGACCTTTGGTGTAGTATTTTGGACACGATTTGGATGGGATGGTAAGGTATGGTATTGAGGATGTTTTTGTTGGCATGGTTTGTAAAATGCATGGGTTTTTCGGGATGATTGGGGTATAGTGAATTTTAAGGATGTGGGTTTTCGTTGGGATGGTAAGGATTGGGGTATAATCATTTGTTTTTTTTTTTGGGAGACACGGAATTTGGTTGGAATTTTTTAGGAAACGGTTTTGATGGAATTAATTGTATGATAGATTGTTTTCGTTAAATAATCAGAATAAATGCATGGTCAATTTAGAAAACATCAGTCAAGAGATGACATGATTTTTGGAATAGAAATAAGTCGCAATAAAAAAAGGCGGAAACAATGATCGATTTTTAAATTTGTCCAAACATTTTGAAAAAAGACAAATTAATGTTATGCATTTTATTAAAATGTGAAATAATAATTAGTGTTCGTGAATCAGTGCCAATAGACAAGCGTGGTTTAAGCGTTTCGTTCACGCATTTTAAGTATAGTAAGTTTTAGTATGAAAAACCAGTGTTACCAGATTGCAGTGCGATAACCCCAGCGCATGAGTGTTGACAGATGAAAAGAAAGAAAAATTACCATTAGTGCCGTAATGTTACCAGTTCATAAATATTTTATAAATTAAATACTTATTTATGGCAAGACTATTATTTTTAAATATCAGCGAATTTCAGTTAGTAATCAATAGGTATCTTATTATGATATATAAATATAATACGTGAAAGTTAGGTATATTAATGTAGTCTTGTCATGGCAAGACGTGCCAAAGAAATTTAACTACTAACTCTTAATTTAATCAGAAAGTGAATTCCCCCAAAAAATCCCCAGTTTCAGATTTTATTTTTACTGCTGGCAAGTACCAAATGTCAAACTATATCGACACGTACCTTCTTGACGTCCTCGACTCGTCTCCGGATTGCGCGGGCGACGTGCCGGCTGAATACACATTTCTATTGGGGAGGGATAGGGCTTTATCTGAAACGTTATAATAATTCGTTATTATTGACAATGTAAAACAACAACGACGTTAATGAGACACCATAAAACAAAACTAATTCTGAACGAGAATTGGGAATATGCATGATATTTTTTTATCACATTTCTTAACAAAATATGAAAATACCGTAAAGGATAGACAGAGAGATCCGACATGAACTGTGACGTCAGCGTGCACTACAGCCATATAAACTCCCTTTTGCTAGAAAGATAACACATTTTTAATGGCTTTTATCTTGGTTATTTTTATAGTTATTCCAAAAATATTTTTTCTCTACTGTTTGTTACATGAATGAGTTTTTATTAAAGCAAAAAAACATACATATTCCCTATTCGTAAATTTCAACTTATTACCATGGTTTATTGCCAAAAAGCATGCATGGTTTATTAAAAAAAGCCGTGGTAGCCTAATGGTTTGACCTGCCGACTCTTAAGCAGAGGGTCGTGGGTTCGAACCCGGGCTCGCACCTCTAAGTTTTTCGGAATTTATGTGCGATATATAATTTGTAAATTTACCATGAGCTTTTCGGTGAAGGAAAACATCGTGAGGAAACCTGCACATCTGAAAAGCAATTTGACGGTGTGTGCGAAGTTCCCAATCCGCCCTGGGCCCGCGTGCGAACCCTCTCGTTGTGAGTGGAGGCCTGTCCCCAGCAGTGGGACGTAAATAGGCTGGATTATTATTATTATTATTATTGCCAAAGACAGACAAACAAGCAGATGGAAAATGGTTATCGCTGCCTATGATAGGCGATCATAATGACCCGCTCAAAATAAATATGTAGTTGTGGGTACTGACCTTGGTGGTTCCGCTCGGCGCTGATGCTGCGCACGCGGCTCTGGTCGGCCTCGCTGTCCGTCAGCTCCAGCGACGCGCCGCGCGTGCGCGACCTGCCCAGCCTGAGGACACACATACTATCAATTACACGAAGCCAAGAACACTATTATTGGGCTTATTGCTTGGCAAAATTAGTTTATATGTAGAAAAAAATATGGAGCTTGGATATTTTTTTTTTTTACCCCAACTGGTTTAGTCTGATTTGA
The DNA here is from genome assembly GCA_963241965.1 of Tortrix viridana. Taxonomy (NCBI): domain Eukaryota; kingdom Metazoa; phylum Arthropoda; class Insecta; order Lepidoptera; family Tortricidae; genus Tortrix; species Tortrix viridana. The sequence goes on along the minus strand of OY725197.1, from coordinate 2,397,447 downwards.
AACGCCCGTCTCAAGATGTGTCAAGTTGTCTATGGCTTGACAGTCTCTTAGGCATCTCAGTCAAGATGAGTTTATTAATACGGACCTGAGATGCCCGTATTAAGCGTCAAAGACGACAGTTTTCCACGTAAATTTACTTTGACGTATCTTGAGACGGACATCTCAAGATCAGTTTATACGGCCGTAGCAACTTGCCTTCTCTTGATGGTCCCAAAGAAGTCTCTTCTTCTCTTCTGCCGCGGCGCTGGCTCCGGCGGCGCGTCTTCGGGTTTGTGGACGTAGTCGCCTTGCTGCGGAAAAAAATACTTATTTTAGACCATAGATTACAAAACGTTTATTTGAAGGTTTGACGACGCGGTTACAATTGGTAGTGACCCTGCCTACGAAGCTAGCGGTCCCGGGTTTGAATACCGGTATGGGCAAATATTTGTGTGAGCGCGAGTATTTGTTCCTAAGTCATGGATGTTTTATATATATTTAAGTATGTATTTCTGTATATAAGTATGTATTTTGTTGCCTGCTACCCATAGTACAAGCCTAGAGCTTAGTTTGTGACTTGGTCATTTTGTGTGAGATTGTCCCTGATATTTATATTATATTCAGGTGCCACTAATAGTTTTTTTTTCTGTATTGCGTAACTGCAATACAATAAGAAAGACAGTTCAAGTCTTTTTCCGTAACATGACGAGGTTTTTAGGTATCCCTGGAGTATTAATAAATAAATAAATATCAGGGGACAACCTCACACAAATTGTAAACTCTAGGCTTGTACTATGGTTGGCAACGATAAATGTGACGTTCTCAATATAAAGGGACCTTATGGAGGCAGGCGGTTACGCCGTTTTTAGAACTGTTACCATAGTATTCGTATAGTAACAAGAATAAGAAGAGCGTAACTGCCTTACTCCACAAATTTTATTGAGAACGTCACAAATATACTTATATAAGGTCAGGTCAGGGGCAAGTGCGACAAACCATCCAATTTCTCCTCAAATTGTATGGTTTGTCACACTAGCCCCATAGACACACTTGCCCCACCTGACCTTAAACAAATACATATAAAACATCCATGACTCAAATACTCAAGCTCATCACACAAATATTTGCCCATACCGGGATTAGAACCCGGGATCGCTAGCCTCGTAGACAGGGTATACGATTTAGTTAGATTAACAAACTGTGCTTGAACTTGGAATTTATGTAAGTACCTAATGCTGCTAAAGAAGTAATGCTCTGTAGTCAGAAAGACTGGATAACTAACATTTTATATATACGAGTATATCGACTGAAGATGGTACAACATGATGTGTAGCATACAATTATGTTCGATTATATTGTAGCGTTTAAGTTCATGAAAGTTAACAGAATATGACATCACTATGCAGTTCAGTTTAAGGTCAGCAATAGGGACAGGCATTTTCTTTCACTAGCCAAATTCAAAACTGCACGATGAGGTCATGAACCTATTTAAACAAATAGTAACGACATCTACATGCATTTAAATAAACTCATTCAAAAGTGCAAATTTAAAAACAACAATCGTGCGTTATTAAATATACCTACTAATTATGGGTTTGAAATTTCAAAAAACCATACCGCGTCAACGTGCTCCCCATTCGTTTTGGCGCCATTTTCTTTTATCCTGACGCTTTTGGCGGGAGAAGTGTTGGGCGTCACGTGCTGTTCCATTTTGTTCTCGTCTATGCTCTCCATCGTGGTCGTGTCTGGCGAGTCTGGGTTGTCTATGGCCTCCTCGCGCTCGACTTCGATGAATTTACCGGACTCTGTTAGTTCAACCTTTTGGGGGTTTTTCAGGGTTAGTGGGGCAACACAACACATTTTTTTAAGAAGACATTTTGACAGTTCATGGTTCGGGTGCTTAAATTTTAAGCCAAAAATTTGACAGGTCAATTATTTACAAAATGTCTTCTAATTTTTAACAAATACTATAAAACGAACAAGGTTACAAATGTCAGAGCTAAAACATAACTAAGTATTCTTGCAATTGCATGCTATGCTATCTTTTAAATCATTTACTGACAAACAACTAAATCATTATGATATTTACACTATGTATGAGAATTTTGTCACAAAACTCACCTTGATGGATTTCTTTGGCTCCTGATATGTATGAATATCCGATCCAATTCATGCATGGAATAACGCAGGCGGGATGAAAAAAAAAAAACAATGTTATTGTTAATTAAAATAAAAAACTTAAGTCAAAAAATATGCAAAACAAACTCACACGATAAATAAAATAAAACAATGTTCTTATTATCTCGTTCTCACCTTTAGACAGAATGTTCGTAAACTAACTCGTTTTATTTTGTAAACAAAATGAACCTAAAAGTTTACGTCTCGAAATAGTCAAAATGTCATATCATAAGACAGCCATCAAATATCTATATAAGCTGGCCTGGCTGGTCGTACGGCAGCTTAACTCGATCCTGTATCAATTTTTAACCGTCTTGAAAAAGGAGGAAGTTCTCAATTCGACTCTATGTTTCTTTATGTTTGTTACGCGATTACGCCGTCAATCGTGGACTGATTTTGAAAATTATTTTTTTGTTTGAAAGGGTATTAGGTACTAAATAGGCAATTCTTAGGACTCCTAGGAGGCCGGTCTTTATTTAACCCTTTTTAGGGGAATTTCAAATAAAATAGCACACCTTTCACTTTTTCTTCAGATTTGGGAAAAAAATTGGACGTTGGTTGGGACCACCATTCTGAACAAGAAAAATGACATTCCTGATAAGTATGTCCCCAAAAAGATGTATGGAATTGTCCGTTTTGTTACCAAGAAATGTATTGAATTCCCAAATCTGAAAAAAAAGTGAAAGGTGTGCTATTTTTTTGAAACTCCCCTTTAGTGGGATTTTGAAGACGGTTTTATTTTATTAAAATTTGATTTAAATGCTATTAATTCCCGTAGTTTCTTGCTCTAGTTCTTACCTTTTTCTTGACTTGAATCATGCGGCGAGACATCTCGGCGTGATGGTTGGCCTTTACGTCCAGCCGACTTTTTAAACTGGATAGAGGGATTGCCGAGGAAAGGCAAGTTGTGCTAGCCTGGCGAGTGTTCGGAGTATGAAGTACTCACCCGCTGTACGGAGTGTATGATGAGGGTGGACTTGTTGGCGGCGCTGGTCGGGCTCAGCTCCAGCTCTCGGAGTGCCGATTTTGTCAGCTGCGAGCTGTCGTGACCTGGAATCATAGGAATTATAATGGAAGTAGGTATCGGTACGCAATAAGGAGTTTAATTTCTATTCTTTCCTATTCTTCATCTTGAATTAGACTAGCAATAGCAGCGGGCTTATCATGCAAGCACGAGATAAAATTTGACAGGTGCTAGGGAAATGAATACATATATTCCATATTCTAGTAAGACTTGACGATTTAGGCTTAAAATAAAAGTGTCTCGTCCTGACTTTTATCACCTATTGAAACTTTCGCATTTTATAGCGATTTTATCAAGACGAGACACTTTTATTTTAAACTTTAAGCGTTAAGTCTTACGTTAGAATATGGAATTTAAGTATTGATTTCCCTAGCACCTGTCAAATTTTATCTTGCATGCATACTAGGGGGCCAAGTAAGTAAAACCTAACAAGACAGCAAACTTGGGTATCGTGCTCTGAGATGGAAGTTAGAGCCAGGTAGTGACTTAATCATTTGGTCAAGTTGAATTACTCGTCCGAGCAAATAACAGTGAACTTCTGTTAAGTTTTATTGCGTTGCGCACCTATACCCCAGAGTTGTTTAGGACTTGAATCAACGTAAACAAGCCAAACGACGTGGCTTTGTTAAACAGCCAATCATAATGGCTCCTCTTCACGATGGTCCATCATGGGCCAGCGTAAGGGATGCATTTAGACGTTGCAGTGAGAAGCAGTGTTCTTGTTCCCACTCTATCGCATTACTTCGTCCCTTACGCTGCCCATGATGGGCCACCGTGGTGAGGAGCCTTAAGAGTTTTGTCGAACTATTACATCTCATCTGACTTCTGCTTCTATTGGCTGACGATTTATTTTGCGTGGTTATTGTTTCCATTTATTTGAAACGATTGGTGTACGTACCGTTCTGTTTAAAGGTGGTCTTGGTGGTGGTGGTCATCAGCCCCTGCGGAGACAGCGTGCGGAGAGACTCCTTGATCTTCACGGGCCGGGAGCCTAGCTCCGGGATGTCGGCACCCTCGATGAATAGGAACTGAAGACCAAAAAACGTCAAGTTTGGGCGGTGGATGGCGAGCCAATAAGAATGATTTCAACAAAACGGTGCTTGGACAAGATTGATTAGCAGGAAGGCCATATTTAGTCCCGAAGAAGAGTTGGCGTGATTTGATGATTGAACAAATGAGAAATCGGCGAATTTTTTTAAAAATAGGTGCTTGACACGTACGGAGATTTTGGTATTTTCTGTAAGATTTCATTTCCATTCCATAAGCATCACTTGGTAATTATTGGTATGCAAGCAGCTCAAGTAGCACAGAAGCTGTATAAGAGCTGTATAGTCCTTAAAATGGTGACACTAGAGTTATAATGGGTGTATAAACTGTGTGTTACCTCGACGGTGAGCGTGCCGGACACGTCGTGCGGCTCCAGCGGGCGCGGCTGCAGCGCGAGCTGCTGGCGCTGCGACGGCGCCGCCAGCAGCTCGTCGATGCCCACCAGCCCCAGCCCCAGGAACCTACAACAGCTCCGGCTGCGGTCACCATCTCACTCAGCACACTTCTACTAAACTGGGGTACAACCTTACGCAACATCTGTCTGGATAGAGACCAGTCATCATCATCATCATCATCGCCTCAGGCGTTATTAACTGCTTATAACTACGATTGTACATGTGACAATAAATGTGACATTCTCAATATAAAGGGCCCTTATGGAGGCAGGCGGTTACGCCGTTTTTAGAACTGTTACCATAGTATTCGTATTGTTACAAGAATAAGAAGAACGTAACTGCCTTCCTCCATAAGGTCCCTTTATATTGAGAACGTCACAAATAATCTCATACAAATGTATGGGAGTGATTAATATCAAAATTTTGGATACTTCTCGTTTGATTAAAAAAAAAGTTATTGATGTAATTTTACTGATTAGGTAATGTGCTTTCGATATCAGTTTAAAGTTTTTTGATATCTGGGTCATACACAGATTTAGGTTCAACATTGTCCCTTCTGTTCCTAAAAGTTAACGACGTGGGAGTTTTTAACTCATATAATTTCGATACAGGCCAAAACTACGCGGATTCCAATTACGCGGATATATTCTAACCCGAAAAAATTGGTTTCAAAGTCCTTAACTTTCTGGAACAGAAGAGATAACTTTTGTTTCTGTGACTGTGTATGACCCATCTGTAATAGTTACGGAATAATCGCCTGGTCACACTTAACGATTATACCCGGTACTTAAACGGATACGGTACCTGTGCGTGGAGGGCCCGCCGCCGGGCGAGGGCGGCCCGGTGCGGTCGTAGACTTCAAACAGCAGCTCCGCCGTCTGTGGCGACAGGTCGCTGCAAACACGCGGTCAAACGGTGAAATTAATGAGCACATTGTATCACAAGGGAGCAAAATGCAATATTTCATCGAGGGTTAGCGTGTTGAATCTCGAACGAAGCGATGGATTCTAATATGGGTTACTGAGCGTAGTGAGGGATTCAAACCGCCACGCCCGAGATAGAAATAATTTAGCTACCGTGTTACTCTTCTTTTCACTTCTCCTATGAGAAAAAATATTCGTCCAATAAGTAAAAGACCAGTAATTATCAATCATACATTTAATTAAGGAAAACAAATAATTACATAAAATAAACAAGCATTTAAAAATTTATAGTATTCTGTGGTGTCTCTGGTGTGAAGAACTACTATGTCATATTTTAAGTTCTCTTATATCTGTGGTTTTACTAAATGAGGAACTTGACATTAGGGAGCAAAATCGATCTTGCTCCCGGTCGGCACGACAGAAATTAAAAATTAAAAATATATATATTAAGAGGGAGCAAAAACGAGTTTTGCCCCTCTAAACGGGCTAGAAAAGCTTTTTTTTTCAATAGGTGATACCATCCCTACTTTACGTGTAGGGGAGGAACCCTAAAAACACTTTTTTTCTAGATTTAGCTTTACCACTTTGTCCGCATGACTAATATGTACATTCATCAAATAACAGCTTTCCAGTACTAAGTGTCTCTGAGTTAAGTTGTGGACGGACGGACGGAGATGGCGAAACTATAAGAATTCCTAGTTTGACTCATCATCATCCGCAAGACGTCGACTGCTGGACAAAGGCCTTCCCCAAGGTTTTCCAGAACGACCGGTCCTCTGCTGCTGTCATCCAGCGGCTTCCCGCGATCTTTATCAGATCGTCGGTCCACCTTGTGGAAGGCCTGCCGACACTTCGTCTCCCGGTTCGCGGTCGCCACTCTAGAATCTTTCCGCTCCGAGCAATGTGCCCCGCCCACTGCCACTTAAGGTTTGCTATTCTAGTTTGACTACGGAACCCTATAAAGGGCTCTGATACTTACAAGAGGAAGTGCTCGTCCCAGAGCGGTGACGTGGTGTCGCGCTTGAAGGCTGTCTGGTTCTTCTGCGGCGGCTCGTCCATCTCCACCACGCAGTACGGCGCGGAGCACCCCGCCTTGCCTGCGCACACGCAGCACTCAGCTCCACTCAAACGTGGCAAAATCAGCACAGAACCAGCGCGGGTTGAAAGCGAGCAAGTTGTATAATAAGAAGTGGTCCAGAAAAAAAGTAGCACATATTAGTGTGTATATTAATGAAAGTACAACAGTTGTTTTTTGTTTTTCTGGGGTTCTGCCTGATACTTTTTGAACCTTGTATGATTTCAGTCCAGCACTCTCTTTAATCCGATGGACCGTAGACTTGCTACAACCCATACTTATCGGCGAGCTCTCGTTCGGACAAGTTAGGTTTGGTCCTGTATGCACCTTTGATAGTAACTTACGACGAGTAACTTCAGATGGCGAGATTTTTTTTATTTTTAAATAAATCGAATAATTGCTACCATAAAATAACTTCTCGGTATGTTACGTGATAGATGTGAAACAAACAGTCTTTAAATTTTTCGTGAATTGATCAAAATTCAAAAAAGGTTCTTGCTACTTTTTTTCTGGACCACTTCTTAAATGAAATGCCAATCCAAGTGTGGGACGAGGACAGAAGGATGATGAAGATGACGATTAATAGAACTGACCTTGAGCAAGATGCCCGTCTTAACATGCGTCAGAAGTTAGTTTCCTATGACTTGACGTGTCTTGATGAATTTGATGATTAACTAAGTTGAACAAGTAGAGACAGCGGGCTTAGCATGCAAGAGATAAAACTTGCCAGGTGCTACGGAAATGAATACATCTATTCCATATTCTAACGTAAGACGTAACGCTTAAGGTTTAAATTAAGTGTCCCGTCTTGATAAAATCGCTCTAAAAAAGTGAAAATCGCAATAGTCGCTCAGTAATAAAAGGTAATAAAAGTCGGAATGAGACAGTTTTATTTTAAACCTTAAGCGTTAAGTCTTACGTTAGAATATGGAATAGATGTATTCGTTTCCCTAGCACCTGACAAATTTTAATTCGTGCTTGAATGTGCCCGCAGTTTTCGACCAGTTTATGAGTTTCATCAATCCACAAGTCGCCCCCCTGCATAAATGATGTACAGTCACGAACGTTAATTTGTGACCCATTTCAAAAAAATATTGCTTGAAGTTGTCAATGTCATTAGAGATGCCAAGTCATTTGTAACTTACCTACAGTAAACTCCACCTTATTGCTGTAGAATGTCTGATTGACTTTGGACCTAAAGTGGGTCCCAAATTAAATGCGGATCTGTCTAACTTGAGTCATAAGAAAGGGATGCATAAGAGATAAGTTAAACGCTTTACTAATGTAATGTAGCATTTCTTTTGGCATATTTTTGTATTGCAGAACTTACTTGGCTGAAATCTTTTCGCACAAAGTTTTATACCAACCTAACCTACTTTTCGACACAGTTTGCATATATTTCTGCGAACGATCATTCGACTAAAAGTGATGCGAAATGTGACGTTCTCAATATAAAGGGACTTTATGGAGGAAGGCAGTATCGCTCTTATTCTTGTAACTATACGAACACTATGGTAACAGTTCTAAAAACGGCGTAACCTGCCTCCATAAGGTCCCTTTATATAGAGAACGTCACAAATATTCTACCAGATAGTAACCCAAGTGTCTACCATGTTCGGGCTGCACCAGGCGGAAGGCTTGGAAGACTCACCGCCAAGATCCTTGGCACAGACGACCTTGACGAGCAGCCGGCGGTCCCCGAGCATCACCGCATCGCTCGCCGACGTCGGCGTCGACGAATACAGCTGACGGTCGTGTGACAACTGGAAACAATCAGCTGTGGTTAGTAACTGTCAAAGATGTGGTCCAGGTCAAACCACTGTAACACCGACTCTTAACATGCATGGACGAGATAAAATTTGACAGGTGCTAGGGAAATTAATACATCTATTCCATATTCTAACGTAAGACTTAACGCTTAAGGTTTAAAATAAAAGTGTCTCGTCCTAACTTTTATTACCTTTTACTAAGCGACTATAGCGATTTGCACTTTTTTTTATAGCGATTTTATCAACATGAGACACTTTTATTTTAAACTTTAAGCGTTAAGTCTTACGTTAGAATATAGGAGAGATGTATTCAATTCCCTAGCACCTGTCAAATTTTATCTAGTGCATGTACGCTATGTTTCAACCGCCGTCATTAGTGTGTTCAATATATTGACGAAATCAATGACACTACAGCAACTCCTGATGTAAGCCGAAGCAGAACCGGGGAAGTAGTTTCTATCAGCATCAGAAGTTGCTGTAGTGTCATTGATTTCGTCAATATATTTGGTGACACTAATGACAGCGGTTGAAACGCCCCTAGTCGCATACATATTGTTTGTCATAATGTCATAATGCAATGATAGTCATAATTTTTTTACTCATACACCCTTTCAGGCTAAAATTACAGGATTTAATAAACATCCATCGTGTAGATTAGTTACGTTAGGTTAGGTTACTTGAATAAAAATCCTGGAAAAGTAACGACGTCGTAAAAATGGATTATGTCTTACGAAAATTATGACTTAAAACACATGTATGGAACCCAATATGGACCCGTAGCACGGACGGCTTATCTAAGTGCCCTTAATACTGCTAAGCCACGAGTCGGGCCACATGGAGTCAGCTCACCATAGAGTCGTAGTGCAGCGGCAGCCGTGGCGACGTGTCCACGTGACGCCGCAGCCGCGGGCAGGTGGGGTAGCTGGACAGGTTGAACTGCAGCTGCGAGCTGCGGAGCGCGTTCACCACGATGTCGCTGTGGACAGGAGTACAGGTACAGGAGGCAAGCCCATTCGTTTAATATCTGCCCAGGGCGTTTAAGGTAAGGTAATTTGGTTCAAAACCACTGTCCACACGGTTATAAACCGTTGTTTGAAACCGTGTAGCCCACGCATTATTAATTGGTACTGTCGAGGTCATAAATATGTGTACACGTTTAGTACCTTGTCACTATAATCCTGGTGACGTTCATATATGGCAGTTTAAACATGATATTAAAATAGACAGGGTACTAAAATGTACACATATTTATGACCTTGACTGTACATTAATAATGCGTGGGCTACACGGTTTCAAGCAACGGTTTAAAACCGTGTGGACAGTGGTTTTAAACCAAACGCATGACCTTAAACGCCCTTGGCAGATATCAAACAGATGGGCATGTTTGAAGCCGTGTAGCAGCTCGCTTCTACCAAGGTCACTTGGTTTAAAACCATGGTTTGAAACCGTGTAGCACGCGCTTAAGGATAGAACCTCATTTGTTGAGATTACAGATTACACGAAAACGCAGGCGTCTGCGACGGTGGAGCATGCTTCACTTTATGTAATTTGTTTGTAGCCGCTTGCCACCCGTCGTTGCCGCTGCCGCCTTTGGGCAAAATCTTGGCCAAGACATGTATTTGTCAATGAATCACAATTTACAGCGCTTCCCGTTCTGTAGCTCAGAAACATCCATTTCAGCACCGTAGCCGATCGCCTTGGATCAACGCTGAGGTGTTCTCGCTCTAGCTAACCATAATTCTGAACTACAGAAAGAAAGGCTATTTAAAAATGTCGTTTGGTACCAATAACTACGAAAAGTCATTTATTTTACGAGTAGACGTGACTTACTTATTTAAATTTTAACACTATAGTGGTTTAACTTTATTAAGCATCAGTTACACGGACAATGTTACTTTCGTTGAGGAAAGATTATACGTGACGTTCTCAATATAAAGGGACCCTATGGAGGCAGGCGGTTACATCGTTTTTAGAACTGTTACCATAGTATTCGTATAGTTACGAGAATAAGAAGAGCTTAACTGCCTTCCTCCATAAGTTCCCTTTATATTGAGAACGTCACCATTGATTATTTATTAAAGGGTGCATACACAGGTTTTCAATTGTTCGGATAGAATCGTAACAAGACACCAAAAACTGCAAGAATTGTAAAAAAAATTTAGGGGACGCGGAATCGGCTTAAACTGATCAGAAAAATCTTAAGGCAACCGTCGCAGTTCAACTGTCACCTTGTAACAGGAACAGTGTTATACCTGACCAGCTGCTGCAAGTTGTTCTCCCCAGTGCTGGTCTTCAGTGGCCCCACAGGAGCCAGGGCCACCTTCACCTCTGGCCAGCCGTCGCATCGCAGCTCCCCTGTCAGCTTCTCCGTCACGCACAGCACGCTCAGCCGCGCTCGGAACCTGGAACACCGTCAGCCAAGTTAGTGGAGACAGAGATTTTTTTTATCATAAAAAAATGTTTGCGTTTGACCTCAGTCTCACCTGATGTTAAGTGATGACGAGGTCGAAGATGGTACACGCTTACCCAGAAAATGCCTATTCACCTTTGCCTTGAAAACACCAAGGTTATAGGATTCCGGGAATACAGACGCAGGGAGAGCATTCCACTCCTTGGCAGTGCGAATAAGAAATGACGCAGCAAACCGCTTCGTCCGAACTGATGGAAATTCGACTACATGAGGATAGAAGCCCTCCCTGCGTCTGGAAGACCGACCTAACCTAACCGAGATTAACCTTACTTTACAATATTATAAATGCAAGATGTTTATTTATGGTATGAGAAAGGCATAGAAGTCAGCCAGGTAACCTTGCAATACCGCGTAACTAACAAATTCAATAGGTTGAAAAATGTACCTTACTGATTAACTTTGTAAGGTGCATTTTGCTCTTTCTTGAATTTGTATTGCAGTATCACTGACCATTGGCAATCCAGAGACTGAATGTGTGTTGCCAACCTAGAGGACTCCGCAATTTGTACTTACTTCATTATCCCGTTCTTGAAAACGGCTCTAACGATTTAGATGAAATTTGCAGTATGTGGGTTTACGGGGGCGAGAATTCGATCCAGCTAGGTCTCATATCTGGGAAAATTCGTTTTCCCCGTATTTTCACGCAAAAAGATTTCCCGCGCAATATGGTTCGTAATTTGTTCTGAATAGACTGACGGTGAGAGCGTTGGACTACTACGCAGAGACTGCGGGTTCGAACCCCAGCTATGGATCGTTTTTTTTTGTTTTTGTATAGAAAATCGATGAAAATCCGGTTTCGACCCTCTACCAGGAGTCTACCAGGTACTCTATCTATCTACTTATTAAACGAGAAACATTTGTATATATGTTTGTACTCACTTTCTCGAAAACGGCTCTAACGATTTCGATGAAATTTGCGACATGGCGGTTTACGGGGGCGAATGATCGATCTAGCTAGGTCTCATATCTGGGAAAATTCGATTTACCCGTCTATCGATTTTATCAAGTCTTACGTTGGAATATGGAATAGATGTATTAATTTCCCTAGCATCTGTCGTATCTCTCTGTGGTTATGACGATGATGGCTTTAGTTAGCAGGTCAGGTCCTCGTCACCTGTTAACGTTGACGCGGTAGTGCGACACCTCGACCTTCTCTCCTCGCTGGCTGAAGGCCTTTATCTGGAAGGCGGGCGTGGCTTCACAGTCACATGTTATCGTCTGAAAAAAAAATTACGATGAAACTAATATATCCTACGTGTTTTTATTATTCCAGATAATTATTACTATACAAAAATAAATGCAAAACCTAAATTTTTCAAGTTTTAGTTTATTCATTAGGGCGCAAATGTTCCGCGACACGTGGCCGCAGCGAAGACGATGTTACCAGACATTAAACGAGAAAATATGTATATATTTAAACTCACGTTCTCGAAAACGGCTCTAACGATTTCGATGAAAATTGCGACATGCCGGTTTACGGGGGTGAAAAATCGATCTAGCTAGGTCTCATATCTGGGAAAATACCAAAACGCAAAAAGATTTCCCGCGCAATAGCCGTTGCGTTGTCGAATTTTTCCGCGGTCGAAACGGTCGGAGAATTACCCCTTAAGGAGCTAAGGACGTTCAACTCTGTGTAAATCTGTGACGTCACTGTTATTATTTTCATTAAAAGAATTTAAAACTTTTGGCTAAAATACGTTTTCGATTTACATATGTTTTTAATAGCATTGACGTCAGAATCGATCCATGTTACTAAAATAACGTGAATTGTTATATTATTAGAAACAATCACGTTTAAAAATGCATTACATCCAGTCAACTTAGATCCCTGTACGTTTAACTTTGATTTGTAATGCATTGACTTTAAAGTATAATGCCACTTTGTTAGAGTTCAACATAAACTGGCCGTTTGGAAAGCCATATCTCCCGCCCACGTGATAGCCTTTGTTCGTTACAATTACATCGTGTTTTTTGTCGAACTCTCCAGCGGGGATATAGCTCAGTGGTAGAGCAATCGACTGCAGATCGATAGGTCCCCGGTTCAAATCCGGGTGTCCCCTGTCGTAAGACTACTTTTTTTTAACAAAGAATTTTTGTTTATAAGCTAAATAGATGTACATTTATACCCCCTCACTTTGTACGTCCAAGTTCTTTAAAAATTTTAACATCACAAGAATTGTACGATAATTCATGGTATAAGGTTAGAAAATAAAAAAATATCTAACAATTAAGATGTATTGTAGAAAATTGTTATACATTTTTTATGTTGTTTTTAAACTTTCGTATAGAAAATTAGATAGGTACCTACTACGAGGATAGGCATCGCCGGAAGACCTAACTAACGCTAACTTGACGATTTATAAAATCAATGAAAAATTGGATTGACGCAAGCTAACTAATCAGTCGCGTCAGCCGCTTATGTCAATTCGATCGTGTCTTGTTTTGCGGACACTCATTTCATAGAACGTGTCGTCTCACCGAATTTCATTTCATCGAAATCAAATTTCTACTGAAGCCTTATTGTTTTGGGGTTATATGAAGCGTGGGTTACAATTACAATTAATATGGCGCGCGTCAATACGCTTATGCCGTTGGCCAAGTTTATTATTGCTTAATCCGTCATCATCATCATCATCAGCCGCAAGACGTCCACTGCTGGACAAAGGCCTTCCCCAAGGTTTTCCACAACGATCGGTCCTCTGCTGCTGTCATCCAGCGGTTTCCCGCGACCTTTATCAGATCGTCGGTCCACCTTGTGGAAGGCCTGCCGACACTTCGTCTCCCGGTTCGCGGTCGCCACTCTAGAACCTTTCCGCTCCAACGGCCATCGGTTCTTCGAGCTTAATCCGTGCGCCATATTAATTGTGTCTTGTTATGCGTAGGTTATGTTAGGTTAGACCTGTGACCACAAAACAATTTACTTCTTTACGTGGAAATGCCTGTCGTAGAAATGAAAATTCGGCGAAGTAAAACATTCTATGAAATGAGTCGGTGGTTCAAGGGTAAAAATTCGATACATGTTGTCAATTTCGAAATCGTTAGCGAAATGCATCTTACTGCCGCACTCAGAGACATTTAATTTTTAAGTTTCATTAAAGTTGCTGCGTCTTATTCTATTGCTATAGCAAAGAAAGTGACAGCAGCAACTTTAATCAAACTTAAAAGTTTACTGACGTCTGTGAGTGCGGCCGTTAGCCAGGGCCTCGGAGACTGAAGACAATACGTACCACATCGTCCTTGGAGTCACACTCGCAGAAGACGTTGGAGAGGCTGGGCGGGTGGCAGTCCAGCGCGCGTACCAGCTCCACGCCGATGCCTTGCTGGAAAAAGCGCACACGCAGCTTAGACAACCAAGCATACCAAACAAGAACAGTTATGTACAGGCAACATCAAAAGTAGATAGCGTAGGTAGATACAAACTTTGGTATCTTGTCGCTATACAGCCACGTTAGCAAGGTCAAACAAGATTGTCAAGTATGATGCGATAAAGTATACAAACGTGAGTACTTTTGACGTTGACGCTACAATTTCCACCAATCGGGCCGCACCGCGACGCGGCGCATTTTACAATGAGCTAAATGAAATTAAAGTGTATATACAAGTATTTTATATTTGAATGGAATTTAATTTACACAGATGTGAGAACCCGATTGGATCCACGCGCGAATCGCACCAGCCGATCGGCTCCTCGCGTACGCGCACGGTTACGCTCGGCTGATTGCTCGGCTGCCATTACGTCTGTTCGGCATCGTTCGGTATTAGTCGCTCTAAAGTCAGAAGAGCGTGCCGATGGATACGCGCGCGTGCGAGCGGCTTCCAGCGGATTTTACTCGTAGCAGTCGAGCGGATTGGGAAAATCGTACGTTAATTTACTATCTGTGCTGCCTTCCAAAAGAAAAAACCGGTCAAGTGCGAGTCGGACTCACGCATAGAGGGTTCCGTATTTAAGTCCGTACTTCTAAAATATACCTTTTTATGTAGGTACTTTAATTCGTATGTAATTTTGCCTAAATTTAACACACATTTTCAAAGTGTTTTTAGTTATTTCTCAAAAACTATAAATTTGGACCCTTCATTTTATTTTTCCAGTAAAATATAAATAAATAAATAAGTTAGGAATTTTTCAGATTTTTTGATTCATAAACTTCGGAGGCTACGTTTTATATAACCGACTCGCCAGTTGGGCTATGTGCTAGTTGCCTTCCATAAAATAATATATATATACCGTTATTTTAAAAGCAACATGTAGCGACTAGCGACATCTAGCTACAACACGCAGCAAGTAGAAGACAACTAAGGCGACTAAGTACGGGCAGCGCCACCAGCGACAAACAGCGTAACTAATGTCGCGCTATCGAAGTTTCCCCAGTCAAGTTGCATATACAACCTTCAACTTCATCCTAATGGACTTCGGTCCCTAGGCATCACCCGTCTGGAGAGATCTCTCTTTCCTTTAGAGAGCCTTTCTACATTGGTGACCCCGACTTGATGCGTACGAAACCTTGGCTCGCGTCCTAAGCAACACAACGACCCTTCGTTACGTCCATCAGTCTAAAAGCCAATATTTCACCACTCAGTGTCAACGTACACACATACACAGTTCCATCAGGTTCATGAAATGATCTTGATAACGTAAATAGACCGAGGTCAAATATGTGACGTTCTCAATATAAATGGACCTTATGGAAGAAGGCAGTTACGTTCTTCTCATTCTTGTAACTATACGAATACTATGGTAACAGTTCTAAAAACGGCGTAACCGCCTGCCTCCATAAGGTACATTTATATTGAGAACGTCACAAATAGAATTACCTAAAACCGTGCATAAAACATGTATTGAAAATAAACAAAGAAAACCGGGCAATAGCATGTCGGGCCATGCACAGTAGATACGCTATATTGCTGGTGCACTTTGTAGTAATGGCGACGGAGCCCTACACTGAGCAGGGCCCGACATGCTCTTGCCCGGTTTTTTTTTTTTTTAGAGTATTGATTTGTTATGGCGATGGCTGAGATACGCGTCATACTCGTGAACGGGTGCTGTTTGTGCGGTCCGGTCTGTTCACGTCTGCAAGGACTTGTTCAGTTAATTATTCCAGATGGCTTTTGACGAAGAGACCTCGTCGTGTTGTTCTCCTAGTCATTATATTTAGTTTAATGTATTTGACCTTACATTTGTAATGTTTTTATTTGTGCTAGTTCTAATAATTAATATTTGTTACTTTATTACATTGTAATGTAACTTACTTTTAAGTATTATTGTATTTTATATTTGAAAAAATGACCTTCTGCTGGAGTTTCTTGCGGCGCTTCTTCTCCGCAATGATGGTCTTGTCCGAAGCGCTGGTAGATTCACTCTATATTACCGACGTGTAAAAGAGGCCGTATTTGGCCAATTTACTGAATAAATATTTTGATTTTGATTTTGGTTAAATCAAGGCCCCGAGCTTATCGGTCGTGTTTATCATTATCGTAGGCATCACGCGGAAAAACCATCTGTCACTTTCTTACTATCTAAGTGTGAGAGAGACGGATGCTTCATCCACACTTATCCACCGGGATAAAGTGACCATAATACAGGTGCTGATTCATAGAAATAATAAACATCAGGGACAATCTCACACAAATTGACCTAGTCCCAAACTAAGCTCTAGGCTTGTACTATGGGTACCAGGCAACGATATACATACTTATAGAGAAATACATATTTAAATATATAGAACCAGAAACCATCCATGACTCAACACCAATCACAAATATTTGCCTATACCGGGATTAGAACCCGGGACTGCAGGGTCACTACCAACTAGGCTAACCGCGTCGTCAAAATGTATCGGTATATTATAATCGATTTATCTTAGGTTAAGTCCGAGTAGGCGGCACGTTACAGGCCCTGGTCACGGGTTAGTTCCCACGGTAATTATTAATTAGCTACCGTTGTTTTATCGTCAGTGCGGTAAAAATGGCGACAGCAACTAACCGATACTTCACGCGACCTTGCTGATAAATGAGAATTATGTTTTCAAATACTGTTTTAAAATGTTTTAACGTTTACATATTTACGTAAATAACCATTGCCGGCGATTCCTTCCTCATAGAAATCGTTTATCGCTCCCTCAGGAACTGTCAAATTTTCAGGAATAGATTCGAAATAAATGTCCAGATAAGAGGATTGTGAGGTGACGGCTTTCCATACAAACGGAGATAACTTTTTCCACCCCCTAAATGTTAACCGATTTCGACCAATTTTTGATACGGTGTCGGAACAAAAACTAGGTCCGTACGTTTCGTTTTATTCAATATTATTAATTAAATTTCGATTTATTCCTGTTTTATTGTTTTCATACAAAAGTAATTTCGGCCATAATCTCTTTATAACTAATCAATATTTAAAAAACGACGCGTACGGACATGGTTTTTGTTCCGACTGACCACATATCAAAAATTGGTCGAATTCGGTTAACGTTTAGGGGGTGGAAAACGTTATCGCCGTTTGTATGAAAAGGCTAGATTTATCAGCTGGTTCACAGTCCTCTTATTTAAACGGTACGAGATGGTAGATCAATGTCAATCGCATACAATAGGGATGATGGCTGGGTAAAGAAAACGAAATTCGGAAAGAAAAGAAAAATTGACGGACGGAGGGACGGACGGCGGAGGCTTAGTAATAGGGTCCCGTTTGGCACCCTTCGGGTACGGAACCCTAATGAAGGAAGGATATAATGACATACTTGAACTTTAATAACACAATTCACAAATAAATGTGACGTTCTCAATATAAAGGGACCTTATGGAGGCAGGCGGTTACGCCGTTTTTAGAACTGTTACCATAGTATTCGTATAATTACAAGAACAAGAAGAGCGTAACTGCCTTCCTCCATAAGGTCCCTTTATATTGAGAACGTCACAAATATATGTTTTGCGGCCAACTTCCATCACAAGATATTTTGCTTCCATGCTTCAATAGCTTTTCCCATGGACTCTTGGCTCCAAGACTGCCGATTAGTTTCATAGTTCCGCGTCATCTCAACTGAATAAACTTTATAACGCCATCCTCAACTCTGGTCAACTTCAATCTGACCCGCCGTCGATACGCTAACAGCCGCACTGAGATACGTCAATTAATTTAATAGTTTGATTAAAGTTGCTGCTATCTATTGCTATAGCAAAGAAAGTAAACTTAAAAGTTAATGGTCGTCTGAGTGTGGCGGTAAGAAGAACTTTCAACTCTTTACGAGTGCGAGATGGTTTGCTAATGGTTCGCCGACAAAGGTTCTGCATTATGCGTTTTGCAGAATGCAATTTTCACCGGAAGGTATTTTACGGCGGGCCATGCGGGCTGAACATGCATGCACGAGATAGAATTTGACAGGTGCTAGGAAAATGAATGCATCTATTCCATATTCTAACGTACGATTAACGCTTAAGGTTTAAAATAAGTGTCCCGTCGATTAAGTCACATTTCTAATACAAAAAACTAAATCAAAATCGGTCCATCCGTTTAGGAGCTACGATGCCACTGACAGATGGGTCATACACAGTCATAGAAACAAAAGTCGTCTCTCCTGCTCCAGAAACTTAAGGACTTTGGAACCAATTTTTTCGGATTAGGATATATCCGCGTAACGGGAGTCTGGTGTAGTTTTGGCCTGTATCGAAATTATATGAGTTAACTCCCACGTCGTTAACTTTTAGGAACAGAAGGGACAATGTTGAACCTAACTCTGTGTATGAGCCAGATACACACAGATACGTGTCAAACTTATAACACCCCTCTTTTTGCATCGGGGGTTAAAAGCCGACCGTCGTGAAGATCCTTGGAGAAAGCCTACATCCAGCGGTGGACGTCTTTTTGATAATTATGAAAATGAAAATGTAAGTTTTCCTTTTCAACGCCATGTCAAATAAAAACTAGAGCTAATGTCAACCTTAATTCATACATATTCAGGCTTATTTTGCGTTGTCAACCATGACGGATATTTCCGAAAGGTTAACAGCTAAATATCAAACAAATACAAACGCATACACAAAACATCTATTTTCTGTCCCGTTCCCATAGCAAATTACCAGACAATTGAAATATTACATAACATTAATAGCCGAAATAGCTGTAAGGTTATGTACGTGTTCTGCCAATAACCTCTGCGGTGTCTGGCACCCATCGGCCGATGGCACTCGGCCAATTGCCGAGCTCCATTGTTACTAGTAATTTATTGATAATGCGACTTAGGTCTTAGGAGAAAACAATTTTTGCCGTCATTAAGACGATTGTGAAGTGACGGCTTTCCATACAAACGGCGATAACGTTTTCCACCCCCTAAATGTTAACCGATTTCGACCAATTTTTGGTACGGTGTCAGTCGGAACAAAAACTAAGTATATCCGTACGTTTCGTTTTTTTTCAATATTAGGGGAGTTTAAAAAAAAATAGCACACCTTTCACTTTTTCTTCAGATTTTGGAAAAAAAATTGCACGCTGGTTTGGACCACCATTCTGAACAAGAAAAATTGAAATCCCTGGTATGTCCCCAAAAAGATGTATGGAATTGTCCGTTTTGTTACCTAAATTCAATACATTTTTTGGTAACAATACGGACAATTCCATACATCTTTTTGGGGACATACCAGGAATTTCTATTTTTTTTGTTCAGAATAGTGGTCCCAACCGACGTGCAATTTTTTTCCCAAATCTGAAGAAAAAGTGAAAGGTGTGCTATTTTTTTGAAACTCCCCATTAGTAATAAATTTCGATTTATTCCCGTTTTATTGTTTTGATACAAAAGTAATTTCGTCCATAATCTCCTAATCAATATTTAAAAAAACGAAACGTACGGACATAGTTCTTGTTCCGACTGACCACATATAAAAAATTGGTCGAATTCGGTTATCGTTTAGGAGGTGGAAAACGTTATCGCCGTTTGTATGAAAAGGCTAGATTTTGCAGCTGGTTCACAGCCCTCTTAACCGATATCTGTAGTTATAAAGTTATACCCAATGTTATTAGCAAGAGCTTGGAATGGCATTTAATTAGTTAGTGGTAAGTATAAGTTAACAGGAATTCTAAATTTGAATCTTCATTTACCTATGGTACTATCAGCAATACATATACAAACTAAGTAGAATTAGTAATAAAATAATTAACCAAACAACAATGTCAAAGTCAAATGAAAATTATTCATTGGTTGTTCAGTAGGTACAGTCAAGGTTATAATTATAAACATAGATACGTCCAAAGCCGAAGTGAGGAACCGGAAGTGGAGGGTTCCGTCGCCATTACTACAAATACAAATAAAGTGCACCAGCAAAAGAGCGTATCTTTATGACACTTACGTTCTTTTGTTGAGAAGCGCAGTTTTACAATGACAATAATGACAATAACTCGGTATATATATAATATAAAAACGGTATATCCGATCACGTTGAAAATTATTTTGGTTGAAGTATTTATACCTTTGTAATTTTTTTCATATTTTTTAGACGTACAGTTTAAAAGATAAAGGGGGGAGACACAATTTATGCGACTTTCGGAGCGATTTTTTCCGAAAATATTCACTTAATCAAAAACATTGCCAAGAAACATTAAAGTGCTTTTTAAAGAACGGTCGAAATATGTACCACACGTTGATGTTTGCTAAAAAAAATATATCAGCTTCTGTTACATGTGTGAGTGCCCTAGAAATATGTATATTTGTTATTTAACTACCAAACTAAGTAGTGACTTATACAAGACACCTATACTCCAAATTTCATCAATATACATCTTGTAGTTTTTGAGTGAAAGCCTGTGACACACGGACGGACGGACATGACGAAACTATAAAAGTTCCGTTTTTGTCATTTTGGCTACGGAACCCTAAAAACGACGCTGGTAGTGACCCTGTTTGAACCGTCGTTTAAAACCGTGTAGCACATGCATTATTGTTCTATATTACCTACCTGGTAGGTTGTAAGTACATACCGGTGCGTTGTTGCCCATAACCTTCACGCAAGTGTAAGCAATAAGTTCACTAAGTTTTATCGCAACGAAATGAACTCTACGGGAGCGCATTATATACGAAACATACATTGGTTATTATTATGTATGTACCCATATGCGCACGCGACTGGACGCGTAGGTCGAGAGCTGACCGTGAAACGGCCTGCGTTATCGAACGCCAATAAACGAGCGTGGAAAATAAAGTTTAATGATAAATTAGCTGTTTCCTATGATATAACGGCCTAAACAAGAAATATTTTAATATGACTCTTAAAAATTAAAAAAAATATGTAACTTAAATGTAAGTAGATACTGTTTTTTGCCTTCTAAGTATTAATATATATTTAGTATTGCAGTTAGTATAAGTCACATCTGTTATCATGCACGGAAATCTTGGAAGTTGAAGTGACTGCCTACGAAGCTAGCGTCCTGGGTTGGATCCCGGTAAGAGCCAATATTCGTGAGATGGGCAAAAAAAAAAAAGTATATATATATATATATATATATATATATATATATATATATATATATATATATATATATATATATATATATATATATATATATATATATATATATATATATATAGTAGATGTATTTAAGTATATATTTATTTTACTCTTTGACGACGCGGTTAGCCTAGTTGGTAGTGACCCTGCCTACGAAGCTAGCGGTCCCGGGCTCGAATCCCGGTATGGGCAAATATTTGTGTGATGAGCGCGAGTATTTGTTCCTGAGTCAAGGATGTTTTCTATGTATTTAAGTATACATATATTTCTCTATATACAGGGTTAAATGACATTCTTTTTTTCGCGATTTCGGGGTTGGTCCCATAGTGAAAGTTGGTCAGTATGACTTACTGATTTGTGACGTTGTCAATATAAAGGGACCTAAAGGAGGCAGGCGGTTACGCCGTTTTTAGAATTGTTACCACAGTATTCGTATAGTTACAGGAATAATAAGGGCGTGACTGCCTTCCTCCATAAGGTCCATAAGGTCCCTTTATATTGAGAACGTCACATTTAATCTCTGAAATTTTGTTACTGAAACCCTACATGTACCTACCTATGTTTATCGTTGTCTAGTACCCATAATACAAGGCCGGAGCTTATTTTTAGACTAATCAATTTGTGTGAGAATTCATAATTAAAATTATGACAAGCAGAACAAGGTTTGACGTTTGACCGTAAAATTGAGCTCCTAAAAATACATATTTTCTAGAATATCTAATCTAGTGTCGATTTTAAGTGACGCTGTCGGGCCTGACGCCTGGACGCTCGGGTGCGTCAATTACCCACGCACAGCTGTAAATAATTGCTTTCTCATATTAGTCACTGTATTTACATATCGTGTGAATGATCGTAGCCCAAGGTCGACGAAATGGAAAGTGTTCTACAGCGGGAATACATAGAATAGCGAATTATACATGTTACATACTTATTGCCGAATAACAACGAATTGTATATTTGGATGTAGGAGATAATCTCCGAAATCACCCGATTTAAAAAGTATTTTGCATGGACACACGTGTGCTTGGGAAATAACATCTATTCCATATTCTACCGTAAGCCAACGCTTAAGGTTTAAAATGTCTCGTCCCGACTTTTATTACCTTTTATTACTAAGGGACTATTGCGACTGTCACATTTTTATGACATATTCATTACCCTCGCACCTGTCAAATTTTATCTCGTCCATATGTTAAGCCCGCAGAGGGCTAAGGTATTTTAACTTTTATATACCGACGCGAAGCGAGGGTGAGTCGCTATACAGTCATAATTCCATCAATAAACACACGATTTTAATTCCTACGTGTTACAAAGCAACGTCGACATTGCAAGAATCCAAGGCCGGCGCGCGGAATTTCGCTCTTATCAAAACTACACGCCAATCGCGAGACCTCTAGCCTCTAATCAATACCTATAGTTAGCCATGAAGTCATCTGTTATTTAAAACTTTAAAGAAATAGCTTGTTGGTTGGCTGCTACTTATATTTCTAAACGTAACTGACACAATATCTGTTAAAACAGTAATCTTCACCATTTACTAAGAACTGTAGTATAGGTTAACCAACAGAATCCTTTTTCCAAGATACGTCGGAGCCAGTTCTCTATTAATTGACATATCTTCAACGAGTCATGAACTGGCGTTTTGCTCATGAATGCGACCCTTTATTGCTACAAAAACATACAGGGAAATTAAAAAGTAGCCTTTCCCTATGGACTATGAATATACATATATAGTGCATTGACATAGGGTATAGTGCATTGGGGTAATTACGTCTGCGGGGCAATTCCGTAAACAAGCTTTTGTGCCCATTCTAGAACGGCACATCGCGGTGCACCGCTGTTAACTCTGTCGATAAAGCAGGGGATTTTTTCGTTCTATGGTTTTAAAAGAGATGGTGGCGTGACGCCATTATGAATGGGCACAAACGTCTGTTTACGGAATTGCCCCGCAGACGGAATTACCCCAATGCAGATATAATATTTAAAACAAATTATTACTTAGTTTTAGTTTTTTTTAATTATAATATAACAATATGAGTATCAAATGAAAGCTAATAAATAGCCGATTCCAAATGTATACATTTTAACACTTTGATGCTATCATTTTAATAAAAACTTAGGAAGCAAGTATGAAATAAAAATAAAAACCCGACTGGTTTGAAAAATATCAACTGAGAAGCCAAAAAACAAGCCCTATAATCTAAAGATTATAATTTTAATGTTGTAAATATATGAAAATATATTTTGTTGTACAAATTTAAATATTTTCACTTCAAAGAGCACCACTTGGACCATTTGCTTGTTCCCGCCTGCAATACCTTTTCCAACATTTAAATTATATTCTTTAGACTATAGGGGCTTGTTTTTAGCTTTACAGTTGATATTTTTAAAGCAGTCGGGTTTTTTGATTTTTTATTAATGTTGCAACGCTGCGCATAGATAATACAGAGCGCACTGCACGGCATCCGCGTTCTATATTTAAATTCTCCCGCATTGACCCAGATTCCGTGTTTTCAGCCGGCGCGTCTTGCCGGCCAGCTTCTAGTATACGATCAAATTGGTTTAATTAAACCCTAGTTGCTAAAAACCAGGAATCTAATGTAAAAAAAACCTACATTCTGCCGAACATAGAACCTCCTCCTTTTTTGAAGGCGGGTAAAAGTATGACTCATTGTATATTAAAACTTAATAAAATAAACAACAATAATTGAAGCAAAATAATGTATCAAAAAAATAGTGAACGAGGAAAAAAAGATTAATGGCGAACGTGAAACTAAAATAGCAATCATGAATTTAAAAACATACAACAACAACCGCCTTATCTCGATCGTAAATTTTGTAGCAGAGGTAAAACTTCACTGAATCAAATAGCAATTCGTGAAATTTTTGTTACAAGTAAACATAAAACTCTCAGAACAGTAGGTTTGATCAGGAAAATGGGATGTTGAATTAAAATGACTAAATTTTGTGTTCTTTTATGATATTAATTACTTTAGGTAGGTAAAATATGAAGACTATTTTGTGTTCTTTTTTTCACGTTGTATCGGAAACCTTAAAGAGTGTACTTGACAATAAATACTTGTGACGTCACAGGTCTGAGGAATACATTTTTACAGTATTTGAAATTTGAAAACCGTTGACATTTAAATCATATTTACTTAATACCTTAATTTTGCGCCTCTTTTTCTTAGTTCCGCTTTTAAAGCACTCACATTCATTGACCCGTGATTCATGTTTGCCATAATTAACCTCAGGTATTGCAAAATATTCACAACATTATTCTAATTAGAAATCAACCCGCGTAACCTACCCACAAACAGTGAAATTCGACATTTCGGAGACCTCACGCTACACTAGCGCCTCTAGCGGCGAATTCCCACGCGATAGCCCTCATTGACCTTTAAGTTTATTAGAGTTTTTCAATTGAAATTGAATCTTTCAATTAAATACAAGAAATCATTGCAAAAATTGCCTTGATTTGTTAATTAAAAGTGTTTTACATTAAAGATGTCCGCCAAAACGCTTTCCGCCCGACTGATGCACTGCGTGCAATCTCTACCGCATCTAGGGTTGTCAAGGGCTACGCCAAGGTGCACCGCCATAACTTAGCGATTTTCAAATTCAAAGAAAATGACGTAATGACGTGATGACGATCAGCGGCGTCAGCCAATTATGTCAATCCATACATTTTGTCGATTTTGGAAAGTCGTTAACTGAGAATGTCTCAAAATTTTGCCCTCTGTGAGTGACATCTCCTTTATTTTTTTGATAGCGGGTTTAGCACGCATACACGAGATAAAAAATTACAGGTGCTAGGGAAATTAATAGATCTATTTGCATTGTAACGTAAGATTTCACGCTTAAGGTTTAAAATAAAAGTGTCTCGTCCTGACTTTAATTACCTTTTATTACTAATTGCGATTTTCACATTTTCATAGCGATTTTATCAAGACGGGACACTTATTTTAAACCTTAAGCCTTACGCTACAATATGGAATAGATGTATTCATTTCCCTAGCACCTGTCAAATTTGATCTCGTGCATGCTAGGGGCCAGTAATAAAGACCAATATTGAACACCAATTCTTATTTTAAAGAAAATAAGGATCATTTTGCAACAATTTAATAACCGTTTGACCTTATAAGAGTTGAAAGTCCATTGTTGGTGTCCAATACTGGTGTGGCCATCTCATGTCCGACTTTGCCCGTACGTTTGGCAACCCTCGCTGATGCATCACTCTAACACATTCCACGCGATCGTAACGTTCTCACAGTCCTGTCTAACACGCGACATAATTTTTTTAATCACGAGTGTTTTTAATAACTTTAACGACTTTTCTCATAATTATGTCATAAATATGACATGACGTGACCAATTCCTATAGCCCAAACCCTATCATTGTGAGTGGAGGCCTGTGCCCAGCAGTGGGACGTATATAGACTGGTTTGGGTTATAGTTCCCACGCGGGCCCAGTGCGGATTAGGAACTTCGCACACACCGTCAAATTGCTTTGCAGGTGTGTGCAGGTTTCCTCACGATGTTTTCCTTCACCGAAAAGCTCATGATAAATTTACAAATTATATTTCGCGCATAAATTCCGAAAAACTTAGAGGTGCGAGCCCGAGTTCGAACCCACGACCCTCTGCTTAAGAGTCGGCAGGTCAAACCATTAGGCTACCACGGCTTTTTTCATATGACATAATATTCCTTATTTCAATTTTTACCCCGTCTTGCTTGTAAATCGTAGTCGTATTTTTTACAGTAGCTCTTACTGTCACTTGAATAAGAGCGATTTTAACGTCAATAAGCAATGTAAAATAAAGAAGATTAGAGAGCCTGCAGGCTCATCATCATGATGAATGTATTGAAGGAGAAACACGAAAGCCATACAGCGGAAAATGTGTGTCGCAACCGCGAGCCCGAGGTTTCTTATCAGCCGTGACCAACATTCCTGTGGGAAACTGTTTAATATAGAATCCGAAACAGTATCACATAAGCAACCAAATTAAATAATTAACTATGCTTTCCAGTGTCTTAAGTTAAGACACAGGAACTGGTGATGGAAGCTCGACATTTACGGTCAGTTAAACTGAGTTGAACTCACGTACATCCAAAGACTGACCGTGAATGTGAAATCTTAAGTTGATATTATACGAACTCAGGTCAGCTTCTGGATGTACGTCAGTTAACTGATCAGTTTAACTGACCGTGAATGTCCACCATTACAGACAGTCCTCTGTGCCGTGCGTGCATGGAGACAGAAGAAACAGCCGCCCACGTCGTACTACACTGCACCGAGGTGGCGCAATACAGGGCTAAACACCTCGGTCCGATGATGTCTCCCCGAGGTAACCATCGACATCAAAGGTCTGGTGGGCTTCCTCGAGGAGCTGGGATGGCTAGACTAAGTATAGTAATCCAACACGCAAAATAGGCGCTAGACGTCGAGTTGCGGAAACCAACCCGCCTTTAAAATACATAATAACAATAACTATGCTTTCAAGATGGCGGGGCAGACATTTTAACTGCATATTACTAGTCCTTTAATGGCTGTGCCATTAACAAGCCATATTTACCCGAGACATTAGCGATAACAAATACATGAAGCCATTATGTTATGCAACCTCCCACCAAACAAAGTTGCTTAGCATAACACATAATTATGTTTGTATGTGTATATGATGCTAATAACAATGTCTTGAAGATGCAACGTGACGCTATGTGTGAAACTTGATATTTCCATAGATTATACATATCTAGTTAATCGCCTGTCTCACAATCGTCATGTAAACCATATCTGTCAAATAAATTTAGCGCTTTCCCTTTCTTACTTGAAAATAGACAAGGAGAGGGCTATCTTTAGCTAACAGATGAATTTACTTCTCGATTGTGAAACCGGCCCTTAAAATATAAAGCTAGCCCCCTAGCGTGCATGCACGAGATAAAATTTGACAGGTGCCAGGGAAATGAATACATCTATTCCATATTCTAACGTAAGCTTAATGCTTAGTAAAAATAACTTAGTAATAAAAGGTAATAAAAGTCAGGACGAGACACTTTTATTTTAAAGCTTAAGCGTGAAGTCTTACGTTAGAATATGGATTAGATGTATTCATTTCCCTAGCACCTGTCAAATTTTAACGATTTTTGAATATCGAGATAGCTTATGTCCCAGGGAAGGACATAAGATAGTTTTTAAACCGTAAAATTTGGTAGTTCCCGTGAGATACACGATAAACGAGTTCTCGCGAAGTCGCGGGCGATAGCTAGTATAATAGGTATATTATATATGTAGAAGCCATTCCCAACTTCCATTGACAACCTCATAGATCCCGGCGCGCCCGTTCCACAACGATGCGCGTACGCAACCGTGTATTGTTCCGTTATAAACATCTGTTCGGCGCCAAAACCATAAACAACAGAGTTGCTGAGATGTACTGACTTATAGGTTAATACAAAATCTAATACAGGCCTAGCATGCATGCAAGAGAAAAATTTGACCGGTGCTAGGAAAATACATACATACAATAAATAAAATCGCTATAAAATGTGAAAATTGCAATAGTCGCTTAGTAAAAAAAGGTAATAAAAGTCAGGACGAAACACTTTTATTTTAAACCTTAAGCGTTAAGCCTTACGTTAGAATATGGAATAGATGTATTCATTTTCCTAGCACCTGTCAAATTTGTATCTCGCGCATGCGTGCAATGCCGGGGGTCAGGGGGTGTAACAAAGACGCGTTACGCTAAAATAATTTTTTTTTTAAATCGACAAAATATATGGAACTGACTAAATTTTCTTTTATTTAGAAAATCGTTATATTAGCGTAATGGCTATACTCACCTGCTAGTGTTACTAGGTCAAAATGTCGTAAATATGTGTATTCTTGTATCTGTTTGTTATCCAGTAAAGAAATAATAAAATATCATAATATTCATAATCATAACATAACTGCCGACATAGGCCTCCCCGAAGGTTACCTTAAAGTTTACTTACAATTAAGAAATGTATGTACTAATGAAAACGTGATCCTATTGTATTCAGATGACAGTGTCCTACAAAGCTAGCGAGCGTGAGTACTTGTTAATGGGATCACATAACTTTATGTTGCTCTAGACTCCACATTATATACCTATATATGCGTTCTCAATATAAAGGGACCTTATGGAGGCGGGCGGTTACGCCTTTTTTAGAACTGTTACCATACTATTCGTATAGTTACAAGAATAAGAAGAGCGTAACTGCCTTCCTCCATAAGGTCCCTTTATATTGAGAACGTTACATATCATGTCACAAATAAATATAGCTCCTAAAACAAATTCTAATGTAAACAATAACTACTTACGGAGCTATTTTAATTCGGCCGTATAGCACAACAGCGTTAAAACTATGCTATACCTACATAATATTAGGTATTATGTAGGTATACTACTCTGTCAAGAAAGTACCGGGAAAAGATCAATAATACACAAACTGTTTGTTAATCATCCAAATTTATTTTATCACCTTCAAAGTATGCTCCTTCAGAAACGATACACTTACGCCAACGAATAATCCAATCATCAAAACATTTTTTAAACGCTGTTTCCGGAATTGAATTCAGTTCTCGGCGCGAATTCTCCTTTATGTCTTCTACCGATTGAAAACGGGTGCCACGAAGCGCCACTCCGAAGCTTGTTGACTAGTTTGCATGTCAAACTCGTAAACCCACGTCTCGTCACCAGTAACAATGCGTTTCATGAATGTTGGGTCGGAATTGACTCGTTCTAGCATGTCCTCAGCGACTCTCATGCGATTGAGTTTTTGGAGAAAATTCAGGTCTTTTGGGACTAGCCGAGCGGTAACATGTTTCATACCCAAATGATTAGTTAAAATAGTACGGATCGACTCGTGAGATACAGAAAGTTCGGCGGCTATCTCTCTCAAAGTTGAATGAGGATTTTCAGTCACTATTTCCTTCACTTTTGCGATGTTAACTTCAGTTGCAGACGTTGATGGCCTACCAGAGCGAGGCAAATCTTCCATCACATCTCGACCGCTTTTGAACGCTTTGTACCACTCATAAACACGTGTTTTTGATAAAGTCGAATCACCGTAAGCCTTCTGTAACATTTTCAGTGACTCCGAACACGAAATTCCATTGGCGATGCAAAATTTAAGACAAACTCTTTGTTCAATGTTTTTGTCCATTATGAAATTCGCAATACACACTAGATATGATATAACTAAAAACAGCACTGTATTTAATATAAATAACAGATGCAACTCAAACTCCGCGCCAAAATAGAAAACAGTTGTGCCAATCTAACAACAACAAAAAAAACAAAAATTTGAATTTGGAACCATAAACAAATCATCCATTCCCGATACTTTGTTGACTGAATGTATTAATACACACTGATAAAAGTATCGATATTTTACCGATACAATCATCGATATATTCGGAGAGTATCGATATTTTCTTAATATCGAAACTCTCGATAGATCTCGGTTATCGATATAGCCCCTGGCCACCGTTATTGATTTGATAGCAGGGTGGATGAAAGTTTACATCTGTTTGGATTTGAATTTCGAACTACACATACACAATCACAAGTGACATGACATACGAGTAAATAAACGTTCGTGTCGTTCGTGGCAGCTCTTGTCAATTGACCTACTCGTATACCTAGAATACCTACCACATTTTAAACCTTAAGGGCTAAGTCTTACTTTAGAATATGGAATAGATGTATCATTTCCCTAGCACCTGTCAAATTTTATCTCGTGCTTGCATGCTAGCGGGCCTGGTACAAGCGCCCTGATTTACATAAGTTAAGCATAAAGTCCGTTCTTGATCTAGATTTTTTTTATTCACTACCTAATAATATGCCAAGACAGTTTGTCTTTCCGTCGCAATACAAACAAGACTCTATGTGAGAGTCCTAAAGTCTTATTTGGCTTGAGGTTTTTTTGACAGCGCAAGATTTGTTGATCTTACAGGAAATGCCGTGAACTTTTCCGCCGCTCGTTTATTTTTGTTTGTGGATGGATTTTGGTGAGTCTCGCTTGATATTTTGTGAACTTGTACACAGTTAACCAACAACGTTACGCTTGTTAATTATTTATGAAATAACAGCGAGAACCACGAGTAAGTTCATACATATTGAAAATGTGAAACTGAACAATTCCAGATCAATATTGCCTGTACACACGACATACAGACTGTAACAGTACCTATTACGAAAGCAGTGAACTATGTGTTCTGTTATATATAAGTGTAATAACCACTGAGTCAACTTGACGAAAAATTTCAGTCATTAAGTGTTCAAATTCTGAACGGTTGTCACGACTTAGGGCCGTGATCTCGATTGAGATATTATGCCATCCTCAAAATACGTCAATGTAAACGTCATGTCAATGAAAACTGTCATTTCTGACGCGTGTCAGTTTAATAATAAAGCCCGTCATTTGCTTCCATGTAGATGTCAAACTCTTTCGCTCTTACATGCCTATAAACAACTACCGAAATAAAAGCAAAATAAAATCCCTTACCTCCTCCACGGACTTTTTCGAGAACTCGTTCATAGACACAATCCATTGCTGCACTAGATCGTTCACAATAACCAAGTCATTATATAACCACGTCAATAGCTCGTTCACCCACTGGACGCTCGGCGGATCCGGCCCAGTGCATGTCGGGACCACGATGCTCTGGTGTTTTTTGTGGCTTAGAGACTCAGGGCCTGGAGACATGCGGCCCAACCGCCGCTTGTTCGGAGGCGTTGCAGGCACAAACCCGCCCGGCTTACTGGGTTTAAAGGAGTTAAAAGAAGCAGTCTTCACTTTAGCACTGGTAGCGAGCACCGTGTCCGCACTGGTCACAATCTCCGCAGCCGTATTCTTCTTCGGTTCCTCTACTTTCTTCTCCTCGACAGGCTTCGGTTTGGTGAAGCGGCCGTACGCCCATTTCGCTATGCCGAGCAGGACGATTGAGAAGAGGAGCCAGATGAAAATGAGCATAACTAGGTTGTCCATGGCTGTGTCCATATAGTCGAAGCTGCATATCAGGTCGTCGACGGCCTCGGCGAGGTCAGCCATGGTGCTCCATGATTTGTGCCACCAGGAGGCGGCGTGCTCCGCCGCTGCGCGATCTTCGACTGAGACCATTTTTTTTCTATTTTCGACTGGACTATTTTAAGCGTGAGCTCGCGCTCTCTCGCACGCGTGGCAATTAAATTTCTATCATCTTAAAACAATGTTAATAGTTTGAGTTTCAGGTCCTTTCAGGTCCTGGTTAGTCGTTCGTTCGATCGAGTTCAGTTGTCTTTTCGAGGCGTAGATGGCATTGTATGAAACTGTAACAAAAAAACACGATTTTAAACTACTTCTTATTTCTGAAAAGGTCTTTGTGGATAAGGTCAAGGTCTAAAATATATACGACGTTCTCAATAAAAGGGACCTTATGGAGGCAGGCGGTTACGCCTTTTTTAGAACTGCTACCATAGTATTCGTATAGTTACAAGAAGAAGAAGAGCGTAACTGCCTTCCTCCATAAGGTCCCTTTATATTGAGAACGTCACATGACCACAATTATATTTTCGACTTCACTTCTATGTCCGAGGAAGCCCTTTTCGCACCTTTAAATTTAAGTTAAGTTACTTATAGTATTTATATATTTTTTTTATATATATAAACTTTGTATATATATATTTTTAACCAATGAATAGGTAAGGTAGCTTATCGAACCAAAATGTCATTTCATCATTGTATATGTAGCTATGTCTGAATTTTTATTATCAAGGAAAAAATGTAAACAAAGGTGTTCCAAGAAATCGACTTTCTATAAATAAACTGTATATTATAATCAAGATAAAATAATTTAATTTGTTGATGGTAAACTTTATTTTGAATTTAAACTGAGAATATCTCTTTATTACATTAACTTAAAGAGAGAATACTGTTTTGTATGGATTATTTATTTATAGCACTGGTATCACTGTCTCGATACACCAGAGTCATTAAGTTGCGGGTGGCTTAACGTGTGTGTGACGTCACTCGCTTCATTAGTTAGTGATAATAATAATGATCAACATTATTATTATTATAAAAAAAAACCTGTTTAATTTCATACATTTGCGCTATTTTGAATTTGATTATTTCTCAAATCATTTTGAATATCCAAAGTCGCCAGTTATGTTTTAGTTTTTAACTATCGAATTAAACTCCAGGTAAACGTGGTGTTGTTTGGCCTTGGCAGTTTTCCTTATGATAACGCACGGTGAGAGACCGTGAATGCCGGTAATAATACCTCTACTTCCCACCGGCTGGACCTTGGTCCAATAGAGATGTCTAATTGACGTCATGTGTCTGAAACTCTGAAGACTACCTTTTGGACTTTAACCATTATCATATTACTATTACACGCGTTTAGCCTAGTAGGTAGTGACCCTGAAGCTAGTGGTCTTGGGTTCGATTCCCATGCGTGTGCTACAAGGTTTTAAACCACAGTTTAAATAAAGTGGTTTAAAAAACCAAGTTTCGTATGACCTTTAATGGCCCTTGGCACAGGCGTGGGCTACACGGGTTCAAACAATGGTTTAAAACAGGTAGTTTAAAACCGTGTAGAGTGGTTTTAAACCAAATATCGCATGACCTTAAACGCCCTTGGCAGATATCAAACAAATGGGCTTGTTTGAAACCGTGTAGCACTAGCTTCAGAGCCAATATTTGTGTTATGAGCGTATTTTTTCATGAGTCTTGAATGTTTTCTATGTATTTAAGTATATATTTCTCTATAAAAATAAGAGTGCTATACATATCTAGAGCTTAGTTTTGGGACTATCGAAACCGGGACCGCTAGCTTCGCAGGCAGGGTCACTACCAACTATGCTAATCTTTCTTTCCGTTCTTTGGACTGGTTGGAATTTGGCAGGTTGTGTCAGCTCAAAACACAGCTCCAGTTCTTTGACGTTATAGTCAACGTTCCGTGACGATATACTCGTAGTAAAGTAAGGCACTGTTTATAACGGTAACGTTATCATAAATCAGTTTAAGTGTTATTAGGCACTTCTGCATAAAAAAGAGCGCGGAAAAAACTGAGTAAGCCTAAATGTCAGGGAGTTTTATTTTAATTGTAACCTTAATCTTGTAACCTGTTACAGGATATTTACAAAAATCGAGTAGCCCATTTAAAAAAAGTCGGTTAAGTGCGAGTAAGACTCGCGCACTGAGGGTTCCGCACAAACTTGTAGGTATTGTATGTAAATAGTTCGTAAATCACGGGAATACAATAGATAAAATCCAGTATAAACTGACACGCACTAAGTTTGCACTGTCGTACTTAGCGAGTATCAGTTTATATTGGTCATATTTTTTTATGTGATGTAACTACAATTTAACGGTTTTCGGATTTTATCCTTTACTTGCGCTATAAGACATTGCTTCTTGCCTAATTTCATGATTCTAACTCAACGGGAAGTACCCTATGGGTTTTGATTCCCTTGAGATTCCTTTGAATATGCGGCATAAACGGCCGTATCTTTTGATTGCGTTGACTTAAAAGTCTGATTTTTTTACAACGCTAAGGGATTGCAGACTTGAGTATTTGATATGAATTTGTTTTTCCATCACCAAGGGTTTTCTTCGCTACGTTGACGTGAGAAACTGTTTTTCGCACGGCAGCAAAGTTATTTGGGTCTCGAGGCCTTGAATCCCCGTTACGCACAGTATTATATTTTTGAACCACTCGCTAGGCTCGTGGTTCAATTTTAGAATCCTTCGCTAACTCGGGATTCAATACTGGCTCTCGCGCCAAATAACAACTTTGCAGCCTTGCATAACAAATAACTATTATGCCGGTAGCACATCGCCGCCGCGAAACCGCGAAACTGTGGCGGAATCGTGATATTTAATATGAAATTGAACTTTATTTCGTTGCCAGAGTTTCGCTACTACAGTTCCGCGGCGGAGATATGCTACCGGCGTTATGCCTTGCTCGCGAGTAACGGCCGCAATTAACTTTTAAGTTTGATAAAAGTTGCCGCTGTCACTTTCTTTGCTATAGCAATAGAAGACGCAGCAGCTTTAATCAAACTTAAAAATGAAGTAATCGATGTCTCTGAGTGCGGCAGTTTGTATAGTAAATGTTAAAATTACTAAATCTCATGGATCTTCCTGCATTGACCGACCTAGCATCTATAAAGGTTGTGAATGTATCTAGGTCAATTATGTTGTGAGCTAGTGCGTGACAGAAGCGATATCGATCGGTTTAACAATGAGCAATCATCCGTCGAACAATGTTGCCATGCGCGTCATAAACATATAAAACGATTTACTGGCAACACAATATGGTGAGTGCCTTTAACTTGAAGTGCCTTTAGTGAAAATAAAATTATGCTCGTTACTATATAAACAAGGATGAATCTTAATTACAGACGGTCTCCTTCACAGGGTTACTGTACACTGTCTCTAGTGTGTGTGTCTCTATGTTTGTCAAGAAGGACCTCTTATATAATTAAAAAATTACTGGTCGATAATGTTCTAAGACTACCCATTGTAATAAAATTGTTTTTCACTTCTCATGCTCTAAAAGTTCGTCTTTATGTCGTGCGTAGGCGACATAAAGTCGCTTCTTATGCTCTAGTGCATAAAGTAAAATCTTCGTCGAAGACCTAGGCAATCGGTCCAACAGCCACACCATCAACTTTAACTTCATAGAATAAATAACCTCTTTATTTTATTTCGTTTCGTTAGTATTCTAAGACCAAGGCAAGGATACCAACAGCCAAAGTACACAATAAAGCTTCATGAAATAAACTTGTAATTTTTATTTCGTCGCATTTTTTTTATCATGTTGCTGTTTCATTTCCTCGCAATCGAAGTG
This sequence comes from Tortrix viridana, assembly GCA_963241965.1. NCBI lineage: Eukaryota > Metazoa > Arthropoda > Insecta > Lepidoptera > Tortricidae > Tortrix > Tortrix viridana. Next base: position 2,362,238 of record OY725197.1, on the reverse strand, counting down.
AAAAGTAGAGTGTACAACTCGTCCATAAAACCCATTTAACACTCGACTTTATATCCATCCTCGCTCGCAAGCTCGCTTGGATGGACAAACGTCTCGCGTAAAATGGTGCGTTTTATGCACTTGTTGTACAATCTACTATTGTGCATCTTTTTTACATAATATAATAAACTTGATGAATTACTCAATGCTCTTAAGTAGTAAAGCGCGTGACACATAGCTATACCTACGTACTTAATGCAAATTTTAATGGACACGTTGCACTGTGATGAATCACGATTTCTATGCATTTTGAATAGTCACTTCTAAACATACACAGAAAATATTGTATTGCCGCTTTCCTTCCGTGGATGGCTTCAATAAGTTGAGATGTAAACTTAAGGAAAGTATTTAAAACATATTGCATGAGGTTTAAATTACTTCTTGCTTTTTTGACGAGTTATCAACTTATTCACGCCGTCCACGGATTCATCATCATTTCTGCCAAAATACATCCACTATTCTACATGGTCTTCTCCAAGGGTCTCCACGACTACATCCACTACTAGACATAGGCCTTCTTCAAGGGTCTCCACGACACGGTCGCTGCTACTTACATCCATCGGCGACCTTGTGAAAGGCCTACCGACACTTCGCTTTCCGGTAAAGTCGTGTACAAAGATATAAACGTGCATAAGTTTGCTCCTTATTACAATAGGATAAAGTGCAATAACATGCAAAAGTTTAAATATATATTTGTTCACGACTGTACAATGACGCCACTCTAGAACCTTACCGCCCCCACGGCCGTCAGTTCGGCCGAAAATTTATGAAATTGGAATATCTACTTTAGGACGTGTACCTAAAGTGGATATTCGGATTTCGAAAAAATTCACATACGAGGTTGAGTCAGAGACCCGTCGATTTATATCACAGATAATAATTAGTACTAGTTATATTAATACAGGGGTGTCACATAAGTCGCACGCTACAGTGACACCGGACCAGCCTAACATAACCTCAGTTAAATTCGCATGGTTTTTGAGATATGTTTTTGAATGTTTAAACTTTAAACTGGCAAGTCTTGAAAACCATGCGATTTTTACTGCGGTAATGTCAGGCTGGTTCGGTGTGAAACGTAACGCATTTCCACTCCGTTTAAAAAAAAGTATGTCAAAGAAAAAAGGCTGGGTCGGTCCGTCTTGGGGCCAGGCCACGACTGCGCGACCGGCTGATCGGCGAGCGAATTTTCTAATACATTGCGTGTAACGTCAACTAACCGCTGTGAGCGTCTCGACTGAGCAATGAAAAGAGAATTCGCTCGTCGCCGCCGCCGCTCAAAGTCGTAGCCGGCCGCTAGCAGGGTTGCCAGACGAGTGATAGTGAATTATCGTATCAATATTCCAAAAATATCGTACGACTATCAGAGCCGCGCGGAACGCGTAGCTAGCTCCCAAAACTAGAAGTAGGATAGGAATGAGGGCTATCGCGCATCAGTTTTTTTTCCCTCGCGCCTCTAGGAACTGAAGTCTTTTTGACAGTTGACGTTACAATCTATGCCTAGAAGACCAAACCAGTGTTCATCATCATTCATAATTTCAGCCGAAAGACGTCCACTGATGGACCTAGGCCTCCCCCAAGGTTTGCCACGAGGACCGGTCCTGCGCCGCTTGTATCCATCGGCCAGTGTTGATAGACGAAAAATCGAAGTGACAAATTATTATACACAATATAATTTTTCACTTCACCATAGACATTATTTTGTATTTTTGGATGATTGGCCCTGAATTCTTTTAACCCTACTTCGGAGTAGGGTTGCAAATTATCGTACTTTTGCGTACGAATACAAATTATATCGTACATCGTACCGGAGTCGAAATTATCGTACATGTACGATAATTATCGTACATGTACGATAATTATCGTACGTCTGGCATCGCTGGCCGCTATAGGCCCGTCTACCTCTGGAGTGTCACAGACGTGCGACTTATGGACCACCCTGTAAGTATTCTAGGCGTCTGTGACGTGTCTAATTACTCAATAGGAAGTCCTCGTCGGCGCAGACCCAGACTCAGACCATTGGGTCACGAAGCTGTTACGTTCGACCTCCAAAACACGTTCTGTTTGTTCGAGAAGACGGCCAATCCGTGACCGGACTGATATAAGATAAAGTGGCGTCTTAGGTCGGTGAAACACTGTCAGCGAAGATATAGCTTGCTTGATGAATGCTTGAAGTTTTGTGAGAGGATGGATGCCCGCCCTTCATCGGCCTAAATATGACATCAATGTCATCATATATATTGTCATTGTTATTTTTTGCTTTGTATAGTATGTAGTTACGTAATGCAATACACAGTGCTGTAGTGTTATGATGTTATGCTGTGTGATTATTTTAAATAAATAAATAAAGCTTCGCCTTCGCATCATATATATATATATATATATAACATGTAACGATTTCTTTTTTATTCGGGGTTATTTAATCGTATCAGAGCGGGCTTAGCACGCGAACGAGATAAAATTTGACAGGTGCTATGTAAATGTATACATCTATTCCATATTCTAACGTAAGACTTTGTCTCGTCCTGACTTTTATAACCTTTTAAGCGACTTTACCGATTTTTACATTTTTATAGCGATTTTGATCAAGACGGGACACTTTTATTTTAAACCTTAAGCGTTAAGTCTTACGTTAGAATATGGAATAAATGTATTCATTTCCCTAGCACCTGTCTAATTTTGTTTCGCGCATGCATGCTAACGCAGAGCTCTTAAAGCATGATTCCAATGCTGGCGACCGCGACTGGGTCGCGAAACTTAGTTTAGTTTGTATTTATATAAACCGCTGAGCTGCTGACCATTCTGACCAACCCAACTGGTCGCGCGACATTGTCGCTGGTTGCCTCAGATTAATAAACACCGGCCTCGGTCGCCAACATCGCAATCGTAAAGCTTAAAGTATTACACCAGCTTAACTGATAACGAATGGGCGAAAGGTCAGCTGGTCTTCCGACATTAGACGCTGACTCAACCGCACGGGGGTATCACGTGGCGGCCCAAACAAAGTTTAACTCACTAATGATGATTAAATAATGTTATTACAATGTCGATGAGATATCGTATATCGTTACGTCACTCCCTGTAACTTGAGGTAACTTCGCCTACCTTAACCTACTTAACAGGCTATTTGACTCATGTCAAAAGAAATTATTTTTACACTCCCACTAGGTTAGGATAGGTTTAGTACTAAACCATTAGTTATAAATAAACTATTTTTGTAGTTTAAAGATGTCAGATGTTATGCATTTCTCTACCTCTAGGTAACCAATATTTTGGCAATAATTGTGACGTTCTCAATATAAAAGGTCCTTATAAATGGAGGAAGGCAGTTACGCTCTTCTTATTCTTGTAACTACACGAATACTAGGTAACATTTCTAAAAACGGCGTAACCGCCTGCCTCCATAAGGTCCCCTTATATTGAGAACGTCACAATTAATTACAAATTCAAATTCAAAATTCAAAATCATTTATTTGTCCAACTTAGGTTAATTACACGATGTTTAATTATATTGCTGTATCACTATGTGGTGCCCATCACATCACATGCATCATCGGCGAATAAATACAAGTCGCCATCTACCACTTCAGGTAGGTCATTAACTTGAATTAAAAAATAACTAAATATCTTGAATATTTAATCAAATAACAATACAAACATATATTCTTAATTAGTCATCACTAAAATTAAGTAAATTTATCCAGAACATGCCCGGCCTTGCCTCAATATGACATCACTGTGAGGTCACCCCGATAACGAAAACACACCAACTCATTCAAAACTCTATTCACTTACAATAAGCGTCAAAATTACTTGAAATCACGACACGATTCATAGTATTGTATAACCTTTATTGGGTGGTATAAAGGTTTAAAATGGCTAGGTGCTAGACAGTGTCGTGCCCAAGTCGATGGAGGTTAATTGAGGGTTAAAATTTGCAAATTTGATTAATAAAAATGTCTGGCGCGGATTATTTGTAACAAGGGTCTCGGGGAATCAGTTCTACTCGTATCAGTATATCTATTCTATATTCTAACGTAAGACTTAACGCTTAAGGTTTAAAATAAAAGTGTCCCGTCTTGATATCGCTATAAAAATGTGAAATTCGCAATCGCTTAGTAATAAAAGGTAATAAAAGTCAGGACGAGACACTTTTATTTTAAACCTTAAGCATTAAGTCTTACGTTATAATATGGAATAGATGTATTTCCCTAGCCCCTGTCAAATTTCATCTTGTCCATGCTCGCTGTGTTTATATTATAATACAATATCAAAATCACCCCTGAAGCATGTCAAAAATGAAGTTCTTTTGTTTTGAAGTTTTTATATCAGTCCTATTTATCTGAATATACCTATTTAAACTACTTATAGTTTGCGCTGGCATTAAAAGTTATGTCGCGAAATAGCTCATTAATAACTGACACACCAGCACAGAATCAATAATTAAAAAAAATATCAAAGTCGTCCCTTGTTTGAAAGTCACCCCATTTTACCTGTACCTATTTACAATTACTCATGGATACCGATTCTAAGAAATTGATTAACGTGGTTTTAGCACCAAACCGATGTTAACCTTATCCCTCATTAACGGGCCCTTGGTAGTGATAATTATAATTACACCGGCATCTCTAATTATGATTATTGGCTCTGCCGTAAATCAAATAAAAAAAAAATAAGTCTAGCTGTGGTTACATCATCAATGGTTGATGATCAACATATTTATTCATATTTGCTTTGGGAATCAAACAGGCAAAGAACAGCACAAATAACCATGAGATCTGGTTAAGAATTAACGTGGCACTGCTTCAAAATGTTCACAACATATCTGTGATTTTTTTTAATGGATCTTGAACTTAATTTCTATTTTATAATAATGGCCCACTAATACTTAAATACTAATACATCTTAATTTAAATTAGAAAATGGTAATCAAGTGAATTTGAGGAATAAGTTACGTTAATAATTTTACATCAATTAAATTATACTTATTTTTAATGGTGCATAAGGTACCATTTTTCTACTTAAATATATTTGAGGACATATCTGAAATGGCTTACTATGTTACTAGGCGTACTATACGTTAGTACCCATAGTTGTCTATACTTATAGTACAGTACAAGCCTTGATAGTTTGAGACTCGATAAATTTCAGTGAGATTAAATTTTCCCCAGCGGGCTTGACAGGTGCTAAATGAATACATCTATTCCATATTCCAACGTAAAACTTAACGCTTAAGGTTTAAAATAATAGTGTCTCGTCCTGACTTTTATTGCCTTTTATTACGCGACTATTGCGATGTTCATATTTTTGTAGCGATTTTATCAAGATGTGACACTTTTATTTTAAACCTTAGAGGACTGTGAACGTTTGTTCACAGAACGGAGATAACGTTTTCCACCCTCTAAACGTTAACCGAATTCGATCAATTTTTGATATGTGGTCGGTCAGTCGGAACAAAAACTATGTCCGTACGTTTCATTTTTTTAAATATTGATTAGTTATAAAGAGATTATGACCGAAATTACTTTTGTATGAAAATAATAAAACGTGAATAAATCGAAATTTATTAATAATATTGAAAAAAAAACGAAACGTACGGACATAGTTTTTATTCCGACTGACACCGTATCAAAAATTAGTCGAAATCGGTTAACATTTAGAGGGTGGAAAACGATATCGCCGTTTGTATGGAAAGCCGTCACCTCACAATCTTCTTACGGCCGCACTCAGAGACGTCAATTAAGATTTAAGTTTCATTAAAGTAGCTGCTGTCACTTTCTTTGCTATAGCAATAGAATAAGACGCAGCAACATTAATGAAACTTAAAACTTAATTGACGTCTCTGAGTGCGGCAGTTAAACGTTAAGTCTTACGTTAGGTTCAAGTAGGTATACCTACACCTGTATTCATTGCCCTAGCACCTGTCGAATTTTATATTTTGTCGATTGTCGCTCAGTGCCTCTCTATCGTTATGGAGAAGTCAGAAAGAAATGCCCGAGTGACAAACAATTCGCGGACTTGTGCTAGCCGTCCTGATATTTTTTGTTAATAAAATTCTCTATAAACTGCTGCAACTGCAGCTTGAATGTGAAGATAAGCTAGTAACAAAGTAATCAGAAATCGAAATTATCGAAAAATCACTCTAAAATGTGTGTTTATTAGTTTTATGTCCAAATCACTCGACACCCCTGGATTTACAACCCTGGTATGTCATGTACAATCACTCACCTAAAAACACACAACAGCTCAAGTTAAATTCTCATTTTTTCACTAAAAACACAGATTCAACCCAGAGGTGACCGCATCCTCTGACACTCACTCGCAGACTGCATCATAAGAGCATGCGCATACTAACACACTGCCGCACTCAGAGACGTCAATTAACTTTTAAGTTTGATTAAAGTTGCTGCTGTCACTTTCTTTGCTACAGCAATAGAATAAGACGCAACAACCTTAATCAAACTTAAAAATTTATTGACGTCTCGTGCGGCAGTAAGTAAATAAGTCGTAACTTCATATCTTATAAGCGGATTTTCATTGCAGGATAAGAGACCATTTTGTAACGGTGTAGTTAGTCGAATCAGGTATACCTAGATAGCCAACGTAAGTAATTCCGAACTTTCTAAGCCTTGATAGACGCATAAAGAGTTAATTTAAGTACATGGCTTGGGATCTCATATTGAACATTCAAAAAAGGAGGTTCTTATTCCAACTTTTTTTAAGTTACGCAATATCTTCATCAATTGTGGACTAATTTTTGTATATTATTATAACCTATCCGGGTTATTATAAGTATCTAATTAAGTACATTGAGATCGTCAGAAATAGAAATTGGAAATGAATTACAAATGATCATTTTCTTTGCTTTGCTTATTTTTAATGACATTGGGAAGCGGAGTCTGAATAAATATAACGTCAGCAATATTTAGATTAGATAGATTACCTAACAATAGATAGATTCTAATATAAAAATAAGTTTTTGCCGAATACTTTACTGAACAGAGCCAAGAATAAACAATGTAAGTGCTTAAATCATCGAGATATTCTGATCGAGCAGCCGATGTATTGACGTGGGATGAACTCGATCGGTGCACCGATGTATTTAATTGTGACGTTCTCAATATAAAGGGACCTTATGGAGGCAGGCGGTTACGCCGTTTTTAGAACTGTTACCATAGTATCCGTATAGTTATAAGAATAAGAAGAGCGTAACTGCCTTCCTCCATAAGGTCCATTTATATTGAGAACGTCACAATTCTACAAATCTCGGCGTCGATCAACAAATAATTCGAGACTTTGTCATCGGGGTGAAAAAAACCTGCCTAGTTAAATGTAAGTAGTTAATATTGCAACGACAAGATAATATACGTTCAAGGAATTTTAATTTAAAATAGAACCTCCTCCTGTTTTGATGTCGGTTAAAAAATATTTTTTTTTCTTTTTATTTATTTATTTCAAAAATATCTTAGGGGCAGTTTGTTGGCGAATAAGCCAAATATGCTGAAAAATACAAAGGAAAGTCCGTAAATCGAATGGAATGTGTGGTATATTAAACCACACATTTGTGGTACCGTACCATATTTCCGCAAAATAACTTGACTTCTCTATAGTAGGTAGTTTTCGACATAGTTTTCGCATTTAATTCAACGCGCAGAGTCAAAAGAAACGCATTGCAGGATTGTCAATAAATGTATGTAAATGTCTAATCGTAAAATGTCTGTCAAAAATTTTATAATTGGGACAATCTTCTGTAGCCGACCGTAATTCTTTTGCATAGTCATCATCTGCTTATATATGTGACGTTCTCAATATAAAGGGACCTTATGGAGGTAGGCGGTTACGCCGTTTTTAGAACTGTTACCATAGTACTCGTGTAGTTACAAGAATAAGAAGAGCTTAACTGCCTTCCTCCATAAGGTCCCTTTATATTGAGAACGTCACATATAGGCTTGTCTACCTCCAGTGTCAATGTGCCTATCGATATACAAAAAATCAAGTCAAGTTTTTTTTGCGACTGTTTTTTTTTTGCTCAGTCGTCAGCTGCTTATTTATACAAATCTAATGAATCCGAACTAAGTCTTTTCTACGGTAAGTAGAACGGAGATCCTGCCTGCAGCACCCTTTCTTCATAAGCAGATTAATTTGTAGGTGAAAATAAGGCCTTGGAGTCGCTTCGCGCGATCGAATAGAGAATTCTCGAGCACCTCGGTGAGTCTCTTGCGTTGGCGATCGCCCCCGTGAGTCAGCGCCGGCGCAGGTTAAATAAAGCCTGCGCGCGCATGAATAACTCTTTGATTCCACCAAACTGTTTAAACTTACCATTAGAGACTACTAAGGTTACGCGATACAGTTTAGGTGCTAACCGCCAAGTGTTAGTTAAGTGATAATGAAGTTACTTTTAGGGTCCCGTACTCGAAGTGAATCCGCGGAGTAGGTACAGCATCAACATTGGGTCCAGTTCGAAAGTTATTAAAAAAAAAATTATGTCGAATAACCGGTCAACGATTTTAGTATTAGTTGTTTTTCTATAGGGTTTAGACGCGGTTAGTCTAGTTGGTAGTTACCCTGCCTACGAAGCTAGCGGTCCCGGGTTCGAATCCCGGTATGGACAAATATTTGTGTGATGAGCGCGAGTATTTGTTTCTGAGTCATGGATGTTTTACCGAAATAGCAGCTTGTAAAAATTTAAAGTGTGAATAATTTGTATAGGTACCTATGTGTATATATATTTGTATACCCACGTTCTCGAAAACGGATTTAACGATTTAGATGAAATTTGCAATATGGGTTTACGGGAGCGAAAACTCGATCTAGTAGGTCTCGTGTCTGGAAAAATTTGCTTTCCCCGTATTTTCACGCAAAAAGATTTCCCGCGCGTTTTGGTTCGTAATTTCTAAAAATTAAGACTGATGGTTAAAGCGTTGGCCTACTACGCAGACTGCGGGTTCCAACCCCAGCTATGGATTTGTTTTTTGTTTTTGTATTGAAAATCGACGAACATTCGGTTTCCACCCGAGCGACGACTTTCGGCCTCCCAGGTACGATCTATTAAATATGTGACGTTCACAATATAAAGAGACCTTATGGAGGCAGGAGGTTACGCCGTTTTTAGAACTGTTACCATAGTATTCGTATAGTTACAAGAATAAGAAGAGCGTAACTGCCTTCCTCCATAAGGTCCCTTTATATTGAGAACGTCACAATATGAGTATGTAAAAGTGTTTCACAAATACTTATAATAGCAAAGAAATTTTCTTTCAAATCTTTCTTTTATTAACAGATAACAGAGAGTTGACGCAGTTAGCTTAGTTGGTAGTAACTCTCCCTACGAAGCTAGCGGTCCCGGGTTCGAATCCTGGTATGGGCAAATATTTGTGTGATGAGCGCGAGTATTTGTACTAGAGTCATGGATGTTTTCTATGTAGTATGTATTTCTCTATACAAGTATGTTTCTAATAGTGAAGCCTTAAGCTTAGTTTGAGAATAGGTCAAGGTAAGATAGTCCCGTGATATTTATTTATTTTTTATTATTTATAATTGTCTCTATTATCAAATAACACACTGTGTAAGTATATCACTTTTTTCATTATCGTCAAGAAAATAAACAAGCCCAGTTTGAATATTTTCGTGAATTTGGGAGATTAAATTTAGTGGTCAATACTTTATTAAGCAATCTATACCACGTTCAAACTACGTCCCTAATCCCTATGGCAGGTAATGTCTCAATAACTCACAATTGTTGAAGCAGTGCATAAAAGACTAAGGTTTAAAAGTTCTATCATCGTTCAATTCCATTCATTAAAAACAAATTCCTATTCAACCATTGAAAGCCATAGACGCGATTCTCTTTACAAACTTTTTACCCTTCAAAAGCTTTGCATACGGCACAGATAAAAAATATCTGACGTAATGCTGACATCAGTGACCGTCGGACGTGACGTCACGCCGCAAAAAAGAGGTGCGTGACCTCAGCAGCATGCTGTAATCTGTGGTAACTAAAATCATTATAATCTGTGACTGAGTATACGGGGGAACAAATATTATTATTTATATAGAAAGAGAAATAACAATACTCATATTGATCATATAATAAAAACGTCAAAGACAACGAGGCATGAATGCTCATGCTACCGGTGTTCAGGAGACTAAAGGTGATCTTGTCTAATCGGCTGAACGGAATTGGATAAAATTTGGCACACAGATAGTTGACAATCAAGAGTATCTGTGTGCCAAATCTTATCCAAATCCGTTCAGCCGTTTAAACGAGATTGAAACACGAGCCTGGCTCGGCTCGCGCTGTCACGCGCCGTGTAAATCCACGTTAACATTCGTCCAAACCACTGTTGGATCAATGATTGTCGGTCAAATCAATATTCTTATACCTACGCTTAGCTTATACATGTAACTAACTTAACTTAACTATGTAATTAGCGATTCGCACTCGCTTCGCTTTGGCTAATAAGTAAGTATAAGTTAAAATATAATTTATGTCCACCCAGCGAGCCTAACACGCGTCACAAGAATAAAGTGACAGCACGAATAAAAAGTTGCTAGAGTAATTAATTATCATGCTTAGCTTAGAGCCGGTGCACACTAGCGTTTACCTTTAACCGTTTACAGCAGTTTCTAAACTAACTCTAACGTAAACAACGACATTCTCCACAGCACAGCCATAACTGTTATTAACAGAGCTTGGCGCAAATCACGAAAATAAGTAATAAAACTTTATACGTCTTTAATGGCGCCGATAAATGGGCTGTGCTGGCTACGGCGCAGGCGCGCGGCCTGGCCACGACTACGAGCGGCAGCGGCGGCTAGTGAATTCTCTCTTCATTGCTCGGTCGAGACGCTCACCGCACAGCGGTTAGTTGACGTCACACGCAATGTATTAGAAAATTCGCTCGCCGCTCAGCCGGTCGCGCAAACTGTGGCTTAGGGCTGGGGCTCACCAGCGGCACGGAACGACCAGAGAATTGCAATAGCAAATATGTGACGTTCTAAATATAAAGGGACCTTATGGAGGAAGGCAGTTACGATCTTCATATTCTTGTAACTATACGAATACTATGGTAACAGTTCTAAAAAGGGCGTGACCGCCTGCCTCCATAAGGTCCCTTTATATTGAGAACGTCACGTATAAGTAGTAAGGTTTTAATCTTTTCCGCAAATTGTAAGGTTTTTTTATCATTCCGGTATGATTCCGGTACATATAGCAAACAACTGAATTAACCCAACTTAAACATTTATAAACACGCGAAATTGAAGTTTTCTGCTTTAACCTGAATATAACCCGATATTTACAGAATCCTTGTCATTTAGCATAATTACTGTAGGACATGGCATTTTGTCGAAACCTATCCGAATTCGCCCTCACCTTTAAGGCAATGCAATTTGCTTTAATGCAATTAAGAGTCAAGGCAGAACCTTTCGATCGGCCGCCACAGAAAATAAATGGAATAGGATAATTGTAAGAGCAATCATAATACACTCAGCGTCAAGAAAAACCCTTATCTAAGAAAATTAGGTTCAAACGAATATAGCTCTTAAATTATTTATTGTACCCTATGAATATTAGTATCATTTGAAAGCACAATTACGCCGGTAGTACACCTCCGCCGCGGAACTGTAGTAGCGAAACTCTGGCAACGAAATAAAGTTCAATTTCGTATTAAATATCACGATTCCGCCACAGTTTCGCGGTTTCGCGGCGGAGGTGTGCTACCGGCAATAATGACCCTTCAAACACGAATCGTTCGACTCCGTACAAAACAATGGCCGCTAAAGAAATTAGGATTTATAACTGCTTTAAGTCGACACTAAAAAAGGTGCGATTTTGTGACGCGGAGTTAACGTTGTATATTTAATAAAGCGTTTTTTTTTACGCATCGCATATAAGGGTTATACACACATTTAGGTAACATTGTCCCTTCTGTTCCTAATAGTTAACGACTTGGGAGTTTTTAACTCATATAATTTCGACACAGGCCAAAACTACACCAGACTCCCACGCGGATATATCTTAAACCAAAAAAATTGGTCTCAAAGTCCTTAACTTTCTGGAAAAGGAGAGAGCACTTTTGTTTCTGCGGTTGTGTATGACCCATTATGTCATCGGTGATCGAACACTGAGTGACACCGTTAATGTAGCTGTAAATTACAGGCACGCGACGACGAGCGGTGCGAGGGGGTCGGTAACTGAAGGACACTCTATGCTGTTCTTTGTACAACACGCCAGCGTATTGATTTGCAAATGGGTAGTAGTTAGTTAAATGCTTCCATGAATGGATTGGAATGGCGCAATACGAAAGTGTTGCGACCAAATTTAGATGTCCGGATTAAGTTTATCTATTTAATTTTTGACACAATATACACTGTATGAACCTCAATTTTACTGTAGTCCACATTTTAAAAATATTTATAGATAACAACATTCCATTACTTATTACTAGTCTAGCGGACCTATTTTCTAGAATAAAATGTACGTACTCTATGTACGTCACGGGATTGTTGAGCTATAGAACCCTCTCACAGAAAGTCGACGGTAAATTCTGACGTAATTTCTTGCGTGACTTAACGCTGTCATTGTGACAGGGTTCTATGGTGGCTCAACAACCGGTGTGACCGTAGGTATGTCAGACACCGAGTTACAATTGTAGTTTAAACTACGAGCGGTTACGCAATGTGTTCGAATCTTAATCCGAGATATCATTCCGAAGTATCATATTAGTGACAATCTTTGGTTATTATGGAAATGTAGTAAGGCATTTTCCATGGCCGAGTTACTTTTAGGGTGCGTATCCACCAGTGGGCTTAAAATGCATACACGAAATAAAAATTTACAGGTGTCAGGGAAATTAATACATGTATTCGATATTCTAACGTAAGACTGAACGCTAAAGGTTTAAAATAAAAGTGTCCTGTCCTGACTTTTATTACCTTTTACTAAACGACTATAGCGTTGTTCACATTTTATAGCGATTTTATCAAGACAGGACACTTATTAAACCTTAAGCGTTAAGTCTTAGGGTAATTCTCATATCGTTTCAACCGCCCGTCACAGCCGTGGCTACAATATTGACGATTTTCTAAGGAAAAGCTTTTGATAAGAATTGTTAGCGGCGGCTCTGAATTGCACAGAATAGCCGCAAATGACATTCGATTCTACAGGGAAGTCCTAAGCCTTCAATAATGCGACCACGGTTGTGACGGCGGCTAAAACGCTCGTGAGAATGACCCCTTACGTTAGAATATGGAATAGATGTATTCATTTCCCTAGCACCTGTCAAATTTTATCTAGTGCATTATTCGTCAGTTTTACGTATAGTTTTCTTTGTTATTAATCAGAGTAAATAATCTTTGTCTTTGGGTAATTGAAGAAGCTTTACACCTGGAAATAATTGTATAGTTAAATTATAACAAATAAAATGCGCGTTAACACACTTTCGATCCATCCGTTAATGCTGTCCACAAAAGAAATAATATCTAGGTAGTTAACTTCATAAAACTGGGTAATGGTTATTTGACGGCCTCGTTTACGGATATTGTAGATTTGACGACATTTTGGCGTCCAATCCAATCCAATACAATCTTTAATATTGGAAGACTATCTACCTACTTTAATATCTAACTTCGGGAAATTAATTTGGAAAATTATTATTTTTGATCTAGTGGTCTCGACGTGACCTCGACGGCATTTTTAAGAGCATAAGATCATATAATATATATATATTGTATGGGGTTTACAATAATAATAATAAAATATAATTTTCAGTTATTTTGTAGAAGTCATGGCACTCTACAAGTTAACCGAAAATAGCATCCGAAGCTACAGGAATTTCGACATTAATGCGACCAGGTGAATGAGAGCGGTTGAAACGCTCTAAGAATTACCCCCTTATCGTTTGTGCACTATATCGCGGGACACCCTGTGTAATAAATATATACTTATTTGTGTTTGTATAGAGAGAGGATTGTGTGTATTCACGGATCCAAAATTATCTTAGTTTGAACCGTTCAAGTCAGGGACTGAAGTACCGGTATGAGTGAATTAGGATATCGATATAAATATCGATATTAGGTATAGTTGTAGAATATTTTGACAGAACTCCGTCATTTATGATCCGATTTGGAGTTATAATTTTATTCAGTTAACATACTTACATCCCGAATGAAACATACCCGGTTCACATTGGTGACATTTCTGTAAGAATGATAATCTGATGATTAAAATCCTTGAGGAATCGACGGAACTCTTCAAAAATCGGAGGTGCAGTCAAAGGCACTAATATCTATACGCCCACTGCGTCATAAGTGGCAATATGTGGCCAGGTGATTACGTATATGACTACTAACACGATTTGTTAAAAAAATATGTACCTATTAGTATCGGTACCAAGTACTGATAAAAAATATCTATCTGTTTACCTATACAATTATCGATATATTATATATAAGAAGCGATTGTTCTGATACTTTCTTAAAAATACCGATATATCTCGGTTATCGATATACAGTCCCTGGTTCAAGTAAGCACAACAATATTTAATAAAACACGTCTTCTATACTTCGTTTTTTTCCTATTAGAGTTATTATTACGTTATTACGGTCAAATTCGCCCACGTTTCTTTTTAATACGCTGATAAAAATATTTGTCTGTATCTTATATATATAACAAATATTTGTCTGTATGTATATGTAAATAAGATTGTATTGTACCTACTTTGCCCAGGTGCATGATTAGTTTGTGTCTGAACGCATCACTCGCCAACATACTGGGTAACAGTTTTTCGAGCATTTGTTTATATTGTTACGCATGTACCTTATTTGAAAAAAAAAATCTTGTTATTGATTACTTATAGCAGATATAATTGTATTTAATTTCTAATTTGACTTCGTTTAAGGCGAAACTGTCATTTATTCTAATCTGAAAAACGAAGTATATATATATATATATATTATGTATTAAGCCTGACTTCGCTCGTTAACAAACTTTTCTAGTTACCCAATTCACATTAAAATGCTATGCCATGCTAAACCCCGAACAGGTGATGATCTCAAGTCCTCGACTCAAGGTCAGGGCCGCTCTCGAGAACCAGTCCAGCTGGTTTGAACCCCTGTTCTTACGTAAACACTCGGCCGCCACCTTTCGAATGCTTACCGACGGTTAAGTTGAAATGATATTGATTTGTCATTATTAATTTAAATTGTGAGTAGGTAAGATTATTGAGTAAGAGTATAAAAAAAAATAAAAAAAATCTTATCTACTAGGTATATAAGCTGTTCCTAGCTAGTGTGTTTTAATTAGGATACAACTTACAAACAAACTCTAGTTTTTATTTTAAGAAAATTTTTGTCTATTTTGCATTTTGATGTAATTTTTTTACTTTCCATTTAAATGCTTAAGTTCTGCCGTTTTGATGGAGGTATTAAAAAAAATCTAAAGGTCAAATAAATCAAAGCCGAAAACACGAATATCTTGTCCATAAACATTTAAAAAATGTGACATAAAAAATATGACTTGGAGTTCTGGTTCTGGAGCAATTAAAAAGTGTTTGACTGTAAATTGTAATAAATTAGATAATTATGGTGTATTGTATTCCAATTGAATAGTCATGACATGACGAGAGATGACATTATTGATATTAGATACCTCGTGTAATTTTCACACTAAGTATTGTATTTTTAATGTGATTTTTAAAGGAATTAATTGAATTAAACGTAGCTTAATTTTATAATAATAAAAACAATAACGTTTCAACAATTTTAATATCGGTCAATTCAACAAAACACAATTATGGGACATATTGTAAGTATACATAATGGTTTAATAATAATCATCAAACTTATTTTAGCATAGCAAAGACATTATTCTTCATTTGGGACCTCTCCGTCCGTAACTTAATATTAATACAACAAAATAAAAAAAATAACAAAACAATATGGACTCGTTTTGCAATACTCTGTCGTCACTCACACGCAAATGACAGCTGAAAACCAGAGCTAATATCAACCTTACGTCATAGACACTCGGGTCTATTTTTCGCTGTCAATCGTGACGGATATATCCGTCGTTGGCGTTGAACGAGTGGTGCGGATATATCCGTCAATAGCGTTGAAAAGGTTAACACTACGAAACAACACATCTCACAATCGCCTAGTCTTCTGAATCATTAAGCCAATGGCCGTATTAGAAAATAGTTTATATGGTGCATAGTATTAAGCGGGACTTTTCATTTGAACAATTTAAACAGATGTTTTATTTTTTATCCATAGCTCCGGTAGGTGCAATGCTATAGCTCCTTAAATGGCCTATGGATGCGTACTGGTTTCTCACTTCTGCTCTGCGGAATTTAAAACGTAGTAAGTGTAAATCGGCCAGATTGATCTCTAACTTTGAACAACTGGCAGTCTGTCTTTATTAGATCAAGATATGGTGGCCATAGTGCACTCACTACGTTTTAGGGCGGCCGCACATTGAGCCACTAGTGGCCGCCACTAAACGCGACCACTAGTGGCTCGGCTAAGCCACTAGACGCAGCCACCAATCGCGGCCACCTGTGGCTGAGTGG
The DNA here is from genome assembly GCA_963241965.1 of Tortrix viridana. Lineage (NCBI taxonomy): Eukaryota > Metazoa > Arthropoda > Insecta > Lepidoptera > Tortricidae > Tortrix > Tortrix viridana. Next base: position 2,345,634 of record OY725197.1, on the reverse strand, counting down.
CGGCCACTAGTGGCTGCCACTATTGGATATTGTTTATTTGAGATGTGACTGTGGCAGAGTGTGCGCGCGAGGCGAGCGACAAAACGCGGCCACTAGTAGCGAGCGCGGGCGACTACCGCAGCTTGTGGCTCGGACGCGGCCACTCGAACGCTCGGTGTGCGCCGATGCCATACAAACTGACATTTCTGATGGATAAGTCTTGAAACGAGCATATTAGCCAAGATCTGTTTATTAATATGGCCCTAACTACTTGGCTAAGGATGTACCAGCTACCGAAGATCCATTCTTCGCATACCTCTCCTCTACAATGCGTGCTATCAAATGCCTTATACCAAATTTGAACCTCTTATTCTGTCCAGGAGTCATCCCCTTCATGTCTGGTACACTATCCAGAAAACTATCATCCAATTTAATACTGTTTAATTCCTGTTTTGGCGATTTTATCATTGTCAAATTTGATAATTGCTGTGAAGGTAATTTACAGTTTTGAGAACAGACCTGATCGGTGACTGATTTAGTCTTTGTTTTCTGTAGAGATATTACGTTATCCAAGAACTTCAGGTGTGGTGCCAGGTAGAAAGTCAGTATGAAGCCTTTGGGGCTGGGGTTCCGAGAATGTTTCATTTTGTAATGTTTTGCGTATCTCGATTTAATTGCCTTCCAACGTTGCTTGCAATCGTTCGCTGAAATGGAGCCACGTTAGAATGTCAATCATTTAAATTATGTAGTACAGTCACTGTATAAATATAGCTAAAGCAGTAGAGAAACTACGAACAGACGTTCGAAACGTCGCACTCACACAGACGCACGTCACGAGCCCTAAGCGGACATGGCAGTGCTGTCGGTGTGTCGCGTGGAGACGAATGGTTGAGACGTGCGTCTGTGTGAATGCGACGTTTCGAACGTTTTAGCTATATTTACCTATACTGTGGCACAGTTAAGTTATTGATGTGACATTGGCTGTATGAAATGATAGATTGCCCTTATCAAGAACAATTGCCAAGGTCGTCTGACCTTTGTTTGGCTTTGGTTACAGTAGAAGTTTGACAAAATTCAGAGCCTTTGGCCGCAAAAAAATCGTTCCCTTGCGAACTAAGTAGGTAAATGTAATTTTTTTAAAGTAAAAACGTCTACTTTACGTTAATGCATAAATTAAAACAGACATTTCAATATCCAAACATTATTACGAGGTTTCACATTTATAGCGTCGTAATGTCCAAAGCCCCCTTTTCGACGCCATGTCAAATGCAAAAGTCGTCACTCACACGCTGAAAAACCAGAGCTAATGTCAACCTTCCTCATAGACACTTAGGTCTATTTTACGCTGTCAAACGTGACGGATATTTCCGTCGTTGGCGTCGAACCAGTGGTATGGATATATCCGTCAATGGCGTTGAAAAGGTTAAAAGGACTTCTGTCAAACTTCTTTAAATGACAAACAAGTACCTACTACTTGTTTTCATTTCAATTAACATTTTTGCTCTGGGTCTTAGGACAGTACTGCCGTCCTAATCTAAAAGGCGATATCTCAAATACAATAGCCAAAGCAGATTCAGCCCTCTCCTGATAGTAATGAGGCAGCAATTGCCATAGCAGTTTTGTCTGAGATATCGCATTAGCTTAGCGTAGAGTATTAGTTAGTATTAAATTAATACATACATAATAAATAATAATATTTAAACTACATCGAAACGTTCCAGCTTATAATCGTGAGCTCGTTTATCCGTTATGTTTAAATAATCTGACTAAATAAACTCCTGTACGGCTAGCACAACTTGTATTTTCTCATGAAACACGTGTTGTAACTGTACTCACTTTCTTGCAATAAACGATTGATTGATTGATTGTGTCTCTTTTGTTTTTAACAGATTAGAGAGAGATTACCGAGCGACACAGTGACGTTCTCAATATAAAGGGACCTTATGGAGGCAGGCGGTTACGCCCTTTTTAGAACTGTTACCATAGTATTCGTATAGTTACAAGAATAAGAAGAGCGTAACTGCCTTCCTCCATAAGGTCCCTTTATATTGAGAACGTCACTGAGCAAGATGTGCTAGCCTCCTTGTAAAGAACTTACCAGCTGCACTCAGTTTGTTTGCAATGGCTTCCCAAATCTTGTTTTTAACGTTTCTGTTACGATGAAATGATCGATTAGGATCATATAAAGCGGGGTACCTTTTTACCGACTTACAAAGTAAAACGTCACTCATTTTTAGTATATTTTTAAGTAGTTTCAGTCGCGTGCTGACTTGACGGAAACAAAATCACATTTAGTAGGTATTCGGATACAATACAATATGTCACAGTTATTTACTTTTTAAAAAGCTCCGTATCATCCGGTAATGGTTTTGAAAAATCCACCATAAAGCGCACAGAACACAATCTTAAATTATTAAACTCATTGTGACAGCGACATACAACATAATTAAATTAAAAGTCCTTATAATAAAAAAGATTAGAACATATCGATGTTTTCCTTCTACACGCAACCTAGAGAAGGCGAAGTCAAATCAGTACTTCTTACTGATTTTTGATATTGTAGTTATGCGTTTAGTTTTGATTATTAATATTTTAATAAGTTTGCTAAAAAAATAGCCTATAATATGTATACTGTACTGTACAATATAACTGTAGTTGTTGAGTTAACAAATTGTTATTTTTTGACTACCGTTTTTTGTTTTTATTTTCCAAAGAAATTTAGACCTGGAATTTTACGTTTTAGCCAACTGACTAGCGAATTATTTGTAGGTAGGTAGGGTTACCACATGACAGGAGTTTTCCAGAAATGTCAGGAATTTTGACCCTCTGTCAGCTGAATTTGCTATCTCCTCTTTCCTTCAATGTCATATTGACACAAAATGTCGGAAAACATTTTAAAATACCAGGGATTTTGTCAGGAAATCCCGGAAGCTGGATGTAACTAAATATACTAAGATATACATTTATTAACTCGATTATATTAGTAAATAATGACACCTTTTACAAAATTTAAATTAGATGGCGATCTATAAAGAAAGTGTGTAACTAGCCAATCCTATTATTTATTTCGCAATGCGGAAGTAACTATGAAACAAAGCGAAGATCTAGAATTTAGTCGGCCCGTTTGTTAGCCGCCCTGCTAAAGGAGGTAGGTACACCTACGACCTAGTTTCACGGAAGTGTGAATAGCTTTATCTGCATTTTTCCACTGAACATTATGTTGTATTTTATATTAAAGGTATTTTAAATCAACAGAAATACCTACTAGTCATAATACTTACTCAAATTCGATTAAGTACTATTAGATACTATATGAAATAGTTCAAATTTAGTTAATTACTTAATTTATTAGATTAACAGTACAATCAGCTACCAAAGGCTAATTAAATTAAAGGTTACACGTGTTACAAATATTTTAACTCTCTCTTACGGTTTTTAATAAATAATAAAGTATTTTTTCATGTTTTATCATAACGACAAGTATTTAAAGACACGAAAATGTTATTAATACGCACTGTTCCGTGAAAGAAAACACCTTTGACAATAATTTACCTCAAATACGACCTTAATGTTTACGATTGGTTACGAAATTTCGAAATTAAAAAAAAAAAACACTAAAATATGTAGTTATTTGTAATGTTTCATTAGAAAAATGGATATAATAAATTAAAATCAGTTTAACTTTAGCAACAGTGCATTAACTTCCTCGTGGTCGATTACCTAGCACGTGTGTGTATCGAATAACTTGAACGCTTATAACTATATCATTCATTACTTGTTTATAACTTTATCATTTTACTTAACACCTTGTAACCGGATTGTAGCAAATAAATATTTTTGATTTTGATTTTTTGATTTTATAAGGAAGAACATTACTTAACTACTTATAACTATACTTAAATACAAAACTCCGGTCCAACCTTCTGTTAAGTGGTATAAAGACTCACAATAGCTAAAAGAGCGTACTTACACTGCCTACTTCTCTCAAAGTTACGTGAACTTTCAGCGATGCATGAAAAACCAGCGAATTCAATCATTCGATTGTGCATTTCCGTTTTCTAATAGATTGCAAATTGATTTAGGCTCTGATATTTTAATTAAACCAAACAGCTACGTTAACGCATTTTTTTATATCACTAAAAGCGTGCAAAGGCAGTCATTAAAATTCAATATCGACAATAGTCTTACCTCAGTTAATGTCCAAAAAATAATCCACTAGAGTTGCACTCGAAGACGCACAGAAAATAAGAAACAACCGAAACCCGAACGTATCCGACCAATTAGTGTAGTGACTAGGCACTATTAATCATGTTTTTGTTTAAAAAACATCACAATACCGCGGTGTCCGAAGAAATCGATAGAGAGAAGCGTGAAAAACGTCCCTATCGCGTCGCGCCCGGTGCCGCACTGAGCAGAGCATGCAGCGTAACTACACGATACAGAGTTTGCGCAATAAAAAATCCGCCATGCTTTCCGTCGTCAAATAAAACGTGACTGTGTACCGATTGTTCTGGTTCTACCTAGAACAGAACAGAACGTCACATACGTCTACCGATCCGAATTCTTGCCGAACCGGGTCGGTAGGTATGTGACAAATGGTACATTTTAAATTGCATTCTAGCCCTCCGATTTCAATAGGGATGATGTGATGACTAATTGTTTTCTTTGTCGAACAGGTAGAGTTTGAAAAAGTATTGGACACATATTTTTTCTTTTTTTACATAATCAAAATATTACGGCGATATATTGAGTTGAAATGTCGCATGACGTCACGACACGAGCCCCCACTCGTAAACCCGAATTTTTTGTTTGATTGACAAAAGAAAAAATACCTAATATTTTTTGATAATCTAACCGACGGACTAAATAGAATTTCGTTTTCTTTACCCAGTCATCATCCCTATTCTTTTCTGTTCCGATCTATGTAGAACAGAACATAAGTTAACAAAGCGATACATACCGAATTTTTACATAAAGCAAAAAGGCCGAATTAAATGCAACTCCTTCAAATATAGGTCATTTATAGCTAAACTGCCCTTATAATATAAGTTTCAAATAGATTATTGATCTACATATAACATCTTTTGTTTGTCGTTTTCGCCGTCAAGTTCATGGGTCATTCACCGGCATTGTTTAATTATTTACAATTTAATTAAGGACTTTGACTGTTAGTAACGACAGGTGACAACATTTCTGTATCGATTAATCGTGACTAGCACGAATATTAGAGTGGCTATTTGTTGTTTGATTTATATGAATATATCTACTCATCACGAATAAAATAATATTTAATATGTCACAATATTTTCTTATCTTGTTTTGTGTCTTGAATTGGCGCTGTCGGATCATCAAATTACCTTCTTACACACTCAGTTGCTCGAATGTGCCGGTTTCCTCATGATGTTTTCCTTCACCGTTAAATAATTGGATAATTTAACTTAACTAACTAGTAAAGTAACTCTTTGGGTCAATGTAGGATGATCCCTGTGACAATTCATATAAACACGTATTACACTTGTTTCTTTGACTTTTCATGAATAAAAAATTGATACAAACCTTGTGACGAGGCTCAATAATCGAATTAATCACCTCTTTATTTTTATATGCCTTGCTTACGACTCTTGCGAACGAGTACAGTAAGTGTTTGAGATTACGGACATCGGCTGTCATCCTACGTTGACCCAATTATAATTGTAATTGCGTAATTGCTGTTGTTCAAAATCGGTATTTTCTTTTGTAATAGGTAGGTACTTACATGAAAAAAGATTCATATAATAGCAGTAACGGCGCAGTTGGTGCACATAAGACAAAGACAGACAGAAAACAAAAAAATACGAGATTGTTAGCTCTTCATGTATGGCCGGTAAATACAAACGCAATAGTTTAGATTTAGTTTAGTTAATCAATCACTCGATAATAGAAATTTAGCACTCGTTAACTTACGTAAAAAATTCTGGTCTAGCTAGCCGTACGTAAAACAAAATAATTCAATTACATTCCTACTTCTCTATATAAGTATTTAATACAATTCTAGGGCTTAATTTGGGACTGGTTCCATTTGTGTGAGATTGTCCCCTGATATTTATTTAATTAATTGGGCAGTCGTGTAAATATGGGTATAGGGGTAAAATCAGGATATGTTTGTGCGAAGCTGGCAACACTAGACTGACAGCGAGTGACAGTGACAGGTGTCACAAATTCACAATAAAGAATTGGCGGCTTAGTGCGGCATTACGCACGTTGTTTGTAATTCACCAATAATTCCATTAACTAAAAACAATGGCTGAAAAACTAGAAGATTTGAATCTGCCGTTAACTGTCGTCACGCGGATAGTTAAAGAGGCGTTGCCGGAAGGCGTTTCCATCTCCAAAGAGGCGCGGACAGGACTCGCTAAAGCTGCTTCAGTATTCGTCCTATACGTGACTTCGGCCGCCACAAACATCGTCGAAAAGAAGAAAAAGAAGGCCTTAACGGGTCAGATAGTGCTCGACGCTATGAAGGATATAGAGTTTGATAGATTTGTTGAACCTTTAACAGAATCTTTGGAACAATACAAGAGCGTGATGTCCGCGAAAAAATCCGGCGGTAAAAAGAAAGACGAAGACGAACCAGAAGTTATTGAAGACGATTGATGTAAATATCTCTCGTGGTCATTGAGTTAATTGTCCATTGTATTCTATGAAAACTCGGAAAACATTATTATACTGCTACAGATACCTGTCTTTACTCTAATGTGAATATCCAGGTGACTGCCAAATAAAATTAGTTTTTCCTCTAAAATCATAGATGGGGATGGGCATTGTAAATTTAACATAAGGTAGGATAATAATTATGTTTGTATATGATTGAAATACATGATTCCAGTTTTACAAAATGTGTTTGTTATTTATTTATGAGGTAAACAAGAATGCGGGCTGCCTGACGGCAAGTTATTCAGCTGCCTATGTACACTGGCTACCTAATTCTCCTTCAAAATTATTTTTACTTATTAAACTCATAATTACTAAGGAAATATTTTTGGATAACTTATCAGTTAAGAGTAATGGTCTGGAAAGCGAAGTATCTGTAGACCTCCCACAAAGAGGACCATTGATCTGGTAAAGATTGTCAGAAGCTGATGGATGTGAGTAGCACAAAACCGACCGTCATGGAGATCCTTAGGGCAGGCCTATGTCCAGCAGTGGACCTCTTTCAGCCGATAGGATATTGATGGTGATGATTTACTCTTAGCCCTTTCAAACACTTTTTAGTATCAAGTGATAGATAATATTGAATTTTATTGATTGGCCACTAAAATCCATTTTAAATTTTGAACTATATGCACAATCTATTGGCCGAGTCTGGCAGGGTTAGGGACAGGTGCAGGTATGAACGTAAGTCCAAATCAACACTATTTAATTTGTCATCACTTTATTCAGGAATAAAATCTGCTTACAATCTCGAATTTCAACATCTTCCTCAAGCTCTAAACCTACTGCATATGTACATCCGGTGACCCCCTCTCAAATAACGAAAATAAATATCCATATAATCTATCTTCTCTATTCTAATTTATAATCTTTGATCGCAAGTTAAATTTATTATTTTGTATTTTATTTTAATTGGCAATAAAATTTATTTATTTATAAATTTTATTGACAGTGTTTCATTTAGAGTTATTTTAATTATATAGAGAAAAATTGGAAATACTTATTCTATGAAAAATACTTGTTTCTGTTGTTTGTGATCAACATGCAAGCTGTCTTCTTATTTAGGGTGTAGTAGCAATGAACTGTAATGAAAGAAACTTAATAAACTACGTCAAGTATAGCTTTATAAAAAATAAATCAAACATATTGTGAATTATCCAATGAAGATGATAAATAAATATGATAAAAAAAAAAACGAAATTCTATTTAGTCCCGTCAGTTAGATTATCAAAAAATATTGGACACGTATTTTTAATTTTGTAAAAAACAAATACAAAGATAAAGCGCGTCAAAGTGGGGGTTCGTGACGTCACTTCTGTGTAAAATTGTACCAAAACGTGACGTCATGCGACATTTCAACTCGAAATATATTCGTAATTTTTTGATTATGTGAAAAAATAAAAAATACTTGTCCAATACTTTTTGATAATCTACCTGATCGACAGAGTCATCATCCCTATTGTCATTAATAATTTGAAAGGTTAAGACAATCAAAACTCACATGAAAAACTACTATTAAATTGGGCAAAGTAACATCCGGGTCACAGGACTCACAGGTGTCTAAGATTGATTATGCAATTTTTCATAAAACATTGGGAGAAGGCAATTTTGCACGCCTGTTTATTTTTTCTTGTAAGATTGGTGTTTACTACGTTATATGCAATTTCAGAAAATTCCAAAAAGCAAAGTATTTATTAAAGTGATCTTCCAACTAATTGTGAATGCGCCCAGAAAATGAGAAATAAAATTATCAAATTGATCGTATTTTTTTGCAATCGCCAACCGAAACTTTTGCAGAATAACCAATGTCACAAATCTCTAAAGTAGAACATCGCATAATCACTTAGTATTCCATAAGCAATCAAGCTCAGCAATATAGTTACATTTCATGTCTTAATACTTTATCAATGTTATTTTATAATTTTACATTTTAATAATAGACTTTATTCCAGACTTGACTTTTGAATATTTGTTAATTTCTAATGACTAATGAATAGGTAAATTTAATTAATATCTACTTTAATATATTAATAATTTGTTGGTGGCAAAAATATACGATTTTACCGTTTTAACCTTTTCAAAGCCATTGACGGATATGTCCGCACCACAGGTTAAACGCCAACGACGGATATATCCGTCACGGTTGACAGCGAAAAATAGACCCGAGTGTCTATGATGTAAGGTTGGAATTAGCTCTGGTTTTCAGCTGTGACGAGTGACGATGTTTGTATTTGACACGGTGTGCGTATAGCCAATATTTCTGCATTTATGAAGTTTTAACCACCAACAAATTATTTAACTGAAGATCTCTCTTAGTACTGGTGTTCATTACGTCGCTGGCGACCTTAATATCTACTCTGAGACATAGTATATCTACAAAATACATCTAAAACGCTATTCGGGATTATGAGGACCCCAATAACTCCAACTCCGGGTTCTTACAGCCTTTTTCAGTCAGCGTGCAGTTTTCATAACGCTCAATTTTTGGCAAATTCACGAAGATTCTAAGATAAATAGTTGACTATATTAATAAGCGAAGATATATTTTTTCTTATACAGGACAAAGTACACAAACGAATAAGGGTGAAACTACATGTGATTTTATCACGGAAAAAAAATCACATGGAGTTTCGCCCTTATTCATTTGTGCACTTTATCTCTGGACACGTTGTACATATGTATATGTATACTATCGGAAATTCTATGAGAAATATACTTTAGTCATTTAGTAGTCTATCTATAGAAGAGTTTTAGTAAAAGTCAATTTCGAATTATCTGGAAATAGTGGAAGTCAATGTGATTAGAGGTTTTTTTACGACATCGCAGTGTTTTATGCTTAAGATGAGACATAAATGCAGAATAATTACTGTGCAAACAACGTTTGTAAGAAATACACACTCGAGTTCAATTAAATCTGGTCATGCAATACGATGTATGCAATTTGTAGTCACACCATGGGATTGATGCGCTACTTGCTAACATTCTTAATTCGGTCAGGTTGTCAAGTCGTACACGGTGTTACTATTGAAATTTGACGATTGGACAACCCGACCGAATTAAGAATGTTAGCAAGTGGCTCAACAATCCCATGGTGTGACTACGTACAGTGACCCGTTTTCAATTAGGTAGGTACCTTAAATTCATTACACACCCCTGAGCCTGGATCGGCTCGCGCTATAACACAGTCCATCTCTTTCCTACAAGGGATTAAGTAAGGGATAGTCTTCATACAATAATGCAATAAAAATATTAGATTCTGAAAATAAAAAATTATGTCTAGACCTGATAATTAAAAATGATAGCATGATTAAAAATAGGACACACTATTTTAAAGATTATTTTTGATAAAAACGAAAACAAAAGGTTGGACTTCGACCAAATCGTAAAATGTAATATGTTAAATAAAAAAGTGTACATGGTTAAGGACTGAAGTGAAGAAATGGTAACTTTCTCAGTTTCGTAACGAAAATTGACGATACATATCGCACCCCCAGTACAACACTGTATTATGTCGAAAAATTTCAAAATCGATTTTTTTATATTGCAATCACTTTGATATAACATGAGATAACGATTTTTCGTCGATTCTGAAAACATGAAATATTTTAACTTAGTGCAGTGTTGTACTGGGGGTGCGATATGTCTGATAATATATTGTAAGGTAAAAAAAAAAAAACTAAACTGTACAAAATAAACGTTTATTACGGGATATAAATAAAAGGGTATTATTGAAAGCATTGTAAATCGGTACATGTGATGGAAACAAAACCAACCAAGCTAAGATTTCTGTTTAAAGTATGTCTTAAATAAAACGTTCACTACAATAATCTCAATTTCCTCGACTGGCATATTACACTGGATAACAATATTACAAATAATTACACATTCCCATTAAATTTCGGATAAACTCGACATAAGCAGTCCATGGGTTACATTACTAAAACGAGGTTGCCATTAAAAAAAAATACATTTTTAAATTACATTAACTAAGCTATAGATATAATACAATCGACTAAATCTAATTGGAATAATCGTAATTATTTACAAAAAAATACACAAGCGAGTTATAATTAATTTAAAACTTCTATGTTAATAATTAATAATTAACATACCGAGAAATGTCTTTTAAAGTTACTATACGGCCGCTAAGTCGTCACAATATTTGGTTGTGTACAGGGTTTACATATATAAATACTTTAAAGTTGTATTAGTAAGAGGTCCCAATCAATAAACTGGTTGAGATACCTAACTCAAGACGCCTCGCTTATGACGGATATCACGTTCAAGATCAGGGGGCCTAGCCAAGACACATTACGCTAACTTAACGATATTCGAAAATCGACAATTTGTATGGAATAGGGAATATGATTTTTTTTTTGCTTGAATAAAAAGTAATTCACGTAAAAAACAGTAGAGAATTTTTTTTTCGAATAACTATAAAAATAACCAAGATATAAGCCATTAAAGATTTGTTTCTATCTCCATCTGACGTCACAGTTCATGTCGGATCTCTCCGTCTAATTTAGTTTAGTTTTTAAATGCTTATATTATCCGTAATTTTTGACCGATTTTAATTTCCTTTTTATTCTCTTCTCCTTATTTAAGAGCTATGCTCTTGTCGGTGTAGCTCAAAGCAAGCCCTCCATTTTGTTCGATCCCAAGCGGCCTCTTTGATGTTTTGATACGACATGAACTTTACATTCTTTTTAATTTGTTCGTTATAGTTTATTCTTGGTCTTTCACGCCTCCCTTCTATCTTTCCTTCAATTATATTTATTAGAAAGTTGTCATGTCGTATGAGGTGAAATGAATTTCACTTTTAGCCATCTCTTTTACGGTACTTTCATATTTTAAGAAATGCGATAAAAAAATGCTATTCCCTATTGAAATAAGCTGCCGACGGGACTAATCGTTGGCAAAAGACAATCCTACTTAGTATTAGAAAAGCGCTAATAATGCATCTTGGCTGTGCCTCCAGTTTATAAATACTGGCCCGGCCACGACTTTGCGCGACCAGCGGCGCGGCGAGCGATTTCCCAATACATCGCGTGTAATGCTAACTAACCACTGTGCGATGAGCGTCTACCGCGCAACGAAGATAGAATTCTCTCGAAGTCATGGCTTGGCCGTTAGTCTAGCATTTTAGATGAGGCTCTAAACACGTGTTAAATATAAGATTAGATACGTCTCGATTATATCCGGAAGCTCAGAAGAATCAACCACGGGCTTACCCTTGAATCACCGACGCTCATTTCATAGAATGTTTTATTTCGCCGCATTTTCATTTCGTCGACATTACGTGCAGGAGTTATATTTTTTTGGTCACAGGTCTAACCTAACCTACGTAACCCATTTAAGATAACCTTAAAACAATAAGGTTTCAGCAGAATGAAATGAAATTCGGTGAAACGACACATTCGATAAAATGAGTGCCTCCAAAACAAGGGGACACCTCAGCCACGAGACTTATAAGTATTATATTTTCCACTGTATTTATTTTACGGCATCTATTTCTAGCTAGATGTCCTCCGCGATAGATCCGTTTACCGTCCCATAGTTTTCATAATCAAAGGTTTATGTAGCCTGGTGTCCGGTCCCTGTGTTCAAATCGTGGATAGATAAAGTAACTGCCATGGACCAAATAACTAACGGACGTAGGGCCGTTAGGCTGCCTTTCCACTGAGGCGGAGATGAGTGGAGCGGAGCTGTGAAACGAGGTATGTGATTCCACTGAGGCGGAGACGAGCGGAGATGAGTGGCGTACTATACAAATTTGATACAGACGTCTCCGCTTGACTGTTTCCATTGAAGCGGAGCGGAGACGAGATGTGGATTTACAACCAATGTGATTGGTCAATTCCTACAGGTCTCATCTCCGCTCCGCTCGTCTCCGCTTCAGTGGAAAGGCAGCCATAGTTTTATAGATCCATGGTTATTTCAAATTATTTGACATAGGTATGATGTATGTGGCCTATGTCAAATTTTAACTCAAGTTTTTATCTACCCGCATGTTCGAATACCGGACACAAGGCGACTTGGGTTACCTGTCCTTAGTCAGAATTTTCATTTCCCAACTGCTATATATATACCTTATACTCCATTTGCAAACCACATGGTTCAGTTCAATTCAATTCTTTGGTATATATGGCTACTGTCCAGTGGGACAATTCTGCCAGTGTCAAGGTTGGAAGTTACAAGTGATCAGTGTAAATGTTTATCCAGAAGCAGATGCTGAATCATCAGTGGTTCAGTTCTTCAGCCAACTGCTGCGTCAGCTGTTTACACTTACTTAATCTTTTCAACGCGATGTCAAATAAAAACTAGAGCTAATGTCAACCTTAATTCATACATACTCAGGTTTATTTTGCGTTGTCAACCGTGACGGATATTTCCGTCAATGGCGTTGAAAAGGTTAAGTACCTAAATATATGTTACGTTCTCAATATAAAGGGACCTTATGGAGGAAGGCAGTTACGCTCTTCTTATTCTTGTAACTATACGAATACTGTGGTAACAGTTCTAAAAAAGGCGTAACCGCCTGCCTCTATAAGGCCCCTTTATACTGGATGTTTTTTTATTCGTCTTAAACATTTTGGGGGTTAAATCAGTAAGTCATACAGACCAACTTTCACTATGGGACCTACCCCGAAATCACGAAAAAAAAATTGACCATCCCATACATTTTGGCTAGTCAGCCATACAGACGATGTTTTGTATGGGAGGGTCAAATTTTTTTTCGCGATTTCGGGGTTGGTCCCATAGTGAAAGTTGGTCAGTATGATTTACTGATTTAACCCCCAAAATTTTCAAGACGAATAAAAAAACACCCTGTATTGACAAAGTCATATATGAAGTATAGAAATGCATTTTTTAAACGGTTTAATTTTTTTTTTTTTACTTACATTTCCATTCTTCTTTAATATAAATATTAGACTGTTCACATACTTATTACTTTAAGATAATTATGTTCAAACAAAATTAATTGTTTATGAAATAAATGAATTGAATTGCTATCTAGCTCTAGGTTATACCGGCGTAAACTACTTCGGCGCAATGTACGTCGGTTCTAGCGAGACAGAGTTAGATTCATGTGTTTGCCTGCCTGGTGGTACGTGCCATTCATCTCGAAGTTGTGCAAGATTTGACAGCCGAAGATTACTTCTTAGTGAGCGCTCAGGCGGTTCACAACCTACATCATGTCGGACACCGAGTTACAGTTCAAATTGAACCTTATTGAAAGATGGGTGGGCCAGAGGCAAGACGTGTGCAAGGGTTTTGTCAAATGAAACAGCTGGGAAACGAAAATTTGGACTTGTAATAGGTCCCTCTCTTTTCCAAATTTCTAACATCAACACGGACCATGATATTTATTATTATATTAGAATAGATACATAACAATAATGTACATCCTTAACCGAGATCACAGCTCTCTAAACCGTTTAGTTTATTTGTTAGCGTCAGAAATAGCATGCTTATCTTTTTATCTAGTTTTCACGCTATCCGCGAAAATTTCTCATTTATATAAATTAAGATATATACGCCTTTGCGTCTGAAACAGACCTTTGGCATCATCATCATCATTGCGTATGGCAATCATCCTGCATGGATCAAACGTCAAAGTCCAGGTGTTTCAGCCAGTTTACTGCGGCGGGCGTAAATTTATGCAGCTCCTCCAGCATGACGTCAGGGTTTCTATTTGATGCATATTGTTTTCAAAACCATTTTGTTACGATACGGTGGCCTTTATTGTCCATGAGGTATCATAAAGTTAACAATACTAGTATTATTAGTATTAGTTAATTTTCAATATATTTACTTGACAGTAAAATTAATTTTCTCACGATATAGATGATGGGATTAAAGCGAATTGGAATAAAACCCCCTAAGCTGTTTAAACTTCATGTGGCCTGGGTAACGTAAGATAACACATCTGTCACTTTCTGACCAATATGAAAGTGCGAGAGGGACAGACGCTTTATCCACCCTTACCCGCCGCGCTATAGGCGACCATACTCAAAGAGCTGTATAAAAGCTGTATACGAGCTTATACAGCCATTATAACTCTAGTTTCAGCATTTTTAGTTACGAATGCGCATACACATAATCAATGGCCAATTTTACATTTAATTTTCCGTGTAGTTTTAATAATCAATTTTTAAGGAAGCTGAAATAAGTATTTATTGATTATCTAAACAGTATAAGAAATGTGAATTCACTTTCAAAACATGCCAAAATACCTTCATTCATGTTTTAATTACCAATTTAAGTTTATAATTTTTATTTACTATCTGTGAAGTCATTAGTCCCTTTATAAAATTAATTAATTTAAACATTACATATAAAACCAATTTAACAGGATTATATGTATTATTATTGCTTCCGGGGTACGATATATCATACAGCATTCAACGGAATGGTATCAATATATCTGGCAGTGCTACGGGATTGTACGTCAGTTTGTATTTCGATTCAAAACAGTCGACAACGATGTCACATACGAGTAGTACAAGAATTCATCGTTTTCATATCCAAATTTTATTCAGAAATCCGGAATATATTACATTTAAAAAAAAACACGAATAATTTGAACAAATAACTTTTGGTACTTTAAAAATGACTACTATTTAAACGTCAAGCATTTGAAAATTAGAAACGAACTTATTTTTAATTTAAAAAAAAATTACCCGCCTTTCTGACACCGTTGTCAACTCACTTACTTAGTAAATCACTAACATCAAATATTGCCAATTACATGCGATCACCATAAGAATACTACAATATAGTCATTTTTAAAAGGGCCTGTTTTGACAGGTGTCAAAACGCATCATGACACCCGTTTGACAGCTGCCAAATACGCCCATAAACGCTTATTCTTATGACAATATCTATAAAATAAAGTTAATAACCGAAAAGAAAAACATCGTTGACATTTTTTTTATGGAAATAAAGTTGATAAAGCATGTAAATGTAAATTAAGTTGGTTAAAACAAAAGTTCTTGTAAACTTTATTATAGCTGTTAAATTCAACAGCAACACCTTGATGTTTTAACACGATTTGTAGTGTTTTACGGTTTCAAAAAATCGATCAATCACAGTATTAAAACATAATCAACTTTTGTTAACCTTTTCAACGGCATTGACGGATATATCCGCACCACTGGTTCAACGCCAACGACGGATATATCCGCACCACTGGTTCAACACCAACGACGGATATATCCGCACCACAGGTTCAACGCCAACGACGGATATATCCGCACCACTGGTTCAACGCCAACGACGGATATATCCGCACCACTGGTTCAACGCCAACGACGGATATATCCGTCACGATTGACAGCGAAAAATAGACCTGAGTATATATGACGGAAGGTTGAAATTAGCTTTGGTTTTCAGCTGTCATTGGCGTGCGAGTGACTTTTGTTGAAAAGGTTAAATTTAACATAAACGAGGAGCTAGCTCAAAAGGTTGCAAATCAAGCAAGGAGTTCACAATTATGATACGCCCCAAGGCCTTTCATAACAGTTGAATTTACACGATTTCACAAACCTTGGTGTTAGAATACAAGTAAATACTAGTCTAAATTAACATCATGTTTCAGGTTACTGTGCAACTTCGTTAAAAGCTTTGGCGCGCTAAACTTGCAAACCTTGCAACTATAAATCTGCTCTCATTACAAAGAGATCCCTTACAAATTATTACAGTGCAATCTCATCCGATTTTCGATCGCATACATAGACTGTTAACCACATTACCCTTCTTTTGCTTCGCGCAGTCGGATAAAAAAGAATCAATGAACATGTAGAGACAAAAAACTTCTGACGTGTCTTCAGTCATCTCGCTCAAGATCAAACGTCGATACGGCGCTTACATGTGTACCGTTGAAGCCGGAACTGTCGTTGGCCTTCAGTAGGAAGCCTCGTGTCCGGCCAGAATGTACAGGTCGCTGCCGTCGTCGGCCGGCGCGGCGCCGGACGCGGGGTGCGACTCCAGCACGACAACTCTGGACAAATAAACTATAGTTTTATATTCATTTTCCGTATGAAACTGGTCGATATTCCGGAATAAAGGTAACATTTGCCCGTGGCCTTTAACACTGTGCCTGATTTCACGTTGAACCGTGAAGCC
The DNA here is from genome assembly GCA_963241965.1 of Tortrix viridana. Lineage (NCBI taxonomy): Eukaryota > Metazoa > Arthropoda > Insecta > Lepidoptera > Tortricidae > Tortrix > Tortrix viridana. The sequence continues at coordinate 2,328,837 of OY725197.1, read as the reverse complement.
AGGACAATTACATTGTCGCATTTATAAGAATTGCGCAAGATTTTTTTAGTTTGTATTTTCGATGTGGTTGATAACTTTATTTTTAATGTATAAAAAAACGGGAGAAAAACTCACACAATTGACCTATTCTCTAACTATATATACATATAGAAATACATACTTAAATATACAGGTGTCCATGGATAAAGTGCACAAACAAATAAGGGTTAAACTACATGTGATTTTATCACGGAAAAAAGTCTTGCGTAAGGTTTACTAATTATTGAATTAGAAAAAAAAGAAACGCAAAAAATACAGGAAGTTAATTGAACATTTTTCGTGATAAAATCACATGTAGTTACACCCTTATTCGTCTGCGCACTTTATCCCTGGACACCCTGTATAGAAAACATCCATGACTCAGGAACAAATAATTGTGCTCATCACACAAATATTTGCCCATATCGGGATTTGAGGTATTTCATCACTTTATCGAAACACCTTTCATCGAACGTATCATTTCAACGAAAGCTAATTTCTGCTGAAACCTTATTGTTTTCAGGTTATCTTAAGCATGGGGGTTACGTAGGTTAGGTTAGACCTGTGACCACCAAAAAATTATAACTCCTGCATGTGGAAATTAGCTTTTGATGAAATGAAATTCGGTGAAATGATACGTTCGATGAAAGGAGTTTCGATAAAGTGATAGCTACCCGGGACCGCCAGCTACAGCGAGCTTAGCGCGTCGCCGCGTGAACGTACTTGTCGTGTCCGCGCAGGCGGTACGCGCGCGAGTCGTCGGTGATCTCCTGCGTGACGCCGGCGTGGCGCAGCGAGCGGCCCTGCACGCCGCTGCGGTGGAACGCCAGCACGGAGTCAGCCAGGCAGACTGGAACAACCAGGGCAAGGTTAATAATAAATAATAATAATCCAGCCTATATACGTGTCCCACTGCTGGGCACAGGCCTCCACTCACAATGAGAGGGTTTGGCCTATAGTTCCCACGCGGGCCCAGTGCGGATTGGTAACTTCGCACACACCGTCAAATTGCTTTGCAGGTGTGTGCAGGTTTCCTCACGATGTTTTCCTTCACCGAAAAGCTCATGGTAAATTTACAAATGATATTTCGCACATAAATTCCGAAAAACTTAGAGGTGCGAGCCCGGGTTCGAACCCACGACTCTCTGGTTAAGAGTCGGCAGGTCAAACCATTAGGCTACCACGGCTTTTTTCGGCACACTACCATTACCCATAACCCAATGCGATAGTGTACCAACTTAATTATGTACAAATAAAAAATGAAAATAATAATAATAAATATCAGGGTTCTAGGCAACGATATATGTACATACTTATATAGAGAAATAAATACTTAAATATCCAGGAAAACATCCAGGAACAAATACTCGCGCTCATCCCGCAAATATTTGCCCATACCGGGATTCGAACCCGGGACCGCTAGCTTCGTAGGCAGGGTCACTACCAACTAGGCTAACCGCGTCGTCACCTAAGTACCTAATAAGTAAGTATAATAGTAATATATACCTAGATACTTAAATACCGAAAATTATTTATGAATACCCATATCGATAAAAAGATATCTATCCCTGCTTTTGGGCAGACGGCGATACTCACTGACGCTGTCGATGTGGAAGTCGAACTCTATCCTGGAGAGGAACTTCTTCCTCCTGGCGTCGTCGCGCCGCCAGCGCGCCGCGTCCGGCGCGGCCGGCAGCGCGGGCACCGTCTCCACCACGTTCTCGTAGCACACCAGCACCTGGGAAACCAAAAAAAACCGGTGAGTACTTCAAAAATATACCTTTTCATGTACTTTAATTCGTATGCGATAAGGTCCATTTTGACTTCCCTAAATTTTAGTGCAAATCTTTAAAGTGTTTTGTTTAATTTCTCGAAAACTACAAATTTATCTATGAGCCAACTCATATAAATTATTCAGATTTATCGGTTCATAAACTTCTGAGATAAATTGGAACGGTAATTTTTTGAAAATTTTTGGTTATAAATCAAAAAGCACGTCACGGAAAATTATACAAAAAAATAGTTTTAAAAAGTGCAGATTGAGCCCTTTCATATGACACCCAATTTGCTATAATCTAATATACTAGATACACAATCCCGCACAAAAATGTTGTTATAAACTGTCCCAAATGACATTGACAACTGTACTCAGATATATGCTAACATCGCTATTCTCTGTGCTGCGCGTGCAGCGTGCTCGCGCAGCACCAACATGACTTTTCACGCTAGCGGTTAAAGTGGACTTTTGCACGCTGATTTTGACCGAGAATGAAAGCCTTCCCGAGCTGGTGAGGTGGCAGCGGTTACCGTGTCCTTGTCCAGTTGGTGCACGGCCGTGAGCGCGTGCAGGCGCTCGCCGCGCGGGACCACCGTGTTGCTGCCGCCGCAGCCCGCCAGCTCGTCCGAGTGGAACCACGTCGCTCCTGGGACAACATGCACGGTTACAGTCAATATTCATCATCATCGTTTCAGCCGAAACACGTCCACTGCTGGACATAGGCCTCCCCCAAGGTTTACCACGAGGACCGGTCCTGCGCCGCTTGCATCCATCGGTTTCCCGCACTCCTAACCACGTCGTCGGTCCACCTTGTTTGAGGTCTGCCCACGTATGGTACGCGGACGCCACTCGAGAACTCTTCGGCCCCAACGAAACTTCGGCGCCACGCACTCTTAGTTCTGGGACAGCACGGGGCGCTAGTGCAGTGTGAGCTCACCGGAGTTGATGTTGAGCAGGCTGAGCCGCAGCGGGCGGCGCGTGGCGCCCACGCACACGACCGGTACTCCAGCTCCGGCGCCACCACCAGCTCGATGTTCTGGACAGCACGGGGCGCTAGTGCAGTGTGAGCTCACCGGAGTTGATGTTGAGCAGGCTGAGCCGCAGCGGGCGGCGCGTGGCGCCCACGCACACGACCGGTACTCCAGCTCCGGCGCCACCACCAGCTCGATGTTCTGGACAGCACGGGGCGCTAGTGCAGTGTGAGCTCACCGGAGTTGATGTTGAGCAGGCTGAGCCGCAGCGGGCGGCGCGTGGCGCCCACGCACACGACCGGTACTCCAGCTCCGGCGCCACCACCAGCTCGATGTTCTGGACAGCACGGGGCGCTAGTGCAGTGTGAGCTCACCGGAGTTGATGTTGAGCAGGCTGAGCCGCAGCGGGCGGCGCGTGGCGCCCACGCACACGACCGGTACTCCAGCTCCGGCGCCACCACCAGCTCGATGTTCTGGACAGCACGGGGCGCTAGTGCAGTGTGAGCTCACCGGAGTTGATGTTGAGCAGGCTGAGCCGCAGCGGGCGGCGCGTGGCGCCCACGCACACGACCGGTACTCCAGCTCCGGCGCCACCACCAGCTCGATGTTCTGGACAGCACGGGGCGCTAGTGCAGTGTGAGCTCACCGGAGTTGATGTTGAGCAGGCTGAGCCGCAGCGGGCGGCGCGTGGCGCCCACGCACACGACCGGTACTCCAGCTCCGGCGCCACCACCAGCTCGATGTTCTGGACAGCACGGGGCGCTAGTGCAGTGTGAGCTCACCGGAGTTGATGTTGAGCAGGCTGAGCCGCAGCGGGCGGCGCGTGGCGCCCACGCACACGACCGGTACTCCAGCTCCGGCGCCACCACCAGCTCGATGTTCTGGACAGCACGGGGCGCTAGTGCAGTGTGAGCTCACCGGAGTTGATGTTGAGCAGGCTGAGCCGCAGCGGGCGGCGCGTGGCGCCCACGCACACGAGCGGGTACTCCAGCTCCGGCGCCACCACCAGCTCGAACACGGGCAGCGGCGTCGGCACCACGCACTCGATGTTCTGGGACAACACGGGCCGCTCAACAATCATACAGATGTAGTGCAAAATGATTTTCCTTCGGGAAAACTCGGATCTCAATCGGAATACGATGGCACCCGAACTGTCAATCAATGATTGTAGTAAATGAGTGACGTTAAGTGTCAAATGTCAAAATGAAAAATGACAGCATATGGCAATGTATAATATAGAGATGTTATAACCACCTTAAGAAACTTAGAAATACTCATAGATAAGTAGTACTTTTATTGTCATTCGTAAACGAAACACTCTCTTTACGTTAAAATAAAATGCAGCAAATTAACCGTTTTCTAGGTTTCGTCATGGTAATATAACCTTTGTATAAGTAAACTGTAAATATAATCAAAACTATAGCGAATATTTGTATTGCGTATTAGCCACTCTATATATATATTGGTCTGCTAATGCGACTTACCCCTACGGCTGTAAGATGCACGATAAATACGAACTTTTCCGATAAAGTACGAAGGAAAATCATTTTGCACTACATCTGTACATACATTACGCCCGGAGAATAAAGGATTGCCTGACCACGTGCTTTCTAAAATAAGGCGATCTCCGTTTTCGCCGAGGCGTGTCGTATTTTTTTTTGGACGGTGTGGATCATCCCACACCGAACCAGCCTAACAAGACCTCAGTCGCATGGTTTTCAAGATATTTCCAGTGTTAAAATTTAAAGTTTAAACTTTAAACTGGCAAATCTTGAAAAACCATGCGACTTTTACTGAGGTCATGTTAGGCTGGTTCGTTCCATCTTAGGCTGGTCCACCTCCAGTGTCACTGTGACGTGCGACCTATGGAACACCCTGTATCATATACTTCTCTCAAACAATGCAAGGAAAATATGCAAATATGAATCTCACGCACGAATATTACGTTTAATAGTCATTTAAAAAATAATAAAAAAACAAACGAAATTTCATATAAATATAGATTAAGTAGGTATTATAATTATATCAAGACTAGTGGCTATTCAGTTTCTGGCGGCGCATCTGCTGGTAGATTTTAACAATGTAAAAGTGCCCGTGCGTTCTTAATTAATATCTTTATCAAAAGTGCTATAGTTATACATACCTTGAGCAACATAAACTTGTGCAGCGGGTCGTACCACTGCATAAGGAACAGGCCGTGCGGCGTGGCCCCGCACAGGTACTTATAGCCGTTGTAAGGGTTGCGCGCCACCGCGCAGCGCGTGCAGCCTGCGACCAAAGTGTAACGTTAACAATTAATTGATTAATTAACCATTTTTTAAAACAAATTGACTGAATTTAAATAAAAAATAAAATCTTTAAAGCACTTTTTTACAATGTTTAACTATGTACTAAACAAAAACAAGACACGTATAAATTACATGCCTGAACTAGGATGCTCCTGTATCACAGGCGTAAAAGGACTTAAGACTGACTTAAAACAATTATGTACATGCAAAATGTAGTTATAGGTTTAATTTTAAAATTTATAATAATTTAAAATGTCTATATATTATTATTGAAATCAACAACAAAATAAGTATTACAATAATAACAGAAATATATGGACTCTTATACGAGTTGTTTAACTACAAATTGACGATATTCTGTTTTTTTTTTTCCTTTACTTGTGCTATAAGACATTGCTTCTTGCTTGATCAATTTCATGATTCTAACTCAACGGGAAGTAGAAGAAGAAGAAGAAAGACATTTGTCCACTACACAGAAGACACAAATATACAAAGATAAAATAAAACAACAAAACAGGAAAAAAAACGCGGTGCGTCCTCGCGGCAGTGAAACGGACACTGGCTCAGCATTATAGTACCCTACAGGTTTTGATTCCCTTGAGATTCCCTTGAATATGCGGCATAAACGGCCGTATCTTTTGATTGCGTTGACTTAGAAGTTCGATCTTTTCACAGCTCCAACGGAAAACTAGGAAAACGAGGTAAAAATCTTCGAGACTCGATTCCCGTGATTAACGAACTATTTACATACCTACAAGCTTTTGAGTCAGACTCGAACTTGACCGGATTTTTTTAAATATATTCTCACCCCTGTCGCCCTCCCCTAAATCCGGGCTTGGTGACGAAGGCCCAGGGCTCCGCCGGCCCATGATCGTTGTCCAGCGCCGGTACTCACCCCGTGTGTCGGGCACGCGCGTGGTGAGCGCGAAGCGGCGCGGCAGCAGGCGCGGCGGCAGCACGCGCAGCGACTTGCCGCCGCGCGCGCTGCCGATCAGCGCCAGCAGCTCGTGCCGGTACAGGGAGGGGGTCTTGCCTGGGGGGAGATTGATTAACAGATACGAAATTTTTTAATAAAGTTGCTCAAAAACTTTTGCTGGCTGTATTTTTTGTCGTATCCAATCACTTGAAAGAAATAAAGAAAAACATTTATTCGTGACAAATATCAACAAAGGACAGAGAAATACACACAGAAAGAATGTAGTCGCGAAATGGTCCCAACTCAGCGTAATGCCGGCATTAAAGTCGGCGCTGGTGTTCCGTTTCATTTCAAGATCATTTGGCAAACCGCTTTTTCTAAACTGTAAATATTTTCGGATTTATTTCAGGACCATCGTGTAGTACCTACCTATAGGTTAGGTTAGTTTTATAAAAATCCAGAAATATTTAGTTCCAAAAAAAAGGTGGTTTACCAAATATGTTTGTGAAAAATGAATCATGAGCAAATGACGGTTAACTATTTTTTTGACACAGTTGCTCAAAAAGTGGTACATTTCGTAGCTGTATATCGTGCGGAAAGTTGGTTTTCGCGAACTAGTGCTTTTTACTTTTCCAATTTTTTTAAATTTATACTTGTTCCAATTCATGACTACTTATTGATGAGTGTTAATATTAGTTTCCTTTAGACATCGTAATCAACATAAAAACCTACTGTTAATGTAAGAATACGAAAAATATACATATTACATATTTTATTACTTACCTGTTCATCATTATAATAACACGTTTATTTTTTAATGTTGAATATTGAAAAACCGTTCTTAATAAGTTGGAACGGAATAGCCGCCGAAACGCCTGTCAAATTTTTTGACATTATGAAGAGGCGTTTTTCCTTACTGCAAGCATTTTTTAAGTTTCCAAAGGCAACATTCGATATTGTTTTTATAAACATACGACACACAAATAATCGTAAATAACAATACTTAGGTAATAATAGTACAATGTTTTATATTTACAATTGTTTATGTCTTATAGAACATGCATTTGAAAAAAATACTTTCATTGAAGTGGGTTCAATAATATTAACAAAATCCATTGTAGTCGAATAAAATCTAAAAAAACACCTCTTCATAATGTCAAAAATTTTCTTCAAATGTCAAATGAAAAAGTTGTTTTTAAAATGAGTGAATCAGAGTTTAAAATTGATTTATTTTTTCGCAACTGTGTTAAAAAACGTCGTTCGATACACGTGCGGAAATGTCATTCTTCACTCGTCCCGAGTCTTGCCACTCGCCTACGGCTCGCGGCAAGATATCTCGGTACTCGTGAAGTAATGACATACTTTTCGCACTAGCATCGAAATGTACTATTGTAGCTACTAGTACTTTTCACTTTTCCTTTTTTTTTATTTACTGTTGTTCCAGCTAAACATAGCAAAAATAACAGTCAACGCAAGCGCACGAACCGCGTAACACCAAGAGAACAACCACAAAATGTACAATTGCAATCAATCATGGAGACTACACGAGTCACCAGCATTATCGTCTCAGCCGACATCCACCCGCTGCTGGATACAGAGGCTCAGGATCATAAAAATGCACATTCCCAAAAAGTATATACCCAAAACTTATATTTTCCCAATTAGAACATTTTCCCATAATGTATACATTCCCATACTTTGCCACAACAAACAGTTTTCCAATGTGAGCACCTTTTCAAAACGCACACTTTCTCTTAATGTTACCCTTGACATGTTTACATAGAAGCCAAATTGCGAAATTGTCTACATCTCAACGATACTTGTCAATCGTCACTTGATGAACTCTGAGACATATTTTTACTTGTACTTACATAATCTGTCTGGGTCTGAAAAAGTGCTCCTTTTGGGAAAGTTCATTCTGAGAAAATATATCTTCTGAAAAAATGCTCCTTTTGGGAAAGGTCATTTTCTGAGAAAGTGCTCCTTTTGAGAACGTGCATTTTTAGGGCCTCTTCATTTCCAACCGTCTGCCATATGTCCCACACGAAACAAAAGCGAAGCTTAATAATCGTCCAGGGTATTAAATTAAACATTTAATAAATTTATTTCGTGTGCTATAAGATTCATTTTTACTAAATTGCAACACGAATTATCGTCGTCTTTTGTTCTTAGACATTTTGACAGCTACGTAGCTTAAATTATTCTCCGTACAATATAAATAATCATGTGTATGTACCTGATAGAGACATAAGCACGTCTTGTATGACGTGTAGCCATATGGTCCGCCGGGGGCACAGCTGATCCATCGCGGTCTCGTGGAGTTCGTTCAGATTTAACGTGTATATGCCTTCCTCCGCACCTGGATAGCAAATAAATAAGAAAATTTATAAAATAGAATATTAGGGTGAAATTCTACTTTTTTTGAACTTCACCCATTATTACTTAAAGTGTAAGAGAAATATGTTCCGAGAGGCGATTGAGGTCTCTATTGTTTGTCATAAATGAATATGCCATAATGTATCATTTGCCATAATCATCATTTGACATAAAAGGTTTTTTTTTCTTCTAAAACCGTACATTTTGAAAATAAACCTAACCTAACATAACCTTGAAATGTTTCAAGGTTTTAGAAAATAAAAATATTCGAGAAAATAAAAATTATGACAAATGAAATTATGTCAAAAGCGATCCCTTAAATTTGGACATCGCCCTAATTTTAATCGTGACAGCGGCTGGGTTGCCGCCGGAAACTGTATACAATAACTTTACATTGTTTACCTTGACTATTTTTCACTATAGATAATATAAGCGTGTGTATGAAGATAGTAGTTACCAATAAGTATGTGCTGGTCCCTCGTGTCTGGGTTGATCCACGACGCCGTGCAATTTATCCTGAGCGGGCAGCCATTAAACACCTGCCCCCAAAAAAATCGTGAAAATAACCCAAATAGCACACAAACTGTATAAGAGCTTATACAGCCCTTAAAGCGCTGAAACTAGTTATAGTGGCTGTATAAGCTCTTATACAGCTTGTGTGCTACTTGGGTAAGATCAATCTGTTTTCTAGATAACATCATTATTATTATGACAGCAGAAACATGTACAATTTTAGATAAAGATTTTGTTAATTATCGATCGTATGCATTGGCGTACTAATCAATACAAAATTCTCAACACTGTAAACTTATAAACAAATACAACGTGAAAATCACGCGCGTGAAAACTTGGCGTGATCACGCCAAGCGCGGCGGACCATGTGGTACGGCCTGCACACAACTCCTTGTTAATGTCCACGCTAAGAACGCGCCGCGCTACTGTCGCGCCGCGCCAAGCCGGATGCTTGACGAAGTATTAAGGTTGATCATATAAAACGAAGCCTCAGGAGAGCTGGGTATGAAGGTCATATCAACAAGCTTTAAAAGGTCCAAGAAAAAAATTGCAGATATGAGGTTGAGAAAGTAAGGCGACGATATTGATGTGTGCTTGTGTGTGAGAGTGCTTGTGTACCTTGGAGAAGCAGGCGCCCATGTGCACCTTGGGCGTGGGCGGCAGGCCGTTGGGCGCGGCGCGCGGGGGCGAGTGCGCGCGCCGCGCCCGCGCGCGCCGCGGCGGCACCGGCGGCGTCTCCGGCGCTGGGGGAGGGGGGTTGTAAATATAAACCTCCTGATATGGCTCTGACGCCGTGCTACCCTCAAAAAATGCCAACTATGAGTTATTTGTTATGTTACTTAGCTGCGAAGTCGTTGTTTGGCGCGAGTGCTAGTATTGATTCAGAGTAAGCGAACGATCCTAAAATTGAACCTCGAGCGTAGCGAGTGCGAAACAATTTTTCAACTCACCGTAACGCTAGGTGTCAGAAAAACAATTGCACGATCACATCAGCTGTCGTTACAACAAAATATTAATAATCTATCATACAACTATCACCGTTAGCTAATCCCACTAAACGAATTATCAGGACAATCGAAAATTTTGCTCACCTTTCGCGTCTACTTTGGCTTTATCCCTCTGGCTGTCGGACAGACTCCGCTGCCTCTGACTGACCACCTCCTCCGTCAACTCCTGCTTGTCCTCACCGTCCGCCATCTTGAATATCTCATCCACAGAGGACGTCTTCCTCTTGGTCTCCAGCTCACACTGACAAAACTGACTTAAATCTATCCCCGTCATCACAGACTCGGAATTATGCCTATTATGACGTTTTCTATGCTCATAATTCTTATCATCCGTCATGCTTTTATCAATCTTCCGACACAGATCGTCGTCAGATGCCGATCCGTTGGCTAGTCTATCGGGTTCAGCTATTTGCAGTCTATTGGCTATTTGCAACGCTTTGAAATTCGATATTGATATCTTTTGTTTCTTGCACGTATCACAGTACACTATACCCGAGTCGGAATTGTGATTGGAACAGTTTCTGTAGTAGCTAAGTATGTCGGCGTTCGAGTTGCAAGCGTCGCATGAACACTTCGACGCCACGGATCTTTGTAAATCGCTCAGTGTGTTGTCGTCCTTTGGTTCCGGTTTAGGACACAACCCGCACTCGCAATTTGAATTTCGAATCTGTGGGGATTCGACGATTGAATCGCTACCCGATTGATCCGCGTACATGATATCCGTTTCCCCCATTCGTCTACAAAGCGGATCGTCTATGGAAACTCTGGAAGCTGTTAAAGGTGTTTGATAATTGGATGCTAGGTTCTGGTATATGTTGGTAGAAGAGTTGTTCAAGAAGTTCTGTTTTAGTTGTATGCATTGCGATAGGTGTTGGTCGTGAACGGACAGGCCGGTGGTTTGCGACATCGCCGCCGTATCTGCTGTCATCGGCAGTGTTGCCCTGCGAAGAAATGACCAAAGTTACCATTTTGGTAGTTTTTATTTCGCGTCCGTAAGCTGGGGTTGCAGTGCTGTTATTGGTCAAAGCTTCCGTTTGTGCGGTTAGACACAACATTTTATTAATAATTGGTTAAAATTCACAAGCATTTTATTATTTGTGTTAAAAATAACAAGTGGTGCGTTTAAAAATGGTGAGATTCTTTGCCAAACGGATGACACTGTTCGGTGTTCGGATTGGAATTTTGAATTAAACCTTTTTTTATACAATAAATCTATGCTTTTAAAGGATTTTACCGGGGTTCGGGGTACATTCTAAAAGCCGCACTAAGCGTAGTGGCAGTAAAAAAATCATACATCTTATTATTTAATAAGAAATATTATAACTATTTACATTTTTTCGGGTTATATATCAGTTCAAAAAATACATAAAATGCATAATAATACCTCTAAGTCAAACAAAAAGGCTGGGATTAGTATAATGATAATAAAATACAAAAATATATTGAAACGCGCTAACTACATAATAAAACGACATTACAAAACCTTACGTCATACTAAATATAACTCTAAAAACCGTACAAAACACAGCTGCTCGGAATATTGTAAATTTGATTCATATCATATAATTAACAACTACCAAAAAGATGGCGTTCAAGTAATTTTTCATAGATCATGTCGTATCAAATAACACCTAAATACTGCTTTAATGTATATATTAAGATATCCACATCCAAACAATATGATATCCAAACAAGATGGGCTAATCAATGTAGAAACCCGGGTTGATTTAACCGCCTGTTTCAAAATCGCGAACTAAAATATATCTGACAGATAAATTTAGGTCTTTCCGTTTCTTACACTTGAAAATAGACAAGAGGGCTAACTTTAACTGGAAGATAAATTTACTTGTCAACCGTGAAACAGCCCCTAAAAATATTACTATATACACGACATCACTATTCTACAATTTGGCATTTTATCTCGACTAATTAAAAATATGTACTCCTAATGGACGAATGTTTTATAACCGAAATAAAAAAAAAATGGTTCTGCGTTTGACCCGCATGTATGTTTTGTATTTTCCGGATTAAATTATTTGTACGCACGTTCTCGAAAACGGCTCTAACGATTTCGATGAAACTTGCAGTATGGCGGTTTACGGGGGCGAAAAAATCGATCTAGCTAGGTCTCATAACCGGTAAAATTCGTTTTCCCCGTACTTTCACGCAATAAGATTTCAATATGGTTCGTAATTTCCGGGCGGCTGCCACCGTCTGAACAGACTGATGGTTAGAGCGTTGGCCTACTACGCAAAGACTGCGGGTTCGAACTCCGGGTATGGATCGCTTTTTTTTGTACAGATAATCGGTTAAAATTCGGTTTTGACCCGAGCGACGACCCTCGGTCCCCCAGGTACTTTAATATTTATATCAATATATATATTTATATATAAATCAGCGACATATTCCGAGCAGCTAGCTACATAACACAGAGCGCATGCGGGCGGCGTCGCCGGGTTTACCTGAGCATTAATTCTTCGTCTATATATTGCAAGAGGCTCCTAAAACAAACGAGACAGCATACAGATGTGCGGCGGTCGTACTCCTCCAACATGTGGCCTCAAGTTATTCAAACCCTTGTTTTGCAGACACTCATTTCATCGACACACGAATTTCATTTCATCGAAAGGTAATTTCTTTTGAAATCTTATTGTTTTCTGGTTATCTTACGCATGGGTTACGTAGGTTAGGTTAAAACCTGTGACCATCAAAGAATTATAACTCCTGCAAATGCCTGTCGATGAAATGAAAATTCGGCGAAGTGAAACATTGTATGAAATTAGTGTCGGTGATTCAAGGGTAACCCTGTTCAAACGTTACCCATTGTTAGTCAGGTAAACAGCGATCGAAAACGAAGAACAATGAATGCTAATGGCAATTTTTTTTAGTTACCTCACCGTTTGTGTAACATTTCTCATTCTCCAAACCAAGTTCGATTTCCACTATTTTTGAGAATGTCGTAGCTTAAAAAAAAACAGTTTTTACGTTTCCTTTTTTTTTTACCGAGCGAGCGCGAAGCGTCTCCATTTCAGCTCGGGCAAAAATGTTTTCGTATGTCTGTTGTCGTATGTCCGGCTGTTCTCCCCTACAGGTAGCATTTCTCAACCGATTCTCGTGAAATTTTGCGAGCAGCTTCGATAATTTTCTGTTAATATGGATTTTTTTTCATCGATTCAGTTTTTCGACATTTTTCAAAATGGCGGAGATATGGGGGTTTTAGCGATTGCAAACTTATTTGCGGTGTTAGTAAACTGACCGCGACATAATATCTACAACGGATCACAAACTGATTCGTTTCAGAAACTTGCATGATTTCAAAAAACCGGACAAGTGCGAGTCGGACTCGCGCACTGAGGGTTCCGTACACATTTGGCTGGTTTTTAATATTTGTTGTTATTTTATAGGGTTTGTTCTATGATCATACTAAATTTGACGCTTGTATGTTTTACCGTTTTTACGATACAACAAAAACTAAAATACGTTTCTTGTATGGGGACCCCCTTTATAATAATTTTCTTAAAAAAAATATATATATTAGGAAATCCGCAGTAATAACACAGTCTGAAAAAAAAATCAACCCGTTATGTATTACGATTCAAAAGATACAGCTATATATAGTTAGGACAGACGGACGGACGGACAGCGTAGGCTTAGTAATAGAGTCCCGTTTAACACCCTTTGGTTACGGAATCCTAAAAAAGATCCTTTTTGTTATAGAAAAAAAGTAAGACTGAGGGTTAACATGTAATTCCTCTGTGCTAGTCACTTCACCGGCTGTCTCACTCTATACCAGAACACGCGAGCGAACACTGCTGCTTAAATGGTTTATTTATTTTTGCTTGGCAATAGACTTAGCGGTTAGGATGGTGGAATTGATCCAAACGGTGAAACTTAGGTAACTTGATATTTCTCTCATTTTAAATAAAATTCAAAACAGTATACATTTATAATGCCGTCACGTTGTCAGAGATAGTGCATAACTAAATGCTGAACGAAATTCTATTCTTAGCTATTAAAAAAAAAAAACATCATAACTTCAGACCACATTTTTTGTAAATAACACCACATTTTACAGATAAAACATTTTCAATGTGAAAAACTTACTTTTTAAAACTTCACACACATCACACTCGAAATCTTACCTCGCTCAAAAACACACAAGTTTCTTAAATAACACATAATAATAGACATTATAAATATACATAAACGAAAAAGCCAAACATAGAAAACGGCACAGAAACCATGCACGTGAAGACGAAATAACACTGTTTTTTTCATAAACGTCATAATTACTACTAAAAATGCATAAAACGACTCGAAAACATAGTAAAAACGTAGCCATACACTGAAAAAAAAACCCTAAAATCGCACGATTTTTGTTAGAACTGAAACCCGCAGACCCAAAATTGTTAACTAAAAAAAAAAAAAACTTTTTTTTTAACAAATATACCTTAAACTCATTCTCATAATATCATCACCCGTGATCACCCGACACCACTTGCTATAACATAATAAATAATACATATTTTGAACGAAAAAAATGAGAATAAATAAATTATAAATGAAGCGCGTATATGTTGATATGTGGGTTACTCACTTTTCGCTGTTGGGCATCGTGTCGTTGGTCATTTCCGGCGGGTTGTGGTTGTGTTTCGGACAGGACATCAGGGACTTGACGCTCCAGTCTTCGCTCGATGGTAGGTGGTGACCTGAAATAGACAATACTATAGTTATGACTAAAGATCGGCTGACGGGAGCAATTTATGTCACTTTCACGTCAAACGTAATGACTAGTATGGATATGTTAGATATGGTTTAAATTAAAGTATAAGTAAACAAGATAAAATTAAAACTAAAACTCGACTACGAAAACAACCAACGACACCACGGTGCCTCTTATGCTATTTTTATTACTTGTATTGCAAAATAATGGTACATTTCTTTTCTAGATTTATACATTAAAACCTTACATTTGATAAGAAACTAGGTATTTTTTTTACATTTTGCCTTAAAAGTTAAAAATGCGTACATTTATAATTCAAAAATCGTACTCAAAATTTGATTAGAATCATATCTATAATATTCTTTAGTCGGAAAGTTGCTACCTGTCGCCGACCATTAATAATAAGACTCGATAAAAAAAATCATACATTTTTAATAGGTATATAAATTGTGCACGAAATTAAATAGCGTCATATCCATGTAATACTTTCGTCGTCAGTTCGTCTGACATGGGAATTAAACATTAGCAAGGCGACGTCATGGCCGTTTTTTTTAATATATAAAACACAATACTAAGTATCGTGTTGTCACTTCGTAATAATAAATTGATTATGATGTTGATGATAAAGAGAAAGATAGTGATATTGATGATGACGCTACTTATGTTGATAATGATGATAATGGTGTTGGCGACGATGATGATGATGTGGTGATGATGATAGTGACTAAGTAAATAATAATTATGATAATAGTGAATGTGATGATGATGATGGTGGTGTTGATAAATAAAAATAAATAAATAAATATCAGGGGACAATCTCACACAAATTGACCTAGTCCCAAACTAAGCTCTAGGCTTGTACTATGGGTACTAGACAACGATAAACATACTTATATAGAGAAATACATATTTAAATACATAGAAAACATCCATGACTCAGGAACAAATACTCGCGCTCATCACACAAATATTTGTCCATACCGGGATTCGAACCCAGGACCGCTAGCTTCGTAGGCAGGTTCACTACCAACTAGGCTAACCGCGTCGTCAATAATGTTAGTACGAGTATTAATGATGATGCTAGTGTTAGTGATAATGATGATGTTAATGCAGTCGATGATTATGGTGATAATGGTAATGATAATGAAGATAGATAGTGTGGATGAAGGTGGTATGTCACTTTTTTCGATGTATATTTTTATGAAATAAATGAAGGTGTTAGGTCCACATCCACTCACTTCAATTATGATAATAGTGAATGTGATGATGATGATGGTTGTGGCGGTGTTGTTAATGTTAGTTACAGTACTACTAATGATAATAATAGTGTTAGTGATAATGATGACGATAATGTTGTCAGTGATGATGATGTTGATGATAACTCACCACTCCGCTTGACGGTGTCGCCCGCGCTGCGGGTCACGAGCGCCGCGCACAGCGCGTCATCGGCGTCCAAGTCGATGATGGGGGAGTCGTCGTACACGCCGGACCGGCGGTTCGCCGCGTCCCGCTCCTCCGCCATCAGACGCACCTAACAACGAAACAGTAAAATTATTTTATTAATACAAGTGTGGTTGACGGTATGTTGGCTTGTTACGCAATCGCCTGCTATGCTGCTCTAACCCAGCTAAAAACCCCCGATATCAGCGCCTAAAAAAACCCTCTGAGCAATGTGCAAAAACTTCAACGGGCTCCGAGCACGTACATTATCACTGGAGGGACTTCGTCACTAGAAGATTTGTAAAAAATGTCGATTATATTTTTGTCCTTTTCCAAGTCTCATAAGTTATTAGTAAATAGTAATGAGAAATATATTGTTTTCTTATTCCATCCCGTTCGGGGCCGAACATGGTCCATTCGAGCCGGTTAGTAAAATCAACTTTTAAGGTACTCCTTTTCTTTTGCGGCACTAAAACTTTCCTGGTGACTTATGATTAATAATCATTTATGAATATTAAAATCAGACCTTCAAATTTACAGATCCCACATGTTAGACGCCTCAAATATTTGAAAAACCCTTGTAACTCAGGGAAAAATGCACATACAAAACCTGGGGACAACATCATCCCCTGCGTTACCAACTATATTGTTATTTAATATTGTACTATATTAGACAATTTTTTTTAAATGTTAGCCTATTGGTCTGATTTTATAAACGTGTAAGCCACGACGTAAATAGATATATAGTTTTTCCACAAAAATATAATTTGTGAAACATTTCGAAAAATGGGGAGTACCTTAAAAGTTGATTCACCCAAATACCTATACCTAATTCACATAAATATAAATTAGGTATAGGAACGAATGAGAGCGAGTGAAAGACACCCAAATGTCCTTGTCAACTTGTCAAGGTACCATAGGTACCAATTCAACCCATTTCTACAGCAGAACTTCTGTACAATTTTATTCATTCAATTATTTACTCTACGACTATAATCCCTGATCACATTTTCCAACTCACCCTATTAGCAGCCGACATGTCCTCCAACGTGTCCGGTCTACCAGTTGGCACGACATGGTCGGTGAGCAAGCTTCGAGGTCGCGCGTGATTGGATGACGCGCGCGGCGCCTGCTGCGATTGGTCGTGCCGCCGCCGCCCCGTGTGCCGTGACGCTATGCGTTGCGGCACGTTGGATTCCGCCTAGAAATATGGGAATGAATGGTATGATCACACAAGCAATGAAACGCGGGGGAAGGGGGGAGCGTTAGCACTCTAGCAAGAAAATACGTTACCCCATCGTCATCCTCGCCGTTGGTGCAGTGGCTGGGCGGGTTAGAGTATTTGTGGAGCAGATCGATGGCCAGCCGCTTGCTCATGTCTTGTTGGAAGAACGTGTGCTGTCGACAATAAGTTCCTTGTTATTTGTGGTATGACAAACACAAATGGCATCTCTTCTCGTCTTCTGGGATTTACCGGAATGTCGCGACCTTTCTTTTCTAGTCCCTCAGAGCGCGTAGTATATTGATGTCGATCAGTGTCAAAGGTCAAGGTCATTTGTAAAATAGAGTGAACTTTTATTACGTCACTTATTCAAAGATTAATAGGGTAGTGTAGGGTAGGGTATAGGCCGTTTCAGATTGGACCTTTGGACCTTGAAATTTACAGTACAAATCCAAGATCAAAAATCCGAAAGACATAACAAAACTACAAACCACTGTCTTCTATAAAGCGATGTCTACCACTATCTAGACAACTGCTAAGGAATATAAAACTCTTTCCACTCTCGTAAACAATAAAAAAAACATCAAAATAACTATCTGCCATGTCGTGACTAACCACTAGCACAAGGTTAACCGGAATGTTAATTTCAATGTCAAGTTCAATATAAACTTCAAGGTCACTGTTAATTTCAAGGTCAAGAAGCCGTACCTGCAGCAGTTTCTCGGCCGTCGGCCTCTTCTTAGGGTTCTTGGTGAGCGCCAGTTTCAGGAACGCGTGGAACACCTGGGACCAGCGCTCGCGCTCCTTGAGCTGCGGCGGCTTGAAGCCCGACTTGGACATGAGAAAGAGCACCCGCATCGGGTGCAGCTCGAACATCGGGGGCTGGAGCTCCGCCAATTCTAAAATCAAATTTAAAAAAGTTACATAAAAAATGTATGATTTCGAATAGGTCTGATTTTACTACTGATAGCATTTTGAGGGTTCCGTAGCCAAAAGATAAAGATAAAATATATTATTGCCGAAAAACTACGCTTCTCAACAAAAGGACGTAAGTGCCATGAAGATACGCTCTATTGCCGGTGCACTTTATTTGTATTTGTAGTAATGGCGACGGAACCCTACTCTGAGCATGGCCCGACATGCTCTTGCCCGGTTTTCTCCATAGCTTGATGAAGCAGTGAATGAAACAGCACCACAGACATTTCAGCTAACACGTACCTATGGCAGTAATCCCGCACGCCCAAATATCACAGAGCTGGTTGTAACCACCTTTCCTTTCCACCGCTGCCACCTGTCAACAAAATGAAACATCAATATCATGTGATATTTGTAGCCACAAGCCATTTTTTAAGCGCGGGCGCAACTGGTTCGCCACCATTTATGAATGGCCGCAACACCGCCGCGTTATCGCTGTGGCACCAGGGACTATAATACCGGTATAACTTGGATATCGATATCGGATATCGATATAAAAATCGATAATTAGTATCTTTTTATCGATATAGGTATCGATAAATAATTTTCGGTAAATTAATATCGATATTTTGACCCGATTTTAATTTTTTTATTCAGTCAGGTTACTTATATACCCGAATGAAACATACCCGGTTCAGATTGGTCTTATTTCTTTAAGAATGACAAACTAATGATGAAATCCATTAGGAATCGACGGAACTCTTCAAAAATAGTAGGTACAGTCAAAGGCACTAATATCTATACGCCCATCGCGTTATAAGTGGCATTATGTGGCCAGGTGATTATTTATTTATTTATTTATTTAATTAAGAAACAAACAGTCGTTTACAAATAGGTTTAACAAATATTGCTTAAAACTAGACCTGGAGTTTCCTTAAAGTACAAAAGATACAGTCTGTGACTAATGAAGTTACACAAAAGGCAATAAATACATTTTTGTAAGTAGATAAATTAAATTAAAGTAATAGTACCTATATAATTGCTACCTAAAAGCTTTTTTAAGTGCAATGATAGTGCAGTTAAATAAATCAATGTTTTCAAGTTTCTTGTTGTCATTAAATAGCTTACAGTCGCCTACTGAATACATTTTGTGCATAACGCGTTCTGCGATGGGGAATCGAGAACAAATCTTTTTTTCGACATTGGCGCTGACGTCTACTCGGGACTCTAAAATGAATTTGATGAAGTAGTGAGGGGACATTTAAGTTATTATTTAATATTTTGTATAGTAAAACTGAATCTACACAATCTCGGCGGTCACTGAGTGTTTGGAGTTTATGATGAGCCAGCGAATCCTTATAGCTGGTGTGAGTATGGCCAGTTCTAAAATCAAGAGCTTTTACAAACTTTTTTTGTAATTTTTCAATCCTTTCAATATTAATAGCATGATAGGGTTTCCAAACAGCGCACGCAAATTCAAGATTGCTGCGAACAAAACTGTTAAAAAGAATTTTATAAGTGAGACTATTTTTGAATGGTTTTCCTACTCGCAAGATAAAACCAAGTTGCTTATATGCCTTGTTTAAGATATGATCCAAATGAGGTTTAAATGTAAGTTTGGAGTCCATAATAATACCAAGGTCACGAATTTGTGTTACTATACTCAGATGACTGTTACACAGAGTGTATTCAGTCGAAATTTACTTTTTTTTTTCGAAAAATTAATGACAAAACATTATGTATCTGATTACTAACAGGATTTGCTAAAAAAATATGTACCTATTAGTATCGGTACCAAGTATTCTGCCGTCCTAAGGTAAAAGGCGATATCTCAAATTCGATTGCCAAAGCAGATTCAGTTCTCTCCTGTTAGTAATGAGGTAGCAATTGCTACAGCAGTTTTGTTTGAGATATCGCATTTAAGCTTAGCAGGGCAGTATTGATAAAAGTAGTAGTAGTGTGGTTGTAAGTAGTATCTGTTTACCGATATTTAAATTTACCGATAAAATTATCGATATAATTCTTAAAAATACCGATATATCTCGGTTATCGATATACAGTCCCTGTGTGGCAATATATATATATAATATAGATAACGCGGCGATGTCACTTGTGTGATCTAATAAATCTAATCCCAAAAGCCTTTTCTTCTTTGAGCTTCACAGCATCCGTTTTGAGAACTAGAGTGCTGCGACTCGAATATGGTAATTTTTTCTTGGAGTCGTTAGATAGTCAAGCATCTTTTTTACAGGGAACAGTCAGACACGGGTTATGCTAGACTTACCTATTAAAAACACGAACAGACACGAACGGACACAATTTTTTTGCTTTTTAAGCACGGAATCTATAAAGCTACTTAGCTAATGTTTTGCACTGTTGAGAGGCTAAATGCATACAAGTTTAACTTGTAGTTTTTTTATTACAAATTCATTTAACTGACGGAAATATTTAACCGGTTTACCTCTGGCGCCATCCAATATGGCGTTCCGATGAAGGATTTCCGTTTGTTGATGGTAGCGGTGATTTGCGCGGAAACCCCGAAGTCGGCTAACTTCACGTCCCCGCATTCCGTGAGCAAGATGTTTGCGCCTTTGATATCCCTGCAAAAAGTTAAAATGGATTGCATTTTTTTTATTCATATATAATATCGCACTCGAGGGGGCATTTTGCGGGCACGTCAGTTAGTAAGGTTTACAAAAAAGGCAATTAATTTACGAGATGTCGGGGCGAAGTATTTATACTTAGTATTTGAAGCTACCTGGTATTTATACTATAATATTTATATTTTTTATTTGGGTTGTTCTTGCTGTTTGTGGTGTACAATAAACAGTTATTGTATTGTATTTTATTGTAATACCTAGTACATTAGTATTACACGTTGGTAATTATACTGTACGTTAAAGTGGTATAGGAGCCGAAATTATATTTAAGATTTACGGTTATATGTTCACTGTAGAGTTGGGTCTTTATGAAATCATTATATTCACAAAAAAAATATTAATACTACTAGGCACATTAAGCGAATATTATTATTAATATTATTTATAAGTTTTGGGCAGTCAACTGTCTAGACATTTTATGTATATTAATTTTATTTTAATGTTATCTTATCACGACATGACATCACGCTGAACCTAGTATAAATAAATACCAGGTAGGTACAAATTCTAAATACTTGAATACTCGTAAATTAATTGATTTATTTGTAAACCTTACTAACTGACGTGGCCGCAAAATGCCTCCTCGAGTGCGATGTATGTATATAATAGTGTAGGCTAGACCTAAGATAGATAAACGTGTAAACAATGCTGAAATTTGCCAAACTATTGGGATACGTTTAAAATAATAATCCAACTATTTAAAAATTGTTGATAGCTGAAAAATCATAACGACGAGAAAACAATCTGACAAACGAGAGTGGGCCACGTTATGTATTAATACAGGGTGTTTTTTTATTCGTCTACAAAATTTTGGGGGTTAAATCAGTAAGTCATACTGATCAGCTTTCACTATGGGACCAACCCCGAATTCGCGAAAAAAAAATTGACCATCCCATACATTTTGGCTAGTCAGCTGACGATGTTTTGTATGGGAGGGTCAAATTTTTTTTCGCGATTTCGGGGTTGGTCCCATAGTGAAAATTGGTCGGTATAACTTACTGATTTAAGCCCCAAAATTTTGTAGACGAATAAAAAAACACCCAGTATACTTGTCGAAATGTGTTTGTAAACATATAGTGTATAGCTTTCCGCCCGCGACTTTGTCTGCGGTGAGTCAGTACTTACGTAAGTTAAAATATAGCCTATGTGTACCCTGAAAGTCCATTCTAAATGTTGGTGAACGAATTTTTGAAATCGGTCCAGTAGTTTTGGAGCTCATTCGTTACAAACATACAAATCTTTCCTCTTTATAATATTAGTATAGAAGTATAGATTCCAATTGTCATGCATTTATAACCCTGTGTCACTTAAGTTCTATAGTATCCGCAAAACTAAGTGGCGAGTCGGGCAATAAAAGTGAGTTACCGTAGGGGTGGTAACATGTCGATAACTTATGATGTAAACGTCGATATAGTTATTATATTTTTAAATGAAATCTTATATCATTATTTAATTTGTTTTTAGGTGCATAGTTATTTAATGACTAAAAATAAAATAAATAAATATAAGATATACGTGAGTTTTTATTGACTGTTATTATGTCTTGTTATTAACCCATTAACGCCCATTGTACACGCTTGGGTACAGATCAAATCAATTGAAGCCATAGATAAAGCTTCTCAAACTCGGATCGATTAAGTAGCTGTACCCAAGCGTGTACAGTGCGGGTTAATGGGTAATCTACAAGACGATAGTGACACTGAAGACGAACATGAATAGCTAATATTTTCCTTGTTTAGTTATTTTTTTTGTTATACTAATTATTTTATTGTAATGTAATATAAATTTGATGATTTAATATTTTATGTTAATAATTCAATATCCCAATTTAATATTTCGATAGTAATTACTCGATACTGGAATAAAAAAATACCACGCTTTATATTTTCTTTGTTTCATTACTTTATCGACATTCCTTTTTATGCCTAACGCTACCTGCACTATTGTTGCACGGCCCGCTCCATAAGGCCGTGCAGGTGTGAAAGAGATAGCATGATTCTGATGATTTATGACCCGACTCGCCACTTAGTTTTGCGGATACTATAGTAGCTGATCGTACGAAGCCGAAGAATAGTCCTTAGATAGTTGCGACCAATCACAGTGCAAGATTTTAGCAAGTAAAAATAGCCTCACTATGCTATTGGTAGATGGAAGTTTCCGACGCTATTACGATTGGTAAACACTAACCGATGCATCTTGCCCATCATGTGCAGGTAGGAGAGGCCGAAGAGCGTCTCCCGGCACATGTATGCGATCTGCAACTCCGTTAAGGGGCCTGTCACGTGGTATATGTCCTGGAACAATGAAATACAATTAACTCAAGTGTTTCAAATATGACTTAACCCGACTCCATGTTATAAGAGAAGTAACTACTAAAAATGTGTAACCATGATTCAGTTGGTTTGGTTCGTGTCACAAGGATTACGGAGGTCAGATGGCAGTCGCTCCACTGTAATAAACAGATTAGCCGAATCTGGATCATGGTCAAGCCTACCCTGACGAAGAACGGGAAAAGGCGCTAGGAGGAAGACTAGTCGCAAAGGTTTAATGACCTGTTGACTTCCTCTTTCACAGGAATTGATAAATTTCAGAGCTCGTTCCTGACACTATTTCCAACAGTTGTGTACCTATTATTTCATCGAAACATTTTTCATCAAACGAATCTTTTCGCATCGAAAGGCATTTATCATGCGGCGAGTTAAAATTAATGTTTAAGATAACCTGAAAACAACATGGCTTTAGCAGAAAATAGGTTTCGATGAAGTGAAATTCGATAATATCCCATATTGATACCCCAGACAGTTCTTAAGCCCAGGGTGATACAAGAGAAGTCGCTATCGTTAACCGCCACACTGACTTCATCGCAACCAAACACGATGGACAAAATATGTCCACCAGCCTTCATTATCATTTCACAGCCTACTCCTGCACCTCTCTAGGTGACGTTCGCCGATCCCAAAGCTGTTTACCGTCAGTAAGACCGATTCCAAGTGGGTATTTTGACACACTCGCTGGTAAGATATCCAAAGGAAGGGCATCCTAAAGCCTACAGCCATAGAGTCCACCTCAAAACCCGACTGACCTCGAGATTCCCTCCGCCACATTACTGACGCCATGGAAGAAATATACAAGATATAATAGAGGTGATTTTCGCTAAATCTTGAACAGGAGACTTATCATCTGAAGGCAACTCGTGGTATTTTAACTCTTGCTGGTACGATCTTCAAATACTCAGAAGCCCAAGGAAGGAAGGAAAGTCTAGCCGTATGATAAGAGGTGCACCACCCCTACTGACCTGCAAGCTGCCCCCTCCGCAGTACTCCATGGAGATCCAGAGCTTGTCCCGGCGCAGGTAGGAGCCGTAGTACGCGACGATGTTGGGGTGCCGGCAGTCTTTCATCATCAGGATCTCCTGTTGGATGATAGCGAAGTCATCACCCGGCTCCAGCTTGATCACCTTGATGGCGGCCAGCTCGCCATTGCCGTTGAGACGTTTCGCCTGGAATAATAAGATAGGGGTGATGAGTTTTATTCAGGTAGCGTGCCCCGGTAGGTAGTGAGGCACGGCCGAACTCGGTTAAATTTCAGCGACGTTGGCCACATTGGTTGTCCTGCCGGGATCCTGAGCTGGGTTGGCCGAGTCGGGGGGAGAGGGGTGATGAGTATTGTTAATCTTTTATTAAAATACGGTCATAAACGAAGTACCAGTATAATTCTTAGAGCGCACAGTCATGCCGTTCAAAACAAGACCACTCAGGACAGGCCGTTCCTAAAAATATACACCAGAATCAGTCTTGTGCTCCAGCTTTGAGCTGATTCATGATCGTCAGATGTTAATATCGTCATCGTCATGTCTCCCAAAACACGTCCTGCTAGACACGGACCCTCACCAAAGAACTCCGCTTTTCACCCCCTTAAGTGATGATTTCCGGGATAAAAAGTATCCTATGTCCTTCCCCTGGACTCAAACTATCTCCATACCAAACTTCATCTAAATCGGATCAGCGGTTTAAGCGTAAAAAGGTAACAGACAGACAGAGTTACTTTCGCATTTATAATATTAATAGGGGTTTGTCAAGGTTAAATATTTCACACTAACTACGCAATGGAAATAAACGGATAATCTAAGAGCACGTGCGCACGCGCATTATTGCATTCGTTACGATAACCAACATAAGCGATAAAGCATGGGGAATTCTTCGGTTCCAAGGCGTGACGTCACGGCTTGGTAGTTCATTCAAGGGTTCGCAATACACATCATTTTAACACTCTTTTTTATTACTACCACACTTACCTTTACCGATGAAAATAAAACCAAGCTCTCTAAATAATTCATAATGACGGTATGGCACCCTGATTTGGATTTGATCTATATTATAAAGAGGAAAGATTTAATCGATAAACTCTGAAACGGCCTAGTTTTTGCCCGCGACTCCGTTCGCGTAGAATTCGCCTCCTATATGTTAATCCAGAGTATAAGCTATCCCCATTCCAAATTTCAACCAAATCCGTCCAGCCGTTGCAGCCTGAGAGTAACAAACTAACACACACACACACACACACAGAGACACATACAGACACACACTTTATTTTACCGTAGCGAGGGCGGGTGGCAAGTTGCTCTCTAAATTGCAAAAATTTTTCTGTGGCCAGCTCACCGTCTATTAAATTTGCTTAAACGACTCATACACAGACAGCGTAGTGAAACATTGTAACAATACGTAATACCAAACTGAAACTCGCATTAATAACTAAACTCAAACAAACGAAGGCATTTAGAATTCAAAGCAAACATTCACTGGAGCTCGCGTAAGGTTGGACACGACGGCGAACGAATATTCGCAGTTTTAACACTCATACTTCATTTATTCAGTCAAATCTATATTAGTCTATTCCTAATATAAATGCGAAAGTTTGTCTGTTTGCTACCTTATCAAGACAAAACGGCTGAAGAGATATTAATAAAATTCGGCAAGGATAGATTGTATTGTGTCGGGAAGGACGGGGTAATTTTTAGGGTACCGTAGTAAACAAGGAACTCTTATAGTTTCGTAATGTCCGTCTGTCCGCGGTTTAACTCAGAGACTCTTGGTACTGCAAAGCTGTGATTTGTCATAGATACGAGTATATGTTTAAATTACACCGACAAAGTTGTACCTACAATAAAATTTTGAAAATAATATTTTTCTGGTACCTCCCATACATGTAAAACAATGGTTATTTTTTACATTATAACATCGAGTGAGGTATCATTGGATATCTCTTTAAAGACGGATATTTTATTATGATTTTTTTAGATTTTGGGGATCGTTTAGGAAATATTGAACTCGAAATGTGTCATTATCGCTAAAGTTGCGCCCGTATATAAAAAAATCATGACTCGGAAACACTCGCGCTCATCACACAAATATTTGCCCATACCGGGATTCGAACCCGGGACCGCTAGCTCCGGGACCGCTAGTTTTACGTGTGCGCTCAGGCATGCGCATAGATAAGAAATGTTTGCCGCCTGCGCTGTCTGTAATTAAGAAGCTTGTACACAATCGCCTGCCTGCCTGTTGCTTTTTGTTGTTTTGTCTGTCACTTGAAATGTAAATGTATTTTGTGTGTCACCTTCCGTGTTCTCACCGAGCGGTCTCCACGGAAGACCAGCGTCGGCTCTACAGCCAGCACAAGCTGAGTTGGGACCGTTTCGCGACAACTTTGCTGTGTACCTTTATGTTATTGTAATTTCTTATTGTATTCGTTGTTGTAAATAAATGTTTTCTTCTTCTTCTTCGTAGGCTGGGTCACTACCAACTAGGCTAACCGCGTCATCATTCGTTGTCGTCGTATGTTGAATCTTGACGTTTGACTAAACAAATTGATCACCACACTGTTCCCGTATCACAAACGTTTTGTCAGGGCTCTATTTCCGCGTCGCCCTATTATTTTACAATGCGTTTGCGTGCATTATCAATTTGTCGCAAGTGGCGCCGAATATAGCGTGACGGCGGAAGGACCCAGTACACGAATAGGGTTACTAATACTCTTGTTTTGCAGACACTAATTTCATCGAAAGCTAATTTCTGCTGAAACCTTATTGTTTTCAGGTTATCTTAAGCATGGGTTACGTAGGTTAGGTTAGACCTGTGACCACCAAAAAATTATAACTCCTGCACGTGAAAATGCCTGTCGGTGATATAAAAAATCAGCGAAGTAAATTCTATGAAATGAGTGTCTGATTCAAGGGTAAACCGTTTGTTACTACACTGAATTTGTTTCCCTGACCCCAAAAGAGGGGTGTTATAAGTTTGACGTGTGTATCTGTGTGTTTGTGTATCTGTCTGTGGCATCGTAACTCCTAAACGGATGGACCGATTTTGATTTAGTTTTTTTGTTAGGCAGGTGATTTACTCGAGAGTGTTCTCAGCTTGTTTGATGAAAATCCGTTAAAGCCATTTGTGACGTTCTCAATATAAAGGGACCTTATGGAGGCAAGCGGTTACGCCGTTACGTTAGGTTTGGCTGATCGATTAGTATAGAAGAAACTATCGATCAACGTCCACCAATCCATTCTACCGTCGATCGATAGTATCGATCGACGATCGATCGATTAGCGTGGTAACACCCTTAAACAGCCAGTCAAAACTGTTGAACTTTGATGATTCAGCATCTATTGTCTGACGATTTTTTTATTTTGGTTGAATGCCTAGTAAGCATAGACGGCAGGAACTCCCCTATTTCAGGGATTTTGGCTTGTCGGGGAAAAAATTCAAGGAATTTTAAAGAGGTAAATATCGAAAAATCATTTGGAAGCCTGTTCATACCTGTGAGAAGGTATATATCGAGTTTTCTTTAACCTCCTAAGACTCACCATACAAAGAAATTTGCCACTGGAATATGAACCTATATTCTGAATAGAATATAGTCTAATTTCTAATTTAATTGTCAGTCATAAAAACAAAAGAAATTACACTCTATCTCCTTTGCAATGAATCTTTATCCCAGTGGCCGTATTATTTATTTTTATTTTATTTATTTATTTCAAACAATTTTACAGTCTTACAGTAAACACCAGGACGCTGTATAATTTAGGTACAGTCACCACACGGGATTGTTGAGCCACTATAGAACCCTATCACAGAAAGTCGACGGAAAATTTTGACGTAAATTCTTTTGAGTGACTTGACGTTGTCATTATGACAGGGTTCTATGGTGGCTCAACAATCCCGTGTGGTGACTGTACAAGTACAATAGAGCTTAGTATCTAGAGTTAAAAGCAGAAAAGAAGAAAATAATTTCCGGTTTGCTCGATTAGGTACTAATACCACTGCCATCCATCACCTCGCAATACTTCAGACACTCACGACATACACTCCGCCATCGACTCGCAAATAAATCACATTCAGGCGCTGATGACAGAAGTGAGTTAAGCAGCGTCAGTGCTCGCATGGTCGGGGAATTTCTGTGCGACACGGTGCGTGCTCTTGGAGCTGCCAGAAGATTGGGAGTCCGCGGCCTGAGAAGATTCTTAGGCAGAAAAGGAACGGCCAACTTAACAAACAGTGTCACCAGCTCAGAGCAATCTGTATCACCGCGCAGGATGCTACAGGCCGCAGTAAGAAGATTATAGTTACGCCTCACTTCCAAGGAATTAAAACCGAGTGTGCCAAGCAGAAATTTGGTGGGGTATAAAAAAGGGTAATAACCGTAAATCTGTTTGTACAAAAACCTCAAAAATGTATTATGTGCATTCTATTGTACAGTCAGCTGCAGAGAAAAGTAACCACCCCTGCATACAATTTACTTAGCACGGGGGGTTACTTTTCTCTGCAGCTGACTGTACAAGGCGCCTTAGGAGGTTATGACGATCACTTACAGATCGATTTATCCATATTTTCATATCCAAAATCCATATTTTTACAATTACAATACAAAACACTTGTTCACTATACAAAAAAAAAAACATTTACAAGAAACAACAGGCGCTCTTATCGATAGATAGCGATCTCATCCGAACCTTACAAGAGATAAGATGAAAGTAAAATTTTTACACAAAAGGTGGAGCAAATAAAATTTTAATGATCTATCATAACGTTTACAATTTGATAGCAATATGGTTTTAAACAAAGTGGAATAAAGGCTGTGGTGACCCTGTTCCGAGGGACCCAATCATCGCTCCATTATCGTCACTAGAAATGGGTCACCATTGCACTCGACTAATACATATAATAATAGCTATCGGGCCTCGCTTCGCTTAGGTTAAATAACTTAAAATATAGCACATTCAATAAAATATAGCCCGTTTTCTGGATAACGTAGCTTTCTAACGGCGAAAGAATTATTAAAATATGTTCAGTAGTATTAGAGTTTTATTAATTATTACAAACAAATCTTTCCTCTTTATAATATCTTCTAAGGAGCGGTCTCACTGAGAGCATTCTTACCCGAGCATTTGTGACCGAGCAATATTTTCAATAAGCTCGACTCAGCGTCCACACCACTCGAATATTCGACGCCGAATGCTCATTACATGCGAATGCTCTCAGTGGGTACGCTCCTCTATATAAACAACTTCTACGCGGATGAAGCCGCGGGCAAAAGCTAGTTATCTATCTTCGCAGTGATAGCGTGTGTCAAAAGGCGCGCACGCTATACCAAATCGTCGGCGCGTCTGAATAGCATGTACAGTTACGCGGCGCGGGCGCACCTCTAATTAGCTCAGGTCGGGGACCTCTCAACTCGTCACGTCGTCTCTTAATGTTTTCCTAGTACCCTGGCCACTTGAGGATCTAAACACACTAATATTATAAATGAGAAAGTTTGTGTGTTTGTTACTTCCTCACGCTTAAACGGCTGGGCCGATTTGGATAAACTTTGGAATGGAGATAGCTTATTTCCTAGAATAACACATAGGTTACCATTTATCCGGAAAAAAAACTCTGTTCCTGTGGGATGGCAACATTACTGATTCTACGCGGACTAAGTCGCGGGCAGCAGCTAGTATGTACATTTGACCCTCCCATATACGTATAATAAGAGTTACAATTATAAAAGTTACTTTAAGCGCGCTGCACAACATATTTGTATGCCGAGAGGTATCAATTAGAGGAACAAAACTGTATGAAAAGATCTGTATCAACCTATGCTGGACAAAGAAACAAATGATTTATGATTCATACATTTTGGCTAGTCAGCTGACGATGTTTTGTATGGGAGGTTCGATTTTTATTTCGCGATTTCGTGGTTGGTCCCATAGTGAAACTTACTGATTTAACCCCTAAAATGTTGTTACTGAATTTTAACCCTGTATATAAATAAATACATACACCCATTTGGCTTCCTCTACATTCATCAACCTCTTCATGCGCGCGCGTCGGTTTCGGTTGCTTTTAATCGGGCCCTAATTCAGTACATGGCGAATTTGATCAGTGTACGTGCGTCTAGGGCGGCCCCTACCGCCATCTCCACTCAAGCTTTCGGCACACCAAACGCGTGTCGTGTGCGTCGCGTCGCGTGAGCAACGCGGCACCCGGCACACCGCAGGCGGCCGGCAGCTCCACCCCTTTTCGAACGCGTGCCCGCGTTGCTCACGCCTCGCGGTCGCGTTCGGTGTGACATGTTGCGCGGCGCGCGCGTACATACATCACGCGTTTGTATAAAATACAACGACTAGTAGCCGCACTAACGCGACGCGTTCGCTCCGCCCCGGTGTGCCGGTAAACATGGCGGCCATATTTAATACAACTTCGCGTGCCAGCGCGCGCGACGTGCCTGCTTCCGTGCCCGCCGCGGGCACGCGTTACATTTTGATGTGCCGGGTTCAATTTGCTTTTGTTGTATTATAACATAACACGCGCGGGCCCGCGTTCGAAGCGCGTCGCGCCTGACACGCGTTTGGTGTGGCCTTGCTCGCCGCACCTCTTTCGTAACTCTTATTTCTTATTTATTCCATCCTTTCTAAATAACCAAACCATCTTAGCATACCCTTTGTCACTACATCTACTTAATCTTCTTTTAATCCAAATCGTTCTCGGACCACGCTGTTTCTTACGCTATCTGTCATACAAACTCCACATACCTCTCAGGCCTCTCATTATAAGCTAACACAATTATACTAATATTATAAACGCGAATGTAACTCTGTCTGTCTGTTGCCTTCGCTGAACCGACTTAGATGAAATTTGGTATGGAGATAAGTCCTGGGGAAGGACATAGGATAGTTTTTTTTTCAGGAATATTTGATAGTTCCCGTGGGGTACACGATAAACGACTTCTACGCGGACGGAGTCGCGGGCAAAAGCAAGTATAATAAAAATCTCACAAAATTAAAACTGTTATTCCGGACGGTATTATGTTCGCAACGACATCCGCCATTTACAAAGAACCGTGAAGTCCTAATTAAATTTTGTTCGTATAACTTTTATTCTTTCACTCAATTTTTATTTCATTTGAAACTTCTACAATGTGAATTATCAAGTAATGAAGTATCAAGTAGGTCGGGTAAAGAAATAAGGATATTTAATATTAAATCGTTCTTGTTATGTAAGTTAATATATTTAAGGCGTAAGTTCAATCGTTTACATTAAACAAAGGAAACCTTCAATAGTTTTAATAAACAAACAAAATTATGACTCTGGTTAAATTTGAAGATTGTTGTAATTTTTTTTCCAGCGGCCACGGATGATCCTTATGTGATCGATATTCTGCAATTCTGAAATTCTGAATAGTACCACTATTATTGCAGAATTGTAGAATTTAGGGGCTTTAGGGGTTATTTCTAATTGATGTTAGTTTAATAATTTGAATTATTTTTTGTTACTTTTTGTGCATCACTTGTATGTGTCTAACCGCATGCATTGTCCTTACTCATCTACTTCAGGGTTAGCTGGAAGAGTTCCCATTTAGGGATAAGTTCGTTAATTTTACGATACATAGTACATACTTTGCAGAATTTTTACGATCCTCAATAGATTACGTACCTACTTGCAAATACGAAGCAGACGATATCTGACGCCGTTCCAGACAAAATTGCGTGGGTTCCATTGTCAACAGATCGAATGTCTAAAACACAGTCTAGACAGCGGAGGGCGCTTCTACACCCCCATTTATTATTACCACAAACACCCTTGTGTTATTATCTATAGGGTTGAAAATCAAAGCGTAGGCATTGGGAATATTCTGCCTTGCTCCGTCCAAAGATACCAAGTTCCATTTAACAGCCAAAGCAATTTCAACGTTTAAAAGTGAAGTATAAGGTCGCAAATGCAGAAGGACTACAAAACCATACCTAAGTCATATTTTTAAAACAATGAGCGACAAAACTGAGTATGCCTCGATTACAACCTTGTATGGTTGTTGTAAGGTTGATAATTAAACGCTGTCAAATTACTGAATACCAGACTATTGTTTCGAAGCTTTTGTCTGACTGTTTATTGACCGGCCTTTGTGCCTGATAGCGATCTCTTTCAACTAGTTGACTAGCTGATATAATGTACGTGCGATTTTCCGGCAGCCATTTGTATTTGAAACATACTTTATAAATAACTTTAATCTGCCCTGCAAACGTAAGTAAAATCCAAAAAAGATAACAAAGATAAATAAGCCCGTCAATTGCGAGTCGGATTCGCGTACCGAGGGTTCCGCACAAACTTGTAGGTATGTAAATAGTTCGTCAATTACGGGAATACAATAGAAACAAATTCCACTATAAACTGACACGCACTAAGTATGCACTCTCGTACTTAGTGAGTATCGGTTTATATTGGCCTTAATATTTTTATGTGATGTAACTACAAATTAACGATTTTGGGATTTTTCCCTTTACTTGTGCTATAAGACATTGCTTCTTGCCAAATTTCATGATTCCAACTCAACGGGAAGTACCCTAACTACCCTATAGGTTTTGATTCCCTTGAGATTCTATGCGGCATAAACGGCCGTATCTTTTGATTACATTGACTTAGAAGTTTGATTTTTTCACAGCTCCAAGGGATTGCAGACTCGAGTATTTCATATGAATTTCAACTTGATACATTTACGCGTTCCTAAGAAAACGGGTCTTGACAGACAGGCGGACAACAATGTGATCCTATAAGGGTTTTTTTTCTGAGGTACGGAACCATAAAAATCCTAAAATCAGAACTGTTTAAGTAAATTCACTTTAGGACTTGCGATGATTATGAATACGATACATTCGGACCACAAATTTTTCGGTGTACCGAGATGGTATTATGGACCCCTCAGGAACGATCGTGCTCATATCCCACATATATTTTCCTCAGCTTTGTTTAGTTAGGGAATTTTGCCCCCATGATATTTTTTATTATTTACACCCCTACTATAGCCGAGGACTAAAATTAGATCACTATCCTTAGCTTATTTACATAATTGAACTGTTCTCGTTAAATTGTCCACACAATTAAACACAGCAAAGCTACCGCCCTAATTACAGGGCCCTGCAAATTGGGCCGGCGGTTGGGGCACTGACTCGCTGACCCGTTTGTGCAAAATAGTATCGGTCCAAAACAAAAGCGAGCGGATGGCGTACGCTGTTCAAATTATGATCAAATGATTTATTGAATTGGCCACAGCAAGGCTCTTAGGGAGTTCGCACACGGCAAATATTTGCAGCGATGCAATCGCAAAAAGGCCGCGATTTTGTCCGTGGTCGTATATATTATGAAAATGAAATTTCGTCGTTATCGTTAAAGGTCTGGTTTTACAAGTCAAACAAAGCACGACACCGCCTGGTTTGGTCTCCTTAAGGAGAAGCGAGTCGCTCAGCGAGCTATGGAGAGGGCTATGTTGGGAGTTTCTCTGAAGGATCGGACCCGTAATAAGGTGATCCGACAGAGAACCAAGGTTATCGACGTAGCCCATCGAATTACTCGTAGCAGTTTGAAGTGGCAGTGGGCCGGCCATTTGTGCCGCAGAACCGATAATCGCTGGAGCTATCGTGTTCTTGAGTGGATACCACGAATCGGCAAACGTAGTGTAGGACGCCCTCAGGCTAGGTGGAGCGACGATCTTCGCAAGGTGGCTGGCAAGGGCTGGATGCGAGTGGCCACGAATCGTGCCACCAACCCCCGACCACCTGGAGGTGCGAACACTAGTCGTGCGTGTGACCATGGGATCCTGTCCCGAATCGGCCTATCAAGTCACGAGCGCAAATGCCTCAATTCGTAGTGCTACCTCATCTGTAATAGGCCTATGAATGAATGAATCCCGTCAACTCCTCTTATATGTCACGGCGACCATCTATCTCTTCTTCTATTAGCACGCACGGTGGTGCTGTGCAAGGTGCCAATAGCCACTGTCGGATATTCCTTGCAGCAATTTTTTGCAGGTGTATTTGCGGCCTTAGTCTGAGAACTAAGCTGCGACTCCGACGAGGTGAGAATCGGCCCTACCTTTTGATCCACTACAAATTATTTTAGGGAATCCGAATATAGCCGAAGGGCATGGTTTTCGTCGGTGTACTGTAATAGAACAGTAAAAGAATGTGGTAACAGTTATTAGTGTTATACTTTCAAGATCATCAGCAGCTCATTTTATTGACGCGGTTAGCCTAGTTGGTTATTTTGCCTATGAAGCCTCGGGTTCGAATCCTGGTTACGGGCAAATATTTGTGTGATGAGCGCTAGTATGTTTCTTAATCTGAGATGTTTTAAAAGAGATAGTTTGTATTTAACTATTTCTACTCGCGTCCTATAAACCTCGTTATAATATACATCGTTAACAGAATCAGAATGCCACTCATAGTGTAACCAAAGCGTGAATACTATTCTATAATGAGCATTGCCATAGTAATAACTGTTCTTTTATAACCATTGTAGCATTGTTATTACCATGGTTACGGGCATTCCGGATATCAGTCTTGGCATTTAGTGAACACTTGACTTCCTAATTTGTATATTAAATCGTTAGAAATGTTGAAATTTGCATGAAATTTGTAAAAATTCACCAGTAAAATTCACAAACTATCGCAATAATGAAAATTACTTTGCTGACAAGCCATTTGCTAGCGGAAAAATCAAGGAAAGTATGCAAGAAAAGTGAGCCGTTGTTTATTTTTGTCATTATCATTTTAAGCTCGTAAAAGCAACGGTACATAATTATATAAAGCTCTAAAGATACTCGTGCCTGTCTTTAGAGCGCTCGCTCCACTGTCGCTCACGCCCTAGCCTCGGCACTCGCACCTTCATTATGTGCCAGTTGCATAAATAACTATTCTAAGGATGTAACCTCTGAAACTACTCACCTGATTTCATATATTTCACTAATATTTACAGTGGACTTTCAGGGTGGATATAGGCTATATTTTAACTTATATTTGCCGAAGCGAGGGCGGGTCGCTAGTTCTCTGTAAAGTATGTTTATCATTGTCTAGTACCCATAGTACAAGCCTAGAGCTTAGTTTGGGACTAGATCAAAATGTGTGAGATCGTTCCCTTTCTATAACTGGAACTTGACAGTTAACAGTTTATAAAGCCTTTATAAAGATAGTAATTATATCCAAAACAAACACGTAACTCGTGTGGCACAAATCCGGTCACCGGCATGGCCAAGGTTCGACGCCCAGGCAAGGCCGAGTGACAAAACAGTGAAAGTGCATTACGCATACCAGTCAATGCACAACAGTTACTGGTGTTACTACTGTTTCGTTATTAGCTAATTGTCTTTCAGTATTATCGTAAAACAGTATTTTATTACTGTGAGTTTGTTACGCGTTCATAGCTAAACCACTGAACCGATTCTGATAAAATTTGGTATGGAGATAGTTTGAGTACCGAGGAAGGACATAGGATACTTTTTATCCCGGAAAGTTGGACAGTTCCCGAGGGAGCAGCGATATACGACTTCTACGCGAAGTCGCTGGCAAAAGCTATAGTATATTATATTTTTCGGCAGATGAACTTCCTTTTGTGGGTCATCCATCATTCATATAGGCAGCTTTGAATTTTATCAACTAGATTAACTTAATAATAAGCGATAGAGTAAGTATCTCGGCACATACCACATTCCATATGTGCTAACTGGGCTACACGGTTTCAAACAACGCGGTTTAAAACAGGCGATTTAAAACCGTGTAGACAGTGGTTTTAAACCAAATTTCGCATGACCTTAAACACCCTTTGACCTTAAAAAGCAGATATCAAACAAATGGGTTGTTTGAAACCGTGTAGCAGCTCGCTTCTACCAAGGTCACTTGGTTTAAAACCATGTAGCACACGCATAACTATGCCAAATTCGAACCTTCTAGATATGTACTAACCTATAATAATAAAATAATAATCCAGCCTATATAGGCTGACGTATATACGTCCCACTGCTGGGCACAGGCCTCCGCTCACAATGAGAAGGTTTGGGCTATAGTTCCCACGCGGGCCCAGTGCAGATTGGGAACTTCGCACACACCGTCAAATTGCTTTGCAGGTGTGTGCAAGTTTCCTCACGATGTTTTCCTTCACCGAAAAGCTCATGGTACATTTACAAATTATATTTCGCACATAAATTCCGAAAAACTTAGAGGTCCCGGGTTCGAACCCACGACCCTCTGCTTAAGAGTCGGCAGGTCAAACCATTAGGCTACCACGGTACTAGCCTATTTACTTATAATTTAACCCTATCAAAATAATACGATAATCCAAGTTATAGCAAGTTATAGTAATATTTAAATAAGCCAAGTGTTATAAAAATAGATCAAATGAATGTTAAAAACTCCATCAGACTTTCTCTGAATCCACTTATGAGGATGCGATATATTTAAACCATATTCGTTTTCCGTTGGATGATTAAGCTAAAAATAAGACATCCCCGCAAAGGAACGGTCAAGCGTGAGCGTGACTGTGAATAGAGGTTCAGTGCAGTGTACTGTAATTTGTATGGAACTGTCAAATGTTTCGAATACGCGCCGCTAGAGGCGCTGCCACATTTCCATAATAGTTGAGAGAGCACACCAAAGGACAGATTGGCAGCTTCCCAGTAATAGTTGAAGGTTAATTATTGTTTGAGCGTTTCTTCATTGACCGATATCGTGTTGGCGCGACGGGACGCAGTTATGGGTTGGAGCGAGCTCGATGTAATTCTATCTTACTGTATCCCATATTTGTGAAATGAGCGCGAGTATTTTGTTCCTGAGTCATGGATGTTTTTTATGTATTTCTCTATATAAGTATGTATATCGTTGCATAGTACCCATAGTACAAGCCTAAGAGCTTAGTTTGGGACTGATCTATTTATGTGAGATTGTCGCTATGATATTTATTTATTTACATACGATATACATACTTATATAGAGAAATACATATGAGTCGCTTAACTTCAAACTCTGATAAATCCGTGCAAAATGACAACGGAATTTGCATTTTTTTCAAACAAATGAAGTTTTAAATTCGTACATTAAATTTCAAGGAGATATCGCTGTGGTGTGAAATTGGCTTATTTCACACCACAGCGGGGCCCTAAAAAGTTAACAATGACGCGACAATAAGAACAAACGAATAACGCAGATCTGATACCACATGTAGCGTCTGGCTGTGACGCAGGCGCATCGCACATTCAGAGGCGTTAACAAAGGAGTCAGATCTGGGGACTCGGCACTCAAAGAAGTTAAAAAGTTAAATATGATTAATGAATATAGTATTTATGTTGCATCCCACTACAATCTCTGCTTTGCCCAAAGGCTAACTGGTAGAGAATGACTTACGTCATTAAGTTTGCCTTTTCTACACTATGTGTATTCTTCTGTACAAGAAAGACTAAATAAATAATTCAATTTGAATGCTGCTGCTGCTGCTGTTGATAACTCTTAACTGGCGTAACTGACTTCCATCAAACCTAGCTAAGAACCATCCCACGTGACCAGCTTTAACGAAAAACAGCATTCAAATCAGTCCATCCGTTTGGTAGATACGAAACCACAAACTGACAGGCAGACAGGCGCTAAACTTAAAACCCCACCTCTTTTATTTAAATGCTGCGATCCCCACTTTAAGAGCTCTTGATTTTGCTGATTGCAGTCAAACGGGTCTATATCGGTTCACAGAAAAAAATTTAGTCCGAATGTATCGTTATTCATAATCATCGCAAGTCCTAAAGTGAATTTTACTGAAACCGTTCTGATGTTAGGTTTTTTTTTAAACAAACCTAACCTAACCGAACCTTATTTACA
Organism: Tortrix viridana; assembly: GCA_963241965.1. NCBI lineage: Eukaryota > Metazoa > Arthropoda > Insecta > Lepidoptera > Tortricidae > Tortrix > Tortrix viridana. Next base: position 2,290,853 of record OY725197.1, on the reverse strand, counting down.
AGTTAGATATTTTAAAAATCCTGAAACAATAACGGTTTCAGTTGAAAATGCTTTAGGACTTGCAATTGGCGCACCGATAATGGACACATTTCTTCCACTAAATCTACACTAATAAACTCAAAAACTACTGAACCGATTTCAAAAATTCTTTCACCAACATTTAGAATAGACTTTCAGGGTGGACATAGGCTATATTTTAACTTACGAAAGTACCGACTCTCCGCAGACAAAGTCGCGGGCGAAAAGTTAGTAGAAAATAAACTCTGTTAAGTAAGTTCATTTACTTAATGACGAGATTTCCTAAACGATGACGAAGCAAAGCGGTACAATATGAATCATTAAGTGGATCTCTATGACCATGAATGGATGACATCACTTTAGAATTAGAGGCACATACATAGGTACAGATGCAAACATGAATGGAAGGACCAACCAATAATATCTAATTAGCAGGGGCCAGAATTAATTGAAACAACCACAGAATAAGTAGTTGCATAGAAACCGGACTAGAAACAACAAAATACTAATATCTGCTGAAACTTTATTGTTTTCAGGTTATCTTAAGCATGGGTTACGTACGTTAGATTCGATTAGACCTGTGACCACCAAAAGGTCAAACCATAGAAAACCGTAATTTTTGACGTCTTGAGACGAGGATCTCAGTCAAGATACGTTTATTAATACGGCCCTAAGAAGCGTTCCACCTTTGGCGTAAGTACCTACCTGCTCAGAGTATTTCTGCCTTAAGATGAGTAATATCCAAGATAAACATCAAGTGACTAGATTATAAAATGTAGGCATAAATCAAACAGGTGGTTTTATACTTTTACGACACTCTCCCAAAGTCGTGAAACGTTCAGATCCCAGAAATAGGCACTCTGTTTTACAGCCGTATAGTGTGACATCGTTGAGTTATTCCACGATAACAGCTGTATTAATATGCGATCCAAGTACTTAGAAGAAGAAAAAACATTTATTCGTGACATAAAAATACAAAAAAGAAGATATGAAACAAAAAATAAATGGTTCCAGTTCAGCATAATGCTGGCATAGAAGCCAGCGCTGGTCTTCCACTAGGACCATCGAGTGAAGCCAGAGCAGGTTACATTTTGGGCAGGTTACATATGTGTTTAGGCAAGAGCAGGTTACACTTTGGGCAGGTTACATAACGAAGTGTTAAGGCAACGTATTGTAGCAAAAATTATATGAAGAAATTTAATGTACCTATGAAAGCAAGTAATAAAAGACACAATTATGAGGATGAATTAATAGGATTAAAAAAGGACATAAGTACAGAAAAAATTATATTCAGCTTGTGTCGTGGCTTAAATTTTCTTGTTTTTGTTGATGCTCATATATATATCTTTCTTTTTAACTTAAACATCGCAAATTGTGTACGTGTTACAGTCGTATCATTACAATCAAATCGCACTAATATTATAAATGCGAAAGTATGTGTTACAAATGGCTAGATAGCTTATACCCAGTATGAACACAGGCTACATTATCTCGACTCACTGCTCCCGAGCTACGACAAAATTACAAATTCCACGCGGACGAAGCCGCGGGCATAAGATTATAATGTGTAACCTCCCAGATCCCGAAACTAGATACTTAATTGTACAGCCGCTAAGGATGTGACGTAGTTTAGTTATTCGATGTTGTTAATAACAGCTGTAATAATACGCGGAGCAAGTACCAAAACATCGCATTATGTACCCGACCAGCAAAGTTGTCCTTTAAGAAATTAATATATCAGTAAAAAGTTATATTAAAGTACTGTTAAAGTATTCGTTTCTTGTGTTATTTAATAGCAACTTATAAAACATTTTAGCTGTATAATATTAAACAGCATTTTGATATCATTATGCCGCATCACATATTCGGCATTCGGTGAATATTCGTGTTGGCGTTAAGCTAGCACTAACGGGAAACGCCGATAAAAATCAACGTCTATCGCCTTATGCTGCTACGCATAAGGACTATGATCGTGATAATTAACGGCGTTTCCCCGTTAGTGTGGCCCCAGCATAACGCAGCGACATTGATATTCCCTTAAGGTGCAGTTCCGAGCCAAGCGACACTGACACCACTAACGCCGCGTTAAGGTGTCAGTTGGTAGCCGACTGCACGCAGCAGCAGCAGACGACGTGTCGCCGCGACACTACTGATTTCTATGTGTGTGTATGAAAGCGACGTGTCGCTAGCTACGGAGGGAATTTCATAGAAATACATAGAAACCAGTAGTGTCGCGACGACACGTCGTCTGCTGCTGCTGCGTGCAGTCGGCTACCAACTGACACCTTTAGTATCTAATACGGTTCAAAAGATACATCTCTTTATAGTTAGGACAGAAATGAAGGGTCCCGTTGGGCGCCCTTCCTTCGGGTACGGAACCCTAAAAAAACGATGCTACAGACAGACATAGGCAACAAACATAACAAACTTAAACCCTTAAAAAAACATAGTAAACTCATCGAATTCCGTGACTCGCTCAATTCCGTGGTAGCAGTTTTATAATCCGCCATAAAACCCTGCGGGTCGAATCTGGGACCTAATATACACCCTTTATTTATTTGGCTGCTTTTCCATTGAGACGGAGACGAGCGGAGCGGAGAGGAGCCGTGTAGGAATCGACCGATCACATTGGTTGTAATCCACATCTCGTCTCCGCTCCGCTTCAATGGAAACAGTCAAGCGGAGACGACTGTATCAAATTCATATAGTATGCCACACATCTCCGCTCGTCTCCGCCTCAGTGGAATCACACACCTCGTTTCACAGCTCCGCTTCACTCATCTCCGCTCGTCTCCGCCTCTATGGAAAGGCAGCCTTAGCCCATTTAAAAGTCTAAGGTCGTATTTCAGTTCCTAGATTCTATTAGTAGGGCTCTATGGCGGATTACAGAACTGCTAATCCCGTGGGATTGAGCGAGTCACGGAACTCGATGAGTTAACCGTAAGTGTAAACGCCTATTCAACATCTTAATAAGGTGAGTAGCGGCGATCTATATCTTGACTAGCATATTCAAACGAGGTCACCAGACAAACCCCTTGTTGCTTCAGCGAAATAAGTCGAGCACGATCAATTATTGGCTGGTGCATGGGCATGTGCACAACATGCATGTGCCACGATTTATCGTATTTTTACTCGTATTTTATTGGCATGATTATATTTCCTTTTTTTTAGTGTGTATATTTTTAGTTCTTGCCAATAATCGTTTATAATAAAAAAAATACTAGAGACCCGCCATCGTTTCGCTTCGGCTAATGTTCCCCCTCCCATTCCCCCCCTTACAACAACAATCTCACACAAATCCTATTAATATTAAAAAATGCGAAAGTTTATGTGTGTGTTAGTTTGTTACTCTTTCACGCTGCAACGGCTGGACTGATTTGGATGAAATTTGGAATGGAGATAGCTTATACCCTGGATTAACATATAGGATACTTTTTTTCCCGGAAAATTTGGTAGTTGCCAAGGGAAAACCGATAAACGACTTCTACGCGGACGGAGTCGCGGGCAAAAGCTTGTTAACTATTTTTTTATTTATTTAGCCTGTTTTGGTGTCCCACTGCTGGGCAAAGGCCTCCCCTCTTTTCCACCATTCGTCCCTATTAATAATAATAAATAAAATAATTAATAATAATAAACCTCTACAAGTCCTTAAATGGGTCATGCATGATAACACTCTAACACTATATTACCGCGTGTTCACTCCATAACTATTACATAACGAGCAAATATCGACTCTATTCGTATACTGTTCTAGTTCATAATTTAAACGCATGAAGTATCAAAAAAAAAATTAACATTGTAATATCGTCTTTAGGTATTGCTTAAACTTTAAAAATAAAAGTGAGTTTAAGTTATACCACACGCAGAGCCAAAGGCATGTGATGAAAGGGAGATGTTTTTTTATTTAGATTAATAACTGACCGGCTGAATATTACTATGAATGTTTTCTTTATAGAATTCTTAAAAGTAAGGACAGATTGACTCTCATCACATCATATATACCTAGTATACAGGGTGAAATTAAATTCAGGGTCCAAATTTCGGAGGTTAAATTGGTTCCATACCAAAATGGTAATAAAAAATATGTTTAAAAACTAAAACCCGACTGCAAAAAGAACCTGATTTACATTAGAACCACTCCTAGTCCTCGTATGATGACGTAGAGTCCAAATTTAGGAAAATTCAAAACATTGGCAGCAGGCATCACCTGTGAGTGGAACTTCACCCATTGCAATCGTCATCCTGCCTGCTACGAAGCTATTGAAAATATTGTTCGTAGTCGAAGGCCAGGAACTATTATAGCAACGTGCATCGCAGTTAGGTCTTCGGGCTTACTTGTCCTAGGTAAACATAATTATCAACAACTTCGAGCGTAGAGTTTCCAACTTTTAAAGGAATCTTCTCTTAGAAAAACCTCAATTGGCTCCTGATTTTACTCCAAGCAATACGCCTTAATTTACATTAATATAAATAATTAAAACCTAGCTATGGTTACCGAGTAGTTCTGCGGATTTTCTTATTCCTGATTAGATCTCGCAGAGATACGCCGAGCATAGCCCTTTCCATTGCGCTTTGGGTTTCTTATGAGGCCCATTGTAAAGGACCACGTCTCTTTTCCATAAATTTGACGACGCAGTTAGCCTAGTTGGTAGTGACCCAGCCTACGAAGCTAGCGGTCCTGGGTTCGAATCCCGGTATGGACAAATATTTGTGTGATGAGCGCGAGTATTTGTTCCTGAGTCATGGATGTTTTCTATATATTTAAGTATGTATTTCTCTATATAAGTATGTTTATCGTTGTCTAGTACCCATAGTACAAGTTAGTTTGGGACTAGGTCAATTTGTGTGAGATTGTCCCCTGATATTTATTTATTATAAATCATCACTGGCATCACACACTTATCAAAGACTTGACGAGAATATGCTCCGTAGCTTACCGAACGCTGCCCAGCCGAGTTGGATTCGGCGATTGACCTCTTTCTCGAAGTTGGATCTACCTAGCTGGATTACTTGTCCTAGGTAAACATAATTATCAACAACTTCGAGCGTAGTTTCCAAACCTTTAAAGAAGTCTTCTTTTATAAAAATCTCAATTGGCTCCTAACGATTTTACTCCAGGCATTACGCCTTAATTTACATTAATATAAATAATTAAAACCCAGCTATGGTTACCAAGTAGTCAGTAAACAGATGCAATTATATGAATACCCAGGGGCAATGGTATGAGTCAGTTACGTGATCATGACTCAGTGACATAGACAACAGAAATGGGCAAACAACCTTTATGGTGTTTCTTGAGAAAATTGGAGCATGTTGTCAATTTTACTTCGAAAACCGCTAATTACTAATGTTAATTTTACGCGATTGAGTCCCGTTTATCTACAAAATCGCTATTGTCGCTAAAATTTAAACAAATTTATCTCAAATTTTTACATTTATTTAACAACATTGGTCCCGAGGATTGTTTCGATAATTGAATTTTACGCAGACGTCGCAGACGGCAAGACGTCAAATAAAATTAAAAATTAAATTAAATTAAAAAAAAAACGAACGAACGAGGTGAAGAAACAAGAGATAAATCTATCACCGACGGTTGGGATCCGGTGTAATTATCTTGATAATTTTGAATCAAGGCATGTCATTCTCAGTGGCATTTAAACAGAAATTTATGAGGAAAAATTGGATCATATTGCCTATTTCACTACAATCAGCACCCACAATTCCAAGCTCTTTTTGCTAAGCTACATCTATTAAAATACATCTCTTCTACCTACTAGTTGTACTGCATTTAGTTAGAGCATGCATGTAATTAATGTTATGGCATGTGATAATGCCTTAACGAGATATCAAGGTTTTGCAAGGATTAGCATAATCCACATCGTTCACTTGTTTCCCTATTCAATGGATTACGGGCGCTCGTCTAATCATGTTTCATGATAAAAAAGATAAAAAAAGATAAAAGATATTTATTCTGTAAGTAGGCCTCACGGGCACTTTTACACGTAAAAATCTACCAGCGCTTCCCAAGGGGAGACCACTGCTGAGAAGCGCCGCAAGAAACTCGACAGTTAGTCATTTTTTAAACATTGTTAACTTATTTTATTACAAAAATGAATGCATCGACCTACAAATGATTTATACACTTTACGGACACGAAATTTTCTTATGGCATTTTTATTTTTATTCCTAGTATTTAAATTATGTATATCCGAATTCTTAACGAAAGAGTCGAGGTTCTTAATAACATATATAATCTATATATATAAAAATGAATTGCTGTTCGTTAGTCTCGCTAAAACTCAAAAACGGCTTGACCGATTTGAATAATTATTTTTTAGTTTTGTTCGCTTTGATACAGGGGTGGTTTATATTTACAGTTGGACCCGGTAGGTGGCTCTGCGATAGGGTCTGCCGGGTCCACTAGTATTTTCATAAATATATTGGGACGCTACTGTAAAAATATTAATTTGTTTAAAAAGTTATCTTAATAAATCACGGGAATTTAAGTTATATATAGAGCGAATGGCCCTTTTTTGTAACAAAAATATAGTATGTATGTCAGCTGCTTTCCCCCAAACGAGAATACCGTACGACATAACACTATGAAAATAACTATGATAAACTAAGCGAGCTGTCTCAACATTGATGAGTTGTCTAATTTTCCTAACGGCGTAAGCGATAGATTGCTAGTGGCTTTGTGCGCGGCAGACCTCGCGACAGTCTTAACTTTGCCGTTGGAAAACCGTTATCCCCATACATCGACATAGGCCGCGATCAGTTTACCAACACCGCAAATAAGTTTGTAATAGCAAAAACCCCCATATCTCCGCCATTTTGAACAATTTCGAGAAATCGAATCGACAAAAAAAATCCATATAATTATTGAAGCTGCTCACAAAATTTCACGAGAACCTTGAGAAATGCGACCTGTAGAAAAGGACAAACGGACAGACATACGGACATACGAAATCATTTTTGCCTAAGCTGAAACGGAGACGCTTCGCGCTCGCTCGGTCAATTAAGAATTGTACAAATGTACAGCTAAAATACTTGATAACAAGACATAGGTTAACGCATTTACAGCCGGCATTGATTTTCGAACTTTCGCCAGGTGCCGCATCTTTTGTTTTATATGATACACGCGTACTGTAAAAACGCACATAGCACTACAGCACAAAATTGCAATACTTTAACACATTTCAGCGCTTGCATAAGACCTTGGCAATCTCTGTCCTGATTTCTTGCATTATTCACTAACTAGACTCATAATTACACCAATTATCACTGTTCATGTAAACTCAAATGATTACAATCTCAGAAAAGCAAAAATAATATGTGTGGAAGTGGTTTATTTTAATTTAACGAGACTAACCTAACTTAACCTAACCTATCGTCGCTGAAACTGCAATACCGCGTAACTAACAAATTTAATAGGGTGTAAAAGGCACCTTACTGACTTACTTTGTAAGTTGCATTTTGCTCTTTCTTGAATTTGTTAGTTGCAATGCAATACCGCAGTTTCACCGACGCTATGTAAAAAAATCCCCAACAAAATCGGGACCCCTACTTGCAGTGCTCATAACTCTTAAATGGCTTAACGGATTTTCATCAAACCAAGCTCAGAACACTCTCGACTAAGTCACCTTTCTAACAAAAAAAATTAAATCAAAATCGGTCCATCCGTTTGAGAGCTACGAAGCCACAGACAGATACAAAAATACACAGATACATGTGAAAAGGTGGACATTCACGGTCAGTTAAACTGATCAGTTAACTGACGTACATCCAGAAGCTGACCTTGAGTTCGTATAATTTTTAACTTAAGATTTCACATTCATGGTCAGTTTTTGGATGTACGTCAGTTCAACTGATCAGTTTAACTGACCGTGAATGTCCAACTTTAAACTTATAACACCCCTCTTTTTGTGTTGGGGGTTAAAAATGAACATTATTAATTATTAGCTCAACATTTAGGATTGTCTTGAAAGACTATGTTTATGATTTTCTCTATTTTTTTGTGTAGAACTTTTCGTTGTACATAATTTTTAGCCACATTTTCACTGAACAATTTTCATTTCAAAAAACTGTAATGTACTGCGTTTTCTAACTTGAAACTCGAAAGGTGACGTAAATAAGCTTATATTTAGAATTATCTTAATTCATAAAAAGTTACTTGTAATACTATAAAGTGTAACACAGTGAATGTTGATGTCCCCTCCTTTTCTATGGAAAAAGTGCAATTTACCACTGTGTTACCAAGTTTTTTCAATGATAATTGAGTAATTTAAGAGTTGTTTTTTTTTAAACCGTGGAACATGAACATTTTATGTTTATGTTATTTATTTCTATGCGGTTTCGTAATTTGGTATAGTTTTTATCAGACAATAACAAAAGTGGTCAATGAAAAGTAGAATGGCCCCTTTATCTTTTTGCCGGTGACCCTCGAGTAAGGCTTCACAACCCCCATAGGGGTTGGTACCTACAGATTGAAATACACTGGGATAGAGGGTCAATATCAGTAGCAGAAACACCTTGCAAACAATAAAGAAAAGTGACAAAACTCCACTAACTAGCTCTCTTCCAGCTCTCATGTATAATGTATTGTCATTATGAAATTTATAAGGTGCTAATATCAAATAGGAACAATGGATGTGATTAGCGCAGGACTGTGGAGAGTGGAAAGATAAGGAAAAGGCCTATAACCAACTGTGTAGGCACAGGCTGATTGGATGGATGCATGGAGTAACAAAATCCAGAAAGAATGTTTACATACATTCTTCGATGATAAGAGATGTTGAATTTCATATGATATTGAACCGTGATCTTATATCAACTGTGAATCTTGATACCTTTGATAACAGGAATTCTTCGCATGATATTTTAATAATTTAACACTTGTATCTTTACAAAGGTACAGCTTCACAATGAAATTTGTAAGAATGTTATAAAATACCTATTATTAGTTATTTTTTGTCCTATTATGCTTACAATCTCATCCCAAAATAAAAAGTATCTTTAGTTTATAAAATGGATTTATAAATAGGAAGGGCAGGTCTGTAGGATAGAGGTCTTTATGGTTAAAGAGCTTTTGCCCGTGACTCCATCCGCATAGAAGTCGTTTATCGGTTTTCCCTTGGGAACTACCAAATTTTCTGGGATAAAAAGTATCCTATATGTTAATCCAGGGTGTAAGCTAACTCCACTCCAAATTTCATCCACAACCGTCCAGCCATTGCAGCGTGAAAGAGTATCAAACTAACACACACAAACTTTCGCATTTATAATATTAGTACTATAACACTGTGTACCAATAAAAAAACACTTTTAGTCGCATTCTATTAAGTTGTTTAATTTTTAATTCCCTTTGAATTTACTTGTTTATTAATAATAATGTTACTTCGTTTGAAGCGGATCATATTCAGTATTTAATTAGCTTTGTTGCTGTCCAAAGTAATTCAAACAACAGTATAATTATATCATTCAATGCACTGATACCATCACTGATAATAACGAAACAGGAGCCCAGTTTCACTGTATTAACAATCAACACTTGTTCAATCCAAGGATAGTCATTACACATGCTTTTCATTAAAAACATAGACTTTAAACCAATAGAAAAACCTTTCTTTTGCAAATCAGCTGAGACAATAATGGAAATAGGCTTCCAGTAGTGTATGGGACGGGAAACTAATTTATTTTTATTGACGAAATATCAACTATAGTTATGTGTTATCGGTATAAAGCTGTTATCTAACCCGTCTGGAAGAGAAAGATTCCAGTTTGGAACGGTTCCATACCTTGTATACGTCTCCATAGGTGCCAGACCCAATCCTCTGAATAAGCTCGTACTCATCTTGCGGGTTTCGACGCGATATATCCGAGCTCAAAACACCGCCACTATGCGCCATAATCACTAACAAACACTAATCTAACATTTATTCACACTTTCATCTCATTATTCACATAATATTATCACAAAACTCCGAGATATTATTTTTGTTGCACAAACTCAGACATCATCCGACATCGACATCGTCTGACGTTTGCCACTCAGCCAATTTATTTTTTGATATTTATGTGTGTGGCAACATTTTGCATGGTTTTAATTAACAATAAAAAAGTTACTACCTACTGAATTACATACTTTAAATAAATTACTATTTATTTTGAATAACAAAATAAAACTTAATAAACCTTAGACAGTAAATCAAACTGTATGTTGAATGTCAGTTGTTAAGATACAAACCGGTATCGTTATCTTTGTTTGGACGTCACTAGTAAGTCTGGTTTCACATTGAACTTATGCTTTGATCAATAACAAGTTAACAAAAAAAACAGAATCATACAAATTGTCTGCCAATATGTTGTTTTTACTTGAGTTATATTATATTCGACATTACCATAAATACTAAATACAGTTGTACAATTTTCTTGAACTGAAATTATGCATGTGGCAAGAGCAGGATAGCAGCCATAGGTCCTTTTCGGAACTGACAGGCTACTTCAGTAGGAAGGTGGCAGGAATATTTTAAATTTAATTTTTAATAGTTTTTGTCCGCGACTCCACACAGATTATCGCTATTCCCATGGGAACTAATCAATTCTCCGGGGCAAAAAGAATCCTGCCTGTCTCCGGGGTATAATTGTGACGTTCTCAATATAAAGGGACCTTATAGAGGCAGTCGGTTACGCTGTTTTTAGAACTGTTACCATAGTATTCGTATAGTTACAAGAACAAGAAGAGCGTAACTGCCTTCCTCCATAAGGTCCCTTTATATTGAGAACGTCACAATTTATCTCCGTACATATGAAGACGGGACGAATAGTCTCACTCAGCGCATTTATAATATTCAATAATAATTTCGACACATCCACTGCTGGGTTTGTGCCACTTCCATCCATAGTTTCGGAGTCCTGTGGTGGGAGTGTTGGCTGCTGCACGTGTCGATCGCTTCTGCTGAGCCGGTCGCCATCTTGGGCTTCTCTTTGGAGAAGTGAAGCGTGGCGGAGTTGTGCGCGGCAGAGTGGTTGGTGCGTGAGGCGATTGACAAGTACCTCTTAGTCGTCTGTGGATTGACACTTTCGCCACAGTTCTCCAAATTACCGAACAATACCAATTTTATAAATATATTTTAACCGTACATTGACATTGGCAAAATTGTCTACATAAGTGGACAGAGGCCATTTTTTTTAAAGAGAAGAAGAAGATCCATAGTTTCCCGCGATCTTCACCGGATCGACGACTTTGTTAATAATATTATAGTTCTTTTCACATAGCTTGGGTACGGTGACAGCTGTCAACTCAGTACAAAATATAACCTCAAGCACATATTTTGTACTGAATTGACAGCTGTCACCGTACCCAAGCTATGTGAAAAGAACTATAGTAAGATTTTTTTCGTTTTGAATAATCTAAAGAGGGCAATTAAAACAAGGGAACATTAATGTTAAAATGGTATATTTATTACGATCAAACATCTCCGGCCGGCATTAGTGTAACGCTTTACAAAATTTGTTGTCGCCGACTCCCAATAAACCTCTAACACTTTGTTATAAAATTATATAATCTTTTGGTACATTCCATTCCATTTAAGTGCACTTTTTCTCGTTACGTTCGCGACGTAAGGCTATCGTTTACATTTTAAGCTGTGGAAATTTATAATTTCCTATAACGAAATGTCGTAAGTGGTTCGGCACTGCTTGTTGGATTATGCGCTTTCAGAGCGCCTTCACACGAGCTCAAGTGAATGTACAAGGTCCCGTGTGAAAGCACCCTTACATTAATTTTTGGTGACAAATATAAAATAACCGTCAACAATACATAATTCATTTAACGTCTACATCACCTTGGTCTTACATCGCTTATCATAAAAATCAGATATGACAATTCAGTGCTGGCTGTATAAGCAAAATAAATAACGCCCTGTACTTATTATTTCTCTCACTATTTGCGATTGTTTTAAAAAAAAAAGGTAGAATACATTATTAAATATCACGAAGCGTTTGACTGAGTTTAAATTGATTTAGATTGCGTAAGAAAATATAGTTAACACGTTGGCGAAACTGAATGTTCGATTTAATAATCACTATGCCACGTCAACTGATCTGCGCCGAACGGCTATAAACATTAAGATTTAATTTAATTCATATAATTAAATCTTCCACCGATTTTTGTACTAAATGCTAAATTATTTACAGAGAAATAATCAGAACAATAGTTTTATTTGGTAGAAGCGCTTATAACGAGAGGAAAATCTGGAGTTATAACACTCATTGAATTCTAAACGTAGTCAACGTCCCAGGCATGCTTTGGCACGTACATACCACACGTAAAATAACATAGTATTACATTATCCTGAAATAGCGGAAGTTAAAACAATTGTCCAAACGAACACAGCTATTATATCGAAAAACATTTACAAATTTAACCTATTAATCTAGTTCCCAAACAAATATACACACAAACAACCTAGGTTCGTCTTAATGGAAAGAGATCTGTGTAATGTCGTGCGCTCGCGCCGCGGGCGCTTCAGAATACTTTACAGCGCTTTAGGACACGCTATAGGGCTTCAGGACACTCTTATAGCGCTTCAACAACACTATAGCGCTTCAGGACACTCAAGAGTTCTTCAAGACGCTTCAGGACGGTCCGAAGAGCTCGCGGACGCAGCTAACGAGTTACAGGTAGGACTTGTATATTTCAGCTATGGGCCAGGTGCACACACACACACAATTACCTATTTATTATATACTCAAATACATAATAACCAACATCAAAGAATTAACTCTAATGGTAATAATAAGGGGAAAAAGGTATCGTAAAATTTATAAAGTAACATTAAATAAAAGGATTAAAAAATAAAAAACAGGTTCTTATCGTTATTACCGAACTATCATATGATGGAGTTAACTAACATTATGATAACTTACTCTCCAATAAATAATCGTGTCGTTCCATCACTATTTTGTCGATATTTGGGAGTGTGAGGTCGGGCGGGCGCCGCTGGCCCCTCGCCACAGGCTCCGCCGCTCGCCGCCAAGCGGTTTCACCTGCGGCCGGCGCGGGCGCGCGTCGCCCGGACTTGCTTCTTGGCCTTGCTCGCGGTCACTTTGGCGCTCCGTTTCCTGGCGCTCGTTTTAGCGGAGGTGCTCTCGACAGAGTCCACGCGGCGATCCGACTCGAAGGAAAAAGCGGGTACTACGCTTTTCACTTGCGAAGGAGACAGGCTGACTTCCAAGCGACGCATCCTCGAACGAGTCATGCGGACATTTTGTGTTGGCTCTACGTCAATTTTCAGAGGCGCGAGCTTAGCCTTCCGCCGAGCAATTTTCCTAGTAGCCTCTTTGTCGACGCTGTTCTTAGAGGCGCGTCCGTTCTGCCCCTTCTCGCGCAACACAGGCTTTTTGCTGTTAACCTCTTCGTATTTCCTCTTCCTAGTAACTCTGGTGACTGCTTTCTCGTTTTCAATAGACTCCTTCTGTCTCTTCTCTTCCTTCTTCTGCACTTTAGGAACCTTATCCTTGCTGCGCAGCTCTCTACTGCTTTCACCGTTAACCTTGTCTATCGGCTCGACTTTTCTCCTTTTCCTGGGCACAGGGGAGGGCGATTCTTTAGTTTTCTTGCGGCTGGTTTTCGGGAACGCGACCTCAGTTTCGTCCAGACCTTGACTGCTCTCGATATAGATGTAGTCGTCTAATTTGGATCTGGATTTGGCGTAGGTTTTCTCAACTGGTTTGACGGAGGGCACTTCGTCCATTTCTTCACGTTTGGGCTCATCTACTGGTGTGTGCAACGTGTTCGCTTTGATCAGCTGTACGTCGTCGTCGATGGAGTTGTGCTGCGCGCGCGCCTGTATGGCGGAGAGCAGCGCTGTCGTCTCCGGATCGGAGGCAGCGTCGGAAGCGCTGGATTTGCGCTGCTTGTTCTTGTTCCGCCGCTTGTATAGCTCCGCTTTCGTCATGTCCTGGAGAAAGAAAGTAATCTAAACATTGGGACGGAAATTTAATTTTTTGAGAATGACAGGGACCATGTGTCATTAAAACCAAATTTTCAAAGCTTCTAAACCACAATGTACTTTTTTATGGCGTAGAAAAGGCATACAGGACATCTAATGGTAACCTTGACCAATCACACGACAGAATTTAAAGAGTAAGGCTGCCATTCCATAGAAGCGGAAAGGAGCTGTGTAGGAATTGACCAATCACATTGGTTGTAATCCACATATCGTCTCCGCTTGACTGTTTCCATTGAAGCGGAGCGGAGACGAGATGTGGATTACAACCAATGTGATTGGTCGATTCCTACACGGCTCCTCTCCGCACCGCTCGACTCTGCTTCTATGGAAAGGCAGCCTAAGATACTGGCACCCACCCGGACGCTGCACATGATCCGACCACCATTAAAATTTACAATAACTCCCGTAATTTTTGCCGCGCAGTACCGAATCGTCTAATTCTATGTAGCAAAATGTCCAATGACGCCAATTGACCGAAAAGCGAAATGTCCATTATGTAAATTGACCATTTTGTGAAGATGCCTAAATCGTAAAATACACAATCAGCATAAAGCGACACGGCTAGATAACAACAAGTCTAAGCATGTAAAATGTGAAATATTAAAAAAAAATCAAAACCCAAATTACCTAATGTCGACCACACAGCTGAACACTATCTTGGTTATTCCATGACACGTAGAGTTCTTTTACCCCTTCTGATTTATGGACGATTTGCTTTTTGGTCATTGTGCTATTTGAGCTAAATGTTTTCGATAAGATTTGACAATATGCTATTCCTGGCATCAGCTTTTTTGACATTATACTACACAGACTTATTGCTATTTTGATGTTCCGCGTTATGGACGTAATTTTAATTGGTCAAAATGCTAATATGACGCCTGACATTTCGCTTCTTGGTCAATTTGCTTCACTGGACATTTTGCTACAGTCGTTTCGGTAGTGAGCCATTTTTGCATCGTTCTAAAAGGCAATGTGTTACTGACCGCTAGCTTGAAGCTGGGACTGTCGACGTCGACGCCGAGCGCGGCGAGCAGCTCGTCGGGCGAGGGCCGCCGGCTGGACTCCACGGCCAGCAAGCTGGACACTAGCCGCTTGCTGTCGCTCGATATCTGATCCCACACTGGGCCTGGAATAAGTTAAAAAAAAAAAACAATTTTAAAGACAATGTCCTTTTATCAGAGCTCATCGCGAACGAGAATGAGGGGCGGAATATTTTACGGTTCTAAATTAGACAGCTTTTTTTCTGGGTATGTTATGTACGCAATATCTTTTTCAACTGCGGACCGTTTTTAAAAAAAAAACTTTTTTTGTAAGATCTACTGGATGGTGACATTATCATTTCGTTAAGATCTGGTCATGGAATCTGTAGAAAAGCAACGGAACTCCTTAATAATTTTAAAACGGTTCATTGTTTTTTTTATTTTGAAATTATTTGATAATATTTTTTAATAAATATTTATGTATCAAAACGATAACACGAGTCTAAATAAGCGTGAGTGTCGATTGGCGTGGGTTGTCTTGTGCGTCCGGATGCACTATGAAAAAGAATTCGACGCGCGGTGTCCCGATGTTGAAGTGTCGTGGCGTACCTATTGTAAGAATATACAAGGTTTAGGTTTAGTCTTAACAAAGCACTTACCTTCCATGGTGTAACTGCCTTGCCGGATGCGGTCCATGTAGGAAGTGACCGGCTCCTTCTTGGAAGTCGGCTGGAACGGTGCCTTGCCGCTCAGCATGCAGTACTGGAAAAAAAAAACAATTTGTTACTATACACTTCTTTTACACTTTTGACGTCACTTCTGTGTAAAAATTGTATTGAGACGTGCCGTCATGCGACATTTCAACTCAATATATATCTCCGTAATTTTTTGATTATGTGATAAAAATACGTGTTCAATACTTTTTGATAATCTATTTTATAGACAAAGAAAAAAAATTAGTCATTATCCCTATTCGCGTCGAACAGCAAATATTGATATGAACAACATTAGCCGTACTGTATCAACATTTGTGCGTTGCAAATTGGCAACTGGGTAGCATTAGTTGTTTAGTATGTGGGTCATACACAGAGTTAGATTCAACATTGTCCCTTCTGTTCCTAAAAGTTAACGACGTGGGAGTTGTTAACTCATATAATTTCGATACAGGCCAAAACTACACCAGACTCCCATTACGCGGATATATCCTAACCCGAAAAATTTGGTTTCAAAGCCCTTAACTTTCTGGAACAGGAGAGACAACTTTTGTTTCTGTGACTGTGTATGACCCATGTGCGGTGTGTGGTGTGGTGTGGTGTGTGGCGGTACTCACGAAGACGACGCCGAGGCTCCACATGTCGACGCCGGGCGTGTAGCCGGGCGCGGCCGCCGAGCGCGCGCGCGCCACCACCTCGGGCGCCGCGTACGGCAGGCTGCGGGACAACCACACACTTATTGGATTATGCACGTTTGACGTTTCAAAACACCAGCCCCCTGTATCACCACGTTGACATTGACAGGTGACATGTGACAGTTCAGGGTACATTGCGATTTATTATTCACTACAATTTAGATTTTCACTGTTTTTTAAACACTGAAAATTTGTTATCGCTTAAGTGCTCAATTTGTGCAACCTCTAAATTTTGTCCCATTACCTTTAAATTTGACATTGAATTTTTTGTATAGACTCGGGGCGTAAGCAAAGTCTGCAAAAAATATGACATCTATTTATTCCCATACAAATATGAAACACCCTAATGTATGTCACCAGCGCCGAATGTGTTAAAGGTGAAGGTGATCAAAGAGAATATAAGGATCACTCAAGTCAAAGGCATCTAATGAAGGTTTTCGATATTTCGTTTCGACACCCAGATGTCGCTACGCAGGCGTGTGGTCTAAACAACAAATTGTACTGAATATTATACCAGTGAAACTTTTTACCGAAAATCCATCGTTATTACACTTTTTTTACAATATAAATATGGATTACGGACAAATAAAAAATTGCTGAACTAAAGATTGTGCTCAAACGCAGAGGTGCAAGTCACTGGTTCCAAGGAAAAATTGAAACTCACTGGCCTAAAATTCAGTACAATAGCGACATCTGGTATCAGAACAAATATTGAAAACCCTTATTATAAAGGTCACTAAGATGAAGGTGAAGGTCACCAAATTGAAGGTCAAGGTTAAGGGCAGGTTGGACGAGCAACATTCGCCGGCATCTGTGGGTGTCTGGCTCTATCATACGATGTGAGAGTAAGACGGCAATAGCCAGCTCGGTTAGACTTGGATTGTAATGGTGACATACCTGAAGCAAGGCGTCATCATGCGCGCGCGGTCCTCGCACTCGGGCACGCGCCGGGCGAAGCCGAAGTCCACTACTTTCACCTTCGCCTCGTTCAGGCGACACGTCGTCAGCATTATATTCTGCAAAATACATTATGTATGAAAATCTGTACAGTACTTTTTAAAATTAGCCCGGCCGATTGTCGCCCACGTATTTATTTCGGGGACTTTGTGCTACTTGTTATGTCTACCGTATATCAATAAATGTTAGTCTCGAATTGTGTGTTTCAATGGTCGTTCATCTCCATTAAAATATCAGTATACACCACTTTTATTTATAAAATGTAGATGTTTTCTAGTGAATACGGATTGACCCTTCGTATGTCGGACGGGGTCGCACTCTTGCACCGGTCGTCTATCGCCAAATGGTGCCATCAGACGTTAAATTCAAATTTAAAACTGTTTCATAATTATTATTTTTTTCGACGAATGATGAATGTATAGACATAGAACTAATAAACCATAGGGGTTATTAGTTCATTGGGATTGAAAAAAAAAAACAATTCAAACTCTATTTTACTGATCTGCACAGATCAGTGCGAAGACTATGGAGGGTGCACTGATCAGTGCTCAGACATAATAATCCAGCCTATACGCGTCCCACTCTGCTGGGCACAGGCCTCTACTCACAATGAGAGGGTTTGGGCTATAATTCCCACGCGGGCCCAGTGCGGATTGGGAACTTCGCACACACCGTCAAATTGCTTTGCAGGTGTGTGCAGGTTTCCTCGCGATGTTTTCCTTCACCGAAAAGCTCATGGTAAATTTGCAAATTATATTTCGCACATAAATTCCGAAAAACTTAAGAGGTGCGAGTCCGGATTCGAACGCACGACCCTCTGTTTAAGAGTCGGCACGTCAAACGATTAGGCTACCACGGCTCAGACATATCAAGCGTTAATGATTGTTCCCTTATGGCGTTATTTGCGGGTGAATTACCTCCGGCTTGAGGTCCCGGTGCACAGCCCTGCGCCGCTGCAGGTGGCGCACGGCGCACGCCAGCTGCGCCAGCAGGCGCCGCGCCGCCCTCTCGCCCAGCCCGCCGCCCGCCAGGTGCGTCGCCAGCTCGCCGCCCGTCGCCAGCTCCGTCACTATGTACGTGAACGCCTGCAAACAAAAACAAATGCAATCAGCAGCTGGAGTAGAAAACTAGCTATCTTATTGGACCTAAGTCCATGTAAAAAGAATAAAGAACTATATATCAGTGCCACCAGGTCGGATGTCCATTTGAAATCAATAGGACATCTTTAGCATACTATATGTTGTGACAATATGTAGGGGAATGAAAAGAGAGGTTAGCCGGGGGTACTCAAAATTGGGCGATGTAGGTCCAAATCGAGTATACAGCTGCTTGTCACAGGTTCACTTTAGGTTCGGAGGCTAAGGGTTTCGGCAGCCTCTCGTTATGTACATTGGTTGGATAAAGCGGCTTTTGGAAAACACTTGAGTACTGCGTGCGCGTCGTGTCTCAATTTCGGAACACACTGCATTCCACGAGCCGACCCGAATGTTCGCCGACCCCCGGATTGGATTTAGGAGGATGAGGGTAGGTGGAGACTGCACATTGTCACAATGTGATCATATAATTTAGATGGGAGATATGAACAAGGAATATTGAAATACTGATTTATAATTAAGAACGTGTACATGGACCTACGGGCTCGGCCTACTGGCGAGTCCGCCGGCATAGCTAACGTTTATAGCTGACGCCAAATCGCTAGCTATGTAACTGTGTCGCTACACACACCAGTTAATTTTGACGGATAGAATGAAGGTCACAAAATAACTATATCTAATTAATTGTCAACTCACCGAGTCCACGACAACTTCATGCAGTGTGATGATGTAGGGGCAGCCTTGGCATGCCTTCAGGAGCTCTATCTCCTGTTTCACGTCCTTCTTTTGGGTTGAGATTATCTGAAAAGACAAACACGAATCTTAGGTACGCTAAACTAATTTCATTTTTGTGGACCTTTTTCATTTGAATGCACTCGTTGGAAAAAAAGAGTTCGACGTGGTGTCAGTTAAAACTCTAATGTAATGCTGGCTACCACAACATTGAAAAAAAAAAAAACGCAGAAGCAGTATTTTAAGGTAAAATTGGATCATGTTGCCTATTTCATTTCGAACTGCTTCCTATTTTTGGCGCTTGTCCCACCGCCGGTGAAGAAGAGATTAGCTATCGATTCTTTTGTCGCTCAAGAAACGAACAATAGATATAGATCCGGTGTCAATAAAAGAGCGCCGAGCGAGGCCAGCCAGCGGTAATTTTACTCATGCATGTCTCGGCCGCCCTAAGCAGTGGTGCGAGTTAATCGCTCGACGCACTCGAACACTCGCTTATAGCCCAGCGACAAAGCTATCGGAACTACACACTCGCTTCTCGCCGCTCGCCAACTCGCATCTAGTTTCTAGCTATAGCTGCTACTCGCTCATCGTCGGCGGTGGGACAAGTGTCTTCAAACTATTTATTGCTGGACATATACGCACACTAAGGTACAAGTCAAGACCCAAGACTTCCAGAATTATGAGTATGTCTGGTACAAAAGCCAGTGCCAGCGGCTTACCAATTCCCAAAATTGAACCAAATTCTATGTTACAATAATGAACAAACGGACAAGAATACAATAGGGATGATAATCGATGATGTCGATCAGGTAGATTATCAAAAAATATTGGACACGTATTTTTTTTTAATAATCAAAAAATTACAGAGATATATTGAGTTTAAATGTCGCATGACCTCACGTCTTGGTGCAATTTTTACACAGAAGTGACATCACGAGCTCCCGAACTTTGATGCGCTTTGTCTTTGTAATTTTTTCGTTTGATTGACAAAAGAAAAAATACGTGTCCTACATATATTTTTTGATAATCTAACTGACGGACTAAATAGAATTTCGTTTTCTTTACCCAGTCATCATCCATATTATGTTAAATATAATTACCTTAACAGCATACTCTTTGCCGGTGTCGCGCTGGATGCATTTCCTGCACACAGAGTAGGAGCCGTCACCAAGCAGTGGGGTGCTGAGGTCCACCGCGTACTTTTGGAAAAATGGCGAATCCTGCAACAGACCAATTGACTTATTACATCTAAATATATAAAACAAAGTCGGGTTAGTTACCCCATTTATAATTCAAGAACGGCTCGACCGATTTTCATGAAATTTGGCACACAGATCGTTTATTACCTGGATTAACATAAACAATGCTTTTTATCGCGGAAAATTTTATTGTTCCTGAGGGATAAGCGAAAAATGACTACTAAGCGGACGGAGTCGCGTGGAAAAGCTAATATAACATTTGCATGGGTATTTAAAATGTTATCACGTATACGGAATATACAGCTGAACATTAATTATTTTGATTTGATTAGATTCTAATATCTATGAATTTAACCTCTTGACATGTACGATTTTAGTATTTTTCGATGAATCTGCTAATTATTTTAGAAAATTCAAGACAAGTCTACTTTTTTTTGCTCTTCACTACTGTAGAGTTTTATTGCTTTAAGAGAATAAACTTTGCAATAGTACAGTGACGTTCTCACCTTAGCCACCCATCCTTTGAGTTTTTCATGCTTCTGCCCCGTGGCCTGCATCCATATCTGGTCGGATATCACATTTTCCGAGAACAGGATGCTAGGAGCCACGTACGAGTAACCTGTAACCAAGGACAATGGTCCTTACAAATGACTTACTCATAAACTAGAGTAATTTAAATGCTAGAAGAGAGGAAAATAGAGAGATCTCTCTCCAGGCGTGTGTTGCGCCATGCGACCGAAGTCCGCTCGGATGAAGTTGAAAGTTGTATATATGCAATTTGACAAGCTTGAAACGATTTTTATAACACGGAGAAGGCAAAATCACGAGCCACCTAGTATTAAATAGGTTCTAAAGCGAGGATAAGAATATAAAAATTGCAGAAGTTGATTGCTGTCTTATTCTAACTTTTAATCTAAAAAGAAACAGCAATATCATACAGTACAGTACTCAGTACTCACAGTATCTGCTGATCAATAGACGTATATGTTATGGACCAAGTGATAAGTGCGCAATTTGATAATAATAACTAAAATATGAGATGGCAATTTAATAAAAACACTAATCTAACCAGACAATGTGAATGTGATAAATAATGAAGTTTAGATAATACCCGGTATAGCTTACCATTATTCATAATGCCCGCATTAATCACTTGGTCCATGACATATATAGTAATTAGTGCTATTTATCATTGAATTTCTATTTTTTAATCATATGTTTCCTAGCACCAACATTAAATTGTCTCTGTTTGGCCCATTGGTTGACTGGTAGAGAATGCCTTAAGGTATTAAGTCCGCCATTTGTACTTACTTCGTATATTGTGCAATAAATTTTAAATAAATAAATAAATAATAAAATGAGGCTTCTCGTTCTTGCACAGAAGTTAGACAGCAATCGAACTTTTGCATGTTTTATTGCTAGTAAAAACTTTGCTTAAGGCGCATGGAGATTTTGCAACCTCCGCAAATTGTGAAACTCGAGTGAAAATAGCCTCTATGCTGCGTTCTGGGGCATTACTCTGAACTTCGAAATTCGAACTTCGGATCGCCCCGTCACTTTCTTGCGAATCTAACGTGTCGAGAGCAAAAGGGATAGCAATAGACGAAGTTCGAATTTCGAAGTTCAGGGTAATGCCCCTGCTATGGGCAAGTTTAGAAGACTTACCAAGGAAGAGTTTGTCGCTGTGCTTCGGCGCGTGCGCGGGCGAGTCTGTCGGCGGCATGCGCGTGAACTCGTCGGCGAAGTTGCACGTGTCGGCCGCGTGCGCCAGCGCAGGCACGAACGGCGCGGGCGCGGAGCGGCGCGCGACCGCGTCCCAATCCAGAGGCTGTAAGGATACATATTGATTGAGTCTATAGGGGATGATAAAATACATTGTTGCAGAGGCGAGAACATATGCAGTTGATGGACTAGATATGGGTAAATTTCAAAAAGATTGTACCTTGTTAAGGACAGTTAAGGCCTAAATTAAAATAGTTAACCATATGATTTGTTATACTGCAATTGTTTAGGTAATTAACTAAATGTAAACAAACCAAACCACATGACTGCGTTAAATAGCCAATCAAAACTGTTTTGCTGAGCTTTGACGTGTCAGCGCTCTGCTCCTATTGGCTGACGAAATATATCACGTGATTGTTTTGTTTACATTTAGTTAATTACCTAAACAATTGCAATATAATGTTCGTTACTCACAGGTAAAAGTTAGAGGTTTTTAATTGAGCCTTTAATTAGGCACATTTTTTTTTAAATTTACCCATATAGAAGACCGAATCTATTGCCCTTTCTGCCGAGGCAGACATAGTGCTTCTCACAACTACTGCGAGGAATTATCACAAAAATATTCACGTAACAAGATCATGGGTCATATACATGAAATAGGCCAAGAATATTTATTCTTCCATATATGAAAACGCCTGTTCATATAAGTGATGCTTTATGACGCTGAACCAGGCTATCTATGGTGATATTTCCTAGCAGTCCAAAAAGTATTTTATGAAGTGCTGTTCAACCTGACCATGCGCTTTACTGAGCAGTCTAATTAATGAATCTACAGATTTTTTCCTTTAATAATGGTGAATGTTGGAACAGGTGAATATTTAGGTTCTTAACATTCATCATTTAATCTGTCAAATTTTGAAACTTTAATTAAAACAGTAATCTATAAAAGATCTATCCATCCTACTCAGGCCCATTGTACAATAGAATGTACATAATACGGCCATTGGAATAAAGATCAATTTCAAAGGAGATAGAGTGAAATCCCGGTTCTCGGTCGCCACTCTAGAACCTTTCCGCTCCAACGGCCATCGGTTCTACTTGCAATGTGCCCCGCCCACTGCCATTAATGTCGGCAGGCCTTCCACAAGGTGGACGGAAGATCTGATAAAGCAGCAGCAGAGAAAAACTTGGGGAAGGCCTTTGTCCAGCAGTGGACGTCTTGCGGCTTATGATGATGATGATGAGAGTGGAATTTCTTTTGTTTTTATGACTGACAATTAAATTAGAAAATAGACTCTATTCTATTCGGAATAGATTCATATTCCATTGGAAAATTTCGTTGCATGGCGGACCTTAGGAGGCCATCATTATTATTACTAATTAACGATAACCCGTGTTGCCATTGAGCAGTAACCAACTAAAAACGCTCTGCCTTCTTCAACGTTGTTTTCAACTATCCTTTTCAATGTTGTTTTTGAATAACTGTTCTTAGTAAATTCTTTAAATGCTCAGCTTCAAGCTTTCGGCACACCAAACGCGTGTCAGGCGCGTCGCGCATGTTGTAACACAACAAATCAAATTGAACCCGGCACACCAAAAAGTAACGCGTGCCTACTGCGGGCACGCGTTCGAGCTGCTTCGCGCACGCGACGCACCGTAGCCGCCGCAGACAACTCGGGCAGCGCGTCGCGCGGCGTGCGCGAAGCAGGCGGGTCGCGCGCGCTGGCACGCGTCGCGTCAGCACGGCGTCGGCGCGGGTACTAGTCGTTGTATTTACAAACGCGTTGTGGGGGTACGCGCGCGCCGCGCAGCATGTCACACCGAACGCAGCCGCGAGGCGTGCGCAGCGTTTGGTGTGCCGAAAGCTTCAGAGTAAGAGGCACTGCGTGTAAATCTAACCTGGAAGAACGGGTGCTTCTTCAGCTCCTCCGCGTCCCCGTCGCCCCCGCCGAGACGCCGCCGCGGATCTTTCACCAGCAACCTGGAAAACAAACACGACTCTACAGCGCCTTATTGTCACATGTCCAGATGTGTCTGCCAGGCATCATGGTAGAACTCGGTTGGCAGGAGCGATCCCAACCCACTCACGCAAACTAGCCCGCTATAACCTATATACAGTCCCAATATCAGTAACCCACATTGACACCGGAGGTAGACCAGCCTAAGACGAACCAGACACTTTTTTTTTTATTTTTTTTTATTTTTTTTATTTAACGAGTGGAAACGCGTTACGCATTGTCCCCACATCGAACCAGCCTAACATGATCTCAGTAAAAATCGCATGGTTTTCAAGATTTGCCAGTTCAAAGTTGTTTTCCAGTACAAACTTTAAACTGGCACATCTCGAAAACCATGCGACTTTAACTGAGGTCATGTTAAACTAGTAACAGACGCTCGAACTTGGTCCGGACCGGACAACGGATCTGATTCGGACTTCGGAGCGAACAAAATCCGTTGTCCGGTCCGGACCAAGTACGAGCGTCTGTTACGGGTAATAGGCTGGTTCGGTCCGTCTTAGGCTGGTCTACCTCCGGTGTCACGGTGGGTTACTGATATTGGCACCATATATCGACACCATAAAACTTACTTCTTAATGAAGTCTTGCACCTCGGGGCTGACTTCAGTGGGTATGGGGTAGCTGCAGCGCACGATCCGCTTGGTGATCTCCTGCTGGGTGTTCTTCTCTCCCTCCACGGTGAAAGGAGACGCGCCCGTAAGCAGCTCGTATGTCAGGACGCCGACAGACCACCAGTCCACCGCCTGATGACAAAGATATAGACAAATTAGCTCGCTAAAAACTTTACTATCATTAACAAAACTATATAATGTAGAAGGGGAAAGATGATGGGACACTTG
The DNA here is from genome assembly GCA_963241965.1 of Tortrix viridana. Lineage (NCBI taxonomy): Eukaryota > Metazoa > Arthropoda > Insecta > Lepidoptera > Tortricidae > Tortrix > Tortrix viridana. The sequence continues at coordinate 2,265,872 of OY725197.1, read as the reverse complement.
ATACGGCACGACAGTTTCTTTTTGAACATTTTGGAGGAAAAAGTCGAAGGAAGAAGAGGAAGGGGAACACCTAGGCTTAGTTATTTTGGTCAAATAAGTCAGAAGGCCCATGTCAAGTCGTATCAAGAGGTGAAAAAATTTGCAGAGAACAGAGAAAAGTGCCAATTACTCCACCGACAAGAGCCTAATTCTCAAGTAAATTTCAGCCGGAAGACATAAGCCGTCTCCAAATCCCCACGAAGGATTGTTTTGTGCCTCTCATCCATCGGCTCCCCGCGGCTTTTATTAGATCGTTGGTCAAATCCCTGCCGGAGGTTCATAACAACTCCTGACTTGCCATTACCATGCCTGCTACTCTGCCCTCCTAAGCTAAAAAGCAGTATCTCAAAAACAATAACCAAAGCAGATTAAATCCTCCCCTGTTAATAATGAGGTTGCAATTGCTACAGGAGTTTTGTCTGAGATAGCGCCATTTTGCTTAGCAGGGCAGTACTATGGGTAGGAGTAGCAGGGCCGCTGGGGATTGGGAGCCAATTAATGGTTCTACAGTCCATTTTGGGATTCATATTTATTAATATATTTTACTTATTAGCGCCTAGTTGGTAGTGACCCTGCCTACGAAGCTAGCGGTCCCGCGTTCGAATCCCGGTATGGGCAAATATTTGTGTGATGAGCGCGAGTATTTGTTCCTGAGTCATGGATGTTTTCTATATATTTAAGTATATATTTCTCTATATAAGTATGTTTATCGTTGCCTAGTACCCATAGTACAAGCCTAGAGTTTGGGACTATATCAATTTGTGTGAGATGGTCCCCTGATATGTATATACATATTTTATTTATTTATTTAAATAAGATTTATCAACACACATTACCTTTGGCTTGACGCACTCGGTTAAACTTTATTGCACAATGAATAAGTGCCAATGGCGGACATTCTCTAGTCAATCAACAGGCCAAACAGAAACGAATAGTGTTTTTTTTTAATACATTATACATATTTGGAGTTATCATGTATACTAAAATATAATACATATTATTTGTTTTTCGAATTAGATAATTTGTCAAAGCAAACCGTACAGAAGTCTATAAATATGACAGTAAGTAAATAATCGTACATCTATAATAAACATATACCTATATCTAGTTACTATCTCAAATAATGATATCGCGAGTCGTGAGTACGAATGTTAAAATCATAATTCTTTGTTATCAGCACGGATAGCACGCGTTGTATTTTCTCGCTTGTCGCTCAGTGTGTCTCTTTCGTTACAGACTAAGTAGAGAGGGATTACCTAGCGAAACGATTCGCGGGTAACCCGTGCTAGCCGCCCTGGTCGCTGATACGTCTAATCTATTGCTTTAGCGCCATTCTTTACAAGTTATACGCTCCATTTCCTTTCTAGGGCGTTATTTCAATTGTGCGATAAATTGATAGGCTTATATCCGAGTCACGGTCACTTACGATTGCAAGTTTAAATTTCACACGAGGTGAGAGTGCATAAGAATTTACAGCCTTGGCCAAAAGTATTGAGCACCCATGCGTTTTTCATATAGAAGTCAAACTTTGTATCAACAAAATGTATATCTTTTATTATAAAAAGTTATATATATATATCGGCAAAATTAGTCATATTTATTGATGTTAACGGAAATTTCGTAGAAAAAAATACAATTAATAATTACATACATATTATACAGGGTGTTACAAAAATACCCGTAAAGCAGAAAGAGGGTTAAATGGTCCCTTGTAAAGAGTCCATTGACAATGTCTGAAAACCTTAGCATGACTTTATGAGATGACAGCTTACTAGGGTTGCATTATTTTTGGCTTTGATTTTTTACGGGTTATTTTGTAACACGTAGTAGAGAAATACATACTTAAATACATAGAAAACATGCATGACTCTGGAACAAATACTCGCGCTCATCACACAAATATTTGCCCATACCGGGATCCGAACCCGGGACCGCTAGCTTCGTAGGCAGGGTCACTACCAACTAGGCTAACCGCGTCGTCAATAATAACCTAACCTAGTCAAATAAGTGTAAGAAGTTCATTTGAAATTGTGGAAAATGAAGCGTTAAAGTATTAGTTTAAATCTTATGGTGCTTTTTACATAGCACTTCAGCAAAAAAAAGGAAATTCATAGCGTGTCTAAAAAAAAACAGCGTTTATAGATATTGATGTGATGAGAAAACACAATCATTTATCTCCCTACAAAATATTCTCCAGTGAGTTTCAGAGATTTTTCGATAAAGTTTCAAATGTATTATTCTTTAGCAAATTAAGATTTCCCACGTCACCCGAGCATTGCCGAGTGGAGCCGACGTCGCCCGATCTTCCACGAAGAACCTTGACGACCGATAATTCTGGTCCGGTGTTATTATACCTAGCAAACGGTTTCAGATAGGCTTTGCTAGTACTATAATAGAATATTTTTTTGCAAATTACGTAACTAGTATAAAGGAAACTGCGATAGTAACAAGTTATATTGTTAATTTACTACATAGCTCACTCACGATTAAAACATTACGTAACATTTACTACGAAGCTATTTGATTTTCATATACGAGTTCTTGGCACTTCCGCGCGGAATATCAATACACATACAGTCGTGGCCAGATAATTAGGAACGCTTGTGTTTTTCCCAGCAATTAATTGCCTAGAAACCGTTTATCGCTAATCCCTCGGGAACTGTACGTTTTTTCGGGATAAAAAACCGCCTATATGCTATTCCAGAATATGATCTATCTCCGTGCCAAATTTCATCCGAATCCGTTCAGCCGTTCTGGCGAGATCGAGTGACAAACATCCATCCAAACTTTCGCATTTATTAGGTAAGATAGTTATACCAGGTTTATATCTTCCTCACCCGAAAGATAATTAATTAGCTAATTGATCTCAGTCAAAACAAGTGACCCACTTGCCAAAATCCATCACCAACACCTAAACCAGTGGCATCAGTTATCAATACCATCACCATCACAGTTAATCGTTCATTTCTGGTATAACAGAGTATTATCACATCATTACACGCTCATCGACAAATTTCTTTTACCACGGCCACGTGTATTTTAACTAAAATCCGTTTTATACTCACTAACATAAAGTTTACATCTCATTGAAGCAGTCCAGGAACCGAGCCTTGAACGTGGCAGAAGCGAGGCCGTAGATACACGCGGAAGGTTACATTGTAATCGTTTACAGTACTCGATAAGGCGTCAGATTTGTATGGCAAGTAAACAGCTGGGCGCTTAAAGTGTTATGCAAAATCAATGGTACAACGAGACTTTAACTTGTCGAACATAAGTTATAAATTGGTATACCTTCGTTGAAGTTTGTTCTTTCAAACAATTTGTGTTTTTATTGCTTGCAAATAAAGTGTGAATTTGGTTAGCGCGGTTTAGTAGGTCAATTATAGCATTTTTTGCGAACTTTGGCATAGCAACAAATTTAACAATTGCCTCATTGAATGGGCTTGGGCTGTTCAAAGGAGTTTGTGCTTAACGTTGTCAGTGCACGGTGTTAAATTGTTTGAGAGTGTGTTTAACTGTATTTTTAATGGTTGAGAAATTAATGGGGTTTAGAGAGGTAAAGAACATTCTAGTCTTTAGATTATTTAACACTGTTAGGCATTTGGGTTGCAATTTATTTGCAAAATAGCTTAATTTCACGCCATTCTCATCTCTGGGGTATTTCTAAAATAATGTTATCTCAGAAACGTATACGTCTTATCAAAATATAATGATAACAGTTAGGAAGATGAACTCGTTCTAGTATTACAGAAGATATACTATAGGTTACATGAAAATTGTAAAACATTATAAAAATGGTGGAGTTGCTGTGATCAATTTCTAACATTAAAATTCTAAGCCAAATTCGCGATAATATTATTATCAAGGAACAAACAAGGGCAGAATAATTTAGACCGCAAACAATAACGAATCTTATTACATGCTGAACAAAGCTTAATTAGCATGCCGCGTAGGGACTGACCGGGTTAGCGTATAGCAACATTAAGTTAGTGTTGACACAAAAACGTTTGTTTGCCATGTAATTAATCACCAGAAAACTGCCGTTAGGGGCTCGAATTTGTATCGAGAAAACTATATAAGGGTATGTAGTTCGTTGTTAGTATTTAGAACGCATTTGAAATGATTATTTAAACAGTTTATAAAAGTAAGTAGTGGGGGGGGACAAAAAAAGTTCTAAATATTACATTTGTATGCCCACGGGCACCACTTAGTGATACAGCAATATAATTAAACATAGTGTAATTAACCTATGTTGGACAAAAAATTTTTTTATATTTTTTTATATATCGATCGTGACCAAAAGCACCGTGTGCGTGTATGACCGTTTTCAAACTACAAATGAATGTGTTTCAAGGGCTTTAAAAAAGAAATACACTATTAACCTCATAATATTATACAAAAGTATATACGGTTTACTGACTGCGAAAAAACTTCGGTTCTATCTCCATTACGCCCCGCAGGCAACTGCGTCGTAATATCGAGGACTGCAAAGTTAATCGGTTTCAATATTCCGGCAAGTCGACTGTAATACCCCTTCTATACGGTTGGGTGGTTGGGCCAACCGAGAGGGATGCAGCTATTTGTAGGAACGAGATGTAAATATTACTATCTCATTCTGACAGATAGCTGCGTCCTTCTCGGTTGGCCCAACCGCCCGACCGTATAGAAGGGGTATAAACCAGGGCTTGATTTAACGTTAAAAAGTTGCTAACGTTACCCGCTGATCGGCAGTTAACGTTAGCAAAATATATCGTTAAAATTTTGTTAATATATTTTAGCGTTATTTTTACCGGTAAATTGAAAGAACGTTAAAAGCAAAGTATTATTAATATTAACGTTTACGAACGTTACGCTAGATTTAACATAATTTTTAACGGTGTTTAATATAAAGGGACCTTATGGAGGCAGGCGGTTACGCCGTTTTTACAACTGTTACCATATTATTCGTATAGTTACAAGAATAAGAAGAGCGTAACTGCCTTCCTCCATAAGGTCCCTTTATTATGAGAACGTCACATATTTGCTCAGTTATTATTATTATACAATCTATCTAATCTAAGTTACCTTTGTGGAGTGTCCTCCTTTCTATAACTGTAAAAACGCACAAGTCTCTTCTCACTCTTAAGTAACTACACAATCAAACAGATACAGAAGATTAAAGATAGACATTTGTCTCGTTCTCACGACCGCCATCATAATTAGAATCGTTCCCCCCACCGATACCTATTATGACACTGCTTTAAAGTATTAGTAGGGAATATGCATTTATTTTTGCTTTAATAAAAAGTAATTAATGTAACAAACAGTAGGGAAATTTTTTCTTTCGAATAACTATTTAAAAGCCCTGGTAGCCTAATGGTTTGACCTGCCGACTCTTAATCAGAGGGTCGTGGGTTCGAACCCGGGCTCGCACCTCTAAGTTTTTCGGAATTTATGTGCGAAATATAATTTGTAAATTTACCATGAGCTTTTCGGTGAAGGAAAAAATCGTGAGGAAACCTGCACACACCTGCAAAGCAATTTGACGGTGTGTGCGAAGTTCCCAATCCGCACTGGGCCCGCGTGGGCTGGGAACTATAGCCCAAACCCCTCTCATTGTGAGTGGAGGCCTGTGCCCAGCAGTGGGACGTGTATAGGCTGAATTATTAATATTATTATAACTATATAAATAACCAAGGTGTAAGCCATTAAATATTTGTTTCTTTATCTTTCTAGCAAAACAGAATTTAACATGGAGTTTATATGGCGGTAGCGCACGCTGACGTCACAGTCGAATCTCTCTGTCTAATTAGTAGTTTTTAAATGCTTATATTATCCATATTTTTTGTTCGATTTTAAAAATTAACTTTTTGCCACCTCTTTTACGGTATTATCATACTTTGTTAAGAAATGCGATAAAAAAGTTTAATGCATATTCCCTATTAGGTACAAGTCCCATGACAAACACTCGAAGGTGAACGGGCCTACAAAACTGTGATATGCAAGATCCATAACGTCACGACTACGAATAGGTATATTAGGCAACTCCTCAGTAACCCATTAACAATGTCTTGCGCAAGCGTCTTAGCAAACACGGCAAATAGGGCAATGCGTTCAGGTCATACCTAAATAAGGGCTTACAAATAAAGTTTGTCTGTTTGTTTATGTGTAGAAATGAAGAGTAGGGGCAGAAATAGACAGGGCACAAGCCAAGATGATTACGCTAACTAGAGCGTTTCTATTCGTTTCATTTTTAAACCAATCGCGTCACTGGTAGATCACGTGACTCTTCGTATCACGTGATCTACCAGCGACGCGATTGGTTTTTAAAAACGAAACGAATAAATATAATAAATAAATATCAGGGGACAATCTCACACAAATTTACCTAGACCCAAACTAAGCTCTAGGCTTACACTATGGGTACACAACGATAAACATTCTAATACAATACATTATTAAATACATAGGACTCCATGACTCAGGAACAAATACACGCGCTCATCACACAAAATATTTGGCCGTACCGGGATTCGAACCCGGGACCGCTAGCTTCGTAGGTCACCACCAACTAGGCTAACCGCGTCGTCAAATAGAAACGCTATAATGTATCTTGGCTAAGGTCCCCGGTGCCAGCGAGGCTGCTGGCGTTGAAGTAAGTCATCCACCTAGCACAGAACGAGACGAGCTTGGAGAGGTAGCGAGGAACAGTTCTTTTGGTGGTCACGAAATTTAATATAAATATGTTTTTTTGGGGTTCTTCTTGTTTCACGGACAAACTTTTCACCGAATAATACGGGAGCTGGTCGCTTGTCTTATATATAATATAAAACAACCATTACATGTGTAATTACACTACTATTGTAGTGTGGAACCGTCTAGTGAAGCGAGTTGAGCAAGTACGTTGCTCTGTCCGGTTTGCCGCCCTTGGACTACAAGCATTTAATTATTCGGCTCCTTAATGTTACCAGTAAATTAATTATATATCGATTAGCTAATGATGTGAGGTGCTAAATATGCGACGACAATGCAAGACAATTGGTTGTTTTTATTGATATGATGTGATCTCCTTCCCAGTCTCTAACCCAAGTCGCTAATTTGATTATATTATTATTATACTCTTGGACTATTCTTAGATTATACCTAAATCGATAATACTGCAGAGCAAGTAGGATAGATAGATAGAACAAATGAAGCGAGACAGAATGTAATCCTCAAAGAAGCGATAAAAACAACAAATTACACTGCATAAAAGTCATAGCACAGTAAAAACAAACATAAACAATACTTGAACAGAATGCCATCTAATAGCTCGATTGAGACACGACTCGATCGACCTTCGCGCCACGCATCGCTAGACGAAGAAAACACCTACTACATAACGCTTAGGGTAACACGAGAAAATCCGGAAACTGCCACTTAAATCCTCATCGAGCAGGTTACGCAACTTCAATTTAGTTGTTTACTACGCCGTCTGTCAAAATCGCGGTTGATCGGAGATGCGTCGGAGTGGGACATTAATAACAATAACAAATTGGATACCTAGAATACCTACAACATATCAATCTAGTCGCAAACTGCCGCACTCGAGAGATGACAATTCATTTTTAAGTTTGAATAAAGTTGCTGCATGTTATTCTATTGCTATAGCAAAGAAAGTGACAGCAGCAACTTTAATCAAACTTTAAAGTTAATTGACATCTCTGAGCGCGGCTGAAAAAGTAATAGATCATACTAGATAACGATGCTAATACATGAATAAATAAAGAAAGATAAAAATCACTAATTAGAATCTCAATCTTCAGCACTGAGCAAATGGGTCATACACAGTCACAGAAACAAAATTTCTCTCCTGTTCCAGAAAGTGAAAGACTTTGAAACCAAATTTTTCTCGTTAGGATATATCCGCGTAATGGGAGTCTGGTGTAGTTTTGGCACGTATCGAAATTATATGAATTAAAAACTCCCACGTCGTTAACTTTTAGGAACAGAAGGGGACAATGTTGAACCTAAATCTGTGTATGACTCATATTATGTCGTTAAAGAGTCAAGAGATCCAGTGTCATAAATGATATAATGTCAGTTCGTCCGAGTTACATTACATGAACGTGTTTTGATGAGCGAGGCACGTAAACCTATTCGTGACGTTCTCAATATAAAGGGACCTTATGGAGGCAGGCGGTTACGCCGTTTTTAGAACGGTTACCATAGTATTCGTATAGTTACAAGAATAAGACGAGCGTAACTGCCTTCCTCCATAAGGTACCTTTATATTGAGAACGTCGCTCTGTTGTCTTGTTTATTAACCTGGCGAATGTGGTTCAGACACACATCAGCATGTCGAGTGTTTGTGAGACAATGATTTGACAAGGATTGGAATGTCGATATTGCTGGATGGTGTTTACAGAGGGTTTTTACGATTGCTATCCAATCTATCGTTAGTGATACTGACATCATTAATATCCATTTGTAAGTCTTGTAACACTGTTCCATATACAGGTTTCAATTAAATACAGTAACAAAATTTTGGATATTTAATCAGTAAGTCATACTGACCAACTTTCACTATGGGACCAACCCCGAAATCGCGAAAAAAAAATCGACCCTACCATAAATTTTGTCTAGTCAGCTGACGAGGGTCGATTTTTCTCGCGATTTCGGGGTTGGTCAGTGAAAGTTGGTCAGTATGACTTGTACATGTATGAAAATCCAAAATTTATCCACGTCTTTCTCTTAGGACCCCGTATTAAAAAACTGGCCCATAATTAAGTTACAATATAATAAATTATTACTTTATTAACTTAAGTTAGCCGTACATCTGTAAACTAACATTATCGAATGCAATAAACGTTTCGAGTATTTGAGTATTTAAATTGGCCCAAGAGTGCCCAAGACACATCAGAAACGTAACATGTCCATAGCGACGTTTTCTTTGAAGTACCTTGAGACGGACATCTCAGTCAAGTTTATCTGAGTCTTACGGGCTGTGATACATGGACGGACAGACATAGACACCGAGGACGGACGGTAATTTGGCTGCGGAGCCCTAAAGAAAGAGTTAAAAATTGATATGTGACGTTCTCAATATAAAGGGACCTAATGGAGGCAGGCGGTTACGCTGTTTTAGAACTGTTAACATAGTATTCGTATAGTTACAAGAATAAGAAGAGCGTAACTGCCTTCCTCCATAAGGTCCCTTTATATTGAGAACGTCACATATGATCCCTGTCGTCTAAAGCAGGATACGAAACGAAGGAGGTATGTTTAAAAGAACAACTTTTATATTATTCGTATTTTGCATTGATATATCACATGTCGGATCATGTTACAACTCGACGTCACGTGCAGCATGCAGCAACGTGCAGCGATCACGTGGGGCTCCGTCACGTGAATTCGGTGAAGTATGTTTTGAAGGGCGAGTACCTAATTAATTTACCGCGCTATTTCGCAAATTGGTAGGAAATTGGCATGTTAGTATCGATTATGTGCTTTTAATATTAATACATGCCTATATATCTAAGCGCCATATTAACTGATATTTGAAGATAAGTCAAGGTAAACGTCATAACTGTAATTTCTGACTCGTTTTGAGACTGCCATCTCAGCCAAGATATTATATTAATACGATCCTAAAAATCTTTTATCCAGTACGAGTAATTCAAAAGCTTAAGTTTCAGCTTACAATTACTATGATATATTGAACACCGCGAATCGTTTGCAAACAACTTTTCGGTCTATTTAATACACAGTCAACTATCCTGTGTGTGTGTGTGTTCCTGCGCCAAGAGTATACTTTTTTTTTTTAATCAACACAGATGATAAAATTACTGGCATAGAGGCATTTCACCTTAGTCTTCAGGGTTAGCAATAATTTAATTATATTAAGATCATATTATTGGAACGGTCATGTCTGCCGCATGCACCCAGACCGGTGGGCTAGTGTAGCTACCAAGTGGGTGCCGCAAAATAGACAACGCAGACGGGGCAGGCCTAAACGGAGATGGCGGGACGACTTGGACGCATTTCTTGGGAACTGGCCGGAAGAAGTATTTAATAGGGAGTCGTGGAAATCAAGAAGACTTTGCCCAGCAGTGGGGCACCCTATTATATGCCTTCTCTGACTTTTCTTTCTCATCACTACAAAGTATAAAACAAAGTCGCTTCCCGCCGTTAGCCCTCTGTGTGTACAGTTAGATCTTTCAAACTATGCAACGGATTTCAATGCGGTTTTCACCATCAGTTAGATAATTTTTCACGGAAGGTTTATGGATATAATAGAACCCTTAGCGAAGCGAGGTCGGGTCACTAGTTATCTATATGTAAATGAAAATCAGAGATTGTCCCGTGATATTTATTTATTTAATTATTGCCCAGACCTACTAATGTCTTAAAAAACGGACCCAATAGAGAGTTATTCTTAGATGTATAAACTTGAGGCTTACGGACTTTGAGTGTTGTAGTAAAGCCAACACAACGAATCGAAATTGCGATAATATATCTGCATATGCTCACACACTTATAAAAAAGCAAGGCTTAAGTGATTTTACTCTAAATTATATAATAACATAACCTTCACAATCTTACACGTGTCTGAAAAGTCTTGTTTACGTTCCAGCAGATATAATTAGTTTAATTAGTTAGTACCCATCAATACGGACAGACGCCGGTATAATTCTCAATACAGGTCGGCTTTTTATAGACGTGTATCAACGCAGTTACGGCTACGCTATTTATAGCCGGCAATGGAATGAAAACATCAATAAGCCGGGGATTTGAACTCGCTGGCCCAATGCTTTACTAAACTTATATTATTTGCAATTAGATAGCCTTTGAAACGGATCCTTCATATCCCCAAAGGACACGATCAATACGGTTAGTTAATAGTTCTTAGGATTTATTTGTGACGTTCTCAATATAAATGGACCTTACGGAGGCAGGCGGTTACGCCGTTTTTAGAACTGTTACCATAGTATTCGTATAGTTACAAGAACAAGAAGAGCGTAACTGCCTTCCTCCATGAGGTCCCTTTATATTGAGAACGTCACATATAAATCACCCATTGCACAACTTTGTAATTTATCTTATTTCCATCCTCTATTTTACCAGGAATCTAAATCCGCGAAAACAAAACCAACCAAGTGACTTTTCATTGTGTAAATACGAGCAGGCTGCACGGGCACTAATACACGTCAAAATCTACCAGCGCTTCCCTAGAGGAGGCAAGAAGCGCCGCAAGAAACTCAACAGTTAGTCATTTAAACAATTTACTTATTACAATGATACTATTAGGGCCTGTTTTACAATCGACAAGTAAATTCATCTGTCACATAAAGATAGCCCTCTCCTTGTCTATTTTCAAGTGCAAGAAAGGGTAAGGGCTAAATTTATTTGGCAGATACGCTTTACTTGACGATTGTGAAACAGGCGGTTAATCTAGCATTACATAAAACCGCAAATTGTGTCTTGAACGTCCAAGAATATAACCGCATACGGTTGATATAATAAAGAACTCGCCGCATTTAAAAAATACCAACATTTAAATGAAATACTATAAGATTAACTTCCAACAAAGAAAATAACTGAACAGTTATGAAGGTCGAGACTACCATCTTGCGACGCGAATATCTTAAAGAAAAATAGCAAAGAACGTTATTTTAGTGTTTTGACTTATAGCCGAAACTAAAGTCGCTTTGCCGAAAGCCGAAAAACCGTTCGCTACCAACCGTAATAAAACTAACATAGAAAATTACATAAAAGAGTATAGTAACTTTTTTATGACTCTCTAATAGAAAGCACAGAGGGCGAATTAAAATACATTTAAATATTTAAATCCATTCTAGCAAAAAAAGGCAAAAGCTATATAATTCTTAAGTTGCAGTTGACGTCGGTGTGTAATTATTAGGCTGGAATTACACTTGTAAGTTATAATCACGTAAGTAACTTACACCAAGTTACTCACAAAGACAGTACAATAAGATAGTTACTCACAAATAGTGTTTTACATTTGCAAATTTATCGTAAGTTAATTACTTACAAGTGTAGGTAATTCCAGTCTTACATTTCCGAAACCCAATTTTCGGCGAAAACCGATTTAGTCAAACACTATTTCAAGGATAACTATTTGAACAGTGATCTAGAACTTTATTCTCTGAGGTAAAGGAGTCTAGACTTTCCGAGAAACAGGTATATAAGATAGAATACAAAGAGAATATGTGACGTTCTCAATATAAAGGGACCTTATGGAGGAAGGCAGTTACGGTCTTCTTATTCTTGTAACTACGAATACTATGGTAACAGTTCTAAAAACGGCGTGACCGCCTGCCTCCATAGGGTCCCTTTATATCGAGAACGTCACAAATAAATACCTATCCATGGATAAGGAAACGCTTCCTTCAATATCGGTCAAGCCTACAGGAACGATAGGTTAAAAACAAATGTGACGTTCTCAATACAAAGGGACCTTATGGAGGCAGGCGGTTACGCCGTTTTTAGAACTGTTACCATAGTATTCGTATAGTTACAAGAACAAGAAGAGCGTATATAACTGCCTTCCTCCATAAGATCCCTTTATATTGAGAACGTCACAATTTCCTTCCTTGTTCAGCAGGTGTTTATCGCGTTAGACCGGTAGATGACGTGGATAAAGCCTCCGTCCCCCTCGCACTTACAAACTGATCAGAAAGCGACGGATGCTTTATCTACATCGATTAACAGGACCATAACAGGTCCGCAGCGGGCTTAATGCATGCATGCACGATATAAAATATTACAGGTGCTAGAGAAATGAATACATCTATTTCAAATTATAACGTTACGTCATAGTTGTGTGTTCAAAAAACGTAGTTGTCTGTCTACTAATTTTTAAATTAAAAATTAAGTAATTTTGAATGAATATTATCTTTTACCTCATCCAATTAATTATATTTCATATGATTACCAAAATTCGATAGAACTATCGCATTGAAAAAAGTTATTAGTCTAGACAAAGGCATGTCAAACATCGTGACAGGCGCACGTCAACCGAATAAAAATAATCTATCGACTATTTCATAATCGAATGTAGCAATTATTGCGAGTCGATTACAGATTCGATGGTTTAGCACGCACAATATTATCATATTATCGACATTTCTGAACAATGGCAGTGTTTATTTAAAACACGCAAAAATGAGAGCAAGTCACGACGAAAGCCGATAGCAACAGTATATATTTTTTTAATAATACCTACTTCTATTATTTCTATTAACCTTATAAAATTTAAGGCGACGCGTTTAGCCTAGTTGGTAGTGACTCTGCCTACGAAGCTAGCGGTCCCGGGTTCGAATCCCGGTATGGACAAATATTTGTGTGATGAGCGCGAGTATTTGTTCCCGAGTCATGGATGTTTTCTATGTATTTAAATAGGTATGTATTTCTCTATATAAGTATTTTTATCGTTGTCTATACCCATAGTACAAGCCTAGAGTTTAGTTTGGGACTAGGTCAATTTGTATGAGATTGTCCCTGATATTTATATTATATTTATATAAATAATAATTACCCAATTAATACTCAACCGATTCTCGTGAAATTTTGTGAGCACTTTCCAATAATTATATGGAATTTATTTGTCGATTCGGTTTCTCGAAATTGTTTAAAAATAGCGGAGCTATGGGGGTATTTGCGAATACAAACTTATTTGTGACGTTCTCAATATAAAGGGACCTTATGGAGGAAGGCAGTTACGCTCTTCTTATTCTTGTAACTATGCGAATACTATAGTAACAGTTCTAAAAACAGCGTAACCGCCTGCCTCCATAAGGTCCATTTATATTGAGTACGTCACATTTGCGGTTTTGGTAAACTGACCGCGACCTATGTCGGTGCATGGGGATAACAGTTTTCCAACGGCAAAGTTAAGTTTGTCGCGAGGTCCACAGAGCCACTAGTTTAATAGTTACAAGTGTTACTTTTGGACCCTAGAGCGTACTCTTAAGGCCCACTACCGTCGCGAGCATCTGACATAACTCCCAAGATCAATGCTGGATCGTAGTCACCCACTTGCATGCCCTACTGACCCGCTTACGCGCGACCTCGTGACTTGGCACACTTTTATACCAGCAACACTACAAGCTGCAACCAACTCTAACTCTTCAATATAAGGTTGGAAATGGTTAACGAATTTTCTGTTATTCACGCTGAAGCGATGTAGACTTTGTTGTAAGGTGTTAGAGTTGGTTTTATGTTGAGTTGAACGTGGTTTTGGTAAGTGACCTCTCTGACATTGATTTGACAGTTTTTCATTATTATGAGTTTTTCTCGTTTTTGAAGGACGTGCGAATTTTTTATTAAAAGATTTCTTTGTTTCTATTTGTAATAACAATACAGTGTTGAGCTAAAATATGCAGTTGTTTTTGTTTCAACATCAAATGGGCAACTTTAAGTAAGGATTAGCGTTGTCTAAAATGTGACGTTCTCAAAATAAAGGGACCTTATCGAGGCAGGCGGTTACGCCGTTTTTAGAACTGTTACCATAGTATTCGAATAGTTACAAGAATAAGAAGAGCGTAACTGGCTTCCTTAACAAGGTCCCTTTATATAGAGAACGTCACAAATGGCAATGTACCCAATTCTAATAATGGATGTGTTCTTTTTTATTACAAATCGCTCCGGGTTCTATTTATATACATAAATCTTCGTGAAAACCGCATTAAAATCCGTTGCGTAGTTCGAAAGATCTAAGTGTACATACAGAGGGACAGACGGCGGGAAGCGACTTTGTTTTATAATATGTAGTGATAACGTGAATACGTCCAATTGTACAAACAGATGTCTGTGACAGAGGTAATCGTGGCACACGCGTGGGTGAGTCTATATTTATCACCAAACTCTCGTATTGACGTCAACAAGGGTAGGCTGCCTTTTAATATTTCAAATTTACTCTCCCTCCCCCGCTTTATAATAAAGCAAACTTTGTTAGAATGAGATTCATCCTTTTCTTTCAAGTCTAACTAAATGGCACGTGTAAGATACTTTAGCGATACGGATCTGACGTTCTGGCTACTTCTCGAATTCTCTCTTCATTGCTCGGTCGAGACGCTCACCGTGCAGCGGTTAGTTGACGTTACACGCAATGTATTAGAAAATTCACTCGCCGCTCAGCCGGTCGCGCAAAGTCGTAGCCAGGGCCTAAGGGCTACACGTATAATGTTCGCCGTTATCGCGGTAGATAAATGTGGATAAAGCATACACGTCACTGTCGCACTTACGCAATGGTTAGAATGTGACAGATGTTCTATCCATTTCTCTCCACATGATAAACACGACCACAACATGCCCGCTGTTGAGTTAAGGACGATTCCCACCGACCGGACGGCACGGCGACGGATTTTACAACCTTTAAACTAAATTAAACTGTCTACACAGTAATTAAAGCCTATATTACAAAGCCTATTGACAGCGAGCAGATTCCGCGTCACACTGTCAAGCGGGCTTGGTAATATAGACTTTAATTACTGTGTAGACAGTTTAATTTCGTTTAAAGATTGTAAAATCCGTTGCCGTGCCGTGCGGTCGGTGGAAATCGTCCCTAACATAGAAATTTAAAACACTATTGTACTTATAGACTTGCAGCGCATGTCGCATTATTAGAAATCCTATGTCAATCACGTGATTTATCGTGACCTATTCATGCATTTGGATCTTTCGAGGCCAGCCTAAAAAGAAATGAGTACCTAACCCGTTTCAAGACACTTTAATGACAATTCATAGAAAACTTGTCGAGACGGGCAATCTCAACATTCATTCTGAACATTCAAAAACATTCTGAAATAATTTCACCGAGTCATTACACCACTGCGACATAGGTAGAGTTGAAGACCCTTCCGCTAAGCCTGCGAAGGTCAGGCGAGACGTATCTATTTCTAGCTCTATTTACATGCACAATGTGCCTCTACGCATAGCTGAATAGTACACAATCGAGGTAAACAATGTCTCATTTATAGCACACTTTAATAACAGGCAAAAAATATTCGTGATTAGATGCGACAACCCTAGAAGGGAAATAGCGTAAGGTTACCTTGAAGGTTTTCTTTGTAAAATGAGATATTATAAATTCATCCTGACCCACTCATTGTGAAATAAAAGAAATAAATTGAAGTTGTTATCTAGCAGTGCAGAAATAGAACGTACTAAGTTGTGTAGGTACCTGTATGCATAGTAAGTGTAATATATAAATGAACATCGGCTATCTTCGTGTTTCTAAAACACACGAATAACAAATATACCATCAGAAGCGAGAACAAGTGTGATATCAATAGACATCCGAGGGTTATTAAATTGAATAGACATACGCTTTGCCTATTAGTGTCGTGTTTATCAATGTGGATAAAGCATCTGGCACTTTCTGACCAGTATGTAAGTGCGAGAGAGTACGGATGCTTTATTTATTCACGCGATATAGGCGACCACATTATTGGGACTGTAGACACGCACGACAAAACACGCAGAAGTATAAAATGGAACTAATTTCCTATATGGGTGATTCCACGAGCGTTTCAGTCCCTTGAACGCATTAAAGTCGAACTCTATGTAGCTTTGGATGCTATTTTCGGTTATTCTGTAGAAGTCAGGACAATTTATAAAATAACCGAAGATGGTATCCGAAGCTATAGAAATTTAGACTTTAATGCGATCAAGGGACAGACGGCGGTGACACTTATACACAGGAGGTGGCGCTGTCATGTATCTTTCATTCACCTATTCTAGTAAACTAATTTTCAAACCTTTACATATCACTTGTTCAGTGCCGTGTTTCTAAATTTCTCCATAAAACTGACGCCATATCGTGTTTCCGGCACTGAAGGAGCTAGTCAGATCCCAACCCGGACTCCATAAGTAAACCCGGTCGGTAATCATGACCTTTGCGAGCTAGTCGTCATAAACACTTCCTTA
The DNA here is from genome assembly GCA_963241965.1 of Tortrix viridana. Taxonomy (NCBI): domain Eukaryota; kingdom Metazoa; phylum Arthropoda; class Insecta; order Lepidoptera; family Tortricidae; genus Tortrix; species Tortrix viridana. The sequence goes on along the minus strand of OY725197.1, from coordinate 2,248,922 downwards.
AGACACGGCTTTTCTAGGTAACACAATTCCGTGAAGCGGACGCGTAAACATCACAATAAATTATGATTGAGCTTCATTTTGCTGTCGCTTGACCGGCCACTTATAATATGTTGATCCGTACATATCTTATGTGACAAGCATGCAAAGATTCTAAACTAAAAATAGCATTTTATTTTTAAACAAGACGGAGCGTATGATTTCTTAATGTCTCTAATGATTTCTCATTTGTCTCATGAGAGAACTCTTTTCAAAATAACCTGTGATTGTCTGATTTTTTGACTAAAATCTTCTTCCCTCTTCCGAAGGTTTACAGTCCGCTCCGAATCCAAAATGCCTATGTCGCCTGTTCAGTTCTCTAATGTTCCACCCCCTTCCCCTCAACCCAACATTCATACATCCCCCCTGATCTCCAAAATATGCAAAATGTCAGAATTTTCTGAATTTGTATCCATCCATTTCCTCTCATCACGATTCAAGCTCAAGCGTTTAATTTTTGAACCTATATTTTTCATTACTATTATTGAGCAATATGTGACGTTCTCAATATAAAGGGACCTTACGGAGGAAGGCAGTTACGCTCATCTTACTCTTGTAACTATACGAATACTATGGTAACAGTTCTAAAAACGGCATAACCGCCTGCCTCCATAAGGTCCCTTTATATTGAGAACGTCACATATATATTTAATATTTAAAACTAGATTTAGCGTGAGCCACGCCGGTGTAAAGGTCCAGAGGTTGGCATCGCACGCGCCGGTATGTAGGTTAGTTGGTCAGCGGGCCGCGGGGTCCGGATAGGCCTTCAGTTTCGTTGGGTTCCGTTAATGCGATAGTTACACTATTGTATCGAGATCACTAATATTTATGATGCAATATGTATTTGTGATGCTTGGATTTCAGTTTTTACTTGTGGAACCACGTGAATTTCTCTGTCAGATTTTTGTTGTATTTTTTATTTCATTACAAAATCAAATTCTGGACATCAGGTCCTATTGATCGGGTGTCCAATAGACTTCCATAGGACATTACTGACCTCAAACTTTTTTTTTTACATTAAAGTAAAACGTAATGAGGACAATTTTAGGGAAATAAAACTTAAAAATAGATGTCAAATATATATGACAAGCCAGATAAGCATCTTTTAATGACTAACTAGAATATGAATATGAATAATTTAGCATGAAACAGCATTTTCAAACGAGAATAGCGAGAAAGAAGCGACTCAGCAAATTATATTCATACCATTTGCTATTGAAAGGGAACGTGAGGTTAATGAAAATGGCTTGGGGTCCCGTTAGCCTCGCTCGCGTGCGGCCTTAGTCCATCCCACATATCTTTCAGGGCGATTACAATTTATAATAACAGGTTCTATGCGAAGGGAATACAATACAAATTAGCAATCAAGTACATCCTCGTGACATACTTAATAATAAATCGATGGGTGAAAGAGTCGTTGGTAATGAGCCGGTTTCCAATGTCGCGGTCGAAGAGAACAACACTATAATCAGAGAGAGAAGTCATCGTGTTTCTAACGACGGTATAATACAGGAAACAAGTCAAGCGGATCGTCTTTTTGCTAAACTTTGTTTTAAGCGAAGATAGAAAAGTGCAAAAACTTTAAAATAATAAAATTAAAACGTGATTTTGTACGCCTATTTCGAGCGAATTGCGACATTCTAAATTATCCGTTTCACTTTTGCCAGAGCACTTTCACTGCTAACGGTACGGCTCTCCGTCGAGCAACGCAAATCCGCCTTTAAATCATGGAACACAACCATGAAATTGCAACGGTATCGTGCTTCAATCTTCCGAGTGAACGAAGCCCAGAATTCGAGATTGAGCACTAAGGGAAAAGAGATCGTTCCCAAAAAGGAATAAAGATCAAATCGATGGTTATTCATGTCTGTGAGCGAGCGGTGCCGAAGATTTACGAAGGCAAGCCGAGCAGCAGCCAAGCGTTCGGGTAGTGGCTCTCTAGTGCGCGTGAGTTTGAAAGTCGAATGCGCCCCACCACGTAGTCTTCGGTACCGTAACCGCTTGTGTCATCCGTTACAGAGCGGTGAAACTCTTGTTACGTTGGTTGGACCGCTATATTATGCCTACGAAACGCTGCGAAGCCGGTGCGTTCCATTTAAATTCGCGATATTGCCTTAGGAATGAGGACAGAGTCGCGGAACTTGAATTTTTTACGATCGGACGAGTAGTGTCGATGGGGATTAGTTGACCTTAGAGTAGAAATAGCTGAAGGCGCTAACAATTAGCAAATAGACGCGAATGATGCAACGGCGCCTGCATAGAAAATAAACAAATGTAATTAGGGTATTGAATAACAATAAGATGCAGGCGGAAATTGCGGCGATCTTGGTGATATAAATAGCGTCGACCTTTAGAGATGTTTTCTATATAACGATTAGCACTGAGCGCATACACACCTATGTCTGCGAAACTAGAACGAGCTTAGATATGAAATGATAAGACAGATAATTCAGTTTGAAAACAGATTTCAAATAAAATCAATAACTTTTCTCAGAAATTAGACCGTAAGTAAGAAGTTGAACTTTAACGATATAATAAAACAAATGATTAAGCGAAATAGGCATTACTTTATTATTATCGCAATGAATACGATGTCTTAATGCCATGCTGGAACACAACACCAGAACGGTATAAATCAAGCGTTTCGCTTTACAAAAGCAATGTTTCACTACTGGTATTCCGTATTGAAAAATTCTAACGCCGCGAGGAAAAATTTAATAGCGTAAGCGAACAAAAGAGACAAATCGATTACGACTCTTCGGCGCGTAGAAACCATCGTTAGAAAAATTGAGGTCAGAGAAACAGCATGTTGCGAATATTATAACCTTTAATTATTCATACGTATGTATTGCAATATCCGACAGTCAAATTGGCTGTCATCAAAATGTTTAGTGCTATAAAACTCTACAGCATTGCCAATTAGTGACAGGGGGTTGGAGCGACCGCAAAGAGATTTCTGGAAGTTTTTTCTCACGTAACTCAATGAGGAAATATAACAACCGGTGTACAATTACGAACCAAAACAGGACGACCTGATACGGTTAAAGTTAATACCTATACTTGACCATTTCAAGGCGTTTAATCAACCTCTCAAAAAGGGCAAAGCCCTGCGGTAAATTGCAATGTCGAGCCTCGATCCAAGAGCATAAGAACATCCGCTCAACCCTGGCCGCAGTTGATCAAACCTGGACTTTAAACCGATAATTTTAAAGAGAAAAATTCAAGTTCTTCACATTCGCATGTCGGAGGAAAGTGGAGTCGCAATACGGGGAAACCCGAGCCGCGGCACGCGAGTCTAACGAAACAGGTTAACTGGTAACGTTATCCTTATCATTTAAACGCAGACGCGCTCAAGTGGGAGAGGGACGGAGGCAGAAGGTGTAGCGGAACTTATCTCTATTTATAATTGGACCGATGTGATACCCGGAGTTCATAATAACAGGACCGCTATGTGTCAACTGGGTTACTGTTTACCTTGATAACAGCGTTGAGTTGTAAAAGTTTGCAAATGGCGCTACATTGAGTAAAGTGACTCCTGACCTGAGAGGTTTGAGGTTAAGCTAATATACGGTGATCGTTAAATAGACAATAAACAATGCAAACATCTATAAAATGTCCACTGAAGGACAGAAGACGAGTGCCAAGTAGTAGGTAGTTAAGATACCTACTGAGTATTAATCCAAAGAACACTGCCACAGTAGAGCTTCGACCGCTTTTAACTGAGCCGGAACTAGAAACGGAACCTTAGCCCAGGCGGTAAGAGACGGAGGTAACGACGCAGCGAGACCAAAAAAAAGTAAGCTACAGTGAAAGTGCCAGTATCAAACCTCTCGACTGACAATCGAAATTTAAAATTGGAACACGACGACCTCATTCCACACGCGTCTTCGCAAGAGAGCGGGCGGGTGGCAATGCAAAAATAAATCATCAAAATTAGTTGTGTAACGAATATAACTATTTGTAAGCTACTGTATTAATAAAGCTTCTCGAAGCAACATCCTCAGGTGAAGTCTGAACGGACCCCATCAATGGACATTTTCTTTTTCAATAAAAAAGTTGTTCCGCTCTGTTAAATGCAATTATTCAGTAGGCTTTCACTTCCAAGGCGGTAAGTAAGCCAACATTGCAAATATAATAGACCTATATTTTGGATTAGTATATCGAATCGCAAAACGCGGGGAACGTGTCGATATTGAATAACAAGCGAGCTGTACGAGTCATTTAGGTACATAAAGACGGAATCGGAAATTGAGATAACTTTATGATACGACAGGATTTGCATATTGCACATGTTACGCGGCGTCAGGTATAAGATGATATGTCTTACATAACCAATTGTGACGTTCTCAATATAAAGGGGCCTTATGGAGGCAGGCGGTTATGCCGTTTTTAGAACTGTTACCATAGTATTCGTATAGTTACACTTACAATAATAAGAAGAGCGTAAATGCCTTCCTCCATAAGGTCCCTTTATATTGAGAACCTCGCAATTATAGCTACTTACACGAGTTACTAGCGCATATGTACCGATGCGAACCTGATAGTTTAGACACAGTAATAAATATAGCTGTAAAGAAACTACGAACAAACGTTCGAAACGTCGCACTCACACAGACACACATCTCAACGAGACCCCTAATGCGTGGGCTACACGGTTTAAAACATGTTTCAATTTCAATTTCGTTTGACCTTAAACGCCCTTGGCAGATATGAAACAAATGGGCTTGTTTGAAACCGTGTAGCATCTCGCTTCTACTAAGTTCACTTGGTTTATGATCATGGTTTCAAACCGTGTAGCGCGCGCATAAGCGGACATGGCAGTGCTGGCAGTGGCGGGTGTCGCGTGGAGACGAATAGTTTCGCTTTGTATTTTATTCTTCTCCACGAAACAGTGACATCACTGCCATGTCCGCTTAGGGGTCTCATTGAGAGGTGCGCCTGTGTGAGTTCGACGTTTCGAACGTTTGTTCGTAGTTTCTTTGCTTTAGCTATATTTATACCGAAGTTTAGACATCGTCGCTTACAGCGTACGCCTCGCATGCATAATACAAGTTGTCCGTCTCGAGTGTTACTTAAAACAAACAGAGAAATAAGTGTATTCGATTCAATCCCTTATTTGAAAGTCCGAACATGCCAGAGTCCTTGAACTAATGTCTGCCAACGGATTGATGTGAACTGTATTTCATCTTCAAGTTTTCCGAGATCGCTACCGTTAGCAGACTGGACTTCGTCATCAGTAGTCACATCACATTATTTCTTACATTGCTGAAAGTGGGATCTTAGTATATTTGTGACGTTCTCAATATAAAGGGACCTTATGGAGGAAGACGGTTAGTTACGGTCTTCTTATTCTTGTAACTACACGAATACTATGGTAACAGTTCTAAAAACGGCGTAACCGCCTGCCTCCATAAGGTCCCTTTATATTGAGAACGTCACATTTGTGTTGAGATATCGAGGAATAAGGTATAGAATATTTAATTCCAACAACAGCAGAACGAAAGGCGTTCATTGCGAAACTGAATCCATTTACTCCGCTTTCACTGCCATAATGCCGGTTGTGGGAATACCTTCTATTTGATATTCGGCTATTTCACAATATTGTGCAATATTAATAACGTTTTTAGCATAAATAATATTATTACAATAACACTTTCACTGTTAATTAAAAATAACAGAGTTTTATGACATAGAATGAAACAATCTTGATCCGTTCTCAAAGCAAGCACAATAACTTGATAATAACAAACCCAAAATAGAATGAGCAAAAACGAATCTTACAAGGTTAATAAAATTAAAATACCCTCACAATGATCAATTACGCGGAGATATCGCTGCATTAGACGTGGGATCTAATGCAATGTAAAAAGAATACCGTCTTTAACCGAATAAAGCTTCTTTTTGTAATGCCTTGACCTTTGTTATTTCTTTAGTCGACTAAGCCTCAGCAAATTCAAAGAATTCTTCTAACATCCATTAAGAAACATTACCTCACTTAACAAACCATCGACAAACTCAACCAAATCCAACGTAACGGGAAATCAGAATCACAACCCGTTCTAGGGGCCAGCATAATTTGCCAAACTCGGTCACGCAATACGTCTTCCTCTAACGAGCCCGCGACGAATGAGAGGCACTGAGCGAAGCGAGAAAAATCAGGCTAGACTGCTTTATATACGTTGCCATATGCAAAAAGTCGCTATGTTCTAGTTAACCTCGGTGATATTTACACTGGCGATAATAAAATAATTCAATGTGAGCTGTTTTATAGCATTTCCTTTGCACCTTGGAAACAATTGCAATGACATATGGATAAATAAAACTAAATGAGTTATTATCTTGCAACATTAACATCACCTGTTATGCGGGGTCAGTAAATATATCTCACATATATGGATAACAATATGTATAATTGCTAAATCATTTGAAAGTGACGAAGCACACTTTGTGTTGTGCGTTTATGAATAAAGCCTGGGCCACACCGGATGCGTGGCGTAGACGTGCGCGTGCGCGTTCGCGTTCCACTGCGTTGTATAGTGTGAAACCTCATATGAGGACGCAGCTATACAACTAACGTAATGACAGGCGTACGAGTATTTCGGCCGGCTTCGGTCTAAATGCTAAGCTGTCGTATCTTCTCCCTGATTCTGGTTTTCTCCTATTCTCAACAATGTTGTGAAACTCAATGTTGTATAATCTTAATGTGTGTGATTGACTCCTAACATTTTGCAATGTTTTTATCAATATTGTTACTTATTATTTGTTAGCCTTTGTGTCACGCAACTGAGCAATCAATTTTATCGAAAAAACTACCTCCTTATCATTAGAGGCATTGTATTTTAAATTGTATCAGCTTTTAAACGGGCTCAAAATAACAGTCTTACTGCCGCACTCAGAGACGTCAATTAATTTTTAAGTTTCATTAAAGTTGCTACGTCTTATTCTATTGCAATAGCAAAAAAAGGTAAACCTTCTTTAATGAAACTTAAAACTTAATTGATTTCTCTGAGTGCGGCAGTAAATCAGAGCCTTTAAAGTAACTAACAAATTCAATAGGTTGTAAAATGCACCTTACTGACTTGCTCTGTAAGGCGCATTTTGTTTTTTCTTGAATTTGTTACGCGGTATTGCAGTATCACCGACGATTTGGTCCGATTCTGTCTAAAAATTCAAACGCGTGGAAAATAATTCTCTAACAGCAACCAAGGAGGTTACAGGATTTTATTGTTTTCTACATCAATCAGTTTTTTTTTTTAACAATAAGTAGTAAAAGAAGTCAGGAGATAGGAAGTAGCGAGGTCCAAAATTAACCACATATAATTTAAGAACATAGGTTTTTTTTATCACATAGACATTTTCATTTTATTAGTTCCTCTGATGGAAAAGAGACGCGCCTTCTTCGAGCCACTGAAATACAAACAGAATCCCACACGTCAGATCCCACGAAAGAAATGCCCACTTGACTCTATACTTCCGTCCATTTCACCGCCCGACTCCCAGATAAGAACGTTTCAAATGTGCCACCAAAACCGGCGCACGAGTCGAATATTCAAAATGGCCGCATCTGGGTCACGGCAAGTAGCGCTGCGCCTGCTCTTACGAATTTTTAACCCGAAACCGCTTCAAGTTTGCATTGCGTCGCGCGACAACCATTTTTGTTTGTTCACAGTTGTTCCGGGCAAGGTTGCTCTTGGATAGGTGTGCAATTTGAAGTTATAACTTGAAAGTTCCGGATCAAAAAATAAACATGAAGACAATAGGTATTTTAACTGTGCAAAGACAAGAAGGAATGGGTGAATTTTAGGGCGATATTGACGAAATCAATGACACGTACCAGCAACTCCTGATGTAAACAGAAGCAGAACCGGGGATGTAGTTTCTATCAGGATCAGAAGTTGCTGGTAGGTGTCATTGATTTCGTCAATATATTTGGTGACACTAATGACGGCGGTTGAAACGCCCTGAAATTCACCCGAATAAGGAATAAAATTTGGATGACTATCCTCAAGTCGTACTAACAGTACATCAAACAAGATGACATTCCATAATGTTGTTGAGTGGAGTAGTAGTGTACATAGGAAGAAAATCTCAGAAGAAACGCAGAGTTTAAAAACACAGGTAACAAATGTTGACCATTACAGAAGCTAAAATAAATCGTTTCTGAAATAGAATTACATACTAATAATAATAATGAGGAATTTCGACAAGTTCCAAAAGATTCGTACGTCACTGTGCCGTCTGAAAATTCTAAAACGATTATTGGTGTGAACTTTTTCCGGGGCGCCTACGCAAACGTGGTCTCTTTCTGTCCCGCGGCGAGCTAATAATAGCGTCCCGCTCTGTTTTGATGCGTGCGCGCAAGGTGACATGGCTATAAAGGAGATTTACACCGGGTCAGCGAGGACTGTTTTCATGTGATGAGTTGCTCTAGTATTTGCTAGTCGATTTAGATGCCGTTCGCGATCAGGGTTTCAATTATTTATTTTTTTGGTACTGGATCTGACTGGTTACAAATTGTAAGTATGTATGACCATGATACACTCTAGATCAAATCAAAAAGGGTCACTAGTTATCAACACCGTGACCATGTCAATTGCTCTACAGTGTAATATATCAGTATAACAAATTCCTTAAATATTGATGTCCAATTAAACAAGCCATTTACCTTTAAGCGTAACTTGTAGTTTTTGGTGGGAACCTGTTATAAATAAATCACCAAAAATCACCATCAATAAATAAATCATCATTTATGATCATGCACGCTAACCCAGACACGTAACTCTTCAACTGTTTTTGTAATAAATTTAACCTTCTACATTATTTAGCAATGATCTGTAAGACATGCAGTTGGGTCATACACAGTCACAGAAACAAAAGTCTCTCCTGTTCCAGAAAGTTAAGGAGTTTTAAACCAATTTTTTCTGGTTAGGATATATCCGCGTAATGGGAGTCTGGTGTAGTTTTGGCCTGTATCGAAATTATATGAGTTAAAAACTCCCACGTCATTAACTTTTAGGAACAGAAGGGACAATGCTGAACCTAACTCTATGTATGACCCAGTTATACACAAAACTAAGACGCAACGCAACGTAACGCATCCCTCGTAATTTCCGATTACCGCCGAATATGTGACGGGTAAGACCATCACACCAGCAGCGACACGACAGAGTGTCCAAATTTCATACAATATCTAGATAGTGGCACTGAAAGTTTGAAATGATCCATCTCCCCGGTAAGTCTCGTTGATACTCACATTAATTACGCCTAACCGGCTCCGCGAAGGTATAATGTGTGCAAAACGCTAATTTGTATGGAAATGGCAACTTTGTAGAGCGATTTCGCGTTCCGTTACACGCTGATAATTTGGCGAAAATTTTCAGAATTTTAATTTGGTTTTTATTTGAATTTGGTTTTAATTTGTTATGCAAGTAATGGGGTTATTATATTAAGTACTTGAAACGAATATCTGTATTAAGTAATTTATTGTTAATTGTAACTGTATTTGGTCGTTTTCTGAATGTGTATGACGTCCAGTGGACGTTATAGATGAGTTTACTTTATGAAATATGTGACGTTCTCAATATAAAGGGACTTTATGGAGGCAGGCGGTTACGCCGTTTTTAGAACTGTTACCATAGTATTCGTATAGTTACAAGAATAAGAGGAGCGTAACTGCCTTCCTCCATAAGGTCCCTTTATATTGAGAACGTCACATATGTATAGCTAAAAGAACACTACATTTTTTCAAGCCTACAATGGGCTTTCTCGGTCCTTAGCAATAACACCGGAAGCGGATAAAATAATCATACAATCGCACATTTGAAAGTAAAACGCAATAACTTTATCAGACCATTCAACATTGAAACCTAAAGTAAAATGCAATGTCAAAGTTCGAAATAAATTTAACTTAAATTGACACCTTGTTCTTTTTTCTTTTCTGTAATAATGTAATTAGTAAAGTGACAGTACCTACTTGTAGAGTCTCGTTTGTCAGTTTTGAACGGTTCTCTGAATGGATTACATTACAAAGGAAATCATCAAGAATGTCAATAAAGGCATTTCATTACAAACGACTAGCTTTTCTCCGCGACTCTGTCTGTCGTCTATTTTTTCCGTCAGTTTTTTTTACGCCCAAAATGTATCCTTTGTGGTCATGGACTAAACTATCAATAACAAACCTAATAAACTTTCACATTTGTATTTATTACTATTAACATGATTAGGGAGTATATATAGAAAAATACTATAGTTATGAATGTGTTTAATATCCAATAGATTAGTCGACCAAGTCAGTTCAACGGACTTACACGAAACAAACAATTATAGCAAAAAGAAACAAACCGTTTTCAATCCAGTTCCAGTTACATTCGAGACTAAATTTGATCATTAAAACAATTCGGGTTTACAACATATTAGCTATGTTACAAGAATTATTGTCACAGGAAATTATACCTTATTACACTATTATAAGATAGTCTTTTGATTTAAGTATTATTATGACACATCGGTCATTGAACGCCTGTTTATAACATTTTCGAGCATAATGAATACGATATTAGTTTGCAATGCAAAAAACTGGACTCAAATAGCGATAGGTGTTTATTAACTGTCCTTCAACACCTGTTAAGGACTTCTATAATATTAATTTTACAAGATATTCAAACAACCAAGCCAAAGCAGGCCAAGCATCAGAACAAAAGGGCTGATTCCCATCTTCTACCCTGACTACCCAAGATTTCCAGAAGTAATATAGGGACAGGGTGGAAGATAGAAACCACCGGAACAAAGGGCTTCGGGGATACTTTTTCAATGCACACGACCAAGATAATAATATTATGGAACACGGGAACACCCTGCCGGCTTTTTGACCTGGTGTCCATCAAAAGTAGGCTTCCCAGAGGCACTCTGCCTCTGGGTAAGCCGACCACCGTCGCCCGGATTCTGGTCTCAACTAGGGTCAAGAGCAAATCCATATAATATTTAAAAAAAAAACAATAATCGTAAAATAAACACATAACCTCGATCAGTTGCCAAAGATGTAAATGTTAAAAAGGTTTTAAATAAAATTATCAGCACTTTAGCACGAAGCAGTAAATTTATATTAATGATTCCGTATTGTCGGCACATAAAAGGTGAATTAAATATTGAGGCCGGCGATTTTGGTAGTAATATGTAAATCTGTTAATTGAATATCAAGGGACAATCACACCCATATTGAGCTAGTCCTAAACTAACTAGGCTGGTACTATTGGTTCTAGACAACGATAAACATAATTATAGTAGAACCACAAATATAAATTACATGGACAATTACTTTTGGCATAGAAAAAAATAATATAACCTCTACTAAACGAAGCAAATAATAATGAATATTAAACATTTACTCGGTAACTATTTAATATTCACCGCTTCCTAAGTTACTTGATTCGTTTAGTGGACGTTATAAAAAAAATATGTTTATTTCATGTAACACAATTTGACACATATTTTGCTAGTGAGAAAACTTAATCTAATGTGTTAGTTGTATTAATCTAAAATATTATAACACTGTTAGGGGAATGCAGTCTCCCGCAGTGATTTAAACATGGACAGTCCACTCTGCCAGCTATAATGCGCAGGATGGTATTGGGGATGTCCCCAACTATCTGTACTACACCTTTATTCATCACCTATCCACCAGCGGCAATACCAGGTCTAGGCCAGATATTGCACCGGTTGGCAGCTGCCTTGATCTCCATGCATTGTTTTGAGGAAATAACTTTGACCTAGAGATTTACATGAGCAAGTTTTTGTCGCTCGTAATAAACCTTCAGCGGTTACAGATGTTTTCAGGACCTTGACAGCCGACTCGTAACGTAACCCACCCGCGACATCGTTTATCGCTGCTCCATCGGAAACTGTCGAATTTTCCGGGACAAAATGTATTCTATGTCCTTCCCAAACACTAAAACTATCTCCTTACCAAATCTCATCGAAATCGGTTCAGCGGTTTTAGCAGTGAAAGCGTAACAAACTCACTTTCACATTTATAACATGTGACGTTCTCAATATAAAGGGACCTTATGGAGGCAAGCAGTTAGGCCGTTTTTAGAACTGTTACCATAGTATTCGTATAGTTACAAGAATAAGAAGAGCGTAACTGCCTTCCTCCATAAGGTCCCTTTATATTGAGAACGTCACATTAGAAGTAAGGAAATACTAAAGGACTAGATTTTACCCGCAACTTCGTTAGCGTAGACATCGTTAATCAGTTTTCTGTTGAAGCTATCAAATCCTCCGCAATAGCAGAGCTTATCTTTAAACCAAATTTCATCAAAATCGGTTTAGTCGGGAAGGCGAACATACAAACAGACACTATTATTACGTGTGCACGAAGAAATATTAGTCAATTTGTTTTCATGTCATTAGAAACGCGAATATTTTACAGTTTTACCTAAAATATAATAAAATACCGGTAGACGGAAATATCACAAATATTACCCGTTTAGAGCCCAAAGTCCTATATATACAGGATGTTTTTTATTCGTCTTGAACATTTTGGGGGTTAAATCAGTAAGTCATACTGATCAACTTTCACTATGGGACCAACCCCGAAATCGCGAAAAAAAAATTGACCATCCCAACATTTTGGCTAGTCAGCTGACGATGTTTTGTATGGGAGGGTCAAATTTTTTTTCGCGATTTCGGGGTTGGTCCCATAGTGAAAGTTGATCAGTATTGACTTACTGATTTAACCCCCAAAATGTTCAAGACGATTAAAAAAACACCCTGTATATAAGTGTATATATATAAGCGAGACTCATGACTGGACAAGGCCACTTGCAATTAAAAATAAAAGGGGTATAGTATAAATCGCACCTTCAGAATGAAAGTGACCTAATTCCAAAATGTTTAGATTTTGAATTAGGTATCTATAACAGTAATTTTATGACTCGAAATAGTACTTAACATTACTTAACATATTGTATTAGGTCACTTTCATTCTAAATGAGCGAAATGTGTGTAAATCATAAATGAAACGTGTCTCTTTGTTTGTCTACGCCTCATCCTTTAAAATACTTCGTAACGGATTTTAATGCAGTTTTCACTTAAACCTTTATGGATAAAGTGAAGGTTTTATTTGCGTGGGCGAAACCGTTAACGGGACAGCAAGTTATAAATAAATAAACTGGTTATTCATTTTTAAACGTATATGGGGTAAACAAGCACAGTAAGTCAGTAGTCAACAAGTAACTTATTTGACAAGGTTTTACGCCATGGGGATCTGAAGATGCTACGTCGTGACACGCTATCATGAAATCAATAGAAAAATTGATAACTCAGTCATAAATCATTGAGAGCCGCGCTATAATAATATTACACACGTACAGCGTGATCCATATGTACGAAAAAAAACATTAATTTTTAAAACGGCGACATCTGTGGAATTCTTGACAAACTATTTCCTATCATAAAAAGTCAATCCCAACTTAACCCTCGATAAATCTCATTGACAACTCTCCGTCTGGGAATTTCAGTTTTTTTATACAGGCGTCCGACAGTGTTGTAAACAATATTTTATAACTATGTATTCGGAGATAGTACCAGAATTAGCCCGACCGCCGCGTCATGTAGGTCACGGTCCGAGTGCAAGTGACGCAAAATACGGCGCCCGCGCCGCTAGAGAGAGACGAAAGTTTTTGCAAGCCTAAAATTCATGGCAATTGTATAGAGATTCTTTGTAAAAAAACGAGTCAGCTTTTGGCGTTAATCCAAAGTAAATATCGAGAAGTCATTGAATTTTACTTTAGATTTTTGAATGGCGACATTGCTCCATCAAAAACCACAATTGTCAACTAAATTTAAGCAGTCGAGTTTCTTATTAAAATAGTCTTCTCTTGGCGCTGAAAGAGTTAGTTTTTAACAGTCAGATATTTTTATCTGGACATTGGAAACATCGGCCCTCAGATATATAAAACTGCAATGCAGTGTTTTAATTTTACAATAAAAATTTTCATTATCCACACATTCATTCCATGCCCAAAATTGTATATAACCTGTTAAAAAATTTAAACGATAGCACTAAAACCATTTACCGCAGCACCACCGGCAAAAGAAGTTTAACTCTAAAATAGACTCTACCGAACAACACCACAAGAACCCACTCTAGAAGATTCTATCTCTAATAGCGATTATATCTAATTACAGACACTTGAGTGATTCATCTGCACTAATACATAACAATGCAAAAAATCAGACCAAAAAGACGCTTGAGCCGTGCGAGTAAAGTGTCAAGTTGTGTGCTCGCGCTATCGCCAAGCATATATTGTTAACTTTCTATTAGCAGGACGGTTTCATTCACACCGCATAACAGCTGGGATGGTTGTAAAAAGTTGTGCATGTCTTTCGCTACGGTGCATTGAGGCCATTGAGGACATACAGTACAAACATGTGTAGTCAGGTGCGATGCGGTACAAATCAGTTAATCAACGGTCTCAATCATTGATCTGTAGACCACCGGATGCACGAAAAATTTAAGTTGGAGGATACCTTACCACTGTCTCCTTCTCTCGACTGTGTAGTAACGGAAGAGAGTGAGGGATAAAGCTTTCTATTTCGATGAAATGGAGAAGTAAGCCTGGAGGACAGTAGAGGTGAATAGCATTGGATCAAGAGCCCTATATCTAGCTGTGGGTGCCGTCTTCAACTAAATATAGAATTGGTGTCAGTTATAAGTTTATTTGCTTCCGAAATTAAACAACAAGTTGAGGGAATGAGAAGTGAATTATTGGGGTGAAAGGAGTATAACCATCATAACCACTGTAATTTAATATTTTAGTTCTCATTTACTTGCTGCAAAGCCGTCGTTAATTTTGTCCTACCTTAAAAGGCGTGATTATTTTGCCCTTAATGTCAACTGTAATCTTAATAGCCTTTATATCATTTAGCCATTGACTTTCAATATCATTTCAGCGTGATGGCGGAGCAAAAGTGTAAAAGAAAATGAAAGTAAAAGCGGGAGGCATTCAACATTCAAGAATAGCTTGACCCTAATGACATTTACCTGTGCTACTGAATTTTGCTGCATTCTTCTTTTAAAAGTGAAAAACTTCACCGTTACACAAAATCTTAATGATACAACAAACACCAACCAAAGTAATATACCCTTTATTCTTCAGTATTCAATTGATAATATGAATCGTGATCGTGTGGGTATGCAGCTTTAAACCATCCTCGGGAATTGCTATAACATGATGGTGAAAATCCATTCAGTGGTTTATGAGATTAGCGCCAAAATACCTACAGATAGACGCGCTTCATATGTGATGAAACTGATGATATGTACTACACATCTATTGTTTATGTTCAGAAGTATATGTATAAAACTTCAACCTATTTCAAACAATTTAAGTTTAATATTTATCATCATCAAAACATTTCTCTAAGAATTTTAAAACGTTAAAAGTAGCTCAAATCTGAACTCTTTTATGTCGTTACAGTTATATACAAAAATATCACCCCTCTATTTATACTAGTAAAATTTCAGAGCGGACAGTTAAATCCACAGCCGGCAGTAAACACATTATCGATCGTACGTCACGCTGTATTGATAAATGTTAAGAGTTAAATTGTTTTGTTGTTGTTTTGTTGTACCGACAAATGTATGTCGTGTCACGGGTAGGTTAAGTACACACGGCTAAGAAGGTAATACCAAACCGTTAAAAGAAGTATATTAACCCTACATCGTACAGTCATCCTTGTGGTTGTAAGTATCAGAGAACTTATTAACCCTATTAATCTCCCAAGCAGTAGTTGTTAAGACAGTCGGTGAGATGAAACAAAACTGAATTTATAAAACTATATTTTATAGCATGAAGAAAACAAGCACACATGCCACAAGGTAAATGGGCTCTGAGGCCTCTGAGAATCTCGATTAAGAGAATGCTAGTAATTTCACTGGAATGCATCTTATTCTGTAAACCACGGCATACACTTCGTTCATCTTATTTTCCCTAGTAGCAACATTGTTCTTTAATATGTTATGTTACTTCAATGTTGCCATCCTTGTGCAATCAATCCGACCAATAACGTATTCGCACGGTTCTGCTTATTGATAAACCGAGCAGATACCGCATGACTCATGGTTGTATGTTGTCGAAACGATGCCGCATTTGGGCGGCAAGAAACAGCAACCAGACATAATAAACCTTAAAGTAATGAAATGTTTTGCAAAGTGAAATTTAACGATTAGAAATAAAAACGAAAAATTTTAATTTACTTTTTTATAGTACAAAATAGTGTTTTAACTAATTTAAGTCCATCAAATTATATTTGCTGCCTTCTGAGACTGATAAAATTTTATATTGTTATGCTTTGGTCTGTTTACGTGAAGATATATTCCCCAATTCCCCAGATGTGCAAGAATCGGGGTAGATATGTATTTCACATTAACGAAGTTAGTCGTCGTCGAAGTAACAATTTTAAATCTGTTGTTTTAGCTCCGAAAAATATCCAAGAGACTAAACCGTCGTCACTAACAAATCTCATAAGACATTAATCCATCCTTGAAGTAATCTAGTTCAATACTCACGATATCATGCCCCTGACTTCCGCTCCTGACGACCTCGGGAGCCATGTATTCGATGGTGCCGCAGAAGCTGTACGCCCTGCTCTCCCCGCCGCAGAACTCCTTGGAGAGACCAAAGTCTGTCAGCACGATGTGCCCTTCGGCGTCCAGGAGGATGTTCTCGAGCTTGATGTCGCGGTAGATGATGCCGAGCTGGGGAAAGATGGAAATGTTATTAATGATGATGTCATTTTGTTTCTGGACTACGGTGAGGCAAAAAAGAGGGTCAGTTTTAATTTTTAAAAAGAACAACGCTACAAGGACATTTCATTTATAAAATGGAGACTAAACAATGATGATTTCAGGTGTGTTTGCCAGTGGCTTGTGTAGCGTATCGCATTTTTGTTCAATAAGTACCCAAGAACTATTTTGGTACATATAAAAAAAAATTGAGCAGATTGTTATATGTGACACGACACGACATATAATAACAAAACCTTTAGACAAGGTATATTTAAAGAAATAGGTATTTAATTGAGAAATTAAGAGGTTGAATTCTACATACCTACCTATTTTGTATTTTTTTTTATTGGAACGAAAACATATGCACAAATAACACTGAGTATGTTGAAATCAACAATTCCAAAGTGAATAACAAATGGAAATCTCAAGTTTCCTTGAAATACCAGAATGCTGCCAAATGAGATGACTAAAATTTGAATACGGTGAATTTAAACGAAACTTTTCCTTTTTAATTGCGCTTGCAAATGACCATGTCAACGTGCTAATTAATGCAATTAAATTCAGACACTTCGTCATTTCTGTTCCGTTGTTCATAATTCCGAACACTTGTAATTTACTTTCAACATCTGCAGTTAAAGCTTTGAAGTTTTCAGATTTTTAGCATCTTAATGAATTTTAGCAGTCTATGTCGTACAAAAAGAGGACACATCACAATATGAAGCAACGCAAGCAAAGTCGCCAATTTTTTTGCAAGGCTCGCTCGGAATGAGTTATAAATTTTCCACTTGATGTTCAAAAGCTTGGCAAGTTGTCAGCGTCAAGATATTAGTCGTTTTCTGCTTTATAATGTGAATACAAACGTAATACTCAAGTTAAGCCAATTATACAAATTGCTAGAATCTAGAATATTACTTGAGAAATAAGCACTCACTATCAAAATGACAAATAGGTACCATATTTACGGCAGTGCTCGTCTAGCACTGCTAGGAATCTACCGCGATCGAGACACATAAAACGTTTCCGTTATTAACTGACGGATACCGCAGACTGAATGCTTGAAGGCTAAATCATGAAATATGGAATACTGTAGTAGGTAAAAGAAAATATTTCTCGAAAATCATGTCCTAACTTGACAAAGTAAAATGAGACGCTAGCCTCTAGGTCTGTGAAAGATACGAGTAATTTGACAATGAACTGTCAAAGTCAACAGTACTCAAATTAGTACAGCATTCTTTAGTCACTTGTTACGCTAGTAATATTTCTGAGCATTGTAAAAATAACGTACAACGTAACGGAGCAAAATAGTTGTAGCAGATACAGAAATGTTTTGAAAAAATTGTTGAGCATTTAAAAGAAACCTGCGGTGAAAAGAAAGGAGACAATCCTTAACTTAGTTGGAGATACTGCGAAGCCAATCAAACCCATTTCTTTATACCTTATGTAACTGCTCAAGAGCCAGGATGATCTCGGCTATGTACAGTCTGACTTCGCTTTCGTAGAAATGCTCCCTTTGGTAAAGATGTGTGAACAGTTCCCCACCGGCCACATAGTCTGGAAAAAAAGGACTCCCATCAGAAAATAATTTAACGATATAGAGCGTGAAGTGGATAAGGAAAACTATACTTTATCTTTAAAATCAAACAATAATAAGGCTGATTTAATTAGTAATAAAAAATGCATAATTTAACAAATAAACGTACAGCAAACAAAGGGCTAATCATTCTTTAAATGGAACAACGTGAATTGATATAAAAACAGTTATGAATGCCAATTTTGTAGTGCTATTCAAAGAATCAGCAAATCCGCAAAAAAATTTGTTAGACGAAACATTTGATGCAGCGTCTGAATTATTAATCGTGTTGAGTATTAGCAGAGTTGAAGTCGTGGTTTCGGAAAGCAGAATCTAATACCACACTACAGAATTCTCTAGAGTAAATGAAGTTTTAGGTCAATAAAATGTATTCAGTTTTACAACTTTTTTTTAACTAGACTATGCGCAAATAGCAGATTTCCAATCGATTTAGACAATAGTCCGCACGCATCCATTAGGATTTCCGTTTTCATAACAAAAAAAAGTGCACAAAGCGAAGGCTGCACTTATCGCGGATCGACACGAAATTGTACGAAATATGCATTAATGTTATTGATCTTGAAACAGATTCGACGTATAATTTAGGCGTGTCTGGGTCAGAACATCGTGGCCTAAATGCACTAATGCGTTTATATGATAGTAAAGTAGATGAGGACAAGCTTTTTTGGTTGTCCTAGATAGCCAGCATTATTGCAGCGGGAGTAGTGGGAGGTAATGGGTGTGAAGTAGTTGTGGCATTGGAAAACTTGAGAAACTTTAAATGGCGTAAAATGTACATATGTTAATAAAAAAGATCGTAATGAAAACGAAGGCTATTTGAACAGAAATAATATTCTATACTGACATAGAGGTTTTACATTTAAGGAAGGCCTATCCAGCAGTGGTCTTTTAACTGATATGGCAATATAATGGAGATTTTTGCATTTATAATATTAATTATTGTAATATTATCTAAAAATATTTTACCTATGCCACGATCACATCACTGCAAATGGCACGTGTACAGAAATGTTTAGAAGTTAACGTATAATCTTTAGAGATATCTTGACAAAAATAACTTCGTATGCAAATTATAAATGTGTAGAAGTATTAATGACTAGCTTTCCGCCCGCGACTTCGTCTGCGGAGAGTCAGTACTTTCAGTTAAAATATACCCTGAAACCATTCTAAATGTTGAAAGATTTTTTGAAATCGGATATGTAGTTCCGGAGATTACCTCTTACATCTCTTTATAATATTTAAAAATTATGTTTTGAATATCTTATTAAAACACATTTCTGTTTAACTAACACGTGAGTGGATTGTTTTGTTATTCGGTTAATCCCTTTGGTAATTGACTAGAAAGAAGCGTTGTAGCAAAAAACTAAAATCCACAAATGTGACGTTCTCATTATAAAGGGACCTTATGGAGGCATGCGGTTAGGCCGTTTTTAGAACTGTTACCATAGTATTCGTATAGTTACAAGAATAAGAAGAGCGTAACTGCCTTCCTCCATAAGGTCCTTTTATATAGAGAACGTCACAAAATGTGTTTGTCTTCAAATGTAGAAATTGACCGTGATTTTGATTATAATTTAAACCAACATTACAGCTCAATCGGTATGACCTCACGCTTGAATATGTATGTGTAAACATTTGAAAGGTACCTACTTTACTCCAGATAGACAAAGGCTATTTTTAACTTATATTAACCGAAGCGAAACAAGGGTGGGCCGCTAGTGTACGAAAATGACAATCACAGACAACTCCCACTGTGAACACATATGTCCGTCAATTCCTTGGAATCAGTTGGCTTTACCACTACACTCAAAGACGCATCCCTCGAGAGATCCGATTTTATAATACAATACGTAAGAGCCAATCGTTTCTCAAGGTGTGTTGTACAACTAATAATTCTGTGGCTCCAGTCCAAAAGGGTATAACTCGACTTAGCTCGCAATAAAATGGGCATAACTATACAGAATACGTATACCAGACTTACCAATTTTCACTTGAACCTCAGAAAACTTATGCCCTTTTACAATGGAGCCGCAGAATTTATAAACCGAACTTGTGACAAACGTGTCGTATACATAAGCAATGTTACCGTCCTCGGTTGAAGTTCAAGTTTACGCATAATCGATGTCATACATTAAATGCCTACCTATACAGGGTGTCCCAATATCAGTAACCCACGTTGACACGGAGGTAGACCAGCCTAAGACGGACCGAACCACTTTTGATTTTTTTTAACGCAGTGGAAATGCGTTACGCATTGTCCCCACACCGAACCAGCCTAACATGATCTCAGTAAAAATCGCATGGTTTTCAAGATTTGCCATTTTAAAGTTCTTTTCCAGTAAAAACTTTAAACTGGCATATCTCGAAAACCATGCGACTTTTACTGAGGTCACGTTAGGCTGGTTCTGTCCGTCTTAGGCTGGTCTACCTTCGGTGTCACTGTGGGTTACTGATATTGGGACACCCCGTATCCGTAGGCTGCTCTTTCACCAGAAGAAGAAGAAGAAGAAGAAGAAAATTTATTCACAACAACAACACACTAAAATAATAATTAAGAATAACACAAAAAGGAAACAGATAAAAGGCATAGTGGCTGATTGTTGCGAAACGGACCCAGCTCAGCATGTGCTGGCTGTGAAGCCAACGCTGGTCTTCCGCTGGGCCCGCTCGGTGAACACACGGAAGGTGACAACACAAACAGCGATGTGTTAAACTGCGTAGGTAGCTAAGTATGTGTTGATATCCACCAATTAGGGTCGTTTATTTTCATAGCATAGCCTAGATTAGCATTGGTGGAAACGGGGAAGCTAAGGTGCTACGAAAATAAACAATCCTAATTGGTGGATATCATACACATACTTAGCTACGCAGCTTAGCACATTGGTGGAAAAGCAGCCTTATGAGTAATGATAAAAATCAAGTGTAATTTAAATTAGCAGGTTGTAAAATTCTAGCTACAATAGACATTGTTTCGGTGTCGGTTTTTGTAGCCCATTCTCGTGCCAATCAGCATGAGTTTTACGTTCGTCACGCGCAATGTACGCATACAATATTTGATATCTCTAACGTCTTCCTGAATCGTGTAGTGCTGCCGCAAACATAACAGAGTTCTCTCGAAATCAACTAAACTACAATACAATTACAGAAAGCGATCTTCAAAAAAAAAAAAAAGGATTTAGGTAAAAAAGTGTCTCGTGCTATCCTTTTTTGCACAAGTCACCCTCGTTGATGCAAACCCACAACTTGCTCGCGACTTGTTTGCCGCTCGGTAATCTCTATTTATCTGTTCCGCAACGAAAGAGACGCACTGCGTTAGAGGGGAGACAATGCAACTTGTGCTAGCTGAACCGGTGCACTTGAAGCTTCGCGTCTAAAACGCGGAGTGGTGCGGGCCTGATTAAACAACGCAATTTAACTCTGTCCTGCTAAGGTAAAAGGCAGTATTTTACACAAAACTACTGTAGCAATTACAACCTTATTACCCAGTGATGAGGTTGCAATTATTACAGTAGCTTTGTGTAAAATACTGCCTTTTACCTTAGCAGGGCAGAACTACCAACCGATGCCAATTACGCATTATATACGAAGCATCCTTACTAATATGTGACGTTCTCAATATAAAGGGACCTTATGGAGAAAGGCAGTTACGCTCTTCCTATTCTTGTAACTATACGAATACTATGGTAACAGTTCTGAAAACGGCGTAACCGCCTGCCTACATAAGGTGCCTTTATATTGAGAACGTAACATATTATAAATGCGAAAGTTTATGTGTGTGTTAGTTTGTTACTCTTTCACGCTGCAACGGCTGGACGGATCTGGATGAAATTTGGAATGGAGATAGCTTATACCCTCGATTAACACATAGTCTACTTTTTATCCTGGAAAATTTAAAAGTTCCCGAGGGAGCAGCGATAAACGACTTCTACGCGGGCGGAGTCGCGGGCAGAAGCTAGTGTAAAATCAATCTTATTGCACAAAAACGCAATTTAAGGACACAATCAAGTGTGAAGTTAGTATGCGGGTTCTATTTATCTCTGGGTCATTATAAAGGCACCTATTCTATAGGGTGTTTCCCAAGCTCTTAGTGCAGCCGCGCTTGGGTTGCGGTTCAATCCATAAGCTGCTGGATTAACAACCACGAAACAATTAATTTGAAACTTCGGATGCTCCATCCCTTTCACTCGTGATTCAAGACCAAATCAGGGATCTAGAGGTAACGTAATTTCGAGCATATTTTCAAAGATTAGGGCAAAATGTTCGTGTATCTTTCGTTATTGACTATGTAGAGCGTGATAAAGTCCACACATTAAACGATTCAATTTATGCCTGGAACGAGGCGTGTTTTGTTGTAAGCTAAATCCCCGGAATGGGGGAATGCGGTCGGCTTTAAAACTATTATTCTCCAATACTTTAATCTAGCGACAAACAAGTTTACGGCAAATTTCATTATACAAGCCACTCTGATACGAACCCGCTAGCCTCTCATAACTTGTCTCGTGCATAATCGCTCAAACGCACGTGCAACCGCCAGTACTATAACAATGGCGCGGGCGGAAAAAGCGTCGTCCGGCGGGTCAAGGCGAGCGCGGGAAGCGTTATGAAATGTTAACGCAATTTAGGAATTAGCGTTACAATTGATTATTTATTGTAATCAGCCTTGGGCATTATTCGAATTTTTATATAAATAATCATTAGAATAAACAATCATTCGCGATAAAATTATTCGCGAATAAAATATTCGGCCACTACTTAGAATAATAAATTAATTATTCTTTATTTTATTCAAATAAATACCACGAATAATATTTTAGTAAACTTTCAAATTTACCATTAAAAAGCAACTGGAGCATAGGTATTTTAGGGTCTATGGATTGTATCGCAGGTAGCCCCAACCAGAAAGAGACGGATATATGAATGAACGAGACATCCACGTAACTCAATTTTCTTATCGGTTGTTTACCCTTGTTCTTTATTATTTCACAGTAATATAGTTTTATTTAATACCCCTATCGATCTTATAGCCATTAACATTTAAACTAGGATAATTTATTCGTAGTATTTTATTCGCGAATTATTTATTCATGGTACAATTCGTTCGCGAATAATTTATTAATGGAATAATTCATTCGTGAATAATTTATTCGCCATATGTACGAATCATTAGGAAATTTTATTCGTTATTCGCGAATGTTTTTTTTTCTAAGTCGTTATTCGTCATTCGAACAAATTTTGTAATCGATAATTCATTGAAGAGCGCGGAAAACCTGAAGAGATCGTTGGGGAAGGCCTATGTTCAACAGTGGACGTCTTTCGGTTGATATGATGATGATGAAGTTATTTAGTAAAGGGATCACTTCAGGTGCAAGGATTGGTTAGGGGCTGTTCATTAATTACCCCCCTCCCCATCTTACGTGATCTTACGTAAGAACAATCTGGACCACCTCCTACCCCCATGTAAGAAAGAATAAGACTTATTCAGACCCCCTCCCCGTCCAAATCGTCTTACGTAATAAATGAACAGCCCATTAGCAGACATAAATAGTATTTTTTTTTTTTTTTTTTTATAAGAGAGGGAGGCAAACGAGCATGCGGGTTACCTGATGGGAAGTAATCACCACCGCCCATGAATACCGACAACTCAAGAAGAGTTGTCGGTACGTTGCCGGCCTTTTAGGGAGATGAACGCTCTTTTCTTGAAGGCCCCCATATCATAACTGGCCGGAAACACCGCAGAAGGAAGTTGGTTCCACAGTTTCACCGTACGAGGCAAAAAGTGCCTGGTGAAACGCACGGTGGAAGAACACCATTCATCAAGGTGATGTTGATGAAACCTTGATTTTCGACGAGTATTTTGTAGTTACAGAAAAGATTCAAATATTCGTTACATCTTTTTCATTCGATATGCCAAATGAGAGATGTAAGATCACTATTTGACAAACATGGCCAAGTAAAGTGCATTAATTAGCTAATCGTCGGTGATACTGCATAACTGACAAATTCAATAGGTTATATTTTTTGACAATGTTTGGTATAACCAAACATTTTCAAAAAATGACCGTTTAAATCACTCCGACTCAAAAAGTACGCCATGGAAAATTATTAAAAATATAGTTTTGAAATGTGCAGATTGAGCCCTTTCATATGACACCCTACTTGGTACCTATAATCAAATCACTTTCATTTTTCAACTCCGCATTCTAGACCCCTTTTCATATATTTATACAATTAATTTCTTATTTTTTTTACTAAAAACAGATGCGGGCAAGCAAGTTATAAAACTATGCCAAATTTCAAGTTGATAGCTTGTGTAGTTGCTGAGAAAAACTGCTGTGACATACAGACAGACAGACAACGAAGTCTCATCATGAGGGTTAGTATCTTCTTTACTGCATAAAACAAGCAAGAATGAATGGATCATACTAGAAAATGAGGTTAGTAGGTCATATGTTTAGATGAGGTAACTCGAACAAATGCACAATTACAATCACAACATGAGCGACATAAACCGAGCGATAGAAACTATCAAAAATGGCAGCTTAGATAACAAACCGAAATTCAGACATTCAAAAGGAATCCAAACTCCCCAGGCAAACTTGCCAAATATCAATTAAAAGCGAACCTTGAAATTAGCATACACCGCAACGAAGTCGCTGCTGTTTAGGTAAATTCGATTTAAAATGTTAAAGCGGTAACACTAAAGCATTTGTATATCAACATTGTATAGAAAAATTAAAAGCGGGTTGAGAAAGAACATACACGTGTAAGATACAATTAAGTCAAGGGCGACAGAATCGTGATTCGTGACTACCATTGAATCTTTAATTGCTGCATTGTGCTTTTCACAATATGAAAGATGAGCCGTTTACAATAGAAGTTTGGTGAAATTAAGCGGTTTTAAGTTAAGAGCTACTGCACACTGCACTTTTAGCACAAGCGATTCAGTAGATTCCGTGTAGCAAGCTAGCAAAATCTAAAGTTTCAAACGCTCGACGACCAGCCAGTAGGCGACTCCAGAAATTTTCAAAATTACCTCGAGGAGAATTAAATTAAGGTTGGTGTACCTAGGTTTAAGAAAATTCCCAAAAATTTTATTGCACAAAGAAAGTGCCTGACGACAACGGCCCAAGATTCGATCAGGAACACGTAGCAGTAAGATCGTACAAATTTCATATACCGTCGGTTAAGATAGAGTGTAAAACTGCTAAATCCATTTTAAGAAATAAGTTATTTTGCACTTTGCTCAGTATTTTTAGGGTGCAAATCTGCCAAATCCTAAAAATGGATTTAGCAGGTTTACACTCTAAGCCGACGATACGACAGCTTATTGTAGCAGAAAATTATGAAGTCAAAATTTGTCGTTTTGGATCAAACTTTCTAAATTTGCAGATAACAAAACGCACAATTATATTTGCGAACAAATACTAAAAATACCAACTTAATAAATGAAGTAGCGATCACAAAGCAGTGGATAAGAGAAGCTACAGTACAGTGTGCGGAGACTCTTACAGTAGGCGCAGTAGGTCAAGGCACAGCAAGAAGGCCCCCGAACGTTTTGCCATTTATTTGGCAACTTCTGCAGGTAAATTGCGTTTTATCAGGAAAAATCCGACGTTCGTGAGGATTGAAAACGAAATGGAAAGATATAAAAATCACAGCGTATGATAAAATCTCACAAGAAGACTTTTTCAAACATCTTCAACTTTTCGAAAGTGGATTAAACAATATGAAATGATGATTGAAATTAGACTCAATCTTCGGTATCGACAGTTTCTAAAACCGAGACCCTGGAGAGGATGTAACGGCGTAGACTTACTAAAAAGGTCCCGTTGACACCATATAAGTTTGTAACCCTTAAAGAAACAAAAAAAGCACTTAAAAGCAAAAGTTTAGCCAAACTCTAAGCTTAGAAACCAGCAAAACAAGGATTAGCATATTATATCCCGATGTTCATGCAACAGTCTCCGCAACCATCGCTGCATTATTTCGAAGTGGGTCAAGTTAAGAACAACATTATAACCTGGCGCATGTATTTAACATTTATAAGCTTGTAAAGAGTCACTGGTTTTGAAAAGACTGCAAAAGTGCTTTGAATTATAGACGTCAAAATGTCAAGTGAGTCGTAAATATGTTAGCAACGTGCATTTCTCTTGACTGTTAGACAATTTTGTGTTTTTGGGTACCGGTAACATTTCACTAAACGCCATATTTTCCATAATCGCTTGTAACGTGAAAGGATAGTTTAGATAAGAAATTCTAAACACGAGCAGACGTTTTTGCTCCTGTATAAAAAGTACTAGGTTGCAATACGACCAAACACATGACCGTTTTTTAGGCAAGGGCTGACAGAATGACGAAAAGATCATTCAAAGTCAACCAATAATGGTTTAGAATCTTGTATACATATACATGTTATGTTATTATGACACTATCTCCGAAAGTCTCCGAAAACTTTTTTAATCTCACTGCTTAACAACGACATTGCTAACCAAATTTAATTTTCAGAAATAGGTTTAAACTCTTTGTATTCTACTCTCTAGTTTACCAAAGAAAAAACAGACATGCGTAAACAACGAAAGAGTATCTAACCTTACAGTATACTTTCTTAAGCCAACTGCATATCTACAGTATATCAACGTCTTATATCCCTACATTACGTATAGCATCGACTCTTCTATATCAATTGCCTCACAAATATGAATCCCTTTGATGTACCCACTGCGGTTAAAAAACACAGTCACCGTCCAAATATTCGGGTATTGATTAAGCATTCCAAACGTGAACCAGGTCAGGCTGTTCTGTGACTCATCAGCACCAATTGACAAGTATTTGACACCTGCCCGTTTATTAATGGGTACCGTTGTTTGGACCAAGTTCGGCTTATTGGTCTCTATTTTGTCTGGAAATTTTGGATACTGGTTAGCTAGACAATTTGTGACGTTCTCAATATAAAGGGACCTTAATTAATTTCAATGATGTACATGTTCGTTCATACGCCAAAGATGTTAATACCCGTAACAGACGATAGGATTTGGTCCGGGCCGGACAACGTATTTGGTTCGACCGATATGGTCCGAAGACTGACAGACGGCCGGATCTGGTTCGGAGCGAACCAAATCTGTTGTCCGGCCCGGATCAAATTCTATCGTCTGTTACGGGTATAAACGAACAGGGGTTGAGAATGTTCTACAATCTGCTCTGGCAATTCCACTTTTTTTATCAAATCTAACACATTCCGCATCCCGAACCAATTTATGGAGCCAAATTTGTACGGAAGCATTACACAGGAGTTCTGAGTTAAGTAATTTTATACTAGGGACGCATGTCACGCAGTCGTAAACCGGTTTATACTAGATCGGCGCGCGATTAGCGCAAATCACCTTGAGTAAGCGTGGCGACGCGGCAATGTATTACGAATACGAACCGCTTCCGCTAGTATGTGTCCAATATAACTGGTTTAAACATCAAAGAATAAATAAAGAAAGTACTCTAGTGTTAGCCAACTCATGCCTAATAATTAATTAATAGTCTCACTCTAGAACATTCTTCCAACGTTCTCATAATTTTTCCTTTTGTGTTTTCTTATATTAAGTCAAGTATTTGTATAATATTGTTTCGGAGTCTTTAATAGGAAAGAGAGGTGAAACACAAAAGCAAACTTTTTTTATATGATACCTACCATACCATCAACTTAATAATGTGGTGCCAACTTGCATAAAAAAGACATTTGCAAATTTCGGACGACGTTCCAACGTCACAATAGTTTCCACTTCCGACTTAACTGTCAATTCGACAACTGACATACATACAAATTGTTTATCATTATATCGAGTGCTGCATGACAAGCGTCCTAGAGCTTTTGATTTAAAACTAAATTTAATCAAATTCCTTTCAACTATACATCCCGCTAATATAATCAATGAGAAAGTGTGGGTGTTTCAATTAACGCCTAAACAGCTGAAAAGATTTGTATGTAATTTGGCACAAAGTTTTTATCCTAGACTAACCATAGAATACTCTTATCCCGGAAAATTCGATAGTTCCCGTGGGACAAGCGATAAACGACGAGTCGACGCGTAAGTTGTAAATAAATGCAATGTAAATAATTGAATTGAATCATTAACTCTGAACGAAATCTTTTTTAATGTTCTTAATAATAGAATAAGGCAACGACCCACACATATTTAACGTTCACCTTCCTTTAACATTTACAACATCTCGACTAACACTTGTCTAAAACTACACATCTCTGTCTTTATATTGAAGAAAGAATGAGACAAAGAATTTGTAAAGAGTTCAGGTATGGAGCCCGCACATTGTCGACAAAATGTAATTTACCGGTCACCTTGCGATGTCAAATAGGACGAGCCCGTAATTTAAAATTATATTCAACTGCCACGATGGGTCGTTTCTAGGTAAACGATGATTTATATTTCAATTTTATCATTAAATATTACTCAATATTGACGATAAAGTTATACGGCCCCTGCTGTCACTTTCTTTGCTATAGCGATAGAGTAAGACGCAGCAACTTAAATCAAACTTAAAAATTAATTGACGTCTCCGAGTGCGGCAGATAGTTTAACTTTAGAATCAGGTTGGAAATAATTTCAAATGATACTGATGGAGATAAAATCTATGCTAATATAAGTTTATTTATGGACCAAACATTTTACAACTCCACTGTACAAAGTCCTACTACTAAAATATGAATATTTGCTTGTATGTATGCAACCGATTAGCGAATGGGTGTAAATGAAATTAGACACAAAGATCATCCATTACTGAATAAGGAAATAGAATTTCCGCCTCGGAAAATTAGGTATTTTTTTAAACGAGTTGCAATACGTGAACGAAGCAGAAGAAAAAAGAGTAAATATCCACTAAAGCATTATCTAGATCTGAACCTCAAAGTAAACCAAAAAGAACCTTAATCCAAACACTAACGACGTCCCAGCAATTAGAAAACAAATTGCTCCAAAACAGAACTCTACTTCCAACACAATAAAGCTTTAGTTCTTTCTAGCCGCATCATTTGCGCAAGGCACCGGTTGTCCCCTTGACCCGGTTCGGTCTGAACTAAAATCGAACCCCTTATGGAGTATTAGTCATATCATTAACACGATGTAATGGCAGTGGATGTAATGAACGTACTTTGTACATACGTTGGTGATATAGTTCCTGAAAATATACTAACATTCCGCTTCAAAATTGTGGAGCAGACAGTTAAATTCAGAATAACTGACTGGCACTATATAATCTTGCTACTGGAAATGCTGCAAAAATTAGGAACTCTGATACGATTATAATTATTCGTTAATACTATTTGCTCACTCAATGATGCATTACTAATCAACCGATGACAAAGTATCTTGAACGTCAGTATCTATTTAGTAAAGTTACATAAATCCTAAACGTTTTTGAAGATATTAAGTTCCTCAAAAAAAAAAAAAATGGTCCTACAAATGATCGATCTTCTCATTTTAAGGTTGAATCAAGCTGGCCAAGAGCCAAAAATTCAAAATCTGGCGAAATTTCAATACAAATCAGAGGACCTGACACTAAATACGCTAGACCATGGATCTACGTAGTTTAATTAGCTCAGATCAACGCGTTACGCTTGCCAGTGGATCAAGGTTGCGATACCGATCGTAAAGTTACCTTGTTATTATCCTTATTACAGTTTTCAGGGATAAAAAAAACTAAGCTGAAGCTAATATCAAAAGCAGTGGTTTCATATTAGTACCATTTGATGGATCGCCCAATAATGGAGAAACATCTGACAGTTTGTTACTTAATGATAATGTTTCCAGTTGGATGTTTGTTGGCAGTCCAAAGATGATCAACGTGCGTGTGAATGAAACCGCAAAAAAGGTGGCGACCTTCTATAATGTAAGTGGCCTGACTGTATATTAAAATAAGATGAATTAAACCGGATTAGAAAATTTCAAATTCTTAATAAAACAGATGTTGATTTTTTTTTTCATCTTTAAATACTCGTAAATAAGTGTCAGGTAGATCGAGCACCGCTTCCCACTCTTAATTTTTCACACAAATCGATGAGAGGCCGTCATTATAGTGATTATACAAATGCACATAGAATCCCTTCATTAAAAAAACACCACAATGATCTTTTGCAGATAGTAACTGCTTTTGGTAGGCCGGATCCCCTGATGTTCTCCTAACGCCAACCAAAAACACGAAATTCGATTTTAGGAGTAGATTCTCTAAGTCGAATACTATTTCACTGACATGCCAGTAAATCTGACGATACCAGGACAACAAGACATCCAGAAGGTTCCCTTTCTAGCGACACACCTCAACACGGGTGAAAGTAGTGAAAGGTACCAGAGCGCAGATTTTTGCTCTGATAATTCCGTATTGCATTAAGATGATTGTTTTCACGTTTGTGAGAAGACAAATCGAATTCTACCATATTTGAACACGGAGATTGATTAAACGATTGAATACAAATCGATGATATTTTTTTATTTTATCTTAAGCATCAGAATGTTACTTTCTTTTAGACGCAAATGTTACGTTACGCATGAAGATTCTATGATAAGGTGATACTAGAGAAACGCAATCGTAAATCTAATTCGTAGTATCTTAAACTGTTCAAGATATTCTAAAGATAATCAGTGTAATCTAAATTATTGTGATCTATTTTCATTATTAATTTAGTTGTTTTCTCATACTCTTTTAAAATTCTGTTGTAAAATTATCAGCGGTTCGAAGAAGACCACCAATGCTCAGTCAGAAGTAAAGAAACGTCTCACGAAACTATTGAAACAATCACCATAAGCCTTTTCATTATAGTAAAAGAAAGATAAATTTAAAAGAAAATCTTCAGACACCAATGTCATAATACCCCAATTACGTAACTCGGCCAACAATCCCACCCGTGTCATGTCCTCTCCAAAAGGTTCAGTGTTCGGCACCAAGGACCTTAGAGGTATATCGGTTCAACGGTCTAGGGGTCATACAATATTGATCGGTAGGCCTAGACGGCAGAATAACCTTGGGGGATACAAAATTAAGCTGCTTCAGATTTATTGGGTCGTAGTTAAGTGTTCAAAGGAGACAAGATATTTCTAAGGCATTTAGAAAATTAGATATCAAAAGCCCACACCCACACAGAAAAGACGTGCTTCAGAATATGCTTAGGACACATCGATATCTAAAATATTCCTACGCAAAAACTTATAGATTGATGTAATAGTGCGACCTTTATTTTTCAGTATAATACATAATAATATATTCTTCCACAAGGTGGACCGACGATCTGGTGAAGATCGCGGGAAGCCGATGGATCCGAGTAGTACAAAACCGGCCGTCGTGGAGATCTTTCGGGAAGGCCTATGTTCAGCAGTGGACGTCTTTCGGCTAGACATAGGCCATTCCCACGACGGGAGGTTATGTGCTACTCGCATCCATCGGCTTCCCGCGATTCTTACCAGATCCTACCAGAGGCCTACCAACAATTCGCTTTCCGGTACACGGTCGCCATTCTAGAAACTTTCTTCCTTAACTACCCATCAGTTCTACGAGCTCAGGGATAGTTCTGTCCAATCTTCCATAGTGAACTTACCAAGTATTAGGTGTAGTTTCGACTCTGTCTGGAAGGCGTAATGTAGCGTGACCAGGAACGGGCACTCTCTCACCGCCTCCAGGACCTAGAGAAAAACATCTTGATATTCTCGGGTTGGTGATATCGTCAACAAATTGCAAAAACTGACTAAGACCCAAGGATTGCCAGATTGGATTAATCATTAATCGACCGTCAGTTTTTGCTTCAGGGACCAGTTTTTATCAGGATTTCACTCATATCTGTTCAGCGATATAAGCTGAACGAAACAGTATTAACGGTAAAACAGGGCTTGACAACAGATTGTTTGCTCTATCACCCTTGATCGAGCTTAGGGGGTTGAACAGATTGTAACGTATGTCAATATCAGGGGAACGGAACCGTCAGTAAGTCAATCAGAAATCTTGAGCTTAGTGAAATTAACAGAGTATTACAACAAACCTGTCTCTCTGTCCTGGTGTGTTCAGCCGTCTTTAATTTCTGTACTATGGAAGCCTTTTTCAACACCTTCATTGCGTATAGCTTGCCCTCGTCGACGCCACATCTCTTTTTAACTAGGAACACTTTGCCGTAAGCTGGAACAATAAAAAAAAACGTCAATTTGAGTTCATTTATAAAAGAGTTATTACATTATCGTGTTTCTTGGTAATAGACTAATAGTCAATAATGGTTATGCATATTTTCCCTGTTTTTAAAAACGATTACGTAATTGTAATTTCTTTACTTATCGCGCTGAAAATTACCTAACCCATAAAATGTGTACATAAAATATACTAGCGACCCGCCCTCGCTTCGCTCCGGGTTCTATTATATACATAAACCTTCCGTGAAGAATTGTCTAACTGATGGTGAAAACCGCATCAAAATCCGTTGCGTAGTTTTAAAGTTCTAAGCATACATAGGGAGAGACAGACGCGGAGGGCTACTTCATTTTATACTATGTATTGATGTTTTATATATATTATGTGCCAATCTAATAAGGTAATTATTTACTCGGTTAATGGCTGTGTGAACTTGATAACACTGACTTATTAAATAGATAAGCAGTTGCATTTGTATATAACACACATTAATAATGCGTATAGGACCATAGCAATATGTGACGTTCTCAATATAAAGGGACCTTGTGGAGGCAGGTGGTTACGCCGTTTTTAGAACTGTTACCACAGTATTCGTATAGTTACAAGAATAAGAAGAGCGTAACTGCCTTCCTCCATAAGGTCCCTTTATATTCAGAACGTCACATATTATGATGACTCTGATGGTACTCTCAGTGACTGATAACATTTTCCCTGTGGGTAAACAACCGCCCGATAAACATCGAAATAATCGCAGGTAATTGAACCGGAGGCGTCAAACTTGACACAATTAATTATATTCCTGAATAAAGAAACACTGATAATGAATCACGATCTAAAAAAATACAGAAGACTCATCTATATATATATATGTGACGTTCTCAATATAAAGGGACCTTATGGAGGAAGGCAGTTACGCTCTTCTTGTTCTTGTCACTACGAATACTATGGTAACAGTTCTAAAAACGGCGTAACCGTTCATTGTAACTATACGAAGGTACCTATGAAGAGAAACATTGGATATTTCAACTTTAAGGGGGGGAAATGGGAGGGGAAACTTTAACAGAAGCGAAGCGAGAGCGGGTCGCTAGTGATTAAATAAAAGTACATTATACATATTTCCTATAATAGAATGTTTCCTTCCCCTATCTATGTATAAGCCGCAGAAAATATCACATTCCTTGGGATAAAATAATACTTATTAATTGTTTTTAATGCAAAAAAAAAATTAAAGGTGAAAGTCATATTATAAAGTGATCCTCACAATATTGTAGAACATATATGAACTTTCTTTTCCATAGCGATTTGACAGACCAATTACCCAAAATCTTCATTTGCTA